>CM077463.1:57910417-60310417 GCA_039654755.1 Calcarius lapponicus
TTCCTGCCCTGGCACAGTTTCTCCTTGCGAGACATAGTGAAAGAGCTTTTTGCTAGGATGTAGGAAGCAAGAGAGGCTAGAGAAGAGATAGGGAGCTCGGCAAAGCGCAGAGCCGGTGCCGGGAGTCTTTGCGCAGAAGGCGCGCTGCAGAGAGCAGCGCAAGCGGCACAATAGTCTTCCCGGCTGAGCCGATAGTCTTCCCGGCTGGAGCCGATAGTCTTCCCGGCTGGAGCCGATAGTCTTCCCCGCTGGAGCCGATAGTCTTCCCGGCTGGCGAAATAGTCTTCCCTGCCGGCACAATGCTTTTCGCACGGAGAAGCCACGTTTTCTCCCCCGGGAGAAGGAGAGAGCGGCAGCTTCCCTAAAGGAGAACAACAAAGCTGCACAACACCTGGATTGTGTGCGCAGCTTGCAAGCTGCTAGAAAACAGCACCTTAGCACTCTCCTGCTTTTTCTATTCACAGTAAGATTGGAATTGAAGTCGTTAGGGACAACTTTCTTTTGCTTCTGAAAAAACACCCTGCAGACCTGCTACAAAACTTCTAGAAGACGCTGGGAGATGTTTCCTGCCCTGGCACAGTTTCTCCTTGCGAGACATAGTGAAAGAGCTTTTTGCGAGGATGTAGGCAGCAAGAGAGGCTAGAGAAGAGATAGGGAGCTCGGCAAAGCGCAGAGCCGGTGCCGGGAGTCTTTGCGCAGAAGGCGCGCTGCAGAGAGCAGCGCAAGCGGCACAATAGTCTTCCCGGCTGAGCCGATAGTCTTCCCGGCTGGAGCCGATAGTCTTCCCGGCTGGAGCCGATAGTCTTCCCCGCTGGAGCCGATAGTCTTCCCGGCTGGAGCCGATAGTCTTCCCGGCTGGAGCCGATAGTCTTCCCCGCTGGAGCCGATAGTCTTCCCCGCTGGAGCCGATAGTCTTCCCGGCTGGAGCCGATAGTCTTCCCCGCTGGAGCCGATAGTCTTCCCCGCTGGAGCCGATAGTCTTCCCGGCTGGCGAAATAGTCTTCCCTGCCGGCACAATGCTTTTCGCACGGAGAAGCCACGTTTTCTCCCCCGGGAGAAGGAGAGAGCGGCAGCTTCCCTAAAGGAGAACAACAAAGCTGCACAACACCTGGATTGTGTGCGCAGCTTGCAAACTGCTAGAAAACAGCACCTTAGCACTCTCCTGCTTTTTCTATTCACAGTAAGATTGGAATTGAAGTCGTTAGGGACAACTTTCTTTTGCTTCTGAAAAAACACCCTGCAGACCTGCTACAAAACTTCTAGAAGACGCTGGGAGATGTTTCCTGCCCTGGCACAGTTTCTCCTTGCGAGACATAGTGAAAGAGCTTTATGCTAGGATGTAGGAAGCAAGAGAGGCTAGAGAAGAGATAGGGAGCTCGGCAAAGCGCAGAGCCGGTGCCGGGAGTCTTTGCGCAGAAGGCGCGCTGCAGAGAGCAGCGCAAGCGGCACAATAGTCTTCCCGGCTGAGCCGATAGTCTTCCCGGCTGGAGCCGATAGTCTTCCCGGCTGGAGCCGATAGTCTTCCCCGCTGGAGCCGATAGTCTTCCCGGCTGGCGAAATAGTCTTCCCTGCCGGCACAATGCTTTTCGCACGGAGAAGCCACGTTTTCTCCCCCGGGAGAAGGAGAGAGCGGCAGCTTCCCTAAAGGAGAACAACAAAGCTGCACAACACCTGGATTGTGTGCGCAGCTTGCAAGCTGCTAGAAAACAGCACCTTAGCACTCTCCTGCTTTTTCTATTCACAGTAAGATTGGAATTGAAGTCGTTAGGGACAACTTTCTTTTGCTTCTGAAAAAAACACCCTGCAGACCTGCTACAAAACTTCTAGAAGACGCTGGGAGATGTTTCCTGCCCTGGCACAGTTTCTCCTTGCGAGACATAGTGAAAGAGCTTTTTGCTAGGATGTAGGCAGCAAGAGAGGCTAGAGAAGAGATAGGGAGCTCGGCAAAGCGCAGAGCCGGTGCCGGGAGTTTTTGCGCAGAAGGCGCGCTGCAGAGAGCAGCGCAAGCGGCACATAGTCTTCCCGGCTGAGCCGATAGTCTTCCCGGCTGGAGCCGATAGTCTTCCCGGCTGGAGCCGATAGTCTTCCCCGCTGGAGCCGATAGTCTTCCCGGCTCGAGCCGATAGTCTTCCCCGCTGGAGCCGATAGTCTTCCCGGCTGGAGCCGATAGTCTTCCCGGCTGGAGCCGATAGTCTTCCCGGCTGGAGCCGATAGTCTTCCCCGCTGGAGCCGATAGTCTTCCCGGCTGGCGAAATAGTCTTCCCTGCCGGCACAATGCTTTTCGCACGGAGAAGCCACGTTTTCTCCCCCGGGAGAAGGAGAGAGCGGCAGCTTCCCTAAAGGAGAACAACAAAGCTGCACAACACCTGGATTGTGTGCGCAGCTTGCAAACTGCTAGAAAACAGCACCTTAGAACTCTCCTGCTTTTTCTATTCACAGTAAGATTGGAATTGAAGTTGTTTGGACAACTTTCTTTTGCTTCTGAAAAAACACTCTGCAGACCTGCTACAAAACTTCTAGAAGACGCTGGGAGATGTTTCCTGCCCTGGCACAGTTTCTCCTTGCGAGACATAGTGAAAGAGCTTTTTGCGAGGATGTAGGCAGCAAGAGAGGCTAGAGAAGAGATAGGGAGCTCGGCAAAGCGCAGAGCCGGTGCCGGGAGTCTTTGCGCAGAAGGCGCGCTGCAGAGAGCAGCGCAAGCGGCACAATAGTCTTCCGGGTGAGCCGATAGTCTTCCCGGCTGGAGCCGATAGTCTTCCCGGCTGGAGCCGATAGTCTTCCCCGCTGGAGCCGATAGTCTTCCCGGCTGGAGCCGATAGTCTTCCCCGCTGGAGCCGATAGTCTTCCTCGCTGGAGCCGATAGACTTCCCCGCTGGAGCCGATAGTCTTCCCGGCTGGAGCCGATAGTCTTCCCGGCTGGAGCCGATAGTCTTCCCGGCTGGCGAAATAGTCTTCCCTGCCGGCACAATGCTTTTCGCACGGAGAAGCCACGTTTTCTCCCCCGGGAGAAGGAGAGAGCGGCAGCTTCCCTAAAGGAGAACAACAAAGCTGCACAACACCTGGATTGTGTGCGCAGCTTGCAAACTGCTAGAAAAACAGCACCTTAGAACTCTCCTGCTTTTTCTATTCACAGTAAGATTGGAATTGAAGTTGTTTGGACAACTTTCTTTTGCTTCTGAAAAAACACTCTGCAGACCTGCTACAAAACTTCTAGAAGACGCTGGGAGATGTTTCCTGCCCTGGCACAGTTTCTCCTTGCGAGACATAGTGAAAGAGCTTTTTGCTAGGATGTAGGCAGCAAGAGAGTCTAGAGAAGAGATAGGGAGCTCGGCAAAGCGCAGAGCCGGTGCCGGGAGTCTTTGCGCAGAAGGCGCGCTGCAGAGAGCAGCGCAAGCGGCACAATAGTCTTCCCGGCTGAGCCGATGGTCTTCCCGGCTGGAGCCGATAGTCTTCCCGGCTGGAGCCGATAGTCTTCCCCGCTGGAGCCGATAGTCTTCCCGGCTGGCGAAATAGTCTTCCCTGCCGGCACAATGCTTTTCGCACGGAGAAGCCACGTTTTCTCCCCCGGGAGAAGGAGAGAGCGGCAGCTTCCCTAAAGGAGAACAACAAAGCTGCACAACACCTGGATTGTGTGCGCAGCTTGCAAACTTCTAGAAAACAGCACCTTAGCACTCTCCTGCTTTTTCTATTCACAGTAAGATTGGAATTGAAGTCGTTAGGGACAACTTTCTTTTGCTTCTGAAAAAACACCCTGCAGACCTGCTACAAAACTTCTAGAAGACGCTGGGAGATGTTTCCTGCCCTGGCACAGTTTCTCCTTGCGAGACATAGTGAAAGAGCTTTTTGCTAGGATGTAGGCAGCAAGAGAGGCTAGAGAAGAGATAGGGAGCTCGGCAAAGCGCAGAGCCGGTGCCGGGAGTCTTTGCGCAGAAGGCGCGCTGCAGAGAGCAGCGCAAGCGGCACAATAGTCTTCCCGGCTGAGCCGATAGTCTTCCCGCCTGGAGCCGATAGTCTTCCCGGCTGGAGCCGATAGTCTTCCCCGCTGGAGCCGATAGTCTTCCCGGCTGGAGCCGATAGTCTTCCCCGCTGGAGCCGATAGTCTTCCCCGCTGGAGCCGATAGTCTTCCCGGCTGGAGCCGATAGTCTTCCCGGCTGGAGCCGATAGTCTTCCCGGCTGGCGAAATAGTCTTCCCTGCCGGCACAATGCTTTTCGCACGGAGAAGCCACGTTTTCTCCCCCGGGAGAAGGAGAGAGCGGCAGCTTCCCTAAAGGAGAACAACAAAGCTGCACAACACCTGGATTGTGTGCGCAGCTTGCAAACTGCTAGAAAACAGCACCTTAGAACTCTCCTGCTTTTTCTATTCACAGTAAGATTGGAATTGAAGTTGTTTGGACAACTTTCTTTTGCTTCTGAAAAAACACTCTGCAGACCTGCTACAAAACTTCTAGAAGACGCTGGGAGATGTTTCCTGCCCTGGCACAGTTTCTCCTTGCGAGACATAGTGAAAGAGCTTTTTGCTAGGATGTAGGCAGCAAGAGAGTCTAGAGAAGAGATAGGGAGCTCGGCAAAGCGCAGAGCCGGTGCCGGGAGTCTTTGCGCAGAAGGCGCGCTGCAGAGAGCAGCGCAAGCGGCACAATAGTCTTCCCGGCTGAGCCGATAGTCTTCCCGGCTGGAGCCGATAGTCTTCCCGGCTGGAGCCGATAGTCTTCCCCGCTGGAGCCGATAGTCTTCCCGGCTGGCGAAATAGTCTTCCCTGCCGGCACAATGCTTTTCGCACGGAGAAGCCACGTTTTCTCCCCCGGGAGAAGGAGAGAGCGGCAGCTTCCCTAAAGGAGAACAACAAAGCTGCACAACACCTGGATTGTGTGCGCAGCTTGCAAACTGCTAGAAAACAGCACCTTAGCACTCTCCTGCTTTTTCTATTCACAGTAAGATTGGAATTGAAGTCGTTAGGGACAACTTTCTTTTGCTTCTGAAAAAACACCCTGCAGACCTGCTACAAAACTTCTAGAAGACGCTGGGAGATGTTTCCTGCCCTGGCACAGTTTCTCCTTGCGAGACATAGTGAAAGAGCTTTTTGCGAGGATGTAGGCAGCAAGAGAGGCTAGAGAAGAGATAGGGAGCTCGGCAAAGCGCAGAGCCGGTGCCGGGAGTCTTTGCGCAGAAGGAGCGCTGCAGAGAGCAGCGCAAGCGGCACAATAGTCCTCCCGGCTGAGCCGATAGTCTTCCCGGCTGGAGCCGATAGTCTTCCCGGCTGGAGCCGATAGTCTTCCCCGCTGGAGCCGATAGTCTTCCCGGCTGGAGCCGATAGTCTTCCCGGCTGGAGCCGATAGTCTTCCCGGCTCGAGCCGATAGTCTTCCCCGCTGGAGCCGATAGTCTTCCCGGCTGGAGCCGATAGTCTTCCCGGCTGGAGCCGATAGTCTTCCCGGCTGGAGCCGATAGTCTTCCCCGCTGGAGCCGATAGTCTTCCCGGCTGGCGAAATAGTCTTCCCTGCCGGCACAATGCTTTTCGCACGGAGAAGCCACGTTTTCTCCCCCGGGAGAAGGAGAGAGCGGCAGCTTCCCTAAAGGAGAACAACAAAGCTGCACAACACCTGGATTGTGTGCGCAGCTTGCAAACTGCTAGAAAACAGCACCTTAGCACTCTCCTGCTTTTTCTATTCACAGTAAGATTGGAATTGAAGTCGTTAGGGACAACTTTCTTTTGCTTCTGAAAAAACACCCTGCAGACCTGCTACAAAACTTCTAGAAGACGCTGGGAGATGTTTCCTGCCCTGGCACAGTTTCTCCTTGCGAGACATAGTGAAAGAGCTTTTTGCTAGGATGTAGGAAGCAAGAGAGGCTAGAGAAGAGATAGGGAGCTCGGCAAAGCGCAGAGCCGGTGCCGGGAGTCTTTGCGCAGAAGGCGCGCTGCAGAGAGCAGCGCAAGCGGCACAATAGTCTTCCCGGCTGAGCCGATAGTCTTCCCGGCTGGAGCCGATAGTCTTCCCGGCTGGAGCCGATAGTCTTCCCCGCTGGAGCCGATAGTCTTCCCGGCTGGCGAAATAGTCTTCCCTGCCGGCACAATGCTTTTCGCACGGAGAAGCCACGTTTTCTCCCCCGGGAGAAGGAGAGAGCGGCAGCTTCCCTAAAGGAGAACAACAAAGCTGCACAACACCTGGATTGTGTGCGCAGCTTGCAAGCTGCTAGAAAACAGCACCTTAGCACTCTCCTGCTTTTTCTATTCACAGTAAGATTGGAATTGAAGTCGTTAGGGACAACTTTCTTTTGCTTCTGAAAAAACACCCTGCAGACCTGCTACAAAACTTCTAGAAGACGCTGGGAGATGTTTCCTGCCCTGGCACAGTTTCTCCTTGCGAGACATAGTGAAAGAGCTTTTTGCTAGGATGTAGGCAGCAAGAGAGGCTAGAGAAGAGATAGGGAGCTCGGCAAAGCGCAGAGCCGGTGCCGGGAGTTTTTGCGCAGAAGGCGCGCTGCAGAGAGCAGCGCAAGCGGCACATAGTCTTCCCGGCTGAGCCGATAGTCTTCCCGGCTGGAGCCGATAGTCTTCCCGGCTGGAGCCGATAGTCTTCCCCGCTGGAGCCGATAGTCTTCCCGGCTGGAGCCGATAGTCTTCCCGGCTGGAGCCGATAGTCTTCCCCGCTGGAGCCGATAGTCTTCCCGGCTGGAGCCGATAGTCTTCCCGGCTGGAGCCGATAGTCTTCCCGGCTGGAGCCGATAGTCTTCCCCGCTGGAGCTGATAGTCTTCCCGGCTGGCGAAATAGTCTTCCCTGCCGGCACAATGCTTTTCGCACGGAGAAGCCACGTTTTCTTCCCCGGGAGAAGGAGAGAGCGGCAGCTTCCCGAAAGGAGAACAACAAAGCTGCACAACACCTGGATTGTGTGCGCAGCTTGCAAACTGCTAGAAAACAGCACCTTAGCACTCTCCTGCTTTTTCTATTCACAGTAAGATTGGAATTGAAGTCGTTTGGGACAACTTTCTTTTGCTTCTGAAAAAACACTCTGCAGACCTGCTACAAAACTTCTAGAAGACGCTGGGAGATGTTTCCTGCCCTGGCACAGTTTCTCCTTGCGAGACATAGTGAAAGAGCTTTTTGCTAGGATGTAGGCAGCAAGAGAGGCTAGAGAAGAGATAGGGAGCTCGGCAAAGCGCAGAGCCGGTGCCGGGAGTTTTTGCGCAGAAGGCGCGCTGCAGAGAGCAGCGCAAGCGGCACATAGTCTTCCCGGCTGAGCCGATAGTCTTCCCGGCTGGAGCCGATAGTCTTCCCGGCTGGAGCCGATAGTCTTCCCCGCTGGAGCCGATAGTCTTCCCGGCTGGAGCCGATAGTCTTCCCGGCTGGAGCCGATAGTCTTCCCCGCTGGAGCCGATAGTCTTCCCGGCTGGAGCCGATAGTCTTCCCGGCTGGAGCCGATAGTCTTCCCGGCTGGAGCCGATAGTCTTCCCCGCTGGAGCCGATAGTCTTCCCGGCTTGCGAAATAGTCTTCCCTGCCGGCACAATGCTTTTCGCACGGAGAAGCCACGTTTTCTTCCCCGGGAGAAGGAGAGAGCGGCAGCTTCCCGAAAGGAGAACAACAAAGCTGCACAACACCTGGATTGTGTGCGCAGCTTGCAAACTGCTAGAAAACAGCACCTTAGCACTCTCCTGCTTTTTCTATTCACAGTAAGATTGGAATTGAAGTCGTTTGGGACAACTTTCTTTTGCTTCTGAAAAAACACTCTGCAGACCTGCTACAAAACTTCTAGAAGACGCTGGGAGATGTTTCCTGCCCTGGCACAGTTTCTCCTTGCGAGACATAGTGAAAGAGCTTTTTGCGAGGATGTAGGCAGCAAGAGAGTCTAGAGAAGAGATAGGGAGCTCGGCAAAGCGCAGAGCCGGTGCCGGGAGTCTTTGCGCAGAAGGCGCGCTGCAGAGAGCAGCGCAAGCGGCACAATAGTCTTCCCGGCTGAGCCGATAGTCTTCCCGGCTGGAGCCGATAGTCTTCCCGGCTGGAGCCGATAGTCTTCCCCGCTGGAGCCGATAGTCTTCCCGGCTGGCGAAATAGTCTTCCCTGCCGGCACAATGCTTTTCGCACGGAGAAGCCACGTTTTCTCCCCCGGGAGAAGGAGAGAGCGGCAGCTTCCCTAAAGGAGAACAACAAAGCTGCACAACACGTGGATTGTGTGCGCAGCTTGCAAACTGCTAGAAAACAGCACCTTAGCACTCTCCTGCTTTTTCTATTCACAGTAAGATTGGAATTGAAGTCGTTAGGGACAACTTTCTTTTGCTTCTGAAAAAACACCCTGCAGACCTGCTACAAAACTTCTAGAAGACGCTGGGAGATGTTTCCTGCCCTGGCACAGTTTCTCCTTGCGAGACATAGTGAAAGAGCTTTTTGCGAGGATGTAGGCAGCAAGAGAGGCTAGAGAAGAGATAGGGAGCTCGGCAAAGCGCAGAGCCGGTGCCGGGAGTCTTTGCGCAGAAGGCGCGCTGCAGAGAGCAGCGCAAGCGGCACAATAGTCTTCCCGGCTGAGCCGATAGTCTTCCCGGCTGGAGCCGATAGTCTTCCCGGCTGGAGCCGATAGTCTTCCCCGCTGGAGCCGATAGTCTTCCCGGCTGGAGCCGATAGTCTTCCCGGCTGGAGCCGATAGTCTTCCCCGCTGGAGCCGATAGTCTTCCCGGCTGGAGCCGATAGTCTTCCCGGCTGGAGCCGATAGTCTTCCCCGCTGGAGCCGATAGTCTTCCCGGCTGGCGAAATAGTCTTCCCTGCCGGCACAATGCTTTTCGCACGGAGAAGCCACGTTTTCTCCCCCGGGAGAAGGAGAGAGCGGCAGCTTCCCTAAAGGAGAACAACAAAGCTGCACAACACCTGGATTGTGTGCGCAGCTTGCAAACTGCTAGAAAACAGCACCTTAGCACTCTCCTGCTTTTTCTATTCACAGTAAGATTGGAATTGAAGTCGTTAGGGACAACTTTCTTTTGCTTCTGAAAAAACACCCTGCAGACCTGCTACAAAACTTCTAGAAGACGCTGGGAGATGTTTCCTGCCCTGGCACAGTTTCTCCTTGCGAGACATAGTGAAAGAGCTTTTTGCTAGGATGTAGGAAGCAAGAGAGGCTAGAGAAGAGATAGGGAGCTCGGCAAAGCGCAGAGCCGGTGCCGGGAGTCTTTGCGCAGAAGGCGCGCTGCAGAGAGCAGCGCAAGCGGCACAATAGTCTTCCCGGCTGAGCCGATAGTCTTCCCGGCTGGAGCCGATAGTCTTCCCGGCTGGAGCCGATAGTCTTCCCCGCTGGAGCCGATAGTCTTCCCGGCTGGCGAAATAGTCTTCCCTGCCGGCACAATGCTTTTCGCACGGAGAAGCCACGTTTTCTCCCCCGGGAGAAGGAGAGAGCGGCAGCTTCCCTAAAGGAGAACAACAAAGCTGCACAACACCTGGATTGTGTGCGCAGCTTGCAAGCTGCTAGAAAACAGCACCTTAGCACTCTCCTGCTTTTTCTATTCACAGTAAGATGGGAATTGAAGTCGTTAGGGACAACTTTCTTTTGCTTCTGAAAAAACACCCTGCAGACCTGCTACAAAACTTCTAGAAGACGCTGGGAGATGTTTCCTGCCCTGGCACAGTTTCTCCTTGCGAGACATAGTGAAAGAGCTTTTTGCTAGGATGTAGGCAGCAAGAGAGTCTAGAGAAGAGATAGGGAGCTCGGCAAAGCGCAGAGCCGGTGCCGGGAGTTTTTGCGCAGAAGGCGCGCTGCAGAGAGCAGCGCAAGCGGCACATAGTCTTCCCGGCTGAGCCGATAGTCTTCCCGGCTGGAGCCGATAGTCTTCCCGGCTGGAGCCGATAGTCTTCCCCGCTGGAGCCGATAGTCTTCCCGGCTGGAGCCGATAGTCTTCCCGGCTGGAGCCGATAGTCTTCCCCGCTGGAGCCGATAGTCTTCCCGGCTGGAGCCGATAGTCTTCCCGGCTGGAGCCGATAGTCTTCCCGGCTGGAGCCGATAGTCTTCCCCGCTGGAGCCGATAGTCTTCCCGGCTGGCGAAATAGTCTTCCCTGCCGGCACAATGCTTTTCGCACGGAGAAGCCACGTTTTCTTCCCCGGGAGAAGGAGAGAGCGGCAGCTTCCCGAAAGGAGAACAACAAAGCTGCACAACACCTGGATTGTGTGCGCAGCTTGCAAACTGCTAGAAAACAGCACCTTAGCACTCTCCTGCTTTTTCTATTCACAGTAAGATTGGAATTGAAGTCGTTTGGGACAACTTTCTTTTGCTTCTGAAAAAACACTCTGCAGACCTGCTACAAAACTTCTAGAAGACGCTGGGAGATGTTTCCTGCCCTGGCACAGTTTCTCCTTGCGAGACATAGTGAAAGAGCTTTTTGCGAGGATGTAGGCAGCAAGAGAGGCTAGAGAAGAGATAGGGAGCTCGGCAAAGCGCAGAGCCGGTGCCGGGAGTCTTTGCGCAGAAGGCGCGCTGCAGAGAGCAGCGAAAGCGGCACAATAGTCTTCCCGGCTGAGCCGATAGTCTTCCCGGCTGGAGCCGATAGTCTTCCCGGCTGGAGCCGATAGTCTTCCCCGCTGGAGCCGATAGTCTTCCCGGCTGGAGCCGATAGTCTTCCCGGCTGGAGCCGATAGTCTTCCCCGCTGGAGCCGATAGTCTTCCCGGCTGGAGCCGATAGTCTTCCCGGCTGGAGCCGATAGTCTTCCCCGCTGGAGCCGATAGTCTTCCCGGCTGGCGAAATAGTCTTCCCTGCCGGCACAATGCTTTTCGCACGGAGAAGCCACGTTTTCTCCCCCGGGAGAAGGAGAGAGCGGCAGCTTCCCTAAAGGAGAACAACAAAGCTGCACAACACCTGGATTGTGTGCGCAGCTTGCAAACTGCTAGAAAACAGCACCTTAGCACTCTCCTGCTTTTTCTATTCACAGTAAGATTGGAATTGAAGTCGTTAGGGACAACTTTCTTTTGCTTCTGAAAAAACACCCTGCAGACCTGCTACAAAACTTCTAGAAGACGCTGGGAGATGTTTCCTGCCCTGGCACAGTTTCTCCTTGCGAGACATAGTGAAAGAGCTTTTTGCTAGGATGTAGGCAGCAAGAGAGGCTAGAGAAGAGATAGGGAGCTCGGCAAAGCGCAGAGCCGGTGCCGGGAGTCTTTGCGCAGAAGGCGCGCTGCAGAGAGCAGCGCAAGCGGCACAATAGTCTTCCCGGCTGAGCCGATAGTCTTCCCGCCTGGAGCCGATAGTCTTCCCGGCTGGAGCCGATAGTCTTCCCCGCTGGAGCCGATAGTCTTCCCGGCTGGAGCCGATAGTCTTCCCCGCTGGAGCCGATAGTCTTCCCCGCTGGAGCCGATAGTCTTCCCGGCTGGAGCCGATAGTCTTCCCGGCTGGAGCCGATAGTCTTCCCGGCTGGCGAAATAGTCTTCCCTGCCGGCACAATGCTTTTCGCACGGAGAAGCCACGTTTTCTCCCCCGGGAGAAGGAGAGAGCGGCAGCTTCCCTAAAGGAGAACAACAAAGCTGCACAACACCTGGATTGTGTGCGCAGCTTGCAAACTGCTAGAAAACAGCACCTTAGAACTCTCCTGCTTTTTCTATTCACAGTAAGATTGGAATTGAAGTTGTTTGGACAACTTTCTTTTGCTTCTGAAAAAACACTCTGCAGACCTGCTACAAAACTTCTAGAAGACGCTGGGAGATGTTTCCTGCCCTGGCACAGTTTCTCCTTGCGAGACATAGTGAAAGAGCTTTTTGCTAGGATGTAGGCAGCAAGAGAGTCTAGAGAAGAGATAGGGAGCTCGGCAAAGCGCAGAGCCGGTGCCAGGAGTCTTTGCGCAGAAGGCGCGCTGCAGAGAGCAGCGCAAGCGGCACAATAGTCTTCCCGGCTGAGCCGATAGTAATTCCCGGCTGGAGCCGATAGTCTTCCCCGGCTGGAGCCGATAGTCTTCCCCGCTGGAGCCGATAGTCTTCCCGGCTGGCGAAATAGTCTTCCCTGCCGGCACAATGCTTTTCGCACGGAGAAGCCACGTTTTCTCCCCCGGGAGAAGGAGAGAGCGGCAGCTTCCCTAAAGGAGAACAACAAAGCTGCACAATACCTGGATTGTGTGCGCAGCTTGCAAACTGCTAGAAAACAGCACCTTAGCACTCTCCTGCTTTTTCTATTCACAGTAAGATTGGAATTGAAGTCGTTAGGGACAACTTTCTTTTGCTTCTGAAAAAACACCCTGCAGACCTGCTACAAAACTTCTAGAAGACGCTGGGAGATGTTTCCTGCCCTGGCACAGTTTCTCCTTGCGAGACATAGTGAAAGAGCTTTTTGCGAGGATGTAGGCAGCAAGAGAGGCTAGAGAAGAGATAGGGAGCTCGGCAAAGCGCAGAGCCGGTGCCGGGAGTCTTTGCGCAGAAGGCGCGCTGCAGAGAGCAGCGCAAGCGGCACAATAGTCCTCCCGGCTGAGCCGATAGTCTTCCCGGCTGGAGCCGATAGTCTTCCCGGCTGGAGCCGATAGTCTTCCCCGCTGGAGCCGATAGTCTTCCCGGCTGGAGCCGATAGTCTTCCCGGCTGGAGCCGATAGTCTTCCCCGCTGGAGCCGATAGTCTTCCCCGCTGGAGCCGATAGTCTTCCCGGCTGGAGCCGATAGTCTTCCCGGCTGGAGCCGATAGTCTTCCCCGCTGGAGCCGATAGTCTTCCCGGCTGGCGAAATAGTCTTCCCTGCCGGCACAATGCTTTTCGCACGGAGAAGCCACGTTTTCTTCCCCGGGAGAAGGAGAGAGCGGCAGCTTCCCTAAAGGAGAACAACAAAGCTGCACAACACCTGGATTGTGTGCGCAGCTTGCAAGCTGCTAGAAAACAGCACCTTAGCACTCTCCTGCTTTTTCTATTCACAGTAAGATTGGAATTGAAGTCGTTAGGGACAACTTTCTTTTGCTTCTGAAAAAACACTCTGCAGACCTGCTACAAAACTTCTAGAAGACGCTGGGAGATGTTTCCTGCCCTGGCACAGTTTCTCCTTGCGAGACATAGTGAAAGAGCTTTTTGCTAGGATGTAGGCAGTAAGAGAGGCTAGAGAAGAGATAGGGAGCTCGGCAAAGCGCAGAGCCGGTGCCGGGAGTCTTTGCGCAGAAGGCGCGCTGCAGAGAGCAGCGCAAGCGGCACATAGTCTTCCCGGCTGAGCCGATAGTCTTCCCGGCTGGAGCCGATAGTCTTCCCGGCTGGAGCCGATAGTCTTCCCCGCTGGAGCCGATAGTCTTCCCGGCTGGAGCCGATAGTCTTCCCGGCTCGAGCCGATAGTCTTCCCCGCTGGAGCCGATAGTCTTCCCGGCTGGAGCCGATAGTCTTCCCCGCTGGAGCCGATAGTCTTCCCCGCTGGAGCCGATAGTCTTCCCGGCTGGAGCCGATAGTCTTCCCGGCTGGCGAAATAGTCTTCCCTGCCGGCACAATGCTTTTCGCACGGAGAAGCCACGTTTTCTCCCCCGGGAGAAGGAGAGAGCGGCAGCTTCCCTAAAGGAGAACAACAAAGCTGCACAACACCTGGATTGTGTGCGCAGCTTGCAAACTGCTAGAAAACAGCACCTTAGCACTCTCCTGCTTTTTCTATTCACAGTAAGATTGGAATTGAAGTCGTTAGGGACAACTTTCTTTTGCTTCTGAAAAAACACCCTGCAGACCTGCTACAAAACTTCTAGAAGACGCTGGGAGATGTTTCCTGCCCTGGCACAGTTTCTCCTTGCGAGACATAGTGAAAGAGCTTTTTGCTAGGATGTAGGCAGCAAGAGAGTCTAGAGAAGAGATAGGGAGCTCGGCAAAGCGCAGAGCCGGTGCCGGGAGTCTTTGCGCAGAAGGCGCGCTGCAGAGAGCAGCGCAAGCGGCACAATAGTCTTCCCGGCTGAGCCGATAGTCTTCCCGGCTGGAGCCGATAGTCTTCCCGGCTGGAGCCGATAGTCTTCCCCGCTGGAGCCGATAGTCTTCCCGGCTGGCGAAATAGTCTTCCCTGCCGGCACAATGCTTTTCGCACGGAGAAGCCACGTTTTCTCCCCCGGGAGAAGGAGAGAGCGGCAGCTTCCCTAAAGGAGAACAACAAAGCTGCACAACACCTGGATGTGTGCGCAGCTTGCAAACTGCTAGAAAACAGCACCTTAGCACTCTCCTGCTTTTTCTATTCACAGTAAGATTGGAATTGAAGTCGTTAGGGACAACTTTCTTTTGCTTCTGAAAAAACACCCTGCAGACCTGCTACAAAACTTCTAGAAGACGCTGGGAGATGTTTCCTGCCCTGGCACAGTTTCTCCTTGCGAGACATAGTGAAAGAGCTTTTTGCGAGGATGTAGGCAGCAAGAGAGGCTAGAGAAGAGATAGGGAGCTCGGCAAAGCGCAGAGCCGGTGCCGGGAGTCTTTGCGCAGAAGGCGCGCTGCAGAGAGCAGCACAAGCGGCACAATAGTCTTCCCGGCTGAGCCGATAGTCTTCCCGGCTGGAGCCGATAGTCTTCCCGGCTGGAGCCGATAGTCTTCCCCGCTGGAGCCGATAGTCTTCCCGGCTGGCGAAATAGTCTTCCCTGCCGGCACAATGCTTTTCGCACGGAGAAGCCACGTTTTCTCCCCCGGGAGAAGGAGAGAGCGGCAGCTTCCCTAAAGGAGAACAACAAAGCTGCACAACACCTGGATTGTGTGCGCAGCTTGCAAGCTGCTAGAAAACAGCACCTTAGCACTCTCCTGCTTTTTCTATTCACAGTAAGATTGGAATTGAAGTCGTTAGGGACAACTTTCTTTTGCTTCTGAAAAAACACCCTGCAGACCTGCTACAAAACTTCTAGAAGACGCTGGGAGATGTTTCCTGCCCTGGCACAGTTTCTCCTTGCGAGACATAGTGAAAGAGCTTTTTGCTAGGATGTAGGCAGCAAGAGAGGCTAGAGAAGAGATAGGGAGCTCGGCAAAGCGCAGAGCCGGTGCCGGGAGTTTTTGCGCAGAAGGCGCGCTGCAGAGAGCAGCGCAAGCGGCACATAGTCTTCCCGGCTGAGCCGATAGTCTTCCCGGCTGGAGCCGATAGTCTTCCCGGCTGGAGCCGATAGTCTTCCCGGCTGGAGCCGATAGTCTTCCCCGCTGGAGCCGATAGTCTTCCCGGCTGGAGCCGATAGTCTTCCCGGCTGGAGCCGATAGTCTTCCCGGCTGGAGCCGATAGTCTTCCCCGCTGGAGCCGATAGTCTTCCCGGCTGGCGAAATAGTCTTCCCTGCCGGCACAATGCTTTTCGCACGGAGAAGCCACGTTTTCTTCCCCGGGAGAAGGAGAGAGCGGCAGCTTCCCGAAAGGAGAACAACAAAGCTGCACAACACCTGGATTGTGTGCGCAGCTTGCAAACTGCTAGAAAACAGCACCTTAGCACTCTCCTGCTTTTTCTATTCACAGTAAGATTGGAATTGAAGTCGTTTGGGACAACTTTCTTTTGCTTCTGAAAAAACACTCTGCAGACCTGCTACAAAACTTCTAGAAGACGCTGGGAGATGTTTCCTGCCCTGGCACAGTTTCTCCTTGCGAGACATAGTGAAAGAGCTTTTTGCGAGGATGTAGGCAGCAAGAGAGGCTAGAGAAGAGATAGGGAGCTCGGCAAAGCGCAGAGCCGGTGCCGGGAGTCTTTGCGCAGAAGGCGCGCTGCAGAGAGCAGCGCAAGCGGCACAATAGTCTTCCCGGCTGAGCCGATAGTCTTCCCGGCTGGAGCCGATAGTCTTCCCGGCTGGAGCCGATAGTCTTCCCCGCTGGAGCCGATAGTCTTCCCGGCTGGAGCCGATAGTCTTCCCGGCTGGAGCCGATAGTCTTCCCCGCTGGAGCCGATAGTCCTTCCCAGCTGGAGCCGATAGTCTTCCCGGCTGGAGCCGATAGTCTTCCCCGCTGGAGCCGATAGTCTTCCCGGCTGGCGAAATAGTCTTCCCTGCCGGCACAATGCTTTTCGCACGGAGAAGCCACGTTTCTCCCCCGGGAGAAGGAGAGAGCGGCAGCTTCCCGAAAGGAGAACAACAAAGCTGCACAACACCTGGATTGTGTGCGCAGCTTGCAAACTGCTAGAAAACAGCACCTTAGAACTCTCCTGCTTTTTCTATTCACAGTAAGATTGGAATTGAAGTAGTTTGGGACAACTTTCTTTTGCTTCTGAAAAAAACACCCGGCAGACCTGCTACAAAACTTCTAGAACACGCTGGGAGATGTTTCCTGCCCTGGCACAGTTTCTCCTTGCGAGACATAGTGAAAGAGCTTTTTGCGAGGATGTAGGCAGCAAGAGAGGCTAGAGAAGAGATAGGGAGCTCGGCAAAGCGCAGAGCCGGTGCCGGGAGTCTTTGCGCAGAAGGCGCGCTGCAGAGAGCAGCGCAAGCGGCACAATAGTCTTCCCGGCTGAGCCGATAGTCTTCCCCGCTGGAGCCGATAGTCTTCCCGGCTGGAGCCGATAGTCTTCCCGGCTGGAGCCGATAGTCTTCCCGGCTGGAGCCGATAGTCTTCCCCGCTGGAGCCGATAGTCTTCCCGGCTGGAGCCGATAGTCTTCCCCGGCTGGAGCCGATAGTCTTCCCCGCTGGAGCCGATAGTCTTCCCGGCTGGCGAAATAGTCTTCCCTGCCGGCACAATGCTTTTCGCACGGAGAAGCCACGTTTTCTCCCCCGGAGAAGGAGAGAGCGGCAGCTTCCCTAAAGGAGAACAACAAAGCTGCACAACACCTGGATTGTGTGCGCAGCTTGCAAACTGCTAGAAAACAGCACCTTAGCACTCTCCTGCTTTTTCTATTCACAGTAAGATTGGAATTATAGTCGTTAGGGACAACTTTCTTTTGCTTCTGAAAAAACACCCTGCAGACCTGCTACAAAACTTCTAGAAGACGCTGGGAGATGTTTCCTGCCCTGGCACAGTTTCTCCTTGCGAGACATAGTGAAAGAGCTTTTTGCGAGGATGTAGGCAGCAAGAGAGGCTAGAGAAGAGATAGGGAGCTCGGCAAAGCGCAGAGCCGGTGCCGGGAGTCTTTGCGCAGAAGGCGCGCTGCAGAGAGCAGCGCAAGCGGCACAATAGTCTTCCCGGCTGAGCCGATAGTCTTCCCGGCTGGAGCCGATAGTCTTCCCGGCTGGAGCCGATAGTCTTCCCCGCTGGAGCCGATAGTCTTCCCGGCTGGCGAAATAGTCTTCCCTGCCGGCACAATGCTTTTCGCACGGAGAAGCCACGTTTTCTCCCCCGGGAGAAGGAGAGAGCGGCAGCTTCCCTAAAGGAGAACAACAAAGCTGCACAACACCTGGATTGTGTGCGCAGCTTGCAAGCTGCTAGAAAACAGCACCTTAGCACTCTCCTGCTTTTTCTATTCACAGTAAGATTGGAATTGAAGTCGTTAGGGACAACTTTCTTTTGCTTCTGAAAAAACACCCTGCAGACCTGCTACAAAACTTCTAGAAGACGCTGGGAGATGTTTCCTGCCCTGGCACAGTTTCTCCTTGCGAGACATAGTGAAAGAGCTTTTTGCTAGGATGTAGGCAGCAAGAGAGGCTAGAGAAGAGATAGGGAGCTCGGCAAAGCGCAGAGCCGGTGCCGGGAGTTTTTGCGCAGAAGGCGCGCTGCAGAGAGCAGCGCAAGCGGCACATAGTCTTCCCGGCTGAGCCGATAGTCTTCCCGGCTGGAGCCGATAGTCTTCCCGGCTGGAGCCGATAGTCTTCCCCGCTGGAGCCGATAGTCTTCCCGGCTGGAGCCGATAGTCTTCCCGGCTGGAGCCGATAGTCTTCCCCGCTGGAGCCGATAGTCTTCCCGGCTGGAGCCGATAGTCTTCCCGGCTGGAGCCGATAGTCTTCCCCGCTGGAGCCGATAGTCTTCCCGGCTGGCGAAATAGTCTTCCCTGCCGGCACAATGCTTTTCGCACGGAGAAGCCACGTTTTCTTCCCCGGGAGAAGGAGAGAGCGGCAGCTTCCCGAAAGGAGAACAACAAAGCTGCACAACACCTGGATTGTGTGCGCAGCTTGCAAACTGCTAGAAAACAGCACCTTAGCACTCTCCTGCTTTTTCTATTCACAGTAAGATTGGAATTGAAGTCGTTTGGGACAACTTTCTTTTGCTTCTGAAAAAACACTCTGCAGACCTGCTACAAAACTTCTAGAAGACGCTGGGAGATGTTTCCTGCCCTGGCACAGTTTCTCCTTGCGAGACATAGTGAAAGAGCTTTTTGCGAGGATGTAGGCAGCAAGAGAGGCTAGAGAAGAGATAGGGAGCTCGGCAAAGCGCAGAGCCGGTGCCGGGAGTCTTTGCGCAGAAGGCGCGCTGCAGAGAGCAGCGAAAGCGGCACAATAGTCTTCCCGGCTGAGCCGATAGTCTTCCCGGCTGGAGCCGATAGTCTTCCCGGCTGGAGCCGATAGTCTTCCCCGCTGGAGCCGATAGTCTTCCCGGCTGGAGCCGATAGTCTTCCCCGCTGGAGCCGATAGTCTTCCCCGCTGGAGCCGATAGTCTTCCCGGCTGGAGCCGATAGTCTTCCCGGCTGGAGCCGATAGTCTTCCCCGCTGGAGCCGATAGTCTTCCCGGCTGGCGAAATAGTCTTCCCTGCCGGCACAATGCTTTTCGCACGGAGAAGCCACGTTTTCTTCCCCGGGAGAAGGAGAGAGCGGCAGCTTCCCTAAAGGAGAACAACAAAGCTGCACAACACCTGGATTGTGTGCGCAGCTTGCAAGCTGCTAGAAAACAGCACCTTAGCACTCTCCTGCTTTTTCTATTCACAGTAAGATTGGAATTGAAGTCGTTAGGGACAACTTTCTTTTGCTTCTGAAAAAACACTCTGCAGACCTGCTACAAAACTTCTAGAAGACGCTGGGAGATGTTTCCTGCCCTGGCACAGTTTCTCCTTGCGAGACATAGTGAAAGAGCTTTTTGCTAGGATGTAGGCAGTAAGAGAGGCTAGAGAAGAGATAGGGAGCTCGGCAAAGCGCAGAGCCGGTGCCGGGAGTCTTTGCGCAGAAGGCGCGCTGCAGAGAGCAGCGCAAGCGGCACATAGTCTTCCCGGCTGAGCCGATAGTCTTCCCGGCTGGAGCCGATAGTCTTCCCGGCTGGAGCCGATAGTCTTCCCCGCTGGAGCCGATAGTCTTCCCGGCTGGAGCCGATAGTCTTCCCGGCTCGAGCCGATAGTCTTCCCCGCTGGAGCCGATAGTCTTCCCGGCTGGAGCCGATAGTCTTCCCCGCTGGAGCCGATAGTCTTCCCCGCTGGAGCCGATAGTCTTCCCGGCTGGAGCCGATAGTCTTCCCGGCTGGCGAAATAGTCTTCCCTGCCGGCACAATGCTTTTCGCACGGAGAAGCCACGTTTTCTCCCCCGGGAGAAGGAGAGAGCGGCAGCTTCCCTAAAGGAGAACAACAAAGCTGCACAACACCTGGATTGTGTGCGCAGCTTGCAAACTGCTAGAAAACAGCACCTTAGCACTCTCCTGCTTTTTCTATTCACAGTAAGATTGGAATTGAAGTCGTTAGGGACAACTTTCTTTTGCTTCTGAAAAAACACCCTGCAGACCTGCTACAAAACTTCTAGAAGACGCTGGGAGATGTTTCCTGCCCTGGCACAGTTTCTCCTTGCGAGACATAGTGAAAGAGCTTTTTGCTAGGATGTAGGCAGCAAGAGAGTCTAGAGAAGAGATAGGGAGCTCGGCAAAGCGCAGAGCCGGTGCCGGGAGTCTTTGCGCAGAAGGCGCGCTGCAGAGAGCAGCGCAAGCGGCACAATAGTCTTCCCGGCTGAGCCGATAGTCTTCCCGGCTGGAGCCGATAGTCTTCCCGGCTGGAGCCGATAGTCTTCCCCGCTGGAGCCGATAGTCTTCCCGGCTGGCGAAATAGTCTTCCCTGCCGGCACAATGCTTTTCGCACGGAGAAGCCACGTTTTCTCCCCCGGGAGAAGGAGAGAGCGGCAGCTTCCCTAAAGGAGAACAACAAAGCTGCACAACACCTGGATTGTGTGCGCAGCTTGCAAACTGCTAGAAAACAGCACCTTAGCACTCTCCTGCTTTTTCTATTCACAGTAAGATTGGAATTGAAGTCGTTAGGGACAACTTTCTTTTGCTTCTGAAAAAACACCCTGCAGACCTGCTACAAAACTTCTAGAAGACGCTGGGAGATGTTTCCTGCCCTGGCACAGTTTCTCCTTGCGAGACATAGTGAAAGAGCTTTTTGCGAGGATGTAGGCAGCAAGAGAGGCTAGAGAAGAGATAGGGAGCTCGGCAAAGCGCAGAGCCGGTGCCGGGAGTCTTTGCGCAGAAGGCGCGCTGCAGAGAGCAGCACAAGCGGCACAATAGTCTTCCCGGCTGAGCCGATAGTCTTCCCGGCTGGAGCCGATAGTCTTCCCGGCTGGAGCCGATAGTCTTCCCCGCTGGAGCCGATAGTCTTCCCGGCTGGCGAAATAGTCTTCCCTGCCGGCACAATGCTTTTCGCACGGAGAAGCCACGTTTTCTCCCCCGGGAGAAGGAGAGAGCGGCAGCTTCCCTAAAGGAGAACAACAAAGCTGCACAACACCTGGATTGTGTGCGCAGCTTGCAAGCTGCTAGAAAACAGCACCTTAGCACTCTCCTGCTTTTTCTATTCACAGTAAGATTGGAATTGAAGTCGTTAGGGACAACTTTCTTTTGCTTCTGAAAAAACACCCTGCAGACCTGCTACAAAACTTCTAGAAGACGCTGGGAGATGTTTCCTGCCCTGGCACAGTTTCTCCTTGCGAGACATAGTGAAAGAGCTTTTTGCTAGGATGTAGGCAGCAAGAGAGGCTAGAGAAGAGATAGGGAGCTCGGCAAAGCGCAGAGCCGGTGCCGGGAGTTTTTGCGCAGAAGGCGCGCTGCAGAGAGCAGCGCAAGCGGCACATAGTCTTCCCGGCTGAGCCGATAGTCTTCCCGGCTGGAGCCGATAGTCTTCCCGGCTGGAGCCGATAGTCTTCCCCGCTGGAGCCGATAGTCTTCCCGGCTGGAGCCGATAGTCTTCCCGGCTGGAGCCGATAGTCTTCCCGGCTGGAGCCGATAGTCTTCCCCGCTGGAGCCGATAGTCTTCCCGGCTGGCGAAATAGTCTTCCCTGCCGGCACAATGCTTTTCGCACGGAGAAGCCACGTTTTCTTCCCCGGGAGAAGGAGAGAGCGGCAGCTTCCCGAAAGGAGAACAACAAAGCTGCACAACACCTGGATTGTGTGCGCAGCTTGCAAACTGCTAGAAAACAGCACCTTAGCACTCTCCTGCTTTTTCTATTCACAGTAAGATTGGAATTGAAGTCGTTTGGGACAACTTTCTTTTGCTTCTGAAAAAACACTCTGCAGACCTGCTACAAAACTTCTAGAAGACGCTGGGAGATCCTGCCCTGGCACAGTTTCTCCTTGCGAGACATAGTGAAAGAGCTTTTTGCGAGGATGTAGGCAGCAAGAGAGGCTAGAGAAGAGATAGGGAGCTCGGCAAAGCGCAGAGCCGGTGCCGGGAGTCTTTGCGCAGAAGGCGCGCTGCAGAGAGCAGCGCAAGCGGCACAATAGTCTTCCCGGCTGAGCCGATAGTCTTCCCGGCTGGAGCCGATAGTCTTCCCGGCTGGAGCCGATAGTCTTCCCCGCTGGAGCCGATAGTCTTCCCGGCTGGAGCCGATAGTCTTCCCGGCTGGAGCCGATAGTCTTCCCCGCTGGAGCCGATAGTTTCCCAGCTGGAGCCGATAGTCTTCCCGGCTGGAGCCGATAGTCTTCCCCGCTGGAGCCGATAGTCTTCCCGGCTGGCGAAATAGTCTTCCCTGCCGGCACAATGCTTTTCGCACGGAGAAGCCACGTTTTCTCCCCCGGGAGAAGGAGAGAGCGGCAGCTTCCCGAAAGGAGAACAACAAAGCTGCACAACACCTGGATTGTGTGCGCAGCTTGCAAACTGCTAGAAAACAGCACCTTAGAACTCTCCTGCTTTTTCTATTCACAGTAAGATTGGAATTGAAGTAGTTTGGGACAACTTTCTTTTGCTTCTGAAAAAAACACCTGGCAGACCTGCTACAAAACTTCTAGAACACGCTGGGAGATGTTTCCTGCCCTGGCACAGTTTCTCCTTGCGAGACATAGTGAAAGAGCTTTTTGCGAGGATGTAGGCAGCAAGAGAGGCTAGAGAAGAGATAGGGGAGCTCGGCAAAGCGCAGAGCCAGCCGGTGCCGGGAGTCTTTGCGCAGAAGGCGCGCTGCAGAGAGCAGCGCAAGCGGCACAATAGTCTTCCCGGCTGAGCCGATAGTCTTCCCGCTGGAGCCGATAGTCTTCCCGGCTGGAGCCGATAGTCTTCCCGGCTGGAGCCGATAGTCTTCCCGGCTGGAGCCGATAGTCTTCCCCGCTGGAGCCGATAGTCTTCCCGGCTGGAGCCGATAGTCTTCCCGGCTGGAGCCGATAGTCTTCCCCGCTGGAGCCGATAGTCTTCCCGGCTGGCGAAATAGTCTTCCCTGCCGGCACAATGCTTTTCGCACGGAGAAGCCACGTTTTCTCCCCCGGGAGAAGGAGAGAGCGGCAGCTTCCCTAAAGGAGAACAACAAAGCTGCACAACACCTGGATTGTGTGCGCAGCTTGCAAACTGCTAGAAAACAGCACCTTAGCACTCTCCTGCTTTTTCTATTCACAGTAAGATTGGAATTGAAGTCGTTAGGGACAACTTTCTTTTGCTTCTGAAAAAACACCCTGCAGACCTGCTACAAAACTTCTAGAAGACGCTGGGAGATGTTTCCTGCCCTGGCACAGTTTCTCCTTGCGAGACATAGTGAAAGAGCTTTTTGCGAGGATGTAGGCAGCAAGAGAGGCTAGAGAAGAGATAGGGAGCTCGGCAAAGCGCAGAGCCGGTGCCGGGAGTCTTTGCGCAGAAGGCGCGCTGCAGAGAGCAGCGCAAGCGGCACAATAGTCTTCCCGGCTGAGCCGATAGTCTTCCCGGCTGGAGCCGATAGTCTTCCCGGCTGGAGCCGATAGTCTTCCCCGCTGGAGCCGATAGTCTTCCCGGCTGGCGAAATAGTCTTCCCTGCCGGCACAATGCTTTTCGCACGGAGAAGCCACGTTTTCTCCCCCGGGAGAAGGAGAGAGCGGCAGCTTCCCTAAAGGAGAACAACAAAGCTGCACAACACCTGGATTGTGTGCGCAGCTTGCAAGCTGCTAGAAAACAGCACCTTAGCACTCTCCTGCTTTTTCTATTCACAGTAAGATTGGAATTGAAGTCGTTAGGGACAACTTTCTTTTGCTTCTGAAAAAACACCCTGCAGACCTGCTACAAAACTTCTAGAAGACGCTGGGAGATGTTTCCTGCCCTGGCACAGTTTCTCCTTGCGAGACATAGTGAAAGAGCTTTTTGCTAGGATGTAGGCAGCAAGAGAGGCTAGAGAAGAGATAGGGAGCTCGGCAAAGCGCAGAGCCGGTGCCGGGAGTTTTTGCGCAGAAGGCGCGCTGCAGAGAGCAGCGCAAGCGGCACATAGTCTTCCCGGCTGAGCCGATAGTCTTCCCGGCTGGAGCCGATAGTCTTCCCGGCTGGAGCCGATAGTCTTCCCCGCTGGAGCCGATAGTCTTCCCGGCTGGAGCCGATAGTCTTCCCGGCTGGAGCCGATAGTCTTCCCCGCTGGAGCCGATAGTCTTCCCGGCTGGAGCCGATAGTCTTCCCGGCTGGAGCCGATAGTCTTCCCCCGCTGGAGCCGATAGTCTTCCCGGCTGGCGAAATAGTCTTCCCTGCCGGCACAATGCTTTTCGCACGGAGAAGCCACGTTTTCTTCCCCGGGAGAAGGAGAGAGCGGCAGCTTCCCGAAAGGAGAACAACAAAGCTGCACAACACCTGGATTGTGTGCGCAGCTTGCAAACTGCTAGAAAACAGCACCTTAGCACTCTCCTGCTTTTTCTATTCACAGTAAGATTGGAATTGAAGTCGTTTGGGACAACTTTCTTTTGCTTCTGAAAAAACACTCTGCAGACCTGCTACAAAACTTCTAGAAGACGCTGGGAGATGTTTCCTGCCCTGGCACAGTTTCTCCTTGCGAGACATAGTGAAAGAGCTTTTTGCGAGGATGTAGGCAGCAAGAGAGGCTAGAGAAGAGATAGGGAGCTCGGCAAAGCGCAGAGCCGGTGCCGGGAGTCTTTGCGCAGAAGGCGCGCTGCAGAGAGCAGCGAAAGCGGCACAATAGTCTTCCCGGCTGAGCCGATAGTCTTCCCGGCTGGAGCCGATAGTCTTCCCGGCTGGAGCCGATAGTCTTCCCCGCTGGAGCCGATAGTCTTCCCGGCTGGAGCCGATAGTCTTCCCGGCTGGAGCCGATAGTCTTCCCCGCTGGAGCCGATAGTCTTCCCAGCTGGAGCCGATAGTCTTCCCGGCTGGAGCCGATAGTCTTCCCCGCTGGAGCCGATAGTCTTCCCGGCTGGCGAAATAGTCTTCCCTGCCGGCACAATGCTTTTCGCACGGAGAAGCCACGTTTTCTCCCCCGGGAGAAGGAGAGAGCGGCAGCTTCCCTAAAGGAGAACAACAAAGCTGCACAACACCTGGATTGTGTGCGCAGCTTGCAAACTGCTAGAAAACAGCACCTTAGAACTCTCCTGCTTTTTCTATTCACAGTAAGATTGGAATTGAAGTAGTTTGGGACAACTTTCTTTTGCTTCTGAAAAAAACACCCGGCAGACCTGCTACAAAACTTCTAGAACACGCTGGGAGATGTTTCCTGCCCTGGCACAGTTTCTCCTTGCGAGACATAGTGAAAGAGCTTTTTGCGAGGATGTAGGCAGCAAGAGAGGCTAGAGAAGAGATAGGGAGCTCGGCAAAGCGCAGAGCCGGTGCCGGGAGTCTTTGCGCAGAAGGCGCGCTGCAGAGAGCAGCGCAAGCGGCACAATAGTCTTCCCGGCTGAGCCGATAGTCTTCCCCGCTGGAGCCGATAGTCTTCCCGGCTGGAGCCGATAGTCTTCCCGGCTGGAGCCGATAGTCTTCCCGGCTGGAGCCGATAGTCTTCCCCGCTGGAGCCGACAGTCTTCCCGGCTGGAGCCGATAGTCTTCCCCGCTGGAGCCGATAGTCTTCCCCGCTGGAGCCGATAGTCTTCCCGGCTGGCGAAATAGTCTTCCCTGCCGGCACAATGCTTTTCGCACGGAGAAGCCACGTTTTCTCCCCCGGGAGAAGGAGAGAGCGGCAGCTTCCCTAAAGGAGAACAACAAAGCTGCACAACACCTGGATTGTGTGCGCAGCTTGCAAGCTGCTAGAAAACAGCACCTTAGCACTCTCCTGCTTTTTCTATTCACAGTAAGATTGGAATTGAAGTCGTTAGGGACAACTTTCTTTTGCTTCTGAAAAAACACTCTGCAGACCTGCTACAAAACTTCTAGAAGACGCTGGGAGATGTTTCCTGCCCTGGCACAGTTTCTCCTTGCGAGACATAGTGAAAGAGCTTTTTGCTAGGATGTAGGCAGTAAGAGAGGCTAGAGAAGAGATAGGGAGCTCGGCAAAGCGCAGAGCCGGTGCCGGGAGTCTTTGCGCAGAAGGCGCGCTGCAGAGAGCAGCGCAAGCGGCACATAGTCTTCCCGGCTGAGCCGATAGTCTTCCCGGCTGGAGCCGATAGTCTTCCCGGCTGGAGCCGATAGTCTTCCCCGCTGGAGCCGATAGTCTTCCCGGCTGGAGCCGATAGTCTTCCCGGCTCGAGCCGATAGTCTTCCCCGCTGGAGCCGATAGTCTTCCCGGCTGGAGCCGATAGTCTTCCCCGCTGGAGCCGATAGTCTTCCCCGCTGGAGCCGATAGTCTTCCCCGCTGGAGCCGATAGTCTTCCCGGCTGGCGAAATAGTCTTCCCTGCCGGCACAATGCTTTTCGCACGGAGAAGCCACGTTTTCTCCCCCGGGAGAAGGAGAGAGCGGCAGCTTCCCTAAAGGAGAACAACAAAGCTGCACAACACCTGGATTGTGTGCGCAGCTTGCAAACTGCTAGAAAACAGCACCTTAGCACTCTCCTGCTTTTTCTATTCACAGTAAGATTGGAATTGAAGTAGTTTGGGACAACTTTCTTTTGCTTCTGAAAAAAACACCCGGCAGACCTGCTACAAAACTTCTAGAACACGCTGGGAGATGTTTCCTGCCCTGGCACAGTTTCTCCTTGCGAGACATAGTGAAAGAGCTTTTTGCGAGGATGTAGGCAGCAAGAGAGGCTAGAGAAGAGATAGGGAGCTCGGCAAAGCGCAGAGCCGGTGCCGGGAGTCTTTGCGCAGAAGGCGCGCTGCAGAGAGCAGCGCAAGCGGCACAATAGTCTTCCCGGCTGAGCCGATAGTCTTCCCCGCTGGAGCCGATAGTCTTCCCGGCTGGAGCCGATAGTCTTCCCGGCTGGAGCCGATAGTCTTCCCGGCTGGAGCCGATAGTCTTCCCCGCTGGAGCCGATAGTCTTCCCGGCTGGAGCCGATAGTCTTCCCGGCTGGAGCCGATAGTCTTCCCCGCTGGAGCCGATAGTCTTCCCGGCTGGCGAAATAGTCTTCCCTGCCGGCACAATGCTTTTCGCACGGAGAAGCCACGTTTTCTCCCCCGGGAGAAGGAGAGAGCGGCAGCTTCCCTAAAGGAGAACAACAAAGCTGCACAACACCTGGATTGTGTGCGCAGCTTGCAAGCTGCTAGAAAACAGCACCTTAGCACTCTCCTGCTTTTTCTATTCACAGTAAGATTGGAATTGAAGTCGTTAGGGACAACTTTCTTTTGCTTCTGAAAAAACACTCTGCAGACCTGCTACAAAACTTCTAGAAGACGCTGGGAGATGTTTCCTGCCCTGGCACAGTTTCTCCTTGCGAGACATAGTGAAAGAGCTTTTTGCGAGGATGTAGGCAGCAAGAGAGGCTAGAGAAGAGATAGGGAGCTCGGCAAAGCGCAGAGCCGGTGCCGGGAGTCTTTGCGCAGAAGGCGCGCTGCAGAGAGCAGCGCAAGCGGCACATAGTCTTCCCGGCTGAGCCGATAGTCTTCCCGGCTGGAGCCGATAGTCTTCCCGGCTGGAGCCGATAGTCTTCCCCGCTGGAGCCGATAGTCTTCCCGGCTGGAGCCGATAGTCTTCCCGGCTCGAGCCGATAGTCTTCCCCGCTGGAGCCGATAGTCTTCCCGGCTGGAGCCGATAGTCTTCCCCGCTGGAGCCGATAGTCTTCCCGGCTGGCGAAATAGTCTTCCCTGCCGGCACAATGCTTTTCGCACGGAGAAGCCACGTTTTCTCCCCCGGGAGAAGGAGAGAGCGGCAGCTTCCCTAAAGGAGAACAACAAAGCTGCACAACACCTGGATTGTGTGCGCAGCTTGCAAGCTGCTAGAAAACAGCACCTTAGCACTCTCCTGCTTTTTCTATTCACAGTAAGATTGGAATTGAAGTCGTTAGGGACAACTTTCTTTTGCTTCTGAAAAAACACCCTGCAGACCTGCTACAAAACTTCTAGAAGACGCTGGGAGATGTTTCCTGCCCTGGCACAGTTTCTCCTTGCGAGACATAGTGAAAGAGCTTTTTGCTAGGATGTAGGCAGCAAGAGAGGCTAGAGAAGAGATAGGGAGCTCGGCAAAGCGCAGAGCCGGTGCCGGGAGTTTTTGCGCAGAAGGTGCGCTGCAGAGAGCAGCGCAAGCGGCACATAGTCTTCCCGGCTGAGCCGATAGTCTTCCCGGCTGGAGCCGATAGTCTTCCCGGCTGGAGCCGATAGTCTTCCCCGCTGGAGCCGATAGTCTTCCCGGCTGGAGCCGATAGTCTTCCCGGCTGGAGCCGATAGTCTTCCCCGCTGGAGCCGATAGTCTTCCCGGCTGGAGCCGATAGTCTTCCCGGCTGGAGCCGATAGTCTTCCCGGCTGGAGCCGATAGTCTTCCCCGCTGGAGCCGATAGTCTTCCCCGCTGGAGCCGATAGTCTTCCCGGCTGGCGAAATAGTCTTCCCTGCCGGCACAATGCTTTTCGCACGGAGAAGCCACGTTTTCTCCCCCGGGAGAAGGAGAGAGCGGCAGCTTCCCTAAAGGAGAACAACAAAGCTGCACAACACCTGGATTGTGTGCGCAGGTTGCAAACTGCTAGAAAACAGCACCTTAGAACTCTCCTGCTTTTTCTATTCACAGTAAGATTGGAATTGAAGTCGTTAGGGACAACTTTCTTTTGCTTCTGAAAAAACACCCTGCAGACCTGCTACAAAACTTCTAGAAGACGCTGGGAGATGTTTCCTGCCCTGGCACAGTTTCTCCTTGCGAGACATAGTGAAAGAGCTTTTTGCTAGGATGTAGGAAGCAAGAGAGGCTAGAGAAGAGATAGGGAGCTCGGCAAAGCGCAGAGCCGGTGCCGGGAGTCTTTGCGCAGAAGGCGCGCTGCAGAGAGCAGCGCAAGCGGCACAATAGTCTTCCCGGCTGAGCCGATAGTCTTCCCGGCTGGAGCCGATAGTCTTCCCAGCTGGAGCCGATAGTCTTCCCCGCTGGAGCCGATAGTCTTCCCGGCTGGCGAAATAGTCTTCCCTGCCGGCACAATGCTTTTCGCACGGAGAAGCCACGTTTTCTCCCCCGGGAGAAGGAGAGAGCGGCAGCTTCCCTAAAGGAGAACAACAAAGCTGCACAACACCTGGATTGTGTGCGCAGCTTGCAAGCTGCTAGAAAACAGCACCTTAGCACTCTCCTGCTTTTTCTATTCACAGTAAGATTGGAATTGAAGTCGTTAGGGACAACTTTCTTTTGCTTCTGAAAAAACACCCTGCAGACCTGCTACAAAACTTCTAGAAGACGCTGGGAGATGTTTCCTGCCCTGGCACAGTTTCTCCTTGCGAGACATAGTGAAAGAGCTTTTTGCTAGGATGTAGGCAGCAAGAGAGGCTAGAGAAGAGATAGGGAGCTCGGCAAAGCGCAGAGCCGGTGCCGGGAGTTTTTGCGCAGAAGGCGCGCTGCAGAGAGCAGCGCAAGCGGCACATAGTCTTCCCGGCTGAGCCGATAGTCTTCCCGGCTGGAGCCGATAGTCTTCCCGGCTGGAGCCGATAGTCTTCCCCGCTGGAGCCGATAGTCTTCCCGGCTGGAGCCGATAGTCTTCCCGGCTGGAGCCGATAGTCTTCCCCGCTGGAGCCGATAGTCTTCCCGGCTGGAGCCGATAGTCTTCCCGGCTGGAGCCGATAGTCTTCCCGGCTGGAGCCGATAGTCTTCCCCGCTGGAGCCGATAGTCTTCCCGGCTGGCGAAATAGTCTTCCCTGCCGGCACAATGCTTTTCGCACGGAGAAGCCACGTTTTCTTCCCCGGGAGAAGGAGAGAGCGGCAGCTTCCCGAAAGGAGAACAACAAAGCTGCACAACACCTGGATTGTGTGCGCAGCTTGCAAACTGCTAGAAAACAGCACCTTAGCACTCTCCTGCTTTTTCTATTCACAGTAAGATTGGAATTGAAGTCGTTTGGGACAACTTTCTTTTGCTTCTGAAAAAACACTCTGCAGACCTGCTACAAAACTTCTAGAAGACGCTGGGAGATGTTTCCTGCCCTGGCACAGTTTCTCCTTGCGAGACATAGTGAAAGAGCTTTTTGCGAGGATGTAGGCAGCAAGAGAGGCTAGAGAAGAGATAGGGAGCTCGGCAAAGCGCAGAGCCGGTGCCGGGAGTCTTTGCGCAGAAGGCGCGCTGCAGAGAGCAGCGCAAGCGGCACAATAGTCTTCCCGGCTGAGCCGATAGTCTTCCCCGCTGGAGCCGATAGTCTTCCCGGCTGGAGCCGATAGTCTTCCCGGCTGGAGCCGATAGTCTTCCCGGCTGGAGCCGATAGTCTTCCCCGCTGGAGCCGATAGTCTTCCCGGCTGGAGCCGATAGTCTTCCCGGCTGGAGCCGATAGTCTTCCCCGCTGGAGCCGATAGTCTTCCCGGCTGGCGAAATAGTCTTCCCTGCCGGCACAATGCTTTTCGCACGGAGAAGCCACGTTTTCTCCCCCGGGAGAAGGAGAGAGCGGCAGCTTCCCTAAAGGAGAACAACAAAGCTGCACAACACCTGGATTGTGTGCGCAGCTTGCAAACTGCTAGAAAACAGCACCTTAGCACTCTCCTGCTTTTTCTATTCACAGTAAGATTGGAATTGAAGTCGTTAGGGACAACTTTCTTTTGCTTCTGAAAAAACACCCTGCAGACCTGCTACAAAACTTCTAGAAGACGCTGGGAGATGTTTCCTGCCCTGGCACAGTTTCTCCTTGCGAGACATAGTGAAAGAGCTTTTTGCGAGGATGTAGGCAGCAAGAGAGGCTAGAGAAGAGATAGGGAGCTCGGCAAAGCGCAGAGCCGGTGCCGGGAGTCTTTGCGCAGAAGGCGCGCTGCAGAGAGCAGCGCAAGCGGCACAATAGTCTTCCCGGCTGAGCCGATAGTCTTCCCGGCTGGAGCCGATAGTCTTCCCGGCTGGAGCCGATAGTCTTCCCCGCTGGAGCCGATAGTCTTCCCGGCTGGCGAAATAGTCTTCCCTGCCGGCACAATGCTTTTCGCACGGAGAAGCCACGTTTTCTCCCCCGGGAGAAGGAGAGAGCGGCAGCTTCCCTAAAGGAGAACAACAAAGCTGCACAACACCTGGATTGTGTGCGCAGCTTGCAAGCTGCTAGAAAACAGCACCTTAGCACTCTCCTGCTTTTTCTATTCACAGTAAGATTGGAATTGAAGTCGTTAGGGACAACTTTCTTTTGCTTCTGAAAAAACACCCTGCAGACCTGCTACAAAACTTCTAGAAGACGCTGGGAGATGTTTCCTGCCCTGGCACAGTTTCTCCTTGCGAGACATAGTGAAAGAGCTTTTTGCTAGGATGTAGGCAGCAAGAGAGGCTAGAGAAGAGATAGGGAGCTCGGCAAAGCGCAGAGCCGGTGCCGGGAGTTTTTGCGCAGAAGGCGCGCTGCAGAGAGCAGCGCAAGCGGCACATAGTCTTCCCGGCTGAGCCGATAGTCTTCCCGGCTGGAGCCGATAGTCTTCCCGGCTGGAGCCGATAGTCTTCCCCGCTGGAGCCGATAGTCTTCCCGGCTGGAGCCGATAGTCTTCCCGGCTGGAGCCGATAGTCTTCCCCGCTGGAGCCGATAGTCTTCCCGGCTGGAGCCGATAGTCTTCCCGGCTGGAGCCGATAGTCTTCCCCGCTGGAGCCGATAGTCTTCCCGGCTGGCGAAATAGTCTTCCCTGCCGGCACAATGCTTTTCGCACGGAGAAGCCACGTTTTCTCCCCCGGGAGAAGGAGAGAGCGGCAGCTTCCCGAAAGGAGAACAACAAAGCTGCACAACACCTGGATTGTGTGCGCAGCTTGCAAACTGCTAGAAAACAGCACCTTAGCACTCTCCTGCTTTTTCTATTCACAGTAAGATTGGAATTGAAGTCGTTTGGGACAACTTTCTTTTGCTTCTGAAAAAACACTCTGCAGACCTGCTACAAAACTTCTAGAAGACGCTGGGAGATGTTTCCTGCCCTGGCACAGTTTCTCCTTGCGAGACATAGTGAAAGAGCTTTTTGCGAGGATGTAGGCAGCAAGAGAGGCTAGAGAAGAGATAGGGAGCTCGGCAAAGCGCAGAGCCGGTGCCGGGAGTCTTTGCGCAGAAGGCGCGCTGCAGAGAGCAGCGAAAGCGGCACAATAGTCTTCCCGGCTGAGCCGATAGTCTTCCCGGCTGGAGCCGATAGTCTTCCCGGCTGGAGCCGATAGTCTTCCCCGCTGGAGCCGATAGTCTTCCCGGCTGGAGCCGATAGTCTTCCCGGCTGGAGCCGATAGTCTTCCCCGCTGGAGCCGATAGTCTTCCCAGCTGGAGCCGATAGTCTTCCCGGCTGGAGCCGATAGTCTTCCCCGCTGGAGCCGATAGTCTTCCCGGCTGGCGAAATAGTCTTCCCTGCCGGCACAATGCTTTTCGCACGGAGAAGCCACGTTTTCTCCCCCGGGAGAAGGAGAGAGCGGCAGCTTCCCTAAAGGAGAACAACAAAGCTGCACAACACCTGGATTGTGTGCGCAGCTTGCAAACTGCTAGAAAACAGCACCTTAGAACTCTCCTGCTTTTTCTATTCACAGTAAGATTGGAATTGAAGTAGTTTGGGACAACTTTCTTTTGCTTCTGAAAAAAACACCCGGCAGACCTGCTACAAAACTTCTAGAACACGCTGGGAGATGTTTCCTGCCCTGGCACAGTTTCTCCTTGCGAGACATAGTGAAAGAGCTTTTTGCGAGGATGTAGGCAGCAAGAGAGGCTAGAGAAGAGATAGGGAGCTCGGCAAAGCGCAGAGCCGGTGCCGGGAGTCTTTGCGCAGAAGGCGCGCTGCAGAGAGCAGCGCAAGCGGCACAATAGTCTTCCCGGCTGAGCCGATAGTCTTCCCCGCTGGAGCCGATAGTCTTCCCGGCTGGAGCCGATAGTCTTCCCGGCTGGAGCCGATAGTCTTCCCGGCTGGAGCCGATAGTCTTCCCCGCTGGAGCCGACAGTCTTCCCGGCTGGAGCCGATAGTCTTCCCCGCTGGAGCCGATAGTCTTCCCCGCTGGAGCCGATAGTCTTCCCGGCTGGCGAAATAGTCTTCCCTGCCGGCACAATGCTTTTCGCACGGAGAAGCCACGTTTTCTCCCCCGGGAGAAGGAGAGAGCGGCAGCTTCCCTAAAGGAGAACAACAAAGCTGCACAACACCTGGATTGTGTGCGCAGCTTGCAAGCTGCTAGAAAACAGCACCTTAGCACTCTCCTGCTTTTTCTATTCACAGTAAGATTGGAATTGAAGTCGTTAGGGACAACTTTCTTTTGCTTCTGAAAAAACACTCTGCAGACCTGCTACAAAACTTCTAGAAGACGCTGGGAGATGTTTCCTGCCCTGGCACAGTTTCTCCTTGCGAGACATAGTGAAAGAGCTTTTTGCTAGGATGTAGGCAGTAAGAGAGGCTAGAGAAGAGATAGGGAGCTCGGCAAAGCGCAGAGCCGGTGCCGGGAGTCTTTGCGCAGAAGGCGCGCTGCAGAGAGCAGCGCAAGCGGCACATAGTCTTCCCGGCTGAGCCGATAGTCTTCCCGGCTGGAGCCGATAGTCTTCCCGGCTGGAGCCGATAGTCTTCCCCGCTGGAGCCGATAGTCTTCCCGGCTGGAGCCGATAGTCTTCCCGGCTCGAGCCGATAGTCTTCCCCGCTGGAGCCGATAGTCTTCCCGGCTGGAGCCGATAGTCTTCCCCGCTGGAGCCGATAGTCTTCCCCGCTGGAGCCGATAGTCTTCCCCGCTGGAGCCGATAGTCTTCCCGGCTGGCGAAATAGTCTTCCCTGCCGGCACAATGCTTTTCGCACGGAGAAGCCACGTTTTCTCCCCCGGGAGAAGGAGAGAGCGGCAGCTTCCCTAAAGGAGAACAACAAAGCTGCACAACACCTGGATTGTGTGCGCAGCTTGCAAACTGCTAGAAAACAGCACCTTAGCACTCTCCTGCTTTTTCTATTCACAGTAAGATTGGAATTGAAGTAGTTTGGGACAACTTTCTTTTGCTTCTGAAAAAAACACCCGGCAGACCTGCTACAAAACTTCTAGAACACGCTGGGAGATGTTTCCTGCCCTGGCACAGTTTCTCCTTGCGAGACATAGTGAAAGAGCTTTTTGCGAGGATGTAGGCAGCAAGAGAGGCTAGAGAAGAGATAGGGAGCTCGGCAAAGCGCAGAGCCGGTGCCGGGAGTCTTTGCGCAGAAGGCGCGCTGCAGAGAGCAGCGCAAGCGGCACAATAGTCTTCCCGGCTGAGCCGATAGTCTTCCCCGCTGGAGCCGATAGTCTTCCCGGCTGGAGCCGATAGTCTTCCCGGCTGGAGCCGATAGTCTTCCCGGCTGGAGCCGATAGTCTTCCCCGCTGGAGCCGATAGTCTTCCCGGCTGGAGCCGATAGTCTTCCCGGCTGGAGCCGATAGTCTTCCCCGCTGGAGCCGATAGTCTTCCCGGCTGGCGAAATAGTCTTCCCTGCCGGCACAATGCTTTTCGCACGGAGAAGCCACGTTTTCTCCCCCGGGAGAAGGAGAGAGCGGCAGCTTCCCTAAAGGAGAACAACAAAGCTGCACAACACCTGGATTGTGTGCGCAGCTTGCAAGCTGCTAGAAAACAGCACCTTAGCACTCTCCTGCTTTTTCTATTCACAGTAAGATTGGAATTGAAGTCGTTAGGGACAACTTTCTTTTGCTTCTGAAAAAACACTCTGCAGACCTGCTACAAAACTTCTAGAAGACGCTGGGAGATGTTTCCTGCCCTGGCACAGTTTCTCCTTGCGAGACATAGTGAAAGAGCTTTTTGCGAGGATGTAGGCAGCAAGAGAGGCTAGAGAAGAGATAGGGAGCTCGGCAAAGCGCAGAGCCGGTGCCGGGAGTCTTTGCGCAGAAGGCGCGCTGCAGAGAGCAGCGCAAGCGGCACATAGTCTTCCCGGCTGAGCCGATAGTCTTCCCGGCTGGAGCCGATAGTCTTCCCGGCTGGAGCCGATAGTCTTCCCCGCTGGAGCCGATAGTCTTCCCGGCTGGAGCCGATAGTCTTCCCGGCTCGAGCCGATAGTCTTCCCCGCTGGAGCCGATAGTCTTCCCGGCTGGAGCCGATAGTCTTCCCCGCTGGAGCCGATAGTCTTCCCGGCTGGCGAAATAGTCTTCCCTGCCGGCACAATGCTTTTCGCACGGAGAAGCCACGTTTTCTCCCCCGGGAGAAGGAGAGAGCGGCAGCTTCCCTAAAGGAGAACAACAAAGCTGCACAACACCTGGATTGTGTGCGCAGCTTGCAAGCTGCTAGAAAACAGCACCTTAGCACTCTCCTGCTTTTTCTATTCACAGTAAGATTGGAATTGAAGTCGTTAGGGACAACTTTCTTTTGCTTCTGAAAAAACACCCTGCAGACCTGCTACAAAACTTCTAGAAGACGCTGGGAGATGTTTCCTGCCCTGGCACAGTTTCTCCTTGCGAGACATAGTGAAAGAGCTTTTTGCTAGGATGTAGGCAGCAAGAGAGGCTAGAGAAGAGATAGGGAGCTCGGCAAAGCGCAGAGCCGGTGCCGGGAGTTTTTGCGCAGAAGGTGCGCTGCAGAGAGCAGCGCAAGCGGCACATAGTCTTCCCGGCTGAGCCGATAGTCTTCCCGGCTGGAGCCGATAGTCTTCCCGGCTGGAGCCGATAGTCTTCCCCGCTGGAGCCGATAGTCTTCCCGGCTGGAGCCGATAGTCTTCCCGGCTGGAGCCGATAGTCTTCCCCGCTGGAGCCGATAGTCTTCCCGGCTGGAGCCGATAGTCTTCCCGGCTGGAGCCGATAGTCTTCCCGGCTGGAGCCGATAGTCTTCCCCGCTGGAGCCGATAGTCTTCCCCGCTGGAGCCGATAGTCTTCCCGGCTGGCGAAATAGTCTTCCCTGCCGGCACAATGCTTTTCGCACGGAGAAGCCACGTTTTCTCCCCCGGGAGAAGGAGAGAGCGGCAGCTTCCCTAAAGGAGAACAACAAAGCTGCACAACACCTGGATTGTGTGCGCAGGTTGCAAACTGCTAGAAAACAGCACCTTAGAACTCTCCTGCTTTTTCTATTCACAGTAAGATTGGAATTGAAGTCGTTAGGGACAACTTTCTTTTGCTTCTGAAAAAACACCCTGCAGACCTGCTACAAAACTTCTAGAAGACGCTGGGAGATGTTTCCTGCCCTGGCACAGTTTCTCCTTGCGAGACATAGTGAAAGAGCTTTTTGCTAGGATGTAGGAAGCAAGAGAGGCTAGAGAAGAGATAGGGAGCTCGGCAAAGCGCAGAGCCGGTGCCGGGAGTCTTTGCGCAGAAGGCGCGCTGCAGAGAGCAGCGCAAGCGGCACAATAGTCTTCCCGGCTGAGCCGATAGTCTTCCCGGCTGGAGCCGATAGTCTTCCCAGCTGGAGCCGATAGTCTTCCCCGCTGGAGCCGATAGTCTTCCCGGCTGGCGAAATAGTCTTCCCTGCCGGCACAATGCTTTTCGCACGGAGAAGCCACGTTTTCTCCCCCGGGAGAAGGAGAGAGCGGCAGCTTCCCTAAAGGAGAACAACAAAGCTGCACAACACCTGGATTGTGTGCGCAGCTTGCAAGCTGCTAGAAAACAGCACCTTAGCACTCTCCTGCTTTTTCTATTCACAGTAAGATTGGAATTGAAGTCGTTAGGGACAACTTTCTTTTGCTTCTGAAAAAACACCCTGCAGACCTGCTACAAAACTTCTAGAAGACGCTGGGAGATGTTTCCTGCCCTGGCACAGTTTCTCCTTGCGAGACATAGTGAAAGAGCTTTTTGCTAGGATGTAGGCAGCAAGAGAGGCTAGAGAAGAGATAGGGAGCTCGGCAAAGCGCAGAGCCGGTGCCGGGAGTTTTTGCGCAGAAGGCGCGCTGCAGAGAGCAGCGCAAGCGGCACATAGTCTTCCCGGCTGAGCCGATAGTCTTCCCGGCTGGAGCCGATAGTCTTCCCGGCTGGAGCCGATAGTCTTCCCCGCTGGAGCCGATAGTCTTCCCGGCTGGAGCCGATAGTCTTCCCGGCTGGAGCCGATAGTCTTCCCCGCTGGAGCCGATAGTCTTCCCGGCTGGAGCCGATAGTCTTCCCGGCTGGAGCCGATAGTCTTCCCCGCTGGAGCCGATAGTCTTCCCGGCTGGCGAAATAGTCTTCCCTGCCGGCACAATGCTTTTCGCACGGAGAAGCCACGTTTTCTTCCCCGGGAGAAGGAGAGAGCGGCAGCTTCCCGAAAGGAGAACAACAAAGCTGCACAACACCTGGATTGTGTGCGCAGCTTGCAAACTGCTAGAAAACAGCACCTTAGCACTCTCCTGCTTTTTCTATTCACAGTAAGATTGGAATTGAAGTCGTTTGGGACAACTTTCTTTTGCTTCTGAAAAAACACTCTGCAGACCTGCTACAAAACTTCTAGAAGACGCTGGGAGATGTTTCCTGCCCTGGCACAGTTTCTCCTTGCGAGACATAGTGAAAGAGCTTTTTGCGAGGATGTAGGCAGCAAGAGAGGCTAGAGAAGAGATAGGGAGCTCGGCAAAGCGCAGAGCCGGTGCCGGGAGTCTTTGCGCAGAAGGCGCGCTGCAGAGAGCAGCGCAAGCGGCACAATAGTCTTCCCGGCTGAGCCGATAGTCTTCCCGGCTGGAGCCGATAGTCTTCCCGGCTGGAGCCGATAGTCTTCCCCGCTGGAGCCGATAGTCTTCCCGGCTGGAGCCGATAGTCTTCCCGGCTGGAGCCGATAGTCTTCCCGGCTGGAGCCGATAGTCTTCCCCGCTGGAGCCGATAGTCTTCCCGGCTGGCGAAATAGTCTTCCCTGCCGGCACAATGCTTTTCGCACGGAGAAGCCACGTTTTCTCCCCCGGGAGAAGGAGAGAGCGGCAGCTTCCCTAAAGGAGAACAACAAAGCTGCACAACACCTGGATTGTGTGCGCAGCTTGCAAACTGCTAGAAAACAGCACCTTAGCACTCTCCTGCTTTTTCTATTTACAGTAAGATTGGAATTGAAGTCGTTAGGGACAACTTTCTTTTGCTTCTGAAAAAACACTCTGCAGACCTGCTACAAAACTTCTAGAAGACGCTGGGAGATGTTTCCTGCCCTGGCACAGTTTCTCCTTGCGAGACATAGTGAAAGAGCTTTTTGCTAGGATGTAGGCAGTAAGAGAGGCTAGAGAAGAGATAGGGAGCTCGGCAAAGCGCAGAGCCGGTGCCGGGAGTCTTTGCGCAGAAGGCGCGCTGCAGAGAGCAGCGCAAGCGGCACATAGTCTTCCCGGCTGAGCCGATAGTCTTCCCGGCTGGAGCCGATAGTCTTCCCGGCTGGAGCCGATAGTCTTCCCCGCTGGAGCCGATAGTCTTCCCGGCTGGAGCCGATAGTCTTCCCGGCTCGAGCCGATAGTCTTCCCCGCTGGAGCCGATAGTCTTCCCGGCTGGAGCCGATAGTCTTCCCCGCTGGAGCCGATAGTCTTCCCCGCTGGAGCCGATAGTCTTCCCGGCTGGCGAAATAGTCTTCCCTGCCGGCACAATGCTTTTCGCACGGAGAAGCCACGTTTTCTCCCCCGGGAGAAGGAGAGAGCGGCAGCTTCCCTAAAGGAGAACAACAAAGCTGCACAACACCTGGATTGTGTGCGCAGCTTGCAAACTGCTAGAAAACAGCACCTTAGAACTCTCCTGCTTTTTCTATTCACAGTAAGATTGGAATTGAAGTAGTTTGGGACAACTTTCTTTTGCTTCTGAAAAAAACACCCGGCAGACCTGCTACAAAACTTCTAGAACACGCTGGGAGATGTTTCCTGCCCTGGCACAGTTTCTCCTTGCGAGACATAGTGAAAGAGCTTTTTGCTAGGATGTAGGCAGCAAGAGAGGCTAGAGAAGAGATAGGGAGCTCGGCAAAGCGCAGAGCCGGTGCCGGGAGTCTTTGCGCAGAAGGCGCGCTGCAGAGAGCAGCGCAAGCGGCACATAGTCTTCCCGGCTGAGCCGATAGTCTTCCCGGCTGGAGCCGATAGTCTTCCCGGCTGGAGCCGATAGTCTTCCCCGCTGGAGCCGATAGTCTTCCCGGCTGGAGCCGATAGTCCTCCCGGCTCGAGCCGATAGTCTTCCCCGCTGGAGCCGATAGTCTTCCCGGCTGGAGCCGATAGTCTTCCCCGCTGGAGCCGATAGTCTTCCCCGCTGGAGCCGATAGTCTTCCCCGGCTGGCGAAATAGTCTTCCCTGCCGGCACAATGCTTTTCGCACGGAGAAGCCACGTTTTCTCCCCCGGGAGAAGGAGAGAGCGGCAGCTTCCCTAAAGGAGAACAACAAAGCTGCACAACACCTGGATTGTGTGCGCAGCTTGCAAACTGCTAGAAAACAGCACCTTAGAACTCTCCTGCTTTTTCTATTCACAGTAAGATTGGAATTGAAGTAGTTTGGGACAACTTTCTTTTGCTTCTGAAAAAAACACCCGGCAGACCTGCTACAAAACTTCTAGAACACGCTGGGAGATGTTTCCTGCCCTGGCACAGTTTCTCCTTGCGAGACATAGTGAAAGAGCTTTTTGCTAGGATGTAGGCAGCAAGAGAGGCTAGAGAAGAGATAGGGAGCTCGGCAAAGCGCAGAGCCGGTGCCGGGAGTCTTTGCGCAGAAGGCGCGCTGCAGAGAGCAGCGCAAGCGGCACAATAGTCTTCCCGGCTGAGCCGATAGTCTTCCCCGCTGGAGGCGATAGTCTTCCCGGCTGGAGCCGATAGTCTTCCCGGCTGGAGCCGATAGTCTTCCCGGCTGGAGCCGATAGTCTTCCCCGCTGGAGCCGATAGTCTTCCCGGCTGGAGCCGATAGTCTTCCCGGCTGGAGCCGATAGTCTTCCCCGCTGGAGCCGATAGTCTTCCCGGCTGGCGAAATAGTCTTCCCTGCCGGCACAATGCTTTTCGCACGGAGAAGCCACGTTTTCTCCCCCGGGAGAAGGAGAGAGCGGCAGCTTCCCTAAAGGAGAACAACAAAGCTGCACAACACCTGGATTGTGTGCGCAGCTTGCAAACTGCTAGAAAACAGCACCTTAGCACTCTCCTGCTTTTTCTATTCACAGTAAGATTGGAATTGAAGTCGTTAGGGACAACTTTCTTTTGCTTCTGAAAAAACACTCTGCAGACCTGCTACAAAACTTCTAGAAGACGCTGGGAGATGTTTCCTGCCCTGGCACAGTTTCTCCTTGCGAGACATAGTGAAAGAGCTTTTTGCTAGGATGTAGGCAGTAAGAGAGGCTAGAGAAGAGATAGGGAGCTCGGCAAAGCGCAGAGCCGGTGCCGGGAGTCTTTGCGCAGAAGGCGCGCTGCAGAGAGCAGCGCAAGCGGCACATAGTCTTCCCGGCTGAGCCGATAGTCTTCCCGGCTGGAGCCGATAGTCTTCCCGGCTGGAGCCGATAGTCTTCCCCGCTGGAGCCGATAGTCTTCCCGGCTGGAGCCGATAGTCTTCCCGGCTCGAGCCGATAGTCTTCCCCGCTGGAGCCGATAGTCTTCCCGGCTGGAGCCGATAGTCTTCCCCGCTGGAGCCGATAGTCTTCCCCGCTGGAGCCGATAGTCTTCCCCGCTGGAGCCGATAGTCTTCCCGGCTGGCGAAATAGTCTTCCCTGCCGGCACAATGCTTTTCGCACGGAGAAGCCACGTTTTCTCCCCCGGGAGAAGGAGAGAGCGGCAGCTTCCCGAAAGGAGAACAACAAAGCTGCACAACACCTGGATTGTGTGCGCAGCTTGCAAACTGCTAGAAAACAGCACCTTAGAACTCTCCTGCTTTTTCTATTCACAGTAAGATTGGAATTGAAGTAGTTTGGGACAACTTTCTTTTGCTTCTGAAAAAAACACCCGGCAGACCTGCTACAAAACTTCTAGAACACGCTGGGAGATGTTTCCTGCCCTGGCACAGTTTCTCCTTGCGAGACATAGTGAAAGAGCTTTTTGCTAGGATGTAGGCAGCAAGAGAGGCTAGAGAAGAGATAGGGAGCTCGGCAAAGCGCAGAGCCGGTGCCGGGAGTCTTTGCGCAGAAGGCGCGCTGCAGAGAGCAGCGCAAGCGGCACAATAGTCTTCCCGGCTGAGCCGATAGTCTTCCCCGCTGGAGCCGATAGTCTTCCCGGCTGGAGCCGATAGTCTTCCCGGCTGGAGCCGATAGTCTTCCCGGCTGGAGCCGATAGTCTTCCCCGCTGGAGCCGATAGTCTTCCCGGCTGGAGCCGATAGTCTTCCCGGCTGGAGCCGATAGTCTTCCCCGCTGGAGCCGATAGTCTTCCCGGCTGGCGAAATAGTCTTCCCTGCCGGCACAATGCTTTTCGCACGGAGAAGCCACGTTTTCTCCCCCGGGAGAAGGAGAGAGCGGCAGCTTCCCTAAAGGAGAACAACAAAGCTGCACAACACCTGGATTGTGTGCGCAGCTTGCAAACTGCTAGAAAACAGCACCTTAGCACTCTCCTGCTTTTTCTATTCACAGTAAGATTGGAATTGAAGTCGTTAGGGACAACTTTCTTTTGCTTCTGAAAAAACACTCTGCAGACCTGCTACAAAACTTCTAGAAGACGCTGGGAGATGTTTCCTGCCCTGGCACAGTTTCTCCTTGCGAGACATAGTGAAAGAGCTTTTTGCTAGGATGTAGGCAGTAAGAGAGGCTAGAGAAGAGATAGGGAGCTCGGCAAAGCGCAGAGCCGGTGCCGGGAGTCTTTGCGCAGAAGGCGCGCTGCAGAGAGCAGCGCAAGCGGCACATAGTCTTCCCGGCTGAGCCGATAGTCTTCCCGGCTGGAGCCGATAGTCTTCCCGGCTGGAGCCGATAGTCTTCCCCGCTGGAGCCGATAGTCTTCCCGGCTGGAGCCGATAGTCTTCCCGGCTCGAGCCGATAGTCTTCCCCGCTGGAGCCGATAGTCTTCCCGGCTGGAGCCGATAGTCTTCCCCGCTGGAGCCGATAGTCTTCCCCGCTGGAGCCGATAGTCTTCCCCGCTGGAGCCGATAGTCTTCCCGGCTGGCGAAATAGTCTTCCCTGCCGGCACAATGCTTTTCGCACGGAGAAGCCACGTTTTCTCCCCCGGGAGAAGGAGAGAGCGGCAGCTTCCCTAAAGGAGAACAACAAAGCTGCACAACACCTGGATTGTGTGCACAGCTTGCAAACTGCTAGAAAACAGCACCTTAGAACTCTCCTGCTTTTTCTATTCACAGTAAGATTGGAATTGAAGTAGTTTGGGACAACTTTCTTTTGCTTCTGAAAAAAACACCCGGCAGACCTGCTACAAAACTTCTAGAACACGCTGGGAGATGTTTCCTGCCCTGACACAGTTTCTCCTTGCGAGACATAGTGAAAGAGCTTTTTGCTAGGATGTAGGCAGCAAGAGAGGCTAGAGAAGAGATAGGGAGCTCGGCAAAGCGCAGAGCCGGTGCCGGGAGTCTTTGCGCAGAAGGCGCGCTGCAGAGAGCAGCGCAAGCGGCACAATAGTCTTCCCGGCTGAGCCGATAGTCTTCCCCGCTGGAGCCGATAGTCTTCCCGGCTGGAGCCGATAGTCTTCCCGGCTGGAGCCGATAGTCTTCCCCGCTGGAGCCGATAGTCTTCCCGGCTGGAGCCGATAGTCTTCCCTGCTGAGCCGATAGTCTTCCCCGCTGGAGCCGATAGTCTTCCCGGCTGGAGCCGATAGTCTTCCCGGCTGGAGCCGATAGTCTTCCCGGCTGGAGCCGATAGTCTTCCCAGCTGGCGAAATAGTCTTCCCTGCCGGCACAATGCTTTTCGCACGGAGAAGCCACGTTTTCTCCCCCGGGAGAAGGAGAGAGCGGCAGCTTCCCTAAAGGAGAACAACAAAGCTGCACAACACCTGGATTGTGTGCGCAGCTTGCAAACTGCTAGAAAACAGCACCTTAGCACTCTCCTGCTTTTTCTATTCACAGTAAGATTGGAATTGAAGTTGTTTGGACAACTTTCTTTTGCTTCTGAAAAAACACCCTGCAGACCTGTTACAAACTTCTAGAAGACGCTGGGAGATGTTTCCTGCCCTGGCACAGTTTCTCCTTGCGAGACATAGTGAAAGAGCTTTTTGCGAGGATGTAGGCAGCAAGAGAGGCTAGAGAAGAGATAGGGAGCTCGGCAAAGCGCAGAGCCGGTGCCGGGAGTCTTTGCGCAGAAGGCGCGCTGCAGAGAGCAGCGCAAGCGGCACAATAGTCTTCCGGGTGAGCCGATAGTCTTCCCGGCTGGAGCCGATAGTCTTCCCGGCTGGAGCCGATAGTCTTCCCGGCTGGAGCCGATAGTCTTCCTGGCTGGCGAAATAGTCTTCCCTGCCGGCACAATGCTTTTCGCACGGAGAAGCCACGTTTTCTCCCCCGGGAGAAGGAGAGAGCGGCAGCTTCCCTAAAGGAGAACAACAAAGCTGCACAACACCTGGATTGTGTGCGCAGCTTGCAAACTGCTAGAAAACAGCACCTTAGCACTCTCCTGCTTTTTCTATTCACAGTAAGATTGGAATTGAAGTCGTTAGGGACAACTTTCTTTTGCTTCTGAAAAAACACCCTGCAGACCTGCTACAAAACTTCTAGAAGACGCTGGGTGATGTTTCCTGCCCTGGCACAGTTTCTCCTTGCGAGACATAGTGAAAGAGCTTTTTGCGAGGATGTAGGCAGCAAGAGAGGCTAGAGAAGAGATAGGGAGCTCGGCAAAGCGCAGAGCCGGTGCCGGGAGTCTTTGCGCAGAAGGCGCGCTGCAGAGAGCAGCGCAAGCGGCACAATAGTCTTCCCGGCTGAGCCGATAGTCTTCCCGGCTGGAGCCGATAGTCTTCCCGGCTGGAGCCGATAGTCTTCCCCGCTGGAGCCGATAGTCTTCCCGGCTGGAGCCGATAGTCTTCCCGGCTGGAGCCGATAGTCTTTCCCGCTGGAGCCGATAGTCTTCCCCGCTGGAGCCGATAGTCTTCCCGGCTGGCGAAATAGTCTTCCCTGCCGGCACAATGCTTTTCGCACGGAGAAGCCACGTTTTCTCCCCCGGGAGAAGGAGAGAGCGGCAGCTTCCCTAAAGGAGAACAACAAAGCTGCACAACACCTGGATTGTGTGCGCAGCTTGCAAACTGCTAGAAAACAGCACCTTAGCACTCTCCTGCTTTTTCTATTCACAGTAAGATTGGAATTGAAGTCGTTAGGGACAACTTTCTTTTGCTTCTGAAAAAACACCCTGCAGACCTGCTACAAAACTTCTAGAAGACGCTGGGAGATGTTTCCTGCCCTGGCACAGTTTCTCCTTGCGAGACATAGTGAAAGAGCTTTTTGCTAGGATGTAGGCAGCAAGAGAGTCTAGAGAAGAGATAGGGAGCTCGGCAAAGCGCAGAGCCGGTGCCGGGAGTCTTTGCGCAGAAGGCGCGCTGCAGAGAGCAGCGCAAGCGGCACAATAGTCTTCCCGGCTGAGCCGATAGTCTTCCCGGCTGGAGCCGATAGTCTTCCCAGCTGGAGCCGATAGTCTTCCCGGCTGGAGCCGATAGTCTTCCCGGCTGGCGAAATAGTCTTCCCTGCCGGCACAATGCTTTTCGCACGGAGAAGCCACGTTTTCTCCCCCGGGAGAAGGAGAGAGCGGCAGCTTCCCGAAAGGAGAACAACAAAGCTGCACAACACCTGGATTGTATGCGCAGCTTGCAAACTGCTAGAAAACAGCACCTTAGCACTCTCCTGCTTTTTCTATTCACAGTAAGATTGGAATTGAAGTCGTTAGGGACAACTTTCTTTTGCTTCTGAAAAAACACTCTGCAGACCTGCTACAAAACTTCTAGAACACGCTGGGAGATGTTTCCTGCCCTGGCACAGTTTCTCCTTGCGAGACATAGTGAAAGAGCTTTTTGCTAGGATGTAGGCAGCAAGAGAGTCTAGAGAAGAGATAGGGAGCTCGGCAAAGCGCAGAGCCGGTGCCGGGAGTCTTTGCGCAGAAGGCGCGCTGCAGAGAGCAGCGCAAGCGGCACAATAGTCTACCCGGCTGGAGCCGATAGTCTTCCCGGCTGAGCCGATAGTCTTCCCGGCTGGAGCCGATAGTCTTCCCGGCTGGAGCCGATAGTCTTCCCGGCTGGAACCGATAGTCTTCCCGGCTGGAGCTGATAGTCTTCCCGGCTGGAGCCGATAGTCTTCCTTCCCGGCTGGCGAAATAGTCTTCCCTGCCGGCACAATGCTTTTCGCACGGAGAAGCCACGTTTTCTCCCCCGGGAGAAGGAGAGAGCGGCAGCTTCCCTAAAGGAGAACAACAAAGCTGCACATCACTTGGATTGTGTGCGCAGCTTGCAAACTGCTAGAAAACAGCACCTTAGCACTCTCCTGCTTTTTCTATTCACAGTAAGATTGGAATTGAAGTCGTTTGGGACAACTTTCTTTTGCTTCTGAAAAAAACACCCTGCAGACCTGCTACAAAACTTCTAGAACACGCTGGGAGATGTTTCCTGCCCTGGCACAGTTTCTCCTTGCGAGACATAGTGAAAGAGCTTTTTGCAAGGATGTAGGCAGCAAGAGAGGCTAGAGAAGAGATAGGGAGCTCGGCAAAGCGCAGAGCCGGTGCCGGGAGTCTTTGCGCAGAAGGCGCACTGCAGAGAGCAGCGCAAGCGGCACAATAGTCTACCCGGCTGGAGCCGATAGTCTTCCCGGCTGGAGCCGATAGTCTTCCCGGCTGGAGCCGATAGTCTTCCCGGCTGGAGCCGATAGTCTTCCCGGCTGGAGCCGATAGTCTTCCCGGCTTGAGCCGATAGTCTTCCCGGCTGGAGCCGATAGTCTTCCCGGCTGGAGCCGATAGTCTTCCCGGCTGGAGCCGATAGTCTTCACGGCTGGAGCCGATAGTCTTCCCGGTTGGAGACAATAGTCTTCCCGGCTGGAGCCGATAGTCTTCCCGGCTGGAGCCGATAGTCTTCCCGGCTGGCGAAATAGTCTTCCCTGCCGGCACAATGCTTTTCGCACGGAGAAGCCACGTTTTCTCCCCCGGGAGAAGGAGAGAGCGGCAGCTTCCCGAAAGGAGAACAACAAAGCTGCACAACACCTGGATTGTGTGCGCAGCTTGCAAACTGCAAGAAAACAGCACCTTAGCACTCTCCTGCTTTTTCTATTCACAGTAAGATTGGAATTGAAGTCGTTTGGGCAACTTTCTTTTGCTTCTGAAAAAACACCCTGCAGACCTGCTACAAAACTTCTAGAACACGCTGGGAGATGTTTCCTGCCCTGGCACAGTTTCTCCTTGCGAGACATAGTGAAAGAGCTTTTTGCTAGGATGTAGGCAGCAAGAGAGGCTAGAGAAGAGATAGGGAGCTCGGCAAAGCGCAGAGCCGGTGCCGGGAGTCTTTGAGCAGAAGGCGCGCTGCAGAGAGCAGCGCAAGCGGCACAATAGTCTTCCGGGTGAGCCGATAGTCTTCCCGGCTGGAGCCGATAGTCTTCCCGGCTGGAGCCGATAGTCTTCCCGGCTGGAGCCGATAGTCTTCCTGGCTGGCGAAATAGTCTTCCCTGCCGGCACAATGCTTTTCGCACGGAGAAGCCACGTTTTCTCCCCCGGGAGAAGGAGAGAGCGGCAGCTTCCCTAAAGGAGAACAACAAAGCTGCACAACACCTGGATTGTGTGCGCAGCTTGCAAACTGCTAGAAAACAGCACCTTAGCACTCTCCTGCTTTTTCTATTCACAGTAAGATTGGAATTGAAGTCGTTAGGGACAACTTTCTTTTGCTTCTGAAAAAAACACCCTGCAGACCTGCTACAAAACTTCTAGAAGACGCTGGGAGATGTTTCCTGCCCTGGCACAGTTTCTCCTTGCGAGACATAGTGAAAGAGCTTTTTGCGAGGATGTAGGCAGCAAGAGAGGCTAGAGAAGAGATAGGGAGCTCGGCAAAGCGCAGAGCCGGTGCCGGGAGTCTTTGCGCAGAAGGCGCGCTGCAGAGAGCAGCGCAAGCGGCACAATAGTCTTCCCGGCTGAGCCGATAGTCTTCCCGGCTGGAGCCGATAGTCTTCCCGGCTGGAGCCGATAGTCTTCCCGGCTGGAGCCGATAGTCTTCCCCGCTGGAGCCGATAGTCTTCCCGGCTGGAGCCGATAGTCTTCCCGGCTGGAGCCGATAGTCTTCCCCGCTGGAGCCGATAGTCTTCCCCGCTGGAGCCGATAGTCTTCCCCCCGGCTGGCGAAATAGTCTTCCCTGCCGGCACAATGCTTTTCGCACGGTGAAGCCACGTTTTCTCCCCCGGGAGAAGGAGAGAGCGGCAGCTTCCCTAAAGGAGAACAACAAAGCTGCACAACACCTGGATTGTGTGCGCAGCTTGCAAACTGCTAGAAAACAGCACCTTAGCACTCTCCTGCTTTTTCTATTCACAGTAAGATTGGAATTGAAGTCGTTAGGGACAACTTTCTTTTGCTTCTGAAAAAACACTCTGCAGACCTGCTACAAAACTTCTAGAAGACGCTGGGAGATGTTTCCTGCCTGGCACAGTTTCTCCTTGCGAGACATAGTGAAAGAGCTTTTTGCTAGGATGTAGGCAGCAAGAGAGTCTAGAGAAGAGATAGGGAGCTCGGCAAAGCGCAGAGCCGGTGCCGGGAGTCTTTGCGCAGAAGGCGCGCTGCAGAGAGCAGCGCAAGCGGCACAATAGTCTTCCCGGCTGAGCCGATAGTCTTCCCGGCTGGAGCCGATAGTCTTCCCAGCTGGAGCCGATAGTCTTCCCGGCTGGAGCCGATAGTCTTCCCCCGGCTGGCGAAATAGTCTTCCCTGCCGGCACAATGCTTTTCGCACGGAGAAGCCACGTTTTCTCCCCCGGGAGAAGGAGAGAGCGGCAGCTTCCCGAAAGGAGAACAACAAAGCTGCACAACACCTGGATTGTGTGCGCAGCTTGCAAACTGCTAGAAAACAGCACCTTAGCACTCTCCTGCTTTTTCTATTCACAGTAAGATTGGAATTGAAGTCGTTAGGGACAACTTTCTTTTGCTTCTGAAAAAAACACCCTGCAGACCTGCTACAATACTTCTAGAACACTCTGGGAGATGTTTCCTGCCCTGGCACAGTTTCTCCTTGCGAGACATAGTGAAAGAGCTTTTTGCTAGGATGTAGGCAGCAAGAGAGGCTAGAGAAGAGATAGGGAGCTCGGCAAAGCGCAGAGCCGGTGCCGGGAGTCTTTGCGCAGAAGGCGCGCTGCAGAGAGCAGCGCAAGCGGCACAATAGTCTACCCGGCTGGAGCCGATAGTCTTCCCGGCTGGAGCCGATAGTCTTCCCGGCTGGAGCCGATAGTCTTCCCCGGCTGAGCCGATAGTCTTCCCGGCTGGAGCCGATAGTCTTCCCGGCTGGAGCCGATAGTCTTCCCGGCTGGAGCCGATAGTCTTCCCGGCTGAGCCGATAGTCTTCCCGGTTGGAGACGATAGTCTTCCCCGGCTGGAGCCGATAGTCTTCCCGGCTGGCGAAATAGTCTTCCCTGCCGGCACAATGCTTTTCGCACGGAGAAGCCCACGTTTTCCTCCCCCGGGAGAAGGAGAGAGCGGCAGCTTCCCGAAAGGAGAACAACAAAGCTGCACATCACTTGGATTGTGTGCGCAGCTTGCAAACTGCAAGAAAACAGCACCTTAGCACTCTCTCCTGCTTTTTCTATTCACAGTAAGATTGGAATTGAAGTCGTTTGGGAAAAGTTTCTTTTGCTTCTGAAAAAACACCCTGCAGACCTGCTACAAAACTTCTAGAACACGCTGGGAGATGTTTCCTGTCCTGGCACAGTTTCTCCTTGCGAGACATAGTGAAAGAGCTTTTTGCTAGGATGTAGGCAGCAAGAGAGGCTAGAGAAGAGATAGGGAGCTCGGCAAAGCGCAGAGCCGGTGCCGGGAGTCTTTGCGCAGAAGGCGCACTGCAGAGAGCAGCGCAAGCGGCACAATAGTCTACCCGGCTGGAGCCGATAGTCTTCCGGCTGGAGCCGATAGTCTTCCGGCTTGAGCCGATAGTCTTCCCGGCTGGGGCCGATAGTCTTCCCGGCTGGAGCCGATAGTCTTCCCGGCTGGAGCCGATAGTCTTCCCGGTTGGAGACGATAGTCTTCCCGGCTGGAGCCGATAGTCTTCCCGGCTGGAGCCGATAGTCTTCCCGGCTGGCGAAATAGTCTTCCCTGCCGGCACAATGCTTTTCGCACGGAGAAGCCACGTTTTCTCCCCCGGGAGAAGGAGAGAGCGGCAGCCTTCCCGAAAGGAGAACAACAAAGCTGCACAACACCTGGATTGTGTGCGCAGCTTGCAAACTGCAAGAAAACAGCACCTTAGCACTCCTCCTGCTTTTTCTATTCACGGTAAGATTGGAATTGAAGTCGTTTGGGACAACTTTCTTTTTGCTTCTGAAAAAACACCCTGCAGACCTGCTACAAAACTTCTAGAACACGCTGGGAGATGTTTCCTGCCCTGGCACAGTTTCTCCTTGCGAGACATAGTGAAAGAGCTTTTTGCTAGGATGTAGGCAGCAAGAGAGGCTAGAGAAGAGATAGGGAGCTCGGCAAACGCGAAGAGGCCGGTGCCGGGAGTCTTTGCGCAGAAGGCGCGCTGCAGAGAGCAGCGCAAGCGGCACAATAGTCTTCCCGGATGGAGCCGATAGTCTTCCCGGCTTGAGCCGATAGTCTTCCCGGCTGGAGCCGATAGTCTTCCCCCGGCTGGAGCCGATAGTCTTCCCCGCTGGAGCCGATAGTCTTCCCGGCTGGTGAAATAGTCTTCCCTGCCGGCACAATGCTTTTCGCACGAGAAGCCACTTTTTCTCCCCCGGGAGAAGGAGAGAGCGGCAGCTTCCCTAAAGGAGAACAACAAAGCTGCACAACACCTGGATCGTGTGCGCAGCTTGCAAACTGCCAGAAAACAGCACCTTAGCACTCTCCTGCTTTTTCTATTCACACTAAGATTGGAATTGAAGTCGTTTGGGACAACTTTCTTTTGCTTCTGAAAAAAAAACACTCTGCAGACCTGCTACAAAACTTCTAGAACACGCTGGGAGATGTTTTCTGTCCTGGCACAGTTTCTCCTTGCGAGACATAGTGAAAGAGCTTTTTGCTAGGATGTAGGCAGCAAGAGAGGCTAGAGGAGAGATAGGGAGCTCGGCAAAGCGCAGAGCCGGTGCCGGGAGTCTTTGAGCAGAAGGCGCGCTGCAGAGAGCAGCGCAAGCGGCACAATAGTCTTCCTGAGCCGGAGCGATAGTCTTCCGAACTTGAGCGATAGTCTGCCGGGCTGGAGCCGATAGTCTGCCAAACTGCAGCGATAGTCTGCGGGCTGGAGCCGATAGTCTCCCGAACTGGAGCGATAGTCTGCCTAGCTGGAGACGATAGTCTGCCGAACTGGAGCCGATAGTCTGCCAGGCTGGAGCGATAGTCTGCCCGGTTGGGCACAATGTTTTTGGCACGGAGAAGCCGCTTTTACACCCTCGGGAGAAGGAGAGAGCAGCAGATTCCCAAAGGCGAACCACGAAGCTGCATAACCCCGGGATTGTGTGCGCAGCTTGCAAACTGCGAGAAAACAGCACCTTAGCACTCTCCTGCATTTTCTATTCACAGTAAGATTGGAATTGAAGTCGTTAGGGACAACTTTTCTTTTGCTTCTGAAAAAAACACCCCTGCAGACCTGCTACAAAACTTCTAGAAGACGCTGGGTGATGTTTCCTGCCCTGGCACAGTTTCTCCTTGCGAGACATAGTGAAAGAGCTTTTTGCTAGGATGTAGGCAGCAAGAGAGGCTAGAGGAGAGATAGGGGAAGCTCGGCAAAGCGCAGAGCCGGTGCCGGGAGTCTTTGCGCAGAAGGCGCGCTGCAGAGAGCAGCGCAAGCGGCACAATAGTCTACCCGGCTGAGACGATAGTCTTCCAGGCTGGGACGAAAGTCTTCCTGACTGAGACGATAGTCTTCCCGGCTGGGACGAAATTCTTCCCGCTGCGACGATAGTCTTACCGGCTGCGACGATAATCTTCCCCGCTGAGACGATAGTCTTCCCGGCTGAGACGAAAATCTTCCCGGGTGGGACGAAAGTCTTGACGGCTGCGACGAAAGTCTTCCCGCTGAGACGATAGTCTTCCCAGCTGGCGAAATAGTCTTCCCTGCCGGCACAATGCTTTTCGCACGGAGAAGCCACTTTTTCTCCCCCGGGAGAAGTAGAGAGCGGCAGCTTCCCTAAAGGAGAACAACAAAGCTGGATAACCCCGGGATTGTGTGCGCAGCTTGCAAACTGCAAGAAAACAGCACCTTAGCACTCTCCTGCTTTTTCTATTCACAGTAAGATTGGAATTGAAGTAGTTTGGGACCACTTTCTTTTGCTTCTGAAAAAACACTCTGCAGACCTGCTACAAAACTTCTAGAACACGCTGGGAGATATTTTCTGTCCTGGCACAGTTTCTCCTTGCGAGACATAGTGAAAGAGCTTTTTGCTAGGATGTAGGCAGCAAGAGAGGCTAGAGGAGAGATAGGGAGCTCGGCAAAGCGCAGAGCCGGTGCCGGAGTCTTTGCGCAGAAGGCGCGCTGCAGAGAGCAGCGCAAGCGGCACAATAGTCTTCCCGGCTGAGCCGATAGTCTTCCCGGCTGGAGCCGATAGTCTTCCCGGCTGGAGCCCGATAGTCCTTCCCCCGCTGGAGCCGATAGTCTTCCCGGCTGGAGCCGATAGTCTTCCCGGCTGGAGCCGATAGTCTTCCCCGCTGGAGCCGATAGTCTTCCCCGCTGGAGCCGATAGTCTTCCCGGCTGGCGAAATAGTCTTCCCTGCCGCACAATGCTTTTCGCACGGAGAAGCCACGTTTTCTCCCCCGGGAGAGGAGAGAGCGGCAGCTTCCCGAAAGGAGAACAACAAAGCTGCACAACACCTGGATTGTGTGCGCAGCTTGCAAACTGCTAGAAAACAGCACCTTAGCACTCTCCTGCTTTTTCTATTCACAGTAAGATTGGAATTGAAGTCGTTAGGGACAACTTTCTTTTGCTTCTGAAAAAACACTCTGCAGACCTGCTACAAAACTTCTAGAAGACGCTGGGAGATGTTTCCTGCCCTGGCACAGTTTCTCCTTGCGAGACATAGTGAAAGAGCTTTTTGCTAGGATGTAGGCAGCAAGAGAGTCTAGAGAAGAGATAGGGAGCTCGGCAAAGCGCAGAGCCGGTGCCGGGAGTCTTTGCGCAGAAGGCGCGCTGCAGAGAGCAGCGCAAGCGGCACAATAGTCTTCCCGGCTGAGCCGATAGTCTTCCCGGCTGGAGCCGATAGTCTTCCCAGCTGGAGCCGATAGTCTTCCCGGCTGGAGCCGATAGTCTTCCCGGCTAGCGAAATAGTCTTCCCTGCCGGCACAATGCTTTTCGCACGGAGAAGCCACGTTTTCTCCCCCGGGAGAAGGAGAGAGCGGCAGCTTCCCTAAAGGAGAACAACAAAGCTGCACAACACCTGGATTGTGTGCGCAGCTTGCAAACTGCTAGAAAACAGCACCTTAGCACTCTCCTGCTTTTTCTATTCACAGTAAGATTGGAATTGAAGTCGTTAGGGACAACTTTCTTTTGCTTCTGAAAAAACACCCTGCAGACCTGCTACAAAACTTCTAGAACACGCTGGGAGATGTTTCCTGCCCTGGCACAGTTTCTCCTTGCGAGACATAGTGAAAGAGCTTTTTGCTAGGATGTAGGCAGCAAGAGAGGCTAGAGAAGAGATAGGGAGCTCGGCAAAGCGCAGAGCCGGTGCCGGGAGTCTTTGCGCAGAAGGCGCGCTGCAGAGAGCAGCGCAAGCGGCACAATAGTCTACCCGGCTGGAGCCGATAGTCTTCCCGGCTGGAGCCGATAGTCTTCCCGGCTGGAGCCGATAGTCTTCCCGGCTGGAGCCGATAGTCTTCCCGGCTGAGCCGATAGTCTTCCCGGCTGGAGCCGATAGTCTTCCCGGCTGGAGCCGATAGTCTTCCCGGCTGGAGCCGATAGTCTTCCCGGCTGGAGCCGATAGTCTTCCCGGCTGAGCCGATAGTCTTCCCGGCTGGAGCCGATAGTCTTCCTGGCTGGAGCCGATAGTCTTCCCGGCTGGCGAAATAGTCTTCCCTGCCGGCACAATGCTTTTCGCACGGAGAAGCCACGTTTTCTCCCCCGGGAGAAGGAGAGAGCGGCAGCTTCCCTAAAGGAGAACAACAAAGCTGGATAACCCCGGGATTGTGTGCGCAGCTTGCAAACTGCTAGAAAACAGCACCTTAGCACTCTCCTGCTTTTTCTATTCACAGTAAGATTGGAATTGAAGTCGTTTGGGACAACTTTCTTTTGCTTCTGAAAAAACACCCTGCAGACCTGCTACAAAACTTCTAGAACACGCTGGGAGATGTTTCCTGCCCTGGCACAGTTTCTCCTTGCGAGACATAGTGAAAGAGCTTTTTGCTAGGATGTAGGCAGCAAGAGAGGCTAGAGAAGAGATAGGGAGCTCGGCAAAGCGCAGAGCCGGTGCCGGGAGTCTTTGCGCAGAAGGCGCACTGCAGAGAGCAGCGCAAGCGGCACAATAGTCTACCCGGCTGGAGCCGATAGTCTTCCCGGCTGGAGCCGATAGTCTTCCCGGCTTGAGCCGATAGTCTTCCCGGCTGGAGCCGATAGTCTTCCCGGCTGGAGCCGATAGTCTTCCCGGCTGGAGCCAATAGTCTTCCCGGTTGGAGCCGATAGTCTTCCCGGCTGGAGCCGATAGTCTTCCCGGCTGGCGAAATAGTCTTCCCTGCCGGCACAATGCTTTTCGCACGGAGAAGCCACGTTTTCTCCCCCGGGAGAAGGAGAGAGCGGCAGCTTCCCGAAAGGAGAACAACAAAGCTGCACAACACCTGGATTGTGTGCGCAGCTTGCAAACTGCAAGAAAACAGCACCTTAGCACTCTCCTGCTTTTTCTATTCACAGTAAGATTGGAATTGAAGTCGTTTGGGACAACTTTCTTTTGCTTCTGAAAAAACACCCTGCAGACCTGCTACAAAACTTCTAGAAGACGCTGGGAGATGTTTCCTGCCCTGGCACAGTTTCTCCTTGCGAGACATAGTGAAAGAGCTTTTTGCTAGGATGTAGGCAGCAAGAGAGGCTAGAGAAGAGATAGGGAGCTCGGCAAAGCGCAGAGCCGGTGCCGGGAGTCTTTGCGCAGAAGGCGCGCTGCAGAGAGCAGCGCAAGCGGCACAATAGTCTTCCCGGCTGGAGCCGATAGTCTTCCCGGCTTGAGCCGATAGTCTTCCCGGCTGGAGCCGATAGTCTTCCCGGCTGGAGCCGATAGTCTTCCCGGCTGGAGCCGATAGTCTTCCCGGTTGGAGCCGATAGTCTTCCCGGCTGAGCCGATAGTCTTCCCGGCTGGAGACGATAGTCTTCCCGGCTGGAGCCGATAGTCTTCCCGGCTGGAGCCGATAGTCTTCCCGGTTGGAGCCGATAGTCTTCCCGGCTGAGCCGATAGTCTTCCCGGCTGGAGCCGATAGTCTTCCCGGCTGGAGCCGATAGTCTTCCCGGCTGGAGCCGATAGTCTTCCCCGCTGAGCCGATAGTCTTCCCGGCTGGAGCCGATAGTCTTCCCGACTGGAGCATATAGTCTTCCCGGCTGGAGCCGATAGTCTTCCCGGCTGGAGCCGGTAGTCTTCCCGGCTGGAGCCGATAGTCTTCCCGGCTGGCGAAATCGTCTTCCCTGCCGGCACAATGCTTTTCGCACGGAGAAGCCACGTTTTCTCCCCCGGGAGAAGGAGAGAGCGGCAGCTTCCCGAAAGGAGAACAACAAAGCTGCACAAACACCTGGATTGTGTGCGCAGCTTGCAAACTGCTAGAAAACAGCACCTTAGCACTCTCCTGCTTTTTCTATTCACAGTAAGATTGGAATTGAAGTCGTTTGGGAAAACTTTTTTTTGCTTCTGAAAAAACACCCTGCAGACCTGCTACAAAACTTCTAGAACACGCTGGGAGATGTTTCCTGCCCTGGCACAGTTTCTCCTTGCGAGACATAGTGAAAGAGCTTTTTGCTAGGATGTAGGCAGCAAGAGAGGCTAGAGGAGAGATAGGGAGCTCGGCAAAGCGCAGAGCCGGTGCCGGGAGTCTTTGCGCAGAAGGCGCGCTGCAGAGAGCAGCGCAAGCGGCACAATAGTCTTCCTGAGCCGGAGCGATAGTCTTCCGAACTTGAGCGATAGTCTGCCGGGCTGGAGCCGATAGTCTGCCAAACTGCAGCGATAGTCTGCCGGGCTGGAGCCGATAGTCTCCCGAACTGGAGCGATAGTCTGCCTAGCTGGAGACGATAGTCTGCCGAACTGGAGCCGATAGTCTGCCAGGCTGGAGCGATAGTCTGCCCGGTCGGCACAATGTTTTTGGCACGGAGAAGCCGCTTTTACACCCTCGGGAGAAGGAGAGAGCAGCAGATTCCCAAAGGCGAACCACGAAGCTGCATAACCCCGGGATTGTGTGCGCAGCTTGCAAACTGCGAGAAAACAGCACCTTAGCACTCTCCTGCTTTTTCTATTCACAGTAAGATTTGAAATGAAGTCGTTTGGGACAACTTTCTTTTGCTTCTGAAAAAACACTCTGCAGACCTGCTACAAAACTTCTAGAACACGCTGGGAGATGTTTTCTGTCCTGGCACAGTTTCTCCTTGCGAGACATAGTGAAAGAGCTTTTTGCTAGGATGTAGGCAGCAAGAGAGGCTAGAGGAGAGATAGGGAGCTCGGCAAAGCGCAGAGCCGGTGCCGGGAGTCTTTGCGCAGAAGGCGCGCTGCAGAGAGCAGCGCAAGCGGCACAATAGTCTACCCGGCTGAGACGATAGTCTTCCAGGCTGGGACGAAAGTCTTCCTGACTGAGACGATAGTCTTCCCGGCTGGGACGAAATTCTTCCCGGCTGCGACGATAGTCTTACCGGCTGCGACGATAGTCTTCCCCGCTGAGACGATAGTCTTCCCGGCTGAGACGAAAGTCTTCCCGGCTGCGATGAAAGTCTTGACGGCTGCGACGAAAGTCTTCCCTGCTGAGAAGATAGTCTTCCCAGCTGGCGAAATAGTCTTCCCTGCCGGCACAATGCTTTTCGCACGGAGAAGCCACTTTTTCTCCCCCGGGAGAAGTAGAGAGCGGCAGCTTCCCTAAAGGAGAACAACAAAGCTGCATAACCCCGGGATTGTGTGCGCAGCTTGCAAACTGCAAGAAAACAGCACCTTAGCACTCTCCTGCTTTTTCTATTCACAGTAAGATTGGAATTGAAGTCGTTTGGGACCACTTTCTTTTGCTTCTGAAAAAACACTCTGCAGACCTGCTACAAAACTTCTAGAAGACGCTGGGAGATGTTTTCTGTCCTGGCACAGTTTCTCCTTGCGAGACATAGTGAAAGAGCTTTTTGCTAGGATGTAGGCAGCAAGAGAGGCTAGAGGAGAGATAGGGAGCTCGGCAAAGCGCAGAGCCGGTGCCGGGAGTCTTTGCGCAGAAGGCGCGCTGCAGAGAGCAGCGCAAGCGGCACAATAGTCTACCCGGCTGAGACGATAGTCTTCCAGGCTGGGACGAAAGTCTTCCTGACTGAGACGATAGTCTTCCCGGCTGGGACGAAATTCTTCCCGGCTGCGACGATAGTCTTACCGGCTGCGACGATAGTCTTCCCCGCTGAGACGATAGTCTTCCCGGCTGAGACGAAAGTCTTCCCGGCTGCGATGAAAGTCTTGACGGCTGCGACGAAAGTCTTCCCTGCTGAGAAGATAGTCTTCCCAGCTGGCGAAATAGTCTTCCCTGCCGGCACAATGCTTTTCGCACGGAGAAGCCACTTTTTCTCCCCCGGGAGAAGTAGAGAGCGGCAGCTTCCCTAAAGGAGAACAACAAAGCTGCATAACCCCGGGATTGTGTGCGCAGCTTGCAAACTGCAAGAAAACAGCACCTTAGCACTCTCCTGCTTTTTCTATTCACAGTAAGATTGGAATTGAAGTCGTTTGGGACCACTTTCTTTTGCTTCTGAAAAAACACTCTGCAGACCTGCTACAAAACTTCTAGAAGACGCTGGGAGATGTTTTCTGTCCTGGCACAGTTTCTCCTTGCGAGACATAGTGAAAGAGCTTTTTGCTAGGATGTAGGCAGCAAGAGAGGCTAGAGGAGAGATAGGGAGCTCGGCAAAGCGCAGAGCCGGTGCCGGGAGTCTTTGTGAAGAAGGCGCGCTGCAGAGAGCAGCGCAAGCGGCACAATAGTCTTCCCGGCTGGGAAGAAAGTCGTCCCGGCTGGGACGAAAGTCTTCCCGGCTGGGACGATAGTCTCCCCCGCTGAGACGATAGTCTTCCCGGCTGGCGAAATAGTCTTCCCTGCCAGCACAATGCTTTTCGCACGGAGAAGCCACTTTTTCTCCCCCGGGAGAAGTAGAGAGCGGCAGCCTCCCAAAGGCGAACCACGAAGCTGCATAACCCCGGGATTGGGTGCGCAGCTTGCAAACTGCGAGAAAACAGCACCTTAGCACTCTCCTGCTTTTTCTATTCACAGTAAGATTGGAATTGAAGTCGTTTGCGACAAGTTTCTTTTGCTTCTGAAAAAACACTCTGCAGACCTGCTACAAAACTTCTAGAACACGCTGGGAGATGTTTTCTGTCCTGGCACAGTTTCTCCTTGCGAGACATAGTGAAAGAGCTTTTTGCTAGGATGTAGGCAGCAAGAGAGGCTAGAGGAGAGATAGGGAGCTCGGCAAAGCGCAGAGCCGGTGCCGGGAGTCTTTGCGCAGAAGGCGTGCTGCAGAGAGCAGCGCAAGCGGCACAATAGTCTTCCCGGCTGGGACGATAGTCTTCCCGGCTGGGACGAAAGTCTTCCCGGCTGGGACGAAAGTCCACCCCGCTGAGACGATAGTCTTCCCGGCTGGCGAAATAGTCTTCCCTGCCAGCACAATGCTTTTCGCACGGAGAAGCCACTTTTTCTCCCCCGGGAGAAGTAGAGAGCGGCAGCTTCCCAAAGGCGAACCACGAAGCTGCATAACCCCGGGATTGTGTGCGCAGCTTGCAAACTGCGAGAAAACAGCACCTTAGCACTCTCCTGGTTTTTCTATTCACAGTAAGTTTCGAAATGAAGTCGTTTGGGACAACTTTCTTTTGCTCCTGAAAAAACACTCTGCAGACCTGCTACAAAACTTCTAGAACACGCTGGGAGATGTTTCCTGCCCTGGCACAGTTTCTCCTTGCGAGACATAGTGAAAGAGCTTTTTGCTAGGATGTAGGCAGCAAGAGAGGCTAGAGGAGAGATAGGGAGCTCGGCAAAGCGCAGAGCCGGTGCCGGGAGTCTTTGCGCAGAAGGCGCGCTGCAGAGAGCAGCGCAAGCGGCACAATAGTCTTCCCGACTGAGCCGATAGTCTTCCCGGCAGGGACGAAAGTCTTCCCGGCTGGGACGAAAGTCTTCCCGGCTGCGACGATAATCTTCCCCGTTGAGATGATAGCCTTCCCGGCTGTGACGAAAGTCTTCCCAGCTGGGACGAAAGTCTTCCCGGCTGGGACGAAAGTCTTCCCCGTTAGACGATAGTCTTCCCGGCTGGCGAAATAGTCTTCCCTGCCGGCACAATGCTTTTCGCACGGAGAAGCCACGTTTTCTCCCCCGGGAGAAGGAGAGAGCGGCAGCTTCCCTAAAGGAGAACAACAAAGCTGCACAACACCTGGATCGTGTGCGCAGCTTGCAAACTGCGAGAAAACAGCACCTTAGCACTCTCCTGCTTTTTCTATTCACAGTAAGATTGGAATTGAAGTCGTTTGGGACAACTTTCTTTTGCTTCTGGAAAAACACTCTGCAGACCTGCTACAAAACTTCTAGAACACGCTGGGAGATGTTTTCTGTCCTGGCACAGTTTCTCCTTGCGAGACATAGTGAAAGAGCTTTTTGCTAGGATGTAGGCAGCAAGAGAGGCTAGAGGAGAGATAGGGAGCTCGGCAAAGCGCAGACCCGGTGCCGGGAGTCTTTGCGCAGAAGGCGCGCTGCAGAGAGCAGCGCAAGCGGCCCTATAGTCTTCCTGAGCCGGAGCGATAGTCTGCTGAACTCCAGCGATAGTCTGCCCGGCTGGAGCCGATAGTCTGCTGGGCTGGAGACGATAGTCTGCCGAACTGGAGCGATAGTCTGCCGGGCTGGAGACGATAGTCTGCCGAACTGGAGCCGATAGTCTACGAGGCTGGAGCGATAGTCTGCCCGGTCGGCACAATGCTTTTCACATGGAGAAGCCACTTTTTCTCCCCCGGGAGAAGGAGAGAGCGGCAGCTTCCCTAAAGGAGAATAACAAAGCTGCACAACACCTGGATCATGTGCGCAGCTTGCAAACTGCTAGAAAACAGCACCTTAGCACTCTCCTGCTTTTTCTATTCACAGTAAGATTGGAATTGAAGTCGTTTGCGACAAGTTTCTTTTGCTTCTGAAAAAACACTCTGCAGACCTGCTACAAAACTTCTAGAACACGCTGGGAGATGTTTTCTGTCCTGGCACAGTTTCTCCTTGCGAGACATAGTGAAAGAGCTTTTTGCTAGGATGTAGGCAGCAAGAGAGGCTAGAGGAGAGATAGGGAGCTCGGCAAAGCACAGAGCCGGTGCCGGGAGTCTTTGCGCAGAAGGCGCGCTGCAGAGAGCAGCGCAAGCGGCACAATAGTCTTCCCGACTGAGACGATAGTCTTCCCGGCTGGGACGAAAGTCTTCCCGGCTGAGACGATAGTCTTCCCGGCTGCGACGATAATCTTCCCCGCGGACACGATAATCTTCCCCGCTGAGACGATAGTCTTCTCGGCTGGGACGAATGTCTTCCCGGCTGGGATGAAAGACTTCCTGGCTGCGACGAAAGTCTTCCCGGCTGGGACGAAAGTCTTCCCGGCTGCGACGATAGTCTTCCCGGCTGCGACGATAATCTTCCCCGTTGAGATGATAGTCTTCCCGGCTGCAACGAAAGTCTTCCCGGCTGAGACGAAAGTCTTCCCGGCTGGGACGAAAGTCTTCCCCGCTGAGACGATAGTCTTCTCGGCTGGCGAAATAGTCTTCCCTGCCGGCACAATGCTTTTCGCACGGAGAAGCCACTTTTTCTCCCCCGGGAGAAGGAGAGAGCGGCAGCTTCCTGAAAGGAGAACAACAAAGCTGCACAACACCTGGATCGTGTGCGCAGCTTGCAAACTGCGAGAAAACAGCACCTTAGCACTCTCCTGCTTTTTCTATTCACAGTAAGATTGGAATTGAAGTCGTTTGGGACAAGTTTCTTTTGCTTCTGAAAAAACACTCTGCAGACCTGCTACAAAACTTCTAGAACACGCTGGGAGATGTTTTCTGTCCTGGCACAGTTTCTCCTTGCGAGACATAGTGAAAGAGCTTTTTGCTAGGATGTAGGCAGCAAGAGAGGCTAGAGGAGAGATAGGGAGCTCGGCAAAGCGCAGAGCCGGTGCCGGGAGTCTTTGCGCAGAAGGCGCGCTGCAGAGAGCAGCGCAAGCGGCACAATAGTCTTCCCTGCTGGGACGATAGTCTTCCCGGCTGGGACGATAGTCTTCCCGGCTGGGACGAAAGTCTACCCCGCTGAGACGATAGTCTTCCCGGCTGGCGAAATAGTCTTCCCTGCCAGCACAATGCTTTTCGCACGGAGAAGCCACGTTTTCTCCCCCGGGAGAAGTAGAGAGCGGCAGCTTCCCAAAGGCGAACCACGAAGCTGCATAACCCCGGGATTGTGTGCGCAGCTTGCAAACTGCGAGAAAACAGCACCTTAGCACTCTCCTGGTTTTTCTATTTACAGTAAGATTCGAAATGAAGTCGTTTGGGACAACTTTCTTTTGCTTCTGAAAAAACACTCTGCAGACCTGCTACAAAACTTCTAGAACACGCTGGGAGATGTTTTCTGTCCTGGCACAGTTTCTCCTTGCGAGACATAGTGAAAGAGCTTTTTGCTAGGATGTAGGCAGCAAGAGAGGCTAGAGGAGAGATAGGGAGCTTGGCAAAGCGCAGAGCTGGTGCCGGGAGTCTTTGCGCAGAAGGCGCGCTGCAGAGAGCAGCGCAAGCGGCACAATAGTCTTCCCGACTGAGACGATAGTCTTCCCGGCTGGGACGAAAGTCTTCCCGGCTGAGACGATAGTCTTCCCGGCTGCGACGATAATCTTCCCCGCTGAGACGATAGTCTTCCCGGCTGGGACGAATGTCTTCCCGGCTGGGACGAAAGACTTCCTGGCTGCGACGAAAGTCTTCCCGGCTGAGCCGATAGTCTTCCCGACTGGAGCCGATAGTCTTCCCGGCTGGAGCCGATAGTCTTCCCGGCTGAGCCGATAGTCTTCCCGGCTGGAGCCGATAGTCTTCCCGGCTGGAGCCGATAGTCTTCCCGGCTGGCGAAATAGTCTTCCCTGCCGGCACAATGCTTTTCGCACGGAGAAGCCACGTTTTCTCCCCCGGGAGAAGGAGAGAGCGGCAGCTTCCCTAAAGGAGAACAACAAAGCTGCACAACACCTGGATTGTGTGCGCAGCTTGCAAACTGCGAGAAAACAGCACCTTAGCACTCTCCTGCTTTTTCTCTTCACAGTAAGATTGGAATTGAAGTCGTTTGGGACAACTTTCTTTTGCTTCTGAAAAAACACTCTGCAGACCTGCTACAAAACTTCTAGAACACGCTGGGAGATGTCTTCTGTCCTTGCACAGTTTCTCCTTGCGAGACATAGTGAAAGAGCTTTTTGCTAGGATGTAGGCAGCAAGAGAGGCTAGAGAAGAGATAGGGAGCTCGGCAAAGCGCAGAGCCGGTGCCGGGAGTCTTTGCGCAGAAGGCGCGCTGCAGAGAGCAGCGCAAGCGGCACTATAGTCTTCCTGAGCCGGAGCGATAGTCTGCTGAACTCCAGCGATAGTCTGCCCGGCTGGAGCCGATAGTCTGCTGGGCTGGAGACGATAGTCTGCCGAACTGGAGCCGATAGTCTGCCGGGCTGGAGACGATAGTCTGCCGAACTGGAGTCGATAGTCTACGAGGCTGGAGCGATAGTCTGCCCGGTCGGCAAAATGCTTTTCGCATGGAGAAGCCACTTTTTCTCCCCCGGGAGAAGGAGAGAGCGGCAGCTTCCCTAAAGGAGAATAACAAAGCTGCACAACACCTGGATCGTGTGCGCAGCTTGCAAACTGCGAGAAAATAGCACCTTAGCACTCTCCTGCTTTTTCTATTCACAGTAAGATTGGAATTGAAGTCGTTTGCGACAAGTTTCTTTTGCTTCTGAAAAAACACTCTGCAGACCTGCTACAAAACTTCTAGAACACGCTGGGAGATGTTTTCTGTCCTGGCACAGTTTCTCCTTGCGAGACATAGTGAAAGAGCTTTTTGCTAGGATGTAGGCAGCAAGAGAGGCTAGAGGAGAGATAGGGAGCTCGGCAAAGCGCAGAGAGGGTGCCGGGAGTCTTTGCGCAGAAGGCGCGCTGCAGAGAGCAGCGCAAGCGGCACAAGAGTCTTCCTGAGCCGGAGCGATAGTCTGCCGAACTGGAGCGATAGTCTGCCGGGCTGGAGACCATAGTCTGCTGAACTGCAGCGATAGTCTGCCGGGCTGGAGCCGATGGTCTGCCGGGCTGGAGCCGATAGTCTGCCGAACTGGAGCGATAGTCTGCCGGGCTGGAGACCATAGTCTGCCAAACTGGAGCGATAGTCTGCCTAGCTGGAGACGATAGTCTGCTGAACTGGAGCCGATAATCTACGAGGCTGGAGCGATAGTCTGCCTGGTCAGCACAATGCTTTTCGCACAGAGAAGCCACTTTTTCTCCCCCGGGAGAAGGAGAGAGCGGCAGCTTCCCTAAAGGAGAACAACAAAGCTGCACAACACCTGGATCGTGTGCGCAGCTTGCAAACTGCGAGAAAACATCACCTTAGACCTCTCCTGCTTTTTCTATTCACAGTAAGATTCGAATTGAAGTCGTTTGCGACAAGTTTCTTTTGCTTCTGAAAAAACACTCTGCAGACCTGCTACAAAACTTCTAGAACACGCTGGGAGATGTTTTCTGTCCTGGCACAGTTTCTCCTTGCGAGACATAGTGAAAGAGCTTTTTGCTAGGATGTAGGCAGCAAGAGAGGCTAGAGGAGAGATAGGGAGCTCGGCAAAGCGCAGAGCCGGTGCCGGGAGTCTTTGCGCAGAAGGCGCGCTGCAGAGAGCAGCGCAAGCGGCACAATAGTCTTCCCGGCTGAGACGATAGTCTTCCCGGCTGGGACGAAAGTCTTTCCGGCTGGGACGAAAGTCTTCCCGGCTGGCACGAAAGTCTTCCCGGCTGAGACGATAGTCTTCCCGGCTGCGACGATAGTCTTCCCGGCTGCGACGATAATCTTCCCCGCTGAGACGATAGTCTTCCCGGCTGAGACGATAGTCTTCCCGGCTGCGACGATAGTCTTCCCGGCTGCGACGATAATCTTCCCCGCTGAGATGATAGTCTTCCCGGCTGCGACGAAAGTCTTCCCTGCTGAGACGACAGTCTTCCCGGCTGGGACGAAAGTCTTCCTGGCTGGGACGAAAGACTTCCCGGCTGAGACGATAGTCTTCCCGGCTGGGACGAAAGTCTTCCCGGCTGGGACGAATGTCTTCCCGCCTGCGACGATAGTCTTCCCGGCTGCGACGATAATCTTCCCCCCTGAGACGATAGTCTTCCCGGCTGCGACGAAAGTCTTCCCGGCTGCGACGAAAGACTTCCCCGCTGAGACGATAGTCTTCCCGGCTGGCGAAATAGTCTTCCCTGCCGGCACAACGCTTTTCGCACGGAGAAGCCACTTTTTCTCCCCCGGGAGACGGAGAGAGCGGCAGCTTCCCTAAAGGAGAACAACAAAGCTGCACAACACCTGGATCGTGTGCGCAGCTTGGAAACTGCAAGAAAACAGCACCTTAGCACTCTCCTGCTTTGTCTATTCACAGTAAGATTGGAATTGAAGTCGTTTGGGTCAACTTTCTTTTGCTTCTGAAAAAACACTGCAGACCTGCTACAAAACTTCTAGAAGACGCTGGGAGATGTTTTCTGTCCTGGCACAGTTTCTCCTTGCGAGACATAGTGAAAGAGCTTTTTGCTAGGATGTAGGCAGCAAGAGAGGCTAGAGGAGAGATAGGGAGCTCGGCAAAGCGCAGAGCCGGTGCTGGGAGTCTTTGCGCAGAAGGCGCGCTGCAGAGAGCAGCGCAAGCGGCACTATAGTCTTCCTGAGCCGGAGCGATAGTCTGCTGAACTCCAGCGATAGTCTGCCCGGCTGGAGCCGATAGTCTGCTGGGCTGGAGACGATAGTCTGCCGAACTGGAGCGATAGTCTTCCCGGCTGAGACGATAGTCTTCCCGGCTGGAGCCAATAGTCTTCCCGGCTGGAGCCGATAGTCTTCCCGGCTGCGACGAAAGTCTTCCCCGTTAGACGATAGTCTTCCCGGCTGGCGAAATAGTCTTCTCTGCCGGCACAATGCTTTTCGCACGGTGTTGTGGTGTGTTCTGTTCTCCCTGCCCCAGTTGGTTCGTTCTGTTCTCCGCTCGGTTGTTATGGTTCTGCCCTGGTTCTATCTCCCCTCCCTGCCAATGTCTGTAACCCAAACTCCGCCCCAGTTGCTAGGTCAACCAATGTATCCCGCTGCTCCCGTCCCCAGTTTCCCTGGAGCCCTAATATATCTTTCCCTCGAACCCTCCCTGGCATCATTCCTGTCACCCCCTGCCACCACGTTTTCTGCGAGAAACTTCGGTCTTCGGCCAATGATGATTGGTTCAGGTGCCTGGGCTCCCCCTTGTTGCTACTGTGATTGGTTTCCCTAAACTGTCAGTCCTTTGCTCCCCTCTCCCCCCTGGGTACCCATTGGTTCCCTATCTGATTCCACCTCTACCTCCCACTCCCTTTATAACCTCATGTAATCCCGCCCTCGTCCTCTTTCGTTCCTGGCTCCCCCTGGACTACAAATAAATCCGGACTTGCCTGAACCAAAGAGCGCTCTCTCATTCCTGCCGTTCGCAGCCTATCTTTTGGCCTCGTCTGCACCTGGCAGCGTCTCCGGATACTCCACTGGACGCTTGCCTGAGGCGCTGACCCGAAGCTGGGCTATTGGGTTAAGTGCCCCCTTGTGCTGCTAGTGGTTGCTGGCTGCTAGCCGGGCGACTTCTCAGAAAGCCAAACCGCTGCAGTTCCTGGTGCCCCACGTTGGGCGCCAAACTGCAGCGGCCAGCGATCTTTAGATGTTAAATGTCCAGCTAGCAGGGGCGACCAGCAGGCCACTACAGCAGGGGGGAGTCAGTCCCGGTGGCAGTGCCCCAGCACTGCTCCTACAGACACCCCTCAGCGTCCAAAGGCTTTGGGCTGTGTCCGTGGGGACGAGATCGCGCTGAGAAATAATAATCCAGCTGCTAGAAAGGACGAGGCAGGAGATGGACACCCTCTGGGGACAGTCAGGTTTTATTGGAGTCAGCCAGCGAGAGACCCCAGTCAGCCAGAGAGTGACAAGGACCCCCAGGAGCAGGGGGGTTATAAAGGGGGTGGAACCAAATGGAGGGGTTTACAATAGGACCAATCAAGGGAGGTGAGGGAGTAAACTTAGAATAACAGACATGAGGGGAAAACCAATAAATACAAAATGAGGGAGGGACCCCGGCCTCACAGCCAATCTTAACTCCCAGAGTGGAGAACTTTCTGGAGAAAATGGTGGAGCTGGCAGTGATTGACTGGGACCAGGAGTGGGATAAAAGGAGGAACATGCTCCCATATAGGGGAGACAGGGGGAGGAGAACCGGGAGTGACTTAACAAAAACAGGGGATTGACAAGACCTAAGGCGGGAGTAACCATAGCAACTAAATGACTGACATAAAACAGACAGGGAAGAACAACTGAGGGCAGAACCATTATATAAAATGGGGGAGAAACCAGACAAACCAACATAATACACTACAACAGAATACCACTCTGCTTTGCTCTATAAATCACCATTTCTCTCAGTGGACAAACGCTTCAGCTTTGCTTAATGCAGGACACCAAGCTCAGCCTTTTCCTTGAGAAGCAAACAGGGATAATTTGTGCCTGCTCAGGATCAGAAGGAGCAGCTGATCTGGCAAAAGCCCAGGGTTGAGGGTGGAGCAGAGCTGGGACTCCGTGGTGGAGCCCTGCCACGTTCCTCCCCACACAGCTGCCAAGTCCCTGGGCAGTGCCCGTTCACTGGGTCACCCTGCTGCCAGCAGTTGTTTCCCACTACCCACTAGTGTTTCATCTCTGGCATTTCCAGTGCTTTGCATTGCAGTAGGAGTTGGGAGCCTGTCTCCCATGGCAGCAGTGCCAGGAGCCCAGGGCAGGAGGAGGAGCTGCATGGAAGCACACACTGGAGAGGTTCTTCACCACAGCTCTGCTGATGGCTGCTGCCAAAACCCAGTTCTTACAGTAAATCAGTCCCAGGTGTTTACTCCTCCATTCTGCCACAGCTCACCTCAAATACCAGTGGATTTGGAGCCTTTCTGTGGCCAGGGCAGTTCCAGGTGCCACAGACAAGACCTTAGTGGGACTTGTCAGCAATTTGCCAAAGGACCCTCAAAACACCAATCCTGTTGGTTTCATTAGTGGAACTGGTGGGATTCTCAACCTCTGCAAGAGGCAGAAGCAACCTTAACCCTGGCCTCTCCTCTCTAGGACTTCCAAAATAAGCAAGGTTTGTGGGTCTCTTCAACTCAACTTCAAAGGCACTGATTTAACAGAGAGGGGATTCGACCCCTCCTGAAATTCATCGGGAATTAGAAATGGACACAAAATAAAAAGGAATGATTCCTATGCCCTACACCACGTACTCTTCTCATCAGTCTGCAACACTCCCCCCATGTGACAGAAAACAGGAGACACACTCAGGGTAGAGTTAAACTGTGTTTCCTTTCTCTTTCCAGGTCAAACTAAGGAAGCATATCCAGAATCCCACTCTTTGGAGTTGGTGCATTTTCTATTTGGGCCACTGGAATGGGAAAATTTTATTCCCAGGTCTCATGAGGAGAAGCAGCTGGAAGTGAATGCAGGAACCCCAGCAAATCTGAATCTTTCCATCCAATCAATAAAACCTTACTGTGAATATCAAAACCTGGGCCCCCAGAGCTTTTTTAGCAGGAGTTACATGTAGAGTGATAAAACCTAAGTAAATAAAGGTACTATAGAATGTAATTTCACCCTCTAAAGAGCTGCAGCTGAGCCAATTATTAAAGATTAGGAGCAGGCCTGATTTTAACAGGCCACAGCTGTAGCCAATAAGAAGGGTGTTATAAAAGAGTAGATTGGTTGGTTGAGGGGAACTGGAGTCAGTGCCTAGAGAAGCTGCCTACAAGAAACATCAAGGAGGTATGAAACTCTAGCAATATGGAACCCTTGCAACATAACGATAATAGAACTCTTGCAATATAATGATAACAAATGGAGACCCCAACGTGATTTGGGAAAAAGGACTTGACTATATAACCCCGTGGATTCGGGGAAAAAGGATTTGACTATATGACCCCATGGATTTGGGATGATCTCATGGATTGGGGACTAAGATATATGACCCTGTGGATTCGGGAAAATTGACTCAAATACGAAACTAATATGACCTTGCAGTGATTTGGAAAAAGGACTTAAGTATTGACCAACATGATCCTGTGGTGATTCACAAAAGAAGATTAAAACATTAAGCAATATGATCCCATGGTGATCTGGGTAGAGAACTGAAAGAGGAGGAAGGAGAGAATTTGCTAAAGCAACTGTAAGGACTGGGAAAAAAATAGTTCTATTTTTTGGTACAATGTGTTTTTTGATCAGTAAAAGATATCAATTGCAGCTATTAATGTTTGTTAAATACGAGCATAAAAGTTTTTGAAGATAAGTACTTTGTAAACTGAGAAAAGCTGCAAAACTGAACCAACACTCAGAAATATATATATTCATACTACAATATGTTGTCTGAACATTTGTATAACTATTAGTTCTGAATGAAATACATGAATGTGTCATAATGTTATTTTATTTGAACATGTCCTTCTAGAAATGCTGCAACTCCATAATTAAAAGAAAAAGGGGGAATTGTAGGGGGATAGAACATAAGTAATTAAGGTAGTATAGAATGCAATCTTACTCTCTAAAGAGTTGCAGCTGGGTTAATTATTTAGGATTAGGAGCAGACCTGATTTTTAACAGGCCACACCTGTAGCCAATAAGAAGAGTGTTATAAAAGAGTAGATTGGTTGGTTGAGGGGAACTGGAGTCACTTGGCTACTGCGAGAAGAAGGAAGAGTCAGTGCTAGAGGAGTTGCCTACAAGAAACATCAGGGAGGTATGAAACTCTAGCAATGTGGGACCTTTGCAATACAATGATAATAGAACTCTTGTAATATAATGACAACAGTTACATCCCTAGATTTGTTAATTTCCTAATATTATCTCTTGCCAACAAAGCACTGGGCATCCAAGCAATATAGAAAGGGATGTGCTAAGCACTGGTCACCCATCTGGAATGTCAGAGCTTGGAAAGAAAGGCAGTTGGGGCTCTTCCTGGTGGCAGCCGTGAGGTGTATTTTACCTAAGAGCCCCTTGCCACATCTTCCCCTGAATCCACCAAAAATCCATCTGTTCATTCCCCACCTGCTTCCTCCCTCTTTTTCTTTGTCCAACAGAATTTTAACAGGTGAATATTCCCCTCTGGAATAGCACCTTTCATGCCAAACCTAATAGCAAACACATAACTTCCTCTGGCCTTCATTACTAGGATTTCACCAGGAGCTGGTGGATGGAAAATGATCCTTGTTATAGGTAAAAGTTTAGTTCAATTATATTGTATTAATTATGTTATATTATTTGTATTATGTTAAGGGAGGGGAGCTTATTAGAATGTGCTAGAAGGGTCCAGGGTTTGGTGAAACAGGGGTCTGACGGGGCAAGGCAAGGTTGAAGAGAGACTGATTGGATGAAAGATCTGACCAATCATTCAAAGCCCTGCAGAAACGATTGGTCCAGAATGAACGGCGGTAAAGAGCAATGAGAAGCCTGGAAATGGACCAGTCGTCATGAGGATCCAAAATGCACCAATCCTGGACTCAAAGGGGACTATAAATGTGGGGAGTTCAGTTGGGTCAGGGTTCTTTTTCTTTTTGGATACTTCTTGTTTGGGAGAACCCAGTGCACTTGGGGTCAGCACACTGTTTTGTTTTTGGCTTGCTGTGTGGGTGCCTGGGCTTATCCTGGGCACTCCGTTCCTTGTAGCTATTTTAATAAACGAGAACCTCTTTCTCTGGAGAAAGTTTGGCCTTGTTCATATTCATAACATCTTTTTGGGGACTCGTCTGGGATAGGCCACGCCCTGAAACAGTCTGGGGTAGCCCAGGACCTGGGAGATGTGTCCTGCCACGTTTTTGGCTGCCGGAGATTGGACTACGTCAGACTGTGGAAGGGACTGCACCCATACCCGAGGCTGCAAGGAACACAGCGACCCAAAAGGTGAGAGCCCTCCGAGAGGGAGCGGGGCTCACGTTGCCTCAGAGCAATGTGAGTGGGGTTGAAGGCAATAGGGGGTGCGAAGTGCGTGTGAGTGAATGAGGCGGGGGCTGTGAGTTCAGACCCCCGAAGCGAGGGCAGTCCTCCCAGTAACAGAGGGAAGCGAGTGTTGTTGTGGAGTGTGTGTACCCCTATGGACCCCCAGGAGTAGGGGAGATGGGGAGTACCCACCTGTAGCCACCCTTATCCACTCAGGCTCCCGTTCCTCTGGTGATTGGAGGCTCCTAGGGTGGTTTGAGCCATTGGCCTGAGTTGTACCCCTCGAACTAGGATCCCATTGGGGGGGTCATAGAGGGGGACACACTCGGTACCCTGAACTAGGATCCCATTGGGGGGTCACAGGGGTACCCGAGGGGGGTTAGTGGGGCAGACTTGCCCAGTGAGGGGTAGAGCTCTGACCACTGGCTCAAACCACCTGGAGGGCTGTTCCTCAGGGATAGACCAGGGGAGTCTACTCTCTGAGGAACTAGGACCTTGGGGATGGGAAAAAATACTCCTATATGGAGACCATGGAATAAAGTGGCCACCGTGTAGGGGAGTGCCCCTTTTCTGAAGCCGGGGAAGGGGAGGGTGCCCAACCCAAGGGGAGTAGGGTCCCCTCGAACTAGGACTCCACTGGGAAGGGGGTCATAGAGGGGAAGTAGGCTCACCCTGAGCTAGGATCCCAGCTGAAGGGGGTCGTAGGGGTGGCTGAAAATATACTTCACTGGGACGGTGACCGGCAGGGGGGAGGTGGCCTGCCAGCTGTGGAAGGGCCCTTTCAGTCACTAGGGCTGAGGGGGAGGTTAGAACTGGCTCATGTTAGGGAGAATTTTTTTCTTTTTTTTGTATGTTAAGAGTCGGGGCCCCTAAGGAGTGAGGTTCAGAGGTGAGGGCAGGCCAAAAGTCCTTTGACCACTCCTTAGGAATTTTTGGAGTTTGCTGTGTGGCAGGCTGAGAAGTGGCCATTTTGATTTTTGTGTGTGGTGTGAAGTGGCCATTTTGATTTTTGTGTGTGGTGTGAAGTGGCCATTTTGAGTAAGCGGCTCATTGAAGCCAATTTGTACGTGGTTGAGTGTGGTGTGCAGAAGCCACTTGTGTAGAGTGATTAACTTGCTGCATCTATTTTGTGTTTAGTTGAGCAGGTGGTTGTAAGTTGTTTCATTTCTTGAAATAGCCATCACTATTGCTTAGTTTTCCCACTAAAACAATAGATATTATTTCTTCTTAGGTTATAAGTGTTCATTTGAATTAACATTATTATTCTAAAATCCTTGTTAAATCACCATATTTATTTTGTTTCCCACACTAAATATTTCTTCAAGCCGCTTCTTTTCTTTTTGTTTTGTTTCCCACCAAAGCTGCCATATTTATTTCGTTTCCCACATCAAACATTTCTTTAAAGTTGCCATCTTTGTCTTGTCTCTTATGATAAGGAACTTTTATTTAAGTAACCATTATTATTACGTTTTCCACAATAATTAATATTTATTTTCTCTTCCTCACTTATAACTAATACATATCCCTTATTGAAAAAAAAAATTGTATTTGGATACCAATTGCAAGTTAAAGATGGGACAGTGTGCTGGGAAAAGTGCCAGCATGAAGAGAAAAGGGAAGGATGTTTTTAAGAAAATACCTCCTAGTAGTCCCTTAGGTGAACTTTTAATAAATTGGGATACTAATGAGGGAATGAAGGATCTAGATAAGAGAAAAATGACAAGATACTGTACAGAAATATGGCCTAAAGAGAGTATTGCTGAAGGACCTATTTATTGGCCCTGGCATGGGACAAAAGAAAGATGGCTATGTATAGCTTTAATTAGATAAGTCAATACCAGAATAGAACCTTGTGATGAAGAGATTAGATATGCTAAATGCTGGTTAGAAAGGGACAAACAGGAAGAGGAAATAAAATTATATAAAGTATCCAGAGAAAAAGAAGAAACTAAGCTACCAGAACGGAGGGGATCCTTTAGACTATCTTCCTTCACCTCCCCCTCCTGATCCCTTAGATGACTTCCCGTTACCCACTCCTCTGTCTCCATCTCCAATCCTCTCCTGGCCCCTGCTGGATTCCTGGAGCAGGGATTCTTTCCTTCCTTCCCCTGCTCCCTTTCAGGCTTTGTTCCACAGCTTTTGTTTCCAGTCCTTGGATCCTTTCTTCTCTCCAGGAGCTCCCAGCAGTTCCACATCCTCTTTTCTCCCATCCTGATCATTTCTCCAGGAATGGATCTGTGCATTTCAATTCCCTTTTCCTTCCTCCAATATTCCCACCAGTCCAGACCTAAAGCTGACACAAGGAGTGCTCGGTGGAAGTGCCCACAAATCCAAATCCAGACCTTGCCATCCCTAAACCAGCAACTCCAAACACACAATCCTGGAAAATTTGCATTTACTCAAACCTAACATTTAGGACACGTGGCTCAGGCTGCAGTGCGAAGTCAGTGCAACAAGTGATCCACAGGAGCTGTGGGATGTTCTGCTCCTCCTGCAATGGCATTTATGGCTGAGCAGCTCAGAACAAGGCCTGAGCAGACAGGACTGGAGAATCAACACCAAGCAACAACCCCTGTGCTTGGCAGGGGCCTGGAGCATCCCAGTCCAGGCTCTGGGCTTTATGTGTCTGCTTCTACTGCAGTGAACCTGGCATGGGGACTGGCAAATCACAGACCCTACAAGGAGACACTTCCTCAAGCAGAAATAAAATCCAACTGTAGCAAAGCCCACAGCCTCATTTAGAAACCCTTCAGCAAAAAAAAACCCTTGGAAAAGCAAAGGTGGTATGGTGACCTGGAGCTCCAGGGGATTGAGGGGAAGGTGGGCAAACAGCTGCCACTGCTTCTCCCTCCAATCACTGCAGCAAGGGCAGCTTCCTTGCAATTTCACACTCAATATCTCTTCCAAGCTCAACAGGCCACCAAAAGGCACTCCAAGATTTACTTCAGACTGTTTTAGTGCTGCCCTTGCCACGATCCTTTGGGCACAAGGAACCTTCCAGACTGTCCCACACATTTGCATCCCACTGGCTCGTTTTGGCACAGCTGGAAAAGTTCACTGTCTCTTCCAAAAGGATATTTCTGCAGTCTCTTTCTGAAGACAGAACATCCCCAGCTTTGCTTTCCCCTTAAATGTTCTGTTCTCTGCACAACCAAGGCCCTTCCAGTGCTTGGCAAGTGCCAGCCGAAGAATCCAAGCCCAGAGCCTGCCTGTGAGGGAGGGACCTGCGTGCCCCAGGAAGAGCATCCCAAACCTGTCACTGCCAGCCCTCCCTTCTCATCAGGGCTCCAATGGCACCAGAACTGTCCCTGTAGGTAGAAATCCCCCTTGGGAACAGCATGAGCTGTCTCCAGTGTACCACTGGGCTGAGAGAACAGACCAGCAGCTCACAGGGAGACCAGGGGCACCGCTGAGCCCACAGCAGCCGTGAGAAAGGCACGGAGGCAGCACCTCACCAAAACTACATTAAAACAAATGCCAACACCTCGGGAGTCACTTCAATGTTGAATTCCTAAAGCAAAACTAAAAGGGTTTTTATTTTCAGATGCTTGGGAGAAGTCCATCCCATTTTAACTCATTTCTGTGGCTTGTTTCCAGCCCAGTCCATTTCCCAGCTCTCACCCGGCTGCCAGCGCTGTGGCTGGTTCCACACAGCCACACGAGGCTGCTGCCATTTCAGCAGCTCCCGGGGACATGAACATCCCCCACACCTCCCAGCTCCCCAGCCCGAGTCCGCCCGGCGCTCCCAGGGAGCGGCTGGCAGCGGCAATTCTCCCTGCGGGCCCTGCCGGCAAGCCCTGCCCCCAGCCCCGGCCGCCACCTCGCACCTCCTGCGAGAGAGGAGCTGCATCCGGCTGCTGCTCCCGGCGCCGCTGGCCCACAGCACGTGTCCCCACAGAGCCCGTGTTCCCACAGCCCGTGTCCTCACACCGGGAAACGCCGCGGAAAATCTTTGAGAGGCGCGCTTCTTCTAGGACGCGATTTCCTCCCCTACCCAAAGCGCATGCGCAGAACACCGCCATCTTTGGAAGGTCAAATAAGCCTAGTGCCGACAGCCATCTTCGGTGTGATGGCACGTGACTGCCGGTGTAGTCGGCTACCTTGGGTGCTGGCACTAGTCACTTCCCGTTAGGACGTCCTCCTTGGTGTGATATCACGTGACTTCCTGCTCGTGCCACCACATTGGATACGGGCAGAAGTCGCTTCCGGGTGAGACACCATCTTTAGTGCGGCATCACGCAATCACCGGGTTGTTCCGCCATCTTTGGTACTGGCGGAAGTAACTGCTAAGTGAGACGCCATCTTTGGTATGGCATCACGTGCCCGCATCCCTTCGTCGCCATCTTGGGTGCTGGCAGAAGCCACTTCCGGTTGGGCCGCCATCTTTGGTGTGGTACCACTAAGGCCCTCGCTCGGGCCTGACGCCGACCGCACTGCGATGCCGACCGGGCCAAGGGTCCGTCCTGGCCCTGCCCCTTCCCGCCACCGCCCCTCCCGTAGTGACACACAGAGCGTCACAGTGGAAAGGATTGCACAGCCCGGCAATGGTTTCAGAAAGAACTATGAAATTCAAGGGAAAGCCATTTCCAAGAGAGGTGCTGGAGGGGCGAAGGCAGCGTGTGCGGTTCTGGGCTGAGCTGCTCACGCCAAGCCCCTGCCTGGGCTCTGACGTGCGGCTGCCCAGCTCCCACCAAGGCTCCGCGCAGATCTCTGGGGGCTGCTCGCAGCTCACCTTGTCTGCACTGACCAAGCACGGAGGTGATGGGGGCTCTGACTGTCTCCGTTTTTGTTCTACAGTGCAGGCGCACGTTCAGTGCAGCTCTGTGTGTCGTCTCTGTGCTATTCGAGTCATTGGTAAAGATGTGGTGGTTTGTGGTCAGCGTGAGCGGCTGGGGAAGGGATTTCTGAGGTGAAATTTAGATACTACACTTGTTTGTGACTATCCCCTAAATTAGCACTTGCAAAGCCCTGTGCAAACACATTCATCCCGTTCCTTTGCCTCCTCACCGAGCCAGCACCTGGCTGGCATCCAGTCTCTTTAAAATGGTAAATAAACAAAGGTCCAGGAGCAAGCCAGTGTGATTCTCACCACACAATTCAGCGCTCCGGAGAGCTAATTGTCTTAATCGAGTCCTTCCAGCTATACCTTACACTCTGCTAGAACAACCTTCTGTGCACTTGCCTTATGTCACCTTAACCCCTCAGATGACACCAGGAGCCTTGGCAGGAGCAGGGATACAAAGCAGCAAGCAGGGAACAGGATCATCATCATCATCACCTTTCTTTTCCAATTTCATATATTTCCGCTCTGGCCTGGAATCAGGTATTTCATATATCACAGCCAGCCAGCTACTCAGCATTAATTTGCTCAGAAGCTTTTCCTGTGTTTTGCAACACACAAATCCTTGTGGCAGTCCTTTAAATCCTTCCAGCTGGAAGGATCCAAAATTGTTTATGAACAATAATTCTTGCGTACCTCAAGTTTGAAACACATCCTCTGTGTCATAGAGTGAATTCAATCCAAGAATTCCCCGGTCAATGCCGCGCTCTGCGTTGTTTTGGGATGAATTGTTCTTCATTTCCCACAATGGAACAGATCTATGTAGACCACCATACTCCCACTTAACATATCCAAATGGATCCTTTGACAAATTTTGAAGTATTTTGTTAATTTATTTCGCTTCAAATTCCCGACTAGTGTGATCTCATTTCACAGACTTCTCTCATAAATTGTCCTCTGTGAGTTTTATTTCCCAGGCTCACTTTGGTGTTTCTCAGAAAGGGCTGGGAGGTGCTTGCAGAACACCATGGAAATCAAGGAACAGTGACAGTAACTGTCAGCTTCTCTGCCAGTAACTTTGTTACCTTGTCCCACATCACCTCCCACGGCTTTCATGGGAAACGTTTTTTATCCTTTACCTACCCCTTATGTCTTACTCTGAAGCATTCAGCTTGGTGGAGCAGCATTCTGCATTTGACTGCTGGACCCTGCAGATACTTAATCTAGAAACAATTTTGATTCCTTTTAGGTTAAAGAATTCACAATACTTCCCAATAAAGTCAGTGTCAGGTTTGGGGTTTTCTCCCTTAATGCAAGTCTTCAAAAAAAAAAAAAAAAAACCAAACCATCCCTAATCTTAAACAGTTCAGTAGATTTTGTAAAACTGCCTCCATTACAATATTAGAGATGTTCTTTGAGAAGCAGCTCTTGACAATATAAAATGTAATATGTATTACACACTATACTGTAAAGGAAAAGAAAAAGAATTCAGCATTATTTTTGTATTAGTATATTATATATACATTACACACATATATACAAATATTTGTATATTATTTGAAAAAATTTTGGTACATGAAATTGTTTGGAAATGCTGTGCTAAAATGCTAGTTTTTGCAATTGTTGAAACAGAACCTTTCTTCTTTATTGAAAGGGTTTTTTTGTTTGTTTTCCCCAAGAAATACAATTACAGAAATTTATTTGTATCTGCAAAATGTTTATGTTTTGATCAGCACCACATTTTGTAATTGCAGAATCTGGTAGTTCAATCTGTCTTTCCATTACCTTATGGGATCAGTGTGTCCTGCTCCAGACCTGCAGGCACCTCGCATATCCCCTACCATGTAAAACCTTCATAATCCTGTTTTTCCCCTCAGATTTCTCAGCTGAGCCTGAGGCCCCTGAAGAGACACCTTATAAACAGAAAAAGTTATTCATATCCATAAATCACCAAATAAACTGTACCTACAGGATCCAGAAATCTTATGGGATGCTTTTGCCAGTTTTCAGCACTCCAAATTCACTGGGGTTGGTTTAATCCCCACAGGATTCTGGAGAAAGAAGGGAATGAATAATTCTGCATCCAGTCTGAGGGCTACATGATATGTTGAATAATTGCACACCAAGTGAGGAGGCAAACCAGCTCATTGTGATCATCTAATTAAGAAATATGTAATTATCCCTACACTTACAGGGTCTGAGCTTCCAGTTTACTTAGGAAGGAAGTCAGCCTCACCTAGTCCATGGGAAAGGTATGGAGCAACTAATCCTGGATTTCCAGACACATGAAGGACAAGCCAATCTCAACCAATCTGTGATTCTGTATTGCTCTAAGTTCTATAAAACAGTAATTTACAACAGGTTGATGGGAAATATTCAGAGAATGTAGAGAGGCAGATATTACTTAGCCCATGCAAAAGTTTTTGTTACCTAAGTTGGTGGATTGATTTCTTCCAATATAATTCTTGAAACGACTTTGAATGCTGAAGCAGAGGAAATGTATTATAAATTGGAAGCTAGAAAAGGAAAAATAAGATTACTCTATACTTTTTTTTCCATATTAAAATAAAAAACCTAGGGGAAAACATTGCCAATTTTTTGTCACAGTATATTTCACAGCTTGTATACTGTAGGGTTTTCTTTTTTTTTTTTTGTTGAATGGGATTTTCAGTAAACTCTAAAATTAATTTGAGGAAGAAAAAAAATCAACTAACAACTTCACTGAAAATAAATTTGATGTATCAAGTGCACATCAGTGTCTTGATTACACATTTTCCATAACATAATTAAACTATCCTCTTGAAATTGATTCCAATGAGCACCTTCTTAGAAATTTTCATCCTGAAAAATGAAAAAGGAAACAGAGTGACATATTCTTAAAGTAATGTAATGAACACAGCATTGGGATAAATTGTCTCTTATGTGTACAGAGGGATGCAGTGAGAACTGTAATAGCAGCTGGCTTTGCTGTCTCAGGCATGTTCAGCAAAGGATGCTTTCCAAATACCTTCTCTTTAGCTGCAAGAACTGTCAAGGAATTGTTGAGAAATGGCGATCAGGAGGGCACATAAAGGAAAAAAATAAACAGGACCGTGCCCTTGAGTGTTCAGGTATACAGAGAAGTAAGGAAAAACTTTGTGTGTACAGAAACACGTTATTTCCTTGCTTGTGGAGGAAATGGAGAAGGCAGAAGACCATGTCTCCAATGCTCCAGTTCAGGCATCCATCTGGGAGAAAATGATTGACTAAATGGGGAGAATATGGAATAAAGATGGGGTGCTGGTGAGTGCAAACTGCAAAAGAGAGTAGAAACATCACCAAAGCCACACACGTGGAGGCTGTACAAAAACTGGGAGAAGGACAGGGAAAAGGAAGAAGACACAGGCAAGAAGCCGAGAGAGAGATACGGGCAGTGGCAGCGAAATGAGGCAGCAGCGGGACAGCAGCGGTGAAAACGAAATGCCCTGGGAGGGTGGGAACTGGAGGACACCCGCGGGAATGAAAGTGCCGACGGGAGAAAAGTGGGAAGAAATAGGGGTGGCCGCGCCAATGCACACACCCCGCAGCCCCGCAGCCACGCCCCGCGGCCCCTCAGCAGCGCGCTCCTACCTCGCACGGAGCGGCCGCCCCCGCGCAATCTCCCACCAGCGCCGCGCCCGCGCAGCGCCCCGAGCGGGGCGGCCTCAGGGACCGCGCACACGGACACACGGACGCACGGACACACACCTGTGTGCGCTTGTGGCCACGGACAGGCACGGACAAGCGGCTGGAGAGCGCCCACCCACGTCGTGCAATGCCATGTCCCCGAATCACGGAATACGCCCTGCGCTGGAAGCGACCCACAAGGATCGTCGAGTCCAGCTCCCGGCTCTGCGCGAGACCGCTCCCAACAGTCCCACCCTGTGCATCCCTGAGAGTGCTGTCCAAATGCTCCTGGAGCTCTGGCAGCCTTGGGGCCGTAACCATCCCTGGGGATCCTGTTCAGTGCCCCAGCACCCTCTGGGGAAGAACCTTTCCCTGATACCCACCCTGACCCTGCCCTGACACAGCTCCAGCGGTTCCTGGGTCCTGTCCCTGGTCACCAGAGAGCGCCGCGCCATGCCATGCCATGCCATGCCATGCCATGCCATGCCATGCCATGCCATGCCATGCCATGCCATGCCATGCCATGCCATGCCATGCCATGCCATGCCATGCCATGCCATGCCATGCCATGCCGCCACGGGACGCGCACCCAACACCGCCCGCTGGCTGCCGGAGCGGCCCCTTTAAATGCTAATGAGGCAGCGCGCGTGCCGCGCCGGCCCCCGCTGACTGTGTTAAAACTTCGGCGGGGCCATTTTGGGGGCAGTAAGACCGAGCGCGGCCGAGCACCCAACACCTCCGCCCGGCACCATGAACGAGGCGCCGGAGACCAGCGCCGCCAGCCCCGCGCCCGCCGCGCCGCCCGTCCCGGCCGCGGCTGCCGCGCCGCCCGCGCCCGCCGTCCCGGACGCCGCTCCCAAGAGCCCCGCCAGCGCCGCCGCACCGAGTGCGGCTGTTGCTGAGGCGGCCCCCGGCGCCGCCGCCGCAGCCACAACCGCGGCGGCCGTGTCGGCGAAGAAAGTGCTGGGTGAGTACCGGGCGCTGCTCGCAACTTCGCAGCGCACCTGCAGCGGGGCACGGGGTCCGCCGGCGGCCGCCGCCCACAGCCCGGCTCGGCGCGCTCCCCCCCACGCCGTGAGTCAGGCCGGGCCGTCTCCTCCCCGCGGGCCGGGGGAGCCGTGCGGCGCCGGCCGTGACGCGCTCGGGAGCTGGGCGGGAGCCCGTGTGTGCCTCATCGGCCCGGAGCGTGCGGGACAGCGAGCGCGGCACGGCCGGCTCAGCCCCTTGCCGGCACCTGCCGGCGGCGTCTCCCCGGGGAAGGGCTGCTGGAAACCCTCTGTGCCTCTCCTTAATGTTTAGGTTCTGGAGCAACTTTTCTTATCCGTAAAGTAGCTTTAGTAATGCTTCCAGGTTTAGTGGGGTTTGTTTGTTTTGAGGATTTGTTTTGGAGGGGCGGGGTTTGGTTTCTACTTTACTATCAGTAAGAAGGCAAACGAAATGTCGTGTTGCCATCTCTCTGCTCAAGCCCGGTGCGTAGCAAGTGTGATTCGTTTTCATTGCGATTAAATAGGCTCAACCTGTTGAAAAGGACAGGACTTCAAATCTGCAGGCTGCTGCCGATAGGGGTGTACTGTTTCTAACTGTGTGATTTCTGACGGTTTGGTAAAGGCACAGTTGAAGCTGACTTACAGTGTAGAGTCCCAGATTTCCTTAAGGATATACAGGACCTTCTCTTCTGAAGGGGAGAACTGAGATCTTGCTGCAAGAAAGAGAATCCAGGTGAAAGATTTCTCTGGAGTGGAGTTAGAAAGAATTCTAGCAAAGCAGAGCTTGGAGTCACAGCTTGTGTGATTTTTTTTTTTTTTCCCGTTATCTCATTTGTCAGTAATTAGTACACAGGAATCAGCACATCCATATCTGCTGGTATATCTGGCTGCTTCTTGCCTTAATGTGGCTTGTGTCATTCCTGGTAATGCTTTTACCTTGTTCACCTATTCCTATTGCTTGGGTAGAAGGGGTGGCAGGAAATGAAGGCAGAAGTGCCTTTCCCAAACTAGCAGGAAAATTAAAACCACCATGGTGATGGTTTTGTAAAATGGCCTTATTGCTAGGCAAGCTTTTTATTAGGAATGATGAGGAAAAGGATCACTGTAAATTCTAATTGAAAATGGACTTACATTAAAGTCCACCTCAAGTGTCCCTGTTAATGGTCACCTGTGTAGTTATGTTCCCTTAAGTCTTCTTTTACAAAGATCCCATTAGAAGCAAAATCTTATGCTTGCTTGAGGCATCCAAATGTTTGGCTTCTAGGAATATAGGTAAAGGTTACTCAACTTTCTCTTTTTGCCCGGTCACAGGAAGCTTTGGCTCTCCTTGTTAAAAGGCTATTTTGTCATGGGTAGGAGTGGCTGGTGATTGTTTCCTCTGATAGTGTCAGAGGACAGCATCTTGTAGAAGTATGTGGGCTTCCACTTGCTGGTGGGATGTACGTCAGCACATCAACTGCCTTCTGTGACTCATCAGTTTAGCTGGTTACTGCGTTTTCCTCTGGGCTTGTCCTCCTCCTTGCCAGACTTCCCTGCTCAGGCTTACCAGTGACTGTGCCATGGATGTTCAGTGTCATGCTTTTGTCTGAAGTTTTTTTGGCCCGCAGTGATACTTAGGGGAGACTGTAAATGTCTAATTTTGCTAGCACACTGTTTTAGGGGGAATATATTGGAGTCTTTGCCCATGGAACCACGTTGTTTTTAAACTGTGTGCATACTCCTCCACTTAGCAGCAGCTAGCTGGCCACAGAGTGAGTTTTGACAGCCTCTCCTTCCCCAGCCTCTTGACTCCTCTGAGGGTTTTTTTCATGCTTCCTAGGCTTCTTCCTAATCTGGTTCAAGTAGGCAAACAGATTCCAAAGCTGTTTTGCAGAGGAGGGAAGGGATGATGTTGAGGGAAGCAGTGGTACTGGCATTGTTTCTCAAAGCACGCTATTTCTGTGTTCCCCTGTCCCCTCCTGTTGATTTGTGTGAGTGCAGGGAGCTCTTGTAGCCAGTGCCATTGTGGTACCAGGAGGTGTCTGTATGTGGTGATGTCCCTATGAAACTAAACCTAAAAACACAGTTATACATACTGGTGCTGAACACTGTTTACTGAACCAGTGTTTGGCACTGAAGGAATGTTTTTCTGTTTCAGTAAACAAGAATTCTTGGGAATGCATGTTGTACTAGGCAGAGTCTTTTTTGCTAGGTGATATCTCAGTCATGTTAAGACTTCACTGCTTCTGAATAAGAACATTTTCTAGTAAAAAGTATATTAAAGAAGACCAAAAACTTCACTTCTAAAAGGGCAATGGGAAAGGGCCTGTTATTGATAGTAATAACAGCAGCAGTGCTGCAATGCACTGCTGTTATCAGACGTTCTTACTTGAGGGGCTGTGAGCCCAAAGGTCTGGCTGGCTCCATCATCTCCTTGTGAATATTTAGAAAAGAATACAGGTATAGAGTAGATGAAGGTAACAATTTACAGTGTGTTCTTGCCTCTAGCAGAGTGGGATGGACTTCTAAACTGGAGATTCTCTAGTCTGTTTTCCTTTATTGCCTCTTGAGTTCCTGCCACCCCCAAAACATGTATGTGAGGTTTTTAGCTAGCAGCTGTCTGTAGGTGACTAGACACTTTTCAAGTAAGTACAAGGGTTGCTTAAGTAGCTGTAATTGAGATGTGTTAACAAGTAACAGCTCTTAAATTATAGAGGCTAGAACTCTCCTTTAACTAGGGGTTTGAAAAGTACAAGTTGGTGGTGTCCATCCATTTGCTGTGAGGTAAGGAGAGGTTGAACTGCCTCCATCACTGTTGAGTTCCTCCTACACATTCCTACAAGTTGGAGAAACAGGTTTGGCCGGGTCCTATAAGACACTGCAGTGTGGCTTCTAAGTAAATGCTGTTGTACTGCAGAGACAGGAGCTTGCCTTGATACTGAAAGTCACGAAACACGAAGTTGGTCACTTTGTAACTAAACAATTGATGCCTACAGAGGCTAACTTGGAGCAGAGGCTAAACAGTTTTAGGGATAAAGCAGGTGTTTATTAAAAGGCCTTTAAGGGATGCACCTTGGGCAGTACGAGAACCCTGCTGTGGCTCTGCCCAAGATGTATGACCGGTCACGAGTTTTCACACATTAATAAGTTTTGTTCCATTTACATATTGGGATTAATTGTCCAATTACAGCTTCAGGTTATGAAGTCCCATCCTCTCACATTGCTCTCGTCAATTTGCTGTTGTTTGTACTTTTTGAGCCTGAAGCTGTAACCTGAAGCTTGGTTCTCAGGCTGGAAAAGGATTGTTTTGTCTAACTAAACTGTGAAGAGAACTTGCTAGCACTTTATATGAAGTTCAGAGTTACTAAGTACAAAATCTGAAAAATATGAAAGCTAAAACTTAAGGCATCACGATCACAGATCATCTTAGGAGTAGGAGTACTTAAAAAAAGGTCTTGTGGGATCTTACTTTTACTTGGTTAGCATGATGCTGACAATGCAAGAAGAAGCTTTTCCAGAAAAAGGATGTGCTGCCTTTCCACTTAGGAGGGTTGCACAGTACTTGATACTGCTTCTCCGGACAGTTCTGGTTTCCAAGGGAGAAAGAAGGGTTAACTGTAAGTAAAAGAGAGGAATTGTAGACAGTTTCCATCAGGTATGTTTCATGTCTAGCTACTAACCTGAAGAGAACTGATGAACTGCAGTGGGATTTTCAGCTTTGCTGCCCATTTCTGGGATAGAGAATAAAAAATGGGATAGATGTTCTATTCTGAAAACAGGGCTAGGTTTTGTGGTGTGTGGTAAACCCTTGACTGAAGAACAGTGTGTTAAAACACTGTGTCTTGTTACTGCATTAGAATGAGCTGAACTGGGAGATGAAGGCACACTTTGAGTGTTAAGGGAACAGAATAAGTCTGGCTGCAACTTCATGTGCAATTATAAAAGTATTTATGTCATGTTATTGTACTTCCTTATATTTTAGATTAACTTCTTTCATTTTCTTTCCAGCCACCAAAGTTCTTGGCACAGTCAAGTGGTTCAATGTCAGAAATGGATACGGCTTTATCAACAGGTATGTTTAAATTCTGATAGTTGTATTTATGCTGTACTAAGACTCGTAGTACACAAGATAGGCCACGTGTTACTGATTGCAACAGAGACCTCAGGACCTGACTACAAGCTCATGCAGTTGATAGTCAGCTTTGGCCGGGCACTCAGCAAACTTTCTTAAGCACCTCAGCCCCCAATCAAGGGTTATGTGTGTGAGGAGAAAACAGAAAGGGTCAAACTCTACAAATTTGGTCTGTTACCTGTTTCTCATGTTTACTTCTACTACACTCTTGATGAGCTACATATTCTTTAGTGACTGCCTGGCTTTTTCAAAGGCCTGAGAAAGGTAGGAGGATGAGGGGAAATACTTTTGGGTAAACTTCAAGTGTTAACTGCTTGGTCAGAATACCTCCAGTGCATACTCATTGAGATTCCCTGATAGTATCTCACTGAAAATATGCCTGGCCTGAGTTTCATAGAAATTTTCTCTTTGTATCTTTTGGTTTTTTCCCTCTTCTCTGGGCACAAACAAACCTCTGAATTGCATTGAGAATCCAAACAGCTGTAGGTGAGAATGGTCATCTGTAACCTTAGGTGCAGAAGACCCATGCTTCCAATTTACTGGAGGAAACTCTGGCTTTTAAGGCTTGAAATATCTTTGTGGTTGAGAGGCTTAAATGTTTTGTGTGCTTTTTTGAGGAATGAAACAGCTGCATGCTGAACATTTGTCTTCCAAAAAACATACCTGACAAGTTATTTCACTCTGCAAGTCCTTGAGCTGTTACACATCAGGCAGATTTGGGTGAGTTGGACAGTGCAGAAAGGTGTAGAAGACCCCACATTCATGGATCTGAAGCCAGTGGTGTGGTATTAGTCTCAGTCTCTGGAGGTTATTATTCAGTATTACATAAGCTTAGAAGAGTTTTAATTAGGAAGTCCTCTGAAAATCTGTAATAGCAGTTGATGTAAGAGCCTTCACCTCGTTGTGGTGTAATAACTTGTTAGCTTTCTTCCTAATGTGAAGTCTATTATTGCTTCAATTCAGGACAACAAATTTGGGATTATACATTATCTTCTCAAACTCTTTGACCCACCTGTTGTGTTTGTTGAGAAGTATTGGGAATTGAGTGAACAGATGGCAGGGCTTAGGCTCTTTTTTGTTGTATGGGAACACAGATTCAAGGTCTTAGACTTATCTCTGTGTTTTGTATGTGGAAGCCTGAAGTGTCTGGCCTAATCCAGAAAACATCACGTTCATGTCTGGGTCCTCCTCCTGTGGACTCTCCTAACACCTCTTGTGCCTCTTTGCTTTGAATTTCACTGAAAGGAGATCTCTGTTAACAGCTGTGGCCAGTCTTTTGATAGTCTTGTTTGACCTCTGGGGTAACAGCTCAGGTTGCAGTCCCTCTGGAAGTGTTTTTGGGGAGTTAGAGTAGTGAAAAACAAGCAGTCCAGTCATCAGCTCTGCCCTGCATAAAAGAAAACACAGAATATTTGCCAGAAGATTACAGAGAACCTCCCCTGTCTTCTCACCCTTTTGAAGGCCTGGGAACCCTTTCTGTTCTCAAGCAAATGACCATAGACACTAGAGCAGGGTTTTGGTAGCATAGGCTTAGACAGAATGTTTGGAATTCAGGGCATGTGCTACAGGCTGGGAGAAGGAGGGTTTCACTTGAAAAGCCGGGAATTTCTATTAAAGTCTCTCTTTAGTCTAAACTCTTAAGACTTCTCACTTTCTTTTCACAGAAACGATACCAAAGAAGATGTGTTTGTTCATCAGGTAAGACAGCAGGAGTTGTGCTTAGACATGTTTGCTGTGGCAGGTTTCTAATGCAGCTTCCTGCAACAGCTACACAACCTTGTCCTGGCTTCTCCTTAGAATATTTTCTGTGGATAACTTGAGTGGATGTGTATGTTGAAATTTTCAGGGAGAAATGTTAGGTTTTTTTCCTTCTCTATGAAGGGCTAGGTATTTTGAACCCTTCTTAACCCTTTTTGTCTGCTCTAATTTAAACACTAAAGGTGTTTTTTGGTGTGGTTTTTGTTTGGTTGTCTCCTCTTGGTGAGATGATTCCTCTGTGAATACCTTGCTGCTGTTGTCTGTCCTTCCCCTGTTTCCTCATGCTCCTTGTGCCTTTTGTTTGTTCCTACCCTCTTCACTTGCTGGTCTGTTCTGTCTGCCCTCCCTGGTATTGGAGAGAAAGTGATCTAGTCTGGCTCTTGACCAGCCTGGGTTGCCATCAGCTGTTTCTGCACAAGGCAGCTGCTCTTAGGCAGAAGAGGAGGAAGGCTTTGTGCCAAGTATGCCCAAGCAGAGAGATCTTGCCCAGCAGCTCATTATTGGTTAACTTTCCTTGAGCTGTCAGGAGGCTGTTCTAAGTTTATACTGTGACTCTCAGGTTGCAGGCAAATAATGGCAAGACAGAGGGTGCTGTCTTCATGCTGATACCAAATGATTAGTTGGCTTAGATCTGGTTTTGCATCATTTACCAGAAAGTGCAATCTTGCCCCTAGAGTTTGTCCCGTATAAAATGTCTGCAGGCTCATGTGATCTTTGAAAGCATGAGCTTTCTCTGTGGTGTGACAGTATTTCTATCAAATGTAACCAGGAAGTTTGTTCCCAGTGCTGGTCACTGAGAATGAGGATATGTGCATATATCCTTAGCTGGTGAGTCAACACTGAGAGTTAGTTTAGTTCTTGTGTCTTGGCGACTAAATAGTGGTAACTGTGGAAACAGTGGTAACTGTTTCTCTGGGTCATAGGGTGTGCACCCATTATCTGAACCTGGCTGGAGCTGGAAGGGGATAAATCTAGTGCCTGTTATGAGAGAAAATGATGTTGGAAAGTGTGCACAGTACATGTTCTTGGTTCAGCTGGTGGGCTTGAGAGCAAGAGCTGTCTGTGCATATATGAATTTTTGATGGTTATTTTCCTTCCTTAGCAGCCTGTGCTGTGGGCATGCTGACACATCTCTGGTCTGGTGGGATTGTGACCAGAGGAGGGTGGGAACAATTCTGGAAGAGAAACATGTTCTGGATAGGCAGCACTGCCTTAAAGACAAATGAGGTTTCCTTGATACTTGTGAGACAATATCCTGGAAAATGGCTGTTGTGCTCATGACAGATAACGTGGATCAGTGTTATTCTGCTTTGGAGGGCTGCCAGCTGAGACCCAAACAGAAAGGTAGTGTTATCTGTGCTGTTTTGTCTCCTTCACCTGTAGAGGAGATTATTCCTCTAAATGTAAACTGGTGAGTGTGTGTGGAGAGGGGTGGGCACTTCCCATCTCCTGTGGCTGAAGTCCTTTTGGTGTAAGAAAAACTGGCTTTGTTTCAGAAATACCACATCATGTGCAGGCCTGCACCAGATTAACCCTCTTGGCAGGCTGAGCATGGCAGAGTAGAGGCGTCTAGTGCTGCTCTGGTTTGGCAGCAGTCAGACGTTCCTCATCCTGTACATGGATGTGCTTGCTCCCAGAGCCTGGGACATTCTGGCCAGAGCTCCTGATGAGGCTGTCTGAGGAGGGAGGCAAATCCATGCTGTGAGCAAACATCCTGCTTCAAGCTCCCTCTGTGCTGATAGTGCCCTTGTGCCTGGGAGGGGCTGGATTACACTCCTAATCCCTTCAGAATAAGGCTGACCTAGTTGAATAGATACAGCTTCTCCCTGCCTCCCCTGCATGGAATGGCTGATCTCATGATTGGAATGGGGGTTAGTGCTTGGTGTCTGGCTATTGGATGCTATTTATAACTAGTACAGATTAAAATGCTTTTCTTTTTAGGGCATGCATCGCTTGCTTTGAGTTAACCCTTTGTCTTGCAGGGGCCCCAGGCAGTGTTTTTGGGAAGGGCAGCTCTTCACTCTGCATCCCTGTCTGGTTGGTTGGTGCAAAGTGCTGCCCAGGGCACTGTGTCAGTCAGCTACAGGTGTTGTGAGCAGAAGGGATCCATCTGCCTCATGGGCTACAGTGTGTCTCACAATTTAACAACAGGAAATGTGTCAGCTGCCAGAGAAGTTACATTTAATTAGTTAGACTTGAAATCAATGAGCTGTGAGGAGGAGTTAATCTTTCTCTTCACTTCACTGGATTATGTTGATCATGCACAGCCTGAAGTACCTGCACCAGGAATCAGTGTAACAAATTTTGGCTGTTACTGGGACAAGGCTGGATGTGCTGATGATGTGGTGGTATGAGGATATGGAAAGAACTCTTTCAAACAAGAACCTGAACTAGCTCTGGAGGCTCTTCTAGTTGCCTGTTCATCAGTGTTCCCCCTGGGAAAGGAAAGGCTTTGTTGTTGAGTGTTGTCTGTTAATATGAAGCATCTGTCTTCTGAATCAGAGAAGCTGGAGCCTGCAGCATGCTGGTAAACAGTAACAGGGAGAATAGTGCTCTCTTCCCTCTGGATACACAGAGTAAAAGTCTTTTCATCAAGCTTAGAGCTTAGGCTTGTTAGAGGCTTATTTCCATGATGTTTATCTGCAGCTGAAGTAGTAAAGCTTTAGAGTTTCTCCTTGGATTTCTAGGATTTACTTAAAGTTGTCCTGATTGCCTTTATAAAACAAGCTCCAGTCTACTGCAGCCTCTATCTTCTGCTGGCAGTTGCAGATCTGGATTCTTGAAGTTTCTGCCCATAAAGCTGGGAACAGAACATGTGGAATACTGTTGCTTTTATCTTTCATTATGCTTTTTGAAGGGTATTTGAAGAGCTTCCTCTATCTTAGGTATACCCTCTGCTGAAAAGAAATTTATTAGTCCGTCCTGCTGCACTTAAAGGAAAGGGGAGGGAGTTTGAAATACAACTTATTGACATCTCTGTCACATGCAAAGCACAAGTCTTAAGTTTTAGTCAAATAGTACTTGTTTCAGTACAAATAGTACTAAATCAATAACTTCACTGCAGATTAAGGGTTTTAGTACTAGTATATAAAATTTATGGAAAAGCAAACACTTTGATCTGTTTTTTAGAAGTGGGACAGTTACACTAAAAAGTCAGCAGAAAGCAAGCAAAGTTGTTTGAGATAATTGTGGAGTTTCTGCTTGCTAAAGTAATTTCCAAATGAATTGACTTGAACAGGTCATTCTGTTTCTGTATTAAAAACCCCCAAACCTCTTGGAATATTTTTGCTTTGACAATTATGGTAAATGCACTCTTGCATCCTTCCTTAGGCTGTTCAGGGATGCTGCAGGATCTAGGGAAAGGTATGGCTAGAAGGACATGCTGGTCTGTGGCCTGAAACACAAAGGAGACTGTATTGAGCAGCAAGGAAAGTAGGTTTCCTAGAGTAGTCAAGATGAGCTTTAAGCTGAATAAATTTTTCCTTCAGTTGGAAATATTTTGGGGCTGTTGTTGACTAAATATTGTTGCTATGCAAAGGTAACAGCTCCACTGATGGTCATTCTGCAGTTTTTCTTGAACTGCAGACAGACAGGACAGCTGGCTCTCCTGTTTCTGCCCCACATCCAATTTCTTAAGCCAGGTTTATACCCTGTGTTTCCATGTGTCTTTATCTTTGCTGGCTCTGCACCTCCCTCCTTCATGCTAACTAAAGGTTCCCACATCAGGAAGGTGAATTGGTCTTTAATAATCTAGTGCAAGATAATAATCTTTCAGTGAGAAAATAGCTACTGGATTAGCTTGTACAATGCACGTCTTGGTCTTTTCTCCCTGGCATCTTCCAGTTTGCAAAGCCTTGCCTAATGAACAGACCATAGGCTTGTCTTGATAAAAGCCTTTTGTGGAGTCCTAGAAATACTCCACAGAGTACAAGCAAGGTATTTGTAGACTGAAAATTGCTCCAGGAGTTTTGAGTGTTTCCTGTGAGTCTGAGGAGGTGTATAACTGGCTTTGATCCAAACCCATGTTGTTATTTTTATGTAACAATAATAGTATTATCATTAATAGCTATTATTGTACTACTTTGGTGTTTCTGTCGCAGAGATGGCTAAGATTCCCTCTGTCTGTTCTGGTACTATTCTGTGTTATCACAGACTCACCTAATATTTGGGGTCTCATTTACAGTGCTTAGATAAAATGCTAATTTGTTACACCAGAGTTACAGTAATTCTTTTCTAGTTGCTATGGCTTGCCATGATACCATATAGTTAATGATTCTACAGAAATGCTCTGGGTCTTGAGTTCTCTTTAGATGGTCTACTGCTCTCCCTCCCTGAAGGCAAGGATCACACTTGCTGCTAGTGCTGCCTTGGTACAGCTTGGAGGAAATCAGGCACCAAGTATGAACTCTGTTCATGCAGAGATTTGCAATAATTTCCATATCCAGTGTGCTGGACAGAGCAGATCCTGGAGCAGCAGCTGATTTATGAACTTATAGTGAGAGAAGAGGAGACTTTGAACTGAGTATTGGTGGGCCTGTGAAATAAGAGACATCAGTCTGTTTGAAATACCTTAGTGCTGCTCTGGTGTGTAGAGTTGGAATTGTAGCAGAGAAATACTGCCCTTCCCTCATCTGTGGGGCTAAGAATGTGTAACATAAGTAATATGAAATAATGTATTTTTATGCATTTTCCTTTCAAGACGGCGATAAAGAAAAACAATCCACGGAAGTACCTGCGCAGCGTTGGTGATGGAGAGACTGTAGAATTTGATGTGGTTGAGGGAGAGAAGGTGAGAGATCATGGAGCCTCAGGGTGTGGTCCAACAGAGATAACATCACACAACTTCAGCTGTGTCTTTGATGTCTCTGTCTGATGTGTTAACCACTGGGTTGTTGGCATTCATATAGCTTTTCTGGGGGAAATCTGTTTTTTAAAAGGTGTCATTAAGGCATATTTCTAGATATGTATCAAAACTACTAGGAAACTGCATCCTAATGCTTCTGGAATCTGCAGTTGTTCCTTGAGAGAACATGAGAAGCCTACAGCCTGCCCAGTAATTATGAGCTGAGGCCTATATTGCCCTGAACAATTTGTCTTAGAGTCTGGTAGCTTAATAACTGTAAGAACTTTCAATTTCCTTATGCTTCTACTTTCCTGAACATTTTTTGAGGTTTATTTTTGACTGTCAAAACAAACAGTCTTGCTTCCTCCTCTGAACTCAGGCCGTTGGATAAGATTTCATTCTCTTAACTCATGATAACTCTCTTGGTTAAGGGGTTGGGAATAACAAACCTCCTTTTGCCTTGTGCAGGAGAACGTTCCAAGTTACAGTGATTCCTTATCCAAAAAAGCCTCTTTCCTGTTTCATCTTCTCCCTGTAGCTGGTTCTTCTTTTCTCACACCACCCTGGCTACCTTTCCTTTGCCCTTACAGGGTGCAGAAGCAGCTAATGTCACTGGTCCAGATGGAGTCCCTGTGGAAGGCAGCCGCTACGCTGCAGACCGGCGCCGCTATCGACGGGGCTACTTTGGCCGGCGCCGGGGCCCACCTCGGAGTGTGAGTCCCATTTCCCTGCATTGCTGCTGCCACACACGGTACTAGCAGGGCTATTTCTCACTTGACTGTCTGAGGCACTTCTGATCATGCAACATAGGTCTAATAACTTTTCAAGTTATGGTATACAAGGCATCTTGACAAAACCAGAACAGCTTGGTATTGCAAAGTGAATAAGCAGTATTAAGCTGTTGTAAACTGAGGAGCGTTATTTTTTTGAGTTCTGAGTCCCTCAATTATACCTCAACTGCTGTCAAATACTAACTGTTCCTACTATCTATCCTAGTTCCTTTGGATATTTAGTTATCCTGATCATTTTTATACGTGAGAGAGCATCACAGACGATTGCAGGGTTTTTAATTGTGTATGGTCATGGTGGTTAAAATGGCTGTGCAAAGTGGGAAGGATACCTGTCAAACTTAAGGTAGACTACTAAGGGCTGCTAGGATGCCACAGCTTTTGCTTCCTTCTGAATCAGATGCAGAAGATCCACTTCTGTTTCTAGGTATCTTGTTAAATTCCTTCTTTTGAAGGGAAGAATAACACATGAGAAACTCTAACTCATGTAACATTTTCTAAAACAGACATTACTGATGGCTAGCATTTAAAATACAAACCACAAACAAAAATCAAACCAGAAAAAACACCCAAACCAATGTGCAGCTTTGTCAATTAACAACTAAAGGGAAAAGAAAACCCTGCGTCTCTGAAAGACTGAAAGGACTGTGTAGAAAAATAAACTGTATTACATCACATCAAATACTCAATCTTAAAACATCTTGAGATTGTTGTGGGGGGTTCCCTGTGGAATGGGGTTTTGTGTGGAATGTGAAGTGGTCTGTGGCAAATTTCTGTGTGATGTCTTTGTTAGCTTTTCAAATAAAGAATTGTCCTGATCAGTAGCTACTCCCACACATGGTACCACATGTGTGCCTTGCCACAACATGTACCCCTTACAGTGCATTTCATGTAGTGAAATGTAGTTAATATGTTCAGAGAGAATGTTTCTAAGAACTGCTTCTTAGTCTGAGGAGCAGGAGCAGCATTGATGGCCCTTGTGTTGTCCTCATCTTAAGTTTGCCCAAATTTAAGCCTTTTGAGAATCTGCTGCTTCTTTTTACCCAATACGCTGGGATTTCTGTACTGATATATTTGTTTTGAGCTTGCATTCAGTGTTACGGTTAATATACTGCCTGTCAAATACAACACTTGTTTTCTTTTGATAGCAGGGTGGTGAGGGAGAAATCAAGGATGGGGTCACAGAAGGAGGACAACTTCAGCAAGTGCACAGGAATCCTACCTACCGTCCCCGCTTTCGCAGGTGCGTGCAGTTCCTCTGCTCGGTCACTCAGATGCTTTTGTGCTCTGTACAGGCTTCCAAGTGGGGGAGCACTTATGCAAATGGTAGGCAGAGTGAGAAGCATTTTAATTACTTGGAGAAATTTGTTTAATGTGCTTGTATGTTCAGAATCATAATGGCCCAGAAAGGGCAAAGAATTCTTAGCATCCCATTACTTCTCACAACTGAGCAGCATATTGAAGTGAGCTGCAGTGTCCATGTCCTCCCAGCTGAACGCTCATACTTTTATGGATTATACTTTATCTGGGACGCTGCTGGGTGGATGAAAACTTGTGTGTGTAAGCTGGTAAATGTGGAGTTGCAGCCCAGAAAGCCACCCATATCCTGGAGTGCATCAGGAGCAGCATGGCCAGCAAGCTGAGGGAGCTGACTGCTCAGTACTTGAATGGGGCTTATAAGAAAGATGGAGATTAACTTCTTAAGAGGGACTGTTGTGTTAGCATGAGGGTTAATGGTTTTAAACTAAGAGATTTAGTATAAATGGAAGGAAGACTTTTTTACTATGAGTGTGGTAGAACACTGAAATAGTGTTCTACTGAAAACATTGGCCAGAGAGGTGGTAGATGCCCCTTACAAGGTCAGGTTGGAGAGTGCCCTGAGCAACCTGATCTAGTTGAAGGGGGTTGGACAAATGGCCTTTAAAGGTCCTCAAGGGGCTGGTTTGTCTGCCATTCACTCAGTTGCCCCTCATCATATTGTCCTTGTTTATCGAGTAGCTTATGAAGTCAAATTCCAATACAGAATTTAGAGATGAACTATAAAAATTATGTAATCCCCATTTTTTCATGTGCATGTCTGTTCAAAAACAAAAAGTAGGAGGTGAATAACAGTGCAAGAGCAGCAACAAGCTGAATTTGATAGGGATAACAAGATTGTTCTTAATTGTAATGACTTGCCTTTTCAATGCACAACGGATCCATCCTTTTGGAATCTAGGTCTAAAACCACAAGCTTTCCACCTCTAGTTTGGGCTTTTCTGTTTATGCATATTCATGTTCAATTTGGCTCTTTTATCTAGGACTGTGGGAAATGGGATACTACTGATGCTTGCTGCTTGTTGGCATCCAAGCTGAATAAATTTAATTCCTGAAAGTCTTCATTAGTTTTGGGCAGTCAGAGATAGTGCCATAGCAAGTCCAGTGAGGCTTTTGCACGTCATGGGGTTGAATCACAGGCTGAGTAACTTGTCCATGACTAATGGAAACTTGTTATTTTCTGATGCAATTTTCCTATGAGAGGAATGATACAGCCTATCAGTGCACAACGCTTCTGTTTGAGTTCACAGATATTGCTTTTGTTTACAGGCACTCAATCCAGTGACACTGGCACTGCTGTTACGTTCCTTTGGAAAAGCTAAATTGGCTTTTGGGACTAGGTGGCTGTGGATTAGCTAATGGGAACTGGATTTTGGCTGTATGTTGATAGTTTATAAACATTTTTTATGCTAGAAATCAGGTGAAATGCTCTTGTATACATCAAGAACATGGACTTGATAGCTTAGTGTTAATCAAGTCCACCTCACCTGCGATAGATACTTTTCCTAATTGGTTAAGAGGGGCAACAGGAGGCAAAGAGCCAAGATCCCAGGAATGGTCTTCAGGTAGAAGTGAGGAGGATTGCAAGGACTTCGCCATTAATTAGGAATAGGACTAGGCTGGTATTTAGCCATGCCAAAGCTAACTCAGTGCAATCAGCCTGTGTGGCCACTCCTGGCTTGTTTCTTGTGCTAGCTAGCTATGCAAAGGGGCTGGCTGCATCTTCATTGCAGGATAGACAGCAGAATATGGTGATGTAGCTTAGCAGGGAAGAGACACCCACTTTCCTTGTCTTTCCTTTCCAACCATATGCCAGCCAAACCCTGAAGGGATGGTTTGTTAGAACTCAAAACCGTTGAGGATGATACTTGGTTTTGGGAGGTTTTGCTGGGCTAAAATTACTCTAATTTAACCTTTCTTGATTTCATTCTTACCACCTCTTTCTGCTCCTCTCAGAGGGCCCCCTCGCCCACGCCCTGCCCCGGCGACTGGAGAGGCTGAAAACAAGGAGAACCATCACGAGGCCAGTGCCATGAGCCAGCAGCCGCTGCGCCGTGGCTACCGGCGCCCCTACAACTACCGGCGCCGGCCGCGCCCAGCCAGCGCCCCGGCACAGGAGGGCAAGGAGGTATGGACAGCAAGCTGCCCAGAGGGACGAGCACCTCCCCTGCCAGGGAACCCTGGGGGAACTGGGCTGGCTCAGCCTGGGCAAGAGAAGGCTTTGGAGGGATCTCATTGTGGCCTTGCAGGGCCTGAAGGGAGATGAGGCAAAACAGTGGCAAGGGCCTGGAGTGACAGGACAAGGGGAATGAGTTAAAACTGAAAGAGTAGATTTAGATTGGATATGAGGGAAAAAAAATTTCCCTCTGAGGATGGTGAGGCACTGTCACAGGTTGCCCAGGTAAACTGTGGCTGCCCAATCCCTGGAAGAGTTCAAGGCCAGGTTGGATGGGACTCTAAGCAGCCTGGGTTAGTGGAAGGTGTCCCTGCCCATGGCAGAGGGTTGGAGTGAGGTGATCTTCAGGGTCTCCTTCCAACCCAAATGATATAATGATTGTATGTAGCAGAGGTTTTAATGGGGTGAATGCCCAAGACCTTCTGCCCTGTGTGAGTTTTTAATAAATGTATTCATGTGCTGGATAAGTCTGATGACCAAATCTGACATGCTGATTTCCTTGCCTGCTTCTTCTGACCCTCTTTGAGAATAAGCACCTGATCTTAAAAGGAACCTAAAAGGCAGTAGGATAGGGAGTGCTTCTGGATAGTTCTTAATTGGGGTCAGACCGTAACAATTATTTTTGAAGTGCAAACAGTTGTGTTTTCCTGCTTCCATAAACCTTAACTCTGTATGTAGCATGAGAGATAGATTTGAAAGCTCTAGATCCATTTCCTGAACTGATTGAACCAGATAATTTCAGGAAACTGTTTGCAAACACAGATTCTACTTTAATGAGGAAAGATTTTTCTCATTCAGTGTCTACTTCAGGTGTTCCCTTGACAGAATCTGCTGTGTAATACTCAATTACAAGAAATACACTAAAATTGAATATTTTCTGGAGATGCATTTTTCTTGATTGTTTTAAAACCTGCATTATGCTGGCTGTACTGCTGAAGAGAGGAAGGGTGTGGAGGTCAGCCTTTGCCTATAATAAGAGTTTGTTGTGTCTCAGGCAAAGACAACTGAAACACCTGCTGAAAATCCTGCTCCAGTGATAGAGCAGAGTGGTGCTGAGTAATGTCCGGCTCCCCAGGCACCTTTACCATCGCTCAGGTAAGGAATATGGACAGGTCTGTTTCCCAATGAAAGCAGAGTGTGTATGCTTCTAGGATTCTGGCCACATCCCCTTGTGTAGGGCTTGATATTTGTCATAAGTTCTGAGAGTGCTGTAGAGGCAAACCAAGATATTGCTTTTCTCTTCTTTCTTCCCCCTGCCTCTAAGTAAGTTTTACTTTATAATTGATTTCTTTTTTTTCCAGGAAGCTCTCTGGTCTGTATAGTAACAGCATCTGCTGATGAGTTATTTTATTTCAGGAAGATCCTGATTATGGACATGATAAGCCAGTTGTGCTTATCCTGCCTGTAATAATTCTTTTCATTTGACATCTTGTCTATTTACTGAGACAGTGAAACTTAAACTGCATTTTTTTAACATGTGGCTCTTCAACAGGTGTCCTAAAGTATCATTCAAAAGTAACACCAAAGAAACACACAAGCAATAAATTGTCAACAGTGATGACGAAAGCAAAGATTTGAAATACCAAAATGTAAAAGAAAATTTACCAGCAGCTGAGATCCAGGGAACGCCTACAAGATAGATGCACGAAGAGAGAAAGAGAGCGCGATTCAGAAAGAACAGCCTCCCTAGTTTTAGCAGCAACTGTGGAGCTATTTGGTTTTGGGTTTTTTTTTTCCCTAGAATTTCACTGTTTTGCTAGTATTGATTTTTTTCAATTTTTCTTTTGGTATCAAACTGAAAAGGGAAAAAAACCCAAAACAACCAAAGAACTAAAATTGAAATAAAATGCTTTTTGTATTGGATGCTGGTGCTAAACCTCCCAAGTGTGAGTTTTTTTTCTGTGCCAGTCCTGTTCACTGCAGGACATGGGGAGGACAAACTTCCACTTTCCTTGTTAAGATCTATTTGAAATTGTGCAGCATGGGTGACGTTCCTCACAAATAAAAGTGATTTCAACTACCAAAAAAAAAAACTGGTTTAGAGTGTTTTTTCATGTTTGCTTTAAAAATAATTCATTATTTTCATCTTGTTCCTTCAGCGCTTATATGTGAAAGAGAGCTGCCTCTTTGGTGTGTCTTGCTGGGTGATACCTGAGCATGGTTATGTGGATGCACTTCTGTGATTTCTTTGCAGAAGTTTTGTACTAAACAGCTATAACTTACAGTGTTCCCTCTGTTCCTTTCACTCTAATGATGTGTAATAGTTGGATTTTCCTGTTACTGTCTTGTGGCAGGAGTTTGGGGGATGTGGAGTGAGTTCCTGGAATGTTTTTTCTCATCTGTTTTGCTAGGCTTTTGTGTTGTGTAAACAGTAGAATCCAAATTTTGAGACTCTGCTCAAGGACACTTGTGTAGTAACTACCACTTTATCTAAGCTTCTGTTTTTGAATAATGTTTGACTGGCTTCTCCACTCTACTTCAAACCAGTAAAATCTCTGTACCTGTGCCATCTTTTGTTAATGGGTGAAGTATTCAGCTATCTTATATCATCAGTGGTGTTTTAATGTTCCTCCCTAAAATTTGTCTGTCTTCCAGGTGTTATCAGTCTGCTTCCAGCTGTTGAATCTGGGTGCATATCTTGTGTCCATCATTGTCTAGTCCAGCATTTCTCACTGTCTTGCAGTTGCTGTTACCCAAATCCTAGATAAGCATATTTGTTTCTCAAACAAATAATCCTGTTATTCTTCAGGAATTGAGCAGAGAGTGCGGGACATAATTGCACTCAAAAGCTCTTTGCTTCCAGCTTCTGGGAAGGTGAGGAAGGGCCCTTGCACCCTATTGCCTTTGCCTTGGCGACAAGGAGGGTGGGAAGAGGCCGAGTGGTGCCTGAGCTGCAAAGCTTACAGCTGCCTGAAGTGCAAGGGTTTAGGAACCTTTTAATGGTTGTGAAGTGAAAGCCATAGGCTTGGTTGAAGAAGAAATCTTCACTTGGAAGATGAAGAAATATGTCTGTTTTGACACAAAATAAAATGCAATAAGGTGAGGAAAATATAAGTAATGGTACCTTAAAAAATTTTTAAGCGATAAATTTTTTTAGGCTTAAATTTTGCTCCAAACTAAATGTGCAGCCATACTGGGGAGAGGTTGATAATTTCACCATAATAAGGAGATGCAAGATATCCATAAATACTGAAATGTTTACTGCAGAACTTGTCATAAAAACTACTTTAATTGCCTTCAGTAAGTGTTTTTCCTTGAGAGATTTGACAGGCCAAAGAGAATTTTCTTAATCTCTGCAAAAATGTAGGTCAGATTGAATCAGGTTAACAAAACTACCTAACTAGCCTTTTTTTTTTTTTTTTTTTTTTTAATGAATGGAGAAAGTGAGGGGGAGATGCAAGTAATGTCCTGGCATTGAGTTCGGTTCTAGTAAGAATGTTTGCATAAAACAGGAGCCAATGACTGACAAAACCTACTTCATCCCTCAGTTCCCTGGTTATGAAAATGTAGGCTTAACTCTAGCAAAGTTTAAAGCACTTACTGAAATTACATCTTAGATGTCTTGGGCTGTACATAAGTTGTTCCTTTACTAGGCCTCTTATGCTCTTGTTAGCTGAATTTGCCAGAAAAAAAATATAAACCTGGTGCTCAATAATGAGGGTCATTTCTCTTGGCAGCTGGTGCTTGTGCTGTAAATAAGGCTATGGGTTATTTGCCCCAAGCAGAATTTCAGATGAGAGCTTAGTTTGTGTTGTGTTGGTTTGATTTTTTTAAAAAAGACATTTAGCTACGTGGATTTTGAATTTGCAGAGTAGCTAATGTGCTGCAAAAACATTCCCTGTGGCATGTGAGCTTTTGAGGAGGATAAAGAAAGGAAGAAGACAGTTCTGTAGGCCTTCCTTTGTGCATGGTTTCATTTGAACATAACTACAATACAAGGCATTCACAGCCTGGTGAGAGAGATAGGTGTACTGTAAGCTTCTGTCTCAGACAGCGCTGCTACCGTGGGAGAACTACACAGGTGCAGCAAGTGCCTTGGAAGTGAAACACTTTCTGTTGGAAAAAGGTCTGGAAATAAAGCCTGTGCTACATAGTTTGCTATGAGGCCTATGAAATCAGCTGTGGATGTCTGACTCTGTTACTTGTTGCGGATTTTTTACAGAGTCTCTTTGCAGATCGTGAGTTCAAAGCGATGGCCTTAGACATCATTCTGCTTTCTGCTGGTTTTGGAGAACCAGTGAGCCTTCAGTGCTGCTGTGATTCTGTAGAGAATCTGTAGAGAGAAAGTCCATGCTCTGAAGTCCTCAGAGCTGTAGGGAAAATCATCTGCTGGAGCCAAGTGGCAGTGGGATCCTTCCACATGTGTAAATGGGATGAGAAGATTTTGGAGGCCATGTCAAATAAGTGGTAGCTTAAACTTTGTTTTATGCTCTTTGCAATAATGGAGCAAGGCTGCTATGACTGAATTGAGTCCTAGAGCAGGACAATGATGCACTGAGCAGAAAATAGATCTTGATGACTTAGTACCACCAGCTGATGAGATGAGTAATTAAGATATTAAGGTTTTAAATTGTGATAGAAAACACTCAGAGCTTCATGATATTTTCTGACTAGTGTCAAAATACATTATTCTTCAATGTTTGGCTGTAAGTTTTGACTTGTAAATAGTGACTTGAGTAGGACCACAAAGGTCCTTAGAATTAATCAATTATACACTGCCATTGTCATGGCAGTAGTGCCTGTGATACGGTTCTTGTTCAGAAAAAAAACCCATTATTTTAATAGTATATGTAAATAGATATATTTACATATAATTTTATATATATTTATATATATTATACATATATATAATAAATCTGTGTTACAGATTCAATTTCAGGAAAAATTGCTGCAAGAATGTGGACTGAAATTTTGAAAATATGCTAAAAGGTAAAACAGCTCATATGGATTCTTGAGCCTTTCTGAGGTAATTTGGGCTATAATAAAGAACTGGAGGGCAGTAGTAGTAAATGAAATAAATATTCTAAACAGAGCTCTAGGACATGTTCTGACAAGGTTGAGATACCAGAGTGTGAAGTGTTCTCATTTCAGCACTCTTTCAGCTGTTTTACACTGGAAAGAAGAGCACAGTTTGAACCAGAAAAATTTCCATCAGAATTATACAGGAGGCTTTGTATAAGTCTCATCTGTTTCTTGGTAAGAAACTGTTAATGGAAACAATACTTTAAAATATTCTCAATACTCTAAAGCAGAGTATTGAGAACATCTATGGCTCCACTTGATGGCTCTTGGATAGGTTACTCTTGGACATCAGCCTCTTGCCCTGCCAACAGGTGCAGTGCATAACCAAGATCAGTAAATTTTGCTGTCATGAATAGTAAAAGCATTGCATCATTACACCCCATACAACTGCTGACACTTCTCATCACAGAAAACGGGTGCTGGGTAGTTAAGAGATGTCAGCAATCTAGTTTACTGGTACAGTTATGTGAGCACTAGATGGGGCTGTTACTCCACTTAATTTTTTTCTGGAAATTTATGGACACACCCCTGTGACAAGAAATAAAGGTGTTTCAATGTGGGCTATCTGGGTTCTGCTGCAGGCTCGAGGAGGGCTGAAATAGGGTAGATGGTGAGTAAATACCCAGTAAATAAATAAAGGATAAAAATAGCAAAGTAAAAATATAAATATCTTGCTGTATAGTTTTTCTAGGAACAAGCCCTGCTGCCTATCCCTAACTTTCCTCTTGTAATCATCACATAACTGCGAAGAAAATCTTGGGGAGAAGTGAAGACCTACCCATGGGAAACTCAAGGGTAGAGTTTAAAGTTTGTTCTTACCATTTGTATCTCTAGAAATACTTGGTATTAAAAAAGAAACAAACACCCAAAGTTAAATTGCCTGCATATTTTTTTACTTCAGTGGATAAACATTTTGTCTGAATTTAGATCAACCAATCTCAAAGAAATACACAGCCTAAACATTGGCAAACTTTGAGGGTTTATTAAGATGTGATTTAAATCATTACCTCTTCAGAGGAGATGGAGGTGCTCTCACTTGCTGCATGGTGGTTACTTTCTAGTTAAAAGAGACTGATTTTAATAAAAGGGAAGATCCTTAAAACTTATTGCAGTTTTATGCAACTCATTTATGTAAAACCACAAACCATGAGGTACTGCTCTTAATCCACATCCTGACTAAAGAAGAAATTTTTTAGTCCTTTTCTAATATTTTACAGTAAGAATGTATGGAGAAAAGCATGTTTTATAACATGGTGTCCTTGGTTGACTATATGATGCTTTTATCCCCAAATAGTCTCGTTCTGTTTATGCTGAATAATAAGTTTTGCACCTTTAAGACTTGTTGCAGAGAGTGAAGGGGGGAGAGAAGGGCACAGGTTTTTTTTCCAGACACTGCTCTCACTCCACATTCCTGCTCCTGGACTGTGTTGTCTGCAGATGGACAGACAGTGGGACAGAGCTCTTTTTTGTCTTCGGTTAGTTTAGCTAGCTGAGGCAAAGAAGTTCCCTGGACTCTGGGTTTTTTCCCTTTTCTTTGGGCCTCTTGAAGCCTGCTCTGGACTGAACACCCAGGGGAGCACCGTCAGCTGCACCTGTGGCCCACCGGGCCAGGCCTGGCCCGCGACATTTCCAGTGCTGGAGGGACTGATCGGAGCCTGAGTGAGCTGAACTGCAACCTGGGGACAGGGTTTTCTTAGTTTGTCATCTCTTTGGAGCGGCAAGGGGGTTTATTGGTTAATATTGTTTAGTTTTTATTGTTAAATAAACAGGTTTTTTCCACTTTTCTCCAAGGAGGTATTTTCTCCCGGACTGGTTGGGGGGGAGGGGCCAACTGAATTTTGCTTTCCTACCGGAGCCCCTTTGGGGATTCTCTCCCAAATTTGCTCTAAACCAGGACACATGGTTAGTATTTTCTGCAGCAATGCCACCACACTCACTGCAGTCTATAATGGTAAAAAAAAATTTATTTCATGCCACCTTCAGAGGGTTTGAGAGGAACAATCTTTCTGGGGAAATCAGTTCAAAGAAATGGTTAAAAATCTAATGGAAGAAGATGCAACAACTATAGACGAACCATCTAAATAATAAAACTATGTAATTGAGCACCTAGATGATAATACTAAATAAAACCATCTAAATCTATCTGCAGATCTAGAATTTAACCTATGTTTCATTTGGGAAAGTAAGCAGTTCTTCAGTTTTCTTTGAAAGGCATGGGCGAGTGCAAGGCCATTAGGCTGGTCCTCTATAGCAGCCCTGCTCCCTATCCCCCCAGATTTCTAAGAATTCCAGTTATGCTGAACATGGAGTATGACCTTCCAGGGAAAAGGTCAGAGGGTGTGTCAATTGTGTGTGCAAACTCTACAGAGATTACTGATGGGCATTATGCAAATACACGCATTGCTACCTTTTACCCTAAACTATATGAAGCTATATGTGTAATCTCATTAAAATAATTCCACAGACATTCACAAATAAATAGTACTTAGCAAGAGGAAAGCCCATTTCCCACAGTGCCTGTGAAACCTCCACAGCTGGGAAAAAAAGGACTTAAGTGATTTTCCAAGGAATGTCATTCTGGCAGCATGACCAAGTTCAATTTATTCCTTTTTTTCCCCTTCACCTCTAGATTCCAGTAGCACCTCTTGCCATTTCTTCTCCATCAGCTTTTTGCACATCAGGATGACATCTTCTGAGTGCTGCATGGCGTTGGACAACTCTGGGTTGATCTGGATGCCCATGTAGCTGTAAGCCATCCAGGCTGCATGCACTGCAAACACAACATGTATTACTATTTTCTGGCCAGGAAAAATCAATGACTGATTCAATAAATTCAATAAGCAAATTCAATTAATAAAATGAATTATCAGTTCAGATCTCAAAGAAGGCTGGAAAATAAAACGGAAACTGCCTACAGTAATACTAGATTAAATAGACTGTTCAGTATTACTTCTTTATAAATGTCTCAAAATAGTGAAAGTACACTGATGTAAATTATGAAACAAGGATGAACACTTCACCTAAAAATGTCAACAAAACAGGTAATCAAATGGAAAGGGTCAAGAGAGTGTTTTGAAATATATGAATATTACATAAGGAGTCCACCCTCCAGACTGGTTACAGCTTCTGTTAGGTGAGGAAGAATAAGATCAAGGAGATTGCAACAGAGATGAAATATTTTAGGGACAACTTAAGTAATAAAATTGATCTTGAAATAATCAGTACCTTAAATAATGGAATTGATTTTGAAACAATGAGTATCTGATAAAGCTGAGCAAATAGTTTTAGCACTTATGTACTAATGTACACTTACTTACTTCCCCTTTTATTTTACCAAGAATTCACTATAGTGCACTGATCTGAGAGGTGATATGTATCCATTTTTTAGAATTAAGTCTCATTTTATAGGCTATGTTTTAACAATTGTACATTAAGCACCTTAGAAATATTTCTGTTTTTAACCAACACACTGAACTAAGCATGCATCATCACCTATTGATTTTTAATTCTGAGCCATCTGAACCACCTAAATTATTTGCATGCTTTTTCACAATTAAGAACACGAGGGCATTAGTTAGATGGTGATTGTTTTAATTACATTTCTATCACACAGAAGTTTACAGAATAAATATAAAAATAAATCTTCAGTGTCTTTAGTACAAAAATCCATATTTTTCCTAATAAGGACCTGTACCTGTTAGTTTTTCCATTTCCTCCAGAAGTTCTTCCATGTCTGTTTTAATGTTCTCCACCATCTTTCCCCTGTTATAATGGTTTCCTTCCTGAGATTCTGATTCAGCCATCTATAAGGAAACCAGGAATTTCCTACTTTATTTTACTCTAAAGTGAGTTGATTTTCATAGTTGAGACCAAGTAACGTAGCAATAAAAAAATAAAAGCATATACTTTTTAGATTTACATGTGAATTCAGTAAGAATCTGACTTAGGGTTACTGGTCATCTGTATGCTGCATATTACTTGTGACTCATTTTGAAATTAGTAGAAAGAATAAGCTAAAATATGCTGTGCTTGTGCAAAATAAAGATTTTTGGTATCAGTAATAAAAGATCATAGTGTCAAACCCTTCACTAGCAAGCTTCATTACCCTGTTAGAGTTGTCTTCAGCTTCTGGAAGACAAATACTCTGATTGATTCCCAAATACTCTGACGCAGGGCAACTCCTTATTTTCAAAGTTAGTTGTAAAATCCCCATTTGTAACCAGTATTTATTTCACAATTGCAGGCTCCAGACAGGTTAAGTACAAACACTAAATTCTGTCACCGAAGCAGGTAAGTGATTATGATTCCCTAAGCTCTGCTTAGTTGTAGGGAATGAAATTCTAGGGCGTAAAAGCGCTTGGGGCAAAAAAAGAGTTTTAGAACCTTAGTGTTCACAGAAAATGGGACGCAAAGTATTGCCTTTAATTTCCTCTTCTGAAAACCATTAATGGATGGGATGGAACTGTGAAGAAAGACACGGAAGAGCTTCAGTGTAGTGACTTTATACATCACACTGCAGAGTTTTTATTCTATGATTTCTCAGACTTAGTGGGTATATGTTTTCCGGGGTTTATTGCCGATATGTGCGGAAGGAACGCGACCGGTGGTTTGTAATGGCCTTACAGCATTTAATCCGGCGCCAAACCTCGGACACTAGGTGTTCCAAGTGTCTCTTCGTACAGCGAGGTAAAACTGAGGTTAACCGGCCATCCCCCTGGTAGAGCCCAAGCCGGGGTGCTGTCCCACACCACGGGCCCCTTTCGGCCGCCGCCACGGCCGCGTCCCCCGGGGCGCCGGGGCCGCGCCGCCGGGCGCCCTCACGGACGGGACGGGCGGTAACGGGACACCAAACGCCATCCGGCCGCCGTGCCCGTCCCTCCGCCCGCTCATTGCCTGGGCTCGCGAGCTCAGTTGATTCTATGTTTCACGAACACAATCGCTTGGGAGAGTTCGGCGGCCGGGAAGGCGGCGCGGTTGGCGCTCCGCGGCGCCGGGCTGTGGTTGTGGCTGTGCCCTGGCACCGTGTCCCGGCTCCGTGTCCCGCCTGCCCATCGCTTCCAGCCTGCCCATCGCTTCCACACGCGGCCGGCTCTGTGCGGCATCACAGACAGAATCACAGAATGACTAGGCTGGAAGAGACCTTCAAGATCATCGAGTCCAACCCACACCCTAACGCCTCAAGTAAACCATGACACCGAGTGCCACATTCCAGTCTTTTTTTAAACACATCCAGGGATGGTGACTCCACCACCCCCCCGGCAGACAATTTCAGTATTTTATCACTCTTTCCATAAAAAACTTTTTCCTAATGTGAAATACAAAGCTGTGTTTTGTGTCAGGTACAAACTGGCGACGTGTGTATTTGCAAATGCGAAATGTGTGGAGACCAACAATGGGAGAGCTGTGAATTCTAACAATAACTGAGGAAAATAAAGCATGGAAAAAAGGCCTCTGAACCTAGCTATCGTTTGCAATTAACCCTGGTTGATTTAAGAGTATTGGAATTAAAGAGTTAAGGATGTTGCTTTTTGCCTATAGTTAATCCATAAAGAGCTTTGCAATAATAATGTTTTGAAGTATAATTTTAGACTATTACTGGTGTCCTTGAAACTATAGCTTTGGAATATATATAAAGGAAATATGCTTATCTCATGCCTTATTGAAGTAGAGAAAAACAGCCTGAGAAAGGAAGATGGACATCACCTCAAGGATTTATGGTTTCGACCAAGGGAAGCTGGACATCACTATTATGAGATTTATAGCCTCTGCAATTAAGAAGGTGGACCCACATCTGGGGAGCTGGACTCCACCAGATGGGATTCGTCTTTCTTCTTTCAGAAACTGGACCTCACCATCTGGGGATACTCCTTTGAGATACATCCTGAAATCACAATAGTGTATAGAATTGTGATGTAATAATTTGGAATAAAAACTGCTGATGAGTAAAAATTTGGAAATAGAACCTGCTGAAAAAATTGATGAGTACCCCTATAAATACCTGTAACCATCAATTATCGGTGTGCAGTTGGAGGGAAAACTTCCCCCACTGTACCCAGCGCTGTAATTGCTCATATTTTACCATATTAAATAATAAACTGATTGCTGCTTGAATATTGGCCTAGTCAAGCTTCTTATTCATAACACTAATATCCAACCTTTATTTCCCTTGGCACAGCCTGTGTCCTCTGGTTCTGTGAGCTGCTGCCTGGAGAAAGAGACCAACCTCCACCTGACTACACCCACCTTTCAGGCAGCTGTAGAGAGTGATAAGGTCACCCCTGAGTCTCCTTTTCTCCAGGCTAAACACCCCCAGCTCCCTCAGTCGTTCCTCACAGGGCTTGTGTTCCCAGCCCCTCACCAGCCTCGTTGCCTTCTCTGGATGTGCTCAAGCGTCTCCACGTCCTTCCTAAACTGAGGGGCCAGAACTGGACACAGCACTCAAGGTGTGGCCTCACCAGTGCCGAGTACAGTGGAAGAATGACCTCCCTGCTCCTGCTGGCCACACTATTCCTGATACAGGCCAGGATGCCCCTGGCCTTCTTGGCCACCAGGGCACACTGCTGGCTCGTGTTCAGGCGGCAATTGACCAGTACCTCCAGGTCCCTTTCCGCCTGGGCACTGTCCATCCACTGTCCCCAGCCTATGACGTTGAGGAGGTTACTGTGGCCAAAATGTAGGACTCGGCACTTGGACTTACTAAACATCATCTTATTGGGCTCTGTCCATCCATCCAACCGAACCGTGTGTGTGGTTTGGGTGGTTTCTAGGTGTGCTACAGCTCTCCTGCAGATAGAGGATGGCTATGTTCATAAAACTGCCAGTCTGCTGCCTTTCAACGTGCTTAACCATAAAGAAAAAGCAGAGAAGGACAGAGGATGTTAAACGGGACCGGGCCGGGCGTGCTGGGCAGCGCGGCCTCCCTCACCTCCGTGCCCGGCGCGGTGCAGTCCCGGGGCCCGGAGCAGGGGAGGTGCCGCCCTCCGTTCGCACAGCCCCGGCACAGCAGCAGGGCCGCCCTCCGCCGCCAGCCCGGCACGGTGCAATCCCGGGGCCCGGAGCAGAGGAGGTGCCGCCCTCCGTGCCCCCCGCCCCGGCACAGCAGCAGGGCCGCCCTCCGCCGCCAGCCGGGCCCCGCACCACCCCCCGAAGGGCCGGGCCGCAGGAGCTGCCGTGGCGGCGAGAGCGGCCGCGCCAGATGGGCTGCGGTGGTTTCAGGGGCTCTCCTGGAGGTAACGCAAAAGTACATCTTAACCCCTGAGTTTAAAGCTGCGTAAAGCTTCTGCTGCTTTCCTCAGGGAGTCTCTCCCTGCCTGCGGGATGGAGGGAGACATCAGACTAGGGCCGGCAGTGGCAGCTCAACGGGCAGCGGGTTCACGGCTAAGGAGAGTAGATTTATATTGGATATAAGGAAAAAATACTTGCCAGTGAGGGTGGTGAGAAGTTGGAACAGGCTGTCTTGAGAAAGTTGTGGATGGCCATCGCTGGAAGTGTTCAGGGTCAGGCTGTATGGACTAGTGGAGAGCGTCTCTGCCCACGGCAGGGGGATTGGAACTGCATGGTTTGTGAAGGTCCTTTCCAAACTGTTCTGTGATTCTATGATCTTTGCATCATTGAAACAAAAAAAGCTGGAGAAGGTGTTTGCAGGACTAGGCAAAATCAGGTTAGATTTTTTCTGGAGAAAGAGCAACAGGACTCAAGGTTTGTCGAGAGTTAATAGATAGGAATTATCTGGTTTATAGCAGAGTCCCATTTCTGAATTGTCCATGGTCCAAGTTATGTCCCATTCCAGATCAATATCCAAATCTTGAATGGTTTGGGCTTTCTCTTGTTATCCTTTTTCATCCTCACAAACACGAACTTAGTCCTGCTTTTAAATTATTTCATATATTAGTATTCTCATTATGCAGCAGACTTGCTCATCTCTTGCAATCACCACTCATTTCGCTGCCAACTGAGTAGCTGGTTTGAAGCTAAGGCTCTATCTTCAAAATAAAACCAAGTATTTATTCACCTAAGTTGCATGAGTGCAACTTTATCACAGAGCATTGTGTTGCTAAAGTTTTGCAGGGGTTCAAAAGCAGCTGAGTGCTGAGTAAAATCCCTGAATAAAGGAAGTGCTAGCAAATTACTGGACCTTCAGCTGGCTGATGAAGATTGATGCCTAATCATTAGGTCATTTCAGTTTTCTACTTTATTTATTTTCCTATGGTGCAACCTTTGGAAATTTCAAATAGCAAATACTGCAGGGCTGAACTGAAAATCACAACAGAATTGCCATTAAAAATAGCCTTGTAATTTTTCTTAAGAAAACCTGCTACTTTGAGAGGCAAAGCTCACAGAGGCAGAGCAGATGCTTAGGATAATGATGGGAGGTTTTGTTTCGCTTTAAGATCATTACTCTGCTGTGCCATGTTGTGCTTATTTGCAGAAACTACATCAAGGGTGTGTGTCCCAGAAAAGTGCTGTCCTTCCTCTGCATGGCTCCTTCTCCAGCCACATCTTGTTCTTTCTCACAGCGTGCTGCTACCAACAATCCTTGCTTGGCTCTGCAGCTGCCTGGCTGTTGTTGTTTGAGACACATTAGCCCCTTAGCTTCTGAGTTTCTACACCTCTGTGGGCTTACGTTGACCAAAAGATCAGTCACAGTCTATCAGCTGTAAGCCACAGTTTTAAGTCTTATATTAGAAGGTGAAAATAATAAGTTCACTGCTTAGTCCCAGAACCCATCTTGAGGCTATGGTGCAGCAGCTGTGTGTGGTTAGGATGGTTTCTATGTGTGCTCCAGCTGTCTTGGAAATAAAGAGGATGGTTATGTTAATAAAACTGCCAGTCTGCTGCCTTTCAGTGGGCTTAATCATAAGGAAAAAACAGAGAAGGATAGAAGATGTTAAACAGGCAATGTTTTCTTTGTGGATGCACATACAATACAAGACATAGCAGGAAAAGTCTGTTTTTCACAGGACAATAAATGACTTCTGTCACTTCACTAAGCAGGGGGAAAGGCCTGTTGATGAATGAGGAGGATTATATAGGATGAAGCCTGAACTCTGAACCATTAAAATATCTTATTCAACCAGTCAGACTGAGAGCACAACAGGGACACTGGTGGGGAAAATTAAAAAAAGCAGCCATTGCTGCTTTTGCATATGCTTACCCTGAATATTTAACCCTTTGCCTTTCACATTCTCTTCCACAGTAGAGAGGTGTAGAAACTGAAAGGAGGAAGATTTTCAGTTGTCATATTTTTAAACAGGAATCTGAATAGGTTTTCCTCCAGGTACCCTTAAGGAGGGTGCTTGTGGAATGTAGCTCATTTCAGTAAGGAACTCATTTAAATGAGGAACTGGTATTTGCATTTTACCTACTATTTAATGGAGAATGAGGTATAAGACAGATGCCCTGCTCCTTCATGGAGAAAACACTACAGAGAGTCAATGCAAATTAGACCAGAATGAGAGGAAAGCTGAAATCAGAGTCTAAGCCTACATTCTGCAGCTGTAGTGATCTTTCTATCTCAAGAAAATTTTCAGTCTAGAAAATGTCTCCCCTGGTTTCTCAGGGGATAAAAATCCATATCACAGGGCTATTTTACTGATACTACTTTGCCCACTCCTGCCGGTGTCTCTAGAGAGATCAAGCAGTGAAAAAAATCACTGCTGCTTTTCACCATTTTGGACACATGGGTTAATGACAGCTGGAAGAATAATGCTAAGGAGAAGTCACTCTTAAATTAACTATTGTCTTTTGATACCTAAAGGTATTTATTGTGCCACAACATAATTATATGCAGTGACAAAATGTTAATAGGAGTAGATGAGTTTGGCCAAAACAGTTGGCAGAGATCACATCATCTGCTGCATCTTCCCCAAGCCACCTGCATCGAGTTGCTGAGTGTGAAATGAAGTTTGTCTCTCAACAAGAACTGTTGTTTACTCTTAAAATGCAACTGCCCTCACTCCTATGAAGTAGGTAAGCAAATAATCTTGTGTAGACTCACATAAGCAGGACTCAGGAATCTGAAACTCTTAACACAAGATTTATCAGTGATAGGGGAGGGCATACATGGATTTGTTGGGAAGAAAGTCCCCAGAACTAAAATGCAGGGGTGTGATGAAGATTAGACCCCACAGCAGTTAAGGACACCAGTGGAGCACAATGGAGACCCCCAGGGCATCATGGCAGGAAAAGGTCATAGGGAAGTTGAGGGATATTGTCTGTCCATGCATTCTGCCAGAACTTTCCAAAGTTTTGGCAGAATGCATGGACAGCCCAAGTAGGAGGGACACTAAGGGGCAAGGCAGAATGTGAAAAAACCTGTGTTTCTGCTGTCTGCTGTAGCATGTTTTGATATCATTAGTATTTTATCTCTTTCTTCATTTGCAGACTGTGTTCCTGATGGAATGCTTTTTAGCCTCTGGAGTCCTGGGGGTTTTGTACAGATTTTCTGTTCCAAGACCCCATTCTTTTTAAACGTGAACCTGTAGCCAGAATTGTATGAATTCTGTTTATTACATAACCTGTACCTCTTGATATGTATTGGTGTGCCTTTCAAACCCCACTGCAGGTGCCTGCCCGGGGGCTCTTTGCTGTGCTCTTTGCTGTGTCTCTGTAGTCAGCCCATGAGCAGCTGGTGCGTGGAAGCCAGGCAGACCTGTTCTGCAAGTGTGTGCCTTCCTGTCAGCTGTGTGTTGGACATCCCTGGGGAGACAGCTGAGGAGACCTGGAGCAGCAAGGAGCCGAAACTGGGCGGCACTGGAGTAGAAAAATCAGTGAGGAGGAACTTAATCATAAGAATTACAAGCCTACCAAGGTAATCATCAGAGTTACTGGGAGTGGCCTCACAAACGGAACCGGCAGCAGGAGAGCTTCAGGAAAAGACAACCGCAGGGCAAGGGACGTGGTGTCACTCAGGTAAGTGAGAGAAAGCACTTCTGGAAGATCAGCCCATGAATATTAATTTCTTAAAAGACTTTTAATAACATAAATGTGACCTGAATTAGAAGGTGGATGTACTGTAAAGTCGATATGTCTGTGTGTGTGCATGTACATATGTGCATGTGCTTACTGCTGGTAGTGAAGCTACTTATAGCCATTTCTGTGATCATAATAGTGTTGGGGTTTGAGGAAAAAATAAAAGAGGGATGTCCTCTACACACTGTCTGATTTGAATGAAATGGCTCACAGGCTTTTTTTAAAGAGGAAGAAATTAACAAAGTAATTAAGTTTCATATAAAATTAGCCTCAGTTCACTGAAACAGGGTGATGCTATGCACGTGTGTATAAATATGTCCAGTCTTTAGTTAAGGAATACATGCCTGGGGCTGAATTCAGAACTAATTACCATTTTACTCCCATCACTGTTGCTTGATTGTAATGCAGTGATCTCTAACCCAAAGTGGTGCAGATATCTAGATTTTTATGTGTTTTCCTGTGTGTGCATGAGCTACTGATTAAATTATAAACAAAAACTGTGTTAGATCCACCAAGAAACATCCAGAACTTGGGAAACTAAAGTTATCTACACAGCTTCAGGTGGCCGTGAATTTATGAAACCAGATTTATGTTAGATTTCTGAAACCATTAAGCAGCAATGTGATGTCATACAGTGTTTTTATCACACAGTTGGTTTTTCACAACAAGAGTTATATGTATGTATGAAACAAAAATTCTTCATTCTTCTCATGTTCTGTCATAGCTTTTGCTGTCACAGTTTTTCAGAATTTCTGTATTTGTGCTGGGGTTTGATACTGGCTTAATACAGGCAGCTACCAGCAAAATCAGAGCTCAGTCATCAGAGAGACATTTTCAAAAGTAGTTTATGATTTTGCTTTCATAAAAGGAAGCCATAGATAATAGTGTACTGTTGAAAGTTTGACCTCTAGACTTTTAATAGCCTGCTCATTAAGGGCTTCAGCGTAATGTACTCTGTGGTTTTTGTTTTTTTTTTTTTATTATTTTAACTCATTCTTCAAATTTCCTGTGAGGAATTACTTTGGGTGGCCTTAGTTCATTGGGAATGTTCAAGATATATGTTAATTTTCCAGAAATTTTAGTAGTCCATGTCTGCATTAGAAAAAATATCTTTGTCTTAATCCTCATTCAGGTTCTGTACCATTTCACACTTCTGTACTTAGATTTCCTTATACAGCACAAATAAATTAATTTTTGTAGATGACCTAAGCAAAACTTAGCACCGTAAGAACTTGCATATCTCCACTGAAATGGTGCCAGTTAGAGCTAACATTTTTAGCATAAAGCACAGCAACAGTGAGTCCTCCTGACTCATTTCTCAGTGCAGTAGTGACTGTTAACTTTGCCTGTTTTTCCTGCTATATTGAAAGGGAGCCAAGTTTCCTCTAAGTAACCACCTGCTCAAATAGCAGCATGGGCCTCATTATTTGCTGTTTTCTCTGTGGTCTAGCTCTTCAAAAGTGGTCAGCCTAATTTTCTTCCACTCCCTTAATAAGCTTCTGTAGCAGCTAGCCTAGGTTTGATATTCAAGTATTGCTTTTAATTTTGGACCAAGGGAAAATCTTGTGTTTCTGTATCTGATTTTTGAAACTCTGTTTTCTTACACGGTGTTACAGCTACCAGCTGTTTCAAAAGTGAGTTATAATATTAAATCTTTACAGCTGAGACAGTGCTATAGCAAGTCACAGGATATAATTTTTAGTCCTTGTTCACAAGGACAGAAGGGACTCTGGCGTGGCTGGTCAGAATTTCCCATTCAGCACAGGTGAAGATGCTGCTTGGTGACCCACAGGTGCCTTGCAGTGAGAGATGAGGTGACTCTGTGGGCCAGGGAAACCTTGCAAAAGTGACATGGTCTGCCAGGCTGTTGGAAATAGTCTCTAAGGTCTTCTGCTGGCAGAAGAGACAGAATATGCAGTCCAACAGATGCATGACTGAAACCTGTCGGGCTCATTTTTTATTTGTTTTGGATGCTGCTTTTAGTAAACGGTGGACATGGCAGGGAAAAAAAGTCTCTTTTCCACTGTTTGCTTTACAGTGGTGCTTTATTCCTCCCTCTTCTCTGACATTCAATGTCCACGACTGCCCACACCTGTGGTTTCCTGCTGTTTTGGTTCCTGCAGTTCTCTGGTAGTTCCTCTGCCTTCCTGCTGCACAGCCAGCACAGTGCGCTTGTGCAGAGCAGTTGCCAAAGCCTTGACTGTTGACCATGTTTAAAGGTCAGATAAAAGAGGAGGGAATAATAAAAGCAGCAGTGAAATAGTAATGGTCAAAGATGGAGAGCAAGGTTTTGCCACTGCAAGAAATTGAGTAGAAGACGTAAAGTTTAAGGATTTGTCTTTTATCAGTCAGGCAGTGTGCTGGACTGAAGTTACTGAATTACTGAGCTGTTCTTTATGTGCCTGTAGTCACATTACAGCTGGTCCTCCCAGTTGGTGCATGAAAAACAAGTGTAAGAATATTTTTATAATAAAGTGGTATGCAGTTAACATGGGACAGGATGTCTGGAGAAATAACTGCATTAAGTCCATGTCAGCTCATAGCATTTTTTATAGGGTCTAATGAAGATCTAGATGAATCTTAGCCTTTGTTTTTGTCATATTTAATTAATCAGCTGTTTCTTTAGACCTTTAGCTAATCATTACACAAGAGTTTACATGTTTGCACTGATGATGGGAACTGCTCATAGCTTACAAATTAGACATATTCAGGGGCAAAACTGTGTATTTGCTGTGAATATGGACAACTTAACTCTCCTGAACATGGCAGGAGCAAGCAGCAGGCAGCTTCTGTGTGGGCAGTATTCAAGCTGTCTCTTCCCATATATTCCATGGGCGTCTTAAGTCTTGATATTTCTTTTCAGTCTTCACCTCAAAGTTTGTCACTCAGGCTTTTTAAGTCTTCGTCCTGGCACTTTAAATAACATAATGAGAACTTCAAGGCCATAAAATATCAGAGAGGATTGATGATTTTCGGGCTTTACAATTATGTGAATGCTTCTGCTATTGCTATTCCATCTGAGAATGAATGACAGGGGACTGGAAAAATCATGGTAAGGCTTCTGCTGGCACACAGTGCTTGTGGATCTGTGCTGACACAGGGAGTGGTTTCACACTGCAGCTTTAGATGAATTAGCCTTTCACCCCTGACTAATACCAGCCACTAAAATGGCAGGAAATTACCACGGCAAAAGAGCAGTGGATTTTTCCTGCTTGGTTTGTGGTTTGAATCAATTTATCATGTGATCAATTGCACAACTGAGAGCAAAACAAGCAATGAGAAGACAGCAAAGACAGGACATAATCCCTTCTTTTGGCATTGGTGAACACTTAATTCAGCTCAGCTACATTCACATTCATTATTTGGGTTTCCTGAACTGGTTTAAGCAGCTCCCACAGCTGCCACCTTCTAGCTGCTTATTCCTGTCCCTGTGTTGCCCTCTGTGCTTTGTCTAAATTGCCAGAGCAGCAAAACACCTTGGCAAGCGAACACAGCTGGAAACAAAATGCTGCCTTTTCCCCAAGTGTTCATCGTGTCACAGAGGGGCAGTGTTGGTGTAGGATGGGGGCTAATTAACCTGTCTCTGCTGCCAGGCTGTGGAACTGCTGTGCCATGTGTAGTGCGCCAAGTAGCCTGCTAGGAGCAGTTTGCAAGCGCAGGTGACTGTAGGCCAACTTCTGCTAAGGTTTTGCCTTGTCCCATTGTCTAAGAGCAGCTGCTTCTCCTATTTTTAGGTACTGTGGTCTTCATTGTATATTTAGCTTTGATATCAGGATTTGGGTTCAGAAGGGTCAGAAGGCTCTGCAGAGGGATTTGGACAGGCTGGATCCATGGGCCCGGGCCAGTGCTCTGAGATTCCACAAGGCCAAGGCCCCATCCTGCCTTGGGTCACACCAGCCCCCTGCAGCTCCAGGCTGGGGCAGAGGGGCTGGAGAGCTGGGAAAGGCCCTGGGGGTGCTGGGGACAGCGGCTGGACAGGAGCCAGGTGTGCCCAGGGGGGCAGGAGGCCAATGGCACCTGGGCTGTGCCAGCCATGGTGTGGCAGCAGGGCCAGGGCAGTCACTGTCCCCTGGGCTGGCACTGCTGGGGCCACACCTCAGATCCTGGGGCACTTCTGGGAACCTCAGGACAAGAAAGACATTGAGGGGCTGGAGCGTGTCCAGAGAAGGGAACGGAGCTGGGGAAGGGTCTGGAGCACCAGGAGGGGCTGAGGGAGCTGGGGGGGGCTCAGCCTGGAGAAAAGGAGGCTCAGGGGGGCCCTTCTGGCTCTGCACAACTCCCTGACAGGAGGGGACAGCTGGGGGGGATCAGGCTCTGCTCCCAGGGAACAAGGGACAGGACAAGAGGAAACAGCCTCAAGTTGTGTCAGAGGATGTTTATATTAGATCAGGAAAAATTTCTTTGCTGAGATTCCTTAAACATTGGGATAGGCTACCCAGTGAAGTTGGTGGAGTCACCATGCCTGGAAATGTACAAAAAGCTGGTGGATGTGGCACATGAGGGCATGGTTTAGTGGTGAACATGGTGGTGGTGCTGGGCTGAATGTTTGATTTGATGATTTTAATGATCTTTTCCAATCCCTACGGTTCTATGAATTCCAGTGAGTGGAATTCAGTCTGTGTAAAAGAATATTAAAAAATCCAGTGGAATAAACAAGCTGACATTTAGTTAAAATGACACAAATTCTCTAATGCAAATTCTAAATTGAAGTCACAGATTGTATATGTGCACATGATCTAGACAGCACTGATCTTGGTACAGTGTTAACCCACAGGCAAGGAAAATCAGAATGCCAGTGAGGGACAGATTTTTAACCTTTTAAGATATTTTTGTTTCCTTTATCCTGTCTTGGTACTGGAAAAATGTCTTCATCTAATAAAATAAATAGTTGAGCACTGTCAGTACTCCTGCTTTGTGTTGAGTATGCACATGTAAGTGTGTGCGTGTGTTAGAGCTGAGGTGGGTTGTTTCAGTGTGCTTGCTTTCAGAGTGTACCTGAAAAGCTTGGTAATTTTGCTATGTTATTACTCCTTTGACTGGATTCCTGGTGTAGCCAACCTTGGAACCAGGTAAATCTGCTAGCACATTAAGAATGAAATTAAATAAAAAAAAGGAAACAGACTTTTTGTGATACCTTAAAGCACAGGTATATTCCATTTTCCTCTCTCTTCTGTCTCTGACATGCAATTGGTAAAGAATAATTTCACTTATTAATTTTAAGCATGAGAACAAACTGTTAAACATTTCATCACCAAATTCCATAAAGCCAATGCCCTATATTTGCCATTGAAATTAATTGCCTAAAACACATAGTAGGTGCTTACAGGATAGAAGTCACAATTCCTGTAAAATGTTCTAGATAGTACTGTTTGCAAAGCTGTTAAGTCTTACATTTTGGCAGTGTTTATAAGAAGCAGTGACTAAACAAGGTGCATGCTTGTAGAGGCTGTGAATTTTCAGCTACAAATGCAGAAGAATTGCAGATGTTGTGCTTCAGATTACCTACAGACTTGGGGGTGCTCAGGAGTTGGTACCAGAGAGCCCTAATGACAACTCTTTTTTCTACTTGTCTTTGTACAGCAACAGTAGGAGTTGTGGCAAGGACTGTAGTCAGGAATGGCATTTTCTCTGCATGCTGCTGATGTATTAATTTGTAATAGACCAGAAGATAAAATGCTGAGCCATTCTGGCATCTTAGAAATGTGTTAGCTAGGGGGGTATTAGATGTTCTTTAAATACAATTAGGTTTATATCTATGGATTTTTGTGCATATGCCAGCCTTTAGGACTAGGGGTCCTCATTTGCTTATGGAGCACTGTAGAACAAGCTTAACCCTAAATGCTCTCTCATCATGCAGTGCATCATCCATAGGATGTGATAGTGGATGTCCTGTGTCATTCTGCAAGCCTTCAAATTCCAGGGCTGCTTCCTGCAGCCACTGATTGTAAGGAGTAGAAATCTCCCTATTCACTTTACTTCTTGATTCATCATCCTTTCTCCCAATAAACTTTGTTATTATTCTTTATGTGTGTGCAGAAAGTGGGGGCTGGAGGCCTGCTTGCTTGTAACTGAACATGGCAGGGGATGTGAAGAGATTCTCACGGATGCTGTTGGAGTGCAATAGCAATGACAAGCTATGTGGTAAGATTCACACATTCCTTTAATAAGATTTCACATGCTTGCAGGAAGGCCAGGTTCACAAAAAAGTGTGCCAAGCCCTTTCTTCTCCTCCACTGCATCCCAGCCCACACAGAGAGATTTGATGGAGCTTTCCCTGTGTTGTATTTCAGGGAAGAAATGCTTATGGGGATGAAGCCTCTGTGGCTGGATTAATCTCACATAATTTTAGCCATTTTAGAGAATTGCTACTTCAAATGAGATGTACAGCTGTCATTAAATATTCCCTGCGCTTCCCAAAGGACCAGTTTTGTGGGATTTTGTTTTCATGACCTTCTGCGATCTTTGGGAATGGAAAAAATGGTCTCAACTACCTCCAAATATGGGGACATGAGAAAGATAGTTACCTTCAGAATCCTTGCTAATTGCAATGTCTTCCAGTCAAATTCTAAAGGTGACCACACCTAGTTTCCTTTAAAATGCTCTGTGTAATTTTACTGGAAGGAGCTGGAGCTGTAATTGAACATGATGACATAGCAATATCCAACCTGTCCCATCTCCCTGCTGTCCTGCTGCCAGTGCTGTTTCAGTTTCACTGGTGGATGTGACTTCAAATGGCTACAATTCCTGGCCTGCATATTAAAGCATCTAAATAAGTGACCTTAGGTGTGGGAATCTTAGTGATTTCATGCAGTTTAGGTACCCAGCCCCTTTGAAAAATAAGGTGGCAGCACTAACAATGTTCAGCTATTCCAGAGGATGGAACACACACTTTTGGGGTTGAAAGTTACCGAAATGGATTGTTGCTACATGGTTATACAGAACCAGTGTGCTGCTTACTCTTTGGTTTTCCATTTTCTTTCTCTGCTGGCAGTTGTGCGTGAATATCAAACGGAAGTGATCGTTGTCCCAGTTCTCCTGGTGGGAGTTTTTGTCATTGTGCTCACTGTGATCCTTTGGCTCCACTGCCGCAGCCTGCGAGCAAAGCAGGAGCAATCAGCACCAGGTGGAACCCAAGGTAAATAGATGCTTTTCAACCAGAGGAAAGAGTACTGGTTTCAGCCAATACAATATGGCCAATACAGCCAGAGGCCAATTCCATTTCCCCATCACTTGAGCTGTTAGGCAAAACCATTTATGAGGATCCTGAGTGGTATTCAGCAATGCAGTAAACATTAGAAAAATTGTGAACACTGATTTACTTCATTTTGCAGCAGCAGTGGTGGAAGCTGTAGCATAGTGGATCTGAGAAAATCTAAAGCATCTTGCCATATGGGCTCTTTAACATGCTGTGGTAACATCACAAGAAGCTGCAAAGTGTATTTATGTAACAGCTCCTGGAGGCTGCTGCAAGGAGAGTTTTACCAGGGTAATTATGAATGATAGTAATTTTGGTGTAGATTACACCTGGTTAATCCATTTTCTATACTGCCATTTAAGAAATTTAATTTCCAGCTGCTGTCACCCTCTTCCTATGGAGATAACATGAAGTAGAACAGGGTGAGGAGGTAGTAGGTAGTAGAACAGGGTGAAGAGGGTAGGGAAAGGTTTGTTGGTACACGTGTGGCTGCATGGAAATGAAGATACAATTCTGAACTAATTTTGAGTATGTAGAGGGAAACAGATGTTGAGAAATATAAAGAGAAATAATTGAGAACTGGTAATAAAAGAAAATGTTCATTGCTTGAGCACATGGGAATGAAGTCCAAATGTGTCTTATCTATAAAGATTATGTAGTTAAATATGGGAGAAATTTCTAGACTGGTTCTGTCTTTTCATCAAATAGAGTGGGAGATAAATTCTTTGTCCTCTTCAAGGGCCAGGATAAGTAGAATAAAATAACAGTTTCTTATTTTGCCCTGATTTCTGAAACACTGTGGAGCAAAAATTAAAGAGCATGGAAAGATGAGCATTGACATCTATTACAAGAATTCATCTGTCTGCTTTAATGCATCATATGTGTTTGCTTTTGTCAGTGACAAGAAAGAATCAGCAGGAGCCCTGCTTAACAGAGAACCGCTACATCCAGCTGAGTGAGAGCTCTGTGGAGAGCCTGCTAAATTCTGCATCCTTGACTCTGAAAGAATTAGAGATACCACGAGAGAAACTCTTACCAGACAGTTTGGAGCTGATAAAACTTGGTGCCTATGGGAGCATCTACAGAGCACAGTTGGAAACTGGGGGCTCTGGGAAGACTAAGGCTGTGGTGTTGAAAGCCTTGCAAGGTATGGCCCGTGGTCAGGATCCACTTTGGTACAGTCTCTGTATCCCAGACATGGTGCTGGGCAGAGCATTGCCATCAGTACTGGGCAAGAACAAGCTATGTTCAGTACAATAAGTCCGAGATGTTCTTGTAGGAATGTCTTGGTAGGATTAAAGATTGCCTGGCCATGTTGGTTTTAGCTGTCAATCTGTTCTTTGCTGCTTCCATTTGTTGTTGTTTTGTTTTGAATTTGCTTTCTTTTGTTCTCTCAGATCCAGCTAGTCCTCAGAAAGTAAAAGATTTCTTGGGAAGGATTAAATTCCATCAAAATCTTGGCCATCATGAGAACCTGGTTGAATTGGTTGGATGTTGTGTAGACCAGTTCCCACTTTATATGATCATGGAAGATGTGTCTCTTGGTGACCTGCTGACATTTCTGTGGACATGTCGGAAGGTGAGTCAAAAGAAGTGATGACAGAATAGCTTCTTAAATTTCTTAGGTACATATCTATCCATAAGTAATAAATTATTTTTTTCATCTCTCCATGCATCCCTCTATATCAATCAAAACTATTTCCATGCTCCAAAGTTCTACACAGGTCGTACTTGGTAGACCATTGAAGTGCATTGCAGGCACTGGAATGAGAATGAATTCATAAAGCCACCTGAATTTCTAAAGTTTTAAATCATGTCTCACTCCAAATGCTTTTAAGAAAGCAGCACAGTTACAACACAGGGGAAGGTCATGGGATGATAACTAATTGGTAAAGACAGGAAATGGAATATAAGAATGAAAGGTTGGCACTTGCACTGAAGGGAGGTCAGCTATCTAGGACATGGTGCTACTCATTCTGTGTGTTAATAACCTAAAAATGGGATGACAATGACATGAGGATATTTGCTGATGATTCCAGCGGGTAAAGCCAAGAGCAGACCCAAAGGAATTGCAGAAGGATCTTCCAAGATTGAGAGACTTGTCAATAAAAAGAACAGATGAAGTTCAGCATAGTTAAAAATAAAATAATGCACAGGAAGAAGTTTCTTATATGTGAATGATAGCTTCATGTCTGCCCATTGCTGATGAGCAGTAAAATCTGGTGGGATGAGGGCTGATAGTATGAAAATATGCAGTCCATTGAACATATTAACTCAAGCTAAAAAAAGAGCCTAAATATCAGGGGAGGTTTAGATTGGATAGCAGGAGGATATTCTTTCCACAGAGCATGCTGGGGCACTGAACAGGTGCTCCTGGGAGTGGTCACAGCTCTGAGGCTGGCTGAGCTCCAGGAGTGTTTGGACAACACTGTCAGGGACAGGGTGGGGTTGTTGGGATGTCCTGTGCAGGGCCAGGAGTTGGACTCAGTGGTCCTTGTGGGTCACTTCCACTTCATCATATTCTGATTCTATGACTCATTGTTACAAAAGGCACAGAAACAAAACTCTGCTGTTACTGTGTAAATCCATCACTCTCCTACATCTGAAACTCTAAATAGAGAAGGATTGCTTCCTGTCCTGTTCAGCAGAAGGTCCAGGTAGGAAATAAAGCTAGTATGTGTCATGTTCAAAACAAACAAATGGAGCTGATTCTTCATGATCTGAGGATTTGACTAATGGAATGTCTTGCCACTGACTGCTGTGGATACTGACAGTTCATATGAGGTCAGTTATGGAAGGTAACCTTTCAAAGGTTACTGAACATGTTGAAACCATAACCATCTAAGGAAGTTTTTAAGTAGAACATATCTGTGGGCTGTAAGATGGCACAGGAAGAACATTGTATGTTTACCTTATTCTCTCTCTCATCTCTCACTGTTACAGGCAGGGTGGTAGGAGAGATGGACTGTTAGTCTCATACCAGATGCCCAATTCATGTGTTAGAAATGTGGTTTTCTACTCATCATTCTAATTTATAATATATCTTTCATTCACCTGTGTGGATTGTCATTCTTCACTGTCATTCTGACAATTTCTGTCAACATTAACTTTTTCCCCGTGTGTCAGTTTGCCCACTAGTATCTCTAATATATTTGTCTTACTCAACATACCCTCAGCATCATCCATCCATGTCCTCCTACATTTCAGTCAATTGTGAGAAGAAATTGTGAGAAGGAGGAGCATAAGATTAAATAGATTAGAAGGAAACATTCCCCACAATCCTACTGCTGTGTCATTTGTTTGAACCAAGGTCTCTTACTTTGTGTCTAGGATGTAATGGCAATGGATAGTGTCCCCTATGACCTCACTGAGAAGCAGGTATATGAGGTTGGACAGCAGGTTGCAGCAGCTCTGGTAAGTCTGCTCAGGTTGGTTGCATTTTTTCCTTCTTACTTGATTGCAACACAAGTTTGTGTGGTGGCTAAAGTCTTCTTGGCCTAAGCACTGAGAATAAAGGCTTTGTGAAAATATGCTTCCATTATGTTGGTGAGCGCATGTAACTCCACAGTGTTGAAGACAAGCATAAACTCAGTGAAAATTTGTATCAATTAAATTTCCTGTTTTCTTTCTTTTCCAATTTCCCAGGCTTATCTCGAAGAAAAGAACTTGTTCCATGGTGATATTGCTGCCAGGAATGTCCTTCTCCATCACAGCTTCACTGCAAAGCTCTGTGGTTTGGGCCTGGCCTATGAAACTCACACACATGGTGCCAGCTCAGTCACACAGAAAGTTCCTGTCAAGTGGCAGGCACCAGAGAGGCTCCTGAGCAAACCCCCTACCATCAAGGCAGACATGTATGGCTTCATTTTGGGACTAGAAGTTCACCTGTCTCTTTCACTCCTTTATGTATCATTTCATGTCCTGGAATTCACAGGAAGGCAGATCTAGTTTCAGCATAACACTCCACTTTTGCAGCTCATTCTTTCTCCTGTCTGCAGGCCATGCCTAGTTTTTATGTATTTAAGCCAGCAAACAACATCACTTTGTTTTCTTTTCTTGCAGATGGTCTTTTGGAATTCTACTGTATGAAATGATTACATTAGGTAAGAAGATTTAATGCTAATTAAAAAAATACATAAGGAAGCAGCAAATTAACAAGACCCGAAATCTCTAATTTTAAAATTCTAAAGTTGGGTCATTTAAATAAGCACCCTCTTTTTTTCCAATTTGCAAAGTCTCCTCAATTCCTTTTAGATCTTCTGTTATTGTGAATTGTGGTGGGAAAAAACCCCCAGATTTTGATAGGGAAGGAAGGCAGTCTTGCACAGAAGCTGCTCTCTGCAACCACTGCCATAGAGTTTTCTACTATTGCTCCTTTTGCCCTTACAGGTGCTCCACCATATCCTGAGGTGCCGCCTTCTGACATCTTATCATACCTGCAGAAACAGAACATTATGAAGCAGCCCTCGAGCTGCCACCAAGCCATGTAAGCCACTTGCTTTATGGACAATTGAACATGAGGTTGGCAGAGCTAAATGGAAATGAGACATAGAAAATGAGATTTTACACAAGATTTCTAAGTCTAAACTATACTGAGAGTAATCTGTCAGCTGAGGAGATTTGTGTCTGCCACATCTCCTTACTGAGTTCTGCTGCAGAAAACCTCTGTGGCCAAAAGCTTTCCGTCTTTCTGCTGAAAATGACATTTGTTTCTGTTTCCTTGTGTTGGAAATGACACTTGTTTCTGTTTGCTTAAGTGCCCTTGCAATTTGCTGCTCCAGTGCTTCCTTGCAAGGTACACCACCGCTGGGGAATGATTTTTCTCCTCTAAGTGATAGGATATTCTCTGAAGTGAGCAAAGTATCCAAACGGAAGATCTAAGGTACATTTCTTTGCTTGAAGGCATAATTTCATCATTTCATGATTTACAGGTACTGCATCATGAAGTCCTGCTGGCAGTGGAGTGCAGCTGACCGGCCTTCCCCAGCACAGCTCTTGTGCTCCCTGAAAACAGCCATGAAGACCAGCAATGGGCACACAGTGCTGCAGGTGCCTGAGCCAGTGGTGCCTGAACTCTATGCTGATGTTGCTGGTGTTGAGGTGCACAGCCTGGTGAGGGAATACACAATCCTCTGAAGGGGCCTTTCATGTTTTGGTAAAGGAGAAGGAAGTCTCAGAGTTTTCCCTTTCTAAATATTTTGCAAGCTCAGAACGAGGTGCATATGTTGGAAGAGATCCCTTTGTTCTTCAAATATCTCTAAAATATCCGTGCCAGACACAAGAAACTGTTATCATTATTGTTAAATTAACCTGTTGGTATCATTCTGCCAGTGGTCATTTGGGAGTAAAGTGTGTTTAGGAAGCTGTAGAAAATGTAATGAGAAACTTGAGTTAAAGGAGTGTTAGGTTTGTGTGGCAAAGTTTTGGTGATGGGGTGGACTGCAGAGGTAACTTCTGTGAGAAGATGGCAGAAGCTTCCCCCAGCTCCATGATGGACCTGCTGCTGGTCAAGGCTGAGCCCTTCAGCAACACTGGTAGCACCTCTGTGATTACATATTTAAGAAAGTGTAAAAGATACTGCTCAACAGCAGGTGAAAGAGAGGAGTGTGAATGTGAGAGGAACAGCTCTGCAAACACCCAGGGCAGGGCAGAAGGAGGGGCAGGAGCTGCTCCTGAGCTGGGATTCCCCTGAGATTCTGTGGTGCAGCCCACAGAGAGGTGGCTGAGCCCCTGCAGTCCCTGGAGGGCAGGGAGGGTGCAGAGATCCACCTGCAGCCCCTGAAGGAGCCCACGCCAGAGCAGGGGGATGTCTGGAGGCTGTGACTCCAAGGGAAGCCTGTGCTGGAGCAGAACCTGTCCTGGCAGAATCTGTGGAGAAAGGAGCCCTCATTGGAGAAGGACTGCATCTCATGGATAGGGACTCATGATGGAGCACTTAATGAAAAACAACCCTTGTGAAGAACTTATGTTGGAGAAATTCTTGAAGGACCTACTTTCCTTTGGAGGGAGCCCACACTGGAGCAGGGAAAGTGTGTGAGGAGTCCTCCCCCTGAGGAAGAAGGAGCAGCAGAGACAATGTGAGATGAACTCACCACAACCCCCATTCTCCCTGCTGGATAAGAAGAGGTAGAGAAATTGGGAGTGAAGCTGAACCTGGGAAGAAGGGAAGGGTGGAGAAAGGTGCTGCAAGACTTGGTTTTATTTCTCATTATACTTCCTAATTTGATTAGCAATAAACTAATTTTTCCCAAGTTGAGTCTGTTTTGCCCATAACAGTAATTGATGAATGATCTCTCGCTGTCCTTATCTTGATCTAAGGGGCCTTTTGTTATATTTTCTCTCCCCTGTCCAGTTAAGAAGAGGAAATTATAGGGTGGCTGGATGGGTACCTACCATTCAGCCGGAGTCAACCCACCCTGAGGTTTCTGGAAATTTTTCCCCATCTTTTCTGTCCCAGGAAAATGCATCAGTTAGGTATTTGAAAGGGGAGATGTCCTGGGAAACATGCTGGGGTGGTATTCAGTAATTCTCTGGGATTTCTCCAGTGCTTTATACTCTAGCTTCCCTTGGGAGCACGGGCCCTGTATTCAAACACATAAACCCACAAACCCCTCCTTCTCCAACAACAACAACAAAACCAAGCAAAACCCTTCAGGTCTGCGGATGCAGAAGCTGTTACCCAGATGTCATACATCTTCATGGAGAGTGTGCTTTCTGTGCAGGTCAGATGAGTACTCCAAAGCTTATATGAATTTTTTTGATCATTGATTTTAATGGACATACAGACATAATAAAAAATTATGCACTGGAAGTTGTGGTTATTTTACTTTCATTTAAAAAGAAGCAGAATCAGTCTGTGAAACAAATTTTCTCACTTGTGACAGTGTTCACAGGGGTTCTTGGATGAGGGAAGAGATGAGAATGTTGACTCCATGTTCAGAAGGCTTATTATTTTATTATATATATATATATATATATATATATATATATATTACATTATAACTATACTAAAAAGAAATAGAAGGAAATGTTTCCTCAGAAGGCTAGCTAAGAATAGAATGGAATGAATAACAAAGATCTTTGGCTCAGACAGAGAGCGAGGGCTAGCTCTGCTGTGACTGGTCAGTAAATCCAAGCATCCACAGAAGACCAATCACAGATCCACCTGCTGCATTCCACAGCAACAGATAACCATTGTTTACATTTTGTTTCTGAGGCCTCAGCTTCTCAGAAGGGAAAAAATCCTAAAGCAAAGGATTTTCACAAAAGATGTCTGTGACACTTCTGTTTCTAAAGTTGTTAGTATCTTAGGGGTTTTTTTTTCTCTTACTATTTTGGCACTTTGAGCATTAAAGGTCCTTGTGAAAAAAGACTAAATACACATTAAAGGAATAATTTTACCATTCCGTGTGAAGAGTGGATTCAGTGTTCACTCAGCATCCCCCCACTTAGCATGGTTCTTTCCATTCTGGTTTCCATCAAAACTTGTTGGTCTTCTTCCAAAGACAATAGTAAGAAGTTTTCTATTTTTAATGCAAAATGACATGAATGAGATAGTTGTTCTTTTTATGTCACTTAGGCTTTGTAGGAAATGATGTTTGCTTCCAAAAATAAATGTAATATGAGTTCATACAGTACATGTGTCACCACTATACACTGGGACATTGCAAAGTCCATTCAAGAGGAAGCAGTCAGCTTTCTGACTTTTCCCATAGTATTGGCTAATTGGCACCTGGATCTTCATAAACCCGTTGGTGTAAATCTGACCTGGAGAACTGAGATACCTTCTTTTCAAATGGTAAAATAATAACATCCTTTTCTCTCTCCCTCACTTGAAAACAGGTTCAAAGCTGCCTGGTAAATTAGGTCAAATTCACAGTTATCTTTGTTGAATAAACTATTCATTTAAAAAAGCATTTGATTGGTTCAAACCTCTCACTGAAGAGTGGGTATTCAGAAAGGTCTTGCCTGTGAAAGGTGGTTGTGTGGCAGGTAATACAATCCCAGAGCTGTGAAAGCATCCCCAGTGCTGCTGCAGGCCTGACAAATAATGCACAGGGAGCCTTGTTAAACAGAGAGCTAAAGGTAACAAGTGCAGCACTGTTCTCAGAGCACAGAAAGCAATGCTCTGCTTTACACAAATGCTCATATTTCTGTTGTGAAAGCTCTGATCAAGGCAATCCATGGGAATTCAGATGCTGAGCACCTCACAGCCTCCAACAAAAGATCTAGTTTGGTTTCCCCTGCAAGCAAATCTGTGCCAAGACCCTGCTTATGAATTTGCCCACAGAAAGGCCTTTCCTGCTGTATGATAAGATGTGATTTCAATTCCCTTCAATAAAGTGGCCTTATTCATTCTAAGAATGTAAGCATTCTTACTCTATTTGTCTTCCCCTGGTTAATTTATGTTGGTTTGGAAGTAACTGAATCTAAATGATAATAAATTTTATACTGTCATCATGTAATTGTACATGTGGAGTTACCCTAATTTGACTGCTCTCTCTGCTTTTAAAGTAGCCTATACAGAAATCTTTTCCACATAGCAGTCTCCATTTTAGGATCAATGTAGACACAGGCATCAATTTCTCCTTAGTGAACCCACTGAGGACTTGGTGGAAATTTTTTAGTTGTTTTGTGGAGAATCATGGCTTTTCAGTTTCTAGTGATAGACTTTGTTTTAGTTTCATTTGAATATTTTGTTCCCATCAAAAATGTTGCCTTTTTATTATTATATTTAATTTTCTCAAAGATGACAGGGCCATCTGCATAATTTAATTAGTTTCTGGTGGATTGTTTCTCTGTTCTTCTTAAATGTAGCTTACCTTTCATTGCACATAAAGCCTTATCTCCTACCTGTCTTCTTCAGGCATCTGATCACCTTTTCAGTGAGAGACTGAATTAGATCCAATGGATCTCCTAAGGATGAGGAAATCCTGTCCAGAGCAGGCAGTGAGTGAAAAAAGTGGTCCAAAAAGTGATGACAGGAGGCACAGATATTAAATTTTCCTGGTATGATTTGGCTTCACCATGCTTGGAATTTTTTAAAACACACATGAGGAATATGAACTTTGAAAGTTTTGAACTGCAAAATCTTCTTTGCACTACAGTGGGCATGTTGCAAAGGACTCTTGTTCAGCCACATGGAAGAGAAGTACTGCAGTACTCTTGCTTTTCTGAATTCACAGAATTGTATTTTTGGTGAAGGCTTTGGTTTAGTCATGAGAATGTGAGAGTGCATTGGTTGATGTGCTACCTCCTACAGCTTGTGGTTTTATTTATAGCAGGTGCTGCACCATCAAGAAATAGCAATAATCCACACACATCCCCCCCAACTGTCCAAGATATTTAAAAAGGCTATTTTTTCCACATAAGTTTCATGTTGCTCTCATATTTTTGGATGGTTTAACAGCTCTTTCTATCTATGATAAAAGGAGGAGATGAGCTAGTGTTTTCCTCTTGCCTTGTTTTTAAACAGCCCCCCCCCCTTCTGCAAGGGGCATTTTCCTTCATGGAATCATGGAGTCATAGAATGCCCTGAGTTGGAAGGGATCCACGAGGATCACCGAGAGGAATTGTTCGTGCTGATGTTAAACCCAAGATAAATAATGAAGGGATGAAAGACAAATTGCCTGTCTTGATTTTTCATTTTGCTAATCTTTTCATGTACAACAGTTTCAGAAATAAAACAATGCAGAATTTCACATCCATCCTCTGATATTATGTGGAAAATACTCCCTCTGTTATTTTATGTGCACCAGGTTTCTGTCTCTGTAGCTTATTATGCTCTTATGCATTTAAATGGACCTTGATTGGGTGAGTGTAATGAAGCAGATGTGCTCAACTCCCATATGGCCTTGCAGAAATATTTTTTTTATTTGATCAGCTTCCTATGATTAGTTCTTCAAAATTCAGTACATGGGGGTGAAGGATGATGCTTAGGTAGGTAAGAGGAGAATATTTTGATGTGGAAAGGCTATAGCAGAGCTGTTGCCACTGGAGAAATCTTTCTTAACTTTCCACCTGAATCATTGGAACAAGAATGAGAGCAATTAGATGTTTATGCCTGAGTCTGGTCATGGTTGATCGTTGCTTTTTTCTTTACACCGATAGCATGTCTACAGTTGAGCTGCAGCTCTCAACTCGACCTCAGACTGTCTTCAAGACAAGCTGATGTTTCCTGCCTGGTTTAAATTAATGTCTTCAGAAAAAGCATTTCCTGTGAGCTGGCGTTATCTTTTCAGAGTGTGGATTTACTGTGGTTTATGATTTGTGAGAAAAAATATGAGCTAGATACAAGTTGATTTGTCTGTGATCAAAGGTTTTTTTTTAATGTGTATTTTTGGAACAAATGTACTTCAGCTCCAAGCTGGAGAAGAGCATTTAGTTTGATGAGTTAGGTTTAATAGGTGTAGTCACTTAATCTCTTACACTGAATTATTTATTTTATTGATATTATTGAATTAAATCCTGCTTTCTGTATTTAACTTTTTTTTTTATAGAATATACAATCAATTGCAGCAGGACAGTGAAGAAATCAGGGATGTAGGGGCAGAATTTAGATCCAGCTTGCTGGCAAGTGGGAGAAGTCTGATGTTTATGTCAAAAATCTGCCTACAGCAAGCCACAAACTTGTAAAACAAGGCTAAAGTTCTGTGTTCAGTCAGTGTTCATCCTTTGTATGATTTATGCTGTGTGCACAATTGATTCTAGGAGGAAATGTACTAGCTTGTTTTGCCCCCTGAATCACTACCCTGTCTGGATGAGTCTGAAATATCAAAAGTCACAGAATTATTCTATGAAAATTGGTCAACATCATCCTGCAGCTCACTCCTACAGGACTGTCCCTGAAGCTGGCGTGGACCTGCCAGCCCCTTAAACCACACACCACACAAAGTGGAGTGAGGGAGGGAGGAGGAGATCTTGGGATGTGAAGGCTGCGAAAAATCTCCTTATTAGGCCACGCAGCACAAGACAGAGCAACCTGTCCAAGCCCAAGGACTTCCTTTTAGTAGCCAAAGGTTTATTGTAAGGATGTATTTTAAAATGTCAGTTCCTCATGTCAGGCTGACTGTCCTGTAGTTCCCTGTCTTCTTGAAGACATTTGCTGCCACCTTTGTTTTGTATCCTGCTTTTTTGGGACAGACCATTGTTGCGTTCAGTGGAGCAGCTCCTTAAAACCAGTCCCATCCTGAGCCTCTCTTCTCTACAGGAATCTCTGCCATGGTGGGATTTCTTCCATGAACACAGACTCCTGAGCAGACCAAATTCTTTACTCCTAAAGTCCAGGCTTGATTGTGATTTTGTTTTTGTATTTTTCTCTTCTTTTCAGGAACTCTAGCATCTCACGATTACTGCTCTGACCAGTTCTTCTCTGTGTTCTTAAAAACAAATGGAGTATAAGAAGAAAAAGAAGGGAAAGGAAATTAAGAAAAGGTGTAGAAAATATTTATATGTTTGAAAATTAAGCATGTATATTCCTGGTAGCCTATAAAATAAAAATAATCACACCAATTTTTATAGAATTATATTTTCAAATTTTAATAATTCTCAGAATTAACATAATTAATGATTTGTGAAGTCTCCTGTTCTGAAGATACTATAGTTCCTATTTTCTGTCTGAAGTCCTGACCTAGCCTTAAGCAAATGTGAACACAAATCAAAGAGTTGAGTGGAAAGGCTGATACTGTTGGACAGGTCAGTGAAATTATTGTTGCAGAAAAGGGCTGGCAGTACAAGCATATGATTTTAGTAATGGATTCCACCGATTGAACTTTTTCAATATATTCTCTTGCTCCATGAACGTGACATTAGAAATAGCTCAGAGTTTGGTGCAACCATGGCAGGAACAGGTTGCCATGGTTGTCACTACAAATCTGAAATGGTAGAGCTTCGTTCTGGAGTGGAAGAATTCAACTTTCCTCTGTGGGTCACCACAATAATTATTTCTTATCTTGCAGTTGCCTGCCCTGTTTCAGTCAGAATGGTTGCTTTGCCACCCTGCAGAGTCATATATGGAGAATACAACACAGGCACCACCTGTTCTACTGTTACATTTCAGCTTCCTCCTGTGGAGTTAAGGTAACCCCCCCTCAATTTTCTTGTCTCAGTTCTCAAACTCTTGTGTTTTTCTGTGTTGTTAATACAAATAAATAAATGGATATAATTAAGGATGTTGATACGGATCAAACGCACCTGCATTACTTTCATTGATGGTGCTTGCAGTGAAAGAGAAATGCAATCTGTAAATTATCCCACTAGAATTACCTGTTTGCTAAGTGAGGAAATTTAATTTCTCACCTTTTTCATCTTGGTTGAGCCTAAATTGCTTATTTATGGGATGTGAAGAACGCTAGATTACTTCACTTCCCCGTCAAAGCAAGTTCCCCTCAATGATTTATAGAGCATCCATCAGAGCAGCACTTTAATCACTAAAGATCGACCTCTTTGTGAGCTATTGTCATTGCTTAAACCATTTTGTATTCCAAAAAGCTGATGTATGACATCATTCCTTATGTATATTAGTTTTCTGCTAATAATATGCTCTGTCATTAGAAATTATTCCAAAGTGCTGTGAGGAAAGCTCAACCAACCCTCGGGGAAATCCAGATCCACATCCAGGCTTTGTGGCAGACGGGACTTCTAAATTCCAAGTAAAGCAAAGTTTAAAAAAGCAACACTTAAAAGCATGTGACAGGGATAAAAAGGAGCACTTCTCTCTGAATGTGAATCACAGAACTGCCAAGAAACAGCGAATACAAAGAACAGAGGGGAACAGGGACATCAAGAATAAAGGTGAAGACTGTTAATAATGGAAAAGATACATGCATAAGTAAGCAGTCTAGCAGATTTCATGTCTGAATTAGAGATGTGTATTTGTATGCTAAGTTTTCCTTTCTGTCCTGCTGTTTGAGATTGGGCACGATGGGCAGTTGAAGATTGGTTAAAGTTGCAGATTTGCAGCTTGAACAGTGATCTAAGAACTTCTGTTGGTGCTGTATCAAAACACTCATGGTATTTGGACTTCCCTTCAGATGGAAAGCTGAGTTGTGACTGATCAATAGGCCCCTGCAGTGGGGTAAGTCTCAAGGGAGGGACTCTCAAAGGAAAGTGCAATGTACTGATGAAGTATGGAGTGATTGAATTTTTTTGATTAACATTTGTATCAGTTGGGTGGATCAGCTGATTTTATCAGCTGGCTGTGTGAATTTTTGTTCATGAGTTAATCAAGAGTGTGAATGTCTTTCCAAGTTAACCAGAGCAGCATAGTGACAGTGTGTGTACATATATATAGCCTGATTAGCCTGATACATATTTCTTCCTGGTGCTAGCCAGCGTTGCAATGGTGAACATATAATAAATTCTGCCAGTAAGAATCACATTTGTATCGTGATTAATGTCTTTATTGAAATTGCTACATTCTGTTAGTTTGCTCTTGTATTGTGCTTCCAACACATAGCTGTGGTTGATTCTGCTAAATCAGAATCTCATGAAACATCACGTCTTCAAATTAGCAAGTTTGTTATTAAAGGTTAAGTTATCAATGTGTGGAATATCAAAAAGAACCCTGTCAGACATTGTTGGACTCTGACATGAGTGCAGGCTTGAGGTAAACTGACACTGCAGTTTGACATGACTTGTATTTTTAGAGCTGGTGCCATTTAAGAAAACCTCATCTTTCTCACATTTATGTTCTTTTTCTTCTTGTTAGGTTCTTCTGCTTCATCTACTGTGGAGGCCCTGGGGAGGAGACAGAAGAATCTCCCCTCAAAAAGCTGTTAAGACCCCATTGGGTCCTTCCCCTGTTCCTGTCTGTTCCTATGTCCCTGAGCCACTCCCTCCTATTTCCCTGTTGGCCATCATCCTGGTACTGCCTGAGAGCACGGGTCAGCCCGGCCCTCTGGGGACAGAGAGGAACCTGGACTCTCGACATGTGGGTGCTCTGGGACTCTGAACATCTCACCCTGTGTGGCTGAATTAAATATCTGTGGATATTATACAAAGGCCCTTTTTGTTTCTTTACCCTGGACTTTACTAGCAGCAATTCAGGCTGCAACAATCTACCACCTGCTGGATTGTTGCAGTGATTCTAGGGATCCTCTTCATGGCATTGCTGGGAATAACAGGGCATTTTATTATCAAGGGTAAATAAATCTCCTTCACTGAAAATACTTCATTTGTCTGTAGAACTTTGTCAGGGAGCACAGCAGAGCTCTTGAAATATGCTCATTGGTCCAAGAAGAACGTGGACCTCTTATCTTTAAAAAAAGACTTCCTCTCATGTCTATTTCCGTCTGGATAATGGATGCCCTTCACAGATTCCTTCAGAGACTCTGATTCTTTGCCAGTCTCAGAAGAGCTCCAGGGATGGCATTATTGGAACTGGGGAGAATAATTTTCTGAAGGAACATATTTGTGAAAGTGTTTGTAAGGAACTGGGCATGACTATGAGTGGGAAGAGACATGTATCATTCTTTTTCAGGCTGCCCATGTCCATGCTGCCCTGAGCAGTGGGTGACCTACAGAGGCAGGTTTTACTCCATTTCCAAGGAGAAGAAGGACTGGAATTCCAGCCAGGAATCCTGCTGGGCACAGGGAGCTCATTTCCCAGTGACCAGCAATACCAGTGAAATGGTTGGTGCCTTTGCAGGGGGAAAGGGCAGGACGAAGTGGGAGCAAGTCCCAGGCACAGTTCTGGCAGCTCCTTCTCTCTGGGAGCAAGGGAGAGTGTAAAAGGCTCCTGGAACCCACCCACCACCCCCTTTGCATTGGCAAAGACAAGGCTTTCCCTTAGACACTTTGCAAGACAGATTTGTTTATTTCTGCCTGACTCAGCTGAGTTTTGTTTGTCATGAGTTCAGCCCTCAGAACCTATAGCTGGGGAAGCTGCCTGGCACTCTGAAATGCCAAGTCTCACAAAGCAGGTCCCTCTAGGAAGGAAAGGAATAGGTGTTCACATTCAGAAATAGCCCCAAAATTTTGTCTCTCACACAGTGCTTCTTTCTTTACCCTTCAAAACCCATGACTTGACCTGGTTTCTCTTAGTCTACTGATCTCTCTGCCTTTCCATCCCTCCTAGGACTTCTTCCAGACACTACACACCAAATCCCACTGGACTGGTTTACAGAGAGACACCCATGGGGACTGGGCCTGGGAAGACAGCTCAAAACTGAGTGACGAAAAGTGAGTATGGTGTTTCCTTTGTACTTTTAGATAAAATACCTGAACTTTAGATTCTTCCTCCCTCTGCCATGAAAAGTCTCCTGGTATTCAACAGAAGTCAGCCAGCAATGAACATGGCTGCTAAGGGATGTTCAGAGTGACCATGGCTAAGGGCCACCTCCTGCCCAGCTGCCAGAGCCCAGTGAGGTGCACGTAGACCTGGGAGTCTCTATCCCAGGCTAATGGACACGGCTGCTACATTCCTGTCCGTAGGTCCCACCAGAGACAACACACATGCAAACAAAGGACTGTGACACAGTGATTGTGCCTGCAATCATCACCTGCTTCCAGAGGCTCAGACCCCTCCCTTGCTTTACCTCCTCCCCTCTCTTTCCTCCTCATCCCCTAAAAGTTCCTCAACAAGTTTTACAGAGGCTCTCGTTGAATGTACTCAAATCCTTCTGTTCCACTTTCACCCCACCTTTCTTATCTGTCACAAAGCCCGGGGTGCTCCTGTCCAAAGCAGTGCCTGGAGGCTTTTGAAGGCCCATCAATTAGTAGCTGAAGACTTTTGGTCTTTGCAGTTTTGTCTGTAATTTCTTGAATGTTTGTGTCTGTGGATTTCTCTCAATTATTTTGTCCTCATTATGCTCTTTTGCACTGAATGAGACCTTGATTGGATAACCTTAATGAAGTAGAGGCTTCCACCTTTCACACACCCATACAGATGACTTTAACTGGATACTTTAACTGAGATACTTTATACTTTCTGTCCCAAATGCCTTTCGTAGAAAAGCAAAAAGTCCCTCGTGGAACAGAACATTTATCTCTATAGTGATGGGAAATGGAGAGCCTGGTGCGAGACTGGTGAACTGCAAGTCTCACATTGAGCTCCAGGCATCACAGGTGTCCCAGGATGGATCCTCCCTGACATCAGCTCATGAAGTCTAACTGCAGCAGGTCTCTTCCCTCCAAAGATGTGAGATGTTCTTCCCCCTGCAAAAGTGGGGATCCCTCTGTAGTGTCACCCTGCTTGTGTGCTCTATCTCCCACAGGGTCAAGTCCACCAGCCCTATACAGAACCATGCTGTTCTGCTGAATGGTGCCATCCATGCTTCCAGCTGTCAAGTCCCTGCCCCATGGATCTGTGAGAAATCTGCTCAGTGACCTCTGTGGCCCTTGTCTGAGGAAGTATTCTTTGGAAAGCTGTGCTAAGGCCTGATTGCTGTGAAGTTTCTCTGAGAAGTGCTGTGCTCCTTGCTCCTGTGCCACCTGCTGCACTGCTAGGAATGAATGCAGCTTCCACAGGTCTGAGTGCTGCACCTGGCTCCATTCAGGATCACTCTGATGATGTTCACATTCATAGCCCTCTCCTAGTGACAGGCAGTCTTCAAAGTGAGGAGAAGGGGGAGGAGAGATTTCTTTGAGTCTCTCAGTCATTTTCAGAGGTACTTGAGCACTGTGACTGCTGTCTTGAAGTCCTAGGGAGAGGTGAGCTTGTAATCTGTGAGCTCACACAAGCTCTATTTCCCCTTTTATGACACTGGTGACATGTGCCAAAGCTGAAAGCTAGCCTGAAGTTTGAAGCTGGCCTATTTTTGCAAGGGATCAGATGATGTCCATAGGACCTTTCTAACCTAAATTCTTCTGTGGTTTATGTTTGTACCTGGAGGAAACTGGAGCACGGCTCCTAGTGTTACGTTGCTGTGTAAATAGCTGCCAAGGAGTGAACCTGCTACCCTGCTGAGCTGAAAATAAACATGAATTGCTTCTAACAATTTCTTCAGGAGTCACTTTTTCTGTTTTCCTCCCCAGGATTATTGCTTAGTGCATCCATTGATTTATAAAAAGGCAAAATGGTGGCAGGAACAGAGTCAGGAAAGCAGGGGGTAAAATACGTTGCAACAACACTGCAGCCAAAATACAGCCACAGCCACTGAACAGTTTGCTACCCCAAGGGATTAAGGACTGACAAATTTACCTTTTTTCTGTAGCCAAATGAGTGCAGCCCTTCATCTTCCAGTCCCTTTGTCCTAAGGCACACCTTGGCCATGGTTCAAGTGCCCTGTACCACCCCTGAGGGGTCTGTTTGTCCCCTGCTCAGTTTCCTCCAGAACAGGTCTCTCCCTAAAGGAGTCCTGCCAGACCCCTCATCCAGCACGTCTTCCCATGGGATTCAGCAGACAGATAAATATAGCTCCAATATTTGTGACAAGTAGGCCACAATCACAAAATGCCCTGTGCTGTACAACAACACCTTGACTATGATAGGATGACTGTGATGACTTTTTAGGGACAATCTGGTGGTATTTTATAACAGTATTTCTTAAAATACTGTGAATTATGTTGTTAGGTTCATTGCCCTAAGCAATCACAAAATAAATTATTAGAATTAGATGGGAAAAGTAGGTTTGTTACAGAAATAAAGCTGGTTTTTGCCAAGAAGATTGAGATGCTAGACACCCAGAATGTTTTAGATGACAAAACAGTTGTTGCCTAAAGAATATTTCTGAAAATCTCAACTTTAGTACCCCTTTGGTATTAAAAAAAATGTAAGGTTAATTGAAGTTATGCAAAGTAGCTTATTATTTTCCTGCATTCTTCATAGGTATCTTAAAGAATGTTTAATTCTCATAATATCTTAGTTATTTTAAAATTGTTACCCCTTCAGAAACAATTTGAAAAGTTACTTATGTTCTTTAGTTTTCTATAAGAGCTATTCACTTTGAATTACAAAACCCAACACAGCATGTGAGAAAAACATGAGAGGTGCTCCAAATACTTCAATAAATTCTGTTGTTTTCTATATTTCTTCCTATCAGAATGTAAAGCAAACCAGGCAGGATCCTTGGCTTTTAAATTCCTCTCACCTGGGGTGTTGTTTCAGCCTCTGAGGAGCACTCTCCTGTTTAATATGTATGATAGCTCCTCATGAATATACAAGCCTTTTCTCTGCACATGCAATTTGTGTCCCGTTCTCCCTATAGAGTCTGAGGCACGAAAGAAATAGGATTGTGTTACTTCTGCAAGTTTGTGACTTTTCCATAATCAACTATAAGATTTATAAACTATATTGACAGCACTGGAGATGTGGGAAATTATTTGGGCTATGGAATGAAATCAGTGTGTACACATTTTAAAGAAAAAATAAATATTACAGCACAGCTTTCATTTAAAGGCACTGTACACTGCTGAGCTTCTCATCAGAAGAAATGAGGGGGAATATTAAATATATCTGCCTTGCTTTTTCTCTTGGTGAAAACCCTGTTAGTTTTCTGTTCTATGCTGCCTTCAGGGTGTTAAATGACTAAGCTTTTTCTTGTGGTATTTTATCCAATTTGAAAGCAATTCTGCTGTGTGCACAGTGTCAGATAAAAAAACCCAAAAACCTGGAGAAAAAGCAAGTTTAGATAATCAGCACTTAAAAAAAATTGTATCTCTATTTTGTTTGGTAATATTAATTACAGAGGAATAAGGGAAAATATTAATTACAGAGGAATAAGGGAATTTTTCACTGTGATCTGATTTCTTTTTTATTGCCAGCATTTTGGGTATTAGAGCAGGGAAATATCCATTACCTCCACTATTGTGGTTTGGGGTGGAAATTTCAGCTGATTTTCAGCTGAGAACTTCTAAGAATAGGTCCTATTTTATGCAGCTAGTTTGGAAAGCAGAAGAAAATATCATGTGTGTACAAAAACCCAGTCTTATCAACTTCCTACAGGAGCAGATGCTGCCAGATCTGGCAGTTCTTAGCACTTTGAACCTTTAAAATATGCTTTGCAACAGTAATTAACTAGCAGCAAGTAATATGTTTGAAATAAACTTCCAATTATATGTAATGTTTCTTCAGACATGCATTTTAATATTTTCAATTGATTTAAATTCCTTTTTAATTTTTCTTTCATTACTTCTGGACCGGAGTCTTGTCAGTTGACATCAAATAAAGCATGTAGGTGAGTCAGACCTGCTAATTAATTTTGTTGCTCTGGTTTTTGTTTGTTTTTTCTGTCAAATTTCCAAGTATTTTGATGAAATGCATTCGATTAGTGTTACATTCATCAGGAAAAAAAGTTGCTTGAAGGAAAGCTGATTTTATCAAATTACTTGTTTTGATGCCAGGGAAGGAGAGAGATTTTAAGCTGGTGTTTACAGACTAGGCAAAATGTTACTGCGCAACTGTACCAATCTCAGTGCCAGGAATGTAGCCTAGAGCAGAATCTTGTCTCAGATTTTAGATGCAGAGCATGCTCTGATAAAACCCAAACTGGAGCTTTTCTGTAACGCCAGTGAAAGCAGAAACAAGCAGCTAATATTTTTCTTCTAGAGTAAATTCTCAAGGCTCCATTGATGCTCTTTCCTAACCTTTAAAGGCTCTTGGTATTTCTTACTCCAGAGAAGTGTATTAGTTACTTTGTCATTGTTATCCAGCTGGAAGGATATGGCTATTCTCCTTTACACTGTAAATACTTTCACAGAATTGACAGGATTGACAAGCTTTTGTCTAAATTTCATAGCAGTGAATCCTACTTAACGTTGTGGTCTTGGGTCCTGCACCAGCATTATTGAATCTGTCCCATCTGATGACTTTTTAATCTCTGTTCCACACTTTGGAGATTCACAGCTCCTACACCCCACCAGGCAGACAAATAAATATCTTACATAAGCAGTGGTTATTTGAGTCCTTGGACTAAGGCATGAGTTTTTAATAGAAAAAGCTTATGATAGTTGTTGAAAGTAGAAAAACAGAATAACTGGGGGTTTTCTGTCTCACACTAGGTTAGACCAGTTCAACCCATCCCTTTTTCTGTACTTTTTAAGAGGCAGTACAAAACTCCACAGAAAACACACAATCACCAAATCGTAGCCACCCCATATATTTTTTCTCTGCTATTTTCTTACGAAAGTTAGTCTTTAATTTTTACTGCTTTCAAAACTCCCACATTATGCACGGCTTACATCTTTCCTTTTTCCAATTAAAACCTTGCCATTTGGAAACAGAATATTGTTTTCAAACTATGCTCATGAATGAATTATCTTCAGTATTTCTGCAAGTATTGATCCAGTTCCAGCAGACAGTATTCCCCCTCTCCTGCTTCAGAGCCCTGAGGTTTTAATGCTTTTTCTACCCTGTAGATAGCTGATCTGTGATTGTTTTCTGCAGCTTGAAGAACAGCTGCCTTTCCATAACCAGGATGATCACTTTAGTATCAATCTCTGTAGATTGCTTTGAGATCCTTTGGAAATGGAAGTTAGGCTTGTCATGTGATGCAACTTGCCCAGAACTATCACTCAGACAAAATGAGGCCTGAATCTGGTAAGTCCTAGGGAAAACAAGGAAAGCACAAACAGCTGTGGGGGGAAGGCTCAGTCAAGACTCTGAACTACATCCTTGCTGTTCCAAATAATTCAGGTACAGATCAGAAAGAAACACAGAGGAACTGGTAACAACCTTACATCACTGTAACATATTAGTGATACCAGAAATGACCATTAATTAACATGTGGAGAAATCTAAAGCAGCCTTGCCTGAAAATGATGAAACTGGTGACTTTCTGGCCACCTACATTAGGCAGTAAAACAATTGTTGCTGAGGTCAGGAACCCCATCACACAGAAGGCTAAACTTGAGCTGAAATTGGTACATGAATTGGTACCAGCAGGCTGCTCCTGGACAGTTTTACCAGGTGGAGTAAGGGAACTTGTCATGGCCAAAGCAGTCTTGACTTGGAAAATTTAATTTCATTTATCACCAACTAGCGCATATTTTTGATTACTGACTCAGCCTTTGAGAAAAAAAAAAAAAGAAAAACAAAACTATTAAACAAATATTTAGGTAAACACCTTTTTTTTCCCTCTTTCTTCCAACTCAATTTCAGTCCAACACCACTGCCAAGAAGGTTGAGACCTTCTTGGTCCCACTCATCTTGTTTTCCCCATGCATTGCTCTCAGTCTCTCCCAGTCCCTTCAATGTGGTGGGCAGTGCAGAAGGCTGAGCTGGAATGCAGTGGTTTCTCTTTGCCAATCCAAGCATTTGGGTAATTTTCCTCTGCTCTGATATAGGTTTTCCACACACCACAGTCCCTCAGGTGTGTCCCTGCTCTGGGTGTTGCTCTTTCTTAAATCTGTTTGAGCAGGGATGTCACACCCTCTGTTGGGGATCTTCTGACTGGCTTTGACAGGCTGAGGTTTTGAAGCATCCTGGGCTGTTCACATCCATACCAAAGATACCTGGAAGTAGCTGTGAGGCAGCTCTTGCACATGGCAGCCTGTAGCCTTGCTACAGAAGCCCTGCTCAATACAGAGTTGTTGCCCTGGTACCCCTCTCAGACACAAATGGAGTTTTCAGCTGGGTTATTTCTGTGTGTGTGTTTGTGTTTCACAGCTAGAAATTGCCAGCCAAATGATCTCCCTCAGCAAGCAAAGCTTAGATTTTAAGTCACTGAGTGGTGTTCTTTTCTTGTTGCTATCTCAATCTTACTTGCCCAGGACAGCTTACTTTCCTTTTAGAACTGTTTCTTTATTATCTTGTTCAAGCATAGGCTGCTAGACCAGGTGGTACGTTCAGATTCTCTCTGGGGAGCAGGGTCTGACCCAGAATTCTTTGCAAAGGAGATTTTTGTAATTTTGTAGTTTGGACAACACAACACCAACTGCAGAAAGCAGAGAAAATGTCCAAGCTATGGGAGTAACTGGCCTACAACAACTGAGTCAAGAGAAGTGTGAGTGCACCATGTCAAATTACAGCTCCTTCTACATGGGATGCCCTACTTGTGTGTGTTTTCTGCTTTTGGAAAAATATGAGATTATTGCAATAAAAGAATATGAACCTGTCTCAGAGGCTTTGTGATTTTTCAAGAGCTCAGAAATTGCCCCAAATACCCACTTCATTCTGCCTTCTGGAACTGTCAAAATTTGCAAAGTTTATAAAACATGTTCATAGTAAAATAGGAGACCAGATACCAAATACTTTTAAGTTGCCAAAAATCCAACAGAATTTAAATTACCAGAAGAAAATGAGCCTTTTTTTTTCTAGGCCTGTGCTGTGATTTCTATTTTGTTCCAGAGAAAGAAGGCACAGATAAATGTATCAATGAGCTTTGCAGAGAGCTGTTGCTCAAAGACAATTCAGCAGTGTTTCCTTGGCAATATGTCAAGAGGAGGAACTAGCTTATTGTTGCTGCTTCTGGCAAAGAAATCAGAGCTTTTTCAGTCCACAAATGGCAGAACATCAAAATGTTACAACACTGTGTTCCTAGAGCTAATGAGGGGGTTCTTTCATTAATCAAAGATCTATGAATGTACAGAATCCACATTTCAAATTGTGCTGTGTAAAGAGCAGAAGCTTGTTATTAGAAGTTCTAGAGATCAGGGAGACAAGGCTTTTTTCTGACTCTGTTTCATTGTATGGCCTTGAGGCAAGCCGGTCCACATGTCTGCACCTCCATTTCCCCAGCAGCAGGCTGAGACAGAGAGCTGCCCCATGGGGCCACTGAGAGTCTGAATAGATCATTTCTGAAAGAACTGAGCCTGGCATATGGAACTTTGTATATAAGTGTGAAGTAATAGCATGCAAACTAATGAAGTATGATCAGACCTGTCACTGCTCATTTTCTGCTGTATGCTCCTTGGAAAAAATGCACTGAATTAGTGAGATCTGAAATTTTCCAATGTTATGTCTGAACAGCAACTGGAAAGTGGAGCAATACTTATTTCAGATAGTAATTTGTATTATCACCTTCTCCATCATTATTATATACATTTTTACATAGTGAATTGCAGCTTCATTCGTGCCTTTTCTTGGCTACCATTCTAAAAGGCTTGTTTCACCCATTGTTTTCTACTTTTTCTTTCCTAAATATTTTATTAGATTGCCAGCATATCTGCATAATGATACCACTCCTTCATTCATATGCTCATTTTGCTCTTGGGCTCAGAACATCTCTAATCAAAAAGAAGGGTCCTCCCTGTGTGATCTGTTCACTCCCTTGTCCTGCCATGAGTTTTCCATGTGACAACAAGCAAAAGCATTTAGGATGTCCTGTACCTGCAGCCTGAATGCCTGTTGGAGCACCCATCTAATCTGGAGGAGTTTTTTCTGCAATACTTTTGGCATTAGTTTAAATCCTTTTCACTCCTGCCTCGGAAATCAATATGTTACTTCAGTGCTGTGCTTCCCACATAATTCTGCCAGGTTCATCTATATCCTACAGTCTCCTCACTCATCTGTCCTCACTCCCCTCCCACATCTTGTTCCACCATGTTACTACCTCCATCTGCACTCCACAAACTGAAAACACACCAGCTTTTCCTCCCTCTTTTCATCCCAACACAATTCAGTCCTAGTCAGACCGTGACCGGCACCATGCTCTGCAACCGGCACAATGCTCTGTGACCGGCACCATGCTCTGCCAGCAGCACTATGCTCTGTGACCGGCACCATGCTCTGTGACCGGCACCATGCTCTGCCAGCAGCACCTTGCTCTGCGACTGGCACAATGCTCTGCGACCGGCACAATGCTCTTCGCGCTAAGAAGCCGCTTCTTCGCCTCCGAGAGACGGAGAGAGTGGCAGCTTCCCAAAGGCGAAGAACGAAGCCGCGCAACACTGGGATTGTGTGTGCAGCTTGCAAACTCAGAGAGATCTCATAACTCAAACTCACAGAAAACTGGCCATGTAATGCATATAATTGACAAATAATCTGCAGAAAAAGCTAGATAGATTTGAAGATCTTTTTCTGTAAATGGCATTCAAATTATTTGCACAAACACACAGATGGGATTTCTGCTGTCTTCTTCAGGCCACTTCCTCCAGACAGCTCTCCATCAAATCTCTCTAGTTCTACTCTTCTGGTGATCCAAAGTCAGCACTGGGATGGTCCAACTGCATGGAATTACTGTCTGCTAGAAGTGCACCCTGAGGGCTTCTGTGTCCAGCATCACATGAGCTCTACTTAATCTCACCCTGTTGGTATAAACTGAGCTAGCTGGACCTTAAGGGACGAGATTGTGCACTGATTTTCTAATAGAAATTAGGTACTAAAAATGAGGCTGGAGGATTCAAATATTTCTGCCTCCAGCTTAAGCAACCCTAAATCTTGGTCTTTATCTGAAAAACTAGGTGAATTAACCCATTCGGCATTCCTATGCCAAAAATGTCAGTAATACAATAAGAACCGTCAAAAGAGTAACAATTCCAATCATTACTTTATAAAAATAATTCATTGGAAGAAGTCGGGAAGAAGGATGAGACATGCCAATATCCTACCCTGAGAATCATTCTGTTGATTTGCACAGGTTTCTTATTATATACCCATCTAATGCATTTGACATGCATGCTTGTGATGACACAAATACTTGCAAAGCTTACCAGATAAACCATGTTCTCTTCAGACAGCAAAACATTTCTTGATGGTTGTATTTGCTAATTACATTTAGACTCAATGTTCTTAAAGGTCTTTTCCAACCAAAGAGATTCCATCATTCTCTAAGTCGCACATCCTGCTTGTCCTGGTTTAGGGCAAATTTGGCAGCAAACCTTGAGAAGGGGTGATTTATTAAAAATATTGATCTAGTACCGATATCCAACTGTGACGGACAAAGACTCTCTAACAGTTTAAAGTTAGAAAGTGTATGTTTATTGCAACGCCGGGCAGCGTGCGGGATAGCTCCCAAATACACACTGTGATTTACAGACGATTGGAGTCCTTTTAGCTATACAAGTATTGAATGCCCAAAATACAAATATATATTCGTAATTTTGATACATCCCATTCCCCACTTCATATGGTAATTAGTTCAAAAGCTATTAAGCATGCATAGTTTGTTCCTTGAAATGGGTCGGTGGTCCCTTTCATGGGGAGGGGTCTGAAAATGAGGAAATAAATGAAGTCTTCCTCGTTCTGAACTTTCTACATTTTCAATGCAAATAAGACAAATTAACCCATTGGTAGAACTCCCATTCCCCATCTTCAGTTGGTTTCAGAACAGAGGAGGCCTACAATTGTCTTATGTTCCTAAAAGGTATTTATCAGTTTCTATATTCGTCATTATAAACCCAGCTAACCAAACATATGTTGACAAGCTGTTGCAGTGTGAGGTCATTTCCTCTTTCAGCTATCCCAGTCCCTCCCAGGTGTGGCAATACTTTCTTCCCCTCCCCCTCCCTTTGTCTCCTGCTAAGTGCTGTCAGTCAAAGCTAACATCCCAGCAGGGGCACCGCCTGGTTGGCAGAAGTTCAAAAGATGCCCCTCAGTGCCAAGGTCATTGGCCTGTTCTGTGTGTCACTCGTCCCCTGAGACCCTGCCCCTCCCACCTGGTTGGTGGCTCACCTGTCCCTTCCCTCCCCCTGCCCGAGCCTTAAAACTGGCTGCGATGACGCGGTCCGGAATTCTAATGGAGCTGTTCCTGAGATTCAGATGCTGTGAATAAAGTCTGGATTATAACCCTCTGTGGAATCCGTCTCCTTTTCCTCTTCACCTAGCCTATGGACTTTCTCCAGAGGTAAACTGAGTTCCTACAAGCCTGGACTTGTTCCAGTGCCCAGCTGGCCGTAGGTGTCTCTGAGGTGAAACCACCACAGTGCGGCCTCAGGCCAAGCAGCAAGGGCCAGAAGAGCCCAGGCACTTTCCATCTGGTAATATTGGAATAATACTCCAATAACAAGCAATCAATTATTAGTTAACTACTAACTCTTAACAAGGCCTACCTATTTATTTTGATAAACTCTAATAAGATTAATCTCTAACTAAAACCTCAGCTCCTCTAAAATCCCTAAGTTCCTTAAAGTTTATGTCTCAGCCCCCCCCCCCCCCCCCCCCCCCCCTCAGAAAACCCACCCACATGGGCCCTCCCTGCAACTGGTTTGGAAAAAATTTCCTCTGAGAGAAGTGGAAAAAACCTGTTTATTTAACAGGCAAAGCACTCCCCAGCACAAAAAATGAACAATACCAGATGACAAAACTCAGTCGCCGCTCTGAAGAGATGACAAATTCCGAAAGTCTGTCCTGTGGATGCTTGATCTCTTATCAATCCTTCCGGCACTGGGAAAGGCTACTGCCCAGAGTAGGCCCCCATAGGCCACAAAGTGCAAGCTCTCAGTGCTCCCCAGGTCCCAGTCCAGAGCAGGTTTGAAGAGTTCCATGAAAAGGGAAAGAAAAAAAGACAGTCCAGGGAAAACTCTGCCTCAGCCAGCTAAACCAACTGAAAAGCAAAGGAAGACTCTGTTCTGCTCCGTCAGTGCCCAGATAACACAGTGCAGCACAGAATGTGGAGCAGTGTTGCTTTTAGAAGAGTGAGTGCAGCCTCTGATAACAAGCTCCGTGCTTCTTCTTCTCCCCACCTTTGCTCTCAGAACCAGTCTTGAAGGCAGAGAATATAATATCCAGCATTAACAGAACAGATGACTGGGGATACAAGCATCATAAAGTCACCCTAGGACACTGCTCTACTGAGATATATCACCAGACTATGCTAAGACAAACTTCTGGAACTGCTAATTAAAATTCTACTATCACAGTGAAGCTGAGGAGGAAACACAGCTCACTACAGTTACCTTGTGGCATGCAAATGCTTCCTTTCAATCACAATGTTTTTTGTTTTTAAGTCTGTGACATCACAGGCATAATTCAACATCTTTTGGGCAGGAAGGAAGATATTATTCTTCTCATTATACTGATGGGGAAGCTGAAATCCAAAGCAGTTAATTCAAAGTGAAACAGCGATAAAGTCAATAGTAAAACTCATTACAGTTTTGTTTACTACCCTAAGTCCTTACTATCCCAAAATACAAGACCAGCTGTAAAAGCCTTGTGACTACTTAATTTTTTCCTATACCTACATGGGAGGGTAAGGGATAAGTGATCCCAAACAATGGTAATCCACAACAAAGCATTCTTGACATCATATTCAGCTTTGCATAGCGAGCTCTTCACCTGATCAAGTTATTTCATTGCAATAGTTTGGGGAGTAGCTTAGAGGACTGGGTGCTGTTTGGTTTGAAACCATCTTGATCATTCAGGAACACGGTAGCAATGAGAAAGTTCAAAATAAGATAGTGCTACACATTGATTTTCATATATGACAGACATATTTCTACAACACTGAAGGCTGAACTAATGCTTCCCTACAACATGGCTGAAGTGGCATCCTGTTCCCCATAGGTTTTTCTGTTTATTTTTAGCTGCTTTCTTACCAGATTAATGAGCTGAACCAGCTCAAAAAGGAATCAGATAAGTGCCAGAGCTTGAAAACAAAAAAAAAAAGATGCAAAATGGTGATTTGTAGATGCGTTTGAAAATAGAGTTTTTTCTATTTTTCATAGATACATGGCATTCTCTAGAATGATATTGCTCCAATGGTTTGAGTTTGGTTTTTTTTCCCTCAATTCTACATGTTATGCATTCTTTTTGGCCATTTCAGTAAATAGATTTTCTGATACGTGTGAAAGACGGTCTGAAGTTCCCCTCATATGCCTCATGACCATTCCCAGGACAGACATTGGGACCCTAAAGACCCTGATGGGAATTCTAGCCTGCCGGTGGTGGATGAACGCCAAAAATCCTGAGGCCCCTGAGCAGAATTCTGGCCAGCCAAGTGACTGTTCACAGCTGTGTCTACAGTGACTGCTTCTAGCAGGGCCTGCCAAGGGGTGACACGGCCTATATGCTTGCACCTGCTTCGCGACAATAGGCCAGGAATTTTCCCACCTCTTGGCCAGATGAACTTGCTGAGGCACCTTTGGTAGCCCCCCCATGGAAAATCCTTTGTCTGCTCCATTACCACCATGAGGGACGGAGATTGAAGCCCCCCTACCAAGGACTGAGACTGAGACCCCAGTAATTCTGATACAGGGGTGCTGGCCTGACTGAAGCAGGATGCCTGCCAAGTGTTGCTTACAGATGTGTTCACTGGACCTAGACTGGTTTCCCATAGAAACCAGTCCTGAAACAATGAGTCCCACTCACTGCTGATACTGACTTACCCTGCTGAGAACATGGACTGTCTGTACCCATCTTCAATACCTTTTTCCCCCTCAGCAGTTTCAATAGACTTCTTCTTCTTGATTGTATCTGTTCCCCCTCAGCCATTTCAAGATCTGTTTCCCCCCTCAGCAATGGACTATAATAGAACCTTGGCTTAAACAGGACTTTGAGATCTTGCCAACATGACTAGGCAATCTCCGTCAGCTGGACTACGAGGACTGTGTCTCTCCATGTTTGGTAGCTATACTCCCTCTCTCTTTCTCTCTCTCTTTTCTATTCTTTTCCTCTCCCTAATTCCTTTCACACATTTGCTGTGGTCATTCTATAAAGGTGCATTTGTTTTGATTGATACTGCAATCCCCTTTCCGTGTTGTCTGTTGCACCCGTGATCAGTTAACGAACCATCACCACCCCTGTTGGTATGAGCGGATTGTGGCAATACGTTCTTTCAAGCTGAAATTGGTTCTAGTCCATATAAACACACTGGTAGGTAAAAGTAGACTCTAAAGGATAATATTCAGAATGTATTTCCCTTGTCTTCCCATTAAAGCAAATGAAGAAAGCTGACAGGAGGTCTTCAGATAACATGCTATGCGAATCAAAAAGATTCTGTCCTTATTTGAAGCAACTGAGAAAGTCACATAATGAAATACAGTTCAGACAGATGGAAGGGTCACATATGATGTCAAATCTATGCTTTTAATGTTTGAATGAAACGAGATTTCTTGAAGTACAATCCTATAAAATGAAGGTGAATTTGCAGAAGCAATTGAACTGGGTCTGTTTTATAAACACAATGTTTTCTAATTAAACTGAGGATTCAGGAAGTCAACCTTGGAATTAAAAGTATTTAGAAACATACAAATACCAAGACTGGCAGTTCATTAGCTTTAACAGTCTCTTTAAAATAAGATTTACTTTTAACTTCTTCTTGTAGTAGGTCTGAAGACATTAGGAATGATGCAAAAAAAACCCAACCAACCAACCAAACAAACAAAACAAATAAACAAACAAAAAAAACCAAAAAACCCAAACCAAAACAACTTTCTCAAAAAGCTTGGAGAAACCAGAGAAATTATGATTTTTAGGGGTTAAGTAGTCCTTTAAAAGTTGTCTCTGGGAAAAGAGATAAAAACCCACTAGTTGACTGTGAAGTATATTCCAAACCTGTAAGGAAGCATGTAAGGGGCAAGAGCCTGTAATAAAACTACTATGCTGGGTTCATCTGTTGAAAGCATTCCAGAATGGTTGAAATTATGAATCACATAGTGTGGGATTAAAAAAAGAAAAAGAAAAAAGAAGAAAACATAAGGAAAAATATTTTGAACATGTTTTTCCCATTCCAAGATGGTAAAACGGCTTTATTTCATTTTGTTCCTAAGACTGATTTATAGCTTATGAAGTGTTTTACAATCGAGAGTGAGAGTGTTCCCACTAACCATACAGTTTGGATGGATCTCTTTTAAAAACTTTGCACAGCAGTAGATATGGTTTAGCACTCCACAATTCAGTCCCTGAAAGTGAATGGGTGTGGCAGATTTAACCCAACTGCCCAGTCCACCAGAATGCTTAATTATCTTGAAAAATGCTTTGCTGTATCTCATTATCTGGACATGTCTCTCTAGCTCCACTTTGAGCTCCTTGATCTTTCATCTACAGGATGAGATCCAGTTTAGCTTAACAAGGATATAGCCTTTCAAAACCACATCTTTTATCTTCTGTATTCATACAAGTACATTTCTACTGCAGGGAACCTTTTGGAAGATCCTAGTTGTTTTGTTTCTCAAATACGTTGTTGCATAAAATAGCTCTTTTAATTTTTTTCCCTGCTAAAGTATAGGGTCTGTGCTTAGATGATTGTGATGCTAACTCATTATAATCTATTCTTCAGTTGTACAGAGTATTCAGCAAAGTTTTCTTCTGAGGACATTCATTTTATGAGAAATGCTGAAGGTCTGACTTTAGTTGCAAAGGTCACTGATTGACAGGTTGCAAAATTGTTAAGTCTAGTAACAGCAGGAAAAATGTGCTGTTGCTGTGTCTGTAAATGTCGTGTCAGCTGCTGTTGGGATAAAAAGCATGAGCATAAGCAAAGATATCTGCATGAAAAGAAAAGAAACAAAGAAGACATTTGTTGTGATTTCTGCACTAAGGAACAAGAAGAAGCATGAAGCGCTAATTTCAGTGGCTAAGACAGTATCATCCTTGGGCCAGTTCTCTTCAACATCTTTTGAACAACCTGGACACAGCACTTGAAGGAATAATAAGCAAGTTTGCCAAAGACACTAAATTGGGAGGAGCTGTCAACTAACTCCCTTGAGGGCACAGAGACCTTGCAGAGAGATCTTGACAAATAAGAGAGATGGGCTGGGAGTCTATGCACAAATCACAAAAGGGGCGGGACTGCTGGGGACGGCATCTCAAGCTGTTGTATTTTCCAGCATCAGTCTCATTACATGGTGATGACAATGGGAAGCTGCCAGCAGCTCACGTCCCCAGCAGCAGACAAAGAACTTAATGTTACAACTTACTTTAAAAGTTTTTTGACCAATCACACAAAGCAAAAGCATATTGACAGTAGTTCTATCCAATCACTATAAGCACATGTACCCGTGGTTAAAACAATGCTTGCTTCTTTTGAAGACCTGCTTGTAAGCCTTAAGATACAATGCACAGAGGTCTGTTATTAAGCTTAGAACTTCCTAACATCTGGCTAGATATACTTTGCTGTAGCTTAGGGGGTTATTCTAGACAAGCATTAATACACAGACCATTGTTTTATTTGTCCTTACTTTTCTACTTCTCATATAATTTTTCTGCTGACAAACCTTATGACTACTGCTTAGCTCCAATCACAGTTCTGCTGTCTCTGAGGCCTGCCTTTTGCAGCTTTCCCAAACCCCTCTGTTTTTGAGGATTCCCACAGGCAATCACCAACCAGATGGAGTTGAACAAGGTCAAGCGCTGGATTCAGCACCTGGGACAGGGCAATCCTGGTGAGTGTATAGACCAGGGAGCAAGAGGCTGGAGAGAAGCACTGCAGAAAGGGACTCAGGCTCCTGGCCAAGGGCAAGCTGAATGTGCATCAGCAGTGCCCTGGCAGCCAGGAGGGCCAAGTCTGTCCTGGGGTGCATCAGGCACAGCATCGCCAGCTGGGCAAGGGAGGGGATAGTCTTGCTCTGCTCTGCTCTGCTCTGGGACGGCCTCACCTTGGTATTAGAAAGTCCTAAAATGAGGTCTACAAGGACAGGACTCAAAGAAATGGCATGCAGCTGAGTCAGGGGAGGTTTAGGTCTGGTATCAGACAAAAGTTTTTTAACCAGAGGATGGCTGGGCATTGGAAGAGTCTCTCCAGGGAGTGGTCACAGCATCATGCTTGTCTGAGTTTTGGACATTGCTCTCAGGCATATGGTGTGATTATTGAGGATGGTCCCATGCAGGGCCAGGAGTTGGGCTTGATGATCCTGATGGGCCCCTTCCAATTCAACTGATTCGACGACTCGATGGTTCTGTCTTGGCCACTCAAGGTATATTGCTTGGTCTCATCAGATTTTGATCTGCTCTTGTTGGTCAGACTTTGTCACTACTGGCTAATGATATTTATCACAAAAGACAAAGTGCCTTTTCTCAATTTTCTCAAGAAATTGGAACATGCACCCTAGAATCCTAAAAAAGTCTTTTCCTTGAAACAACACTGTCTCCTGCCCAGGAGTCTTTACAGATCTTAAGGAGAAAGAAGGCAAAATGAGGGGATGTATTACAATGAAACATTGTCAATTTTCTGGTTCTTCAGCAGTATATTTGCACTTCCACTATTCTTTTCTATAAAATCATGGTTTTGTATAGCATCCAGTTTTCTAGCAAGACACATTTATTCAACTGAGCCCATCAGTCTCTGTGAAAATATATTGTCAAAAGCACAAAACATATGAATAGGCAGTGACAAGTGAGGGAAAAAAAGAGTATGAGAAGCAGCTCCATGGTACTAAAGTGAGACAAGAAGGAGGAGGAGGTGCTCCAGTTGACAGAGCAGAGAATCCCTCACAGTCCCTGGAGGACATCATCGTGAAGCAGGTTGTCTCCCAGCAGTCCCTGGAGAACTGTGGAGGAACACATACCTACACTGCAGCTCGTGGAGGGCTCCATGCCACAGCAGGTGAACATGCCTTGAAAGAAGCTGCAGCTTGTGGAGAGAGGGCTAGAAAACCATCCTTGACCTCTTCTTTAGTGGAAGAGTATGTGTAAATGTTAAACAGATGCTAACTCTAATCTATTCTCTTTCCACTTCTTGTCTTAGGTAAGTAAGAAGACAATCCAAGAATTAGAAGCCTAAATTCTTTTGCTTCAGGCTCCCATGCTCTCTGCCATTCCCTTAAAATTTACTTTGATATGAAGTAAAACTCATGATAAAGTTCTTAAGGCTTGATGTTCAGGCTTTTCAGAAAATAGAGAGTGAAAATAACTCTTGTCACTGTCATTTTTTTCATAGAACTAAAAAAAGTGAAATTACTGTTTTCAAAGGACTTATGGAAATCAATTGGTAGAGGTGGTGAGACTGAAGAGTAGAATTAATCTGGAAAGAGAATATCATGGAGCTACCTCAGTTGTGTACAAGTTTTTTACCAGGAACTCTGGACTTTTAAACAGACTTAGCACACAATAGTTATCTCTGGGAATATTTTAGTATGTATAGTACATTCATCTTCAAATAGTTCTATTTGTTTTACAGTTATTACTTAGGCTTTAAATTTTAAGTGAAAAAAATATTTGTGATTCAGATAATTTCCATTTCTGAAGCATTTCAGTTGTTGACAGTTTTTGCTGTCTCCTGAGGGCAGGAAAATAGTCTTTGTACCAATACTGAAACAAACTAGATGGAAAAAATAGTTTTCCTCATTCTTTTCTGTCTATTCTAACAGGCACAGCAGCAAGACCACTGCTATGAGTCTGAGTGGCCTTACCACTCCTGGATGACAAACTTGTAGTGGCTAGTATTTTATTTGCACACATTTCTGATGCCGGTTGTTAACTGTTGTGCAGAAAGATCTGTCAACTGTTTTCACAGGAGGACACTCCTGAATTGCTTCACTTGCCTCTGAACCAGAGAACTAAGCTGGCACTCAGTTTCTGAGATCTTGCTTTGCTAGCCCCCAAACCCATTTCCTTCAAATGCATTTTACTCTCAACCAAAGCACTTCATTACTTCATGATGTAATCTCTTGCTCTTAATGTTCAGGGGATTGTTTAGAACATATTCCAGTAAGCAGGTAGAAGGGTCCTGCGTTTTCAGACTCCAATTTTCACCTTCAGTTGCAAAGGGAAAGAGCGGAATTTCATATTTCTTCACCTCTGAAATACGGCTGTGTGTAGTGGGCTTCCTTCTTTCAGGGTTTCCTGTGACACAATGCTTTCTTGGCATCCTTTGCACTCCATAGATGAGAGACACTTTAGTGACTGTAGACTTTTCTGAGAGCTACAGGTTCTTTTCTCCCTCTATTCTCACCTGCAAGTTTTTCTGTATAATCACCCGAAGCCCATGACTGTGTATTACTCCATGCATTTCTCCACCCTGTATTTCACTGTTCATTTCTACTCTGTGGTGGGAGGTGTAGCAGAAAAGGAGGATGTGTTTGTGTTCCAGGTGTGTTTGGGATGAGCACGGTGTGGTGTACAGGAAATAAGGTACAGGAAGCAGCCACACTTCTGGTGTGTGGGTGAGGTGGTGTGTTCACAGGTGTGTATTCCCTGTGGGAATGATGTGGGATGTGAGGCATTTTCAGCCCTGCTCACTGACTGCAAAATGTCTTTAACCCCAGGTCATGGAGATAGGGGATGGCTGCTGTGTGAGAGAACATCTCATCCTTCTGTCACCTCTGAGAGAGAAGGTGGCTGGAGGGTCACCAGACGGTGGGGAAAGCTTTCTGTTCCGGCTACTCTTGCTGGGAAAAGGGCAGGTGCTACTGGAGGAATAGCAGGATACCGGAGGACACAAGAGGCAAGGAAAAGGTAAAGGGTTTACACATTTACACATTTTACACTCTCTTTGTACAAGTGTATACACCATGAACTCCTAATCTCCCTGACACATTAGGAAACCCTCTCAAGTTCTGCAGGCAGTTGCCATCCTCTTGTCACCCTCTGTGCTCCATCAGTCCCTTGGGAACAGCATCCATAATCTGCTGAGCACTAGCAGAAGGGATCTTATTTGGGAGAGCAAAGCCAGATTTTCAGCAGCAAGGAAACAGTCTGCAGATTTGGTGGCAGCTATGACACTTGCCACATGTGCTGGCAACACTGAGTGGGAATGCTTTTGCCCTAGCAAACAGCAGAGAGTTAAATCCTCTGCAAACAGTAGGGATTTATTAATGTAAGGATTTACATTGACTGACCTCAAGGTCTGCTGCTACATGGAAAATGGTAAAGAGGTCAAGTAGCAAGTTACCAAACCCAAGGTTTTATCAGCCTGAAAGGGTTCTATACATTGGTTCAAGGATGGTGAGGCACAAACACTGCTACCTCCTGAAAGCTCTCTAAGTTTCTGAATGGTGTGCGGACACTGCAGGAGGCAGCTCTAGTGATAAAGAGAGGGTTGTGACAAAAAGCCAAAACAGAGTCCCGAGCTCTGACAAAGACTCCTCCCAGATATGGGGGGAATAAAGAGTGGTCAGGAAATGAATCAGATCAGTTTTTCCTTCAGCTAATAATTCAGTACATTCAACCTTATTGCAGTTCTAGCAATGTCCTCACTTGAAAGTTAGGACCTTTATGTTCTCCCCCTGCTTCCATGTAGCACTGTTTTTAGCATTCATTAACAATCTTTTAATTCCCAAAAACAGTACAACATGCAGATGGCATTGGCCAGAGTGCAAAATCAGGGAGAATCAGACCCACCCTTCCTTTAGGGAAAGGTGCTGCAAGATCCAGCTTTTTCAGTAGAATATTAACTAATTCCTGTAACGCGTCTATATCCAGGCCTGGGCTGTGCTTTGGGATGTCTGCAAGCTTCCACGAACACAAACATCTCCTAAAGACTGGCAACAGGGGCTAGGGCAGCTGCTGTTTGTGGTCAGCTGTGCTGTGCTTGGGTCAGTCCTGGAAGTGCCATGTCAGCAATGAGCTCTCCAGTCACTCTCTGTGCCTCACCCTGGGGAAACACTCATCTGAGACTGAGTGACAACAATGAGCTGGACTTTCTCCCTCTGGTAGTCTTATTTCTGTTTTAATCAGTGTTTCTTTCATCTCAGACATGACTGTTTTATGGAAATGAAAACATCAGTGTTTAGCATAACTTGGGACATTTTATTAGTCCAGATATGTCCTTCATGGTGATGTTGTAAGGCCCCAAAATAAGTGATCTCTTTACTTGTGTAGTCTCTGCTCCAGGAAAATATTTTCTTCAAAGGAAAGCATCAGGATGACTGGATAAAGGATCCCAGGTGCAGCAATAGTGACCAAGGCACAGTATTAATTATTTAACCTCTTTAAACCAGCTGAGCTCATAACTTCCCCCAGGCCTTGCTTTAATATAATATCTATAACCCACAAAAAAAAAAGGTTATAAATAAAACAGCCTTGGAGCACAAGCTAATATTCCACATTTGGACTAGGTAAATTACCAGGTAAATTCAGCAATGTACTGGCCTGCACATTTTGTGTTAGTGCCTCTCAGCAATGGCACTGATACAAATGTGCAAAGCAGCATAGCAGGTACAAACATCTGTGGCACCATTTTCCTAGGAAAGGGGAGAGAGAGGGAGTGGGAAATGACTACTTAGATATACTTTATACCACTTTTCTACCTGAGCCAGCAGACAATATCACAATCCACACAGAAAAATCTTTACTGCATTTGAAACTGAAATTCAAATTATTTCAGCTAATAGTGTATGCTTTTGGCTGCATCTTTGCCCATCTGGCTGTAGTCACAGCACCCTTCTGCCATACAGGGGCAGCTTGTTTCAGTCACCGTGGTGGGTATGAGCTCAGAAATTGCTACTGTGGGCAGGCTCCAATACAGGATGAATTACTCTCTCCCTCAGTAGCAGCAACAGAAGCTCTCACTGTGGCTCCCCTCTGTATGCAGAGGGAAGAGAAGGACCTATTGAGCATAGCAAGTTTTATACCTGTGGATTTCAGTGTTGTAATTCTTGACTTTATCACTCCAAGCAATTCCCTCGCTCAATGCACGTGCTGCCCCTAGAGCATCGCTGTGGCCCATTCCTGCCCCCTCAGCCAGAGGGACCCACACAAACCACAGGTGACATGGAAGGAGGGAGGGAGGGGCAGGAAGTGGCACGTCTGTCACTGCTTCTCCAGATGACAGCATGCATCCTTTTCCTCTTCATGCACTGCCAGAGCCTGGCTTGGAGTCACGGTGCTGAACAAATGGCACTCGCTGGTTTTGCCAGCTCCCAGCAGGACTCCTTCCCCCTCATGCACAGATACCTGCAAGGAAAAGCAACCTCATTTGTCACTACTGCAGGCTTTTTCAAGGAATCGCAGATTTCCTTATCTTTGCTCTCCTGTGTTTAGGGGACCTTGTGGCATGGCAGGCACCCTGAGCCTCTCTCAATTCTTCCCATGGCGAGTTCCGCATCAGCCTGGGCTGCAGTGACACAGGACACACGCTTGGCTCCATGAGGGACTCGGCTGGCACAGCACATGGGACTTGTCCTACCACACCCACCAGAGGCAGTGGGGCACAGCCAGAGGTGGTGACCAACCTCATCCATAGTTGATGAGGCAGGAATCCACCGGCCTGCCAAGGCCTGGCGAAAGCAGGGCCTCACGGCGCTCATGGCTGTGTGGGGCTGAGGGCAGGGCCTCAGGGCGCTCATGGCTGTGTGGGGCTGAGGGCAGGGCCTCAGGGCGCTCATGGCTGTGCAGGGCTGAGGGCAGGGCTGAGGGCAGGGCCTCAGGGTGCTCATGGCTGTGCAGGGCTGAGGGCAGGGCCTCAGGGCACTCATGGCTGTGTGGGGCTGAGGGCAGGGCTGAGGGCAGGGCCTCAGGGTGCTCATGGCTGTGTGGGGCTGAGGGCAGGGCCTAGGGCAGCTGCAGGCCAGCCCTGCTGCAGCAGCGCCAGCACAGGTGGCCACAATCCTGAGGGGCTGACAGGGACAGGGCCAGGACAGATACAAACAGTCCTGGGCCACGGGCATCAGGACAGGTGGCCCAAGGTGCCTGGCAGGGACAGGCAGGGCTGGTGATGGCCCCGAGGCCCCATCAAGGCCTTAAAATGGCAGAAAATGCTAAAGTGTATTCATTATGCATTTTAAGACTTTCTTACATCATCCAGGTCTAATTAAAAGTCCCACCAGTGGCATAGGAAGACACAGATAGGTGTGTATGTGACAATACCACCAAAAATAGGAGAGATGGGACTTGTCCTGGTAGACAGGAGAGAGTAAACCTGGGGTTGTGGGAAGAAGTAGCAGCCAAAGTTCTGGCAAAGTCATCCCTTCGTTCACAAGCCCACATCAGGAAGAAATGCTAGTCACCCATTTTGGACCAATCTGTGATTTTCAAATGCATCTTTATTGATAAGTTGATTAAGCTCTAGTCTGAACTTTATTTTACAAGAACCTGCAGCTAACCAACACAAAAAAATTACCATCATTACCTTGTACAATACTAGCACAAAAACAGAAATGCCACAATTCAGTTGAAAGAACTGTAAAAGAACTAAAATCGTAAACTCTACACTTAACAAACAGTTGTGATTAGTCCCACGTGTCATTTAAACCCAGCAGCGGGAGGGGAGACTGAACACAAAACCAAGCACCCCCAGATGCCAACTCTTTCTCCCCTGAATGTGCTTAACCACGTGCTTGGCATGAACAAGTGGGACAGCAGCAGAGAGATGCACACCATCTGCCTGTGTCTTCTCTTTTATCCTAGAAAGCCTCCTGGGTCTGTCCTCTGCTTCAGAATATTCAGAGCTTCCTAAAACAAGAGATTGATGCAGATTTGCACCCAAAGGATGTGAAGAAAGTCTGGTAGTTGAAGGAGAGTGAGTCTAAAAGAGAGGACTGAGCAGTGCAGGCAGTGCAGTTATCCAAGTTGGCAGTAGGTACAACTCATCCAAACACATTTATTCCAGATGAACACAGGATGGAACAGCAAACCTGAAGTTCAGGATGTAGTACTGGGGATATTATGCCAACCACTTCATCATCTGCACCCTCATTTTCTGTCTGCCTCTTCTGACTACTCTGTCTGCATCCTCTGTGGTTCCTCCCTTCTCTGACATTCTTCTGGTACTTCCTAACCACACAGGCAGTAACTCTCCCACCCCACCACGCTGCCCTCCCTGAACTTCACACAGTTCTGCCAGTAACTCCCACCTGACACTACCATCAGCTCTCCTGCCTCGTGCACCTCCATGTAACAACAGTCAGAGAAGGCTGAAAACCTGATTTCCTGTTCCCCACACTCAGAGGAGCACTCATTTTGATTTCTCATTCCTGAGGAACACAGGGAATGGTGATCGAACTTTACAAGTAAGTAAACTGAGCAAATGCCTTCAACTTAATTTGGAATTCACCTGTATTCTCCATCCTTCTTCTCTTTTCCTCCCTCTTGGTCCCTCTTTTAAATGTAGGAATGTTTACAGCAATTCAGGCCTACCTCTCTGATTTTTAGTTAAGACCCCAGAATTTTCCTGAAAGTCAGCTCACTCTCCAAGACCTATTCCTTCATCATAGTTACGGCAGTAATGGGAAAATCTGCTGTTTCTGCCACTGAGAAGAAACTGCTTTGGCATGACAGCATAAGGCTTGCACAGCATCTGACACCCTCTTAAGAACAACACTGGCTTAAAACAAAATAAGGAAAAAAATCTACAGATAATCTATTCCCTTTTCCCTTCAGGTCTAAAAGAACCTCTTTTGTGGCATAGAGAGGCACTGTGACCCAATCACAAAAAGCCAGCAGAACACATGTGGCAGTGACTGATTTCCTACGCTTGTGCACGTGGTGCAAGGGCTGTACAGGGATGAGACATGGAAGGGAAGGCTAAACTCACAGGAACTCTGCCATCTTCAAATCTGCAGAAGACTGGTACAAGGACAACACTGATAGATAATTTTCTGTGTTCACCAAAAACAAGACCACTAGTAGTTAGTTGCCTTAATGCACAGCAAGGGTGACTAAAGTTAGGTATCAGGAAAAGCAATCTCACTTGTAGGCTAGCTAGAAACTGAACAGACAATCTCAGCAGCCTCCAGGATCTTCCTCAGTGAAGTTCAGTAAGAACAAGTTTGATGAGCAGTCATGGTGGGCATGTTTGGGATACTCAGTCCTGTCTCAGAGCTGGTGTGGGCTCTTGAGGTCCTTTCTAGCCCTGTGCTTACGAGTTTATCAGTTGACTACACTGAAAAGAACAAAAGGGTCATTTTTCTGTCCAGCAGTTGCAATTAAAGCAACAAAGGAAAAAAAATTGCAGAATTTTTCCTTCCTTTCCCCAACTTTCACGTCTCACAGCTGAGGACTTCCCAGCCCTCAGAGTAAGCCCTTCTAATACTGATGGACAGAGCCACCAGCCCTTTTAATACTGATGGAAATGATGGGAAACACAATACCCTTGGAACAATTCACAGGTAGTAGCAGGAATGAGGACTGTCAGCACAGGACAGCCTTGTGTGGGCAGAGTGAAGTATTTTATAGCTCACTGAATGGGGGCCATGGACAAGACAGGACAAGGTCAGTGTACAATACATGGCATGCCTTCTTCATCCAATGAAAGGGTTACATGAAAATAGCCATCCTGCCCAGTCACTCTCCTGGAGCTTCACTACACTGGCTTGTCTAGCAGCCTCCAGCACTAACTACTTCCAGCTGTGGCAAGAGAAGAATTGTGAACAGGGGAGTTTCCCCACCCCCCAGTGTGGAACCTCTCCTTAGTCTTCAAGTTCACCCTGTCCCCCTACCCTGACTCCCCCCAACTTAAAAAATAATGGTGATAATTAATGCATGGAAGCTGATGACATTGTGCATGTGGTTCACTTCCAGTTCTCTTTTTCTCTTCTCATGCATCCTCCACCTGCCTCTCCAGCAACCCCCTCCCCACCAATCCATTCCATCAGTCCATCCAGCCTGCATGCCTGGGGGGCTGCTGCTCACTTGCCATAGACGCTCTCGTCGCTGTAGGCCACATAGAGAAAATAGTCCTCCTCATGGTTATCCTGCCAGGGGACAAAGGGACAAAGTGAGGAGCCAAAGCTGGGAACTCACTGCATGTGAGAAAGCTCAACCCAGAGATCATTGTAACATGAACAGGTAACTTCTCTTTCACTGCTCCTCTCCGTTTACGTCAAAGGCTTCACTTCCCAAGACCAAAGAGAACTCTGGCCACAGCTGCTTCTACACACAGGCAGGACACATTTCTGTACACAGGGAATTTACTTGAAGAGCCACAGCCAGGCTGTGTTGCAAGCATGCAACAGGAACAGCTCTGACTGTTCACCAGTATCTCAGCAGTGGTATGGTTTTAAGATCGAGAGAGAGACTTGGAAGGATTAAACAAGTCAAAAATCACCTCTAGATGGTATTTTTAATTTATAGTATTTTTAATTTTTCAGAACACTCTGACCAAGTGGCTGTATTTCTAAGTCCTGTTTTACATATGAGCAGTAGAGCTGATATGTTAAGTGATTACACTGACACAAAAATTCTGTGGAATGCCAGCAACAGAGATCTGACCTCAGCTCTGGACAGTCAGACACTTTCCTTCAACGTGTTCAGATTTGGAAAGCACCCTGCCTGTGTTATCTTTTATTATCTTCATCAGTACACAGACTGATGAAGTATCCAGTTACTGTCAAAAAGTGACAGGCTCACAGCACCACGCCAAAGCTCTTTTATTAAAACACCCAGCAGAAGGAGAAATCAAGGAGAAATAAATTAAGGCTGCAAGCCACCCATGATATAATGGCTATAGAGGTGAGAAATATGGGCATCCAATATGCCTTTAAGATTGATCAAATTCTACTTTCTACTGCTGAGTAGAAATAGTGGGCAGCAATGCTCGCAGCATCCTATGTAATCCTCATTTACACAGTACAAGTGAGGAAAAAGTAATTCTAGGCAAAGAATAAGTGTTCCCCAAGAAAGTATTAATAAACAGATGGATGCCCATTGATACTGGCCCTTTTACTGGCTTTTTACTTACTTTTACTGGCTAAAAGGAAATCTCTTTTGTATACACGGCAAAACCTATGTTCACCACCCTCCCCAGCCCCGATCTGTGAAAAGGAAGTGGTTTATTTCAATACTTTGTTAAAGTAGTAGGAGCAATAGATCATTGTTGGGGCAGGTATTTGCCACAACCCTTTTAACAGCAAACAACCAGCTGAACTGATAAGGCTCCCCAGGCTCCTAAGTGGGGGATGGAACTCTCCTGACCAGGTGATGGGATACAGCTCAGGGCAAGAGGGTGCCTGTGTTCAGGCATCTGTGACCAAGCTGAAACCACTGACACTTCTGGACATTGCTCCTGCCAATGAAAGGCAAGAAAAAAAGGCCAGGCTTACCTCGTACAGCTGGCCCATGGTAGCACTGGTGGGAGGGATGGTGTTATTGACAAAGAAGAACAAAGCATCTTCCGGCCTCAGGTGGATCCGCTTTCGGATTAAGAAGTAGAATTGACCAACTGAAGAGGAACAAAGAATGCCTTTAGATGCAGAAGGAATGTTGGAGGTTTTTTTTGTTGTTGTTGTTATTGCTGTTTATTTCTGTATTTTAACTCTAACCATGACTGTTTTCTTTTGGTGGTGGAAGTCACATGCTGTATATAAAAAGTAGGGGAACATGAACAATGCAGGAAAAAAAGCAAGAGAAGAAAGCACTAACTTCATGACTGTAACCACATGAACAGCCAATCCACTCAGAGCTGGCAGTTTCTCGGGTACACACCCCATGCCACATCCCCTCTAAACCCACACTCCACCTACTATAATGCTCTACTGAGGGGAATTGGTGGGAAGACCTTTAACTAGCTTAACCTTTAAATCCTACAGATCAAAGACACCTTAGAGAATTTAGCCTTGGTGTAAATTGTTATATTATTCCTGAAAAAAAAATCCTTATTATTTACTTGAACTATGTTGCACAAAAGTTTTTCACATTAAATACTGCAAGAAGAAGAAATGCTGTTCCTTTAGCTCATGTTCTTAAATAAAAACAGATGTAATCACACTCAAGATCACCACGACCATTCAGAAAAAAGAATTCTGGAGCTATGACTACAGCTACAGGGGTGGAAAAAGGATGGGACTATTGCAAGAACTTGTCTCTTCCTGCAATAAGAGTACAGCCTCTGGCAACTCTGCACCTAGGTCATCATTGACTGGCCATGACACTGTCCATGATACACAATTTAGTTAGTCACTGTTGCCATGGTTAGAACTCAGCTGTCACACGCTAGTTAAGCCAGTGAGATACCTTGAAAGATCTCAGAGAATTCAGCATGCTGTAATCCAGGCTATAAGGTGTAAATATAACAAGGACAGCAGATAAATGAGATGTTTAGCCTGTCTGGATATTTTCTTTGTGCTGATCACAGACTAAAAAGCACTTCTGAGACCCTCTCACTGAAAATCAGAAGAAATTGTTAATTTCATTGTTACCTGTGAGGTCAGAAGGCACGAGATACTTTCTTTTGTCTAAGTCAGGTACTCTGGCTTTGGGTGCTTTTTCCACAATTACCTGGAAAGAGAGAGAGAGAGAGCGCAAGAAACAGATGATGAGTATCATAAACCAAAATGATCCAAAAAACATCAGTGGATAAGGATATTACCCTCTGATACCAGGCCTTTCGGTATATAATCTGAAACAAATACACAACATTAAAGAACACACAGGTGAGATGACTTAAAGAAGAAGAACAGAAGACAACCTAAAATCACTCCCAATATCTGTGCTGGGAGCCCAGGCCTGCAGCAGCAAGCGTGGTGAGTGAAAAAAAAGAGTCCAGAACAGACATAAAAATAAACCATAACGGCTGAGGAAAAAAAAATAATGAGGACACCTTGATGTTCCCAATTCAAGTTAATTTTGTGTGAAGCAGCTGTCAGGAGGCTAATACATGAACACAAGTAAGTTAAACTGTTTCCAGGTTACAGTTCCAAACTGCCCTGCACAAAATCAGCCCTACTCCCAGTAGTCCCACATCCTAATTTCTACTTTCACCAACACCAAGTGCTCTAGAATGAAGCAAAGAATTAAAGAGAAACTACAGCTCATTGGGAAATTTTTTTTTTAATCTCCAGTTCTTCAGGAGTTATCATCTACTTGGAAATTCAAATCCTTTAAGTTTATTATCCATATTTCACATAGCTATGGACATTTCCTTAGTCAAGTAAATATACAATAATTAAAACCAGCCTACCATCTGGGCAACTGGACCCATTGAGATCTCTTGACAAAAATACCAGTTTCCTTATATTCTAACAGAGAAAAATACAAAGCTCAGCAGCTTTAAGATCAAACAGACCAAGAGGTCTTTTGCTAAAAGATATTTTTTGTTAGCAGAGCTAGGTGAAATATTTACCTCAGAAACAGGAATTATTCCAAAGTGACCTGATCTCCTTTTCCACTGAAACCTTTGGAACAAGTGTGTTTGTGCAGAAAAAAAATGCAGGTTTTTTTTGTGATATGTATTTTTGAACTGGTAAAAGGTCCATCACTTTCAATCTATGTGGCTTGCTGTTCTGCAGAAGCCATTGTGACCATCCAAACTAAATCTAAAGCTGGATTTTCTGAACTTTCTAAACTTTTTAATTCCCTTAAGCCCCATACTAGTAAATACTCCACCTGAAACACTGTGGGACTAATTTCTAAGGGTTCCGTGCTCCCATTTTTCTTTGGCAACCCAAATTAGCAAATACAGCTGTTGTGTAAGAGAAAAGGTTGAACTGCTGTGGACTAAGCCTTCTTTGGAAGCAAAACAATGTTGCCCCACCAGTGAGACACCATACCAGAACAAAATGTTATCGTGAGCTTAGTGTATTTTAGCCTGGACATGGTGCTGTGCTAACCTGAATCCTTCTAGAGCCAAGTGAGTCTCTGCAAAATATCTCACACCAGAGAGGTACCAATTAGGACATCTTTTCCCTGTGCTCCATTTCAATGTGGTTAGCACAGCCAAACCCCTTGAAATTTCCAGGTTTGATTTTAAAATAGAAACATGGTTGCCTCAGCTACTTCAAAATTATCCAGTACCTAAGTTAGTGCAAGCCACTCAAGCTCCTTCAGGCAGTTTGAGGTAGGACATGCATTTCTGTACAAGATGCAGCTGGTAAATGCTGTGAGGGAAGGACAGTACCACAATCTCACCGAACAGCAACAGCACTTCTCACACTTTTTACCAGCACAGCCAAACAAAGCAGTATCTAACACAGTAAACTGCAGTGGGGAGAAACCTTTAGTTCTTGCCTCCAATTAAAAAGACCTACTGACAAGCCAAACTGCTTGCTGTGACTACCCTAACTGGAGGTGGGGGGGAAGGAGGGGCCTTATAGATTGATCATTAGATAATAAAGGAAAAGAAGTCATGCTTATGAGAACAAGGTGAGCGTTGGGGCTTATAAGCCCCTAGGAAAGATTTAAATCAGATGACCACTGATTTAAGAGATGTTAAGAAACATCTCCCTCCTGCAAAGATGCACAGAAGGAATGGAGGTGCTCTGCTAATCTGACTGGCAACTGCAGTCAGTTTGCTGGATAATGCAGGTTGTCTCTTCTGAAGCACTAAACCCTTCACATACCTAAAAAAACCTACAAGGAAAATCCTAAGGGCAGAATACAGACTATCTACGTTTGAGCTGTTGCTGAGTGGTGACTGTGACAATGCAGGGCAGTGAAATCTCATCAAAATGCTGAGATGTATCATGGCACTGCAGCATAGGCAGCCAAAAGGATGACATCTCCAAGGATCCTGCTGTCAGGAAGGGCAGACGCAGAAGTGATGTGAAGAACAGAGTGCTGCATTCATTTCTTTGTATGCAGCTATGTCAAGAGGCTATCCCTAATAATTCACATCTGGGCCTTGCTATGCATCATTCCAATGATCCTTAACTGCAGCACACCCTGTTATTCTGGTCCTGGTTTTCTTCACAAAGTTCTGCTGATGCCCCCCCTATCTTGACCTCCTTTATCTCCTGCCAGACTAGGCCTCGTCCTGGGCTCCCCACAGGGTTCTTCCTGACACATTTGTCATGGCCTGCTGTGCAATCTGCCACGTTAATCCTCAATTTACACCTTCTCTCTCGGCTGACCTACGGAGCCCTCATCATAAATACCCAAACCCACACACTTCAAGCTGCATGCTCAACCTATGCTATGCCAGGCCTCCCAAAAACAGAGAGAAAAAAAAGGCACCGAAATACTGACTTCCAAACACTTTTTCAAGTCTATTTGAGGGTCCCTCCCGAGATAAAACATGCTGTTAGCCTGCAGGGAAAATATGGAGTGTAACTGTTCCCTCCCTGTCATTAGTTTTACAGGGTGATCCCAGTTTTTTGAATGCCGTACACCTGTGCAGTAAATCTAGGGCAGACCTCTCCAGTGAGGATAGAAAAAAAGAATACTTGCAAAATGTTTATTAAAAAGGAAAAAAACCACTCTACACTTAATTAGATTTGTCTTTTTTTTTTCATCCCAATAATTATTTCGAATTACGAAGCCAGAAGTTTCCCACAGGCACTCCAAAGGGGCCTAGGAATGAGGAAGCAAAATTTAGCTAGATGACCTTGCATTCCAAGTGACATTTTCTACACAGAATGATTTAACAGGAGGGCAAAAGGGTTGACAAGTATCATGTTTTTGCTCATGCAAAGGTAAAGAGCAAGGCTAATCGAAAAGACACGCAAAACTGAAGTAAAAATAAAAATAACAGGGACGTATGAGATGACCCGGATGCAGACCATGTTTAGTATGAAGAGTACCCGGTTAGCCCACTTACTGATCTCCATTTTCACAGAAACAAGGGTGAGCTCCTTCCCCACTCACCCCCACGCATGCCAGAAAAAGATCGGCAGCGTTCCCACTGGAGTTACTGCGGATCCTAGGGGAAAAGGTGTATTCCACCTCCCACCCACACTGCAGCCCTCCGCGCATCATAAATAGCCCCAGCTTCGCACTAAGGAGAAAAGCAGCCGGGGATTTGAATCAGAGCAGCGAGATCACCATCATCTGCACTAAACTCATTTCTTTCGCCTTCAAAAGAAGGCGAGCAGCAGCCGACGGCCGGCACGGAAAACAAAGGCGGCCGAGCCCGGGCTCGCAGCCATGGCCGCCCTGGCAGCGCGCACTCACGGGGACTCTGTCGGGGTATTTCTTCCGGATCTTCTCCCCTTCTTTTTTCCTGTACTCGAACGGGTGGTCTTCCTTGTACTGGAACTTCATGGCGCCGTGCTGTCCCTCCGCTCGCGGCTGCGGCTGGTGCTGCTGCGCTGCCTCCGCCCCGGCCGCGCTGCGCACAGAGCTCCGCCCGGCCCCGCCGCACGCCGCGCTCCAGCCGCTCCCGCCCCACGGCGAGCCGCCCGACACAGCGCCGCTCTGACGTCACCGTCAGGCACCGCCCCGGCCCCCCGCGGCGTGACGTCACGCGGAGAGGCCCCTGCCGCCGAGCCGAGCCGTGACGTCACGGGGAGGTGCCCCTCGAGCCGAGCCGCGCTCTGACGTCATGGGGAGGCGCCGCGGAGGGATGGGGAGAGGTGAGGGGGACAGGGAGGGGCGCGTCCCGTTCGTGCACAGATTTCTTGCCCGGCAATGCGTAAACAAACAAACAAACAAACTAATAAATATTTTAAAACTATATTTAGGTTTTTTTTAGCTTAAAGGCAGCAGAGCGCCGCCCGCCCTCCGCAGCGTGACTCAGGGTTATAAACACGGCCCCAGCCGTACCGGGGCACCGCACCCGCCCTGGGGGACGCGGCTCGGGGCTCCCCGGGCGAGGCCCGAATGCCCCCGCTGGTCCGGTGAATGTCACCGGCGCTCTCCGCGGCTGCGACGTGTGACACGCACACACAAAAATAATTGCTTGTTCTCATCGCCGTGGCTGCTGGGTCGGGGCTGTTGCCTTGTTCAGTGGCATCTCGGTGGCAGAAAGAGTGCCATGTGATGTGTCACACCAGATGCGTGTTGCAAACAGCAGACACCTAAAGGTCTGCAGACAAACCAAAACAGTGAGCCAATTTCGGCCCAGTTACTCAGCTGGCACATACTGTTTTTATGTGTAAAATTATCTGTGTTTTTTCCCCTAGGAGTAGATCACTCACAGTTATTCACTGATCAGCAGAAGAGCAGGTATTAATGAATGGCTCAGCATGCTCAAATCAGGATAAAAATCAATTGCTGCTACCCTAGGGACAATAAGTTGGATTGTGTTAAATTATTTCTTCTTTGCATACTTTACCTAGAGGAAGCAGAATTTTGCCAAGGCTGATCTTCTGTTTGTGCAGGTGTCTTAGCTGTAGCAGAATATGAGTGGAACAGCCAGATACATAAGGTGATTCTCCATGGCCGCACCAAAGGCAGAGGTAAAAGACACAGGTTTCCTAATTCAACCCCGTCTCTTGCCTGAGGATGAACAGGGGTAGGAAAAGGTGTGTTGGGGTGTGATTTTTCTCACCTGAATCATCACACCTACTTTTGGAGGGCTGAAAAACTCTGGCAGGTCCTTTACTTTACTTTTATTACTGGTACCTTTTTTATACCAAATACTTTTATTTAGTACGGGGTAGTGTGACCTCCTGCTAATGGTCAGTTCCAGCAGGTGCATTCCCAAATCTCCTAAGAATCAAGCAGCCCACAGTGGGAATGTCACCAGCCTGTGTGTCCCAGCCCTCACTATTCGTGCCTCAGGTTTGTACAGGAAGCACCGTCAACACGTTTCTGTCTGTCCTAGGATATGTAAACATTCTCCCGTGGTTGCCAGGTCAGAGGAGATCAGAGGGATGAGTCAGAAGGAAGGAATTATTTTTTGCAGTCCCATAGTAAATAGCTTGGATTGAAGGAACCCCAGGGTTTGGACCCAAGGAAAATTATGGTTTCATGGCATTAAACTTTTATATAAAGCCTGTGGTTGCCCTCCTTGCTTCCTAACTGCCTGCAGCACAGCAGCTGCTGAGATGTACTGGTCTGTAGTGATGCCTCTTCCTCAAGTACAAAATAGAGGATGTTTTCTAGCCTGTTTCACCTAAGCCACCAACATACTCTGGCAATTTAAGCAGACTGATCTCAAACTCCTCCTATCCTGTGAATTGCTGCTTTTATCCCCAGGACTGCTCCCAAGGCAGCTAAGGTAACACCTGGTTTTAATTTCTCATGACAAATGAGAGAGAAGTGCCAGTATTTTTTCCTGTTCTGATGCAAAGATATGGCCCTGTGAGCAGATTGCTGGGTGACTTCTCCTCACTGAAGTCTCTCCCTGCCCTGATGTGCAGCCCTGGATGTGCAGCCCCAAGACTCTCTCCTCCTGCTTCCCCACTTTGGCAGGCACTGAATTCCCAGCTCTCTCCTTCAGCCTCAATAATAACAATAACGTCACTGGCAAAGCAGGCAGGAAGATGATACATGCAGAAACAGTGACAAACACCTAAACATCTGACTTAGGGTTGTTAAAATGTCAGCCCATGGGCATGTGACAAACCCCACGTTCTGCATTCGTTTGCCAGAGGGAGGAACTGGAAATGGTGTTGGCTAATTTTCCTCCCCTGGACTGCCAGCACAAAGTGCTCCTTCAAGGACTGTCAAAACAATATTTTTTTTCTTAACCTAGAATATCAGCACAGCTCTGAGCACGTACTGTACTGCTGTGTCTGCAGGTCATGTGGGCACATTCTACAAGGGATTTCCCAAGCGTTGCCAATGCTGCAGCCATAGGAGCAGGAGACAGAAATATTTGCACAGAACCTGGGGGCAGGATTTGCAGCCTGTGCTGTACTATACAGTCCTCCTGCTTATAACTCTGGACTCCCTTGCATATTTCTTTCATTATTACCTCCCCCTGGGTAATTTATGCCTCTACAGACTGATTTTTTTTAAATTTTTTTTTTTAAATCTTAAGTATGGACTCTGCATATCTAAGTCTCTTTTGTCAGAAAATTTGTGCTTTGTGGTCTGAATGGTGATTAAACCACAGATGGCATACCTAAGGGCACTCATACTTCTGATCTGCTTGCTGCCACCCATGGCACAATCCTTGCCTGGTGTCTCTGCTGTATCCCTCGTGACTGGCACCAGTTTCTCTTGGCACTGGATCTGTAGCACCTTCAGAGCCAGTATGGGCACATTGGTCTTGGATGAGGGCACAGGGTTAGTCACTCCCAGTAAACAATGTCTAATTGTGTAAATGTTTTCCTTTCCTCTAGGAAAGCACTCTGTATTGTCCATGCTGGGCTGCTGTCTTGCTGCTCTATTTTCTACAATTTCTTAATGTTTTTTAAATAAAAAAGCTGCTCTTTCTTACCATACTTCTTGTATGGTCCAGCTTCAGCTAAAGTTGCTTAAAGGCATACCAATGATGTTCTGAGGAGATTAAAGAACACAATCACAGTTGCTGTGAGATCAAAAGCAGCAGCAAAGGACAACAGCCCAGACACGCAAAGCAGAGTTTGAGATCCATTTGTTCCAGCCAGTGACTGGGAGTGGCCTCATTGGGGAGAGGCATCATTGTTCCTGTGAAAACAAAGGAGCGACAGCAACAGTGGGGCCAGTGGGATGTTTCTGAAAACCGGTTTTTCTCAAGTACTCCCTGTTTTAGGGGAACCTAAGGGTGGCACTGTTACCAAACAAGTTCATATTTTTTTTAAAAGGAGCCTGTGCAGCAGTGTGGGGAGGGAATTGCTTTAAGGAGATTTGATCCATGACTTGGGTAACTGATGACAGGCAGGCTATGGGTGATGCCCATGTGTAAGAAAAACAAATTACAAATTTAGGGACTGACGTGCTACAGTGCCCTTCGACCAGAGAGAGAAATTTGTTGTTGAGACCTGGACACAAGGAATGCAGAATTTATAATCAAAGACACATACAGAAACTGAGGATGAAGGAGAAACTAACAAAGACAATTACTGAGATTCTCTTTATCTGGGAAAAAGAAATAAATAATAAAAAGACTAAAAATGTGGATTAATTTGCATTAGAAAGCAATAAATAAATAACAATAGGTGATAGAATACTATTTAATGAAAAGAACTATGTAGTTTGTAAGCCAATGAACGCTAATTTCTTTGCTCAAATGTATAAATCGTTAACGGTTTGATAACTGGCATGTTCTGTGGAGATATCCCACATACCCTAGCACTGAGTAAAGTTATGTTGACTTTTCTACTCTAACAAACTGGTTAAAGGGTTTATTTCTCAGCTTTTGGTGCCAATTTCTGGTACCCTAGATGGGACAAAGAGGTGCCAGCTCAGTGGACCAGAGGAATCATCAGCACTCCAGTGCACACCAAAATATTTTCAGGGAGATCTTCCCATTTTCTGGTCTGGTGAGTGGATCACTCTGCCCTTGGTGGGAAAAAGAATACAACATTACTTAAGGTACTTTATTTGAAGATATTTTTCCTGCCCATAAGTTGCACTAATAGAAAGTTTTCAGTGTGAGGCTCAGAGGTTTTTGGAAAAGGTTCTAAAAAGTTGTAAAAGATTGTAAGAAGTTATGGAAAGCTTGTAAAAGGTTTTAAAGGTGTTAAAAGGTTTTTTCCTAAGATGGTAAGTATGAGATTGGGGCTATCTTCACAGCTCCCACAAGAAGGGATCTCAAAGGGATCCTGTGTCCTAAGGAACTGGAAAAGGTTGCGGGTTTGGGAGGGATGAACCCCTGACACCAAAACAATTTGTTGAATATTGTAATCATTGTTGGCCAATACATAAGCTTAATGGTTGTGAAAAGTGACCAGTTAATGGGACTGCAAATTACAAATACCATTTTGCAAAGAATGCTCTTTTGTAAAAGGAAGGCAATGGACCACCCGCTGCCGTATGCTGGTTTGGGTAGGTTTTTTTGTGGGTTTTTTTTTGTGGGTTTGTTTGTTTGTTTGTTTGTTTGTTTTGGGGTTTTTGTTTGTTTTTTGTTTGTTTGTTTGTTTGTTTTAATTTTTTGATTTGTGGAATAATCCTGATTAGTGGAAGGAATGTGCCTAGAGATCTGATGGTGTGAGCATTAGAAGGGAAGGGATGGGAAGTGACTCAAAAGGTGCTGCTCTGGCTGCAGTCCAGGCTGAATCCCCAGTGTCAAGTGTGTGGCTGCGGGCTCCTGTGGCACAATGAGCTGGGTGAGTTTGTCCTGCAGCTGAGGCACTGGTGCAGCTCAGCACTGGGGCTGCTCAGGGAACATCATGTGGAAAGGCTTCACCTCAGAGCTGGACTTGTGCTTTAGGATATTTACTGTTTCACAAGGACAAAGGAGTTCAGTCCAGGAAGGAAAAGAGGCTGTCTGTCCAATCCTGAGCCCCTTTCTAAGAGAGAGCTGAGCCTGACTGCAGGAAGGGTTTTCAGGTAATTGAAAGATGCTTTAATGACTGCTCCTGCACTGGGACTACTGGGACTACTGGGCTTTCCAGGCAGAATTGCTGCCCTGTACAGCAGAGTCACCATCACGTGTTAAATGCTAGGACAGCTCCAGGTTTGCAGGCAGGATAAGCTGGATGTTCCCCCTGGAAAGCACTGTGAAGATTTCCAGGGAGTTTCTGGGCTTGGACAGTACTTGACATATGTTCAGCAGACTCAAATGTCTCTGCTTGCTTCAGGCTTTTACTGTGGAGTAAACAAGAGCCTTCCAGGAAACGTTCTGCAGCTTGGTGCAGCCAGGCCTGAACAGCACTTCAGAGAGCAGCTGATAAAAGAGGTCACTCCAACATGTGTTCCACAAGCAGTTATAATTATTACTATTTCAAGGCCAGGCTGGACAGGGCTCTGAGCAACCTGGTCTAGCCAAAGATGTCCCTGCCCATGGCAGGGGGTTGGAACCTGATGATTTTTAAGGTCCCCTCCAATCCAAACCATTCTACAATTCTAAGACTGAAGAAAGGTGTAATAGCAGAAGGGACATAAACTTGTATGTCACTTCTTTACTTATCCATTCCAGTTTGTCACTTGCTAATCATACAGTTAATAATGACTAGACAATTTAGGAAGAAGTTTGTGACCTTAAAATCAACACCCTCATTAAATTCCTTTAAATACAAAATTCCAGTGACTGGTCAAGGTCTGGGGCATCATCAAAGATGTTTTGGTTTTTCAATTTAGCTTTATTCTGTCCCTGAAGCTAATTTATCAACCTTCTCTAAAATTTTCTATGGTTGTAATCTCAACAGCAGTTTGGTTCCTAAATGTGTTTGGGACCTAATCCTGGTAGCTGGACCTTGTCCAACATTGTCCTTGTTCTTCTTACCTACAAAATAACTGTATTTTCTGTATTTCACAGGAAAAGAGACCAGCATATTAACTAAAGAGGGAATTTGGGTACTTCAGCAGGAAGGGCCCTGCAGGCATTTCAAAAAGATGTGACCTGTAACTTCATATCAGCATAAACATACACATGCAATTTATTCATGGCTGAATGAATCATCATGTGATATTTAATGTTGTGCTGCTTTAATGTTTTCAGGTGCTGAATCCAGGGTAGAGACAACACTGATGTGGTTCAACACTCACCTTCTCCTGATAGCCCAGTCCAAGGTTTTTACAGATGGGCCATACCTCTGTTCATCCAGTTTCATTAATATTTCTGGATGGTTCAGCTTATTTGTATTGACCAGGAGAGACTCACAAATTATTCAGTCTGAGAAATGTTTTGCATACTTTAAATGGTCTTACTTCAATTGATCTGGTTTTGACAGCAACATTAGGAATTAATAAATGATACTATATGAATGCATTGAAAATATGATTGAGCTTTTATTTCAGAGGTAGTGTTCTTGCTTCTCACCTTGTTTGATCTGTTGGTACATATATAATATTTTTTTAATTCAAATATAAGAGCTTGTGACTACCATTTCAGAATTGCTATATATCCCATTCAGAACCAGACTCTGTTCATTCTGTGTATCCTGCAGGGCATTAAGGGCACACTGTGTACATACTGTCTGTATCTATGTTGTCTTTCATTTACAAGCAGATTGTTCCTTTTTTTTAAATTTACTATAAATGATTGTCAATTTCCGGAAGTTTGAGGTTAATGTTGGGTTGCAATAGACCTTTGCAAATGTCTTTTTTTCTCTTTTTTCTTTTTTTTCTTTTTTTTTTTTTTTTCTGTTTTGAAGACCTCTTGCCATCCTGAGGAAGTTTAGGCTAAAGGCAAGAGGAATGAGACTACCTCTGCAGGCACCCTGCAGATCACTAGCCTACAAAATGGCTCAGCACCTTGATCCTGCTGCCTGCTTATTTGTGCAAAGTGTGATTCTCGTGTTGTGTGCATGTAATGAATGGGCTTGGAGAATGCAAGTTATCTGAAGGAGGTGTCAAAGAGAGCCATTAGACTATGCTAGATCCGAAAATATTGTGAATTTTAGTCGCTTCTTCCCCCCCCCCCCCCCCCCCCCCCCCCTTCTCAATTGACTAAGGAAGTTAATCTGAAATTCTTAAAGCCCTCCCCACCTGGATTAGTCTCTGCATGCAGCTATCCTGTATTTTTTGCTATCAGGTAACAGCAGACATCCATCAGTGTCCTGGGAGGGGCTGGCTGGGGGTCCTTGCCCTCGGCGGGTGCCTGCAGCTTTTCCTCCGGCACCGGGTCCAGGTCCGGCACCTTCTGCCCCGCCTTGGCCACGGTGAACCTGCTCATGTGCAGAGCTTCTTCGTACACGGGAGGGGTGTCAGGGGCACAGAGGGGAGGAGTGCCCTGGGCAGCGCTGTGGGAGTGTGCCACGGCTAAAATCCTCCTGGCAGCAGGCCCAAACACTGAGTGGAGAGCTGGAAGAGAGGAGACCAAAGCTGTTTGCCTCACCCTGAAGGCATCGTGTGGTTAGAGGAGAGCAAGGATACCCACAGGGCATAGGCTCTTCTCTTCCCACAGCCAGAATGTTTTCCTTTTCCTGCTCCTTCAGTCTTCACTAAAAGAGTATGTGTGTGAAATCCTGCCAGCAGCATCCCACAGCTCCTCTCTCCTGAAATGCCACTGAACTCTTATTCCACCCAAACATGTCTCACAGCTGACACCTTAGCTTGCAGCATGCACAGAGGTCGCTTTCCCTCCATGCTCCCATGAACTTCCCTCCCTCTGCCAGCCCTGGGGTGTCACCAGCTGGGCTTTACCAGTGCAGCCCCTCCCTTCACTGAAGGGGTGCGGAAGTGCCCAGGATGGGGCAAGGCCAACTCACAAGTGATGGTGCTCTGGAGGGTGCTGTCATGGTCAAAGGCAATGACAGTGACCTCGTAGGGCTGGGGGCCCGCCTCGTCCCCTGCCTGCTGGCACTGGAAGCAGCATCTCACACAGACAGAGACCAGGGCACACAGCAGCAGGAGCCCCCCGAGCACCAGCACCAGCCTGCAACGGGAGGGCACACAGAATTAGGACAGAAAGGTTTTGTTTACAGGACACCTCCTAATGTCTCTGATTGCTTACAGCATGGCTAACCTCAAAGCTAAACAAAGTCACCTGGGGCTTTGTCCAGCTCAGTTTGGACATTATCCAGGCATGCAGATTCATCATTCCCTCCAGGCACCTGTTCAAGCGCTGAACCATTGTCAAGGGGAAGCATTTTTTCTCCTGTCTAATTAGAATTTTCCTGTCTTCAGTTTGGTCAGCTGCCTTATGTGCTTCTACTGAGCACCTCTGAGAAGTCTCTGTCTTTATTTTCTCTCAAGATCCGCCCTGGGTAGTGGAAAACTGCAATTATTTTATCCCCTTAGCTTCCTCCAGGCTGAAGAAGCCTGGTTCTTTTTATTGACTTTCCAGGGGGCTGGCTTCAGTTTGCCAACATCTGTTTCGTACTAGGGGACCAAAACTAGGAATGCCAGACATCTTGTCATGAGTGACAAGCAGAGAGGAAAAATTGGGTCTTGCAATCTTCTGGCATACCCTTATCAGACCTCCAGATTTTCAACAACTACCATCCTTCTTAATCTCATCCTGGTGGAAATAACTAAGAAATCAGACAGAACTTACTTTAAATCAGTCTTTTGAAAGTAATATTGTGCCATGAATACTTTATTAATAGTGTTCATATGACTAAATATGTGGAATAAAAAAGGAGGCTGGTGGGTCAACTTTTGTTAAAGGCAGTGAGATATCTGAGGAGTTGCCTTGCTCTTGTAGAGCTTTAGAGAATCCCAGGGAAAAGGAGGGGGTGGAATCACTCTTGAGCAGGTCACATTTAATCCCATCCTTTGCTACTGGAATTGTCTATAGATGCAGATATTTAGAGTAAAAATGTTATCTTACCAGATATACCACAGACGGTCCCATTCTGTACCCGAGCAGCTGAAGAGAAGAGGGTACAAGAAACAGTTATCCACAGAACACCAAATAAAGGCAAAGATCCCTACGGTACCCTCCTCCCTCTCCCCTCATACTCCTCACTTACTGTGCAGATTCCAGATGCCACAATGATGAAATACTCATTGTGCTTTGTAGAGGACACAGCTGTCCAACCTCATCAATATCCCTGTTGGGTGAATTTCCCTTCTGTTGGCTTTATACCTTGACTTTTTTCCTGATATTTATCCTTGCCCAATTCCCTTTGCAAACCTTAGAGATCTGCATTCATGTTTATTTTTTTCTTTTTTTGTCAATATATAATTTCGGTTATTCTTAAAAATTATATCACTGATAATAATATTCAGTGAAGTGGTAGATTTCAAACCATTTTTTCAAGGAAAGTTTGATTCTAAATTCATAATCACAGTCAATTGAAATTGCAGAAGGCTCTTAACTATTGCAGTAATGCAAATAGGCAGCAGGAGCAGTACCACACAATCAGCATGTTGATCAATAAAAATAGTAATTGATACAGTTCATAGTGACAGTAATGGTGATTTTACATGAATTTTTAATACAACTAAATAAGGTTTTCTGGAAAATGTCAACCATCAGGTCATAAACGCCCATGTCCAGTATTGCCTTTTCTCTAAAGAAGAGCAAGATTGACAAATACTTAACAGTTCAGTGTTAAGGCAGCCTTCCTCACCTCTCACGTGGGGAAGCTAGAAGGAAAAAAGCAGCAAAGACACAGCTAGAGTGAATTAAATCTTTGTCAAATGCATCTTGTATATCTTTGATATTATGAGTCTGGATCTCCTATGGTAAGGATGTGCTGTTATCTATCTTCCATTGTTTCTATTGTACATTTTGCTGTAGATTTGAAGTTACTATTATCAACAACTTTGTTTCATATATTAACTTCCTGTGGTCCTTAAAATCTTACTTAGTACTGTTCTGAACTTCATTATCACCACAACCTTCCCTTCCTCCACTACAAGCCATGTCATTCCTCAGCTGTAGATCCTGCTCCACGCTCAAATATTTAGAACATTTAAATACCCTGCTTCCTATTATACCCACCCTGGCTTGAAAACTGCTCTGTCCCTCCAGCACTCCTACCCTTTTCATTCCTTTTCCTTGGGTACCCTGATGTCTGAGTTACCATCCCTGCAATAGCAGCAAATATTATCTTCTCTGTGTGTGCCTTTTAAATGTCCAGCTCTTTCTAATATCTGGAAAATTATTATTCCTAATGGTCCTCCATCTTTCCAAGGTAACTCCATAGCCGAGCAGAGACCCCATGAAGAGGAAAGTCAAAGATAACTTACCCATAAGAAACTCCCTACAGCAAAGCACATCATGTCTGAGTTATGCATCCCTGTAAGGTGGTTCTGTGGCCTCTTGGTGTTTCAAGCTGCTTGGAGTCTTCTTGTCCTTTATACTTTCAGTTCACCCTCACCAGTCCAGTGGCCAGGAGAAGGAGCAGCTTCTGTGCTGTGTATCGAATCCTACTCTGCTTCTTTCTGCCCTTCAGGTTTTTGCTTTCCCTCTTTTCCTTTTTATCACTGGCAATTCCTGATTTTTTCTGCCTGTCTCTTTTTGTTATTCTATTGGCCTGGTTCTCTTCCTCTTTGGAAGGGATTTCTAAAACCTTCCAGTTAGATCAGGAGAAGAGCAGTGGCTACAGGTTCTTACTTTAGATGTTTAACTAGTTCAGTGAAGGGCATCATGAGATCTCTGCAGGCCTGACCCTTCCCTTCTATGAGCAGAAAGGGTCTCTGAGTTTGTTCATTCCCAATTATTTCTCTCCCCGCCCCTACCCTGAGGGGAGTGGGTTGAAGGTCATGTTACTGACCTGTTTAAATGGAGTTCAGATTCCTCTCCATCCTCCAGTACCTTTCCTGCTCCTGCACTCACATTGTCCTACCTCTGACCATCCAATCTACTGACTTGGAAGTGAAGGAATTTGCCATATAATAACTATATCCAGCATTATATATATATGCAGTTACATGTATATAAACATATATATGTGTATATATATGCAACATATATGTATGCATATGCATATATATATATATATATGTATATATTCATACGCAGCAACTCTTGTACCTCCCATTTTAAGGCTCTGCCATCATCCCTCTTACCTGTTCGTGTCCTGCTGTGTCACTCCTGCAGCTGAGAGTCTGTTCACTCACAGGTGCCTGTTCACTCACAGGTCCCACTCCCAAACTTCCTGCAAGGCCAGCTAAATCCCCCTCAATGCCTTGCAGCAGAGGGATTTCATGATTCTCCTGTCCTAGATACTATTAATCCTACAGCTGGTTATATTCACAGGCTTCATTCAATGACCCATTAATTTTCTCTGTCTTGTAGAATTGCTTAAAATTTCTGTTAGTGCTCATGACTATGCACAGTGTTATTACAGTCATGTAATTGGGTTCTCCTAATCTTTCTCTTTTGAATAGCTGGGACAGAAAAAAATGCTCTGCAGTAATGTGTAACTATTTGTGTTTGGGAACCACCTAGGACTGGTGCATAAATGTTTGTTGAAGGCAGGACAGCAGCTAGTGAGACATGGTGCCCCTTGTTGCAATCATAGCCCTTTCACATTAAACTGGTGAATCATTAGCCCTGGTGGTGCATTTTAGAGTTGCAGAGCAGAACCAATGGATTCATGAACTCAATGTTTTCTCCCAAGGCAGGCTAAAACCCATTTGCCATTCTCTAATTATAAAAGTAGTGGTGCAGTATAAACATGCCTTAGCAGTAGCTTATCCATCCATCCATCCATCCATCCATCCATCCATCCATCCATCCACCATGTCTGTTGGAAGGAAGTTTCTGATATACAAATAACAAAGAAAGAAAGAAACGTGACCTACTGACATTGTATTTATATAGGAATTGACCAACAGTCTTTTGGTCTCCTTCTCCTAAATTCTTTCGTGTATTATAGAAGTCTTAGAAGATAAGTCCCAGCAGAACTGTAAAATAGCTTTTCTTGTATGCATGGCTTTTGAAGCTGGTGGGATTCAATGTGGAAAAGAAGTACAAACCACAAAGGGCTTTTTATTATCAGTGTGATAATTCAATAGATCATCACTTGATTTTAGCTGAAATTCAGTCATATGATAATCTCAAATTCCAGGATGATCCAAATACAGAAACAGCAGGAAAAATGACAAAAAATTCCCCAAAGAAAAAGCTGCATGTGACATGAAACAATGACCCCTCCAAAAGGATATCATAATTAATTCTTACTGAAACTTATTGATTACTCTTCTTCAATTTCTATGGCATTGCTATTAACACTCTGCTTCCAGTGTTACCAAAAAATAGGTAAAAATACAAATTCTTTAACACCAATGTAGCATTAAGAAGCAGGCATTATTTATTTGGCTGGATGCATGTGGGGATATCCTCTGGAATATTGTGCATGCTGAGTACAGAAAAAGCTCCTATTTAGAGGCTTTATTTTACACACATATTAATTGATTTTCCTGGAATAAACATACATTTGATAATCATTTCCCCAAAATCATTAACATACTTTCCCTCCTCTCTGCAGATGTGTTTTTCTGTCCTGGGAGTCCTTTCTGGTGGTCTCTGGTGGCTGGTGATCCCACAGTCAAACCTGCCTGATGAACTGATAAAAGTTGGCACAACTGGGCTGGCTCCTCTCCAGTTCCTCTTCCTTCAGAATGGGCATGGTGCAGTTCCACAGGCCAGTGGTTTTTCAGGAATGATCATTGTCTTGACCCACCAGGTGCAAACAATTCTTCATCTGGCAACATTCTCCCCTTAAACCTTGTGAAGCTTGTCTTTAACTGTTCCAGGAGGTGGCCTTTTCTTGTTAATGGGATTGTTTGTTAAACGAATTGGACATTGCTCTGTTACAGATTTTTCTATTTCAGTCATTCCCATTAAGCACAGAGTTTTGGAGACTAGGCGTCAGGGACTCAGTTCCCCTGAGGGATTTGTTGTGTTCTTTTCCATTACTTTCCTCCTTACAGGAAGTGGAACTATAACCTGTTGGCTGTTTGTTACCCACCATCCCTCTTGGATCTTAGCGGCTTTTAATATCTTTTCTAAATATTGATCTTCACTGTCAGAATTAGCCTTCAATTATGTCAATTTATTTTTGTGGCACTAACACAAAAAGAAAGTTGGGATGCCTTTTTCAGCTGCTCCTCAAGCTGCTTTGTCTGCCAGTTGATTTCCCGCTCTAACATTAGTTTGTCCAAATTGAAGTGCTTTACAATACATAACTGCCACCTCCTTTGGTTTTTTAACTTCTTTCAGAAGTTGTAAAATTTCCTCTCTGTGTTGAATAGATGATCCTTGAGCCAATAGCAGTCTTCTTCCCTTGCATATGGCTCCATCAGCAGGAATCACAACAAATGCATATCTAGGATCAATCCAGATAGTCGTTCTTTTGCCCACTGCCAAGTTCAATGTTTGTTTTAGTGCTATTATATCTGCTTTTTGGTTTGATGTATTAATTGGTAAAGACTGAGCTTCTAATAGCTCAGTGGAAGTCACCACTGCCTATCTTGCCATCCATTTTCCATCTTTTATGAAACTCCTGCCATCTGTAAATAATTCTGAATCAGGACTCTCTATTGGTTCATCCTGCAAATAGGTTCTGCTGGAATATACCTGTTCCATGGTTTGGAGACAATCCTGTGTCAGGGCTCCCACTGCCTTTGGATCAAGGAAAACTGCTGGATTCATGGCTGCTCTCATCTTTAACTCCATGTCATCCTGTTCCAAGAGCACAACTTGGGACAGCCAATGCCCCTCCTTTTGCTCTAATATGGATGTCACCATGTGAGGGACAAAAGCAGTCATGTGCTGTCCAGCCCTGAGCTTCCAAGGGGCACAGTTGCAGCAATCGCTTGCAAGCATCCCAGCCATCCTCTGCTCACGTTGTCCAGCTGTTTTGAGAAATAGCCCACAAGTCTCCTTCAGGTTCCCAGCTTCTGCATCAGGACTCCCAGGTCCCCTCAGGTTATCTGAGTATCCAATTTTCAAATTTTCGTAACTCTCTCCCCAACAAGGAGACTGGGCATTAAAGCATTTATAGAAACTGATGAGTAGTGCAGTTCTTTCCTAATTTAAATTTCATGGGCTGTAAAAATGACCAAGTTTCACTTTTCTCTGTAGCACCAGTTATATTTACCACAGTGTACATTCACCACATGTACCAATTTACATTTAACTATTAAAAATTTGCAATTTACAATATACCAATTTACATTTACCATACTCTTATTAAGCTTTCCTTTACATGTATTCAAAATAGAATAAGTTGCCCCAGTGCTTACCAAAAATTCACTTCTTCTTTCCCCAGTCGTAGGGGTTCAGCTGGGGTAGAAACCCCCGTTTCCCTTCAATCTTCATCTTCTTGGTTAACAGCCTTTAAGGCAGGGTCCAGCTCCCCAGCCTGCGGCCATTCCCGCTTCCAAGGCCCCTTTTCCTTACAGGTGCGCTCTGGTTTTCCTCTAATCGTTGGCCGGGAGGCGATGGGAACCTCCCGCCTCTCCTTCCCCTTCTTCGGCCTCGCCTTCCTCTGTCTCCTGCCCTGTTGGGCGGTCCCTTAGCACCCTCTAGAGTTCCAAGTAGGTTTTTGTGGCTCTACTTTTCCTTTCCAGCCTGTCACATTTCCTTTTCCCGACCTATCCCTGTTTTAATATGCTTTCCAAGCTTCATCTAACAACTTTCCTTAGCCCCGGGGAGTCACACCACTCCGGTCCTTCATTTTCTGGAGTTTGCTCCTAATATCTGGGGCCGACTGTCCTATAAAGAAACTATATTTCTATATATAGAAACTATTTCTATCTTTATAGAAACTACAAAGATAGTTTCTAACTGCACAGCCTCCTCTAGATTCTCAGGATCCAAATTAGTGTATTTTCTGGTAGTCACCTTCAATCATTTGATGAAAGTTGCAGTCCAGTCCTGTTTTACCTCAAAGAGTTTTGACCAGTTCATGGCTTTCAGTCTAGCATGCTTTACACCAAATAATACCCATCTGTGGTACCTTGCTAAGTGCTCTCCAGCCCAGGTACATTAAGGTCCCACCGTGGGTCTGTTGAAGGAAAATTTTGATTTACAGTTGCTTTTAAGTCCCCATGAGCATGTGCCTCCTCCACCTGCTTTCTACACCACCTTTTTTTCTGTACTAACCAATGATAACTAATAAATCACTTATATATCATTTCAGTCAGGGTCTTGAGTCCTACTTATGGGTCCTGGTGTAATTCCAGCTGTTTGAGTCAGCCCTAGTTTAGCAGTTGCAGGATCACAGGATCATTTGGGTTGGAAAAGGCTTCTGAGACCATCCAGTCCAACCTGTGACTGATCACCACTCTATCAACCAGATCGCGGCAGTAGGTGCTATGTCCAGTCTTTATTTAAACACCTCCTGAGACAGTGACTCCATCACCTTCCTGGGCAGTTCCTTCCACTCCAACCTCACAAAATTACTTTTAGATTTTCCCCCATGTCAGGATAATGACAGTCTCTTGCTTTATGCCTTCTTTCCTTTTCTTCACTGCTTTAGCTTGAACTTTTTAATAAAATTGCCCCCCAGCCAACTTTGCAGACACATGGTGTGAAGTGAGACCAGAAAGGCTTTGGCAAACCCTGTTTTTAAATGCTCCTCCTAAAAGCTGAGAGAACACAGGCTGTTGAAGAAACCAAGCTTTTCCCTTCTGATCAGTGACTGATACTGAAGCAGTGCCACACGTTGTGCTAATTCCACATGTTGTGCTAATTCCCTTGATTCAGCCACATAACACAAAGGAAAGCAAGAACTAGAGTTGCCTGGCATAGTCCCAAAAAAGCAAGACAACAGCTAGTGCAAAATAATGAAAAAAAGTGCAGTTTTATATAGCTAGAGACTAATGAAATGAGCTTTAAGCCCACCAGCCAATTTGAAATGACTGCATATGCCAGTGTCCATGAATCCTGAAAAGTCAGAGCTCAGGATCAAACAAATTCACTGTGAGCTCATCCATAAGGGCCATCATAAGGGGAAAAATATACTGTACATATCCAGGCTCATGTTACAGCTTCAGTGGTGTCACTCCTGTGCTTTCTACTGCAGTTCAGACCACAAGGAGGGTCCACATACCGAGTAAAATGAAGAAATAAAGATACAGGGAAACAACTATGGGGTGCAGTCAATTAACTTTTCCCATGAGTCTGGGAAATGATGCTGGTGTTGCTTTTCTTGGAGGCACAGAAAGAAACTCCGACCTGAAACCAGCAGTTCAATGGGTGCATCAGTTAGTTATTTATGGTTGAGCTATATGTGCCAGATGGCAACAGGTAAAGGCACAGTTCATTTCTCTGGTGATGCAAGGACAATGCTTTCATAGCTATAGAGCACCCACAGGTCAGCACAGCCCCCCTTGATTTGTGATCCTCCTTTTGAGTTTCAGTAAATGTGATGCCTCTGAAGCCCACCCCTATTTAGGACACAGGGTTTTACTTCATTCTGTTTGTACAAGGTGTACAACACAAAACGTAAAGGGCCTCCTGAAGGAAAGGAATTGACTGAAAATGCACTGTCTTGCCTATCTGAGTTGTGATGTGGTTGTTTCATGCAGAGTGGTCAAGGTCCCCTCTGCTGATAGCAGGAAGCTGATCTTGCTTTTTCAGGGAAACTGCTCCCAGAGATTTCTAAGCACAGAGGAAAATTAGCAACTTTCTAGTCTGAGGTGACTACCCTGTCTGGGACTTTGTAACATCTAAAACCAGACTCCAGTCTGGTTTTCCCATGCCCTCATAGGGATGCAGGTTTGAATTTTCCTCTCCCTCCTCTGCAGGGGAAGAGCAGGAGGCAAATCCTATGTGACTTCATAGGGGGAAGGCTTGGAGTTTTTGGGCAAATAATAGCTAAGTCTCTTGGACAGCACAAACTGCAGACTTTCCCTCTGTATTTACACCTATAGATTAAAATAATCTGTCTCTCTCCTCAGTTACACAGGTAGTCCCGTCCCTTTTGGGAACAAGGATGTGCGACAAGTCTGATGTCCCAAAAATCTGTGTGTACAAATGTGTTGCCAGATGGGCAATCAGAGACTATGGAGTACAAGTCTCACCTGTCTTTAGGATAGGTATGCCCTGTTTTACTAAAGATGTGGAGCAGATGGAGTGGGGAATGCTCAGAGCCCCATCCAGCCTGGCCTTGGACACTTCCAGGGATAAGGCAGCCACAGCTTCTATGGGCAACCTGTGCCAGGACCTCCACACTCTTTAAACTGAATAATTTCTTGCAAGTATCTAATCCAAACCCAGTCCTTATCTGAACTATTCCCCAAGCTGTGGTCAGCAAAAAGAAATTAGCATTGCTAGAGCACAATATATCTCAGTCCGTTGTTGATTTCTAAATTAAGTGAGCTGTATCCTTAAAGCCTTTGTCATTACTGGGCAAAGTCTGCTGAGAGTGACCCTGCTGGATCTCCTCTGTACACACCTTGCAGGCTGTTCCCAGTTATCACAGAGGGAGCTTTAGTGTCCCCTTGGACACTAAAGTTGGGCAAGATGAACTCATTGTGCCTGGCTGTTTGTTCCTGTGTTTTAAGAAGTGTTTGCAAACTGCCTTGTTTGCTTTTCAGAAATGCTTTGGCTTCTTCTCACCTTGGCCTGGCTTTAGCTAAAAATGACATTTAGGTAACTGATTTATGCCAAATACATGCATCCTTTCCTGCACATTGAAAAAAATTGCAGGAGAAAAAAATGACAAAATTGTCCTTTGGGTTACTGAAAAGCATTAGAAATATGACAAGCACTTATAAGCAATTTCAGGCCACTTCTTTTTTTCCCTTTTCTTCTCTCCACTTGATTGTTTTGCTAGGGTTTTATTATGTGTCTTACCAGATCAATACTACATCTAGTTAAAATACACACAGCCTTCTAAAAGTAGGAGTAGGGAAAGGGGAAGAGAGCCAGGACTTCAAAGCTCTCCAACTAGTGTTATGGAAATAAAGATTCACCTGCCAAATTAACTCCCCAAATTCAGCTTTGTCTGTGAAAGGCCATAACAAGGTGCCATGAGCCACTGCTTTGAAGTGAGTAACACCTGATCCTTCTGACTTGAGATCTTTTAACTGAGAAGTTCTGTGCTGATATCCCTGTGTCACCTCTGCTGTGCAAACAGGGGAAAGGCCACAAAGTTCCAGCTTCTCCTGAGTCAAGGACTGCACCTGAGAGCCCTGAACATGAGTCCAGTAAAATCCACAGCCTGCAAAATGCTTCAGGCTCACACAGGAGAGAATATGAATTATTATTTTAAATGCTGAGTGGTTTTCCAGCTAAAACCTATGTTTCTGCAGGGGATGGATAGATGGGAAATAACAATTTCTTCAGCTTCTCTGGCACTTGCTGAATGCCTCAAAGCACAATCTGCTGTGTGGGCAGCCAGGGAATATTTTGAAGGGGTAAAGCAGATATCTCAGAAAATCTATAAGCTTTAGTGTAGGGAGTGACCATGGCAAACAAAGTGTTTGCAAAGGCCCAGACTCCATAATTTCTCCTAATGGGCTCAAGTGGAAGAAAACTGATTGTCATTCTCACCTTATTCCCTCAGCTGAGCTCCTGCTTTCTGACAATCACTGCTCAGAGACAGGTACCTTGGGAAACAAGAATGCCAGGCAGAGCACTGGGCAGCCAGCAGCCTGTTTTATCCATGTGTATGCCTTTGGATGCCAGGCTGAATAATTCAACTGGCCTGTTGCTCATTTGGCTCATTTGCTAATGGCATCAGTCAATGCCATCAGCCCAATGCAAGTTATCTCAGAAAGAAGCTTTGCACAAGACATTTCTGAAGTTAGACATTCAGGGAGAAATAATCCAAGATAACTGATGACTAAAATATATGTCATGTCAGAAATATGTCAGACAGCTGGCTCAGTTACCCTGGTGGCTGGCTGGACATCTCTTGGTGCCTGAACTCATGTCAGTGGAAAGGAGATTTAGTTTCTTTCTGGAGGCAGAGATAGGACAGCCATGGATGGATGAAGGGAGACCACTATTCAGATTATGTGGGAAGAGAATTAAGGTTATTTGGAGGGAGCACTTAAAGGACTGGTCAGCCTGAGTCAGTGAATTATAGGGGATGGTCTCCAAATAAAGGAGGAACGGATCTATATTTCCATTGGATCAAATGAACATGAGAGCTTTTTTTTTTTTTCATTTCAGTAGGCTTTGGAAGATGCCTCTGCTTTGGAGATCTGCCTAGAGCAGGTCACCAGTCAGCTTTTCAAAAAGCTTTTATTGCATTTCAGACAAGCAAGAAAACAAATGGAGCCCCCTGAAAACAAAAAAACCAAACAAAAATTAATAGCAAAACAACCCTCCAGAGCAAGGAATCTGGACTGCTGAGTCTGATCTCACCATGGTGCTTTTTGCTCTAATATGAAAGAAGTAGTAACTCAGATATTGGTATTTCTACTCTTCAATATTTAACTTTGGTTTTTTCCTCGTTTTTTCTTAGTTCCCTGCAAATTCTGATTCATGCAATTATCCTAAGCTTACACTGATGTGTGATGTTTCACTTTTAAGGATACCAGTCTAAGCCCACCAGACTCTGCTTCTGAAAGCATTCAAAAGAGCTGTCAAATCAAATACAAGTCAAGTGATTGATCTTCTAGCTAGCAGCTGCAGCATCCTACAGAAGATCATACAGGACTTAGGTCCTAAAAGCTTTTTGCTCTTTTCAAGCACAAAATCATCCTGGCTATGATCCTGCACTACAGGGCACCATCATTTATATTTTCAGTGTAGGACAAAAATACAATTTAAATATTGATTCCAAGTGTTTTAAATCCTTCGTTCTCTTGAAGTTTGCTTGCATAATAATGGATTATAGAGTAAAGCTAAAAATGGTGTCATTTAAATTACGTTTTTTTCTGGGTTGAAAGATGAAACAAAGCATTTGTCAATATTTCTCATTCGCTAGAGTTTTAATAATGATCCCCAAATCTAAGACAGTCACAATTTTCTCATTTGCTGCATAGTTAACCCTTCACATTCAGGGCACTGACACTGAAAAAGACTGAAGCTGTCTGGACACTGTCCTGGATTGCCAAGCAAATTGTGTTCTATTTGCCATCTGTATGGCAGTTGTCTTCTGTTAAGTGGGCAGTTTTCCTTATCTCTTCCACAACCACTCCTCCCTCTGAGGAGACATCTGCTGATAATAGGCTATTGAGTGTCACTGCATGACTGATAAGAACTATGGCATACCATTGTGAGATGCTCCACCCAGAGGGAGGAGCCAAGCCTTCTATCCAGATATAATCTTGAGATTCTGGAACACCAGCACGGCTTTCTCCACTGGATTTCCCAGAGGAACAGCTGCCCCTTCCACTGGATCTTCAAAGGAAGACTACATCTTTCTACAGGATCCCTGCTCCAACGGAACCATACCTGACACTTCAGGAGGACTGCAGCCACAGTTCCAATTGGACTGCTACCAACACCCTGACCAACAGGGTGTCAGGTTGTGTTCTGACTGTCAGTGTTGTTTTGGTTTACTGCATTGTCTATTTTATCTTTTTATTTTCTTCCCTAGTAAAGAACTGTTATTCTTGCTCCCATATTTTTTGCCTGAGAGCCCCTTAATTTAAAATCTACAGCAATTCGGAGGGAGGGGGTTTACATTTTCCATTTTAGGGGAGGCTCCTGCCTTCTTTAGCAGACACCTAATAGCCTCTTTTATGGCCTTATCATAGAGCAGAGATATGTAGCCTGGGAGCTCTGTCCCCAGGGGTATAGAGAGCCCAGAAGCCAAGCTAGCTCAGGCCAGGCCTCAGGGCTACCATAAAGCAAGCATGAGGTATATCAGCTCTTATAGTGATTTGCCAGCTCTTTAGATTTCAGCTTGCTGGCAAGGTAGCTTGCCCTTGGCTCGAGGCTACAGCAGACAAGAGAGAGGAGGAAGAAGAAGGCACGAGTTGTTCCACGGAGATGGCTTTATCTGGGGGTCTGCGAAGGGTCTCAGTTTTTCTTCTTCTTCCCTTAGTAGGGTACAGTATGCTACTTTTATAGTCTTGGCAAGTATCCAAAACTTGACCAATGGTAAGGGATTAGGGGGTCCATGAATGACCAATGGTCAGAGGTTAACAAGAAATTGCCTTGCATGGTTATAGAGAAAGGGCGAATGTCCATGGAGACAGGAACTTTGCTGCTCTGTCAGCATTCCTATTGTTAAATTCTCCATGGTGCTCTTCCCAAATCTATGGGGTTTACTACAGACACCTGTCTTTCAAAACCAAGAGAGACACATTCTGTTCAAAATGCCCACACTGAATATATGCAGGAAGACATTTTAAGGTGCTTTTGGTAAGGCTTTTTTTCCAATGATTTGAATAGTCCAAAGGGCTATGTTGTGTTATCAAATATAAATTGCACATGGGTAACACTGAGGTGATAGGTAGGAACCAGATAAAGGAAGCCACAGGCTGCCTCTGTCAGAATTGTTTGAGAGGGTCATAAATGCTGTCAGGTCCAGATGCCTTCAATTATGCAAAACTTGAAGTGGCTTTTAAATAATGAAATTCATACCAGTGTACATTTATTGGCAAAGGGTTCAGGAAAAAGAAGAGCTGAGGATTATGAGGACTGCAGCTAACCAGAAAGAGAGGGGAGAAGAACAGAGGTGTGGCTGAGGTTGGTGTGGACAGGAGTGACAGCTGAAAGCTACTGACGGATCTGAAATGGGAATCCTGCATGCGCTGGTGGGGAAGGTCTCAGGTGTAAGGAAGGGAATGGAAGCATCTCTCCAAAGCAGGACTATGGCTGAACCATCCTTCTCTCTCTCTTTGCTGATCTGAAATCTGGAATTCTCCTGGTTAAAAAGAGGATGGGCTGATCCACTTTCACTGCCCACTGCACACGAGCTGCTCTCTGAAGAAACTCACAGCCTGCTTGTGCTGTGGATGTCCACGGAGATCTCACTGACTCTGCACCTGCTCATTTATAAATAGATAAAGGAACTTAGCCTTGGGGCCTTGGACACTTCTCCGAGACCTCCAGACAAGTTATAGTAGCTTTGTACATCCCTGGGGCTTGCAGGTCTTATTACTTTCCTCACATGAAAGAGCACAAGGGCTTTCAGAGATGCTGAGTGAAGGAGGAGAGATGTAGCAGCTGAAGTGCCTAATTTTACATCCTCTAACAACCCTCTGGCTCTGATCTGCCTCTACAGCAGCAAGAAGTGTCAGTCAGAGGCAGAACTTCACTTCCTCTGCTTCAGAAGACAAACACATGTTCAGGAATTTAAATTGACTTTCTTATTCATATTACTTGGTATTTCTATTGTTATCTAAACCCAGGATCATCACATTCCAGAGCTCGAAGTGGAGAGATTAGGAATTTCATTCAACCTTAATGTTTGCCACACCACATTTTATACATTTATTAAAGAAGGAATATCTGTTACACTATTTGTGGCTGGTCAGCAGAAATATGCCTTTATGATAGAACTGGCTTCTGTTCCCTAAGCAAATAAATACCATACATATACCTTAGGGGTTATTTAGAAATTAATTCAAGTCAATCAAAGTGTTATCTTACTCACTTAAAGCCAAACAGTGGCAAAATGTCCAGACCAAAAGATTTATGTCTCAAAAATTAATAAGCATTTATTTTGCACTAAGGTGCATGATACTGGCTGGCTGCACCATTTTTCTGCTGCACTTCTCTTTCCCATTTCATCAAAAAGAATTGAAAAATATCTTGGAGGTTTGAATCCATCTTCATCAGTTGAGTGATATAGCCACTGCTTGTGCTGCTAGATAATGAGAGCAGACCTGTTCTGCCAGATCCTTCACTGCCATCAGGATAAATCACTTCACAAGCTTAAATAAAGGAAATAGACCTACTAACTCTGTAAGATGTTTGCACAAATCATAAATATTTATTTGACCATCTCTCTGATTTTCAGAATAAAAGAAAATCCAGATTACATTTCATAGATTCATTTCATATATTCCTATGTTCATTTCCCCATTCTAAAGTCATGTCTTTCATAGATGTGTGTGACTTCTGCATACACATTTAAAGAAGTCTTGCACATAATTATTTCATGTTATATTCAGCCATCAAAAATTGTTGCAAAGTGACATTACTGCAACTGGTAACATTTAATATTTGTATTCCTATCCTAAAACCCAACTATTTTTCCATCAGTCAGACATAGTAAAGAAAAATCCAGACCCTGCCATCCACGCTAAACACACTGCTCCCAATAAATTCAGTGTTATTTCCAATTTTCTAAGGACAAAACACAAGACTGAGCCTAGAGTTACATTCATGCAAGAAAGGAAGAAATCTTTTTTTTAATTAGGTGTAAGGGTTTGAGGGAAAATACAAGGCTGGATACACTTGAAACTGTGGAGAAATATGAGGCTGTGGTTTGATATTTATCTTTGCTGTCTGTATTTTATTTTATTGTAAGGATAATTTTAGGAATCTGACTGCAATCCAATATGTAGAAATGAACTACATGTTCTTTCTCTTCCATTAACTTTTCTTTTTATCCCTCAGCCAGCTCCATTTTCTTTTTTTTTTTTTTTTATAACAATGATAAGAGAATGGTACAAGGATAAGAAAAAAGGATCTGAAAATTCAGAAGATTGAGGACAATTTTGTGAAAAGCAGCCAGAATTCCAGATTTCTAATGCTGGTACTAACTAGCTCAATTTTGCATTTAACCTGTTGGTCTTCAGAAATGTTTTCATTTCTTCAGGGAAAAAAACCCTATACAACAAACTCATGAAGTTGTTACTGAGCTGACAGCAAGAGAGAACTTTGCAGAAGTTTGCTGGTTGAAGTGCATCTGAAGAAATTATGCATTCAGGCAGGTAAATGAGGAGTTTCTCTTGTGAATGGAAGTTTCTGGAGCTGGCTGCAGAAAGCTGGCTGCATGAAAGCCAGTGAGTCAACAAGTTAAAAATAAAAAAGAAAACACAGATAACCCCATATTACACCTTAATCACACAATTTATTACAGCAAGATAACTCTGGAAAAAGAGAGACAGCCAATGTGAACTATTAATCTTGGGGACCTGGATGACATCTAGAAGGTCCTAATGTAGATCCTTGAATTTAAAGGTTGATGAGGATGTTGGCCCAGCAATCTTTAAAGGTTTTTAGCCTTGTTAATCTGGATTGGATCCTGATTTCTCAATAATGTAAAACAAGGATCATTATTTCAGCTAAGTTGCATCATGACATTTCTGATGTGGTTGCATGCAAGACATTACTCCTTAATTATATTCTAAAAGTTACAAAGGTGTTGGAGGCCTTATCCAAGACTTTCAGGGCTGAAAATAATCACTCATTAGTGGTGACAAGGAAGACACTCCGCTCTGCATCAGTGAACTTTTGGCATCTTCTTGTATACTCTGCAGAAGAAAAATGGAATTGCTATTGAAAAAAATAAACCAAAAAAACCCAACAAACTGGTGGAGCAGTAGTTGGTTTTGGAGTGATTGTTCTCTTATTTCTTATTTAGGTGGAAATTTTGCACTTAACACCCACTCAGAAAGATCTTGTAGTGGCTGTTACCCCACCAATATTTTATCTCCATTTATTTTACTGAAGTTGTGACTGATTTCTTCTCTCTGGTGACCAGGGACAGGAGCTGAGGGCACGGCTGGAGCTGTGTTCGGGGAGGGTTTGGGTGGATATCAGGAAAGGTTCTTGAGAGGCACTGAACAGGCTCCCCAGGGAATGGTCACGGCCCCAAGGCTACCAGAGCTCCAGGAGATGCACAGGGTGGGTGGGATTGTTGGGGTGTCTCTTCTGAGGGAAAAACTCAAGAGCACAAAATAGCAACTGGACTTGGTGTTTAAATGAATTTATATATTCTATAAATATAGATTCATAAATGGATACAGTATCTAATAACCAGACAGAAGGGGTTAATTAGTTGGATTCAACTTAATGTTCCTTCCCAATTTCAGACACCTGTTAGTGAAAAAGGACTGTTAAACCTGCAGATTAACAGTCAACTCAGAGAGGAGCTGAGCTGGCCTAAAATCAGCCTGGTTCCTGGACTCATGGAAAGGACCTCTGGCATCAGCAAGTCCAACCATCCACCCAGCACCACCACCATGTTTGTCAGTAACCATGTCCTCAAGTGCCACATCCACGTTTTTTGAGCATTCCAGGATGCTGACTCCACCACCTCCTTTGGCAGTCTGTTCCTCTTCTACTGCTTGATAAGCTGTTCCATGAAAAAAAAAAAAAAAGCCTATTATCTAATCTAAATCACCCCTGCTGCAAATTGAGGCCACTTCCTCTTGTCCTGCCACTTCTTACATGGGAGAAGAGACTGATCCCCACCTGGCTACAACCTCCTTTAATGGGTGTTTAGAGAGCACCAAGGTCACCCTGAGCTTCCTTTTCTCCAGACTAAAAGAGAAAAGGCTACTCCCTCCTTCTCATGGGACTTGTGCTCTTCACCAGCTTCATTGTCCTTCTTTGGACATGTTCCAGCCTCTTTGGACACACTCCAGGCAGCAATTCCCAGGGTAATTCTGTCATGGACAGTGCACAGGCAGACTGTGCCAGTCCTGGTTTGTGTGCTGTGTTAGCCCAGCAGGATCCTGATCACACCTGGAGTCTCTGAGAGCAGCAGGTATTTAGCCCCTGGAGCTGGACAGCCAGCAGCCCACTCCTCATGGCATTCTGCTGCCCAAACCCACAGTCATCCTCCCCCTTAGTCCCTGCTTGTTGCAAGAGTTATGGGGGAAACAAATTCCAAAGAGACTGGGACCCATTGAGTCTTCTGCACTGTATGTTGTAAATCTTGTCATACTTTCTCTTAGGATGAGTATGCACAGAAAATCCAGGTAAGACAAATGATGGCTTTTAAGCCATTTGCATTTCAGCACCTCCCAGAAAGGCACAGAAAAAAACAAGGTAGGTTGATTGATGACTGTTCCCATTTGGAAAAATCTCTTTTCTAAATTAGCAGTGAGACACAGAGTATAATTGACAATAATTAGCTACCAGGAAGGGAATGGCCCAAGTGACTTCCTTATCCTTTGAACTGAAGACTTCAAACATGACTAGATGGAAAATACAGCTCTGTGCAACAGGCTGTTGATATCTGCTCAGGTGCCACTGGATGAAATTACACTGTGTGTTAGACTTGTGGTTCCACTCCAGGGGCTATGGAGCCATTTGTACCTTTTAGTCTAAACCAAAATGCTAACTCCAATGATGGGAGGAGTTATGAGCTGTGCTCCATCCTGGGAAAAGGGCTGGACAGCTGTACAACATCTGTTTGAAAGTTTCCTTTAGAACCATAAAAAGCTGGGTTTTTTTTTTCACTCTGTCCAATATTAAGACTAAAATACTGTGTGGCAGAGAATCCTGATTTATTTTTGCCTTGTTCTGAGCTACATCCCAGCTCTGCCAGAGAGGACAAGTGTGCAGTTCTCTTTCCTGTTTAAGACATCTATGCCTAAGGAGTTCACGCAACACAGGAATGTATAAAAGAAACCCCAACTTATAACAAGAGAGAAGAAATATAAACTGCAGAATATTACCCAGCCACTGAATGACACAAAGGCAGAGAATTGACAGGAAATTTATGTTTCACTTATCCAGTCTGGATCTGGCCTGAATTTTGATTGCCATTGCCATCACAAATCACAGAAAGCTGCAATAAATACTGGCCAAATAACTTCCCTTTGGACTTTGGAATTAATTTGTAAGTCCAGGAGTGACTAACAGTTTTGGGCAAGATCGAGCTGTACTGGTGCTGGCTGGGAAAAAGTCAGCTTTCTTCCTGGGGCTTCCCAGCTCCTCTTTATTGCTTCCTGATTTTCCTGTAGCATTTTACAGCTCATATCTAATAACTTGGGACTAAGAGACCTTAAAGAACCTTGAAATCAGGGATAATATAAAGATGTAGCTGTGTCCAGCTAGATGCTGAATTTAAAGGCAGTGTGTGGACCATCAGGATAGCATTTGCTACCAGATCTTTTTGTTGTGTGCAGTGAAGGTCCACATGGTATAGATCCCTGAAAAACACACACATCAAAAGGCTTTTCTTTCTGGAATTTTTCTGTCTCCCCATAGAATACTTTAGCCTATTATTGCATATGTGCTTCAAAATATTTCTATCCAGTTACACTAACAAATCAGAAGTTGAAACCATTTCAAGTCACCAGTGAAATTATTAGAGCCATTTTAAGTGCTTGTGCACCAGCAATTACAGGATGACTCATTAGTTTTTGTAATTAATTCCTGTGCCAATTAGCCGATAAAGATAAGCAGAAAATTAATCAGGCCTCCATGGCCTGTCCTCTCTGTCTGGATTCCCAGGAATGCCACTCGGCAACCCCAGCCTGACAGACACGGGAGAGGGCTTACCTGGTTTAGGCCCCCTGCATGCACACAGCATCATTATTTTTTGGACCAGTGTAGGTTAAAATCCTCATTTGGTTTCCTTTTCTGCCCTCTTGTCCCCCTGCCTTCCCTTCACATCCTCATTCTGTGTGTGTTCATGCCCCAGAGGTGTGCTCGTGTGCAGCTGCAGGGCAGGAGCTGGGGAGATAGCTGTGAGTTCAGAGGTGGCACTGACCTGCCACCCTCTGCCAGGGCAGGGCTCTGCTGGCAGCAGTGGCACTGTTGTCATTAGCTCTAATTAGCTCTGTCAGCTGTGCATGAGGCACGAAATGTCCACGGGCAATGATTTGTGCTAAGAGGGATGGAAGACATCAGGGAACTTTATCACCTGCCATGCCATGAACACTGCCCGGCACACAGGGCTGACTTCCTCCAGAGCCTCAGACAGCAGTGCCTGTGGAGTCAGAGACTTCTGAAATCAGAGCTGCCAACTCATAGCTCTTGATTAGGGCTGAGATACAGGTTAATGAGGGGAGGCTTTGCTGAGACCACTCAGATGCTGCAGGGAAGCTCTACCAGGAAGAGAACTGCTGTTGGAAGTTGGAAGTTGTACAGGGATCCAGTACAGCCCATTCCAGTAAAGCAGCCTTGGCTAAGTCACACACCCTGATAGCTGGGACCAGCTCAGAGTACACTGAGGCAGAGTCTTGATGTGTTGTGGGCAGCCCTACACCCATCCTGCGACTGAGTTTCATTAGAACTACACAGAAGCCCAGGATGAGGTTCCTAAATTCTCAGCATCCAGACACCAAAGGGCCCTAACTTCCCAAATGCTCTGAGCACTCGTGCTGCATCCCACATTTTGCAGGCTGTCTTTATTAAATAGCCATAAACTTAGACAAGACACTTCATTTGCAACATTAAAATAAATGGGGATTTCACAGAAACCCTTCAAGGGAAATTCTACTCCCAGGTGCATCAGGTGAAGTTAAATCTTTTGTTGTTTAGGGACATGTGGGCCCATCAAACCTGGAGCAGTGATGAACTGGAGACATTTCAGTTCTTGGCTGCATCAGTTTTACCACTCATTCATTACCATAACACTGAAATATTTCACAGCTTTAGGACATTTCAAAAAAAGGAGGAACCTGATGCTTGAGAGTGCTAGCTAAAGCCACTCAGAACCCTGTGGATGTAAACCCAAATTTTCATCTAGGCAAACAACATGTGGCTTTGCCTGCATATTTCCACAATATCACAATATCTTTTTGGTACATGCTGCCTGAGAGGGGTTTGGAGGGGAACAGACTGGCCTCAGCTGAGAAATCTTCAGCTGAAGGAGATGTACATGGTACTGCCTTTTATCAAGCCGAGAATAGGATGGGAAGTCTGAATTGGAACTTCCAGGGCAGAGGCAGGACGAGAACAGTCAAAATTTTAGAGACATTAAAAAAGAAATTTCTCACCTGACAAGGATCTAGATGGGAGAAGGTAAGTCAGACATGGAGACAGGAGGGGCTGGACTGAAGCAGTGTTCAGCTGCCCAGTTACATTGTCTCAAATAATGAAGAATCCACAAAATCCAAGTTTGGCACTGCTGCCCAGAAAGAAAATACCTGTGAAACCTGCTGGTAACGTGTGCGCTCCATCAGTATGCACAGCAGAGACCAGAACAAGGAGAACTTGGCTCTGGGAAAAGCTCCTCAGAGCCTGGTGCAGAGATCAGGCAATAGGTACTGCAGTCCTGGTGTGTCTATATATACATGTTTACATATATATATGTGTGTGTGTGTGTGTGTATGTTTAAACATGTATATATATATATACACATTGATAAAGAAGAAAATCAAACTTGGATGGAGAGTTTGGGACAGTCTTCTTTAAGCCTGTGCTCTCTTTGTATAATGTAGCTATAATAATGTATTTTATGGCAATGTGGTTAGCATGGTTTTAATAATAGTTTTTTTCCTGCAGGGTGCCAAATATTTTCTTGTTCCTTAAGGTGTTGCAATTCAGGATAATGTTTCTTTGCAGGGATAGGCCTTATTTTACAAGTATAGGCAGCATTTGGAGAGGAAAATTTTCAGTTTCATTTCCCCTGGATTGCCATTACACACACTTAAAAGATAAGCTACTACAAAAAGCAACTGAAATGAGCTAAAAGAACTGGAATTTTCCTGGCTACTGTATTGCTTCTGTTTTACACCTTAGCAGTTTCTGTTGTGAATGATTAATTCAGGTCCAAGTCATTAGATGAGGCAAATGTGCTGATTCAAAACTTAGCAGAAATGCAGGAGGAAATGAAAGAGAATAAGCATGGTAAATATGCAAAACATTTTACAATGAGATTACTTCTGCCAGGTCAAGGCAGTAAAGTTTTACTAGCTTGTGCTATGTGCCTGTAACTGGAATGATGACTCGCAAAATTAATCTTGGAAATATCTCTCTCTGCATATTCAGATTAATATGTACATTCAGAATAACACAGGAACAGGGTTTTTTATGCCTTTGGACATAGTTTGTATACCTGAAGTAACCAAAGTAAAATCTGCTGACAGAGATAGATTTTTGAATATTCACATCTTAAGGTATGAAGCAGTGGCTTAGGCTTTTAGCCTGGGGGCAGGAGGAAAATGTTGAGCTCCTCTGGGAGATTCCCTAATTCCTACCTGAGCACCTATATCCAATGTTTCTTGTACCCCCACTGACTCTCTGGAAAGATTCCCCACCACCTCTCATCCTTAGCAATAGGGAACATATTTCCAGAGTGTATTTTCCATGATTTTCAACCCCACCTGGCCCTGCAGGAGAGAGAAATTCAGAGTTTGCTGATGGCACAGGTCATGTTTTGTAGGTGATAAATGTTTAAGGACAACTTTACAAGTGAGAAGATCACTTTGAGGTTGAGAAAGGAAAGGGGGATAGGGGAAATCAACTTTACATTGCTGGCTTTGGTGGAAATTGGATTAGAAATAAGCAAGCACAGAAGCTGGTAAGTGTTCTTACTTCTTGTGAGCAATCCTGGCTGCTCAGGTGTTTATTGAAAGGATATGTCTATTTATTAACTTTTCACCAGGGCTCAGGGGAGTACATCTGGGAATCTGCTCCTCTGACCAAACCCAAGTTGTTATTTATGATAAAAAAAGAACATTGGTAAAGCTGGAAAATTCCTGGGGCATTGCTTAATTTTAAACCAAGATTTCCAAGGAGGTTTTTGAGTTGAAGATATTGAAGTGCCTTGGCTGAATATATTGGAGGAATCTTTCAATAAGAATAGTGAAGCCACTAGATTTTTGAAGAAAAGAATGTAAAAAAAGAGTAAATTAATGTGTGGCCATTGAAAGAAAATTGAAAATACTAAACATTCTAAAATGTTTTAGTTCATAATTGAGCTATTTAGTGTACTGTGATACATTCACATTGCTTAAGGTGACATTAAAAAAAAGTGAAGTTTTCTGTTTGAAAAATATTAATGATAAGTTCCACAGACTCCAATGGAAAAAAACCAAACCCAAACATTTGAAAACAGATAATTAATGGAGAACTGGCTCTTTCCTGAAAATGACTTTTGTATTGATAAATCTGCATATTCTGTGGAAAGATTTAAAAATCTTCAACCACTTCTAGTCACAAAACACGCAGGATTAAAAGCAACATTAAATATCTATATAATACATCTATTTAAATATCTATTTTTATTTTGGGATTTTTGTTGCTTATACTCTTCTTATGGAGACATATAACATCTTAAAAAATGATTGTGCCTCACAAGATTCAAGCACTTTGAATCAATTTGCACTTTTGAAATTTCAAGCCGTTGTATAGTTGACAAAATGAAACAAACAAAAAAATTTCATTCACATTAAAAAGACATTGTTTCTGTAAAAATCAACATTATTTTAGGATGCAGCTTTTTCCTTGGAAGGTAAGAATATTTTCCAACAAAATATAACTTACAGAATAATCATATTAAGCATATTTTAATGTAATGTTAATTATCATCATTTTTCACAATTAAATTTTTACCATTACCTCATTTCTTTATCTGGAGAGCCAATAAATGACAAATGGGATGCATTTTTATGACTCAGCATTTTGGTTATTTATTAAGTTAGCTCTAATATTTCAGTTGCCTTTATAACTACCTGAAAAAACAAATCAATATCTGATAGGGCATTGCAGCAAAGTATATAAGCATGAGGTTTGTGCTGCTCAGTCTCAGTTTGTCACTTCCAGCCACCTGACTAAGAAGTGACATTTAAATCTTCCTCCTGTCCCTGTTATCTGATTTGCAGGAACCCAGACTTAAGCAACCATGTCCAGCTCAGGCGAGGCAGAGCTCCTACACACATTTAAGGGGATTCCCTTTACCACCAGGTCTTCTCCAGAGCTTTTAAAATCCTTGGATACTTTTGATGCTAGAGAAGATGATGTCCTTTTGGTTTCCTATCCCAAATCTGGTAAGTTCTCATTTTCAATGTTAATTGCAAGAAGTGTTGATTTTGTGTTTCATGTTCTCTGCTTAAACTACTCGGGAAATGTCTGTGTGAAAGAAACAGGAAAGGATGTTTAAGTATGTGAATGTATTATTCTGTCAGTAAATGTTCATATTACAAGAAATACGGGTCATTTCCCAAAATTTTGATTCTGTAATTGAAAACAATCTCTGGTGTTTTCATGTTGGAAGACAAATATATATTCCTTACCTGTAAGCAAAATCTGTACTTGAAAGATTTTCTTGAGGACTTTTTACATTCAATTATGAGCAAGTCAAGAATTGTATGGAGTTATTTGTGTGCCTCTTGGCTGTAGATTTATTAATTTCTTATCCTCTCTCCACCCAGCTCTCTTGGACAGAGGAGCACACATGCAGGGGGAGCTCAATCAATACTTTCAGAAATATACAGACTCAAGTTATTGTAAGGAAAAAAAAACCCCAAACAAACAGGTTATTCTAAAATAAATTATAAAAACAATATAGCCACCTCTCAGCTGACAGCAGTTTGTCTAATGGAATGGTTTTGCTACCAATATTAACACTTCTCTCAGAGTTACTTTGTAATTCAGATGTAGCCCTAATTTTTTCAGTGTTTATATATTTGGAGCCAATGGGATTATTTAGTCATGTAAAGTTTATTGAATCCGTAGATTAGAAATATAACTTGTTCACTGGCAAGATGTTTCTGTATGAAAAATGCATGTTTCGCGGTAATAAATATTCATCCTTTTTATTGTTTGTTTTGTTTACTTAAAATTCCTCTTCTGTAGGCACTCACTGGCTTGCAGGAGTTATAACAAAGCTTTATGATACTCAAGTCACAGTAACATCTCCCATTGAACTTGGAGACATTTCCCAACTGGAAGAGCTGAATAAACTCTCATCAAAGAGAATCATCCCAACACACTTAGACTACAACATGTTGCCTCCAAATTTTAAGAATAAGAAATGCAAGGTAAGGCAAAAATGATATCAAAGCGGTAAAATATGTAGAAAGTCTACTAGGAATCTATTTTGTCCTGTTGATCCTTAGTAATTTTTGAATGAGTCACAGTTTTTGGAAGTGTTTTGCTGTGAATTTTGGACACACAGCTGACCACCTGTTGAAGGCAGCAGGAGCAGAGACTTGGGCTGGGGACTGGGTTCTGCTCCTGCCCCACTGCTCCCATCGGGTGATTTTTACACCAGGCACCACACAAAATAGGACATCAACATCTTTCAATCAGAAGTCTCTCATTAGTAATTGGGGTGTTCTCATGACCTTATTTCCTACTCTCTTAGAAAATCTTGGCTACTTACAAGCTCGTCTGGGATTAAAGGAACTCTGACCCTCCTGCTGGAGCTTTCTGAAGAGCCCATAAAGGCATTGGGCAAACAGAGGAGAAATGAGATGAGGGAGGCAGATTCAGAGCACAGTTTTGAGTTCATAGAATCACAGAATCACCTGGATTGGAAGAGACCTTAAAGATCATCTTGTTCCAACCCCCATGCAATGGGCAGGGACACCTACTAAACCAGTTCCTCCCATGCTAATGTGGGAGATTTAAAAAATAAACTCTGGGTCTCAGATTTTATATTCAAAGTCAAAAATTTGAGGATCACTCAGATCCAGACTTTTGGGACCAAGCTGATTTGAATAAAAGGCCAAAATTTACGTTTTGCAGCTGTCCTTTGAATGTTAATTAGTAAATGCTTTCATATGTGCGATATATGAGATAATATGCTGACTCAAGGTTAAAGTTAACACAGGCTCTTTCATAAAACATAAACATTATCCAGCCAGGGCAAAGACACCTCTGTCCACGTGGAATTGTTTGCTAATCACTATGGACTCCTTACTAAGAAGAGATTTCTAATTTAATGGCATGGTCACCAAAGAAGGAATCCTAAAAGAAAGGGTTTTGACACTGCAAACTGCCTATAACAATGGTCTATTTACACACAGAGCTCCTCTTAATTAGACGGAGGATATTATCATTAATAACTACATTTTCTTCATTTGCAGATGATCTACATCAGCAGAAATCCAAAAGACACTGCAGTTTCTATGTTTCATTACTACAGAGATAACCCAAACCTTCCCACTGTAGACAGCTGGACTGCTTTCTTTGACCTGTTCTTAAACGGCAATGGTAAGGTTAAATGTTTTCTCTTTGCAGTTCACTTTAGTTTGTTATGCACTGAATGACTTAAGAAATTTGAACTGTGTGAAAACTCTTTATTGAACTCCTTGTTCATATGGGGTTGCTAGGGATAAATGTCAAGCTAAACAAGAGCAAATAATAGGATGCTCTCTTCAGCCCTGCAAGGAGTCATTCTGAGAAGCAGCTGCATCATTCCAGCACAGCTCTTTGCAGGCTTTTGCTGCTCTTTGCTGCCCTGGGCAAGCAGGGCTGTGGCTGGTGACAGAGCATGTGAGGGGACTGTCACCAGGCTGCAGGGACAGCTGTGACTGCCGGTCTGGTGTCTTCTCCAGGCTGGGAGACAGCCCTGGGCAGCCCAACAGAGGAGCCTGGACATGTTCCTAAAGCCCTTCTGCACACGCTCTCCCTGATGTGCTGTCTCAGAAATGGGGTCCAAAGACCAAGGACAAGAGGGAGATTTTTCAGGAGTGGTGGGATGGCAGCTGGCAACAGGACCTTGTTCACATTTTCCACTCCCATATTTAGTGTTTTATTACTCCTTTAAGGACATGTGTCATCACAGTGATGATAACAGCAATAATGATTGATTACCTTGAAAACTCCAAAAGAAAAGTGCTCCTGCAGTCATCACAGGCTCACATCAGAGCTCCAGGAGTCAATCTGTTTACTGCTTCCTCCAGGCTTTGGCTCAGATCTGGTGTTCTGAGTCCAGAGCAGCCCTAAGGCACATGCTTCAGTGATTTGCAGGATCTTGGCTTGTTTGGCATCAACTCTGAATATACAATAGTGAAAAAAAAAGGAAAGAGGATTCTATTCAAGGCCAGGCTGGATGGGGCTCTGAGCAACTTGTTCTGGTGGAAGGTGTCCCTACCTATGGCAGGGGAGTTGGAACAAAATGATCTTTAAGGTCCCTTCCAATCTGAATCATTCTGTGCTCCAATGATTTTAAAGTATGTCCTATATCCCCATAAATTATTAGCCACCTTCTATTTTCCGAGTGCTTATGTGTGGCATAAATGGATAACTATGTTGGTTAAAGAGAAATTTAGGTAAGAGGTGGTGTGGAGGGAAAGGTGGTAATTTTTGCTCCTAGTAGAAACATTTCAAGGTTGTGCTGCTTGATCCAAATCCTGCAGTAATCTTGCAGAGTTAATATCAGTTCAAAAAAAGGGTTTGGATACACAGGTACAACTGTAATGAACTCCCTGGAGTCTCCAAGTCTCTCCTGAAGCCACCAGGATTGTGCTATCACTGGCCACATCCCAAGAGCTGCTGGCCAGGGGAGCAGGGTTTAATTGCACACTGTGGAGCACACATGCCTTGCACTTAGAAACTGCCTTATGTGTTGGAGATGGCTCCAGACTGGAGCATTCAGCTTAATTATAGCTATTAATTATAATTTATACTTACTTACAACTCACAGTTTGTGACCAAAATGATGCCCATTACAAGATTAGAATTTTCTGCTGGTGGTGGTTATAAAGCAAAGTCACAGTTCTGGAGAATGCTTGCTGAACTTTCTCTGTTCAAGCCTCTTCTATTGCCCTGCAAGAGGTTTTCATCTTGCCTTTAAAATGGAGAGGTCAGAATTTTGGTTTTTAAAGGAGCTGAAATTTATCTGTGTTCCCATGGTTCAGCAAATGGAGCATTCAGACAAAACAAATCAGCTACAAACCCTTCTATCTGTGTCACTGGCTGGATGAAGCATTTGCATGAGTTCTTTAAGTAATTCTTCTTCAGCATTTAAAAATTAAACAGATTCCCTTCTGCTGGGATGAAAGAGAGGTAACAACTGGGTGCTCCATTTGCCAGCCTGCTCATTTCATCTCCTGCTGAGGTGATCAGATCTCTGTGACCAGAGACATGCAGTCAGGCACCTGTGAGATGTTCACATCTTGTTAGGCCGGTACATTTTACTTCATTATTGGCCTTTACTTAAATCTGCAGCCTGCTTCCACTACAGAATCATATCTCAGAATAGTATCTGGTATGAAAAAAAATTCCAACAAGAATAGAAACCTCTTTGGAAGTTAGTTTTGTAAATTTGCAGTGCTTGACAAAAAGAACTGCCTGTGTTTTAGAGGATTATGGATACAAATTATTCCCCTAAATGTGTGAGGTAGCATCACAGTTATTTATGAATAAAGCTTTTCTGGATCTCTTTACATGGGTTTTCCTTTCAGTTGTCTGTGGATCCTGGTTTGATCATTTCTTAAGCTGGGAAGAACATGAAGATGAGAAAAATATCCTCTTTTTGTTCTATGAAGACATGAAGAAGGTAAATATGCTCTCTGCTCTTGGTGCAAAAGGCAGTACTTGTAAATTAGAATCATTAAAACATCAAAGAAGAAGATATAAGGAAAAAGGAGAAAGAAGAAAAATGTGAATATGTATCTTGGGGCATATTTTTATTTGCATGGAATTGAGTATTAACTAAATAATTCTGATTACACAAGTTATATAAACATGAAATCTTATTTATTACATAATGAGTTTGTGAGAGTTGCATTTCTTAGATGCAGGAATGGGACTCAGACATTTTTCCTCATGCTCAGGCAGAGCTTTAAATTCCCCTTTTTTGTCCTATGGAAAGACCAACCAAGGACATCTATTGAGGATCACACATTAATTTGCTATGTTTGACATTTTAGGTGAAATTTTCAAAAAGTGATGTAAGACAACAGAACTACTCACATTTGGGACTTGTGTTCCCAATAAAAAAGAAAATTAGAGGCTGGAGGGGTAGGGAAAAACTTCACTATTCTTAAAAAAGAAAAAGTAAAATGTCAACACACCTTACCTTTCAGAGAATGAATTTTTAGGTGAATAGAAAACACTTTCTAGTGTCTCCATGAAAACAGGTTTGTTCATTTTTTGGGAGAAAAAAATTCAACTCCTAGGAACAAAACCAAACCATTTTGGATGCTGAGTCGCTTGTTAGATATCTAGATACAGAATGCCCAATGAAAGAAGATACTTGGAGCTGGGCTTTGAGTATTTTTCTATTTCCAGGGAAATAATTCTGAGAGACAGGAGAACATTTTATCTGAAGTGGGAGATAAAATTGACAAAGTGACTGTGTGTGATATGACGTACTTATTTATTAATTTCTGTGAGTATGGCTAAGAGGGGAATCAGGTTTATTGTACCTGTCATGTGCACAATCTAATGACATATTTAGCTTTGCTTGAAAGCAAATAAATGTGTGACAAACTCATTATGTAATAAAATGGATAATTTTCAAATCAGCTAAAAGTCTGATAATCAGCCCAGAAACATAAAAGCTGTATTTTTCTTATACCTCAGGATCTCCCTAAGGTTGTAAAGGAAATTACTCTGTTCCTGAATTTAAATGTCAGTGATGATGATATCCAAGACATCTGCAAGAAGTCCTCATTCTCAGAGATGAAGAATGACACAGAGAAGGAGAACAGCGACCCCAGTCACACCGTGTGTGCTCTGACATCCAACAGGAAGCTGATTTTCCGAAAAGGTAAATTCCTTTGTGCCTAACATGGGAGAAGCAGTGGGAATCCAGACAAAGACTGCAGTGCAGGTCTTTCCTGGAGTCTTTTGGTCAGCCCTGGGAAGTGATGACAGGATTCTTTGACCTGAAGCCCTCTTAAAAATGACTTCCTAACTTCTCTGGCTGCAATTTCACACTTGTACTAGAGAAGCACAGAGGAGTCTGAACTATAGCCTGACTAATATTGCTCTGTGGGAGCTGTTGAGACAAAAGGAAAGCCTCACCCAGTAATACTCTTTATCTGTCTTTTTTTTAATCTAAAAGTTGACCACCTTCTTGGTGTTTTACAACATCTCTGATATCACCTGCCAAGGTCACTTAGTTAACTAGAATAAGAAAGAGCCAGACACATTCCTTCTGAATGAGTCTGCTCTTATCACCCCTTATCTTACTGAAATATTCCTGAAGAAGGAATATGCTGACAACAACAACAACAACAAAAGAATGGTCATAGGTAACTTCCAGACCTTGGAAAATTTTCCACAGTTCTTAGCTCAGATGTGATTTTAAAATACCCTCAGGAGCTGTTTTCTTGCTCCTGGCATTTCAGAATCTTCCACAGGTTTGGATAACAAGTCAATCAAACCCACTGGTTTTTAAAATTATTTTGATTTAGTTAATTTTTGAACGACAACTGACAGTTTAAAACTAGGAGTTGTTTCAGTTAATAAACAGAGAAATGTTACCTTCCATTAATTCACAATGGTTTTACCAGTCAGCAAAAACAAATGACGACATACAATCTGTCAATAAAAAAGAAACAAAAACAATGAGATGCATTTTTCACAGTCAGTGAACTTTGATAGATATGATGAAAATGTTGAACAATCCCATCATTTTCACTTCCAAGTAGTTCCTTTGCTAATCCCAGATGTTTAGCTAGTTTCAGCCAGTTTACAGAGGAGTTAAATGTATATATTTTGCTTTGGGTTTTCTCCTGTCCTTTAGGACAGCATACTGAATGCTATTTTAGCAAGAAAATGAGATGATTATTTTAGTCAGGTTTGGGATGCAGAGTCTTTAGAACATGCACATGGAGGGAAACTATAAGCATAGTCTCATAAAAATGTATCAGTTTATAAAACAATTTCCTTTTTGCTTGAACTGGGTAATGTTTGAAACACTTTTCTGATCACCAGTGTCCCCCAATGGCCACCCAGAAGTATTCAACTGCCCATTTAAGTAGCTGGACATCTCATCCATAAAAATTCCTAGAGATTAGGGCAGGTATTAGGGCAGGATTAATTTGTCAGGCCATTCTGGGCTCCTTTTCTGTGAATCTTTTTTTGTCAGTGGCTTTTGGGCCACCACTCATTTAATACGTTTAGATGGTGACTACAGTTTCCTGTAAGGGTCCCTTCCCACCCAAACTGTTTTATGAATCTATGCATTTTTTAGACTATTCACAGGATCATCTAGTAGAGAGACTCTTTACAAGGGCCTGGGGTGACAGGGCAAGGGGGAATGGCTTCACACTGACAGAGAGGTGGTTTAGATTGGATATGAGGGAGAAATTCCTCCCTGTGAAGGTGAGGCCCTGGCACAGGGTGCCCAGAGAAGCTGCGGCAGCCCCATCCCTAGCAGTGTCCAAGGCCAGGCTGGATGGGGCTTGGAGAAACCTGGGATAGTGGGAGGTGTCCCTGCCCATGGCAGGGGGATGGAACTGGATAATCTATAAGATCCTTTCCAACCCAAACCATTCTGTGATTCTACAATTTCTTCTACTGACTGTGAAAAATCCCAGGCAGAGACCTTTAACTACACTCAACTAAGGCATGGCAAGATGTCCCTCTGCCCAGATCACCAGGAGCTCTAATTCCACCTTGGAAAGCTGCTGTTCTTCCTCCACCACTTGTGTTGCTGGCACCAATCAGCTCTGAGGATGAAGGTTCATCAACCTTCATGGATGATGATCCAGATCTTTCCACCAGAGTATCACCAGAACAATTATGATCCTGACCTACCACAGTGACTGTGGTTAAGAATATATTAATATCTGTGCCAACTGCAACATTAACAAAACCAGGCTGTTTTAAAATCATTTTCTGCTCCACGTATTGCTCTCTTCACTGCTCTTTCTGTTCCTGCTTTCCTAGGTGCTGTTGGTGACTGGAAGAACTACTTCACTCCAAAGCAGAATATTAGGTTTCAGGAGATATTTAATGAGAAAATGAAACTCAGCAAGATGGCAAACAGCTTCACCTATGAGTGCTGAGTCTCTGTGAAGAACAATATCCAGTTATCAACAAACATGCACAGAGCAGTTGGTGGGAAGTTCTGAATGGGTGTTCCCATCAGTTTATAGTGCTTCCAATAGGAAGGATGGGTAAACATGGGTTCTTGAGAACAGGAAAGTTCTGACACAGTGCCAGAGCTGAACTCAGTTCTCAGAGGGCAGGTGTACATGGTTTCAGAGTCAGGTGTCAGACCTTGGTTTGACAGCCAAATCTACTTCATCATTTATTTATTTTCCTTGCTCAAGGGGATATGAACAGACTTTGTAAACTTGAATAAAGAATTTTACCCAAGATAATATGAAGAGAAAAACAAACTTGCAAGAAACTGAATGTATAAGAACTCTAAAAACACATCATAAGAAAATTACCAAAAATTGTACCCCAGACTTGCTCCTTCTGTAATACACCATGATTTGGAAATGCCTATCTTATTGGACATTGCTATTGGTAATTAAGTTGAGAAGTGCAGCATTTGAAGATCTGAAGTCTGTTTACAAAACTGTTTCTTTTTTTTTTTCTTTTCTTTTCTAACACTATCTTCTTTTCTTTTCTAACAGTAGTTCTTTGACGTAACTTATTTCTGGATTAGGTACCAGAGAGTCTTTGTGTTTTAAATGCAGCTGATACAAATCCAAATAAATTTCAGCACCACATGTTGAGCAACTGTAAATGTGTTTATTTTCCATTTGATTTTCTTCCTGCAAAATTCCTGTTTCCAGTGTTTTCATGAGAACAATTTTACTTCCCACTTCTTGAGCAACAAAACCAAACCACAACTCAGAGACAGCTTAATCCAAACAGCACTTATTTATTTACTCTGCCCTGATAAAACAGATTTTCCAAGAATCAGCTGTCTGTGTCCACATCCCAGGGAGTGTTCTACCCAACCACACAGTTTCAAGGCAGAACACAGTTCCTGTGTGTGAGAGAAGCTCCTCTCCTGGGTGTTTTGTTTCTGAGGTACAGAAACAACCTTTTTTCATCAACACTCATCTCCTTCCAGCCACACACTTCACACTTGCCAGGCAGCCACTTTATTTCATACCTGCTTTGTGCAAGCTGGCATCAACACCTACTGATTTTGCACCTGCACAAAGACACAGAACTTATGGTGCTGAGGAGAGTGGGAGAAAAGTCTGTGTGCAGTCCTTTGCCATTTACCGATTCAACACAACCTGAGGGAGATGATGCCCTGCTCTATACAAATAACCATTTGATGTGTTACTTTGCTCTTCTAACATTAAAATCATTCACTCTTCCCCCAAAATGCCACTGTTGCCCTCCTTTCAGGTGTTGTTCTTCCACTATTAATAAGTGGCAAGAGATCAGATGATGAAAATAATTGAACATTTTACTTAGAGACTTATTTTTTTCTGGCCGTTTGAGTATGGGAAAAAAGCCAGAGGGTCCTTGGGGAAATGAGGTTTGCAAGTGAGTTTAGCTGCACTAAGACTGCTGTGAGCAGCGGTTGCACCACACATTGTATGCACACACAAAAAGGATTGTTTATATCAACATCATACTCACAAGGAGGACTTGCCTTGTGGATCAAGGTAAGCTTGCTTCTGAGTGCATTTTGGCCAAGAACTTTCATAGCAATTTACTGTATCTCTAACTACAGATAATAATGACCACTGATTCATGCAAGGTACCTGTACTCTTACATAATTCTGTGTGTACTTTTGCCCTATTTTCCTTAATTTTTAAAGATTAGATTAGTCCTATTGATAAAAGTAATGCCATGTTCTTCTGCTCACTGTATCAGAGCTACACACTGACGTAGAATGAACCACTAACATACATTGTGAAAAAAATTACAATGCAGTTGGGTATTTCCTACACAAGAAATAGGAGGAAGAATCCAAGGTTCGGAACCAGAAATGTATCGAGTGTCAGATTCAGGAAACACAAGCCCAAGACTGTTTTAAGTATTCTGAGGTTCATTAAATGTCTGTAACCCATGTCTAGCTCTGGAAATCCATGAGCTGCAAAAGTGCTGAGGCCACAGAAAAGCTGGAAAGCACCACTAAATACAACATGGTAAATTTATATTCCTCAGGCACCTGATTTTGGTCACTGCTAGCTTCTTCAGTGGCCTTTCCATGGCTTCCCATCCTTAATTTTACAGATATTTTAACACAACTCTTCAGTCCAAAGTGAAGCAGCCTCCTTCCAAAGTGAAGAAATCTGATTTGGCTACTGCTGCGACTGAACTTGATTCCTGTCTTACATCATCCATTTTATCCTCCCACATTTAATCCCTTTGGAATGCTACAGCCTCTTCAACACAAAATAAACAAAACATGCAGTATTCAAGATACACACAAACCACTGAATTATACAGTAGATTATTTTTATGCTATTTGCTATATATTCTTTTTCTAATAATTTGTTTTTTCAACTGCTAGCACACACTTCAAACCACTAGATACTTTTCTGAATTATAACTGCTCTGTGAAAATGGATATTTTAACACTTATGTTAGGATTGTTGTTCAGTTAAGCTCAGCTTATTTTATATACACCTCCTCAGTTTCACCAGGCCCTCTCTTTACTAACCTGAATAATTTGGTATCATTACCTTCACATTGCTCACTGCTCATTCTCTTTCATGCCTCCCCCACAGAAGGGGGAATGCTTTATTAAACCAGAGCCACATCCATAAACATACCTAGAATCAGAAAGGAGGATAGACCAACCTGTCCCAGAACAGGAGAGAGAGAAACAAACCCACCATCTAAACATGGTAAATAGGTATGATTCATGCTGATAAAATTGAAACAGTAATCAATATTGATACAGTAATTAATATTTGGAAAGAATAAAACAGTTTAAAGTTGTAATGTCAAGAAAGAAAGGTAGAGGAGGGGCTCCACCCTCCCTCCCTGAAGATGTTCAAGGATAGGAGGAAAAGCAACAGATAACAATTACTAAAAATTAACAGAAAGAAAGGAAAATCTGGTTGGGTCCCAGGAAAATGCCAGCTAGAAGAGATTTATTGCTTTGATGCTTAGGTGTAGTAATATGTTAGTTTTGGCTTACATTATACTGGCTTGGTGCGCATGTGTAACGCAAAGGTGAATTAAAGGACAAAGAGGAAGAGGAGAGGTCTTCTTCCAAAACAACCCCCAAAGACTTGTGCGACCACCAAACCGAGTAGTGGCGCATGCACAGTAAAGGTGGTGATGAGGGCGGATGTAGAAGTGTGATGAATCAAAAAATGGGAGGAGATGGCATTGACACATGGCATAAAAGGGGGGAATCTTCACTTGACAAGCTCGTATGTGAGGTGGCACGGGTCCCAGAGCCCTCCTGCACTCCGTACCCCGCGGTTATTTTTTGCTTATGTGCTATTATTCAAACCAAATTATCCCTTATTTTTAATCAAATTATATTGTCAATATATATTTTCTAAACTATTCAATTAAAATTGCTGCTATCTCAAATATTGTTTAGTTTTTTATGATGGGATAGTTGGGCAAACATAACACAAAGATTTTTCAGACAAGTGTATTACTGCTAAGATTTTCTACCCCATTTATGCATCAGGTTCACACATAATGGTGTTTTTCTTCTGTACAGCATTACTGCTCTTGTAATGGTAACAATTAGGGTAATTGGTCCTGCTGGGTGGAATTAGACTAATTTAAAGTTATTTCTGCAAAGGGTAGATAGTGTTTTAAGACCACACTAACAGAAAAAAAAATTAAAACCAAAAACCTTCCCCCACATAGGCTCTGGAAAAACTAGTTACCTAAAATGTGTGATCAAGGTTTAAAAGTCTTAAAAACTTGAAATCAGCAAGTATTAAAACATATCTCCAACTTCAAAAGGCTGAGATATATGCAATTCATATTGATTTGAAATGACTTAAGGTCAGAACTTGTTGCATCACCAAACAGGAACTGGAGAGGAAGATAAACTGAATAGGAAAAAAAGCAGATAAAAATAAATAATGAGAGTCAGAAGTGGGTGAAGGTGTGAAGGATTAATTTGGGCACTAAATCTGCCCACCTTTGCCATCATAAATCATTTGTGTGGCACATGAATTTGGGAGCGTATGATTTGCAGTACAGAAACTCACCACAAGCCAGCCCATAACCATTCTCTACTTAAAAGACTAAAGAAAGCTGTTTATTTAAAATCTGAGGTAATCAGCTACTTTTTCATAACAGCTTACTACAAATATTTACATAGTTTCCTGTTTTTCCATTTCACATAATCATGACAGAACAGCCCACATTACCTAAGATCTTCTTTGAAATAACCTAGGTTAATTGAAGCAAAAAAACAAGAGCTCACATGGCCAAAATATGATCTCAGAATTAGCCCAGAATAACAAAACTGACCATTGAAATCTACTCAGAATGAGTAATACCCCTCTAATCAAAGGCAGTTGTGGTGTCACATGTACTGGAACAGGCCTTGGAAAAATATTCTACACATTTGAACCTTTCCTGGGACTTGGGGTTTCACCTCTAAGGTGACAGAGTTACCCTCACTGTCTCTGCCTCTCTGACCCCTAAATCCTTCATATGATTGACGCTCTTCTGTAAAATCAAGAGGAGTAATTAAGGCTTCCCTGTTCCCACCCTATAATTAGACTTTTCAATACAGTGTGGGCAATACAAATCTGAACCTTTCAGGAAGCAGATCCTGCATATCCAATATATTTTTTTGGTAAACAGTCTCTAGAGCTCTTTTATGCTTCATATTCTTTCCAATGTAAGATTATACCATGAATTCATCAAAGTGAAAACATCGATGTCCAAACTGTGTCTCTCCTCTTGTCAAAGTCCATGGGATTTATCCAGCACAGAACCTTAAAATGTGACTGAGACACTTAAATTGAGGTGACTTAGAGCTGATTAGTACAATGAACTATTTATCTGTTAACTGTAGATAGGCAGTAAATCATTTCAGTTCAACATTTTGCTTTCTGAAAGGAAGTAAACACAAAGTTTATCAGAGGCCAGTATACCAGGTGATATACTGGGAATATAACTATTTACACAATGCAAAATTTAGCAGAGAAACAAAATAAAATGACAAGCCATTATCATTCACCTCACTTGTAATTGCCAGTGTACCATGGGTATTTTTATTTTTTAGCATAACCCAAACCAGAACTTAACTCTGATATACACTACAGTATTTGTAATGTACAATACAAATCCTATTTTCAATAAATACAAGCATGTAAACCAGTTTTAACATGCTAAAAGTAGCCTGTATATATATTTTATATAAACCCACATCAACTATAGTTTGGTTTTGTTTTTTTTTTAACAGCAGCTACTTTTCCATACAATAAACCTAAAAACTTTTATTTGGCTTTAACTCTTTTGAGGTTGTAATATAGTCTTCATAGAAAGAAACTGAGTTTCTGCAAAGATCTCAAAGACAATGGGAAATTTAACTCCAAATCTGGCAAAATATTAATTTAGGCACTTCAATAAAACCCAAAATAAACAGATTCCAAGAGGCACAATTCCAAATGTGATTTAATTATTTATGAGCTTCAAACTGAACACATGTTAAAGTGCTTTTTTAAACGAATATTAACTTGTTTTACAGTAACTTTGTTGTATTTTAAAAATAGAGGAGGAAGTTTTATTGATAAGTATTTTACACCTGAGCTCTCCAGCACATGTTAAAACTCTTCCTTGCTAAGGACAAAGCTTATAAAATGCAACCACACAACCACAACACCATGCATTTGATAAAAGAAATGCAAACCACAGGAGCAAAACTGACAGAAATTTTGGGGTTTTTAAGCCTGAATTACAAATCTTCAAGTCATGCAAAATCATTGATCCCTGAAAACATTCAGATTACGAAATAAAGAGGTGTCATTCCTGTAGCACAGGTGTGACGATTAACAGCAGATTTACAGGGCGCTCTTTCTTGTAGCATTCCTCCCATTGCACTTAAATGGCTTTTAAAATCATCATGGATGTGATCACATTTTCAGCATAGAATCATGAATGTGGGACCTGGAATTAGGGGGAGACACCTTTTTAACTCTGCTGTAAAATTTGAAAGGTAAGCATTCCTTTGGGATATGGATGTACTGAGGAAGAAAAGCAGGACTGACCAACAGCATTACTCTTTCTCCATCAGTTCTTTATTTCCTTTCCTGCTGTTCTCATTTCTGCCCATTTCCTTCCCTGCTGAGCTGATTTCTTCCAGCTGCTTCCTTGCAGAGTTCACTTTCTCTAAGAGCAGGAATATGTGTTCTGCAAACTCCCGTACAGCTCCGCAGCCACCTCTGCTCTTACAGATGTAACCAGCAGCCTTCTGAGCAGCAGCACAGGCGTCAGCAGGCACAGCACTCATGCCTGCCTGCTTCAGGCACTCCACGTCAGACTCCTCATTTCCTGGGGAGGAAGATGACAGGCAAGGCCAAATGTCACAGAAGGGAAAGAATCAGTATTTTTCTCAGTGTTTTTCTGGGTATGCAGTGATCTGATTTTTGAAAATTTTTGGTTTTGGTCACAATGCTCATCTCAGCAGCTCAACAGCACTTTGCACATGCAAGTCAGGCGTTGGAAAATCTTGGTGATCCATATAAATGATGATCACATTCCACAATCTTCAGGCAAGAGAATGCTACTTTTAACAGCAGTAAAATTATGTGAGCAGCTGAATAACCATTGGCAGGACTCCTCACTTAGCCTCTCACTGAAATACAGTTTAGCACAGAAATGCATGGCTCTCAGTTCTAATTCTGTCCATTTCTGATTACCAGTTTAGAACATCATCTATACAATATCCCCCTGAAATCAATGAGAATGAGTTCGAAATTGTCAGCTCTAAGTGCATGCTTACCAACAATTTGATATCAAAATGTTTTCTAAAAACAAAAGCTTTCCTATATCCCACTGGAAAAACAATGAAGACTTCCCTTACCAAATTACACAGATTCATCAATGTCTGTAATATTTAGATTGTACCTTAACAGGCCATAAAATACCTGCTTTTGGTGATTGTGTGCTGCAATGTGTACAGCAATCCCATTAAATTCAGTCTATTTACAAAGAGAAAAGTGGTTTGAAGCTCAGCAGCAGTACAATGATTCTATTTGTCTATGATATTTAAATTAAATAAACCAAAGAAAAGGAACTGACCTAAGTAAGCCACCTCTTTCCAGCTCAAACCCATGTCCTCCTGCCAGTCCTTCAGAACCTGTAGTTTATTTGTTACACTGACTTTGGCTACACATCCCAGCTGCACAGCTGACAGTGTTTTTGAACAATCTCTGTCAGAGATGAGTCGGACCTATAGAAATAAGATTACAGTAAGTTCTACACCAAAGAAATATGACATGTAAGTTGATTTACTACTACAAAAAAAAAGCAAGTTTTGCTTGTAGAAGTTCTCTCTGGAAAAGCACTGAATGATTGATTTTCAAAACTCAGAGCAGAAGTGATTAGCATCCAAAACCACAGAGTCTTGAGGTTCCTTTAGGGAGGTGAAATACCTTTCTGCAGCCCTCCCTGATGTTCAAAAATAATTTACATTTGTCTTTTTAAATGCAACATGTACTAAATAAAATACTAAATATCACAGTATGGTGGCATTGGTGACTATCTAGTGCAGTATGTTCTAATTAGGAGAGAATTCCCAAGAAAGATTTCTGAAATATTTGCCAAAGTGGAACATGGAGTTTTTTCCTTGGCCCCTCTACTTGATAACATAACTTTATCCATAGCACCATTTCAGGGCATCAAACCAACACTACACAGACTGAAGCAGCACAGCACATTTATCTCTGGAAGTTCATTCTGAATTTGAAATTTCAGGAATGGTGCACAAGGTAAGCTAAAACCAGAAGATAACTGCAGTAGGATTTTTAGAAATCTCAGATGCAAATCCTTCAGGTTTTCTGTCAAAGATGTAGACAAGCTTATTTTCCTAATTGCTTTTAAATACAAACAAATGCTTGACACTGATTTTAAGTACAGAATGAAGAGAAGAGTAGCAAAAGGCAGGATTGTTTCAGCAACATATACTAGAAATAAATAAAGTGCAGCACAAAGACATAGAGGTTTTCAATTAAACGTTCCAAGTCAAAGAAGGTATGGAAATAGGCTCCCACAGGCAACAAAACAGTGATTACAAGCTTCCTACTCCTCTGGCTTCCCAGAAAATGAAGCTGAGGGACTGCTGAAAAAAACCCATCTACTTCAATTCACAGGAGTGGGCTCTGAGGTGACCTCATGTGGCCTCCCAGTGCCTGAAGGGAGCCCACAGGAAAGACGGAGAGACTCTTGACAAGAGCTTGGAATGACAGGACAAGGGGCAATGGCTCCAAAGTGTCAGAGGGGAGGATTAGATTGGATAGGAGGAAGAAATCATGCCCTGTGAGGGTGCTGAGGCCCTGGCACAGGGTGCCCAGAGAAGCTGCGCTGCCCCTGGATCCCTGGCACTGTTCAAGGCCAGGCTGGATGGGGCTCTGAGCAACCTGGGATAGTGGAAGGTGTCCCTGCCCATGGCAGGGGGATGGAAGAAGATGGTCCCACCCAGGCCATTCTCTGATTCTGTGAAATGGAGAAAGATGCTGTAATTACTGTGATTGAGAACTTTCCTTATTTATTAGATGCTGTAATTACTGTGATTGAGAACTTATTTTCCTCGGAGGGCTCTGAGGATAACATTTGTTCCAACCAATATATTATGCTGCTTGACCACAAGTACTGTGAAAAAACTTCAACTTCTATGCTGCAAGAATATATTTTTTTAGAATCTTTTAATGTGCAGGTTACATGAGACATAAAGGCTCACTCTTCAGAACAGCACTTACCTGGATTCCTCTTTTCTTTAACAGATCAATGCCAACACTATCTCTGTAATCGTAGGAGACCATTTCCTTGTGATCTTCTGTCACATAAATGCGACCATTGGTCAGGCATCCATCAATACTGCAAACCAAGAGCTTCACCTCTTTTAGTGGCTCTTTGCCAAAATATCCAAAGCTAGACAAAGAAATTATCTTTTTAGGATGGAAGTTTTTGCACACTTCGAACCCCCAAGTATTTCCCATACAATTGTAATCTTCAGACAGAAGAATCAGCTTTGAAATTCTTCTTTTCTAATGTTTTTTTCTCATCATTATCACTCTCCAACTGTATTGTCCCTCTTCAAAGAAACTAACAGAACCATCCAAAAGACAGCTTATTTATGTCATCCATTTAAAATTTAGGATAAAAAAGGCACAGAAAATATACTCCATTCCCACCCATTATTTCCTTAGAGCAGCTGCAAAGAAAAGGCAGCTGGTGAGGTGGAATCAGCTCATGCCCTCTACACAAACATTCCTATTCCCGGGCATCAGTTATAGTGGACTGGAGAATGGGAATCTGAGGCACCTCAGCTTTCCAGCTGGAGATGATGCTAACACATTGCTGAGGTATAGTAGGGCTTACACTCTTCACCAAGCTGAACTTTAAGGAAAAAATCAAGCTACCAAAATCCCACCATGTAACAAAGGTAATTCAGTTGATTTCAATAGAGAGAGGAAAAAATCCTGGGACTGCCCAGTTATCTTTGATCTCCATTGCTTACATTCCATGAATTATGAATTCACATGACCACACTTTGAAGCAAGCAGCATTAAAGAAATAAGGGAATAAAAAGTGCTTTTACCTCAACACTCTCTGCTCTGCAATAGGCCAGTCAATGTCTATATCAATATCCACACTGTGCTCTGCACGCATTTCATAGTAGGCCATTTTACCACCCTGAAGGAAATAAAATCCACTCAAATTTTATGCTTGGGTCAACACAAACACAAAACTCTACAATTTAGCACTGTGCAATGAAAGCCAAGTGCCTGCTTACAGAGTGGCCACCATGGCTTATATAAAAGTGAACCATCAATTATGTTTTTGCCAGTGACACAGAACCAATTGGAGGAACAGTTAATAACTATTGAAGAAATAGTTAATGACTATTGAAGAAATAGTTAATAACTATTTCCATTTTACAACTAGAGAAAGTGTGCAAGATGTTATGCATTATAGCAATTACATCACACTAATTTCACTAGCTCTTTTAATCAGCAAAATAGTAATACCTTCAGCATTTGCTTTGGAAGACTATTTTATTATTTGCTTACTGTTACTTAATTTCCAAGGGAAATATATCCACCACACCACAGTGTTCTTCTGAACCACTACACTGGGATGTAAACATCAGGAAAGGGAAAAAGACTGTTAAAGTTACAGTACAAAATTGGCATAAGATGAAACTGGCTGAACAAAGAAATTTACAGATTATGACAAGGCTCTGACACTGTATGAAGTTCAGTTTCACACCTTTAGTGGTACTAAAATGAATTCTAAGATACACTGGTAAACTCCTGCAAAATTCAACTCTGTATTGCATTGGTTTAAGGTTAAAGCTATATAAGACATTTATTTGCATAAATTTATTTGCTGTGGAGGATGTTGTTACTGGAACTGCCCTAGCTATAACTAGCCCTGCTAAGTTACAAATAATTAGCAAACTGTTCTGAGGTCAGAGTGTTGTTATTTAACACTGACTGCATCAGAAATCAAAACAGAGTATTGAATTCAGAACCCTCTACAGCAAGAGTAGATGTATTATTCTGAAGAGCATGAAAAACCAGAAGCACTAACCTGCAAGTAGCCTTTCTCAATCAGATGCCTCTTGGCAAAATAAAATGAGCCATTTTCATAGAGCTCCCCAGGCCAGTCTTGCCTCCGGTACCGCTTTGCTGGATTCAGGTTTTGGGGTTCTGTCATCTTGTTTTCTGTTAACAGAGGAAACAATTACAAAAGCTTTAAATAATTCCTGTTCAGAGTCACGTAACAACCTAAATAACTTTCTGTTGAAAAATTAAGGGTGTAATTCAGTCACCAACTTCTCTCATTATTGCCTCTTTCTGCTTAACTTTATAAAGAATCACAGATTGGTCTGGGTTGGAAGGGATGTTAAAGATGATCCAGTTCCTACCCCTTGCCATGGGCAGGGGACACCTTTCACTATCCCAGGTTGCTCAGAGCCCCATCCAACCCGACCCGGAACACTTCTAGGGATGCAGAATCCACAACTTCTCTGGGGAATCACTGAATTGCTTCTCTTTTTGGAACTGTGGATAAACTACTCTGGATTACTCTGTATGCCTAGCACTGAAAAAGGAAACTTTTCATTACCACTTTAGAAAAAAAAAAAAAACAAACCGACCAAACAGAAACAACAACAAAAACCCAAGAGGTTATTTGCTTCAAAACTTGTTCCCACAAGGAGTAAGAGGGACATTCTACCAGACTGTCCTTTCCAATGTGAAAGAAACACTATTCCTGTACTCCGACTCTTATTGCACATGGGAATGCCTGAATGCACTCTGATACCTGAAAGGACCAGCCTGAAATCTGGAAGGTGAAAGAAGACCATATGTGAATATTTTTTGCCTGTTAAAACACTTGGGACTTCCCCAAAATACATCCTATTTAAGGATATGCATTAACTCTTCATAAGTGGTTTAATCAATGTCCACAAATAAGCAAACAGCTGTCTGCACAAACACCATCCCAAAAGATCCCACATTATTACCAATGACAATTGTGTATGCAGCAGAAACCAAATCAAGGACCAGAGACTTTTGCCCTTGAGCCCCTTCAATCCAGATGTACAAAGCAGCTAAAATTCACCAGGTTTCTCACGATCCAGCAACCATGAAAAAGTTAGAGGGCATTCTCAAACACCCAAAACATCCTGAGGCTTTAGTAGATACACACACACCTTGTGTTTCATAACAGCTAAAGCTTTGTGCTCACTGAAGTAAACATTTCCAGTCAGAGAGAGACCTTTTTCTTTCAGGGTCCATCAATATTAAACCTTAATGCAGAAGGAGCAACAGAGCTACACCAAAAAAAACCCCATGAAATTCTTTTAGCATAATCAGTACTCTAAAGCTGTATGGAAAAATAAAAATAAGAAAAACCACTGTATAATACTGCTGTGAATCACTGTCACCTGAAATACCACACACCTGAAAGGCCATTTGCATTTATCCTTAAGCTGCTCATGTTGGTACAATGTGTTTCCAGCTCTCCTCAGTCCTTGCAGCTGAATAATTCCTTATCTCTCACCACATTAAAATGTTTGGATGTCATTTTGTGCAGAAGAATTACTTCTTTTTTAGGTAGGCCTCGAGGCTTTCTTATTTAACAATCTGCCTATGGGACACAACCATTTCAGGAAGCAGAATCCACATGAGATTCACTCTTCCACATTTGTCCCTTCCAGCATCTCAAGATGTGTGTGTGGTTTGCTAAACTGCAATCCACAGAATCCTGAAATTGCCACCCATGCTTTTGATATTCCTCTTATACTGCACAAACAAAGTGTCACTTCTTTCTCCTCTTATGGGGGACAATGACAATGTTTAAGTGTTTATTCTAAACAAAGGCTTAACTGTTGCAGTGTGAGGTCATTTCATCTTTCAGCTATCCCAGTCCTTCCCAGGTGTGGCAATACTTTCTTCCCCGCCCCCCCCCCCCCCCCCCCATCTCCTGCTAAGTGCTGCCAGTCAAACCTTAACATTCCAGCAGGGGCATCCTCTGGTTGGCAGAAGTTCAAAAGATGCCCCTCAGTGCCAAGGTCATTGACCTGGTTGGTGGCTCACCTGTCCCTTCCCTCCCCCTGCCCGAGCCTTAAAACTGGCTGCGACCATGCGGTCCGGGATTCTAATGGAGCTGTTCCTGAGATTCAGATGTCTGTGAATAAAGTCTGGATTATAACCCTCCGTGGAATCCGTCTCCTTTTCCTCTTCACCTAGCCTATGGACTTTCTCCAGAGGTAAACTGAGTTCCTACAAGCCTGGACTTGTTCCAGTGCCCAGCTGGCCGTAGGTGTCTCTGAGGTGAAACCACCACAGTGCAGCCTCAGGCCAAGCAGTGAGGGCCAGAAGAGCCCAGGCATTTTCCATCTGGTAATATTGGAATAATACTCCAATACTTAACTTTTATTTCAACTTATCTCTAAGATCAAGCCTCATTTATTACACATGGTCCCTTACAGCATGACGCTTTCTAAACTCACAAAAAAATTTCATCTGAAGCAATTTATATCTCAAAAAAATAAAATAACTGTAATGCCTAAGTAACTTTAATTAAAAAAAAAGCTAGAAAAACCACAAAATCTCCAGTGTGAGAGTACCTGAAATAACCATTTTTAAAAAATGAAGAAAAAAAATCTGCTTAAACCACAGAAACAAAGCCAACATACAAAACATGTGGAATAGTTCTTTGTACCAGGACAAAAGGTGCTTTATAGCTAAACCAAGGTGCAATCTTTATTTGTAAAATGTCAGTCTTTCACCATCTTGGCCACTGTAGCTAAGGGGTGTATTTTCTCTGGGAAAAACCAGTCACATTTTTCTGGATGAGCTAACCAACATGAGTTCAGCACTCATGACTCAAAGGCATTTTGCAACGTGACATAAATCAGCAGCCAAATTATCAGAATGAAACAAAACCTAAGTCTGCAGGCTAAGAGATTGTTATCCCATTCTCACCAAGATTTTATCTCACATTTTTGTCATTTGTCAGCTACTGCATAGCAAGAACAAGCAGTTTTCTAGTTAGGACCTCAGAGTCATGTCTGAATACCCATGAATACCCACTAGAAAGAAGTTAACGTGTAAGGTTTTTTTGGAACTGTATCTTCAGCTTAGACAAGCTAATATAATTTTATTATAATTTTAATTTCTACAAAACAGTTACAGAAAGGCTGAGCAATGCTCAGTGGTATCAAGACACCAGTGCTTGGAAGGAATTTCTAAGCCATCTCAAATCTCTCAGAGAGAACTCAGTCTATGCCTCAGACATCACTTCCTAAAATAGGATAGATATGAAAAGCAAGAATTTGAAAAAAAAAAAAAAGTGAAGTATAACTGTAACCAGAAACATCTATGTATTACCTCCTTTCTTTACCTCACTCCATCTGAATTGATGCCTCCTTACAACAGAGAAGACAGAATCAAAGCCCTCCTTCTGGATCATATCTGCCACTTTTATAAGGTCACTGGGATGTAAACAGGGAGATGTTGCTTGAATATTTCCTACAATATCAACCTCTAAAGAAAAACAAAGAGACATTTATGAAACAATTCACATCTTTAGTAACACACAACTGCAAAGTATGGTATGAGTAAGTACCACACACCAAAAAAAAGGTGAATCTGAGAATCTGAATCTTCCTGGCTTTTATTTACTCAACGCTTTACTTATTTTTCTAAATAATAAGTACATCATCCCTCTGGGGCTACGATATAAAAGCTAAGCATATTTCATCCCTGATTTACCATGATGATGATTGAGAAACTCTGTGATGGCTTCTAGAGAAGTGGAGGAGTCTTGAGAGACTTCGGGGCTCCTGCGATGGACCTGAGCACCAAACTGCTTTGCAACCTTCTCGATCTCATCGTGGTCTGTGGAAACCCATATGCTGTTGGCAGACAGTGGCAGAAATTAATATAAAGAATAAATCCCACCATTATTGACAGGCCTGTTGTAATTTAAACTGAAAAAAAAACCCAGCTTGTTTATATGTGTACTACATCTTGCAATAGAAGGAACTAGTTCTTGTATTTGTATTAATAAAACTATACCAGTCAGTCCAACCAGCAGCTTTTAACAATGGGGATAAAAAACACCAGAGTGTAAAATCTGAATCTTGAGCTGCATTTCATGCAGGAAGCTTAAGCAACATAAAATTTAGAAGTGTTACCAGAAAAATCTAGTGTCAGCACAAAGAATTTGTTAGGCATGTTAACAGATCTATGAATTGTGAATGCGTTGGATGTGGCATTTAGAATCATGTAAGAGTTTAGTTTACAACAAGTAAAACTGCCACAAAGTTAAAAGATTAGCTTATGCTGCAAGTGTGTTAAAATGTATTAGTTGGGCTCCATATGCTCCTAGAGAAGGAGTTGTTCGAGTTGCATATGTTTTGGCACAGAAAACTTCCAGTACTGGTAAAGCAAGATTGCAATCATTCAGGGAAAATAAACATTTACAAAAGGAAGGGCTAGTTCTGAGTATCATGTGATGACAAACACTGAGCAAGTGTGAAGCCACTGCTATGATCGTGGTCACAAAAAAGCATGAGAGGTGTAAAAACAAAAGCTATGAGAAGTCACCCTTCCTCTCCCAGCAGTGTGGCATTCTCAATGCACTGTCCACAGCAAAGGGTGCTGCAGTTACATTTCTTCTCCCAAAGACATGTGGGATCATCAGCAGAAAAATATGCGTGACAGCAACAGCAATGTCAAGTCACACCCATGAGAACAAACACACAAGAGGTGTTTTCCAGAAACTGCTTGGGGATGGTGAACTTAAACACACATTCCCCATTCAACCCCATTCTGCTGTGTAACAGGTACCTTGCACAGCTGTTCCGAAGGTGACAAGGCAAACCTGGTGCATGTCCACCCATTGCACCTGCCATACCTCAAAGTCAGGCTGCACAACCCTGACTGGCTTCCTGTGGGGAAAATTCAGATGCCAAAGAGAAGCCACAGCAGGTCATTCAGCAGTACAGATTCACAATCATTAGGAAATTATCATTAACCTCAGTAACCAGAAATGTTCTTGTCTGTTTCTTTATTAAAAATAAAACAGAGTGCTGCATCCTCTACTTTTCAGATACAGCAAGAAAGGTTTTCCAGGCCAGATAATGACAGAGCAGCTATGAGATACAGTGCTCTGGATCTAGCTGGGCTACATTTCTCCCTGACTTGTTCTGAGCATTATGCAGCAGGTTTGCACTGGGAACGTGCCCCCCTTGCTACACACCAAGCACATCCTAATCATGGCTTTAATTACCAGCAAATGCGTAGAAAATCCTCAGTCTTGCTCCTGCAGAGAAATCTGTAATGCCTCTATTCTCAACACCAACAACACAGTGTTTCTATCTAGCTCTAATTATTGCTTCCCAAGTTTCAGGCACTTGGCCACAAACTGGGCTTCTCTGCTGTGTCACATGGGCACACAAGATTATCTCCTTCAACTTGACATTTGAGTGAGACTGCTTCTGATGTGCTGGGTCCAGCTGTGGGCTGCCTGATACCAAAAAGGAAAAATGGGAGCAAGCTCAGCAGGAGCCAGCACGATGACTGGGTCTGGGAGCACACATATGCCAGGAGATGCTGAAAGAGACATCTCAGCAAGGAGGTGATTTCACTGCTGGGCAGGGAGAGAGAAAATAAGGAAAATTTTTCTGGGTGAGCACAGTGAAAGAAATAGAAGGGCTGTGGGATCTCCATCCTTGGAGATGCCAAGCTCAGTGCACACTGTCCTGAGTACCCAGATGACATCAAACCAAAGTCATCCTGTATTTCAGCAATTCACAGATCACATCCAGCCTGGCAGTCCCATTTAATGCAGATGTCTTAATGAAGTAAACCCATCAATATATACATCACCAGCTTGTGGCCAACGAACCATGCATCAGAAAAACTTTAATTTCAATTTACTGTATAAGATTTTAATTTCTTCATTCCTCTGCTGCTCACCCTCAGCAGGAAGGGACAGCTGAGTTCTTGACAGGGTGCTTGCCCTGCCTGACCCTTAACCTGGTGCCACAGCAACTGCACCCCCTTGTCTCAAGTGAGGATCAATCCGGCCTCAGTGGCAGTCACAGCATGGGTCAGGCTGGAAGGGACCACAGCGGGTCAGCTGGTCCCACCTCCCTGCTCCAGCAGGTTGCACAGGATTCCATCCAGGCAGCTTTTGAGTATCTCCACCGAGGGAGACTCCACACCCTCCCAGGGCAGCCTGTTCCAGTAAAGAAGCTCTTCCTCCTGTCCAGGTGGAACCTGCTGGGCATTAGTTCCTGACGCTTCTGTCCCATTGCTGGGCCCCACGGAGCAGAACCCGGTCCCTACTCTGAACCCTCCCTGCAGACACTGACAGTCATCCCTAAGAGCCTCCTGACGAAGCAGCAGCTTTCCCCAACCCCTCCCTGGGCCAGGGTCCCTCGGCCCGTCCACCCCGAACAAGAACCCGCCGGGGGAAGGGGAGGCTCAGGGGGGGCGGCGCATGCGCACCTGTGGAAGACGCCGGCATCGATGGCGGCGCGCAGCACCCAGCCGATGAGGGGCACCCCCGCCAGCAGCTTGATGTTCTTCAGCGGGATCCCTTTGCTGCCGCCCCGCGCCAGCACCAGCGCGGCCAGGTGGGGCTGCGGTCGCCCCTCGCCCCCATCCATGGCCGTGTCTCAGTCCCTGTCCCGCTCCGCTCCTCTCCCGCCGCGCCCTGCCACGCGCGCGGACCGCCCCCTGCGGAATGCCGGGAAATGTAGTCCTGCGCTGCCGTGCATGCGTGTGGGGAGCGCGGCGGGGAGACGCCGGGGGGACAGCGAGGGACGTGCCGTGTGGGGGGCTCGAGGAGGGATCGGGGAATCACCCAGCCTGTAGGGAAGAGAGGGTGCTCTTTTGGCACAAGGTACCCCGGAAAGCCCGGGGTGCGTGCCTGCTTTCATGGATGGATGGATGGATGGATGGATGGATGGATGGATGGACGGACGAACCTCTGCGGTGTGTATCTCTTTAGTCTAGAGAAGGGGGAATCTCATTAACGCATGTAAATATCTCAAAGGGTGCCAAGAGAATGGTGCCAGACTCTTTCCAGTTACAGGACGAGGAGCACTGGCCATAAACTAAACACAAGAAGTTCAGCCTAAGGAAGAATTTCTGCACGCTGAGGGTGGCAGAGCCCTGAACACCTGCCCAGGGAGGGGCTGGAGCCTCCCTCTCCGGGGACATTCCAACCCAGCGGGACACGCTCCTGTGTCACCTGCTCCAGGTGGCCCTGCCTGGCCAGGGCGTTGGACAGGGTGATCTCCAGAGGTCACTGTAATCGCAATTATAGGATAATCCTGTGCTTCTGCAGCTCTTTGCGGACGTTCGCAGGCCGTGGCTACCGCCCGGCGGGCACACAGGACGTGGCTCTAAGGGAGGTCCGCGGAGCCGCGGCCGCGGGAGCCGAGCCCGGGCACCGTGCCGAACAATTCCGGCTTTTTCCCGACCCCAAATTCCAAGGGTTTCTCCAGCCTCCTTCCCTTCCCTGTTGAGCAGCTCCGGCAGAGGGCAGAGCAGCCACACGGAGCCTCGTGGTGGGAAGGGGAGCTGGGAAGTGCTCTTGGCTTCTCTTTTCCACTTCCTAAAAATGTATTATAGCATAAAAACACACGGTGATGCTATTCCAACTGTCTTATAGAAACCGGATGGGCAAAATAAAGTAATCCACTGCTGACATAAGGCTGCAGGGGAATTTGGTGTTTAAGTGGAAAGTACGGGCTGTTGAAGAAGTCGCAAAGTCACTCCTGGAGACTCAGGATCTCAGTCCCGTGTCAGTCCATGGTGAAAACGTTCCGCAAGTGGATGACTGATGTCCTCTGGTTATTCAAGATGTCTTGTGGAGCAAAAGGACATTATCTATCACTGGCAAACTAAACATTCCCATTACATTCATCAGTAGGCAGGCATTTAAGAAGAATATTCATACTGGGGAGTTGTTTGTTCTTTCTGAAGTGTTCCGAGAGACCCAGCAGAGATAGAGAGCTTGCTCTTCTACTCTGCAGATCAAGGAAGCACTTTCAGGCCTCTTTATTTTTTAATAAGATGAAATTAGTAGCTGTAAGGTTCTGAGGAGTGTGATTCCTGCAGGTCACTTTCCATGTACTTATTTTTAATTAATTTTTTTCTTTTTAACGCTATGATTTTAAACCTTTGCCATGTTCAAACTCCTACACATTTAGCTCTATGCTTCTGTCAGAGTTTTCTGTGCCCACAACAGACCAAGCTGGAAAAAACCTCCAAGATTATTGAGTCCAAACTTTGACTAAACACCACCACATCAATGAGACCATGGCACTAAGTACCATATCCAGTGGTTTCTTGACCCCACCACATGTCTGGACAGCCCATTCTTGACCACAGTGAGGAAACCACCTGTAATTTGGTTCACCACATTGTGAAAATTTTATGATTTATCAATAATAATACTTCAGCTACATAATACAGTTCAGTTCTCTTCCCACAGTCTAGCAATATCCCAAGCAGAGAGCTGAGTCTGGGATCAACTTCCATTTACAGAGAAATGACATTAGGGCATCTGGCACATGTCATAGATGCCATACTAGGTGGGGTTCAGCTGGTAAGAATATTTTTACTGGTCTGTAAATAATTAAAATGGATTCAATTCTTTCTCTCTTAATATCAAAAACAAATCTTTCACTCACAGGGCTGAAACAGTCTTCAAACAAGCATCTTAAATACTTCTTTCCTTTTTCATAGACATGTATGTAACCCAATCCTAAAGACTATCAGTGATGTTAACTGGATAACCTGTCCAGGCAATATAGAGATTTGTATGATAGCAAAGATTTTCCTAATCTTTACTAAATCTTCTTTTCTGTAATATGAGTCCATTCATTCCTGTCTTATCCAAAACACATCAGGAGATTAGATTCAGCAGGCATGTGCCTATTTGAAAACAGGCCCCATCTCAGCTCAGACTTTTCCTTTTCCGGACCTGTGGGTTCACTCTTCTGGTTCAGATCTTCCAGACTTCCCATCATCACTGTTATTCTCTGGGCTGCTTATAATGTAGTGCTCAGAATTAAACAGGATATTGCAAGGGAGTGAAGCAGAAGGATTACTGCTTCACATTCCTCATTTATACACCTCTATCATTTACCTTTTCTTATGCAACATTGGCACAATTCAGCCACTGGCTTGCTTTGACCTATGGTTTGTTTCTGCAAGAGCTGGGGCATAGCCAGAGACTTCCAACCCTCTGCCTTTGCCTCTGGCTGTGTGTGCCCCAAGGAAGTTTCCTGCAGTTCATTCCTACAGCAACTAGCCCCGTCCCCACATTTAAACCATTTTGTGAAAACTACAGTCCTGTAAAGCTATTGAGAGTTTCCCTGAGCTTATGACAGAGGTCATCTACTCCATCTTGTCCTAGCCACAGATCTGAGTTTTTAGGTTGAAGTTATACTGGTTTGACTCATTCTCTGTAATTTTTTATTGACAATTTATTTTATGTGCTCATCAAAATTTCTTGATTATTTATTCCAGCTTTTATTTTTCTCAGGATCAAGTGTTTGACTAATGGTTCAAATACATCTGTATCAATATTTTAGTTCAGATCAAGAGTGCAATCCTGAATTGAGCCTCCAGCTACCTAAACTGTTGCTATGTGTCAGTATTTGCCAGAAGAGACAGAGGGGATAGTCCCCAGGCTCTTTCTTTCTGCCTGTTTTTAACCCAGGGAGCATTTTATGCTTTCTGGTCTCAGTAACTCTGCCTGGCTCAGAGGGTTCATCAGCTGCCTGCTCCAGCATCCAAGGATGAAACTCAGCTCTGAGCACACCACACATTACTCAACTAAATACATCCCAACTCCTTTCTCTGTGTTTGTACTGACATCTTGCTCCTGGAAAGACTGTGTGGGTCACAGCCCTCAGGGAGATAAGAACATTTGCTATTCTAGCAATAGACAAGTGGAGAACAGAACAAAGACTATAATGGTTTCTGCATCTTTGGGACATGTACCCTGGTTTAGGGCATCATGAAAGTGGCATGCAGGATCAGGTTTTCCAGTGTGGAGGAAGGGATTTCAGCTCTTCCATCACCACCAGCTAGTGCAGCACTCATTCCCACATCCCATGGTGGGGACAAGGTCTTGGAACTGCACATGTTCCCTTCCCCTCACTAATATCCCCATCCTATCATTCCCAATTGTCCCTGAACAAGAAGAGCGAAATTGGATAATTTCAAGGAAATGCTGGTATTGAAGTAAAATTAGTGGGAATAAAGCTATCTAAAAAATATGTTCCATGCCATATGACTCCATTGGGAATAGAAAAATCTGTGAGTTTCCTTTCTGGCCACCACTCAGTTGCTATAAACGGTCAGATTATTGTTTTTCTGAAGAGAGAAGTCCATTCATTCATGTCCATGCGTAAGAGCAAAAGGACAAGCCCAGAGGTTTCAGTAGGTGTGTGCTGAGTTGTTAATGCTTAGAGGTTGTAACCTAACTATCAGGGAGCATGTCATGGAACTTGGCTGGTTAATTAGGGAAATTTTCTGCAGTTGGAGCTGCTATTAACGTGTATCAGGCATGGCTGGACAAGAAACTTCTCAGTAATGATGGCTGGGATCTCCTTTCCCACCAACATCCTCTGAACTGCCTGGCATGGGATTAGCCCCGTCCTTCCAAATTGCCAGTCTTGATATCTGCTGTGCCCTTTCTGACATCCGCACCTTGCATTGTGAAAAGACAGGAAAAGCATGTCACAGTGGTTCTCTGAAGCTTACTGCAGCCTTGTGGAGTGTGGGTCAAAGCCAAATGCATTGAAAAAACAATGGCCAAACTGCTGTTGGCCCAGCTGGGTCTGGGATCTAATTTGGTGCGCATGCAGTCTAATTCGGGCTCCATAAGCAGCAGTGCAGGTGGGCCCAGCTGCAGGGTGGTGTCTTTTCCTAGGACATACCTGATTTAATGAATGCTATGGAAACAGGTAAGGAAGGCCCAATGAAAGCATGTAGTGGGGAGTTCTGGGTTCCACTTTTGGATGAACTGGGATTTGCTCTTTCTAGGCCTCTCTGCAGCAACAGAAAGTTCAGAATTCCAAATCTCCTTTCCTGAACCATGGATAGCTCCAGTGAAATCCCTGCAGTTCTGAAGCCAAACTAGTGTGAGGGAAAAAGGGAATGGGCCTGGTAAAATCTCTCAAATTACCCATTCTTGTTATTGGAAGCTTCGTGCGGTTCTTGGGCTGACACCGCTTGTCCATACATGAGAGTTAGGTGAATAAATGTTACCATGTTTATGAAAAAAACCAAGAAACTGTTCAAGGGTCTGAAATTTCTGAAAAGCAGGCAGGAAGGAATATGATTGCTGAGAGTTTATGCTTGAACTGGTGTATTTCTTGGACTTTCTGCAGAAATGAATTGGAACAAACTACTTTGCTGCAGCAGATTGAAATGCATGGTGTTTAATTCAGTGCCTGCGAGATGGACTGTGTTCCTTTTGGCAATCCCATGGACACAGAAGAAATCAGAATTGAAGTAAAAATATTAAAGAGGAATTTCAACATTCTGAAGTTTTTTTTTTTTTAACCAAGACTGTTTGACAGATAGTGTTGACATTACCTGTCTGGATATAAAATACTGCAAAAATTATCAATTTTTGCAGCAACAACACTGATTTATTTTTACTATAAAAGGATACAAACACCTTGGTAAATCAAGTCAATATTGCAGACATTTACATATACACATAATTTTTAGTACTGTGATTTCTATTCGTCTTGCATAAATCCAGGTGTCCAAATGAGCAATGAGCTGGAAGCCTGAATACCTCAGGTTCTTTGTACAGTCAAAGTTTACAATTCAAATATCCTTCAGAAAGTACCTGGAGAGAACATTTGAAAGCAACTTAACTTCGGATTACCCTGAGAGAGGGGACATCAGCAGCTTTCCCCAGCTGGAAAGTGAGTTTTAACAGTGCTAGGTATCCCCAAATACTCAGCTTTTTCAGATGCCAGGTTAGTTTGTCCTAATTACATGGACATGGTTAAGCTTTTAGCCAGGTCTACAAGCAGAAAAGGTTTTCCCCTGAATTCAGACTTGCAAATGTCTTTGTTACCTTGATTGTTTAAAAAAATTCTTTAGCAGTGCAATTTAATTTTGATCCTCCCTAATATCTTCAAAAATGGCATCCTACTTAAGAGTCTCAATACAGGGATGGTATTTTCTTTCTGTAGTTCATGGCTTTTCACTCTTTTCCTCCAGCTTGTATGTATCTTCTTACAGTGTTGGGGAATTTCATGGTTCAGCATTTTGTGGGTATTTTTTCTTTTCTCTCTCTCTCTTTTTTCTTTTCTTTTTTTTTTTTTTTTAAGTAAATCTCTGTTCCATGCATGAACAAATGATTTTTTTTATAGCCTGTTGTTCTTATATATTTTCTCTATCAACCAGCCTATGGTATTCTAAATCAACCCCAAAAAATTCTGGTAAAGAATTTTTTAGCAGCTGGTAAAGCAAAAGACCAAAAATCTTGCCTGGTTTTCCTTTTTATAATGAAACTGTGAAGAACTAGTGGGGGAAATGGAGCTCTTTAAGTAGAAACTGAGAGGGGAACTGATATTTATTGTCACACAAGTAAAAGATTTCTGCAAAAAAAAATTCCTTGTAGTGTCAATGGCTTGTTTTGACAAGTTACAAGCATGAGTTACATCATGGCACATTCAGGCCAGCTGTTAGAAATGCTAAAGGTGAAGACATCAAGGGACATGGAAATAGTTAAAAAGAGGAAAATTCAATGTAACAAAATCTTAGATTTAGAGAAAGAAAACTTTTTACCTAATTATAAAATCTCTGTGTAAGTTGATGTTATGCACTAACATTCCCTCAAATATTTCACTCACTCACAGTCCCATATCACAGCTGCAAGCCCCTCTGTGTGTCCCTCCAGCAAGGATCGCTTGTGTGCAACACAGATAGCAAAGGACGCTGTCCGTCATGTGCTCATCATTTCTCTGGTGTTATTCTTGATTGATAACAACTGGGGTTTTGATGAGTCTTTGAAAACCCTTAGGAGTCAGTGTTTGTTATAGGGCACTTTGTTGTTTAGGCTTCTTGCTTACTTCAGCCTCCATAAACCTTTGAAAAGTTGCTGATTTTGCCCATTTGAACTGGTTTGCTTGAAATTTATCTGTTTTTCCAACAGGCCAATGGGGGAACAGAAGGCTGCAGCCTTATTGCCATCCTGTTGTGAGTTGTGCTCGGAAGTCATCTTGTCCTGTGGGCTTCAGTGCAGGCCTTTTGGGCATGCCCTAAATATCACATGAATCAATTTTACTGCAGAGAACAATGTTCTGGGAACAGTGTCAAGGGAATGGTGTTCTCCATTACCAGTACAGGCTATTCTTTTACCCCTTGTTCTACTTTCTCATCTGCTGCTGTCACATACATGTGTTTCCATTCATCCTGTGTTCATAACACTCTTAATATATTTCTTGTTAGAAATCCCTGCCACTGTAGCAGCCAGCTCACTCATTTTATCTGAGCACTGGGTCATTAAACCGGCTGAGAGCATAAACATCCTCAATCTGCTGCAGCAGTTTGCCCACAGTATATGTCAAAACTATTTATGAAATGTATGTTTATTTTACATATTAACAAATTCTTTCACTCAAAGCACAGGAATGTGTATATAGTGCCTCCTTTTTGCCTGACACTGAACATCCTTGGCTGCTGCTAATGGTTTTGGTCTGCCAAGTGCACAGCTTTGTGTGTTGCCTCTCAGTAGGAGAGAGATCCACAGTTTGAAATTGTGGCCTAATCACAACAGAGCTTTATTTTGGCCTAGTCTAGAGCAATTTATACCTCTGTCTGTCTAAAGCAGTAGGTTTAATTATAGATTCACACAGCTTATAGTCTGCTATGCCTTCTGAAACTGCTGCTGTAGCACAGCCTGGTGTAACCCTGAGCAACTCAAAATTAGCAACCCAAAGGAGTGTTCACATGTCATTTTGACAGCTGGTGGGACCGGTACTATCTAGTGCCGTTATTAGAGCAGCGTGAACACCATGTGGCACAGCAACAAATAATAATCAACTGAGAGAATCATCACCAGAGGTGCAATGAATTACCCTTCTTACTATAGCAGTGATGTCAAAATGTGTCCTCATTTTGAGGAGAACTCAGCAAAATCACTCTTTTTACTGTATACAGATTTCCAGGCAGTTATCTAAGGCTGTTGCACAAGGAATGGCTTCTGCTGTTGCCATTACGCTATTCCAGCTTGCAGTTTCTAATTACTATATTTTTTGCTTCTTTTATGGCTATGTTGAGTCAGAATTCCTGTTCTTACAGGTCTATTGCAGCGGTGGTTTCCCTTTAAATGAGGTGAAACCCTTGTGCATGCATGTTACTCCTCTTCCTTTCAAAGTAAGCACCCTCCCTGTGTCTAGGCCTCAAGGTGGATGGGAACAAAGAAGTGAAGAGTTGTTCTTTGGGCAGCTCCTGTGTCTGGGCTCATGGCTGGCTGGGAGCCACAGAGCAGGCCCAGGATGGAACCACGAGCCCGGGCCAAGCAGGAATTTGTAGGGCTGGATAAATAATCCTCTTCATAATTTCTCTAGGAGCATGTGAACTGCAGAAGGCTGTACAAAAGAGCAGGCAGAGATCAGGGGCTCCAGATCCCACCTTTGGAATAGGCTGTTGGGAAATGCACTTCCCAGTCCCCATGGCTTGCGCAATGGGCGGCAGAGCCAGAGAGTTCCCAGAGCTCTGTGCCCCCTGGGCCCGGCTGTCTTCTCAGATATTTTGTGTCACATTTCCTTAGGCTCATTTGCCTCAAGGCAGCTGCTGAGAGCATTGCAGAGCTCAGGTCTGCACGTACAATCTTCCTGTGTCACTACCACGGAAAGTTTTGGAAGATGGTTTTCTCACAGTCCAACTCGGCAGCAAGCAAATGCTCATTTTGGACTATGCAGGCACCTCATTTCACTTGTAATTGCTGCTGGGAAAACAAGTAATTGAATATGTATTTGTAGAGGCCATAGGGCATATGTGATAAATTCTTATTTTTCATTAAATTAACCCTACCCAAAAGTAGTACTGTGCTGATTGTGGAGTAAGTAATTGGATTACTATTTTATTAAAGACACTGAACATTCACTATAAAATGATTTTGTAGTTGGTTTTGGTTTTAAGCAATTTCAGTCATGCAACTTTGATTGATTTCACTCTGATTTGTGGTGGTCAGCTTCAGTCATGCAATTTTGATTGAAGTGCCTCCTGAAGGGAAACAGGGGGCGGAGGTGACCATCTGGGCCAAGAGGTGACTAAGATGACATCAAGTAACTCACATACCCTGGACTTTTTCCTTGGTATCTCTTGCAAAAGAGTGGGACACAGAAAGCTCTACATTTTAGAGACAGGCATTATATAGTAATTTTATCATCTTCCCTATTATGATATCCTTATTCTTGTCTTTGCAAGTTTGTTTTTTTTTTTTTTTTTTTGTCATTTTTTCAAAATGAAACCAGTCTAGGAAATTTTGATAATGGGGGACTCAAATCTCAATTTGTACCACTATGTAACCTCAAATCATACTCTAAACCACAATCAGACATCACACCTCTGCCTTGTCTCTAAGGAAAGGACTCCTGGAAAACTTTAGTAGCAGTTGACAGCGCAGCACTTGCAAACACCTGTGTTGGGAATGGTGCCAATTAGATCTCTTATCTGTTAGAGTGTTTGAAATGCATTACATCTCCTTTAGCCCTCACCACCGGTGCAAACTACCTAAAGTATGTATCTTTGACATGGAAATATTTTTCTCAGGCTGGCTAATTTGTACTGAGGCAGAAAGTGCAGGTGTCTTCAAGGGGACGCTGTTCTGGAGCCAGAGCTCCTCGTGGCACTGACCACTGCCATAATGAACACAAGCGCACAATGATTCCATCAATTATTTTTGTCTCCTAGTTAAATTTCAGGCTGGTTTGCCTCCTGTGTGTGTTCCCATTTCCCCATATCAAGTATTCCACAGCTCCAACCAGTAACTTTCTGTCTTTATTGATGTGTTTCTTAGAGCTCAGGGGGAATGACACCTGTTGGTCTGAAAACAAGAGTTTTTAGTAGGGAGGAGGAACTTCCCCCTGTGTCACTCTTCTCACAGCTGCATATGTAGATGGAAGATGCCTGGATACTGGTACATCTTGTTCACGTACCAGAGCTGAATGCTTCAAACTGAGGGTGAAAAGAAGATTTTTTCAAAATTGTAGTGGCGCTTTTACTGGTGATACCTGCTATCAAAACACTGAATGGTTTGATAAGAGAACTATTCCACCCTTGCAAATTTTCTTGGAAAGAAAGCTGAAATGCATTTTTGTGGGAGATAAAGCTTTCTAAACAAGAATCTTGGTTTTTACTGTTCAAATTGTGTCCAGAAACTGTGGTAAATTATCCACTAGAAAATAGCATTTCAGCTTATTTATCAGGATCCCACTTTATTGGGTTCCCCAGACATAATAAAATATTTAATACATTGAATAACTGCTTCCATATATTCCCTGCTCCATATATGAATAATCATTCCATATGTTTCCCATCTTCTATTACTTCAATTAATATATCTCTTGTTAGCTCTGGAAGTTTCCTTAGGAGTTCAGGAATCTGCATCTCCTCACAGCTTCAGTAGGAACACTGTTAGCACTGCTTCTTAAGAAGACAAGTTAAAACTTTCAAAATATGGAGCCTCAGATTTTGCATTTTGAAAATGCTGAAAGAAATGTCATAGGAAAAAGAAAGATAAATTTTTGACACATAAGAGTTTTCACAATGTTATCATAATTGTCATCTCTACAAATACAAGGTACTATGGACCCTAAAAACATCAGAAAAATAAGATTTTTCAGTTTCTTCCTCTGTGTTTTGCTTCTAAAAGGAGAGAAGAAATAAAAGAGGGAGAAAGAAGTAGAAATAAGAAAAATTATTGTATTTTTGTAAGTAAAAAATAAATACATAACATAAATACTTCTTATTTCTTTCTAATGAGTAAGACAGAATAACAAAAACTTTTCAAAATAAAATTCCAACCAATTCTGCTAGTTGTGGTTTTCCTATCAACTAGCACTGAACCAGTTTAATTAAACACCAGCTACCTGGGCTGAGTAGTGATTTAGCCAAATATCCAGTTCAGATGAAGCCACCTACAAGGGTCTGCTCAATGAAGATAAGAAGGATGTGCAGCTGTATTTTCCCTGAAAGACACAAATATTCCCAGAGAAATCCTCTAAAATGTCTCTCCTTTCTTTTCCCCTCACTTTTTCTCACAGTTTCTTTCTCAGTTCTGTGGAATGACATGAATCACAATAGCATTAGCTACTTTTTTCCAACAACATAGTATTGCCATAGCAACAGATAAAGTGAGTTTGTTGTGGTGTTTTAGTCTAAATAAAAGAGATCACACGAACATCAGCTGCTCAGGGCACTCTACAATGTATGAACTGAGTATTGGACATATGAACTCCTATTTCCATCTAGAATTTTCTGAAGAGGGAAATGGGAGTTTGACCTCCTGAGGATATAATTGAATCTGTGCAGGCACAACATGTCATATGTCTATCATTCTTACCACTAGTGGCTGTTGCCTTATGGTTCAAATTTAAACCTGTTGTGCTCAGCTTCTCTCAGATATCCCTCAGCCCCATCTTGCAGTCAGTTGATGCAAGTTGGCTCACAAAATCAGTCTCATTGTAGATAAACCCCTGTAATTTGAAGCAACTGCTGGATGATGATGCATCTACAGACCAGATTTGGGTCTGGATTGTACAGATGGGGTTCATTTTTAATTGCAGCTAGAGTGAGAATGCTTAACACGTTACACACAGCATTCCACATAGACCAGCGGTGTCTTTCTGAGATAACTGGGAGTGGGGAAGAATCAGTTCAGCAGAATAGCTGAGTGCAATCCATTTACATACCAATTCACAAAGTGAAGATTTGGCTAGGGTGATTTTGGTCGTATTATTTTGATGGTGGCCAGATTGACTCAGTGTGCCAGCATTTCTTATGCAAAGATGCAAAAGAACCCATTGGGCCACTTGAAATGAGATGGTGCTGTTCATCACTGCTACAGGGACAAGATGTAAAAGAGAGTGAACAGTGATGAAAGTCTGTTTAATTCCCTTTTATATTTCTCAGACCTTTTGCTTTATTACAGCAAATTTGATGTAAATGTCCCTAAAGTCACATTAATAAATCTTATGCTGTCTGCCAAGAGTCTGCCTGGAATCATTGTGCACTTCAGGGAGGTGTTTTGCTGCTACGGTTCCCCAGGAACTGCTGTTTTCTCCACAAAGGCAGTATAATGTTCTATAATTTCTGTACCATATGGTATTGTGGTTGTCTTGGACCTGAACCAATTGCGTTGCAAGAATTTATCCCATTTTTTCTTTACCTATATGTACCCTTTGACCACACTGTCAGACTGGTGTCACAGGCCTGTGATGAAGTATTACACAAGTACCTTAGATGCACCTTACCCAGGAGCTTCAGAAAGTGTTTTGGCTGCAACATTCCTTGTGACATAAAGTTTCTGCAGTATGCTGATTGCTGGATAATATAGTAAGTTTTAATTTGTTTTCAATTTTTTTTTCTGCTAAGACACTGTCTTTCACTGCTGGGCCATTGGCATGTCCTACTGTAAATGAGTAAATGAGTAATTTTAACTTAATCTTGATACTTTGATTAATTTTTATTCCCAATTTTTATCCATGTAAAGTGAGATTTAATAAAATTCTGTGCACTATAAAATTGAATTTAGATTTACATTACCATTCCCTGATTTCCAGCAAGGGTAGCAGATGGCATCAGGTAGAAGAAAATGAGAAAAGATCTGAGATCCAGGACATCAGTATTTTGTGCTAAATACCGGGGTAGCAAATAATACAAAGGACAGGGCAGAGTGTATTAAACCCTCAACTTAATCCTGAATTTAATCTGCAGATTTGAATTACCTGGATGACCAATCATTAACTGAAATACAACATGAAGTGTGATCACAATGATTTTAAATGTATATGCGGTTTGTTCTTTTTATGGAAATGAATCTGAACAGAAGTTCTTTTCTGTTCCCAGAAGTCTGAACAGAGATATGTTAAGAAGCTTCCAGCTTACAGATATGCAGCTTCAGAGACTAGAGGATGAGGATTTAGATAAAAAGCAGATGTGGAACCCTTTATGGTTGAATGTTTCTCTGAAAGCAAGGCACTGCACTACATATCTTGCCTGCAAAAAAAGATATGAATCTTCTTAAGGATTAAATACATCCTCTTAAGGTAGTGGATTTTTAAAGAATGTATTCTATATGGAACAAATTACAGAAAAAAAACCAAATTATATTTTGTATGCAACACATGTCAGATTTCAGGGTTAGTATAGGCAAATTAATTTCATCTTTTCCTATCAAAGAGATTTCTAATAGTTTTGATGATTTTTTTTTCTTATGCTATACATTTTTCCCAGTGTAGAATGTGGCAGGTCTCAAGTAAGAAAACTTCTGGAATTGCAATGAGAGATGGAAAGGCATGTGGGAGACATTATGTGTGGGTTCTACCAAGTGTAGTAAAAATGGTGGGGATGGCCTTTACTAGACACTTGTCATGGTTATTGCCCTTTTAAAATATACATGTAAAAAATATTTCAGGCTGAAAATTTATTTCCATACCTCAAAAGAAGTAAAAAAGAGAAAGATACAGGTAAAGTTTTCAAAACTTTTACCATAGAGACACTGTCATTCTCCAGAGGATAATATAGTCATATCCAGGGTGGAATTAGTTCCCACTGTCTTCTATATCTGGTTTAGAATGAAAAGAATAATCATCTGAAAATGTATTTTTCTCTAAATGCTATATAGGGAGCCTAGAAGCAGGCAGACACATAAGCAGTCAAGCATCTGCCATTTAATCCTCTGTGAGGCGAGTTCTGTGTTTAGTATCTAATGCCCCTTTCAGGCATTCACTCTGAAATTAAACACCTAAAATTATTTCTGACTACTACATGTCTAAAAGCCAACATTTTTAAATGGGACTGAACAGTGTAGGTGCCTTGTTGAGTTTAATTGGAGAAAATGAACCTGATCCCACATTAGTTCTGATTTGGTTGCAGAGGGTTTAAAATCTTACTGGTGGGTTTGCTGGGTTAGAAATAATGAAGATTTTCTGGGCAATGCAAAAGAATGGTCTGAATTGTCCAGTGTCAACCTAGAGGACTCAAATCCTATATAGCCCAGAGGAGGGAGTCCCCATCCCTGGAGATGTCCAAAGAATGTCTGGATGTGGCTGGCACTCAGTGCTCTGAGCTCAGTGACAAGGTAAGGATTGGTGACAGGTTGGACCTGATATCCCTGGAGGTCTTTTCCAACCTCAATGATGCTGTGATTATTTAAAACCAAAAAGAATCCCCTTTTCCCCAGTTCCTCACACACAGACATACATGTAAAATCTACAATATCATTGTAGTTTATAGTACAGGTGGGTCTATGGGTTTGGTAGAATCTAAATTGGAGTACATAAGGTTTACTTTATGGTGTTTATGATGCAACTCCTCTTCTCTCAGAGGATGTGGAGATCTTGCATTTTCCTTCACAGCCTTGAAAAGCCCTTTAATATGAAAGGAATAGCTCTCAGACTTTGTGGGTTTTTGAAGGAAAAAATAGTGTAATGCAAACCACGTGTTTGGTTGCCTGTGTTGGTGTTTTTTCGTGGGATTGTTTTGTTTGTTTGTTTGTTTGTTTGTTTTAGTAAAACAGCTTTTGTCAAACAGAACAGGTAAACCTGGAGATCTGAAAATTTGTGTTGTGTGCAGGGTCTAACTTTTGTCAAGATCAAGAGCTACCCAGGCAAATGGTAGCATCATATTTGGTGCCTCTGACTCCACCATGGCGCCGTTGTCCCTTAAAGGTCAGAAGCTTTATAAATCCCTGTTCAAGGCCTGTGGCTTTCTACACCTTTTATAGAGATGAAATCTGAACTCTGGGATTTTCTCATCCTTCTCCATATAGAGTTGTTCACTACTTAGATTGCTCTGTTGAAATTTTGCTGTATATATTTTCCACAACACTTTTCCCCATAGAAACCAGGCATGATAACTTTAAAAAAAAACTGTGGAAAAATGTTTCAAATAATACTAAGCTTCTACTGCTTACCCCCTCCCCCCTTAATAACAATAAATATTTTAAACAGACAGAGAATTTATCCAAAGAACAGGCTGAATTTTCTATGACATTAAAAAAAAAAAAAAAAAAAAAAATTAAGTCTTCTCTACTTCATTATAATTGTCTTGTTAGATGCATTAATTTTTCTTTAGATAAAATGAGCAATGTGTAATTAAAAGAATAAATAAGAAAACAGCAAGCTTTTTTTTAAGAAGGTTGTAAGTGTAAATAAAATTAATCTTGAAAGCTGTGTCAGTCTGATCTTTTTATATGGTGGCACGAGTTCTGACACAGCACTGTGGGGATTCTGTCACTGTGACAAATTTAGAAGCAAAATAAAGACTTGATAGTATAATTGACTCTGAATTTTTTATTAGCATAAAGCCCCGGTATAAATTATCTAAGTTGGTTTAAAATCAGTCAAGGAATTTATCCAGTTCAGCACAATGAGAGGTTTTCTCCAAAACAGCTACTTTAGTGGATGAAATGATGGTGATCTCAGCTCTTCACCTAAGAAATGGAAAAGACAAGGAGCCTGCAGGCATCTCCCTGAGTTTGGCTAATAAGTGGAAACTCTTTATGGTCCAGTGCTTTGATTGCCATAAATGCTGTAGAAGGGCACTTATGGATTGGCCCACAATATGGGAAACAGCAGAGAGAGCTGCTGGCAGCTGAAACCAGAACAGCTTGTTGTGTGAGCAGGGTCCAGAGTGCAGCCACCTTCCTTTCCTGGTTAGTGAGTTAAATAAACCAAGACAACTCAGGTGGAGAGTGCTCAGCCAGGACCTGTGGCAAAGAAATCCACACTGCAGCGCCTGTCAGGTCATTTTCCTCACATTGGTGAGTCCTAATTTATGAAAACCTTTTCCCACACATGTTATTCCTCCAATGTTTTGGTTTTTTGGGTTCAGCTGGTCAAGCTGATGGAAGCCCACCAGGGTGTGAAAATCAGTGCCGGCCAGGCCGTGGATTTCACCGAACGAAGGAGCCAAAACTCAGCGGTTAGAATATTAGAATATTAGAGTATTTTGCATTCTGCCTCTCCCTCCCCGAAGCCATCAGGTGAAGCAGCTTCTGCCTTTAAGCTGCCCATCCGCCATGGCCAGGCATTCCCCTCGCTCCGGGGCCGCGGCGCCTCCAGCCTGCGGAGGGACCCCCGCCGCCAGTGAGAGCCGCGGGCAGCCCGAGGGTGGCGCATCCTTCTTCGCATTCCTCCCTGCATCCTTCCCCGCGTCCCTCCCTACATCCTTCCCCGTATCCCTTCCCGCATCGTACCCCGCATCCCTCCCTGAATTCTTCCCCCATCCTTCAGTGCATCCCTCCTCCCACCCTTCCTTGCATTCCTCCCCGCACCCTCCCTACATCCCTCCCCGCAATGCCTCCCTCCGCCACCGCATCCGCTGCCAGGGCGGCAGTCCCGGTGCTGGCGGTGCCCTGCCCGGTTCAGTCCCGCACTGCGGGCACCTCTGCAGCTGAATCAGCCTCGGCTTGGGGAGATGCCTCGGCTTGGGGAGATGTCGGTACCAGATCTCGTCTTCTGGAGGCTGCCTGGGAAAGCCAGTGACGTGCTGGACGTGGGGGTACCTGAGGTTCGGCCTGTGGTTATTTCCATTCATTTAAACGTCCAAACATTCCCTGAAGCATTTTGAATTCCTGTAATTACCATTTTTTCCCTCTCCGTGCCCCCTCCTTCTCCCTGACAAATCGAAAAGCCCTGAAACGAAATGCCAGATCAGGGCTGACTGTTCTGACATTTCAGAGCTTTTCATTTTTCTTAATCCTTTTAAAATGCATTTCAAAACACTTTAGCTTGTCATGTAGAGAAATGAAAGCGTCCCATTTAGAAACAGCAAAATGAAACATGCTGGCTGATTCCATGTTCATTTTGCCTTATTTTTTTCCTTTCTGTTTAAACAATTTTGTAGAAAAGACAGAACTGAATAACAATGGACTAAATATTCATATTTTGGTGAAGAAAATTGTGACCATAAATGTTACTCACTTCTGTCAGAAATTAAATGTCTTTTCAAAAATATTACATGACAATACTATTTCAGATGATTCGATGGGTTAAAACATTTTTATTTTTTAAAAAATACTTCTTTAACAAACATAGATATATAGCAGAAATCAGAGACTTTCAATCCATAATCTTTTTTCTAAAACATTTCATACATGAAAAGGGAAGAATTGAAAGAGAAAAAAAAACCTAAACACAAGTCAAAGATTTTAAAGTGCCTTGGAGGACTGTTGAGGTCTGTTGAAGTGTAAAGCTTTGTTGGTATTTCAAATCAATGGGAGCTAACAAAAGATACTAATTAGCTCTGAGGTTTCTGATTTCTTATCCCTACAACAGTCAGGTTTGAAACATCAGATAAAAAGGAGCAGTCTGGGTTTGCCAAGGTTTTGATAAATCCTGAAGTGTTTAGCCTCAGCCACCCAAGTCCATTCTCAGCTTAGCATTCTCTGTAACCCCATTCAAGGAAACATGGAAGCATCTTTGACCTCAATCCCTTGGAAACCATTTGCTCTCTAACGATCTAGATGCAATCCCTGGATTCTGTGAGGTCTAAGCAGAATTCTGTCCCAAGGGCCTTCAGCTTCAGTCCTGAATGACTGAACAGGAATTGGTCCAGGTGATCCTTGTGTCCCCCTTCCAGCTCAGGCTATTCTGTGATTCCAACAGCTGTACACAAAACCACCCTGCATTGCCACATGTCTGGTGCTGCACCACAAGTCCCAGATCTTTGCAATTTATGGCCTCAAGTTGTAAGGCTCAAGTGAAACTGTCACGATGGAAAAATCCGAATCTTGGTTCATCTTTCTTTGATGGCGCTGTGAGAAAATGAGCAAACAAACCAACCAACCACATGTGGGCTCTCTTGGGACTACTTCACCTCTAAGTAAACATATATAATGCATTTTGCAACTAAAAAATGTTATCCCATGTAAATAAGGGCTATTGTGTTGAAAACTATATTCCTTGTATGAGCATTGAATTAGTTTGGAATTTTATTTCAAGTATTTAAAAAGTCATTTCACAAGAAGGAGACCTGTGGATCAAAAAGTGAGATTTGGTCAGTATTTTAAGCAGAAGAGCTGGAGGGACTTAGGTAAGTGAGTAAAGTAAAATATCTGAGCAGACTTTTCTGCTTAATATGGTGGAAGACATGCAAAATTATGTTGCCAAATTCAAATTATCCAAGATTAATTACATAGAAATCAAAAACTGAATCTCTGAAAGCCTGCCAAAAGTTCGGCTACCTTGTCTAAATCAATTACTTCAGAACAGCCATCTGCCAACAGTCCATGTGCTGCAATGCAGCTTCTTGGAATCTTACTGCTCCAGAGAGGGAAAAATGAAAACAAAAGCAAGCAGAAGAAATCCCAGGGGACTGTAGCTTCAGGAGGCAAAAAATTGGTGCTTTTTGCTTGCCTGTCTCTTCCCAGCTTCCTGCCCCCTTCAGCGTATGAGAAAGGCAAGAAGAGTTTGTGCACTTTGGAAACTCGATAGGAGGCAGCAGCTGATCTTCCCATCACCAGCCTAAAAATAATCCACTCCAGGGCTTGGAGCGGCTTCACTAAGTGGAGGAAAATCCTGCCATCGGGATGATATTGATCACATAGCACAACCGAGTGACACTTTGGGTTGGTATTTTGGGGTTGTGTTTACAAAGGTAAGCTGCAGAGTTTGATCTAACATTTAGCAACCAAACGGGGCATGCGATGACCCTCCCCCCATTATCTCCCACTAACCACCACCTCCTCCTCCTCCTTCCCTTTATATCTGTGGGACAGGGCTGCTCCTCGTTCTTTCCTGGGATTACAACTCCAATCTCTTTTTCCTTTTTCATTCGCAGGCATTCTCTCTTTACCGTCCCCTCCTGCTGATGTTTTCTTTGCTGCTGTTCACAGGGTTATGTTTCTTTTTTTAAACTGTCCTGTCTTGGCAATGTGAAGTCGAAGGTTTTACAGCAGGCAGCGTAGCACGCTGGTGTTGGGGATAGCATTGTGTGGAGAAGCTTTCCAAAAAAGAAAGAAAAAAAAAAAGCGATGCATTTAGATGTGTGAGACCACTGCAGATGTTTGTGTGAAATGCTTTGCAGTGCCAACAGCCTGTTTAGCACCACTGCCGTTGTGATTTTCCCTGTGTTTGGAGCCTGATCCAGAAGGCTCCCGAAGTCAATGAGATTCTTTGCATTGACTTCAGCACCGTTTGGATCAGGCTGTGGCACACGGCAGTTAGCGCTGCGAATGCTGACAAGCACCAGAGGTAATTCATCATCCTGAGGCCCAGGGGAGCTGGGACAGTGCTGAGCAAGAAAGAGGGGTCTGTGGAGCATAGGTGGTCACAGCTTAAATAAGGAATAAAAAGAAAATTGTATTTTGTATTGGGTTGTTTTTGATAAAATAGATTTTAAAGGGACAGTGCTTTCTGCCGTTAGCTCAGCAGCAGTCTTTGCAAGACTAAATCACATGGGTTGGGTTAGAGTGCTCTTAGGAAGGTAAGAAGAGCAAAATAGAAGGGTTCAACCTAGAAAGGAAAAAGATTCAGAGCACTAGCCTAAAATCTGTGGAAAACCTCAGAGTTAGGCCTTCCATTCAAATCTATAAATTAATCATTGTCCTTAGTTAAAATTTACTATGGGAAATTCCAGCAGGAAAGACAAATTTTACTTTTGTGATTTATCCAGAAGATAAGAACTAAGTACTTTTGTAAAACTCTGAGTATTTTCTTCACCCTGCACCTATATGCATACACATATGTATATACTACATGTTTATATGTATATATGGGCATATAATGCACATTATATCTAAGACCAAAATGAAATTTGATCTGAACTGAGACACAAGTATGCTCTGTAAACAGATATATTTTAATTAGGAAGTGCAACTATCATTTTATATATTTTTTTAAGTATGGACAACAGAACTACTGCAATAAATGTTTTCAAAATATTCTTATTCCCCCAAACAAGCTCCACCTGAGGAGTGTACTTATACTCTTTTTTTTGTAGTCATAAGTACCTTGCAGAGCATGACGATCAGAGTGATAATTCAGGTAAGATCAAACTCTTGAATATGAAGATTTTTAAGTCCACTTTAAAAGACCCTTAAGGTAGTTAAAATGTCTTTAATTAGGATTCTTATAGCTTTGTACTTGGTGAGGATGTTCTCATAATTTTAATGGAAATTTAGATTACCTACCATTTTCCCATTGTCTTCTTCAGAATTGCTTATGGAAAAATATATCTCATGAACTGGCTTAGTGCCCTGAGAATCCCCATTTATGCTTGTTAAAATGAGGTTTGTGAGTGTTTAGGTTCAGTGGTTTGTCATTTCCATGTTTACGACTTTGACCTATTTTCTTTCTTCCCAAAACTTCTTTCCTCTTCACAGTGAATGTTTGTTCATTAATCACTTTTGTTCTGTTTTCTGTTTATTCTCTTTTGACTGTGTCTGTCCACCTTAGCCTAAAACCAGGAAGTCTTAACTTGCCAGTAATGGGGACCCTGGCATAAAAATTTAAATGCTTAAAGGACATGAGGAGTTTTTGAGCTATTTCACTAAATGGTGAACTGCTGTTCAGATAGTTCCCATCTTCATTAAAGTAAACCAACAGGGAATCGGATTCCCAAATTATGTAAAGGAGAGCTGAAATTTACCTTCCACTGGTACCAACATGGGCCCATCCTCCTAATTGTTTTTCTATTCCCCTCCTCTGTGAAGTTTGGCTGATGCCTTTAGCTCATACTGACTATTCTGCACAGGCCATTCTCAAAGGGAGAAGGAAAAACCACCTCTGAGAATCTCTGATGAGTTGTAGAATTCATAAAGACAGAAGTTAAAGTGAGTAATTTGACAGTAACTTAGAAAGACGAAGGCCTTCCAGCCTGCAAGTGTTAAAACAAAAAATTACCTGCCACTTGGCACTCCTGCTGGGTTGCTGAATGTGGCTGGTGTCCTCAGATGGCACATGCTTGTTATCAGATGATCTTTGTCCCATTACTACATTTCCATGTCTGAAATGATAGATTAAACCTAGCATGCTTGGCAATATTATTATAAAGTGTAACATTCCTGCTGTAATTGGCAGTGAAGCAAATTGTGATGTACCCACGTTGCTGCAGTTACCCCAGCATGACTTGTTGCCCTACTGTATTCAACAGCAAGTGAAACTTTCTCTGGGAAAGCCATTTTTTGCAATGACTATGAATAACATTGTCTTTTAAAATTAGTTTATGAGCCCCTCAACAGTTATTCTGAATGGCTGCTACTACCTGATGAGAGGTAGTGGTTCATAACTGCAGATGACCAACAAATTTCAAAATAACTTTCTAACCCTTCATCTGTTTTCTCCAGAATATTCACTTTCAGGTTACACAATTTCTGTTTTCAATGTGGCAGTTAGACTGCTCCCATTTTGTTCAGACATTGCTGTTGGCCAGTCAAAGCCATCTTCCTGTAGAGAAGATTTCAGCTCCAAAGGTTCCAACCTGCACATGAGCTTAGAGAAAAGGTCAATGCATATGAGAAGGAGAGGCCTTTGTTTTCCAGAGCCTCTCCCTTCCTTTGGGACCCAGAGATAACGTTTTGCTAAGAGGCTGGTGGACATTTCTCCAGTGTTTATGTCCTTGAGACAGTCCTGCATGAGCCAGCTTGGGAATTGAAGTAAGACAACTGGAGCAGTTCAGCTCTGATGTTGAGCTTGATGTGAACAGGGCTTCTTATCTTGGGAACAGCACCACATTGACTAGGACTGTTGTGAGACTGAACTATGCTTGTGTGGCTCTCTGCTGGACTGTGAGCCCACAGCAAGGCAGGCAGACTGCAGAGGGTGATAAGCCCCATCTGGCTTTGCTGCTTAATTCACCTGTGTACCCTTCCAGGCAGTGCTGTTTCCAGTGTTCCCAAGGAAGGGTCCTGGCAGGTGTAGGAGGGCAGCTGCTGCTCTGGAATGCATTGAGTTGGAGCATTAAAGGCTTTAAACTCTTCCATCCCTGTTACAATAGAAATCTCCTCAAATTTCTCCTCCTGTGGTTCTGCAGCCCAGTTTTACCTCTTTGATCTTTCCCTACATACTGCGGCCTAAAAAGTCTGCCTCCTCATCTTTGGGAAGGAGAAAATCACCTTTGACCACAGGGTGGGAAAACTTGAGTGAGCTCTGTATTCTGATTTGCTTAGGTCTAGTTCAAAGACCTTCAGCATTACAGGTTTTGCTGTTCTGTGTGATTAACATTCTGTCTTTTTTTTTTTTTTTTGGTGGAAAATACAGAATAAGTATTCAGTGTATTTAGTTATGTACTTGCATAAAGCTCAGTGTGGAGAGAAACAAAAAGCACTTCCTCACATGGGCAAATACCTCTTTTTCCCTCTCTACAGATGTAGTTCTGACTGAAGCCCAGCATTTTCTTACTATTGAGTAAAAGCCAAGGGAAGAATAGTTTAATAGTATAATTTTTATTCAGGGAAGCAAATTTGATGAGTGGTCAGTCATAGAAGTATTCTATCTTCCTTTCCTGCTACAGTTTTCAGTGGGTTACAACAGTAAGCACAACTGCAATTCTTCAATTCTTCGTTTTGTCTTTATTTTGTGTTTTTTTTTCTTTTTTTATTCTTCTTTTTTTAATTTATTGTTCTTAATTTTCACATTTTCATTTCATTTCATGAAATCTTACGGTTGTGCAGAAAGAGGGGAATGGTGCCTTTTCACTCTTTCACTGGGTAACTGCAATCAAGATCTTCAAACTGTCTTAATTTCCAGGCTCAGTTTTATGAGTGAAAGCTTTCAAAACTAGGACTCATTAAAAGTCAGTATAGCTGAGGCCTTTTAAAACTCTTTAAAATTCTTTGAATCTCTTTATATTGCAATACTGAAATGTTGTTTAAAAGTGCAACTTTGACTCTTTAATTACTCTGAAGCTTACTCTGTTTGCAGCCCTAAAATATGTCATTCTGTAGCTACACTGTACTTTCCAACCATGGGATCTGAGCATGGGCACAAGAAATTTTGCCATTATATTATCAAATTTTTATTTGAAAAAGACTGAAGGCTGCACTGTTTTCTTGGATGAGAGATTGCATCTGAAAACTTGTCATGGTCCAGCTCCTGTTATTTTTCGTGGAACTGCAAAAGCATTGTTGAAAAATACCCTGTACTGTCTAGAGAAATCAAGGATTTGTTCTTCTGCCTTAGGGCCTTTCTTTCTGTCCTTCTTTGGAGAAGAACACAGCTTGTTAAACTTTGAGACTAATGAAAATGAGCTTCTGGAGGCATGCCCTGATGCTGCAGAAAGCAATGGCTAATTTCAGCTTCAAACCAAAGGGCATTGACTGTAAATGCAAAGCATCCTCCCTTTGATATCAGCAAAACTTCATCCAGTATATTTCCCTTATCTAGGAAACTTGAGCCAAGAGGCAGGAACTACATTACATGATTTATTCCAGGGGGTGATGGTTCTGTGCATGCCTCTACCTCCAGAGTCTCCTCTGTATCTAAGTTTTCCAAAAAACAGAGCAAGGTCCAGTGGTTTGAGTAACAAAACTGTGGAGGGTGTGTGGGATCTGAACCAGAAATGGACGGGAAGGGAAGAATGGAGTGGTTCCTGTCTCTCCACAAAGCACACTGGAGATGATATTATTTCTCAGAGCTCTAAGGTAGTGCAGGGTGTTTTCATACACCATTCTCGAAGATCCAGAGAACTGCCAGTAGCAGGTGTTATAAAATTTGGGACATGCCAACAGATGCAGAATATGAGTCCTCCGCTTCCAGCCACAGCTCGTTCCCAGCACAGCGGAAGTGGAAAAATGGGTGGAAGAAAGGAGGGAAGGGAGGAAGGAAGGATCACTGGACTATTAATACTTTTACAGTTCTTATCTCCTCTATTCCCTATCAGTGCCAAACTGTACTGGATGTGTGTCCTGAGCTGAGTTCTGCTAAACAAGGAAGTTGTACATTTTATGATTTGGCATTTTATGAGGCCAAAGCTACCATGAGGCAGCACAACATCACCACACTGATCAAGAATATTTTCATAGATTTTAAGCCTGTGGAAGTTTAATGAATATTGTCACTGGAGAAACTGATTCATGATGAGGTTTTCTGACAAAAAATCTTAGGAATTTAGTGTCAATTGCCCTATCTCATTTCATTTGCCATGTAATATTTTTTATTTTCTGGGAAATTTTGCAAACTAACCAACCTAGGCTTGATTTTCTCTCTCTTTTTAAGAGAAGGCAACTAAATTCTACTTCTCTTTTTTTGAAATGAACAGAAGTGTTGTGAATAGACTGCCCTTACCTTCTCTTGAAAAAGATCACCAGTATGATGGGCACTGTTTCTAGATATCAGTATTAATTAATAGGACCAGGTTCTTTTCTCAGTCCTGGCAATGTGCGAAAGACAATTGGTTTTAAGAATGTTACTGGATACTCCATACTATACTGTTTATGACACTCCATTACAGGACTAGGCCCAGCACAGATTCTTGTGAAGATTCAGATGTGATTCTTCAAAGACGCATCTTACATGAGGGCTTTTAGCAACTGTTGTTTGAGGTGTGATAGGAAACCTCTGCAAACTGATGTTGGTCTCCAGTTAAGAGAAAACACTCTTCCTGCAGTTAATAGTCCTTCACTTGAACATTTGCTGCCTCTATTCTATTTCCCTTCCAGAAAAATGGGAAAAAACCAACAGTTCCCTTAGCTTCCCTTGGATGTGGTTTTCATCCTTTCTCCCAGATTGATTTTTGACTAGAAGCCAAAAGCTACACAGGGAGTAAATGATTCAGTGGCCATCTGAACCCAGGATTCTCCTGCCTTTCAGTACCACTCCAACCACTAGACCACAACAGCATCTTATGCTGCCTCAGAAGAGAGTCATCCTTGTGGGAAAGGGAGGAAAATTCCCAGCAGAACTCCCTTGGACTTCTGACCTCTGATAAAAATGAGGAAAGAGCACTTCTGATTTTCAAGAGATTACCATTATCATTATGTTTCCCTTAAAGAAGACATGTCAAGCTTTCGCAAATTAAACCCGAACAACCTCTGTGTAGATTTTTTTTAAAGTTCCTTATTTGTTTTGCTAATATCTCCTTGATATATTCAGACAGATCCCACATTAACAGAATGTTTATTTTTTGTTACTAGCCTTATGCATTTATGAATGTATTTTGGTATAAAAATAAAATTATAGAATGATAGTGGTCATATCACTCTATTCATTATAGAGAATGGGCCAAAATCTCCATCAAACTGTGTTACAGCACATGGACTGTTAGCAGATGGTGGTTACTGAAGTTTGAGTCAGTTGACCCTCAGCTTTTGCCTCACAGTGAGTACCTGAATGCGAGTTATGCTTAACTTCTGGTAAATCTCAGCCATAAACTACAGATATATTTGGGAAAGGGAGTGCATTTATCACACTCCTTTCAAAGAAACTCCTCTGATGTGTTTTGATATGGGTTGTGATTTTCAGATCCAAAAAGAACTTAAAAGCTAACAGGGGGTTTAGCAGAGGTTCAAAATTCTTATTTGAATTCTATATTTTTGTGAAGATCTGCATGTTTGTTCTGTCTCTAAGGGACTATCTGTGTAGTTTATGCTTACCTTGTTATGATTACCTTGTTTAAACAACTTACAGAACTAATAACTATTAGTTATGAGGAAAGAAGGAAATCTTTTTCTCCCTATTCAACTGCCTTTTTTTGGTTTGTTTTTAAACTGCATTTTTACATTTTCTGCATCCCTATCTTGTTCTGATTCTGCAAAACCTATTAATACCAGCGTTCTTGCTGACAGGTGCTTTGCTGAATTAAATACATTCCTTCTATTTTAGCATGTAAAATTTGAGAAAGGGTGTGGATAAATGAGTTTCCACAACTTACTCTACAGCACTATGTTGCTCTGTGTAAGTCTCAGGCAAAGAAATGAGCAAGGAAAGGCTTTGTTTGCAATCTGTTTCATCTTCTTGTAAAGAAGACTGAAAAAATAAATGATGCACAGATTGATTTAAGCCAGAACTTGTCCATAACTCTGGGTCACTCTATGGCCCATGCTCTGCAAGCACAAACACAGGAGTTTATCATAGTGTACAAAGATAATCTCACTAGAAGTCATGGAAGTCAGAGACTGCTGGGATGAGTCTAAGCACATATTTAAAGGTTTTCAGGATCAAACATAAATGCTGATTTACTGCCTTGGCAATCTTCAGTACCACCGACTTTGGTTAAGAGTTTGTCATTTTTCTGTAATGTCTCCTGTGTGTGGCCATTGTTCTATTTGTTCTGTGTGCCAATGAAGAAATACAAAATGTTAGTGAGTGCAAAGCTGCCAGATCACAAATACCAAAGGTTCAGAGCTTGCATTGGGAATGCAGTGCAACAAATTGTTGTAGATATTGCACAGATAGTCTTGGCTCACCAAAGAAATAGCAACAACAGGTCAACTTATGTCCATTTGGGTTTTGTTATGAGAAATGGAAATACTTATTTTTTAAATCTTCTACTTTCTTTCTTATATTCTCACAGAGCTATTGCAGCGTGGTGTTTGTGCCTATAGTGAGCACTAGAAGTTATAGCATAATGTATTTAAAAATAGCCCTTAAATAATGAATGCAGCTAAATATAAACAATATTATAAAAATATAAACAATACTAATTGTCATATAAACACAGCCTTCTAATGTACTTGTATTTGACATTGCCCAAAATAATTTTCAAAATACAATGGTGTTATTCTCTATGGATTGTTCAGTGTGCTCCTTCCCTGTCTCTTTATTGTATTTATTTTGTCTTTAGCCAAAGGGAATGCTGGCACTCTTGGTAGTCAACATTTCTCTCATTTGTGTAGTAGCCAGACCCTCCGGAAGAGATGAGACTCGCGTTTTGTGGAAACGACAATGCCTCAGCCTACAACATCAGTGCTGGTGTCCTCAGGAATGTCTGCTTTGTGGATGCCCTCAACCTGGTCCCTCATGTCTTCCTGCTGTTTATCACCTTCCCAATTTTGTTCATTGGTGAGTTATTCCATGGAGCTCTGCCATCCCACAAACACTTGAGCAAGTGTTTATACTCAGTCATGTTTGCATGGGCTCAGTGGAACCATTGGATGCTTTGTATTTATGAATTCTGAAAAAAGAAGAGGAAGAATGGCTTCACCCAGAGGATATGAGGCCAACCTGCTGAAATGTGGGAATTTTAGATATAAATCTGAACTAATCAGCGTGAAGAGATGTATGAGAACCAGAAAGATCAGATCCTAATTTGCTGTGAAATTTCTCTCTGCAGAAGTTTTGTTCAGATTTGAAATTGGCAACTTGTAACCTTTGTTATTATTAGATATTAGAAGACTTAGGGCAGTGGGTCTGAATTTCCTTGAAGTTACATGAATTACAGAGAATATCCAAAATGTTCACATTGGATCTAATGCTAGGACAGGTGTAGGAAATATTTAATATAGAACAATTGCTTCTTTTGCTAACATTTGTAAACAAAAGTAGAGCAATAGGGATTTTTTTTCCCCCAACAGAAATAAAAAATAAGAAATGATAAATTCCTCTTGAGGAATGTAGGATAGTGGGGGAGCTCTAACTCACATAATCTTGTAAAAAACCCCATCTAAGCTAGTACTCTAATGATAGTTTTTTCTACAGTTGTCTTTTTATCCCAGTTAATTTGCAGTGGTGAAATAAATACAATTTAATACTTTTTCCAGAGAGGTGAAACAGTGGCATTCTAACTGATCATAGGAGATTACGAGATTTGAGTAACCATCAAAAGTATTAGTGAAAATAAAAATCTCCTGACAACTGCATGAGAAATGCCATGTCAGTTCTTCCATATTACATTCCTGGTGTTGCTTGTGTAGGTGGTAATGCATTTCTTCCACAAGGAAGATTTGAATTTGGGACTGTATTTGGACATGAGATTTAAAGGCTTTCATCATGCAAAAAGACTCCAAAGCAGTTGAAAAAAATACTACAGGAACCTGTCGGCTAAGACACTCTGTACCTAACTGTGACATGATCCAGTGACTAAAACTAATTAAATAATTAAGCAAGAGAATAAGAAACAAATTCTAACAAATTATAAAGACTAGAAAGAAACCCCAGGGTTATGGAAACTCTCTCCAACAGTGCTGGATTTTTTACCTCAGTGCTGGCTCTTCCTTTGAGGTGAGATGCAGGTCCTCCTTGAAGCACAGGGCTTTGTGCAGTAGTGTTTGATGAAAGTACAATGCAAGGTCTGAGGGCAAAGATAATATTTTAGAACACTCTAACATTAAGGGCTGCTTCAATTTTTTAGAGGTATTAGCCAATTAATTTTGAAATAGTATTGCAGCTGCTGAAAATTCCCTCTATTTCGTAACAACATTAGGAAAAATAATAGTATTTTAAATTGTATGCTATTTATTTAAGTACGTAATTCTTTTTTTTCTATTTTGTATGCTAATTATCAGGACATATAGTTATTGAACAGAGCATTAAAAGCCAACTGAGATCCATGGTATAGACTGACCCCAAACCAGAAATTTGGTGATAAGCTGTGTTTGTGCAGATGTGTGGGCAAAGAATAAATAAAAAGCATCTTGAGAGAGACAAAGACAAGAGCAAGGTCAAAGAAAACTACATTAGATTAGGAAAGTCTTAGAGAACTATAGAAAATGCTTGAGATAGCTATGGAGAAGAGAGAATAATCTGTTCTTGAAGAATTTTGTGTCTCAACCAAGGATGAAGTGGTGCAATGCTGACAGTTTCCAAAAATGAATACACTTAGGTTTTGGTTTATGTGTTCCTGAGTCGCCTGGTGAGCCTCCAAGCAAGATTAGGCACTGCATCCTTGTGTAGCAAAAGCACATCCTGGGTTTTAAACTGAGTTAGTTCTGTTTCCTTTTGTTTGGTTTCTTTACTTCCCCAAAATGTGCTGTTGTTGCGATTCTCTATAGGCTTTAGGAAGCTTGTCAGGGAATTCCAGGTTTTGCTTTACAGTAAGAGGGACCTTTGGGCCCACTGAGTCGGGACAGTCCTGTACCTGTGTGGGAAGGGGCAGAGGCCAAGGCTCGCCACACCAGAGGCCAGCCTGTGGTCAGGCCTTGTCCCCTCCCGCAGATCCTCTGTGCCCCACCTCTTGCTGAGTTACTGGCCACAGAGAGGATCTTGCCTGGAAAGGGCAGGTGACATCTGAGGTGATGACAGGAAAATAGGTTTGAAGTGAATCTGTTGATTAATTTGAGTTCTGGAGCTGTGTTGGGAGCTCTGAAGGGGCCAGCAATGGAGAGGCCTGGGAGGCTGGGCTGCACCTGAGGGAGAGAAGCTGTGAAATCGCTGTTCAACCTCCACTCAGACTGTACTCCCATCCAGGCCTGAAACAGATAATAAATGTCACTTGTTTCAAGTAAATGCATCTCTTTGAGGCCACATTTAAGGATGCAATTTTAATATCAGTTGGAAATTTTTCCCGCTCTTTCTGCGACTGTGAAAGATGTGAGGAAGCTGTCACTTCAGCTGTGTCAGTCCCTGTTGTCTGAGGGTGCCACTTGGGGTGGTTTCTTTTGTTGTTTTCTTATTATTTTTCTTGGCCAGGAAGGACTTTTCTTTGATTGTAATTTGGAAAAAATGTTGTCTCATTGGCTTCAGGGTTTTATTTAAATTGTGGGGCAACTGAGACAGTCCTGGGTCATCTTTTAAGTAACAACAGCCCTGTGGCCTGTAGGGGGTTTGTATCAATTGCATGTAAGTCTGGCCCAGAAAACTCATAAGCAGATCAGTCACTGACTTGCTGTGAGATAACCCTTCTCTTTCCTTGCTATCATTTCCCAGGCTGGGGAAGCCAGAGCTCCAAAGTGCAGATTCACCACAATACCTGGCTGCACTTCCCCGGGCACAACCTGCGGTGGATCCTGACGTTCACCCTGCTGTTCGTGCACGTGTGTGAAATAGCAGAGGGGATTGTTTCCGACACGTAAGTGGCAGAATTTGGTGGGTAACCATGCTAATTGCATTTGTTAATGAACAATGTTAATGTCTAATGGGCTGGCTAGTAAGGCATGAGGAGGTTTTCCCCCAAAAAGTTTATAGAATCCTTTCATGAACTGTCCAGGTTTTAATGGGATGAAGGTGAAGCCATTGTTAGCATTTATTCTTCTCTCAAGCACATATTGATCAAAGTTAAGCACTCATGAGGACAAAAATCTTTTTGTCTCTAGAAATTAATGTTTGTCCTCTTCAATAGATTAGCAGAACACGTATGGTTTCACACAATTGTGAAAAAAAGGCACCAAATTCACTAATTAATACCGTTTTTATTTTCAGACAAATGAAATCTCGCCACCTGCATCTCTTTCTACCAGCTATAATGGGATTTGTGGCTGCCACTGTATCCATAGTATATTACCATAATATTGAAACATCCAACTTTCCAAAGTTACTGCTGGGTAAGTCTACGTCTGATATTTATGTGCTCTTACAAATCCCAGTATTTTAGCCAAACTCAGCTTGTGTAGGTTGAGGAGGATGGTGGAATGTGTGAGAATATTAAAACAGAGAGGAATAACTCTCTGCTCTTGCAACTGGTAGTATCATAGGAGTTATTGCACCTTTCATAAGGTACACACTTTTAAAACTACTTTTAAAATTATTACAAAAGAGAAAGCCTTGCATGCCTGTGTCATTTCTATCACAAGATTTTAGATATTTTTTAACACGGGTGATAATTTCGAGGAAAAACTTGTCTGCATTCAAAAGGCCACTTTGAATAATGATCTGACCACAAGCTCCTGTGCAGATGCTGCTCTTTCTCAGCATTTTTTGCAGCTGATTCCAAGATTATCCCATCTGCTCTCTCAGTCAGGAGACGGTCAGACCAGATGCGGCAGAATAATGTTCCATACAAGTATGTAAATTGCCTGTAACTCAACCACCTGAACAAGGCCCTGACAGATACCAGCCAGGAAGCAGGCTAACATTAAATTCCATAAACTCTTTTTCCAAATGAGCACATTTCCATATTTGCACTTGGGATGCACTCTGCTTTTTCTAAGAGGCAATATGACTTTTGTCAAGTTGTGTGACTTTTCCTTCACTATTAGAACAAAGTTCCCCTTCAGATTAAGTCCTCTTCAGTGGAGTTTTGTACCTGTGTGAAGATCTGTGATTGTGGATCTGTTTGAAGGGTTGTGGCCCAGGAAAGAAAACAGTGGCTGGTGACTTAGAGGATCACTGTGCCTGCACCATATCAAGCCATGGAAGCTAAAATGCTGTAGTTGCACTTATTTATTAATTTATTTTTAAATTATGCACACACACCTGTTTTACAGCCCTGTTCCTTTACTGGATAATGGCCTTTGTCACCAAAACCATCAAGCTTGTCAGATACTGCCAGGACGGGGTGCCTTTTTCTCAGCTGCGTTTCTGCATCACTGGAATCATGGTCATCCTCTATGGGCTGCTGATGGCTGTGGAGATCAATGTCATCCGAGTCAGGGTATGTGCCTTCTTCCTCAGGATCTAGAAAAATATCAGTGGCATCATGGTGGGTGAAGATGGCTCCTTAGTCCCGGGAACTCTGGCTTGTGTCAGGTTTAGGCCCAAGTTTAGCTTAGCCATAAAGGTTTGGTTAATTCTGTGGATATCAGTGGTGATTTAAATCTCTTTAAATGTATGCCCTTGACGTATCCCCTGGGCTTGGTGTGTGTGCGTGCCTGTGTGCATCTGTCCACACAAAGTGCACACGTATTTGTGTAGATAGATGCATATTTGTGCGCATGAGGAGGGTATAGGGAAGTGCAATATGTAAAATATGTGCTGTGTTAGTGCTAACAAACTGTTTATGTAGTGAATCTTTAAGTTAGCGTAAGTTTTTACCCGTGATAATTTAAAATAAAATTATTTCCCAATAATTCATTTTTACTGTTGTTCAGCTTGAGATAGGTGGTACTGATAGGTTTCAGAACAGTATCCACATCCCATGTTGCTCAACTGTCTGTCATAATGGAAATACTCCTATTTACACACAAATTCCACAAATAATTACCTTTAAAAGCAAATTTGAACTGTGGTTGTCTTACACATAGTTTTCACTAAAAAATTACTATCAATAAAATAATTTCTGAGCCCATGTTTGTCTGTTGTCTCCTTTGCAGAGGTACGTGTTTTTCATGAACCCTCAGAAAGTAAAGCCTCCAGAGGATCTGCAGGATCTGGGGGTGAGGTTCCTGCAGCCATTTGTCAATTTGCTCTCAAAGGCAACTTATTGGTGGATGAACACTCTCATTATTTCTGCTCACAAGAAACCTGTGGACCTGAAGGCCATTGGGAAGCTGCCAATTGCAATGAGAGCACTGACAAATTATGTCTGTCTCAAAGAAGCCTATGAGGAACAAAAGGTAATAACAGGCGTCCATGTCACTGTTTGGCCTTAGAAAGCCAAAGTGTCACTTTGAATTTCTTGAGCTTTCATTAAATCCTCATTTTAGGAATTTTTAACTTAGGACTGTTTGTTCCAAGGTGAAACATTGGCGTAGGAAGTTCCAATCCAATAGTTACTGTTTGGTTTTAAGTGAATTTATAGCAGAAGAGAGTTGCCAAACTGAGTGCAACTGGAAACTAAAACCACAACAGACTGATCACTTGCTAGATTTTAACAGTGAAAGATTTGTTTAAATCTTAGCTACTTTTGAAACTGGAAGACATTCTGTCCATAGTTTCAGCTGGAAACACTCATTTTCACCTTTTTTTTTTTTCCAGACAGAAAAATACCCAAAACCACACATCAAGAATAGCCAAAACACTGGTGTCTTAGCAGTGATTTAGTCCTCAGTCCTAAACACAGAACCATACAGGCTGCAATGAAGGAAATTAACTCCATCCCAGCCAGAGCCAGTACAGAAAGCATGGCTGGTAAAACTCACTGGGTAGGGCAGGATTTTCCAGGGAAACTTCTGGATGCATTTAGGCAGCTCTTTGCTCCCAGCAGCTAATGGAGCTGCAGGCTCCCTTCTGTGCCTTCTGAGATGAAACAATTATCAGTACAATTGTTTATACCTTAATAGATATAGGTTTCTTTTTCCTTCTGCAGTTGAGGATTACAGAGACCAGAGATCAATATCCTGCTTCTTCAGGCAGAAAACTATTGAGTTTTTGGAACTGAGCTTTCACAGCAACCTAGGAGAGGTGCATCCCTTAGACCAGCTTCTTAAGGTGCTTAAACCCCTTAAAGAGGCAAAAGAGAGATGTGCACCTACATGGCCCGAGGACCTGAGTCTGTGCCATTCTTGACAGGCACGACAGCTGGGTGCCAGCATTTGTCTGTAGCTTGTTCACATCTGCAGGTACTGTCTGTGCTGCGCCAAAATGCAGTTCAGATGCCAAAAGGCAAGATAAATGTGCATTTATCTTGGGCATGAGCACAAACTTTTAGTGTGTAGCTTCCTTCAGTGCATATCATGCACATATAGACACTTGCATAAATGTTACATATGCAGTCACACTTACATTTCTGATGATGCCTTACATCAGGTATTTTGTGTTCTGTAGCTGTTTAAAGCCTTGAAATTACCACAGCCTCTAGCACATTTGTGCTACTATTCAAAAACAGGCTGCAATCCTGAAGTAAACTGGTATTTTGTAGATAAAGTTAAAGTAAACTAAATGGCTAAAGCAAATCCATGGAGCCAGGCAGTGGGACTCACTGCAGGTCATTCCTGTGGAGAAATGCATTGGCTTGTGCCTGGGTGGGCCAGAAAACAGCCACAGAATTAGGAAATTCTTCAGACTGGAGTGTGGTCTGCAGTCTGGAGGAGGTGATATGCCACTGTCTCTGCTCCAAGTGTGTATTTTACACTAATCTCCTGCTGGTGAGGGGAGCCCCACAGCCTCCTCTGGATTAAGTGGGGTTACTCCAGCCTGTGCCAGCAGATAGCTGATCTCAGCTGTGCTCCATGGTCCTGCAGAGAGAAAACTCCTGTCCTTCCCAAACCCTTCTTCTCACACCTTAATGAAAGATGCTGAACACGACCTTGAATACTCTGTATTGTAAAATGCCTTTGAGATAGCTCACATGACATTGTCTTTCTATCTCTTCTGCATGCTATGAAAACAGAAATAATAGTATCAATTCTCACATAATTCCATTTACATCCCTTGCACCCCAGACCCCCCCCAAAAAAAGTGAACCTCCTGAACTGTTGCTTGGCTTTTGTTTCACCTTCTACTGAAGCAGGCTAAATGTTTCACACCACATATCAGTGCATTGTATATCACATATCCAAAAACAGATTTAGCACATTGATATTACATTTGATTTACCCCACTAGTCCGAATCCTGTATAATTTGTCCTGATGGTCAATAGAAATGTTTTCTTTTGGGGCATTTAATAGAAAAATCGGTTTTTAAAGTCAAGGATCATTAGTTTCCTATGTCTGCTATTCATGTGCCACTATGGCTCTTAGCTATTAGGCCCAAGAAAGGAGGAATGAAATTGTGTTAACTATCAGTCACAGGGACAGGGCATTGCCCTTCAGCACCGGGCTTATATTGCCAGCTCCAGAACAATGGGAAACAGTCAGATTTCCATATTTACTGAGACAAAACTTACAGGTGACTTGATTTATCACAAGCACTGTCTCACTGCCCTTTATTCCAACTGTGGAGTGTCCAAGGTAGAAAAAATTACAGGAATTTGAAAGGAAGTTGACAAAGACAAGGAAAACCAAATAAAGTGGCACAGCTGGGAACAGCAGCCCAGACTGGTTAATTAATACCGCAACATTCTATGCAAGCCCATAACACTCAAGGACCATTCTGGAGAAGAAATTATTAGAAAAAGGTCTTTCTCCCCTTTTCCTGTTACATGCTTCAGCTAATACAAAGTCTTGATTAAAAAAAGAAGAAAAAACAGTGTTTAGCAATAATTTAGATAATTTAATAGCATTTTTTTCCAATGAAAAGGAAACAGATTTCATATAGTGATGAGCAATGTGTGAATAGCAGTAACAGTGAAAATGGCTATTAAATTGTTAGAGAAATAAGGATTAACCATCACTATTTATAACAAATTTACTATTAATTGAATGCCCAGAAAAATATAACAATTTTTATCCCCAAAAGATGGCAGTCATTTACCTAATAAATAGCTTAGCTGCTCTCAAGCTGTTACAGTTATTAATAATTTATTTTGAAAATGGTGATTAATCCTTTTAGGGTACTCAAAGCTCAAAACCCATTAGGCCACAGATTCAGAGCCTTTTGTCTGGGCAACTCACACCAGGCCCTTGTGCTCTTTCCCTCCTCAGAGGAAGCAGTTTCCCTTCTCATCCCTTTCTGAAATGGTAACTCTAATTTGACCCCATGGTGCTTATTTCTCCTTCCTAAGCTCCTTGGCACTAGCCTGGCCCAGTCTCTGGCAGCCACCTGATCTACCTGCACGTTTTTGGCACCATGCATGTAATCCATCTCACTGTGGAAATGGCATAAAAGGGAAAAAACTGAGAAAACGGGGGGGGGGGGGGGGGGGGGGGGGGGCATGAGGCAGCCAGGCAGGGTACACAGGCACATTTGCTTTTTCTTTGGTGAACTTGTTGGGGCAGGGGGTGGTTGTTGCTTGGCTGTGCTTAAAATGTCTCTGTGAATGCTCAAGAGAGCTTGACTTGGCTTGCAGCTTGCAGGCATCTGTGCTACTTGAGAAATGACAGATGCTTGTTTGAAGTGTCAAAAGCTGCTGCCTGAAGTGCAAGGAAGCATGCTGCAGAGCATGGCTCTAGTCAGTAAACTCTTCCTTTGTTAAACTGAAAGGACCTCAGGGATATCAGAACTCTTCTGATTACACAAAGCCACATCTGCTGGTTGGTGTTTTAGCCAAGAGCTGTGATACTGCGTAAATTCACAGATCTGAAGGCTAGAAAAGAGCCTTGGTTGAATTAATCTTACCTCCCATCCTGGTCTGCTGCTTTCATTTTTTCAGCACAGTTATCATTGATTGGTTGAAGTGTATCATCCTGGAATGCATCCAAGAGATGGAAAAATTCCAGATAAATTAAATTAAATTATATTCTTGTAATTGTCATGTATTTTTCCTGCAATCAGAAGCCTTTACAGCTTGTGAAACCAGGATTACCCACGTGAGCAAAGGGCTGAAAGGCCAGACCTTTCTCTGAGCACACATGTGACAAGGGATAATGGCTGCCTGCCAGGATGATAATCTTTGCTTGCATTCCTGCGTTCACAGGTTGATGAAAGTGGTGGGATATAGAGGTGAGAAACCACAGTTACCAAAGGGAGGCAGAATTGGGATTTGCTGTGAAGAATGTCGGGAATCTGTCTATAATTACAGCAAATTTGCTGCCTCAACTGGTCTAAACTACCTTTCAGGAACCTTTTGGGCATCCAGACAGGAATGATGCCATATAAAGCCTGGGAAGTTTCTCTTATTTCACTGGGTACCTGTTTCTGTTTCCAGAAAAAGGTGGAGGACCATCCCAACCGGAGTCCCTCCATTTGGTTGGCCATGTACAGCGCTTTTGGACGGCCAATCCTGCTCAGCAGCACCTTCCGCTACCTGGCCGACCTGCTGGGCTTTGCTGGGCCACTCTGCATTTCTGGCATTGTCCAGGGCTTCCAGAATACAACCAATAATACAAACACCACAGAAAAGGTAACCTGACAATGTGGATTGAAAGGCTCTGGTAGTAGTTTTAGAGTCATATCAGGTATTTAATACATCAAAGCTGCATGCTTTGATAGGTCTGTAAACATCACTACGTTATTTCATTGTTTCTCTCAAGCAAATTGAATATTTCTGTTATGAGAGACAGTCAAGTTAAAAACCTGAGCAATGAGAGACTTGAGTAGGAATAGAACACAGGTCGTGGAGGCTCCCTCCAGCTCCCCAGCTGTCTGTCTTGATGGAGTCATCCCAGCAGTTCTGGGAAGAAGGAACAATTTTTTCTGCTCCTCTTCAACTGTGCCTGTTTGTTTCAGGCAGGACACACACTGGTGGTACCTCAGTGATGCATCAAGCCTCGGAATTTTGCTTAATTTCTGTCCATTTGTCAGTTTATACTTCACTGACAGTTTTGACTTCTCTCAAATCTGTTTTTATACTAGGAAGCTGACAGTAGCCAGTACCTGTTTGTGGCTGATTGTATTGATTGCTGCTGTGATGAACTGTGTTGGCACATACTGAGAAATTGAAAAGTATCCACTTTACTCAATGGTGTTCCTGATACTAGAGATGCACCAGAGATGCCAGTTTAGTGCTCATTTCAAGATTCACCAAGACTGAACTTTCAGGGATCACATCTAAATGCGGAGCAAGCCTCTGATACAGAACATTTTTTATCACAAGAAAAAGAATTTATGAGTAACTAATGAAAAGATACAGGTAAAATTATTTTACTGACAGCAGAGAAGAAGTGACAAAGAAATTTTCCTGCATTTGTCTTGTGACAGACAAACATCTCCATACAGTTTTTGGAGTGTTTTAGCTCTGAATGAGCAGATAGGTATGTAATGGAATAGCATTTTCCTCCCCAGATAAAGTATTTGACTATCATCACTATCCACATATCTTTTTCTTGGCTGCTCACTCCTGACATTAATTTTCTTGACTGATGGTCTCAATTTGGCTTGAGACTTTCCTGCACTGAAGGAGACTTTCATTGTATAGTTTATTAAATAAAGCTTTTTATCATTCTTGTACCTGCACATGCAGGATTTGAGCCACAGAGTTACGAGGCAAAGTGCATGTTTTTGTGCCTTCAAAAATGTTGGGTTTTTTTGCACGGTGAACAAACAAAGTATTTAAACTTGAAAATAATTTCTGGATCTCAGAATTAGGAATCTGTACCTTGTCTGCTTCATTTATCTTTTGTCCTCTTCAGTGTACTGGCTTCAGTTGTGGCTTTTTAAAGTTTTAATGAGCATTGGCTAAAGGGAAGATTGAAATCATTGGAGATCTTGAAAGCACTTGGCTTGCTGACAGTCACTGTTTCTCTTGGATACATTTCAGAATGCATGTGCCTTTAATTTATGGATTTTGATAAAGTTTCTCTTGGTTGTTCTTGCTATTAAACATTTTTCCTTTAAATTCTCTCTAGTTCCAATTAATGTGAATACATTTAATTTTATGCTTATTCTGCCTTAATTTCTGAGAACTCTATATACATTAAAAAAAGCTATCTACAAATGTTATTTTCTTAATGATATCCCTGCTATGGAAACAAGGGGAAGTTAGATGCAGCAGAGTATTAAAAGGGAAGTTTTCAAATATATTTATCTCACCATTCATGCACTTAAGCAACCCTTTTTTAAGGAGTCTTAGGCAGATTGCTTTCTTTCTTATATTGCTCATACCTTTCATCTGAGAATCAGGCTGGATATTTCAGTAGAACAAGCTTCTTCCTTCTCTTTTTTATTTTTCTTTTTTTTTCCCCCTGTAAGAATTCCAGTACATCCTGCTTCCAGCTGGGTCGGAAATACCAAAGGAACAGTCTTCCTTGGAGTATTTTGGTACATTTGTTTCCTTTTCTGCCTGAAACAGAGCAGAACAGTGAACACAAAAACTAGAAAATGAAAACAAAGGGCTTTAAACAAAATTTTCTTTCTCTTCCATATTGAGGTATTTAAATTTCATTTTGTGTGGAATACTGGCATGTATAATCTAATGTTATTCAGAATTTATGGCTATCATAGACTATATTTGTGGAAGGAATTCTTTCCATGATATGCAAGTGCAACATAAATAACTAATCCCATATAATATAAAATATTTTCTTGAAGCTTCTCTGTTGGGCAGGTGGAATGAGCTTTATTTTCTACTGAGTAGCATTTCTATCCTACAAATCACCACAATTTGTTGGGGAAACTAAAGACATGGCAGACATGGTGATCTTATTGTTCCTTTCCTGCTAAAACTAAATCATTTTAGAACTGCTAAAATGTCTCAGTCCTCAGTCTTTGGAACAGGAGCGGAGTTTTAAATTTGTATCCAAATGATTTTGATATAGAGGTCAGTGAGAAATCTGATTTCTATAACTTTCCCATAACACCAGCAATATGTGCAATTCTCATACAATGATTAAATAACATTCTCATGCAATGATTAAATTTGCTTGTTTCTAGCTTCTCTGGAATATACAATCTCTCCTACGGCACTTGCATCATTTTTTCCTTTCTTTTCAGGTGAAGGATCCATCAAACTCCTACCTTTCATCAGAGGAATTCCTCAGGAATGTTTATGTCTTGGCAGTCCTTCTCTTCCTGGCTCTTATCCTGCAGAGGACATTCCTGCAGGCCTCCTACTACGTGACTACAGAGACTGGCATCAACCTCCGGGGTGCCTTACTGGTGAGCAAAGATCTGCCAGGAGATTCACTAGTAACAGCTCCAGCTTTGTCCTTTCATTTGTCTCATTCTTCATCTGAAGACTGAGCTTGAAATGATGGTTTCAGAGAAGATATGTGCTGTATTTTTATACAGAAAACGGGACAAAGTAGTGCTGGCAAACTGCTGGCTCCAATTCCTTTTGCTAAAACCTAATTCCATCACTCTAACCTGTTGGAAGTTTAACACCCATAAAAACCCATGCATATGAAGACACATCTTTGCGGACAATGAGAGATAGATGAAGATCAGCAGTGTCATTTTGGCTCTGCATCTGCTTTGTTCATATGTTTATGAGTTTGCTTCTGCTGACTGTGGACAGAGCCATCTGCAGAGTTTCCTTGTTTTATGGGAACGCTGTGCGTGCGTCGGCAGTGGTGACTGGATATTTATGCCCTTTAGCACAGAGCCCTGTGGGATGGGGTGGGAGTGATTCATCTGCAGGGCTGTGTCTGTAACCCCAGCATCCCTTAACCCTCTGTGAGAGCCTTGTTTATGGACTGGAGCCAGCACAGCCCAGCTATGTGGTGGGGGGGTGTAGAAGGGCTCTGCACAGACCAAACTCCACAGGCAGCAGTAGCAATCCAGGAGCCAGAACTGATGTTTTGCCAGATGTAACTAACCATGGGAATATCATCTCAGCATGGAAGTTTGTTTTTTTTTTTTTGTACTTGCTCTGATTGATGGAGCTGCTTCAAACATTTTCTGCCTTCTCCCAGGATAGATGGTACAGACTTGGGGATGAAAGAGCTCCTGGTTATTTCCTTTTTGTGACTCTTTTTGTGACTCCCACTTACCAAAACTGGGACTCTTAGGAGCATATGGAGCTGATATAATTCACCAGGCTTTTCAGATTAATTCTACAGGATATACTTTATTAATGAAAAAATGGGTCAAAAAGGACAAATTATTTTTAAAACTTAGAACTGCAGCGTTTGGTGCTTGATCATAACTGCAAACTGGGCTCACAATATTTGCCTTTAAAATTCAGTAGATGTAAGCCCTGATTAATTTTAAACCCTGTTAAACTCCTACAAAATTTATGGAAAAGAATGGCCAGGTAATGGAGAGGAACCCAAAGGAATGCATACCCACTCTGATCAAATTTCATAGCATGAATTTACCTGTCTTATCAGAAACAAGGATCTCTTTGACAGACAGTGTCACAGGAAAGCAGACTCACCAAATGCTTGTTAAAAAGGTTCTTTGGCCAATTTCTTAAATTTTGATATTTTGTTGTCATTTTTTGTTCTATTTTAGGTCTGCGTTAAGCAACAAACCTTTTAAGAGGAATTGGAGTTTTTTAAAGTCAGTTCTCTCTCTTGTGCTTTCTCTCACTCTGTCTCCATCTCTCTTTGTCTCAGGTGAGAGACTGGGAGAAGGGCTGTCCTAGGTAAAGGCTGATGATGCAGTTTGAAACACCCCACCGCTACTGTTCTTTTATAATTACATCATTTTAGTAACTTCCTTTTTTTCCTCTTTCTTACAGGCAATGATATATAATAAGATACTGAGGCTTTCTACGTCCAACTTGTCCATGGGAGAGATGACACTGGGACAAATCAATAACTTGGTTGCCATAGAAACCAACCAATTAATGTGGTTCTTGTTCCTGTGCCCCAATCTGTGGGCAATGCCTGTTCAGGTAGAGCATCCAAGTTAGGGCCTGATTTCAGAGATACTCCAGCCTGGCTGAGGAGAGTGCATGTCTGGGACTGCTACAAAATCCAGAGGGGAACCTGCACTTCCCACAAAGATTAGCAAGCAGAAAAGTGCCCCAAGGGCTGGAAAGGTATCTTTCCAAGGGCCAGTGAAGAGAGAGGGTTTTTTAGCAGGATTTCCATGTCTGTGACTTGAAGAATGAGGACCTGCAATCCTTTTTCCTGCTCATATTTCTTCCACTGCTGACACAAATCCATTGCTTTTATTTTGCCACCTGGCATCAGCCCTAAGCATTGCTTCTGCAGTGTCCACTTGTAACTGGGTTTTGTGGCAGGACCAACAGCAATTGAATCCTGCCCCATGACTGAGATGAACACTGACAATGCTCAGAAGTCCTCATCTAATCAACTTAGTCACTGAACTGCTTCTTAACAAGGCTGGGAAAGAAATGGAGGCAGATCTTTAGGAAGGAAAGGTTGAGATTATTTAGCTCAGAAGACATTTTCAAAAATGCCCGTGACTTAATGACCTGAGATGTGCTGATTTTCCCCAAAGCTTGGACTCCTGTTGCCTTTTCAGAATTTTAGCTCACGGTGTGTTTGGCATGGTCCTTACCTGATAGTGATCCCACTGACATTAAAGAATTTTTTAAAGGGATAGAACCAACTCTTACAGTAGATCTGTTTTGCTGAATTTTCTGAAACTGCATCAGTAATCTATTTTATTAGTCAGTAATTACTACTACTAATGGGTTGGGTAGGGTTTAGAGTGTCATGAAATAGTTTATAAAAAAAGACAAAAAAGGCTACATGGAAACAGAAATCAGAAATAATATATATGGTTTCATTTCACTGTTTCACATCCTGTGAAGTGGATGGAAGTGTTGCTATCAATACCTTGAAAGTTATTTAAATGAACAGGTGACCTGATTGCTGTGGCTAGGTATGGTGATTTGCAGTACAGGAGCCTGAAAAGCTAAATACTGCTTTAAAATGTTAAATGTTAAACACCATTGATTCTTACTTCTGATGTTGTAAAATAAGAAGGGAGATTTAAAGACAGACTTGTTTAAGAGATAAAAGTATGAGCTGTGCAACTAATTTTGTATGCTCTCTTATCACTGAGGACATCACTCTATCCCAAAATGGAGCTTTTAATAGAAATATTTATATAGCAGAGCTTGAATTAACTTGGGAACCAGAATCACAGGAGTCACACCACAGCCATTCCCAGGTAACCTTCTGTAGGAAGTGTTCCCAAACCCTTTGCAGGGCTAAGGCAGCATTTTCCTCCAGAGCTGCATGGTATTGATGCCCAAGCTCAGTTTGTGCCAGCCTCAACACATCTGCTTCTTGCTTCAGTGCCTGTCTGCAATGTCCCTCTGCAGTTGCACAGGGACAGTACAACACAATGCAACTGTGATCCATGACAGCCCCAAGACCTCTGAATGCTTCCAGAGTGAGGTAAGGAGCTCTAGTGTAAACAGGACTTGAGCTCTGTAAAATGCCTTGGGGCAAGCACCATCATTTTAGTGCTCCTTTAGTTTTGTGGAAACCCAGTCTGGAATTAGAACTACCAGGCACTAACACAAACTATTTAGTTAATGTCAAAAAGAAAGGCTTCTGGGTTTATTTCCCACACTTTCCAAATGTGACCTCCTGAAGTATGGGCTCAGCTGATTCCTATGAACCATTTAAGTGTTTATTAGAAGAACAAACATTTTTCTCTTGGTGTGGTTCTGGCATATTGAAATCTACTCTTTTTTTTTTCTTTTCTTTTCTTTTTTTTTTCCCCTGTGTTGCTTTTCTCTTCACAGATAATAATGGGTGTGATTCTCCTCTATAACCTGCTGGGAGTGAGTGCCTTGGTCGGTGCTGCTGTCATCGTGCTCTTAGCTCCCATCCAGTACTTCATAGCCACCAAGCTGGCTGAGGCTCAGAAGAGCACTCTTGTAAGTGAATTATTTCAGTGATATTTGTGATCCAGAAATGAGAACAGGGTTTCTGGGTTCTGTTCTTCTAGTTAATGAAAACCACTGTGTGCATTTGGGCAGGCCATCCCTCAGTTGCACTGTCCCTCCTTGTGTTTTCTTGTGCCTCAGTGTCTCTTCTTTCCCCACAATTTGTCAGAAGGGAATCTCAAAAGAGTATGTGGGCCTTGGCCTACTTTCTCTGCAAAGAGTATTTTTAGTGTAACTATCACAATTTTGTCTGAATTCCACTCCATGAAAGGGTGTTATTCCCACATGCAGATGTTGTATTTCATGAAATGTTAGCAAACAGTGCAAAAAACTGATAAATTATAGCAGAAAAGTATAAAAGAATGTGCACAACCTCCCTCTGTAAAGTCTAGAGACATTTTACTCTCTGGCTAAGCTTTGGTATTTTCTAAAAATCAGTTGGCACTGCTGGATTATTATATATTCATATCTAAATTCTTCAGTGCTGTAAGCTTATTTTTCTGCCTCATTTAGTTCCCCAATTAGAAATGTTTTCTGCTCTTTTGTCTAATTTTTAACTTTCTTGCTGTGACCCTTGAACTTTTTAAATAAGCCTTTGATGTTTGAATTGCCAAATATTTAGACATCCTTTTTACCTTAATATTCAATAAGCAAATTATTGATGCATGGATCTTATTGCCAGCACACTTCAATCCTGTTGAGTTGTGCCTGTTTTTGTAACCTGTGAAAATTGTACAGAGGACTTTGCATAGTTTCGAAAATAATCTCACTTTCCTACTGCTCTATTCTGACTTCCTTTGACTCATAACATCTTTTGGATTATGATTATACCAAAACTTACCATTACTGTTTTCTGATTAGGGGAATTTAGCTAAATACATTGATAAATATCTCACTATTTTTACAACTAGATGCCAGAATGATTCTTGCATCAGCAAATACACCCATTTAGGTTTCTGTCTATTGTTATGGACCCATTTCCCCTAGTGGTTGTAAATATTTTAATACCTCCAAAGAAAATGAAATTTTATATTCTTCCTCCTCGTATGGCACCTGTACAAAATCACAAATGAAGAAAATTATTTTTTAAATGAATCTAACAGCAGAAATGAGGGGAAAAGAGGGTTGTCATTAAGACTACAAACAGTTATACATTTTTCCCTGGTTTTCTCTTGAACTGAAGGACTATTCTACTGAGAGATTAAAGAAAACCAACGAGATACTCAAAGGCATTAAGCTATTAAAGCTTTATGCCTGGGAGCACATATTTTGTAAAAGTGTGGAAGAAACAAGAATGAAAGAGCTCACCAGTCTCAAAACCTTTGCACTTCATACATCTCTTTCCAGTAAGTAACTGTGTTTTTAGTGCTTGGAAAATTATCCCGTTTTTCATGTCAACATTCCTCCCAACTTCAGTTAAAGAGAGATACAGCTGTGCCTGGGACATTTTTGTCTGTGTGTAATGTCATTAAAATAAAAAGGCATGATAAATACATAGCACAGAAATTCAAAAGGATAAAATACATATTGTTGGGTTTTTTTGCAGTAAGTTTTCTCTTACCATCATTGTGACATTACACTTAGGAGTTGCTTTGTAGTAAGGAGGCTCCAGGTAATATTGGCAGCTCTGACAGCAGCAAAGTTGAATTATGTTTTCTTCATATAAATTGTGTTTTCTGCAACGTAGAAGGGTTGCATAAAGTTTTAGTTGTGTTTCATATTAATTGTGCGCATAATGATTTTTATCCCAGCTTAGTAGAGTAGACAAATGAGAGAATTCTATGGCTTATTTGTTGGTGTGTTTAAGATCTCTGACTATCAGGGAAGGAAATTTCTTCCTGCAGACTAATTTTCTTTAGAGAGTCTCTTAATTACTTGAATTGGAAATAACTGCATTATTTTAGTGTCATACAGTTACTGTAAAATTGCTTTTTCTTATTTCCTATAATCTGTTGCTTATTTTATTTCTCTTTCCCAGTTTTTATGAATGCAGCCATACCAATAGCAGCTGTTCTTGCAGTAAGATATGATTTTTTTCAGTTTTCCTTATTAAAAAGGGAGAGGAAAGTGGGGAGAGGGGGTGTAAAAAGAAAGAAATAGCACCATTGTTATTGTAGGACCTATTCTTCATAAAACCAGCAGATGAATTAAGGTGTCTCTGCTAACTGTAGGAGAACATGACACTGGAAGTTTTCATTCCCAGAAGGTGGATTGATAAAACCAAAGAGAAAAATAATTTTTTACTTTAAGAAAGAAAAATCATTACATCTTGAATTTTTTACAGAAAGAAAGAAAGAAAGAAAGAAAGAAAGAAAGAAAGAAAGAAAGAAAGAAAGAAAGAAAGAAAGAAAGAAAGAAAGAAAGAAAGAAAGAAAGAAAGAAAGAAAGAAAGAAAAAGAAAGACCATTGCAACTTGAAAGAGGACCCATTTTGAAAAGCTCTTTTTGAAAGGGATTTTGAGTGTTTTTTTTTTTCTTTAGCAGCAAAATTAATTCCTGTTTCAAAATGCATTATGAGGCACTATTAAAGTTTTCAAGAAAGGGTGCTCTGCAGTTTAAAGAGGAATAAATTTTGCTTGTCCTCCAGGTTTAAGTCTCAGCCTCATGCACTAGAGGAACTATGCCATGCTGGTCAATAAGGAGCTCTCATAGACCAAATTTTGGGGGCAGAGTATGCTGAGTGTGTACAAGAATTGGAACATTTATGACCAGAATTCTGCATCTGTGGAAAAAAACCCCTAAGATTTGTTATATTCTTAATGTTTTTTTTTTCTGGGTTGTGTGTTTCCTGTAAACCCTAAAGTCAATTGCAAAGCTGTGATCAAATGCTAGATTTTACAATGAAAATTGTAAAAATTGAAAAATTGTAAAAATTGAAAACTTTCATTCTTCAACGTGTAAACCTCTTGAAATCACTGGCAAGATTTTAAAATCTATTTTGTTTTAACAGAACACACCTTTCTCTTCAGTTTATCCTGATTCCCAGTGAACTTAGATTGTTCTTAGCCTTAGCTAAGCAAAATATTTTGCTTGCTGTCCTTGTCCATCTTGTTCAAGAGTCCTTGTCCTGACATGCTCTTTTCCTGATGTGACAGACCTTTGTGACTTATGCATACACCAGTGACAAGCCACTGCAGCCCGCCCAGGCATTTGCATCCCTGTCACTGTTCCACATTCTGGTCACACCTCTGTTCCTGCTCTCCACCGTGGTTCGTTTTGCAGTCAAGGCCATCGTGAGGTAAGTGGTTCTTCTCCTTCCTCCAACTCCTGAACACTCATGTTCAGTACCAGAAAAAGTTGTTCCTACCAGCTCACATGGAAGAGTGTTGTGAGGTGGGCCTCTGATGCCAAAGATGTGAGAGAAATCAGAGTGACCTTTCCTTTTTACTGCATGACACAGAGACAGAGAAACACAGCACAGGAAGGACAGGGAGCCGCTCCAGCTGGTCCAGAGCAGGGTCACCAAGGGGATCAGAGGGATGGAGCAGCTCTGCTGGGAGGAAAGGCTGAGGGACTTGTTCATTGGGATTGTTCAGCCTGGAGAAGAGAAGTTTTGGTGTGACCTCATTGTGGCCTTACAATGCCTGAAGGGAACCCACAGGAAAGATGGAGAGAGACTCTTGACAAGGGCCTGGCGTGACAGGACAAGGGGCAATGGCTTCACACTGACAGAGAGCAGGTTTAGATTGGATATGAGGAAGAAATTGTTCCCTATGAGAGTGCTGAGGCCCTGGCACAGGTTGCCCAGAGAAGCTGTGGCTGCCCCATCCCTGGAAGTGTTCCAGGCCAGGTTGGACAGGCCTCTGAGCAAGCTGGGCTAGTGGAAGGTGTCCCTGTCCATGGCAGGGAGGTTAGTACCAGGTGATCTTAAAGATTACTTCCAACCTAGGCCTTTCTGTAATTCTATGATTCCTAACATTCCATTCTTTTTACAATTTCACTAACTTTGGCACTTGGGATTAAGTCAGAGCTTCACTATCCTTCCTTGGGAGGTGCTCCTCCTCTCACACTCTGACCACCCACCACCACTCTTCCATCACACTCTCTGGGCTCTTGTCAGCCCTGAGAGGGTGAGAGACCCTGGTGTGAAGCTCTCTAGAAAGACCAGCCCTGCTGAAGCAAGGAAGAGTAACTGTCTAAACCCTACCTCCACATAAAGTACATTGGGCTATAAGTGAGAATTTAATGATGTCTTGCATCTTGTTCCAGGTATTTATTTCTGTAAAACAGCCCAACAGAGCAGCTTCCTTCATGCTGGGCTATAGGGCACTTAATCTTGAAGGAGCAGACTGGTATAAGTTGAATTTCAGGCTTTTGGGTGTTGTGTCTATGGCCTGTATGGGCAGAGTCACAGTCGAAGTGTGGTTATGCAGACCTACACACCGCCAAGATGTCCCAAGAGGTGCAAAATGACACCTGGCTGGCAGCAGAGTGTCAGATCCCAAACACTAGCAGCATGTGAAGACAGAACTAACCTTCCCACCCAGAAACATCATTCCTTCATGCCAAGGCTGAGGCACATTGGAAAGAAATGGTATGGTATTGCTGTTGTCGCTGTCTGTTTTTGGTGGGTAATGGTAATATCAAGCAGCAGTCAAGGGCACTTCAGGCTCCACAGCTGTCCTTTGCCAGCGCCACACTGACTTTAAAAAGCAAACAAACAAAAAAATTAACAGAGTTTATTTTTATCAAAGCAGCAGCAGGAGCAGGGCCACATGAGATGTTTTCCCTAGGTTGAAAATGATTTCTGAGTAGTGGAAAATCTCCAGGCTCCTCTATAAATCATCCAAGCCTCTACATCTCTGTACTATGTTTAGCATGGCCCTAATATCAAAATGGTGTGTACATTTTCTTTAACACTGCTGGCCACCCCTGGGGCAATATTTAAAGACCAAATTTGCCAAAACAAACTGCATCCTTTGTCAAACTCATTTCCTAACATCTTTCTCCCATGCACATCATGTCCCCCAAGTGAAGGATAAAGAATGTGTGTTTGGCCATTCCATGGCTCTATCCTCAATCAAATACATACACAAATATGTACTTATTATTTTTGGGATTAAGACCTTATACTTTGGTCAGAATCTCAATTTTCTATTCAAGAGTAGTTCTAGTGCCACTAGAACTTCTGAGGGTACCTCATTCAAATGCAAACTAAGGGGTGATGTGATTTTAGGTGCATGATCAAAACAAGGTCTTGTATCTTCTACAAGAAAATAAATTCTTGCTTACCCCCTTATGTAAGACTGAAATTCTGATATGGAAACATATCAGAATTTACAGGGCACATACATTTTCTGTTCAAGAGAGAAGACAGCAACAGGCATGCTGGCAGGAGGAAATAGTGACCATAGCAGTGGTTTCTTACTAACCTGTCTCTCTGTGGCTTGAAGATGTATTGATAATTTAATATAAAATACACAAGCTTTGAAATGGACTACTTTCTCATTTGCAGATTAATGTTCAAATCTCTGATCTGAAGGCATATGTCCTTCTGCTTTCCCAGTCTCTGACCCAATGCACCTTGATTTTAGTTTTTGCAAGGTAATAACTTCACCATGACTGGTGTGTGATTTTATTCATCCCTTCCCTGGAATGTGAAAGACCCAGGTGCTTACAGCACTCTGAAAGGAAGGGAGACAGAAAGAGAGGATCCCCTGTGATGAAGAATGAATTGAACTTTTGTGCTGTGTTTCCCAGTAGACAATTTTGAGAGCTAAGCAAAGAGTTGCTGTGTGTCTCCAGGGCTGGCTGTGGCTGTGCTGAGGTATGCAGTACCCAGCCCCTGTGTGCATGCTGTGCCTAGAAGCATGGAATCCCAGAATATGCTGAGATGGAAGGGACACACCAAGATCATTGAGTCCAGCTCATGGCCCTGCACAGAACACTCCAGGAATCCCACCCTGAGCCTCAGAGCAGTATTCAAGTGCTTCTTACACTCTGTCAGCCTTGCAGCTGTGACCACTTCTCTGGAAAGCCTGTTCCAGTGCCTGAACACCCTCTGGGTGAAGAAATTTTTCCTGATATCCAACTTAAACCTCCCTGACACAGCTTCATGCTGTTTCTTTGAGTTCTGTCACTGGTCACAGAGAGCAGAGATTGGTAGTTGCCTCTTCACTTTCCATCATGAAGAAACTGCAGAACTTTCCCCTTCCCTTCCCCTGGTGAGAAAGCTGCAGAACTGCTGTGCGTCTCTCCTTAGTCTCCTCTTCTTCAGGCTGAACAAGCCAGGTGACCTCAACTGTTCCTCATATGGTTTTCCCTCCAGACCCTTCACCATCTTCATGACCTGCTTTAGCAGTCTCTAATAGCTTTAGTGTTTTTTTCATGATGCAAAAGCTGTGTCAGCATGCACCCACTGCCCTGGCATTTCCAAGGAATAGAGGTGGGTGAATGACTTATTTCTGCACCCTGACTGCAATGGCCTGAGAAAGGCACAGAAGAGATAAGCCTGCCAAGAGGGAAACCATTCCCACGGAGCTCCCTTGGCACCCTCATGACTTGCTCTGCTCTTCATTCCCAGCTACCAGAACAATGCTTAATTATTTTCATCTGTCCTTCCACACACATAAATCTTCATTTGCCATCAGGGTGGCAGATGAAAGTATCCCATGAACTTCTTATGGAACATTTCTGATAAATCCTGCTGGCATGATGGCACAAAAAAGGAAATGTATTCGTGGAAACCTGGGTTTATGTAACTCACTGTCTTCTGTTTTCTTTCAAGTGTACAGAAGCTGAATGAGTTTCTCCTGAGTGACGAGATTGGAGATGACAGCTGGAGAGGGGGGGACAGCTCTGTACCTTATGAATCCTGTAAGAAGCACACAGGACTTGTAAGTTCTGCTTTATGACACTGAATTTCAAAGCAGAGAGGCCATATATCCCCATACAAGGCCAGTGGCCAAGCTGACAGAGCCTGGGATGTTTTATTCCTAGCCTGGTTCTAATATTGACCAGTTTTGCCTCTTTTATGTCCTAGTCTCTGTGTTTTTATATGACGGGTCCCCAAACACACTTAAGCATTGCTGAAGTGTCAGTAGTGAAAAAAAGCCACCTAAACCAACCATAATACACCAACAGGTTTAAATATGACTAAAATTCAACCTTTGTTTTTATAGAAGGCCCAGGAGGATATCTTGTGGTTATGGGGTTTGTACTGTCTGTTGCCCATACAATCCATCTTATACTGGGCATCCTTAGGGAGGAACAATTCTTGCTTTGGGAAATTCAGAATTAAAGGTAGAAAAAAACCAACACCAAATTTTGTGAAATAGGAATTAATTCCAAAATGCTGTTTCTGGAGTTCTAAACATAGAGTTGATTTAAGTAAAATTTGAAGAAAAAAACTACAATGAAGATGATTTGGGAAAAGGTGTTTTTTCATTTTGACATTTTTCTAAAGCTATATATTTCAACAGATTCAAACTGACTGTACAATTTGAAATGTGACTGAAACTTGAAGACAGAAATAGAAAGAAAGGGTTAGCACAAAATAAATTTTATTTTAGCTTGCCAACCTGAAACAACACTTTTCTTGTTTTTCTGGACTAACAATAATAAAAAAAAAGAAAAAAAAAAAGAGATTGTTTCAGCTTTTATTGTATTTGTCCTGTCCACCTTTTGTTTAGTCCTACAGAGAATGTAGATGATAGGGAGAGGGTTTGAGAGAGATGGTAGAGATGAAATTTGGGATGGTTATGCATGGGAAGCAAAAAATCCCAGTATTTTCTGTGATTCAGCTAAGGGTGTTTAAAACATGTAAAATGTGTGCATGACAGTGTTGTATCTGTATTATCACATATTGAAAGGCGCTGTCTGCTTCTCCTGAGCTGGAATGGTGGTAGGAAAGGGAATGGATTGTTTGCTTTACAGGGCACCGAATGCTGTCTTCTTATGAGGATTCCAACTTCTCTCCTGTTTTCACTTCTCTCTGTGCAGCACACCAAGGCCATCAACAGGAGGCAGCCCCTGAGGTATCAGCTTGAGAGCTACGAGCAGCCAGCCAGGAAGCAGACACGGCCCGTGGAGATTGATGATGTGGCCATTAAGGTGGTTTGGAAAATGTTTTCCCTCATGAAAATAGGGAGCAGATCCTCCTGCAACAGCACCTGCTGGGTGCCCAAGTGCTCCTGTTACTTCAAATGGCAAGAACAAGCCCTTAAATAAGTTAGCACTCTAGCCAAATTTACAGTGAGAAGAGTGAGCTTCAGACCAGTTTTTACCATTATTTCATTCCAGTTACAGTCTTCTCAGGAAAAAAAGAGGTATCATGAATCTGATGTCCAAGTCTTTAGTCTCATATTTGACAGAATGAAAGTATTTGGTAAATAGAGCTCAACTCAAGATCATCCCTTTCTTACCTTAAACACATTATGTACATTTGTGTATTTATCTTTTCTTACTCACAATTTTTTGGGGTTTGGCAATCTTTACAAACTTAGCTTGCTTGTATCTCTGTGTGTACAACCATACCACACCATGTTCATAAATCACAGATTTATTTTATGAAGGTATTTTAAGTCTAAATTAATCATTCTAATTTTCCCCTCCTGTGTTTAAATGTCTGATTTGTGGTGTTTTGTAGGTGACCAATGGATACTTTTCATGGGGAAGTGGTTTAGCTACACTGTCCAACATAAACATTAGAATTCCAACAGGTAGGATGAAAGCACACCTTAAATGTGAAATATATAATATCAAATTGTTATTAATTCCACTTCTTGATGTTTTGAAGTGCACAAAGGTACACATTTAGAATTTTATAAGAAAAAAATAGAGTTTAAAGTGTATACAAGGTCATGAGCTGTATTGTTATATAATAATATCATTAGATAAATTTTGTGGCTTTTATATATCTATATAGTTTATATAGTTTTATAATAGCACAAACTAAGTCAAGAGTTAGAATAAACATGAAAAAATGGTTGAAAAAAATCCTAATTATTTTTAATAGAGAAATTGAAAAAAAAAAGAAAGAGGAAGAACTCCAGACTCATTCAAACCAAGGATCCATCTAACTCAGTGTTATTTTCAGCAATACTCATATTATATTTTTCCTGCCATTTATCAACATTACAGTCTTCCACTTCACAACTATTTTTATTCAGAAGATGGAGTTTTTCTGTCAAGAAATCCTTAATTATTTTGTTTCTTAATGAATTCCTCTTTATCAAGCTGAGTTCCTGTAATTCCTTGCATCCTCAATGTCTTTGGCTAGGGATTCCACAGGTTTACAAAAAGCTGGTTTGTTTTGGAATACTTGCATAGCAAGTGTGAAAAGTAGCAACTAATATTTGTTATTATTATTAATAAGAACAACAACAATAATTTGTTGTTGTTGATAATGCTGTAATATTCATAACACCATCTTCTGGCATTTCATGATAATAAATAGTCTTATGCTCTATTTTGATCTCCTATCAAGGGCTTTGTTTTAAAATAGGGTATTACTTTATGTTGCTGTCACATGGTGATTTAGTAATCCCCAAGCCTGTATGATTTGTTTCCATGTAGCATTAAGTGTCACCAGCAGAATGTCTGTGCTCCAGGAGTTTACAGTCTGAGGCCATGGGTTCACAGGCTGGGTGAGCCAGAGTTTGCCTCCTTTGGAAGGAATTAGACCGTTGGCTCCCAACTGGAGAGAAGCTCAACTGGAAAATTTCCAGTACCTAAAGGAGGGCTACAAGAAAGATGGAGAGAGACTCTTGACAAGGGCCTGGCGTGACAGGACAAGGGCAATGACTTCACACTGACAGAGAAAATGTTTAGATTGGATATGAGGAAGGAATTGTTCCCTGTGAGGGTGGTGAGGCCCTGGCACAGGTTGCCCAGAGAAGCTGTGGCTGCCCCATCCCTGGAAGTGTTCCAGGCCAGGCAGGATGGGGCTCTGAGCAAGCTGGGCTAGTGGAAGGTGTCCCTGCCCATGGCAGGGGGGTGGAATGAGGTGATCTGTAAGGTGTCTTCCAACCCAAACATTCTGTGAATCTATGAAATGCACTGGCCAGCACAATTAGTGAGTTCAATCAGTGTACGGGAAGATCTGAGAAGCACCATCGTCACTGCAGAGTAGGACTGGAGGTAGGAAAGTGTCTGTGTGGGGGGGAAGGGGAAGTACACAAAGCAGAGAAGAGCAATGGGTCTTCTTTCAGTTTATTTATTAGATTGCCCCAAATTAATTTCAGCTAATTTTTTGGATTGGTCCAAATTTTCATGGAACTCCAGGCTGAATAATCATTCCCCACCATATATCGTTTGACCCTAAAAAATTTTCATAAGTTCCATGAAACAAATGTTAATATAAGTAAGAGCAAAAGTCTCATTCCTTTGGAGATTAGTGTGTTACTGAAGTCCATTAATGTTTCCATAGATGAATACATGCAATATTGCCCATTAAGTAGTGGATGCTAAAAAAATTATTTAATCACTTTGAGTGGTCTAGAGCTGAATCTAGCTGGGCCTTGTGAACTAGTGTATAACTGTTTGGTTTTTTTTTTTTTTCTTTTTAAAAAGTGTTTTGTTGTTTTTACTATTATCATAGGTCAGATGACAATGATTGTGGGCCAAGTTGGCTGTGGCAAGTCTTCACTTCTCCTTGCTATATTGGGAGAGATGCAGACCCTGGAGGGAAAAGTTCACTGGAGCAAGTATGTTTATATAGCTATTAATTGCTGTATTCATTTAAGGAGGAGGCTGAGATTTGCTGTGAGAAATGTAAACTTCATGCCTCAGAACTGCATGTTGAGTGATTACCATCACCCAGATCCTCTCTGGAATGCATCACCTGCAAACTCAGGAGGTAGTTTTCACTGTTTTATCATGTGCAGAGCAGGGTGCCTCAGGAAGGGAGAGAGGCTAATCTGGTGATTAGTATCAAGTATATTGGCCTAGCAAATGACCTGAATAGAAAGCGTGGGCTATTCCTTTTATCAAATAGGCTTCAGTACTCCCTATAGTTGAAGGCAGCATTGTCACATTGTTCCTGTACCCACCAGTGAAAGTGTGGAGGTTCTACAGCCCAGTGGGATCTGTGGGGTGCCAGCCTAACGAAAGGATGCATTTCCCCTCAGAGCTGCTGCTAATGCTGGCATTAAAAAAAATTATATGTGAGCAATGCTTTTCACCTTCCCTGGTACCTACTCAAGCCTCACCTATGGAACAGTGTCACTCTTCAGAGTAATACACTCCAAAAGCAGCCTGAGCACACCAAACGCCTTAAAAGTAAAGGCTGAGCAAAAGCTGTTTCTGAAAGGAGAACTGCCCATGAGGTCAGGCCTTGGATTCAGAACCAGTGAGTGAGAACTTCCCAGAGAAATGAAGTGGGGCAGCAAGCACTCTTCAAGCCTAGGCAGGGCAGAGACAGTGGAAGTGATGTTCTGTAACCCCAAGACTTCTTCTTTGGTTTTAAAGATCAGCTCTGTTTCTTTAAAAACAATCAAGCCAAACTCCTCTCAATTATCTTTTTGCTGAGAAAAGAGGGAATTTTGTCACAGAGACAAATATTTTGTTGCCCCATCCCTTGACTTGTAACCTCCTTAGTCATATTTTTCCTACAGCAATATTGTAAACTGGATTTTTTTTTGCTTTTCCTGTGACAGTATCCATGGCATTTTTGCTCTCTAGCTATTCTTCACTTTCTGCTATTCTAAACATATGATCTCACTGGAGTAGCAGGTACAGTTGAAGCCAAGGCTACACTAAATTTTGTTTAATTACAGATGAATTTAGGCTTTGAAGGAAGAAGAAGATGTGACCTACCCCAGTTAATTTCTTTGAGACATGCAATGAAGGTTTTTATACTATAATCAGGCATTGTTTTTCTCAGTAGTTAAAAAAAAAAACAAAAGGAATAAGTAGAATGTACCTTGAAATTATTCTCACAATTGTTTTGAAAGAAGTATTTGAGAAAGACTCAGATTTTTCCTAGATAAAGACATGAAACCTTGGGAAGATTAGAAAAATGAGAAATCTTAGAAACATAATAGATACAGCTTATGAAATGTTTTGTAATTATGAATTGTGAAAAAAAATTAGTTTTAATATTACTCAAGAGATAGAATCATGCTGTCAGTTGATTAACAATCTGTACATCACCACAACACCAGGAAATTCAGGTTTTAACCAACACCTCAGATTTTTTTCCTTGCACACTATAATTGTGATATAGCTGATGCAAACATGGTTATATTTTGCTGGTAATTTCAGACTGCCTGGCAGACAGATGAATACAGAAGGAGACTTCAGGTATTTAACTAAGTGGCTCCTGTATTTTGTAAAACCATAATAAAGGTCCTATTTACTCTTTTAAGTCCCTTTCCATGTGATTCTCCTTGCATGACTAACGCAGCTACTGATCCAGGGATGAAATGCAGGCTAGGTGAATTCCTTTACAAATTCAGCTGTAACAACACAGTAATTGTAAGCATGGATAAGATTTCAGCTCCAGTTGTATTGGGACAGTCCTGCAAGGCATCACTGGGATTCAAATGCCCTGTTGCTGTGGAGGCTGACTGCTGTGAGAGCTGTGTGTCCTGCTGCCAGAGTTGTCACTGCCTTTGCATCCCAGGGAAATAAACCATGGCCATGTATCTTTCTGTAAAAGATCTTGGCCAGGGTAAATCTTATGCGCTGGGTCTCAGTTTTTCCCACTTACATGAGACATGGCCCAGAAATGTGACATCCTTAGACACAGAGCTGGGTTTTTGTTTTCCCAGTGAGCAATCAGCTTGAGAGGCTTGTTAGACACTGGTGCATGGGGCTGTCTGGGTGTAGTCATTCAGCCAAGCCTGTTTCAGATGACAGTTATTTATTAATAGGTTATTTCTTAATAATTTGTGGGAATCATGCAGAGACAGGTATTCCCCTCATGCACATCAAGCCAAACAGTCTTCTCAGACTGTCAAACCAACAGGGGCTAAGCAGAAACTTTCACTTGCTACGTGGTTTTTTTCTACATTGAAATGGTTTCTGTGCAAACAGCTTGTTGTATACTAAATAAAAAGCTCAGGAAACACAAGAACTGTTAAATAGATCCTCAAAAATAGCCTGTTTTGTCCTCAATTATTCAGAAGGATGTGACAAATATTAGGAAAAGTCAGTGCTCCCCTCAGAAAGATTGCCAAGAGCAACACTCACCCCAAAGATTACAACCACAGGAGCTCACAGAAAGCACTGAAGGGCATAATGAGCACTGAAGGGATAAAAAAATCATCCATACAAAAGTCAGTGGCCAAAAACAGCAGAACTACCAGTTCTGATTGCAGGCACAGGCCTAAATTTCTCAAAACTCCTGTATGGAAGTTTTGTGTAGATGCTTGGTCCTGTTCTTGCCTCAATTTCCTGCCTATATTAGCAGAGGAAATGGTTCATTCTGAAGAAAGGTACACCTTTCTTCTCCTCCCTTGTTACTTTGTAGAATGAGGGAATCAGGGCCTGCTCAGACATGCTTTAGTCTGTTTTAAAATATTATGAGTTACTATAAAAGTGTTAAACCTCAACAAGAGGTCTTTTTTTCTTTTCCTAAAATCTTGATTTCGATTGATTTTTTGTTTGTTTGTTTGTTTTTCATCTTATATATGCAAAATCCTATAAAAATGACTGATTTGTTTGGCCCTTCCTACCATTTCAGACTTGAACTTACCACACCCCATTTTGGCAATATGCATATTTTATAGTACAGCTAAAAATCAGTATAAATAGCCACATTACAATAAATAAATGAACTAGAGGAAATAAATGCTAATCCCCTCAGGCAAATAAAATACCCTTTTTAGAAATCTGAGGAGCTTCAATTTCAGCCCACTCCCATGCCCTGCAATCACATCATTCTCTCAGATTCAGCAGGGTAATAAAGTATAAAACCAAATACTTAATCCCCTTGTTTGTGAAGGTCCCAGCTCACTAAAGGTCTTCTCTGTGTTTATTCATGGGATTATTGGTGAATGTGGATTCTCACAGAAATCTCATTCATAATTTGAGAGAATCAAAGTCTTTTTGTCAAGCTAAGCTGGGAATGAAATTTCTAACCAAGGAAAAAGGGTTTAAGAAACAGAGCTCCTAAAATTAGTCATTACCCATTGAGAAAGTCTGTTTGGTTATCATGGCAAGCAGATTAAATCTGGCATGGAATTGCAAGGAGTCTTGCAAGGCTTGTGCCCAGTTTTTGTATTTCAGAAGGTACTCCCAAACTTAAACCTGAAAGCATTTTCTCTTTATCACTGCAGTGTTCTCCTAATAAAAGTTTGGAGGTCTTGAACAGAGCAAGTTTAGGGTTTCTTCTTCTTGTTTGCCTTCACCTAATTCCCTGTCCCTTTTCAATCTCTTCTTAGATTTCATCTTTTGCTTTCTTGTGACTTTTTTCCATTGTAAAGAAGACAGGAAGCTTCTGCTGAATGAGAGACCAAGTTTTAGTGAGGGAGTCTGTTTTGAGCCTCAGTGTGTGGCTCTCTCACACTTCTGAGACTTATGTCTCAGGTGCTCTGATGCAGCACTTCTCTGGCAATTGGTGTATGAAGAAAACACAGACTGTGCATTTTAAGAGGCCTGAATTATCCAAATCCTCAGAAAGCTGATGTGCTGCACAGAAAACAACATGTCTCAGTTCTAGCATTTTGGGACGATGCTTAATCCATGAGTCTGGCATTCCAAGGACTCTGCTTGCTATTAGAATTTTTATGCTATTTCTAGACTTGGATAGCCTGCTAATGATTGCAGCTGCATTTACTGGTAACCCAGCAGTCAAGCAGTCATTTCTGTCTCAACATAAAAGTGTTTCATCTGGAGTGTTCATAGGCCTGAGAGAAGAGGATTTGTTTGTTCATGGCTTTTTTTTTTTAAGTCAGGAAAATAATGGTTTAGTATGAGTTTTCTACCCCCTTCCAATGCCTGTTTCTATTTACCTGGTATAATCTCTTTTAGGTTTTGCACTTTGCAGTGATGCATGCCCATGCCTGGAACGAGCATCATTGCTGGTTCAAAACCACTTTCCCTGCCATTCCAGGCTCTTGGCACTGTTAAAATGTCAATTAACAAAAAGGGAACTGCAAAATCATTCATGCCATTGCTAATATTTGAATGTTCTTCAGAATGCATTTCTTAAGAATATGATCCTTAAGAAGTGGAGAATGACAAGGAAAACCTACATGTTGTAGGGCTGTGCACAGCTGTATGCAGCCTTAGTGCTACAAAGAGATTCAAAATCTGTTCTGATCCTAGAGTGTAGCTGCAAAGCTCATCTTTACTCCAGGGGAAATTTCACATCAGTTATCAACTTCTGCAGGCCACTGACAGAACTGTGTGGAGAAGCTAACTTATTGCTTGTCATGCAATATTAATATTTTAATTTTTAATAGGTTTTATGATACAATTTTAATTTTAAATATATTTTCTAACAACATAATTTGCCTGTTTAGCCACTATGCCTTGTAGATACAAAACTGTCACATTTCAAGAAGTATTATGGTTTTGCTTAGACCTTGTTTGTTTTCCCTTCAAGAACATAAAACCCCAGACTTATGCTGAGTTCTTAAAGTATGTCATTAACTCCAGGTTCACTGTGTGTAAAACTAGCACAAAATGTTATTCTTTATATTTCCTGCTTACTAAATGTCATTTACCATAACTTACAGTGTAAATGAAACTGAACCTTCTTTTGAAGCATCCAGAAGGTATTATTTCTTTTCTAGTGTATCATAAAACAATCATTAATTTCTTCAGAATTTCCCCAAATCCTCATCTTTGTGCTCTTAAGCCATCTCCATGTTTCCTTACCATGTTGATAATTGTTTCCTGTGGGATTTATTGATAGACTGTGCAAATCCAGTGGATCCCACACTTCTCCAGCCAGTGAACCACTACCTCTGTCTCTTGTCTAAAATATGCTCAGCTCCCATCTGACCACAGTGGGAGTTCAGTGTGCTCTTTGCTATGCAAGGCAGAATCTCTAGGTATGAGGCATCATTAGGTGTCTCCTCCCACATGTTCTTGGGTTTTCTGCCCAGCACTGGGTTCCCCATGGTGCCTAACCTCACATGGGATGGAGCAAGGCACAGAGGGAGCCAGCTCAGCTCCAGCTGAAGCCACGCAGGGACTCCACCCCTGGCTCCAAGTCTAAAAGAAGGACAAGCTCCACTAAAAGTATGTCATAAATGAGAGAGAGGTAGTGGCACACAGAGCTGTGGTTGGGAGCCACACCATGGTTTGCTGCCCCATAATCTTGAGGACGTATTTCATAGGAGTCTATATGAACAGCTAAAACTCCTGGAAGATTTGGGATATTGCTGACAGCTTCTAACCAGCTGTTTCTCCTGCCTTAGCACCCCTCTCTCAATAGTAAACCCTACATGCTTACAAATGAAGCTAAGCAAATGTTTTGGTGGAAGCAATACCATCAAAAAGACAAAACAAAAGAACCTCAATGTGGCCTTCCAGAACCAGCATGGAACCTAAAGAAAAGATGGAGAGAGACTCTTTACAAGGGTCTGGAGTGACAGGACAAGGGGAATGGCTTCACAATGACAGAGAGTGGATTTAGATTGGATATTAGAAAAAAATTCTGTATTCTATGTGTAGTGAGGCCCTGGCACAGACTGCTCAGAAGTTGTGGCTGCCCCATCCCTGGAAACTGTGGCTGCCCCATCCCTGGAAGTGTGCAAGGCCAGGTTGGATGGAGCTCTGAGCAAGCTGGGCTAGTGGAAGGTGTCCCTGCCCATGGAAGGGGTTGGAACAAGATTATCTTTAAGGTCCCTTCCAACGCAGGCCATTCCATGATTCTATAAGTGTTCAGATCCATGAGCTGGTACCAGTTCACACCTCCTTCCTCACATCACCTTGGGCATCTCAGAAAAATTTCTGAAATTACATTACCATTTTTGCTGCTGTACCTTGGAAAAACAGACAGAAGTAAAGAACATTCATGCCCCTATTGACAAATGTCAATAGGCATTTAGACACATTTAAAGTATGTCTAATAAATCCTTGGGAAGCTACCTGTGATTTCTTCCCAATCTGTATTAAACTGCCCTCTTTTCCAATATCATTGAGGATCTAATAAACTGAAAGGAAAAAAAAGTATTCACTGAGAAAAAAGTATTTATATGTGTGGCCACATAAAATAGTCTCACGCTTCAGAAAGCAGCAAGTCAAGTGTGCCAGTGCCATTTGAATAGTGCTTTTTCTCTCTGCGTTTTCATGTTAGAGAAAATAATGCCAAATAACTATTCCTGTGAGAATTTAATATTTCTAGTATCATTTATAATTTGCTTTTGGATTTGAATTGCAATTACTAGATTGAGGTAGGTACCAGCCTTTTATAGTAGAATAGATTGCAACCCAGAGTGTAGATTTTGCCATCAGGGGAGAGAGTGGGTGCTCTTCTAACAAAAGCATTGAATTTAAAACTCTTCCCTTCTTTTTGTTTTGCTTATGTGTTTCCCTGTGTTTTTCTGAATGCACATTCATAAAATTAACTTTAAAAACCCTAATTATCAGACATTTTATAGTGTGAGGGCTTTGTTTCTTACTAAAGCTCTGTGTCTGTCTGCAGTAGGAACAGGTACTCCGTGGCTTACGCAGCTCAGAAGCCGTGGCTGCTCAATGCCACCGTGGAGGAGAACATCATCTTTGGCAGCCCCTTTAATAAGCAGAGGTAAATATCCACCTCCTTGCAAAAACACCTGACAACTCATTTTAAAGAGGGCTTTTTGGCATCTTCTGGAGGATGTTTGTAGATTCTGGAAAATATCAGTCAGTGAATGCTAAACCTGTGGTGGATTTAGCTGACCTGACTCAGAGGAAGGTTTCTGGTTTGAGCCAGGATGCTCCTCTAACCAGAGCACATGTCCAAGATGTTTGTGAGAAATCCCACAGTGGCAGTGGCTCTCCATAGAATACAGCTGAAGCCATATGTGTCATTTCCAAGGTGAGAAGAATCCCATCTCTGGAGACTACTTATGTAATTTTCTTTAGTTTAATGGAGCCCAAGGTTGCCAAAGGACTCTGGAAACAGGGATTCTAGGCATGTTTCCACTGAGTTTATGTGCTAATCCTGCTGTGATCAAGTTACTGGAGCAGCCACTTTCCAAAAACAGCATTTATGAAGATGGGGTGCCTCCAGGGAATGGCATTAATTCTTCCTTTAGAAATACAGGAGAAGGAAGTGTGAAAGGTGAGGTGCCCAGCTTCTATTGTGCCTACCCAGCACCTGCTTCTTACAGTCTTCTAAAAGGTCAATTAACAAATGTGGAAAAAGTGACTGGACTTAAGGAAAACAAATTGCTCATGTTTTCAAAGGCAACACTCTCTCTGTTTTCAGTTACTGAAAATACACCCAGTTGCTCTCAGTCTGTGCTGTGTTAAGATGTATGACTCCATTCTGGCATGATAAAACCTAACCATGACCAAATGCCTCAAAATCCAGAAAAGCACCAGCATTTTAGGGACCAGATTCTTCAGCCACTGCATCCATCCACTAGCTTCAAAGGGGCAAGGCTGAATTTCATCACTCATATAGTCTGATCCCAGCTGCTCATCAGCAGATCACCCGCTACAGACTCAGAAATCTCACAAAAAATTTTTCGAAATTTTGCAAGTGGTTTGCTGGTTCTGGTATGACCAGAAGCACTGTAAGGATCCTTTGTCCCGTAACATCGCCGCAAAGAAAATGAAGAGACACTCAAAGGGGGAAGAATTAAAACTCAATGGAAAATGTCTTCAAACACTCTGGAATCCAACAAAACAACTCCATGATAGGGAGGAATGTATTCAATGATTTACATAATTAAAAAGCAGTCTTGCCAATAAAGGCTTCTAATAAAGATGTAATTTTTTTACAATGCTTCATTTACAATGCTCTAGGATTATTTCTCAATAATCATTTTGCCCTACTTATTTTAACAATTATCCAGCCATCACAGAGAAATAAAGTCTTCGTGGTGACATCTACCTGGATGTTTTTGTGTTAGCAGAGTGAGTGGCTGGGTAAACAATTGCAATGACCACGTTGTTTTTCCAGGTACAAGGCTGTTACAGATGCCTGTTCTCTGCAGCCTGATATTGACTTACTGCCATTTGGTGACCAGACAGAAATTGGAGAAAGGGTAAATAATGTGAATGCTTTAATCTCTGCTTGGCCTTTGTATTATGATGACACTCCCTGATGTCACTCAGACAGTTCTAGTCTGTATTGGGCTGCCAGACTGGTAAATAATTGTAATTCACCAAGGGTTACTACCCAAAAAAATTGAAATCTCTTCAGCTTCTTCAGCTATTTCTCAAATGGGATTTCTTGACCAAAATCTCCCATATTTTGCTTGCAAAATTTGATCCTGGTATTGGTTACATTTTCAATCTAAAAAGCCTACTGTGCTCAGAGCATCTCTTCATAATTTACACTTATGCATGAATAATAGCTTTTCTTCTGATATTATATGAGGACTATGCTTGTTTATCAATAGAATTAGCATTTTAATGAAGTTTTTTATTTACTATAAATGCTATAACTGTAAAAAAAACCACATTTCCAAAGGCCTGTCATAATGTTTATTCAATCATTAGGGGATTAATTTAAGTGGAGGCCAACGACAGAGAATCTGTGTAGCTCGAGCACTCTACCAGAACACCAACATTGTCTTCTTGGTAAGATTTTTCTTTTTCACCTGGAGCATGCAAAGTTAGTAAAAAACTGTAATTCCATGTATTTAGTTTATATTTAAAAGACCTATGCCGACTTCCATTCAACTCCAAAACAAACTACAGAGAGGCAGCATCAAAACATCCTGGGAGACTGATGAAGGTGGGAATTTCTGCACAGATTTACACTGGAAGAGTAGAACAGATCGTCTTAACTCCTTCTTGCTCTCAGTTGTGACCTACTATCAGCAGAGTCCCACAGAAATCAGCAGAATTACTTGATAAGGAGCCATAATGAACAGTCTGAGGGCTCAGCACTCTCCTGCAGAGTGCTGTGGAGTTGGACAGCTTTTCCCTTCTCTGATATTACTTTCAAGGCATATTAGGAATTTCAGGAGGTTAATGAAAGGGCTGCTTGAGCCTCTTCAAAATTAAGGAGAGACTTCTTGAAGAAAAAGTGTTTACATATTGATATCCTTATCTGAATGTTGCCTTATTTCCAGCCACACTTAACTCACTGTAAAGACCAAGCACATATGTAGTTTAGTTTGGAGGAAATGAGAAGAGTTGCTAACTCTGCTTTAATTTTCCTGTGCCAGTTTCACACCAAAATTAGGCCCAAGTTTGGCTTTGGATCCTGGTATTTTCAAATTTGGAGGGGAAATTTCAGTTCTGGTGTTCCTGCACTCTGTCAGTGAGGCATCAGCATTACACACAGCCAGACAAAAGAAATGAAACTGAGTCCATTGCTCTGAACTGATGAGCAGTGGACTCCAGTCCACTGAAACACAGCCCTCTGACTGGGCCCTAGTCACTAGAGAGAGATGAAACATCAGTAAAGACAGATGCTTCCTATTTTAAAAATACTATTTTAGGGATAAACCTCACTTTTGTTTCCTATTCTAATAGTTTTCAAATTGATGTGGTTGCAGGATGACCCATTCTCTGCACTGGACATTCACTTAAGTGATCACTTAATGCAGGAAGGGATTTTGAAGTTTCTGCAAGAAGACAAGAGGACTCTTGTTCTGGTGACACATAAATTACAATATCTGCCACATGCTGACTGGGTAAGAGAAGAGGTACCAGGGGAAAATTTGCTAAGGAAGATTACCAGAAGCAGGCATCAGAATGTTATTGAAAAAATGAAAAATTCCCAGCAGAGTTGAAGTTTTATTCAGAGGCTTGCTACTCTAAGCAGTCTCAGCAATTCCTGAAGTTAACACCATAACATTTAATGGGATTATTGCTTTTCTCTGCAATACAGTCCCTCCTTCCCTCCTTAATTCTGTATGCCATGTGGCTAACTGCCACTTTAGCTAACACAGATTTTATAGTGGAAGAACTATTTTATTTTTACATAATTTAAGTAGAGGTTTTTTTGTTCATTAAAAGGCCTGGAGAATTTTATTTTAATTGCAACTGTCTATCACTTCTTTTCAATGCTTTTTCCTGTCTGATGTGCAGGAAAGCATGACTTATACAAGTTTCAGTTTATGAGCTGTGCCAGCAAATTTAAGAAGTTATTAATAACATATTGAATAAAATGAAGACAGAAATTTGCATAATGGTATTGTAACTAATGGTGAGACATATCTTGTAGGATCCAGGTCAGTGATTATGGTAGCTATGTTCTTGAGTCTAGGTGCTTTCTCCCCTAGATCATAGCAATGAAGGATGGAATGGTGCTTAGAGAAGGGACACTAAAGGATATCCAAAACAAGGATGTTGAGCTGTATGAACACTGGAAAACTCTGATGAATCGTCAAGATCAAGAGTTGGAAAAGGTAAATAGAGCATTTAGGCAAGGATGACTTTTCTGCAAAGAAATATTTGTCATTCAATTTCAAAGAAACCCAAACCATGTCTGAAGCACATTTTCAACTCGACTTTAGAGCAAAACCACATGACCTGTAAGGAGATTTAGGGGTTGGAATAGATTGTCCAGGAAGTGTGTGTTATATCCATCATGGATGGTTTGTAAGCACATCTTAGCCAAGAAACCTGTGGAAATGTGGTGCACAACTGATCCTTTGGTGGGGTGAGGGTTGGACCCAGAAACTTCCTATGGTATCTCTTATCCTTTTATTCTGTTATTGCCATGAACATTTAGGATTCTCTAAAGACCGTTTTTGAAGTTTTTTCCATTCCAGAAGAGAGGGAATGAAAGAATGGCAAAGAGAGGGAAAGAAGTGGGCAAAGTTGAATTCTCTGAAATTCAAATTGAAAAATACTGTGTTTTTTCTATTCTGTAAGTTAAATGATCCATATAAAGTCTCTTTGAGATTACTGCAAATACTACTACAATTGTTGAACAGCTAAGCTCTCAAATTAATAAATGATATTTCAAATGAATAAAATATTATATTATTATTATTATTATTAATATTAATAATAATAATAATAATAATAATAATAATAATAATAATAGTAATAATAGTAATAATAATAATAATAATAATAATAACCTAATTATTCCAGGATATGGAAGCTGACCAGACAACTCTTGAGAGAAAAACCCTTAGAAGGGCCATGTACCCCAGAGAATCCAAGTCACAACTGGAAGATGAAGATGAAGGTTTGTTTTACAATTTCACTTTATTTAATGCCATTTTCATTGCCTTACCACTTTAATGGCTGGCAGTTCTTAGCAGCAAAGTGTAACTCTATTGATGACACTTGGTAATAATAGTGGAAAGTCCAACATTTTGACCTGTTTACAATAGGACTTGTTCAAGGGATTCTCCATATATTTCCCTAAACATCATGCAGAGATAAGGATGTATCAAAACAGTTAATGTCTTTGCTAACTCACAGTGCCTGGAGTTATTGTGAGATGAGATAGAAGTACAACAACATTAAAAATTGTAAAGGAAAAAAAAGTGGTAGCTGTCAAGAGCATGTGAACATTTCCTTTCCTTGGGGAAATTTCCCTCCTGCAGGCCTGTGAGATAAATATTCTTACTATCTGCAATAAAAAAAAAAAAGTTTATGCATCTCTGAAATATATTTTCCACAGCAGAAGTCTTCCACCATTTGTGTTTCAATAGCATGTGATCAATTATCATTTTAGTACTATTGACTGAAGGGAAAATTGAAGTTGTTCATGCAAACAGATGATGAAGAGTCTGGATGGAAAAGTTTGGAGGGTTTTCTAAAATCTTCCAAATTGCTCTTCTGACTGTATAATAAAAGATGATGAACAGGTTGGGAAAGGCCTGGTCTCTGCTCCAAATAATAAGTAGTGAAGACTTGGTTTATAAAAACTTTTTCTTAACAAAACTGTGACAAGTCAAAGACTGGCAAACTATAGAATAGCTAAAGAGCACAGGGGAAGTCTTATGAAAATATGTCTGAAGTGTTTGCTGTTCTTAAATGACAAATTGAATTTTGACTTAAAAATTTAAATTCAAAGCAAAAAAAATGCCCAACAAATCCAGTAAAACAAGGTATAGTTATTGAATCCATGCTAACTTGATCAAATGTCTGAGTCACAGAGGAGGAAGAGGAAGAAGATGAAGATGATAACATGTCAACTGTCTTGAGGCTCAGGACAAAGATGCCATGGAAAACCTGTTGGAGATATCTAACCTCTGGAGGATTTTTCTTGCTCTTTCTGATGATTTTCTCCAAGCTGTTGAAACACTCAGTTATTGTGGCCATAGATTACTGGCTTGCTACATGGACATCCATGGACAATGCAAATGAAGCCAGGAATGCTGATGAGGATAAGAGCAAAGAGAAGGTGAGCCAGATATTGGAGCCTGACAGGGAAAAAAAATGAAAAAAAAAGTGTTCTAAAGTAATTTTATGCTTTTCATCTAGAAGCCAGCTGGATTGAAATCACGGGTAGATTATTATACAGGATGAATGGATTCTTAATGTTAAAAAAAGGCAATTCAAATTTTATCAATAATTTTGACAATTCAGAACTCAAACAGAAGAATATTTGAGGGTAGAAGAATAACTGACCTTTCAAAGTAAGGAGGCTTATACTAAACTTTTCCATCTGGATTTTACAACTGGTCTTCTAAGTCAATGACCCCACTTTCCTAAGTACTGGCTGTCAAGTAGTTTTTTTCCTGACAGAAAAAATAATAATGGAAGTCTTCAATTGTTCTGCTGAAGTACAATCTGCTTATAGCTGTAAATTTGACTCAAGTACAATATCTCATGGAATCCACTTACTAGACTTTCAGAAGGCTTAAATGTGCTATAACCCTGGCAGATCAGTTTAGGATTTGCTCTGTGAATTTCACAATGCATGAACTTACTAAAGTGGAACATTCCAGCATCTCTCAAGTGCCTTAATTCTTGAGAGGTTCTACTTGGTTTCCCTGTTTCTTGGCTAACAATCCTTTCTTTTTGTCCATATAATCAGTCTTCACATCTCTAAGAGCTACCATTTCAAGGTCTTGAGGGGTAGAATAGAGTGAGGGTTCTTAGACCTGCCAGAACTTCTAATTATGTGGACTTAATGAATTGCAGTTCCATTACTGCAGTTCCATCATATTTCTTTTATTTCCCAAAGATAATATATAATTATATAATACAAGAGATATGATATAGTAGCTGATGAGCACCAGGTACCTTGGGAACTTCCTAGCAGAAAAGAAAAATGGGTGTTTATTTCTAGGATTGATGTATTTGTCATTCCATTAGACTTATCATGTAGCTGTCTTCAGCATCCTCTCTGGAGCTGGGATTGTCCTTTGCCTCATCACATCCCTGACTGTGGAGTGGATGGGTCTCACAGCAGCCAAGAACCTGCACCACAATCTCCTCAACAAGATCATCCTTGGACCAATCAGGTACAGCAAAAATGATGTCCTGGAAAGCTGCATGGTCAAAACCTGTCCTCTTTGTAACTGCAAGGGTACTCCCAGGAAAAGCTCTTGAATTTGACCTGTTTCCTTCAAGGCCTCAGAAAGGGAAAATAATTAGTGAGATAACCATGGCGGGGCGGGGGGGGGGGGGATGGGACATTTCATGAGAGAACATGTGAAGTTTTCCCCTTGTTTTTTATCTGGCTGAAATGTTTCAGAAAGCTAGCACCCCTTCAGGGCTGGGGGCTCAAGGACAGCTTTGAGGGCAGTTCAGGCTCCAGGGCACCCAGCTCCAGCTCTGAGCAATGGCCATGGCGTCAAACCACGTGGGCACCAAGGCTTCTTCTGTGCACAATACCCAGGGTCTCACAGGCAGCAGAATGGCAAAAGGATGCCTGAATAACAAATAAATTTATCACAGTGCTTCCATGAAACATCTGGGGTTAGTGCCCATAAGAAGGAGGCTGAGCAGCAGCCAAGAACAGGCTGTGATCTTTGGAAGAGATCTTAAGTCCTGATGGAGCAAGAAGGAAAGATCAGGACACAAGACAGCAGGTTTGTGGAAGAAGAGAAAGTGCCAACAGAAGCATTTAGACAGTCAAGATGCAGATAAGATGATCTGGCATGTCATTCATATTTATTGCTTTGTTTTAGACAATGGCTGTACACAGCACTGTGTTCTGTCTGACTGGACTTTAAATCCAAACCTGGAATTCCTCTACAGGTTGCTTTTTGCTTTTAATTTGTCCAACAGGTTCTTTGATATGACTCCACTGGGGCTAATTCTGAATCGCTTCTCTGCTGATACAAATATCATTGATCAGGTAGATGTAGCAATATATTCTGTTCTATTATCCTGACTCTGCAAATTTTCATGTAGATCTGAATAAGATGATGTACTAAAATATTCAGTAGAGAAAGGCATAGCAAAACCAGGCTCTGGGAATGATAATAGGGACACTCAAAAAGTACACACATTTGTAGTAATGAGGGCAAGTAACCTTTAAAATAAACATAGTGGGAGGTGGTAGCTCTTAATTTCTTTATATGCAGAATGATTGATTCTGTTGGAAGATCTGGACTAAGAAAACATCAGATTTTGGACTCAAAACAGGAAACACAGTAAAATATAACAACTTTGAATATATGGGAGTAGGTGTGACAAATAAATGTTCCACCATGGCTGGCAGAACTTGTGAATTTAAAGCATCCAGGGAGAGGAAGAGCTTTCACTATGAGTGTGCATGAAATTTTTTGGATGAACAATAATCCTGAACGTAAGGTTGATGGGAATAGGGAATAAAAATTATGAGACTCTGAGACAAAGCATTCTACTTCTCTAAATATCTGGCATATCAAGAACAATTTTCTCTTCCTGGCCTGATATATAAATGAGGTGGAAATGGCTCTTATTTCCCCATGATCTTTAAAACTCTGACCTTTAGAAAACAAAAACCTACTGACTCATTTTTTAACTCCTGTATATTTGGCTATGAGACCCACAGAATCAGAAATGCTCCTGATATTAGGAGAACATCAATGAGTATCTAGTGGTATTATTTAACTTTTCTGATAGGAAAAGGTGTATAGTGGTGCTACCAGGATTTTTTTTTCTTCATGGATGTTTTTCACTTCCCTCTAGCACATCCCTCCCACACTGGAGTCTCTGACCAGATCCACCTTGCTGTGCCTGTCAGCCATTGGGATGATCTCCTATGCCACTCCATGGTTCCTTGTGGCCCTTGTGCCCCTGGGCATAGCATTTTATTTCATCCAGAAATACTTCAGGGTTGCTTCCAAGTATGTATTAAAGAACTGTCCTGAAAGTTTCCTCCATGAAATACTGTACATAAGAACTGTGATGGAATGTGAGGTTGTAGGAGCTAAAAGGGGGGGAAATGGCCATGGCATCCTGCTTTTGATCCTGATGCATGAGTTTGAGACATGCACTGGGGAATATTTCCAACTGACCTGGCTATAAATGGGGTATTTGTGGAAGTAACACCAACTGAATTCATTTTTTTTGGCTCTAGAGTGAGAAGAACATGAACTTTGTTAATCAGCTGAGTTTGCATCTGGTCAAAACTCCTTCTTGACATTTGAGCATTAGTAGAGAACAGAAAGTAATTACTTGGATTAACATCAATCATGGTTTTTCCTTCATATTGGGGAAAAAAAACTCCACAGAAAGTCATTTCCACTGTAGAGTGTTCCATATTCAGGGTGGCTTGGCTGGGTCTAAAGAGTACAGTTTTTTCAGCAAAATGAGAGTCATGCCTCTGGTGCTAAATTTATTCTATAATTTCATAAAACATCTTCAGGAAGCCAGTTTTTCTTAAATTCAATCCTTTAGTCTTTTGTTATCAGACAGAATCTTCCAAGATTTATTTAGAAGAAAACTCTGTAATCAGAATTCACAAAGCAGAAATGTTCAAATCTGAAACAAGTTGCTTCATTTCTCTGAGATTTTTCAGAAACCTTGTTCTTGCCCCACCAAACCTCCAAAATGAAGCTGTGTGTGGCAGTACACCAGATCTCAAGGTGGCTGACAAATCAGGAGACCTGGTTTTCACTCTCAAATTATTCTATTAAATTAAAATCTTTTAAATCACTTGAGATGTGACTTGTGTTATTTTGATGGACAATAGAAATGAAAACATCCAATTTATTTCCCTAAAAATTAGTCTTGGGAAATGTAGGATGAAGGAATAGCTTCAGCCAGTATTTATAACTCACTTGCAAGCAGTCCTTTGCAGGCATATAAGCCTCAATAATTTTTAGAAATGTTAATATTTACAATATTTCTTGCAGCGCTTTGACTATTTGTTGTATTTTCCATTACATCTTTCAAAAACTTCTGTGTATTTTCCATCATAAATTTGAAAGATATTTATCATCAAAACATCAGCAGCAAATTCAGTTCTGCACACTGCAACATTCAGCAACATCAAACAGTTGTTTCTCCTAGCCTATATACTACAGTGGGCAAAATTTGTAGGATTTTGGTAACAAGTTTTGATCTCTGATGAGCTGGACTTTCTTCTGTTTGTACAACTGGCTGCTATGCCAATGGCAGAATGTTACAGAAAGATGCAATTTTTTTTCTGTGGTTTGGAAAATGTTCCTCCTTTAACAGACTGGAACTTTTTGGACTTATATATTGATGCTCCATGCAACAAGGTCTTGGAAGTGTCATTGCTGAGTAATTAGGGAAATTTATCACTCATATTGTTTCTCTGTCAGTGCTGTCTCTGCTACAACCAATGTTAACTGCACAAAGAGAAGATCTGCTATCATCTGAAATATTTTACTTTCAGCATGTTGTGGTACTTCCAGATATGGAAAATGAGGCCGGGTTTATGTGGAAATACAGCTTTTTTTGTTAGGCCAACTGTTGTCATAAAATATATAAACTTCCTGATACACAGACCCTATTACATACCTGACCTGAGTCACAAATAACATGCTATAAAGTTTAAAATCAATGGTTTTGAATTTAATTTAATTTTATTAATATATCTGAATCTGTGAGAATAAAATGTAATGAGGATCTCTCTAAAATGGATAGCAGGATTTTTTCCAGGAGAGACATGATAATGTCATTATCCTTGGGTGGTAAATAGAAGCTTAAAGTGACCAAAAGTAGATGGAGAGGGCAGCAAGGAGATGATTCAAAGCCTCCTGTGGCAAAAAAAGGAATGTTATATTCCCATGCCAGTGTCTTTCTGTACTATAGAAATTTTGTGCGATCCTGAAAAGAATATGTGCAATACATAAAATGTCTGTTCTTGTCTGCTGTGCAGCAAAATTTCTACAGATAGAAATGTTTGCATTGTAGTGGGCATCTGTTGTTTTTTGTGCTCCCAGGGACCTCCAGGAACTTGATGACAGCACCCAGCTCCCTCTGCTGTGCCACTTCTCTGAGACAGCTGAAGGCCTTACCACCATCAGAGCATTCAGGTAAAATTTGTAAAACAAATTATTAGAGGGATGTTTGAGGGTCAGGCTGGCCTGTTCAGCTTCCTTGGAGCATGTCTGAGGGCAAACTGTTGAATTTGGAGAACTTTATTCAGCTATTTAGAAAAAAGATAATGATTTTTTTTCCTGTTGCTTTGCCTCTTAAACATTTTGCATATTTTCAGTTACACATGTATTGGTTTTCCACTGAATTAAAGATGATTATATTTTTAGGATATGATATTTCAATTTTTAATGAGTCTTTTTTAACCATTCCTTTAACTTGAACAGCAGGGAGCTCTATTTTGCCAAGCAGGCAGAGGCACTGCCCCTTCAAACCCCCTGCTATATCCAAGTGTCCCTGAATTGGTTCTGTGTTTAACCCACTACCCAAGAAAGGAGACATCATTATGGCACTCTCCAACTGAAAGGCAATGTGCAACTTGAGAGAGTTTCCAAGAAAACTGCAGCAGAACAGAACTTGATTTGGATATTGTAAAACCTCCCTTTGTTAATCAAAACTGAAAAATCAGTTCTGTAAGATCCAAAGAGTTTTTCCAGCTTTCCATGCATATATTTTTCTCTCTACTACCTGAAATATAGGCCAAACTCTCCTATGTTCACTCCATTATGGTGCTGACTGTCAAAGTGCCAGCTTGAGGTTTTTTCCCAGTAAGTTCATCTTGCACCCCTTCTGCACTATGTAGAATTCTAAACCAGAGCATATCCCACTGCAATGACATTTCCACACCTATTTGATCAGCTTCAGGCTGTTTCCCCATATCAAGCTAAGCTTTAGTACCTCAGCTGTTAGCACAGAGTGTTGCTATAAGGCCTCTGGAAGAACGAGCATTAGCTTTATCAACAGAATGATGTATTGAAACAGGAAGTCATCATTAGGGCCTGATGCTGATGTATGCTGAGTACTTCTCAAGAGGTTCAGAGTAGCCTTTCATCACCTGAGGAAGGTTATGAACCTGAGGTTATCTCCTGAGGAAGATGAAGGAGCTTAGCACTTTCTGAGTGGTCCAACTCTTTTTTGCCTCACAAAAAGGTAATGTGGGCTTGAATGGCAGAGAGCAAAAGGCACCCGAGGGCACCACAACAATTGAGTTTTTCAGGATTTCTGGTGCTAATCAAAGCCATTTCATTTCCCTGCCTGTGCTCCACTGCCCACCAAACCTGAAGTCTCCTGCGTTTATTGTCTGCAAGTTTCTTTTTACTGCTGGTGCTGTTAGTCATTCTCTGCAGTTTGGGTTCAGTATGTTCCAGGATAAAACTGAGCAGCTCCTCACATAACTTACCGCAAAGCAGTACAGTTGGATCAGAGAACAATCTCAGTGACCTTTGCTGTTCGTCATCTGACAGGATAAAAGTCTGAAAGTGCCCAGAAGATGAGCTGAATGTGGATGAAAACACAGATTGAGCGTGTCAGATTTTCCATTAGGAGAGCAGGAGTTTTGCTGCCAGGAAAGCAGATGAGCAGAGTAGTCAGTGCATCCTTGTTCCTCCCCACATCGCATCATTACTGTTACCAGTTGTTCTAGGGAGGTTGCTTGTCCTGTTTACAAGCTGTGCAGAGAGAAATAAAATATCAGCAGGAAATAACAGGAAAAAAAGGAATTTTCTGGAAGAACAGACATTAGAGATGCTTCACAGCAGGGCCCTGAGAATTTGAAATGGAAGATAAAACAGACACTGAGCTGCTGACTGAAGTTCAGCTGGTTTAATCAAGTGAAGGTATCCACCAGACAACAGACTATGATTTCAGACAAAATGGTTTCCATCTGACTATGAAAGGCACCATGAATTTAATACACTAGCACCAATAGAGATTTCCCCCTGTCCTCCCAAATGTACCTCGGCTCTTCAGCACTCTGGCATCCTTGCACTGTTTTTTAAATGTGATGGGCATTGTGTGGGGGAGAGAGGAACAAGTGGCAGTGGAGGTAACACCACTCATTTTTCTAATCAAGAGGTGATCTATAGCTCTCCCTGATTGTACTTTCCCAGTTGTTTAGGCAAGGTGTGACTGGCTGAGAACACAGCTGAGCTGAGAAGCTTAAAGGTTTGATTTACAGATCAGTCTATACCCATATTAGTTGAAACTTTAGGGATGTCACTCCTGTTAAAGAGCCCTGCAGCTGGCCAGGTAACTCCTGAAATCAGACTTAACCTGACAGGTAAGCCCTCTGCTCTTGCTAGTGACCTGTGAGGAGGAGCTGAGGGGCCACAGCAGCACTCACCTGTGGGAGAAGTGGACTACAATCCACAGCTATAAAAGGTGGATCAGCTCTAGGAAACAAAACCTGTCCCAGCACCCTGGCATTGCAATTTCTTTGAGGGGACAGTCTCTGGTCCAAACCCTAGTCCAACAGAATTGCTTGTCAAACAAATCCTGACTCCACGTGTCAGTCTGGCTCTGGGGAGCTGTGGCAGCAGATGTGCGTTCCTAGGGAAGAGCTTTTAACCCAAACTTTGGCAAAAGCAGAAGGGCAAAAAGTTTTGGGCTGGGGGGAGGGAAGGCAGAGCAGAGTTAAGGCTTTACCCTTTTGTGTGTGAGTGCATAATATGTTGTAATGTAACAACTTTGGTCTCGGCAGGCATGAAGCCAGATTTAAACAACGTATGCTGGAGCTGACGGACACGAACAACATTGCCTACTTATTTCTGTCAGCTGCCAACAGATGGCTGGAGGTCAGGACGGTACGTTCAGTTTTGTCCTAGCCATGGTTTTGAAACCTTGGAAGCAAACAGAGACTTTGCCTGATGCAGAGAAGATAATAACGAGTATTAATCTCGTGAGGAGATTATACACACAGTTCCTTAAAATAGATCAGGATTGTTATGTTAAACCCAGAGGGTTTTTTCAGCTTTCTTGGCCAGGAGTAAGAAAACACAAGTCTGCCTCATCTGCTGCTGCTGTGCTGTCTAGCATCTGAAGGGAGTGCAAGAACAAACATTTACATAACTTCAAACAAGACTTTCTCTACTACTGTGCAGCATCTACAGACCTGCCACATCAGGAACTACTTTCAAGGCAGAGTGTGGCTTTTCAGTGGCTTTATAAACTGTGCCATCCTTCTGCCAGGGCTGTTTTAGGCACACTGACCTCCCACGTCTTGAAGTATCTCTCCAGCAGCACGGTTAATGCCACAGCTGTAAGCTAAACCCTTGCAGGCCCATACTGTTTGTGGTTTTATTGTTTGATATCATGAAAGATAGCATAACTAGACTCCAGAACGAAAATGACAGCAGGGCACAATGCAGCCAATGACAGTGACATTGGCTTCTGGGTTTTGTGGGGGCCCTCTGTGAGGGACTTTCCTGATTTGCATGGCAAGAAGAGGCAAGCAAAGTAACTGTGATTCCCTTATTCATCTGAAACAGAAAGAACAGTGAATAAAAAGAGCAGTGGCCTGATTCTGCTGGATATAAATAGCAACAGGCATGGTTAATCCTTATATCAAAGGCTGTATACTCACCTTCTTTTCCTGTTGGAGCAATGAAGTTATTCTCCATTTTTTATGATGGCAAAGCTTTCCCTTGTGCTCGAAGCTTTCAGCTTCTTACAGCATCCAAGATCAGCTGAAATTGCTTCCAAATCCAAGACAGATAAATAGCAGGGCAACAGCCAATCCTGGAAAAAGCCTGTTAATGTCTCACAGTCTCAGACTTGCTTACATGCAGAATGAATTTGGTCCAAGAATACACTTCGCCTCATGACAGCATTAGAAATAATGTGGTCTTGCCAAGGAATAGTTCATCTAGCTCTGCCTAATGGCATGGTGGTACTAAGACCACTAAAAACTTTGTGAAATTTAATAGCAGCTGTTAAGTCTTGTCCTAGCAGATGATAGAGACCCAAGATCATTATGCTCCATAGGTGTGAGTCACAGAATCCCAGAATGACAGAATGATTTTGGGCTGGGAGGGACCTTAGTGCCCATATCCCAGGTTTCTTGGTTCTCCATCCAGCCTGGCCTTCTAGAGATGAGGCAGTCACAGCTTCTCTGGTCAACCTGTGCCAGGGTCTCACCACCCTCACAGAGAAGAATTTCTTCCCCATAGCAAATCTAACTCCCCCCTCTGTCAGTTTGAATCCATTCTCCCCTAAAATTTGAGTCTGTATTCCGCTCATAATTTTGTAGACAGATGAACTAGGCAGTCCTCATTTCAAATCTCAGAAGGAAAGATTCCTGACACAGTATTATCAGACAGGAGGAGAAAAATTAATAGAAAATGTGGTCCAAAGTAAATGTAATGCAGGCAGCAGTGGGAGAGTGGGAATACCAACTATATCCCATTAATCAGCACCTTGACTCCACAAGATGACATGTGGCATATGCTTCATACCTGAGGTAAACATCGAGAAAATGGGTTCCAGCTCTTGCAAAGCTTCTGCCAATAAAACATGTGCATGACCTGTATAAATTCTACCAAAAGCCTTCCTGGACTTTGTGAAGTCAGTGATACCTCCCTTTTTGAGGAGGCAGACCCATAGTTGAGAAGACCTGAAGGAGAGTGCAGAGAGTGGAATTGATTTGTTCTAGTGGTGGGAATTAGGGGTGTCACTGTTATATCCTTCTCATGATTTTTTAAATATCCTTCTCATGATTTTTTGATCCCTGCTCTTTTTGGGGTTGACACCATGGGATGCCTTAGCCCAAATTTGCAGCAATTACTGGCCTATTTCATTAGTGTTCCGCAAGTTGCTTTGAGTAATTCAGTTTGGGCATCACAACCATGACCTCTTCCAGGGAAAAAAACAAACCAAAATTAAGGCCTAGATGTCATTATACAAATAATTCTTGGTAAAGTGGAACTGCTCCACAGGTAAAGAAATGTTCTGGTTGCTGCATTTTTTCCTTTTTGTCCCCTTGTCTCTCCTTCCAGGATTATCTAGGTGCTTGTATTGTCCTGACTGCTGCTGTCACTTCCATCACCGAAGGGCCACATTCGGGGTTCGTGGGGCTGGGTCTCCTGTATGCTCTGACGGTACGTGCCAAGGCCAAGTGTAAGAGCTTCCAGACCAACACATCAATTTTATCATATTTTTATGCATACACTGTCATCTCCCAGCTTTCTTAATCTTGAAAAAAAAGAATCCTGCAAATCATGGACTCAAGCCAAAGCTGAGAGAGTTCAGGGCAACTTGGACTTGCTTCAGATTTTATGAACCAATTAAAAAAACACAACCATTCCCAGGCCCTGTGTGCTCCCAAGTGGAGCAGGAAAATTAAAAATGCGTAAGAGGACCTGCTGTGCACTCTGTTTTGTACAACACAGCACTGTTTCCACCTCTACATGGCAAAACCTGCCAGGAAATACAGATTGTCACCATCTGGGTAATCTTTAACCAAAGACCAAAAAAAAAAAAAAATTGCTGATGAAACAGAATTATCGGTTTTGCCCTTGGAGGGAAATTACTAAATGCCCAAGATTGTCCATGCAATTATGAATGGATTTGGATTGGGACATTTGTAGGCATGGTTCATCATGCCAGGTAGCAGTAGGCATGTAGAGGAGATGGACTTAAGAATGACAAGGTTGTGGTGGTCCAGTAGCTGGTTCATTCTGTCACTGTCATTAGCAGTGAGAAGGAACAGTATTTTAGTGTACCTGGCTGCAAGAGAGGCTGAGTATTCATCATGAGCACAGAGTGAATGACAATCACCACAGAGAGTAGAAGTATTCATGAATTAAGCACAAGAGTTGGGACAAAATATTACTGAATGGACTATGAGAATGGGGACAAAGGCAGGATGATAGTGGCAGGAAGAACTTTTGAAACCATGACAGGCATGGCAAAAATCTGTCTGCTTTGAAGCACTGGTATGAGGAAGGGATAAAGGTGTGGGTCTAACCCTGAGATCTGGCTTTGCATGTAAGTGCTGGTGAGCCCATGGCCACAACAGAAAGTCCTCAGCAGCTGCCTTTGGGAGACCTTAGATCCCCTCTGTGCTGCTGTTGCAACAGTGTGAGAATCTGTCAACAAATGAAAATCAGTCCCAGGGCTTCAGCTTCACTCTGAAAACATTCCTGGTAATGCTGCTTCATTAGCAGGGATCTGGAAGCGTCAGGATGTCTGCATCATCCTTGGCTTCTTTGTTTTTAGCCTGTGTTTGCAAACAGTTCATTGGTGTGAAACAGGCATGTGCTGAAGTCTGGCACAACAGGTGAAGAAGAGCTTTAGGAACCAAGTTATCACCTGTCTCCCTCCTGGCCACAATAACCCTGATGAACATTTGAAGACAGCTGGATCATTACCTGTCTTGCCTGGCATAGTTTGTTTTTTTTTAAATAATTATTCTTTGCAGCTGAGAGAGGGCTGATATTTGGACCTAGATGAGAGCAAACTCTTTGTACTGCGGTTGTGTTTACAGTGGACATCCTGAATTTATTCTCTCCTCTTTTATAAACCCTACCAACCCCTTTGCACAACTGTGATGAAGCCTGAGGTAATGGGCAGAGTTTTGGGTGCCAGGTTGTGTTATCAAATCTGCCAGATCTAGGATAGCAGCCTGCCATTGCAAGCAGCAGTTCCACACTGTTTGCTTATCTGCAAACTTTACCATTTCTGTAACTTCCTAACTTAAAAGCTGGACACCAAATAAGCAGGTATCTGAACATAAAGGAGAGAATACCCCATCAAGAACTCTATCTTAAAGTAGACATAAAAGTAGATATAAAGGAAGCAGCCAAGTAGATATAAAAGTAGATATAAAGTAGATATAAAGCAAGCAGCCAAGTCCTCTAAATTAACCACAATCTTTGCTGAATCTCATTGAAAATTATTTACTGTTTGATTACTGCATCAATATTAGATTGGTGGTAAAGAAGTGAGATTGGGTGATTTATTCTTAATAAAGTCCTTATTTGGCACTCACCAGAAAAAATGGCAAAGCCTTTCTCTGAATACGCTTGTGCATAGGGTGTTTTTATTTTTAAGTTTCTAAAACTTCATTCAGGTACATAAAATATCTCAAGTTTTCAAGATTCTTGCCAGTCAACTCTTCCTAATAAGATCAGTTCTTCTTTTTTACAGAAGCACCTAAATACAGACTTAGGAAACAGATTTACAATTTTCAGCCCTAAACAGTAAGTCCTGCCTAGAAAAGAGTTTTTTCTAAGCTACTGAGCATTGTTAGAGAACTAATAATCAACTATTATCTACTAAAAGTAATACCTTTACTATTGATTTAACGATTTTTTTAACTGTTGATAAAATCCTTTTCATTACAAATGAGAATAAAAACCAGGAAGGAAATATTGCTGAACTGATAACACTTTTTTTCCCCTCATATATTTCTATGCTAAAAACATCTCATATTTTCCACAGAAGGAAATGGATTATCTAAATATGTAGAAATGAAATTATCATAAAATCTTTTCAGTATATTTGCAAATAATGAACTTTCTTAATCTTTAGTTGTAGTTTTTGAAAGACTAGAATATACATAATAGAAAATATTTCCAAACAGCACTTTCAATTTTGATCTTTTTTTTTCTGTTTGTGCGCTTAAAGAAGACACTTTTCAGTGCTTATTAGATGTTGAAAACAAGAGATTCCCTCAATCAGTCAGATTTTAGGTACAACTTTTCCATACTTCTCCTTCAAAAAACAAGGATGAGAATACCAAGCACCAAATTGCTGCCTTAGGACTAATTATGTTGGAGTATGACTGGCTTCTTATGGATTTGATGCTGTTGCACTGAGTCTTGAACTGCTGTAATGTTAAAGAGACCCACTGTCTTGAATTGGGCCAAGGATTTTCACAAATGTATCCAACCTTTATTTCCAGATGGGTAGATGAACAAAAAGAAGGCTGAACCCTGTCCTTGTTTTCATTTTGTGATGCAGATAACTAACTACCTGAACTGGGTAGTGAGGAATCTGGCTGATCTGGAAGTGCAGATGGGTGCAGTGAAAAAAGTACACAGTTTCCTGAACATGGAGTCGGAGAACTATGAAGGCTACCTGGGTATTGTTCTTAATCTTTTTGGGGCTTTACATGGTAATGTGAAAGAATGGTAGACTTGGTCATGCAAAATGTACACACCTCTCTGGCCAAAATCTGTTCTCACGGAGGTGTAGGAGCTGCCACTGGTGTGAGTGACAAGGATAGCTAAGAGAAGCTATGAAAATATGTTGTTCACATTGGTCAACATGAAAAAAATCCTATCAAATGCCAGGGAGACAGAACAGGACTCTGTAGTCAATCAAAAATACCACAGTTATAGACGAGATGAGCAAAACATCCATGTAAGTTATTTGGAAAACAAAAATAAGGGTAAAAAATTTAAAATGTCACATGCTTCAAAATCTCTGATCTTTCTAGCAGATGGGGAGTAAAGATAGGGCCATGTTGGCAATCAGACCTCAGCAACTCTTCTCTGAGCTGCACATTGGAATTTGTGCTCCACACACTTCAAATTGGCCTTGATTGCTATTTCAGAAGTGGTTGAAGTGCAAGAAATGGCTCATAGGTCAAGAAGCTTCCCTGGAAAGCCAAGCTCCTTAGTCCACAGGCAAAACCTGCTGTGTATTCACAAATTAGGATGAAACAAGAGCTGTGATAATGTCAACAGCTCACGCTGTGTGGCAATAACAACTTCCTTCCTCAAGCTGCCCTTCCTGTGCCGGTCACTGACCCAAGGCCCTGACACCGCGTTCTCTGCTCCTTTGGCTTCTCCCTCTTGCAGTGCCAAGAGACACTTCAGAGTCTCTGCCCTCTCTCCCTACGTGTGGAGATATGGAAGCCAAGTGCCTGCCAGACAGTTCCCAGCTCAGCCTCCCCTTGGCAGGGAACTGGAGCTCTGTATCTCCAGCGGCTTAAAGGAAGGCGCCCGGGCAGGAGAGAGGGGCAAAGGTGACTGTTGTAAAGGGTCACCCTCTGGCAGCACTCATTTCAGTTTGTTTTTCTGTAACTATTTCAGATCCCTCTCAAGTCCCCAAAGACTGGCCCCAGGAGGGGGAAATCAAGATTGAAAATTTGTGTGTTCGCTATGAAAACAACCTGAAGCCTGTTCTGAAGCATGTGAAGGCCTATATCAAACCAGGACAAAAGGTACCATGTCCAGCAAATGCCCATCATCCTCATTCTGCTGCAGACTCTTCATTCCTTTCTGAAGTGCCAGAAGAACAAAATTAACAACTTGCATTATCAGATATATACATTTACATTCCTCTCTGAGGTCCCTGGGCACAGATCAAAAACTTACACTGATAAAAGCTTATTCTTGGCTGGGAGCAATTTTTCTTCTGGCTATCCCATGTCTTTCCAAGTCCATTTTCCTTGCTTAAAAGTAAGTCTAACTGGCAGATAAATTAGAAGGATATCAGACTGAACTGTGTAAAAACACAAGAGTATCTCACATTTCAGCACGGAGTGTCATTGCCATCTATGTCAAAATGCTAAATGCCCCCTGGACAAGTCCTCATGATGAGGGGCAGAAAAGGGGAATATGCTTGCTGTGCTGTTTTGTGTTTGCCCTGGTATGTCACCTGCCTTTGGGAAGGACCTTTCTACTCACCAGCAGCACAATCCAGTGCAGCTTTCCCAAAAGAACTGCAGGTGTAAGTAAGGAGTAAGGAGTAAGTGAGTAAGTACTCTGTGAGTAAGTGACACCTTCCATTTTTTGCAGGTTGGAATCTGCGGTCGCACAGGTAGCGGCAAGTCCTCCCTGTCCTTGGCTTTCTTCAGAATGGTGGACATTTTTGATGGTCAGTTTTTTCCATTTCCCCTGGAATATGTTGTCATTCCTCAACTGCTCCCCCCTTATTTCCTGAAAAGAAGCAAGGAGCCTTTTTTGATAGTTTATAGCCTGGTTCTCTGGCTCAGAAGATATTTGATTAGAAATGTTATGCCTGATCCCTCAAAGTACAAAGTGCCCTACTGCGAACAGCACTTGGTTCTCCCAGGAAATGTTGTGCATAGATTATATTTCTAATTTAAAAAAAAATTGCATATGGTCTGACAAAACAGTATGCAATTTTTGAGACAGGACAAAAAATATGTAACTCTCTGGAGTGTCTAGATGTTTGCCTAAAGAATAACTGCATTAACTTATTATAGCTGTCAAAATATTAGCAGAGTAGAAACTAGAACTCAACAAGTCCATTGCCTCATTATTTTTTTTTTATTTTATTATGCTTTCCCATATCTGCAGCAGAATCTGACTCAAGGGTTGGAAATATATTGCTATGTTTTCACTCCTGCAGCATTTACCTGTCCCAGCTAATTGGCATGGACTGCTTTTCAGCATTTATAATACAAATATATGTGTGCTGTTGAGGGAATATAGAAAACCACTAGAAAGACATATTTTTGTTTCAAAAATTTCCATGTTTCTAATTTAGCCATTGTGCTTGGAATGTTTGCCAGAGAAAGCCCAGTAGGATGTGGGAGGATAAGTGAATCTGATGCAGCTAATACTTGCTTTTGTTGTGGTTCTGTGCCTATATGTGTATATGGTCACAGGCTTCTGATTCATGACCATGATTCCTGGATATACAAATATTGCAAAGAAATAATAACTATCCTTATGGCCAGCTTGAAGTTTCCTTCTACTTTACTCTTCTTTCTGTATATTTTCTTTGTCTGCTTCTCCTGTATCCCTGATTTTTCCCAATGGGAACATCTAAGCCTTTTCTAATCAAGCTTTGTTTATTGTTTATGCACATCCCTGTCCCGACTGGATCCATATTTGTCCTCCATGCTGATCCACTTCTGGGTGGGGTCCTGACTCTAATAAAAGTTACATAATAAGATTTCGAGTAACTGTACTAGAGGCAAAATTTCATTCATGTTGTTCCTTAGGTCTTCATTATCTCCCTAAATTTTTATCTGTCCTATTTTATTTTCCTACTTTTGCTTTGTTCTTTAGTGTTTCCCTTTTCTTGCCTGATGTTCAAACAACCTCTCATTTCTCTTGTGTCTTGCTTAACCACCCCTCAATCCTTTCCCAGTTTCCCAGCTCCTCTCAAATTTAATTTTTCCATTAGGTTCTCTCATCTCCTCTTTTCTTTGAGCACCCTGGCTTCTATCAAATATGCATTTCCCTATTCCCCAGGCATGCCATATTAATTTTTCCCTCTTTATTCTACCTCATCTTCTGCTAACCCCCTCTAATATCCTTGTTTGTGAAGAAAAGGAATCGCTTAAGTTTATGCAACCACCAATGTCTCAAGCAGAAGTCCTATAACCTGATTTGGATTTTCCTGAAGAGTGAAAATAATTGGACTCTGCACCTTACAGATAAAATCTTGATTCTTCTGGCCATATAGTAAAAGCATAAAACTACAATAATAGAAGTAGTCCAGCTAGGGGGACAATGAAGTCTTCCACTGGAACAGGATCACAGAGAACAACCTACAAAATGTGTCATGACAATGGGAATGACAGAAGGGACACCTGTACAAAGCTCTAAATATCCACATGCCTGCCAGTTCACAGTTAAGCTCTCACTGCTGGGAGAGAGAACTGATGAAATGAATGTTAGGTACATCCCAGCGAGGAGTGGAGCTGCCTAGTGAAGCAATCCACATGAAAACTGCAGAAGTGCCTGATGGAAATAGCCTTTATCATATCCTCATTCAGTTTGCCTTGGCCCATCCCTTCCCTGTCACCTCCAACCCCCAGTACACATGCATGTATTATGCAAAAGAAATTGTGCTCCTTCTCAAAGGAAATATCTTCAGCAATTGTTGAATTCAAGGGGAACAAAGAAAAGCACAGCAACATAAGTTGCTCTTGTTCTTGCTCTGTTTGGCTGTAATTGACCCATAATAAATTATCCTTCTCGTGCTATCATTAGTCACACAGAAGGGAAGATGTAATTTTCCTTAAGAGAGGGTGGAGGGAAGAAAAAGGAAAAGAGCAAGGTGGCAGTGTCACTAATAAACTGGGACATCCCTGGCTTGTGTAATTAGATACATTCACCTTCCCAGTGTGTCTGACAGGGCTGAGAGCTCACAGAGACAGTGATCGATCCATCATCCAGAGACCAGCCCAGAGGGGCTGTTCCACCTTTCCACCTGCTACCTGTGGATCACGTGCTTTGTGCAATTCCCTCAGGTGTTCTGTGTGTTGTTTGACACAGGGAGGATAGTGATTGATGGGATAGACATCAGCAAATTGCCTCTGCACACACTCCGGTCCCGGCTCTCCATCATTCTGCAGGACCCAATCCTGTTCAGTGGCTCCATCCGGTAGGTGTATCCCACCAGGGGGTGGCAGGCAGCATTGCACAGCCTGCCTGTCATGGGAGCTGGGGGATAGGGGAAGATGGAATAGCCAAGGAACCTTCCTAGGCCAGTCGAATCCATCTGCACAGCCTGCCAAGCGACACACAATGCCAGGGTATTAATTTGCAGAAAACCTGAAAGTAATTGCAGTAACAAGACTCCTGTTATGGTCTTCTTTGCAGCTTTAATTTGGATCCTGAATGCAAGTGCACCGATGATAGACTCTGGGAAGCTCTGGAGATTGCTCAGTTGAAAAACATGGTCAAGTCATTGCCAGGAGGCCTTGGTATGTCTGAACCAATCTCTGGATCATGGGCCAATAATGGAATCATGCATGCACACAGATAAACAGATCCATGCCATCTGACACTCTGGATCATCATGTAGGAGTGCCAGACACTCTTCATAGTAGAGAATATTTTTATTGAAAAGCTGAAGAAAAGTCTGGTTTCCCATGCACTGTGGAAAAATCCTGCAACACCTCAGCATCATGGTGTGATTCTTGGGCCTGTCCTGTGCAGGGCCAGGAGTTGGATTTTGGTGATCCTGTGGGCTCCTTCCAACTCAGGATATTTGATGAGTCTATAATCACAGTGGGATAATTAGTAAGGAGAAAGAAGAACAATTTTACCTCCTTTAGCAGAACCTGGCTCTGCAGCAGAGCTGTAAATTCTGACAGAGTATTTTTCTTACCATTTCAGATCCATTTAATGAAGGAAACTTCCATATTTATTTCCATATTAAATATATTTCATATTACTAAGATATTACCCTGCAGCCTACCAGATTTTCTAACAATTTGTGCCAACTGTTTGTTTAGTGATATATTTCTCCTTTCCCCAGAGGCTGTGCTCATTTTTCTTGGTATCCCTCCATCCCACTGGTCAGTCAAGGTTATGGTTATTGGCTTTTATGGGGATTTTTCTTGGCCCTGGAATAGTGCACAAGCAGAGCTCTCAGGGGCAGTATTTCAGAGGTGTTCAGATGTTCACAGGAACTGTTTTTGTTACAGATGCCATGGTCACAGAAGGAGGGGAAAACTTCAGTGTGGGGCAAAGGCAGCTCTTCTGTCTGGCCCGAGCCTTTGTACGCAAGAGCAGCATCCTCATCATGGATGAAGCCACAGCATCTATTGACATGGCCACAGTGAGTACAGCAATTAGCAAATTAAGGATCTACCAGGAGAAAGGCATCTTTCCTGAGTGTCAGCCACAAAGTGTGAGATCTCTGTAGCAGAAAAAGCCAGCAGTTTTTTTGTTTCTTGGGATAAAATGAAACGCTTTAGAGAACCCCTACTTTCACAGGTGTGACATTTCCCTGTTGGGAAAGAGATAGTGTGGAATATGCTTAAAAACATGTGAATTAGAATGTAACAGAATGAAATAACTGGAGTGAGCCTTTTCCTCTGACAGGAAAACATCTTGCAGAAGGTTGTGATGACTGCCTTTGCCGACCGGACCGTTGTAACAATAGCAGTAAGTATTAAGCCAGAAAAAGCTCTTTTTTCCTCATTCCTCAGGCAGTTAACCTTGCTCTTCACCAGTTAAACACCATGATATAAAACTAAAAGCACCACAAAACGGAACTAAACCACGAGGCCAGAATATTCCCATGATACCAGAACAAGTCAGACACCTACTATCAACCTGAAATTTTGCAGTATATGCTGTCTTGCTATCAAACTAAAACACATGGATCTGAACAAAGACTTTACAGGGAACTTCAGCATCTGCAATGTCTCCAACAAAATTTGAAGTAATTCTCACTAAGAAATTGAAAGCAAATGCATGGTTTGAACCACTACTGAAAGTTGCATTAAAATGTAGGTTTGAATTTTGCCTCTGAAGGCTATGTATGTGCAGTGCCTACAAACACAGCACAAATTTATGAGTTGAGATTTCATAATATTCTTGATGTTGTTTCTTAAGCTGGGTTATCTTTTCTCTCTTTTGGAATAAAAAGCTGGGTTTACAATAAAAGTTTTAAAAACTGGCATTGATGCCTAAAGAGGCTACAGAGGCTAGACAGAGTTAAAGAATAAGAAAGATATTTATTAAAAAGTCCTTCAAAGGATACGCTTTGAGCAGTACAAGAGCCTGGCCATGGCTCCACCCAAGATGGACATCATGTCATGAGTTTTCACACTTTTATACTTTTAGGTCCGTTTACATATTTGGGTTAATTGTCCAGTAACAGCTTCAGGTTATGCAGTCCCATCCTCCCAGATTGCTCTCCTCAATTCGCCCTTCTTTTTACTTTTGGGGCCTGAGGTGGCAACGGTGTCCTTGCTTTTCAGGCTGAAAAAGGATTGTGTTGTCTGACTAAACTGTGAAGAAGACTTGCTAACAATTTATATGAAGTTCAGAGTTACACACTAATGCAGTACAGAATCTGGAATATATGAAAGCTAAAACTTAAGGCATCAGAATCAATGGGAATTACCCCCCAGAATAATATCTTTTCAGCTAGGGGTTTATGATGTTCTTTCCCATTTTCCTGCCACTTCTAGTGCCCAAAAGTTCCCTATATCCATACATGTTCATACATACAAGTGCATAGACCATGTGGTGGACACCATTAAGAATATTTTCACCTGTGACAGCAGCATTAGTCAACAAACAGAGGTTTTTTCCACGAGGTAAATATATGTTTCAACAGCTGTTTCATTTGCCTTGTCTGGAATCCTTGTTTGGAATCTGGAGTCCTGTGGTTAGAGATTACAGTCAGGCCTCCTGGACTCTGATTTCAAGCCTGTCATCGAGTAGTTTGTGTCAGGCAAGCCACTTAACCCAGCTCATTTACAATGTGCTCCAAGGTTCTTGGCTGTGTAAATGCTGAAGATTCTGGTAGTGAGATTGTTGTCCTTCAGTTCCATGCTTATTGTCCTTCTGGCTGGAATCTCACTTTTCTTTAGCTTTGCCTTTCCAAAGTCAGTGTCTCAAGTGAAACAGCACACATTAATATTTAGCTTTCCTCACAGAGCTGGCTTCATTCCTTCCTTTCCTCATTCACAGCTGATCCTTCCTTCACCCACCTGTTTTTCTGTTCTTTTTTCCAGCATCGTGTGTCTCACATCTTGGATGCCAATATTGTCCTCGTCCTTTCTGAGGGCTTTCTAGTTGAATGTGACACTGCCTCAAACTTACTCCTCAAAGAGGATGGCCTGTTCACCACTTTGGTGAAGACTCACAAGTAGACTCTCTCAATCCACACTGTTCACAGGACTTCTGGCTCTTTGGTAGTTATTTTTACCTCTTTAGTTTCCTTTCACTCTGCTTCCTTTCTACTGCACAGCTTCTGAGAGGACAGTGCAAAAAGGTGTTTCTTGTGTGGTTCCCGGATTTGTTTAATTTCATGACTATTTATGTGGATCATATGTAAATCTTAGACATGCAGCTGACACTGAAACCACCATGTCAAGGGAATCCAACCTATGAAATGATCTCTGACTTTCAGCCTTTTCAGTGAAATATCACACTTTTAAGAGTTCATCCCATCTATACTTGACTGGCTGTATTCATATGGCTTTGAAATTAAGCTCAAACTGTAGCCTATGGGATTAAACTGTTGCCTGGAGTACACTCAAATTAAATCTCAGAGGGATTTACAGAAGGCAATAGCCCAGGAATGCCCTGAGGTAGATGGAGAGCAGACTGCTGGGATGCAGAGAACAAGGAGCAGAGCAGGATGTTAAGCCACCTGAGAGTGCAGGATGCATCTCATTCCTATTTCCCACAGGGGAAGATGTATTTCAGTGATGCCATAGGATTTATTCCAACAGCGGTGTTGTCCATAATGGCAAAAAGTGAAGTTCATGCTTAAGTATTTTCAGGCTTGGTGGCAGAGGCTGTAAAGTAATTGAAGATCTCATCAGGTTAAAGTAAAAGGATCTATTCCAAATTTCGCTGTAAACAAGGACAGGCTTTCCCCAATGGGGTTTGCCTTGCATGAGGCCCATTAGAGAGAATTATCCAAATGCAAACCTGTTTGCTTTCCTTCGTGGCAGCACCGGGTTCACACCATCCTCACTGCAGACCTGGTCATCGTCATGAAGCGAGGGAACATTCTGGAATATGATACTCCTGAGAACCTGCTTTCCCAGGAAGATGGCATCTTCGCTTCCTTTGTCCGGGCTGACATGTGAACAGCCACACAATGCATTTTAACAGCATATTTTTAAACAGATGAAATGCAAATATTTTCTACTCAGTGTAACATCACTTTTACCTTTTTTGTTTTGTTTTGTTTTTTAGAGCTTCTTTCTTCACACTTCCATCTTTCAAAATAATAAAACCTATTGCAATATATGTATGCCTTGAAGCAATAAAAATGTCACTTTATTCAAAGCTATTAAACTTCACACACATGCACACACACGTGTACGCACGGCGGAAGAAGTTTTTACTTCCTGAGAATTTGGCATTTTCCTTAGACTTTTTATTGACTGTATTTTTGCTTAAAGAGAGAAAATGAATGCACTGATCTTATAAACTGCACATGTTATGCTTGAACCAGCAATCAAATCGTGCAGTTTGTCAAGGAAGCAAGAGGTTCCCCAGATGCATTCTGTCCCCAGAGGGAAAAATTAGGAAAAACATCCAAGCCCATAACACTTGGGGCAATCTGCTGCATTCCAAAGGCATAAACTTTGCTCTCCAAGTTGTAGCAGAGGGGCAGTGAATAAGGGAAAGGAATTTCATCAGGAATAAGGACATTCTTCCTGTCCTTCACTTTAGTAAGCACACTTCCCTCGTGACAGAACTATTTTCAGTGCAATGATGGTTTATTCGTACAGTCAATTCCTAAATCCATATTCATTCTTCCAACTTTCACTAAAGATCCAAATCATCCTATGATTATGCATGTTTTGATAGGCTTATAGAGGAATTTTGTACAGTATCTCAAGACTTTGTATTAAAATTGATCTGCATTTATAAACTTGATATTAGCCAATCTTTTAATCATGTCTACTAAAATATTCTTCTTAAAATGGCATGTAATTAGCCAACCACTAATTGTTTTATATGTCTTTAGTCCTTCAAGTTCAATTTGGGGACAACTTTTATTTTCCTTTATCTATCTGTGGCCTACCTCTAAATCAGACCTAGTGCAAGGAGGTGTGATTTTCAAATTATTGCTATATCCTCAAGAGTGTAGATAAAGTTAGACACATATTTACATCAGGCAGCTTTGCAAAGGTTGCCTGCACCTGACTTTCACAGATAGTTTGATCCTGACCCATGGGCAGTAAACACCCAGAAGGAGTTTCACAGGCATATTTTCAAAGGTACAGCTTGAGAGATCAGCTTCACTAGTAATATTCAAGGTGATTCTTATTCACCTGCTGCTGCAACATTTAGGAAGAACACTAAATGCACCTAAGCCTATTTATAGTGCATTAAAATAACATAAGGCGCATAATTTTGTCCCCCCCCCCCACACACAAAACCCCAATAATTTTGGAGAAGTTGTAGGATTTGAAACTGGGCTTTCATTTAGTCTTGCAGTGTAAAAAAATGATACAGTGGTTTATCTTTTTAAATTGATTTTTGGAAGATTTTATTTTTTATGAATTATTGAAAATAAAAGCTGTGTGACACAACTAAACAAAAGAGCTCAGTCTTGAACATTTTATGAGAGGAAGTACTTCTGTGATTTCCCTGTCTACTGCTGTGAAAGCATTTTTGTTCTTTTCTGGATTAATTCCCCATGCTGACCTTTGTCATTCAAATAAAATACACTTTAAAAAAACAGAAGCCTGCAGCTGAAGCACATATTGTTATCCAAATTTCATGGCCAAAAGGCCAGAATTATTCTTGATTTGATTTAATTGTCTTCAGCAAAAAGATAATTGGATTCCCTGATGTCAGATTGGGTATAAAGATGAAACACAAAAAGTTTTGTTGATCTGTGTGTCTTTGATAACAATGCAATCCTGATTTATTTTAAGTGATGCCTGCCAGTTCAGTGAGATCCCTGTTCCCAATGCATTGAAGGGTTGCCATGGGCCTGGGACTGTGTCTTATAACACTTAAGAGGGGCCAATAATTAGCATTTTTTCCTCTTAGGTTTGTCCCAGAGCCATTACAGGTGTGAGATGCAACTTCTTTGCCCACTCCCGGCTTTAGAAGTAAACTCTACTGTTTGAACAGGTGGAAAAGAAAATAGATATGTGAGAAAAGGAACACATGATGGGGTGAGAGAACCTCATCATGCTCCATTCGTTTTGAGGGAGGAGTGCAGGAATATTGGCCCCAGAGTTAGACTCACCACAGCTGAAGCATTGGGTGAGTGCTGCAGTGGGTCCCACTGCTGCCCAGCAGTTTTAAAAGCACAATCCCATTTCTAAAGCATTAATCCTAATCAAGATACACAAATCTTACAAGATAACAAACATAAACAGCCTGCTGCAGATACAAGAGATCTCCTCCTGTTACAGCTGCTGTCCACATGATGGTACAGACTCCCCAAGGGCTTAGGCTGAACATTTTTTGTGTCTTCCTCTAAAGGAGGAGGGTGATGCCAATGGTTGCACAGATATTTTGTTACTGAAAAGGGTGTAGAAGGGACAAAATCTTTGAAACAAATTTCTTTTGATTTCATGTAAAAGTCTGAAGTGTGTCCCATTTGGGAGCAGTTTCCTAAGGCTGTCACGTGCATCAACCTGGAGACTGTTTCTTTGATTCTTGTCACACTGCCGCTTCTGCTGGCAGGCCCTTCTCTTCCACAGCCTCCTTGCTCTTTTTTCTTCAGCATCTCCTTGTGTCATAGACCTTTGAGGCTCCTGCTTGTATCTCTGGATTCTCCTTATTCTGCCTGTGCCTTCCCACTCGTTCCCAGGTGAGTTCCATGCCCTTTGCCTCATTTCTTCTCTCACACAGCTCTGCACTCACTCTCCCTTTCCCTTTCCTGTCTTTCTTTCATAACACTCCTGCTCTTCAGGGGGACACTTACTCTAGTGACATCATGTTTTGGCGTTGGTTTGTTTTTCTAAGCATTCAACCAAGCAAGCTTTCAGTATTGTGATACTGTGCTTCAGAACTATGAAGCTCTTCCTGCTCCAAAGGAGCTTTGAATGTGAACACTGGCTATGTGTAAATTTAACTATGGACAGAGGAAAGACATCTCTGTGATAAATTATAAATAATATTTCTCATTCCATCTGCATTATTTTTCTGTTAACTCTTCCTGGGAGAGAAACAGCGAAGTTGTTGCTGATCATAGAATCACAGAATGGTTTGGGTTGGGAGGAACCTTAAAGCTCCTCTTGTTCCACCCCCTGCCATGGGCAGGGACACCTTCCACTATCCCAGGTTGCTCTGAGCCCCATCCAGCCTGGCCTTGGATACTGCCAGCCATGAGGCAGCCACAGCTTCTCTGGGCAACCTGTGCCAGGGCCTCACCACCCTCACAGGGAAGAATTTCTTTCCAATATCCAATCTAAACCTACACTCTTCCAATTTGAAGCCATTCCTCCTCCTCCTACCACTGCACTCCCTCACAGAGTCTCTTCCCATCTTTCATGCAGGTCCCCTTTAAGTACAGAAAGTGGCTGTGCAACAGCTTGTGGAATCACAACAGTGTTTCTTAACCTTTGGCTTACAACCCATGATCCATGCCAGTCCTTGAGCCAGGTCTAAGGGCTGGCATGGATCAAACTGCTCCCTTTATGTATGTGGCCTTTTATCAAACTCATCACAGCTCATGATAACTCATCCCTGCTTCTTCTAAAGCAGAAATATCCCATACAACCTATACTGAGCCCAAACTTAATCATGCTAGGAAACACTAGAACTTCCCCTGAGCAGTTTGGGATAGCTCTGTTAAGCCAGGGGCATATGCCAGGCAAAGTCTCTGCAGGGAGAGATCTCTGCTTTGTTAGGCCAAGTGATACATACAAGAGGTATCTTAAGTGCTTATAAGTTCCAGTCTCACTGCAGACCTGAAAAAGCTCTTTATTTGCAGGAGTGTGCCTGCTTTTCCCAGCTGTATCAGTCAGCTGAAAGAATATATTCTCCAATAATTCTCAAGCACTTGGACAAGCCCCTTTTAAGTATAGCAGAATACCTCTGCTATAAATTCATACACCTCCAGGGAACTAAATTAGTACCAACAGGAACATAGCCCAAAGAAGTTTGCATCTCATTATATATAAAAACTCTGCAAAGAGCAATAATATTGAATTGTGTTTTCTTAAAATAGAAATACAATTTCAAATGTGGTTAAGTAGTAAAAACTCCTTGTACAATAAGTTGTTTCATTTAATTGAGTGTGTTCTTTTTGCTTCCCAAAGCAATAGACTGCTGTGCTTTATTGTGTAAAGATGTCAATACATTCACAGGCAATTTTGTTAATGCATCATGAAAAGCTGAAGGAAATCTCACAGGAGCACTTTACATGAATGCTTGTAGATATTTTATCAAAAAAATAAATGGAGATATAACACACTTGAGTCAACTACTACTTTTATAAAAAAAGCTGTTGACAGGGGCCATGTCTTCATAATCATGTTTCCATTATCCATTGTCACAAGTTGGAGTATGTTCCCCTTGGAAGCACTATAACCCCGTGTCCTCAGTGTGATACTGCCAGTCAAAATCAACTGTAAAATATCCACTGAAACCACAGTGCCACTTGTAAAAGATTCTCTGGAGCAAATATTCTCCCACTAAATGTGACTAAAAGCAACAATTAGCTCTCCATATTTGCATCCTCAAGTAGCACCTTCTGAAAGCCTTATTTAAAATCAAAATATGTTATGTAAATTCTCTGATATGAATTCCATGGTGGCATGTGAAGAACTCCTCAGTTTCATTGGAAACTAAATCCTTTCAGATGCAAAACTAAGAGACTACTAAGAAAAGTCTGAAAACAAAACTGTAAATCAAATTATTCGTTGGCATGGTTCCAATCATTTCCACATTGTTTTTTCACTGCTCTGTTTTTCTCCTCTAGAACTGACCTCTGTGCAGAACTGTAGGGAAAGACTATCAGGTATTCAAATGATGAAAATATTGTTGCGAGGCAGAAGTGTGCTGACTCGCACAAATTAGCAACTTGCTGATGCTGTTTTGTTTTGGCAGCACAGCTTAAAGTATTGGCTTGAATGAAGCCAAGAAACTTCCAAGTGTAATCTGTCAAGAGAAGAAAGATTTTTAGAAAATCTCTTTACTACAGTTACTATTAGTTATTCACTATTGATAGCATTTGTCTACTGCTAGATATTACCCATGGAAACAGAACAGACACTCCTGGCAGGTGCTGCTCATTTCTCTAATATAATATACCACATTCTGAACACTATAAACAAGCAGTTATTTAAAATGCAATTTTAATTGGTTTCTATTAGGTGTAATTGTCATTCATCATGTGCAAGATGCCTCCTTTCATTTTCATGGAACATGGGGATTTTCATCCCATGATCTGTTATATAATAATACAGCATCCAGCACACTGCACATTTCAGTGGGCACTGCAATTTATTCCCATGTATGTATATTAGTTTGCTTTATACATAAATACATTACATGGTTATACAACCTTTGGATTAAAGGTATAAGTAAGTAATGAACAGTCCCAGCTAGGACAGCCCAGAAGAGTTCCTCATAGCTATTACCATGACATTTCTTAACTCTCCCTTTAATTTATTTCAGGATTTTCAGGCTATATCCATAAATATCACTTCAATGTGCAGTAAAATATTTAACCATGTAACTAAGGAACTAATGCAGCTTCGTGTAAATGACATGGTCCAGATCCACCCTTCAAGAGCACAGCTACAGATGCCCCAAGGCAGCATATTCTTCCATATTTAATGGTTATATGTGTTTTTATTCTACCAGCCACATTAGGCCCTTACTCTTTCAGCAATATGACTTCTCCATCAGAGGCAGGAAGGTGGGAGCCTAAGAATCTCTGAGTACTGCAGATTTTCATGGCTGAATCATTCCGATTTGGGGCCAACTATTCATTCAGGTCCCACCAGAGCATCTGAGATTTGAGGGCTGTGAGCTGTCAGATATTGTGTGATAAGATCTGAAGGTGAGACATGGCATCTCTCTTCTGTCAGTGGCATAATCTTAATTTAACCCTGAAAAAGCCATTGAGCCAGGGAGGGGAAGCACCTAAGGGACACCATGCTCTAGGAACACAGCTAGAGACTCACTGTAACCATGTTCAACCCACTTAGAAACTGATTTACAGCCTTCCCATAAATTATGGCGTGGGGAGGCAAGGAAACAGTCCCAAACTGGGGTTGCTCTTCCCCAAGCCTTAGGATAAACTGCAGGAAAAGACACGTAATGAACAACAAACTTCACTATGCAACTTACACTGGACAAGGAGCACTAGTTACATGTATTCTGATGATAAAAACTATTTTTGTCCTGCTGCTCTTGCATGAAACAGGGGGAGAAAGAGTTAGTTCAGGGTAACAGATGCCCTTAGTTTGCAGTTTCTGCTCTTTCATGTTTGATGGATGTCCCACCAGCTCATGTAGGGAAGAGTTCACCCACGCTGTCCGAATATGGCTTATCAGCTTTGTGTCTCTGTGGAAGCCTCACTCTAAGTGCATGACATCTCTGGACGCCTGCAAAGTCATCCTATCTCTAAGCTAAGATTAGAATTTCAAACAAAACTTATTACAAAGCAGGATTTTCTGAAAGGGCTGGACAGGGCTATAATGTGGAAATTTCAGATTCATGTCTAAACGCATTATTTAATCCTGATTTTTAGATAGGCGTAATTGTAAAGTGATATTTACCATAATATCAGTAATGCTTGTGGGTGGAGGGGAATGAAACAGCAAGAAGGAGACACATGAAGGGCCATAAGAAAACTGGACCTAAAACTGCCATCAATTCTGATCATTTTTTTCCCTGAAAAGGCTGTGTTCACAACACTCAGACACTCTGTTCCCTACCAAACGGGTTAGGAGACGTTTTAGGAGATTTTCCCAGCTATTACTTAAATCTCAGACTGAAGTGTGCATGTGGCAACCATGCAAGTATTTAAAAGGTCAGAGTGGAAGGGTTTTAGTAGCTGTCACTCTCCAGAGCATATTCATAGACTAAAACTTGGAGAAATGGATGCTGTGCTCAGAATCATGGCTGGAGCTCCTGATCCTCACATCCCCACAGTCATGGCCCAGCAGGCTTCCTCAAAACTCATCTCCAGTAGAAGTGAGCAGGAAGGCATCTCTTCCAGTATTGAACAGCCAGAGAGGAAAAGATAAGCACCTTTCCTGCAATGTGTGATGGTGGGTGAAAGGATCAGTAACTTTGTTCAGCCACACTGGGGCTGTGCCAGGATATTTGTGTGTGTTTGATGGATCCTTTCCTATCTCAGCTACAAGAATTTCAGCCTCTACATGGTGCCCAGTTAAGGGGGAGGAAACCTCCAGCAGGTTAGAGGGGAACACGTGGGCCTGAGAGCTCACAGGGAACTCTTGACATTGCCAGTGCTGGCAGCAGTTTCTGTTCCACTTGAGTAGCTTGAGGAATGTCACTCCTTGCTCCCACTTGCCCTCAAAGATAGACTTCATCCATTTTTCCAAACTAGCTGCTAATCCACACACTAACTATACGTCACACAGTTGCACTCCCTACCAGCAGAGATGGGGTGGGGAGAGAAGCAGCAGCTTGAGCTGGGTGAGAAGGGGTGAGGCTGAAAACAGCCACACACATGGGTTGATGCTCTGAAGTGGCAAGTAAATAAAACAACATTTCTTGGTGTTTCTGTGTTCCCAGTTATAAAGCTGTGGATTTCAAGAACTTCAGAAGAAACTGTGCAATTGGACATGTGGCATGAGCTAATTTGTGTCAGAAGCAAATAATACAATTCAGGGATCTCATGAAGAAGTGAGGGGTGGGAAGTGTTCCATGCAGTTCCCCGATAGTTGTTGTTGTTTTTCTTTTGAGTTGCACCTAACAGCTGTACTGCGGAACACCAGTCTTGTTTCTAGCCCTAGAACAGAACAAATAATTCACAGGAGCTAAATGGGAGAAGGGCAGAGCAAGAGAATAAGGAAAAGGGAAAAGGGGAAAGGGAACTGGTACTAAACCAATAGTTACAGCCAAGTGAAATGCACTTTTGGGGCTGCATGAAACAAATGAGTCAGCCCCTCTAGAGCTGTCTCTGCCACCTCATTCATAGAAGGGTAATTTCCCAAGTTCTCCAAGCCCAGCCCATGAAGTGCCACACACCAACAATGCTGACCCTGCAGATACCCACCCAAGTGATTTTATGTGTTTGTACTCAGAGTCTGGTTAAAATCCAAAGGCATTTGGCTTAGACCCTGATTTTTCAGCTTCCCATCTGCCTAAAGTTAATTTCACACATAAATATTTAGCTAATTGCCTAATATGACTGGGGCTTTGTGTCTGTCTCTCCTCTGGCTACTGGGTATGTGGTATTAGCAAAGGCCAGCGCTGGAGAAGTTTCCAGGAACCACTCATCTATTTAAAGTTGAGCACATGCATGTGTTCAGCTGGGTGGATATCTTCAAGCTGAGGATTATACTGCCTGTCAAATGTGCCTTCTCAGTTTTTCCAAGCCTGAGTATGCTTAAAACCTTCCTGATTGCACCAGGCCTGTCAAGCTTTTCCCTAGTTTACAGAGAGGAGTGAGGTATTTTGTTCTGTAGAAATTTTACACCCTAGAGGTGATTCACTTGAGTGATACACAGAAAAGTTTGTAACCTCCCTACTGAGTGCACACACACACTCGCTCTCTCTCTCTTACACTCCTTGGATCCAAGGGAGTTAATCTGACAAAATCTCTGTACTTTCCTTCATTAAAATCTGAATTTAGATATTTTCATAAAGTTGCTGCACTGTTTATTCTCACCATTACAAACCCTAAGACTTAAAAAGAAAAAAAAAAAAAAAAAAGCAAAAAGCTGCGATTTCCAAGAATGCAAGTTTCCATTAAACAAAAGGGCCAAAATTGCTAACCTCAACCAGTGGGAAAGAGAAAGAACTTCAGGGATTTCACTGGGGAGGTGGAGGAGAGGTTGTCATTGTACATAATTCTTCCTACACCCGTCCCAAATACAAATCCTCATATGCCAGTGCCCATTTCCCAGCTGAAGATTACAACGGGCCTGATGCTGCTCAGCAAGAGCTGTGACCCGTTAAAAGAAATGTCAAAATGTCTTTCCTTCCTTTCTTGCAGAGACAGGTAATTAAGTTTATCCAAAGCTGCAAAGGTCATGACATTCTGGCTTTGGTTCCTCAAACACTTACGCACAAGCCTCGCTTCCTCTGCCTCAGCCAGATTCGAGGGAAGATAATGTTAGGAAGGCAAAACTCTTGGCTTGCCAGGGGAAGCAGGCAGGCGCGCAGTTCCGTGTAACTAGAACAGACCAGCAGCGTTAGCACCTCGTCTCGCTGTTAAATGGGCTGGAACCTGCCTAAAACACCCTCAACCCATTGCCCACAGGCACCGCGCAGCGCAGGGAGCGTGTGCGCCCGTGTTCCGCATCCCGACCGCCGCTCCGAGCCCCGGCCCCGCATCCCGAGCCCGAGCTCCGCATCCCCAGCGCGACTCCCCATCTCCAGCCAGAGCCCCGCATTCCCATCCCCAGCCCGAGGCCCCTATCCCGAGCCCGAGCTCCGCATCCCCAGCCCCGCATTCCCATCCCCAGCCCGAGCCCCGCATCCTCAGCCCGAGCCCCGCCCCGGCCCCTCCGCGCATCCCCCCGAGCCCGAGCTCCGCTCCGCCCGGCCCGGCCCGGCCGCGTCCCGCCCCGTTGTGCGGTGAGTGGCGGCCGGGGGCGGGGGGACCCTGCGAGGCTCTGGGGGTCAGGCAGCCCTGCCCTCCCCCGGTGGGACGGGCCAGCCGCCGGGGAGCCGGGCTTTCCGTGGGTCTGTTCTGTCACCCGTTTGGGGACAAAGTTTGGGAATAAAGGGAGGGTTTCCCCGCCTGATCCCGGAAGGGACGGAGAGCTGCGAGGGAAAATGCGACCGCTTGCTCCGAGGAGTCCCGTTCCCCGCCTGTTGCACCTCCAGCTCAGCTCCTCCTTGTGATGCTCTAGGGGAACGAGGCAGGAGCTCCCCACAGGCTGCTGGATGAGCTGCGGGGCTGCAGCCGTAAGGAGAGAGTCTCCTCGCGTCTCCGCAGACTAACTTCGGCTCTAACCACAGACGTCTGATTCTTCAGGTCCTAAAGGATGCGAATAACTTAGTGCTTCGTGTTCCGGTCCCCATCTGAGCCCTGCTGTCTCCCGGAGAAACAGCCTGAGGAACCGAGCTGGTGTCTGTCACGGTACTTTACACCGACTTTGTCAGACTGCTGTGCAGCCTCCCTTCCTGCAAGGAGTCTCCAAATAGCATCTTTAATATCTGCTACGAGCTGATACCGACTGCTCATATAAAAATGGTGCTCTGAGAAAGAGAGGGCACTGTAGAACCAGCATTTAATGTTGTGGGGTTTGGCAGGGGGTACCTTAATCGGGGCTTCTTGCACAGGTGACAACTCTGACCAGGTTCACTCTTTTTTGCAGGGTAAAGCAAGCCCTGCAGATACTTCCTAGAGGGACCACCCCTCATTTTGCATCTTGCTGAGTGGACTATGGTGGCAGGAAGATGTTGGCTCGCAAGAGTATCATCCCTGAAGAGTATGTGCTGGCACGGATCGCTGCCGAGAACCTGCGGAAGCCGCGCATCCGCGACCGCCCGCGCAAAGCCCGCTTCATCGCCAAGAACGGCGCCTGCAACCTGGCCCATAAGAACATCCGCGAGCAGGGGCGATTCCTGCAGGACATCTTCACCACCCTGGTGGACCTGAAGTGGCGTCACACGCTGGTCATCTTTACCATGTCCTTCCTGTGCAGCTGGCTGCTGTTTGCCATGATGTGGTGGCTGGTGGCCTTTGCCCATGGCGACATGGACCCGAGCACAGAAAACCCTTCGAACAGCACGAAGTGGACGCCGTGCGTGACGTGTGTCAGGTAAAGTAAAGTTTGGTGGGATGAAGGAAGGGCAGGGACAGAGCTGCCAGCTGTCCTGGTGTTGTCTGAAGTGCAGCTTTTGGTTTACATGAACCATTGGGTTTGGTTGAGACAGTTGAAAAGTGCAGTATTTTCCTCTAGATTGCGTAAATTCAGCAAGCCTCCCAGGCTTAGAAAATACTGTACTGTAGATGTCTTTGATTCCTTACAGGATCTGAAAGAGAGGGAGACCTGCTGCTTTTCATATGTCTCCACACTCTGTGGGTAACTCGATTGGCTGTCGAGATAAGAGCCTGCTGCAAGAGTGGGTATGTGTTATATGTATTGTAACGTTGTCTACGGCAGCGGGAGATCCCCAGCGCCACATTGGCCAGAGGTGCTCCCTCCGAGAGGCAGGGAACCAGCCCTGGGTGCCAGGCAGGGCACCAGTCAGAGGTGCCAGGAAATGTGTAACTTAAGACAAAACTGAGTGTGTTTTGAGATTACTCTCCTGAGAGTGTTAAATATGTGGGGCTTCAAAATATATTGGTGAACCCATAGGCCAGAAATTGGACAGAGGAACACTTTCAACACTGTGCATTTGTGTCAGACAGTGAAAGCTTAAGGGGTGACTGGATTAAATATCACCTGCTGGAGTGTTCCCAAAGCCATGACAATTGTCAGGACGCTGATAAGCTGACACAAACATACATGGAAGAGAAGACTGTGAATTAGCGGTGGGGTAAGCTGTAAGATAACTTAAGGATCTCATCAATTAAATCTGCTTTTTAAACACTAGTTTTTTAGATAGAACCTGGTGGTTCTGTACCACCAGGCTGCCCCAGATCATCTGCCTCTACACATTGCAATGCTGTGAGGGTCTGGGTGCTGCAGGGTGCTCTGAGATATCAGTGAATCCACTTCCCTTTTCTCCCTTCTCCCAGAAAGTTTTGAGGTACCTCACCAAGTCTAAAGGGCCTTTCTATCTGGCCCATGAGGTAGCAGAGATTTAATTCTCCCTTTGTTTTGACAGTTTTTTTGCTAAATGGGGATTTTCCAAGGTAAAAGAAGAGGGGATTTTCCCAAGCTACCCTTCACCAGGTTAGGGAGAATTGGAGCAGGGGTTGCTGTCTTGTTTCTTTTCTGATGTCTGGCCACAAGCAGTGTCCTCTGAAATGAGATGTCATGACCCAGCTTGCACTCGCAGGAGCATTACCCCCAGCATTTCTGGGATTTGTGGGATCTGTCCAACCAGAATTAGTGAACAGCTACAACCCTGCAGCTCTCCAGGGTCAGCTGAGGGGACATCCCTGTGTGTGGCTGGTGGCTCCCTCAGCGTGGCTGCTGTGTCACCCTGCAGATCCTAAGCTGGGGGCCAAGGGCTTCATGCCACTGGGGCCAGGCACATCCACAGCCAGGACTCTGCCCCTCTTCCCTCTCCATAGCTGCCTGTGGATCTTCCAGGATGTCTGCTAGGAAGCAAAATGAATGAATCAATATCATTTCAGGTTTAGCCCATGCCAAAGAACATGCACCCCTCCCTCACAGGGTGTCCAGGCAACAGCTGCTCCAGTGCCCATGTCCAAGCCATGAGAAATCTCTTCCTTTCCTAGGGAAATCTGGCGACCACTTTGGTCAAAGTCATGAAGTAATGATGTGATTGCTGACATCTTTAAGAATGGCAAGTTTTTGGGTGTAAAATATTTCTAGTATTGGAATGCCAAAATCATGGCAAAAAATTTTTAGCCTACTTCCATGAGGTTTAGGCCCACCAGATATTTCAGGAGAGCTCCTTGTGTGGGTGCCATTACCTATTTACAGGAAAACCTGGTTTTGGAAATTTTAACCAGTGCCTAGAGCTTGTACAGCCCTTTTATTTTACGAAGTACTGCAGAAATTTCTAAGCCTCATATCTCTTTGCCACAGAAAGCAAACATTATCCAAAGTGGAAAGCTGCTACACATCTCAGAGGGGAAGGGCCTGGGAACAGTGTGATTTGTACTTTCTCTCTCCCATTTCACATGGTTAAATGCTTTCCAAACTTGCTCTTTCACTTACTTCCACTGTTAAAAAGACGGATTTTTTTTCTTTTTTTTAAAGAAGGGTGTTGCTAAGGGAGGTCAGACTACTTACTGGACAGAGTTTTAAGCTAAATTAAGCTGACTGAAATTGAATCCAAAAGCTGCATTCTGCATATAACTGAATATTCATGATTATAAGAAATCATTCCATGGATTCCATTAAATAACACCTTTGTCCCTGATTTCTTCAGAGTGAAATACAAAATAAACCCCCTCAATACAGAGGAATTTGTTAATGATTAAGAATAGAAAAGGCAAAATAAGAAAGTTATTTTAAAGATACCTGTGCAGAGACTGGCTGGTTTGCTCGAAGATGGACTTTCTTATTGCCCAGAAAATTATCCTTGATATTGCCTATGCTATTTAAATGTCTCTTCGATACCCCAGTGAAAATATGACTAGAAAAGAAAAAAAATAATTTAAAAGCAGATTAATTGAAAAGCAAAGCAAAGCCAATGAATTCTTTAGACCCATCTTCATGGGCAGGATATATTTTCTACTGGTATGGCCCTGTTAAGCATTGGATGCTTCAGATTTATTGTGTTGCACTGGAAGGATGTATCTGGAAGGAATAAAGGAATAAATAAATATAAAAGGAAGTTAAAGACCCTGATATATACAGGGGATATGACTTTGTGGTTACTATAAATAATGTATTTTGGGAAGTTTGTGGACAGCATTTGCTGATGTCCGGCACCATAGCATTTTAGGGTAATTAACTTAAACCCACACTTCTACATCCCACTTCTGTGTTGAAATTTTCCAGCTGGTCTTGCCCTGGCAGTGAGCTGAACCCAAGCCCTGGGTCACAGCACTGTCCTGCTGCCAGGGTGTGCAGGGGGCACCTGGGGGGCACTGGCCTCTCTGCAGCCTCATCCTGCTCACTCACAAGGTGAGCAAGGGTTTGGGAAGTATCACAAATCTGGGAAAGCCCCTTTTCCCCCACCAGGAAATTCTGGGTCACGATTCAGGTAGCATGAATGAAGTGCTGCAGTTTTCCCTGTTTCCTTTCCCTGCACAGGCTGGTGGAAGGATCTCAGTGTGCCAGCTGATTGCCCATGCTTGCCAAAACTACCTCTCTCCATCACATGGGATGGAGAAGGTGGAAAGCCCAGCTGTTCCAGAGCTGTTCACTAAGCCAGTGGGCAGCCTGTGCTCCTGGACAGAGATTCCCTGAACTGCTCAGGGTCACCCAGATGGTCTTTGAGGAGCTCAGGCTCTGAGGTCTTCCCTGCTACCATTAGACACTACAGCAGCCATACAAATCTGAGCCACCAAGCATGCAATGCTTTGGCTGGTGTTAAAAGAAGGCTTATGTGTACTAGAGCCATACAAACATGTCTTTAAGTTTGTTTCTGGAAGTACATGTTAACAGCTTCTCAGTGTGTGCTCTGTGTCCTGAGAGTTAACTGGGTGCAATCTTCCCCTACAGGTCTTTCACCTCTGCTTTCCTCTTCTCCATCGAAGTCCAGGTGACCATTGGCTTTGGGGGCAGGATGATGACCGAGGAGTGTCCCCTGGCCATCACAGTCCTGATCCTGCAGAACATTGTGGGGCTGATCATCAACGCCGTCATGCTGGGCTGCATCTTCATGAAGACGGCGCAGGCTCACCGGCGGGCCGAGACACTGATCTTCAGCCGGCAGGCGGTCATCGCCGTCCGCAACGGCAAGCTCTGCTTCATGTTCCGTGTGGGGGACCTGAGGAAGAGCATGATCATCAGCGCCTCAGTGAGAATCCAGGTCGTGAGGAAGACCATGACCCCTGAAGGAGAAGTCATACCCATTCACCAGGTGGATATCCCCGTGGATAACCCCATTGAAAGCAACAACATTTTCCTGGTGGCTCCCTTGATCATTTGTCATGTCATTGACAAGCGGAGTCCTCTTTATGATATCTCTGCTTCCGACCTGGCGCTCCAGGACCTGGAGCTCATCGTGATACTGGAAGGGGTTGTAGAAACCACAGGCATCACGACACAGGCGAGAACCTCCTATGTGGCAGAGGAGATCCTGTGGGGTCACCGCTTTGTGCCCATTGTCACCGAGGAGGAAGGCGTGTACGCTGTCGACTACTCCAAGTTCGGCAACACCGTCAAAGTGGCTGCGCCGCGCTGCAGTGCCCGGGAGCTTGATGAGAAGCCCTCCATCCTCATCCAGACCCTGCAGAAGAGCGAGCTGTCCCACCAAAACTCCCTGAGGAAGCGCAACTCCATGAGGAGAAACAACTCCATTCGGAGGAGCAACTCCATGCGGAGAACCAACTCCTCGCTCATCGTGCCCAAAGTGCAGTTTATCACACCCGAGGGGAGCCAGAGTGCCTCAGAAACGTGATGCACAGCTTTGTGCTAGGGCACTGGGCTTCAGAAGGAGGAGGCACCTGTGGTGTTTTGCTTCAATTTCCTTTTACTTAAGAAAACAAGAACACAATGCAGAAGAGAACCATGCAAGAACTATTTATTCCATTACTTACTGAAAGCATCACCTAATGGCATTAGAAAACACCTTAGCACTTAGTGTATGAATTAATAAAAAATGGCATGTACACTAAAGAAAACACACTTCACTCATGTAATATAATGTGTATTTATACTTCTTTTAATGGCATGCTGATTTTTTTAATCGTATTTTTCCTATCAAGGGTCTCTTTCTTATCTTCTGCTGGCTGTCACAAAATGTGGGGCTTTCCTATGCAAGTGAGTGCTTCACAAAACTTCTATATTCAACAGCTCCCACGGATTTTATGCATGACATTTGGATATTGATCTTTTTGTGTGAATTCCTTGTTGTCTTAAAGGGAGTAACTAAATTCCTCAAGGATTTCACTGGAGAAGAGCGACCATTTCACCTTTGGTTTCCCAGGCTTTTTCTTTTTTGTTTGTTTGTGGCAAGGGCATTTTGAGAGCAAATTCAGGTCAGGTGTTATGACCTGTCCATCCCACAGGAAAGCTGGTGTCATTCCAGGCAGGAAAACCAGCAAAATGATGGAGTGCTGCTCTTCTTCTCAGGGTGAAATACTTGGCTGCAGGACAACACACATCTTAGATTAGCTGTAGGCCAAGCTGAGAAATCCCAGTCCTCCTGGCTGCCACCTGGGCATTTGTTTCATTGAAATTATTCAAGCTGGAAAAAGAAGATGCCTCTTTAACATTCTCATAATGACAGAAGACCAAATCCTGTTTTGCTCTCTCTGATAGATTCATACATGAAGGAAACACATGTATTTGTTTCACTTACTTTTCATAGGATTAAGTCTGCATCCTCCAGAAGAAGGTTATTTTTTGCCAGTGGGAACTCATGAATGAGAATGAGAGGGAAGCCTGCCAATAATATCAGAGATAGTATTTTCAAAACTATCTGAATGCTTTTCTGGAGGACTTGGATGCTGCTGCTGAATTCCTGGGTTTTTAGCAGTGCCTCACCTGTGTTTTTATATAATCTGGCATTGAGAATTGGTAGGAAGAAGCTTTCCTCTTCAAATTAAAATGGGCATTTGTTACCTGTAGCCTTCCCAAAAATGTCATCACACATTTTTATACAGGAATACATAAAAGTAAACAACTAATTCTGTCACATTTGGTAGCCTAAATTGATACATGTTTTTTCCCCATGTGAGTAAGCATAACTATGGACAAGTTCCCATTCAAATGTCTTGCAGAAATTATTTTATGTCTGTGGGTTAAGAGAAGTACTGTCCTTGTTCTGACCCTCCAAGTCACTCAAACATTTAAATGTTTGCTTTTTTCTCAAGGTGAAACAGTCAAAGCTGGATTCTCATTCTCTTTGAAGGAGCTCACCAGCAATTTTTGGATGGATGGTTTCAGGCTTCATGAGGTGTTGGATGGTGGCATGCTTTGAGGTGTGGACTCCCTGCATTTGGAACAGATGCTCTTCAGAACAAAAACTGACAAAATACTTCATCTGAAGCAGCAGAGGAAATTGAAGTTTCTGCTGAAAGCATTCATTCCCTGGCCTGCCCATTAATGTTCTGGAAGGGTGGATGGTGAACATCTGGAGAAATTAATCTGTCCCTTGTGTGTCCAAACTATGATCAGCTGCCGCTTCCAAGAAGAGTCAGAGTGAAGCATTGTATTACAATTTGTCTCTGTCCTCCATTTCCGGGACTGTGAACTTCTCTGAGGCTCTCTGTTGGATATATGGTTAAGTCAGATGCTGTGCAAAAGCAGGTTTTATACAAAATAATAATAAAAAGAGTTACAATAATCTCTTGGTTTGAAAGACAGGTGTCTGCCGTGGAAGGTGGAAATCTCCCTTGGAATGGAAAAAAATATGACCCCTTTCCCTCTGAATTATTACCACTTGGAAATTAAGGGGCTTTCAGACAAAGATATCTGAAAAGGAATAACAGTTCTTTACTAGTCTGTATAGCAAGGCAAACAAACAACAGCAGCAACACGAACAGAACCAGGAGCGCACCCGCAGCCGGCTCGGCCGCGGTGCTCTCCCCGTTGCTGCAGTTCCGGTCACGGCCAGCAGGGGCGCCGCTGGCTCCCGGCCGGGCAGGGCGGGTGCGCTGATTCCTGCAGGGGGCGCCGTGCGCGAGCTCGGCCGCGTCTCCCTCACGCAGGAATGGCGCGGCCTGGGTGGTGAGAATGGGCCTTAGCAGGGACCGGGGGGCAGCGGCCGGGACAGCAGGGATGAGCAGACACCAGAGCAGCCAAGGAAATGTATCAGAAACTCCACAGCTGTAGCAGGTGTCATGGCAGGCAGGGGTGATGGGTTAGAGCGTAGAGGAGAAAGCAGTGGGACTGGGCAGTGGCAGCCAGACTCCTCCCGTAGCAGCTGCCGCATGCAGCCGGGAAGGGGAAGAGGGCTGGGGTCCTGGGTTTCTCCCCTGAGGCACCCAAATAGATGGTAAGGGTCCCTTCCAGTCAGATTGGGTGTTAGTAATGTCCCAGTCCAACAACTGCTCTTACGAGCAAAGGCTCACCCATAGTAGGAGACACAGTGGAAGGACAAAAGCTCCGTCATGGCAGCGACTGCAGACCAGCTGTGCCTACTCTGATGCCAAGAGCGAGAGGAGCCCAGCCCAGCCCCTCACCACCCAGCCAAAATCTCATGGTATCTTTGCCCTTCCAAAGAGAAAACAGTAGCCAGCAGCATGCTTCACCCACCTTTTTGTCTCTCTTAAGTACTGCTCGTTATTGTCTCCTAGTCACAGATGTGACAAAATTCGATAAGAGAAGGAAACAAAAGGAAAAATTGTAACCCCCAACAAATAATTACTTCTTCCATCTCTGATTTTCCCTATTCCTTTCCTTCTTGTTTCTTTGTATTCTTCATTCATTCTTCTATACTCCTGGTCCTTCCTGTATCCCAGCTTCTTCCATGGTCCTTTTGAATATTTTATGTTACCTATATTACCTCATTATTCTCTCAGTATTTCAAATGAGCTTTTTTTTTGCCCAGAACCATTTTCTCATTTTCTCCTTCCAAATTTTATTTCATCTTCATGGCTCTCTCTGCTTCACACCTAATACACTCTGTTTCTTGGAACACTACTGCAGGGATATTGGTATTTTGAGGTCACACTAAAACACCTCAGTCATATGCCAGGATGCTGAACAGATAAATAATGCAGAGTTTTGTGCCATGAATGTTCCGTTCATATGTGCTGTGCTCCTGCTCCATGCAGAAAATCCTTTCATGCAAAGCCCCTTTCTTGAGCCAGATTTGCAGTCCTGGAAGAGGTCAGGGACAGAGGCAGCCAGTGGTGGAGAGCAGGAGAGGGGTCTTTGGCCTAGGAGCTGCTTCCCTGACTGAAAGGACAGATTTCAGACCCAGCTTTGCAATATCATTGCATGTACTTTCAGACCCAGATTTGCCAGCTGAGAGGGCATCAGCTGGCAGCACCACAGCTCAATACATTTAATTATTTATTCTCCCTGGCAACTTTATCAGAAAGGGGTTTTATTTTAAATTTGAAGCCTTCTGTTTGCAATACAGCCTGATAAGTTAAGGATCATGGTGAGATTCCTACCAAAAAGTGCTGACAGTTCATGTTAGCAGTTAACCGTCCATCTCATTGATAATAATTTAGTAAATGAGGTTCAACAAGGTATCAACATCATCCCTTCACACTTATTTGTGTCCCTACCATTCCCATCCCTCTGCAGCATGGTGTAACTAGAACTGCACATTTGACATCACTTATTCTGTGAATTTAATATGCTTTGGCTCTTTGTGCAGCCTACCAGAACAGCAAAACTGTTTTCTAAGCTCAGAAAAGTAATTTTAAAGTCCTTCCAGGACAGGCATAATATCTGGGATTACACTTTACTTTTTCTTCCTAGCTTTCACCTAAGGAGCTTCTCTGTTTTAAACAGAGAAATGACAGTGAGAGCCTTTGTCCTTGTTTGTGACGCCCAGAAGATTCAGAGTTACCGTGGTGGGGACACAGAGCAAACAAACACAGACAGTGCTCACAGGGGATGTAAAGGTTAATGCTCCGGGGTTGAAGCCAAGATCTGAGCGATAGGATTTGGAGGAAACTTTCCCTGTTGGCAGCTGATTCTATGGCTGTCACCTTCAGGACTTCTTGTGCTCTCTTTTGCAAAATCTGGTGCGAGCCAGGGACAGAAGCTGGAGCTTGGCACTGCAAAGCCGTGCTGCAAGGCACACCTTGAACCTCTCTACTACCCCTGGCATCACTCTGGCTTTGTAAAACAGTTCTGGCCTTGTAAAACGGTTCTGCTCCTTGAGCATGTCTTCATGAGCACGTTGTCCCGCAGCAATCTGCCCTGGTCTATACAACTGCCTGCCTCTTTCCACAGAAGGGCTGCCCTTCCTTCTGGGCTTTCTGGGGTACTCCGGACATTGTAAAGTGAGAGCCAGAGGAACATTCAGATTTAGGTAACATCTCATGTGTGCCATGGCCCTTTGCCCTAAAGCCATGTGTCACTCCAGGCCAAAGGGTCATTTCAGAGGTTTTGCCTCACAGCCATCGTGAATGAATTTCATGGAAGTCTGAGCCTTTATCTACACTTTATAAAGTTCAGGAATCATGCTTTTACTTTGCAATCTGGATAACAGCATGGACGCACTATTTTTTCTGATTGAAAATAAAAAAGATGGTTAATTCTCCACAGCATTTTTTTCATCACAAACTAGAGACCGAGGACATTTTGTGAAACCAGTTTCCAAGCACTCCAGTGGTTATTATTAGCAAATGTTTTTTGCTGCAAGCTGCAAAAGTAGTTAGCCCAAGACCAGAAAGGAGCTTTGACAGGAGAAAAACCATTCAATATTATATGATGAAGGGAACAAAGCTTTCATTATTTTCACAAATTATAATCTCTGCTGGGACTGGTGATTTCAAAACACTGCCGGGGGCAGGGGGGAGTATCTCTTGAATAGCCAGGTGAGAGTTAACTTTTTCTCCCCCACATGCTTATATTAAAATATTTTTTCCCTATGTTTGTGTTTACATGACATCCAGACTAATCTAAGATGATATACGGGAATTTTCTAATACCCTTAGCATAATTATAATGCTTCTCCTATTAATAATCCTATCTCCCTGAACTGTGTTTTCTATTTTCCCTTAAGAATTCTTTGAACACTATTAAAAAAAAAAAAGAGAGATTTTTGTTGTGATAACTGGACAGTAAAGATAAAATATTCCCATATTGCCTTACTGGATGCTGAAGAGAAATTTAGCCCGCAGAGACAAGATCAGTGCTGTCCAAGAGAAACAGCCACTGGGATTGAGGCACTCACAGTCAGGACCCACCACCAAGGGCATGGATTAAAAGAAATATTTAAAAATAATAAGTATTCAGGGGTTTTCTGGCTGAGGACTCTCAGAACACTGATGAGCTATTAGCTAGCAGTGAAGGGAATATTCATCAAGACACACTTCAATGCAAGGAAGACAAAAAATGTCCATTCAAGAAAAAATATAGTCCATACTTTAGCTATTGCTACCAATTATTTGAACATTTAGGTTATTAAAGATTCAAAGAGGCAAAAAAATAATGTTGGATTCCCTCTTCACCTTTAACAAAAGTTTAACACCTTTTTTTTTTTTGTACCCTGAGGAAGGGTTGATCTATGTGAAGACGTCACTCCCAGCACAAACATGCTGTAATTTTCTGGAGGATACTTGTTAATCTCTGCACACTTTTCTGGGCCCAGTGTGGGAGTAGCTGTGCATGATGTCATGGCCTGTATTGCTCAGTATGTCAGATGGGATGATCTAATGGTCCCTGCTGCACTTCAAATTTATGGATAGAGAGAGTTTAATGAATTTTGGTCAAGAGGAAGTTTTCCTCTGAGTCTTAAATTAATCTCCCACAGAGGAAACAAACAAACATGGGGGAACAGAAACCCCAGCAGAGTTAGGCATCCCCAAATGGTTGATTTAATTTGACAAATGCATTGCAGTGCTAATTATGGATTCTTCAAACAGCATTGAAAAATGTCCCTGGGGACAATTTGTAAAAATTAGGGTATCTCATTGTTACAGGAGTTTACTTGGATTCCTCCTGTTGTTAAATTTTGGCTTAGTAGCAAGGATGAGAAAACCAGATTCTGTGTGGGCCAAAGTGAAATTATGTTTCTTGATTTTATGGTCTGAGGTCTATTACAAAGACCATAAAACTGAGGAATGGCACTGGAGTGACTGCAAAAAGGTATTGTGGTTTGGGGCTCAGCATCTTCCTCATCCAGGGAACATCACTGCTTTCCTCAAGTGCTTTTTTTTCTTTTGTAACCACAATAGCCATGAAAATTGATTGCATCCTCCCATGGCCCAGCCTTGTTGTCCTTCAGGGTGTATTTTTTGATGTTAGGTCTTTCATTCTGGGTCATCTGGTTGGTCTGTCAGAAAGGGGCTGCTTCTGCTGACTGTCATGGTTTCCAAATTCAGTCAAGGGCAGTTCATGAAGCAAAACTGAAGGGTTGTGACACACACTGAAAGAAACTCAGTTTGAGCGAGAGCAAGTGACAATTGTTTTCCCCTTGGGTGGTCAGCTTTTCGTCTCACAGCTTTTCAAAAATATATCAAGTACTAATAAATGTTGTCTGCTCAGCCTTAGCTGGTGTTTTAAATCATATTATAAACAGATACTATTCTTGGCTGATCAGCTTAAAGTGTTTGGCATGTGCTATTTTTTCCATATACAAAATCTCACTGCATTCTTTAAATATTTTGTGTTAAATTAAGAGAGTAATAAAATTTCTGGACTGAAGCTTTCCTTATAGTCAGCTCCTTTATACTGTCAACATCCACATGAAAAATGGAAAACAAGACTGAATGTGCTGCATAGAATATTAAATTTAACCTAATTTTAAAGATGTGAATATCCTTCAGTTTATATTATCAGCAAGTATGGTGTTACCAGTCATGGGCGTTTTCCTTAAGGGACAATAATCTGTTCAAATATCAATTCGATACTCTGGTTAAAGATAAAAAGCAGCAGGTAATGAGTCCTAATTCTGCCGTATCAATTATGAGAGGAAATGCACAAAACCAGAGAAATAAGAAGTTTAGAAGACTGAAATAAAAAATTTTTGACCATGTACTGAATGGCAGGTGGAACAGTCTTCAAAACAAAGGTGCCAGAGACTGTACAGGTGGCAATGTTTAATCTGAAATCATGCACAAGACACATACAAGCACAGTAATTTAGCATGGAAACATGCAATCAATCATATCTTTGTCATTTCAGATGCCAACATCTGAGCACTCACTCACTGAGAGGCTCTTAGTGGTGCCCACAAAACAGAAATATCATTTTAACTAGGTAGTCACACCTTGCACAGTGTTTGCAATCCACTGCCAGCAAGTGTTGATAACTCCTTAGTCTTTCCAAAACCATGCATCTGTGTATATCAACACATTCTTTCCTATTCCACTTCAAGCACAGAACTATTAATTCCTCAGTAAAATCCTTCAACTTAGGTTCTCCTTGGGTACATTATCAAATCAAAGGAGAAAAGCTTGTTTACCTTGAGATATATATATATACACATTTATATATTTAAAGAAGCAGTGCCAGATTTGACAGTAGGGATTCTCCAAGTTATTTTTGCTTTGGTTTTCCAGCCAAAAGATTCCATTATATATTTATAGAATGAATCCTCATTCTCAGAGACTCCATTGTGCTTTAGGGAGAAAAGACCCTTACTAGGATGGACTTCTCTCCCACCCTGGGCCTCAGCTAACTACACTGACATCTGAGCAAAACTTCCAGCTCCATCTCTTCTGGCAGACATTAAGGAAGGTCCGACACAGCAAAAAGTGCAGGTTTTTTTTTGTTTGGGAGAGCAGGCTCTGAAGTGGGAATTTTCATCCTTATTAGGTCAACCTAGCAGTGATTAATGTGACATGATGTCACAGGAGGAGCGTTGGTTGTGAGACCAGGTTTTGTTTGTAACTCTTTCCAATGTGTTGGTTTAGATTTCTGTCAAGTGTCTCAGTGAGTTTCTCATGGTCACTTTCCTCTTGGCAATTTTCAACTTGACTTACATTTGCATGCAGTGGTAAAGAAAGGCTGGGAGCTCTTACCCCCATTAGGATTTCCAGGCATTTCATATGGGTACTTTGGGAATGTCATTTGGGATATGACACTGGGGAAATAAACTGTAGAGGAAAAATGTGCGCATGCACAAATGTGTGTGTGCAAATACACATCCAAAGTTTGTTGATGTTTTGTTCCTGCTGTGGAAAGGGAAGAGGTTTGCTTAGTAGCAACAGGTTCCAGAACTCCCTTTGAAAAACCTGCCCACAATAATTTGGTACCTGAAATCATCAAGAGGCTGTGGCATTTCAGCTTGGTAAAATTGCCACAAATACAGACCCATCAGCACCATGCACACAGAAGAGGGCAAAAATACCTTTCAAGGGGTGAAATGTTCATTAGCAAAGACACAGAGAGCTTGCCAAATGGTTTCCCTCAGAGATGTGAGCTTTTAAAGGGTAGCACTTACTCTCAGTGCCCATTTGTGTCCCTGGGGAGCTCCCCAGCCATGGATGAGGCCGCAGGGGAGCTGCAGATGCCGTGCAGGATATGGAATTTGGTCATGGAAATCAGCAGCCAGCACAGAGCTACGTGCAGCCCCTTCAGCCAGGCAGGGACTCTCTCCCGGCTGGGTCACAGCCGTGACCATGCGAACTCCCAGCAGCAGCAGCGAGGATCAGCCCCGATCCTGTTGCTCTCCAAAGCACATGTGCCTGATGTGCCCCCAGGGAAGGCTCGCTCGGAGCTGCCAGAGCACAGTTCAAGGAGCTGTCAGAGGCAAACCAGACTCCTGCTTCCATTCCTTGGCTTTTGCTTTTCCTCCTACTAAGCCACTGATTATGGCATGTGAGGGTCTTGCTCACGCTCTGAGCACTGACAACATGGATTCTCTGCAGCAAACAGAGGAGTATGAATGCTGAAACAGTTTGGCTGGGCCACTCCAGTGAACCAGCTCAACAAAGGGCTGCTGGGCAAAAGGAAGAATAAAACCCAGGAATGGTAGGGCAAGCCATCTCTGGCACACATGGAGTATTACAATGAGACAATGACCAGGCAAGATGGAAAACAGGGATATCAGAGACAGCAGACTTGAAGAAATTTGTCATCCAAGGGAGGAGAAGACAGCTCCTCTAGGGAACCAGACTAAGGTGGGAATTCTCTGAAGAAGTCAAGGGACAGATAGTTTTTAAGGAAAGCAGAAGTGAATGTCAGCTGGTCACAGTTTTAAAAACATTTCTTAGTAGATGTACTGTTCTTTCTGGTGAAGTAAATGTGGTTTTGCCTTATTTCAGATCAAAGGCTTCTGAAGGGGAGATCTTCAAGTGCTGGATTCCAGTTGTTGTTTTGGGAATCACTTGTTAAGACATAGGTACCTAAGAAATTGTGAGTTGTAGAGTTCTCCCTGCTAATATGAATAAATAGAACAAAATTAAAACACTCGGGACGCTGTTACCTACTGAGATAAGAAGTGTTCAAGGCCAGGCTGGATGGGAATCTCAGCAACCTGGTCTAGTGAGCTTTGAGGTCCCTTCTAACCCAGAGCATTCTGTGTTTCTGTAAAACACCTGAGCAGCTCTGAAATCCTAAACAGTTCAGCAATCCCTATACATTTGTGTGAAGCCCCCTCCAAATTAGGAGATTTCTTAAGGATCTTACAGTTAAATATCTGCTTAAAGAGTCCAAGCAGGAAGAGTATTCAAAGGGAAAAGTGGCAGGATCTCCAGAGCATAAATCTGTCTAGCAGGGGAGTTTTCCTAATCCTGAAGCAGCTTTTCCCAGGCAGCGTGGGTGTGTGCCTTCAGCCCCAGAGAGATCTTTAATCCTAAACTTCCATAGAAACACAAATATCTTTGTTTAGACATTTCAGTGCAACCTCTGATGGAAAATGAAACAGCAGTAAGGTTCTAGTTGCCCTTTCCATATGGCAGCAGGTCACTTTTGTTCCATAGATTTTCTGGTAAAAAAAAAAAAGGGAGGAGAAGAAGATTATGTAGAAATGGAACATCAATAAAGAATAAAAGATACATCAGTAATCAAGTAAGAAAACAAGATTCAGTGTTCCCTAACATAATATCTCACAGTTCAGTACTGGTTTTGAGAGAATTGGCTCCTTTTGGAGACAGACCTCCAGACACTGCAGGATAGACTGGTGCTGTTTAAAATGCCAGATCCGAACACTGTACAATTAAAATAAATTTAAGTAGGCCGCTTGGATTACTTGTGTGCATTTATTAGAACTGTCCTGCCTGCAAAGTGCCTTCCAAATGTGTGAATGTGAGCAGCTCCTATCTGAAAACACTATCAGGTACAAAGAAGATGTTCAGGTTAGCTACATTTGTTTGACATAATCTGAGCACAATCTGAATCTGGTGTCCTATGGAGGATTTCAAGTTTTCCAGATGCAACCTCATCATATTTTATAACCTTTATTCACACTAACATTGCTGTATTTCCAGAATATAGAACAAATATCTGTTTTAATATTATAAACAGGGTTTGTTCCTGGCTCAAAAACATAAGAAGAGCACCCTAGTTTGCATTCAAGTATGTTGGTCCCCAAATTTGCTGTGGGAAAATGTATAAGAGCAGGGAAGGGCAATGGCCCACCACTGAACAGGGATCTTTGCTACTACAAAGATCTACAGCAGGTAGCTTGCTGTGCTACCTGCCACCAAAACATGGCCAAAGTAACACAGCCCAGCTCAGTCTGGCTCAGAAAAGCTCTGGGAGGACAACTGCCTGCATGTCCGCTGTCATAAACCAGTTTAGGCTTAAGCCTTACAGCTACATAATTACATGTACTTCTTGTAGCCAGGGAAAGAAAAATGACTTATCTCATCTGAGCAAAGGTCCAGTAGTCACTTGAGAAACAAAATGTCAAGCAAGAAGAATCTCCAGGGTACTGAGCATTCCCAGAGGAAGCGAGGGACACGATTCTTCTCAGGAGATTTTCCCACCATTGGAAAGCCAGGCCGTCACGCAGTTTACATAACAACAACAAAAAAAGAACAGATCCCAGCAGTTACAGATCAATTGTACTGTTTTGGCGTGTGATTGTTTGGATTTGGTTTTTTTCCTACTTCATAAACCTGAAATTAAATATCCACAAACAGTATTTTATATCGTTTTCCTGGTGGTACAGCTTTCCCTTTGCCATTTGAAATAGAAGAGCCAGGACTGCAATACAAAGTCTCACTGGTATCAAAACCAGACCACAGTGCTACATCCCCTTCTGACATACATTGCTGTGCTATATGAGAGGAGTTGGAAAACACGATAAGGATGTCATAACTTAATTTACAGGAATTGGTTTTCTGCTGAATTCTCCCATGGAATATGTCCCAGAGTACAGGAAAGGGAGGCTCTGTCTAGTCCCTCATGCATCAGTCAAAACTGGATTTCTCACAAAAATGAAGAAACACCTAAATACCCAAAATACATGTCCTACTTTGATATAACCTTTCTTTACTAAGTGCTAAACCCCAGCATGCTAAGGGAGAGGGATAATTCTTGGATTATTTTTCTGCATAATAAAATGAAGTTCTTGAAAATTACCTTTCTTTCCTCATTACCTTTCTGATGGACTACAGGGTAGGATGAAATTACAGCCGTAGGAATGTATTCTCATTATTTATCAAGCTTGGAGGCTTGATCAGACAGTTTATCAAACAGGCTTTACCAGAAACCAAAGCCTAGAAATCCCCAGGCATTCATTCCCATCCACACAGAACAATATTTTGAGAGAGTGGAAAATCAGAATAAACATTCTTTACTCTGTGTGTATATCTCCACATAAACACGTGTATATGTAGCTCAAGGAACCATTTCAGAAGCAAAGATTTAACAGATATCCTACATAAGCCTTGTGTGTTGTTCTTCTGAAGTCTCCAATGGATTTCTTCTGAAAGCCTTTAAAAGATGGATCCTGACTTCTTCTGCACTGCTGCCTACCTGGCAGAGGATGCAGAGCAGATCAAGGCTTGTGTAAGAAGTACATATTGTCTCTGATGGGACAGAGTTAAGAAATAAGCCCTGGACACAGTATCATCCTTCAGTCATAAGCAGCTATTGGATCACACTTTATGCAGAGGAGAAGCCATATGGCAGCATATTTCACCATACATTTTGGCAATCCATGCTCTGCATTTCCCAGCAAACACATTCTTCCATAATTTAACCATGTCCTACGTCAGTGGTCATTTTTCTTAGCGACAGATATGTGACAGAGCTCCAGTGGAACTTGCTTGCCTTCCTCATGCTTTTGTCCCTGTTTGGCTGAGGCAGACAGAGCTGGTCAGGGACAAATAGAGAGATTCAAAAAATACAACCAATTTAGTTTGATGAAGAGAAAAATGAAGGGTGGGTGGATGAAGAGAGCTCCCTGAGTGTTAAAGGGCAGTTGAGAGCATTGCATTCTTCAGTATCACTGGCCTGTCACCTTGGGGAGTTCATTTCCACATAAATGAAATGTTAACCAGACAGGGGGAAACTGTTCTCACTGTTACAAAGGAGGCAGCTGGCCAGCTCAAAAGGACAAAATCTCTATTCCTCTGGGACATATGGAAACGGTCATTACAAGACAATATTTATTTATAAACACACTTGGCCCCATCAATTGGGCCTGAATATATAGAGGAATGAAGCTTATTAGTAAGATAAAGCTTTCCCATGACCTATAGAGGACACTGCATAGGGACCACAGATGTTCTGTATTAAAAAAGCTGGAAAATTTATGTCAATGAAATGGCCATGAAAAGCTCAGTTGGAAAATAAGTAAATAAATAAATAAGGAGGTCACCAGCAAAGAGAAGGTTAAGGACACTGGAAAATGGATCTTCCAGGATACTTAACCTTTATTTATTTAATTAAGCGGAACAGATCCTGACCTCAGCTGCATGTGTCTCTTCTGAGCAGCTCTGCTGAAGTTACCCAAAATTCTGGATTTGCACCACCAGAACTGAGCAGATGGCTGATCTGTCACACAGGCAAAAAACCCTGTGGCAATGGGATTCACACTCCTCCTGGCAGGGAGGGCCAGGAAAGGCTCAGGGAAGGACTGTGCTTCAGAAGTACGTGCCACTTTCTGATGCAGGTATGGAAAAATCTCTGTCCCTATCAGATGAACTTGTAAGGAGCCAGCCTCAGCTGTATAACCTAAATCATGGAACTCCTTAGCACAGAATGTGTAGCCTATTTTGATATGGAAAATCAGAAAAATGACAAAGAAGCATCAAAAGACCAGATTCAGTTTTCATTTATCAGGTAGGGCCTTCAGATCACAGAATTGGAGAATATACCAAGTTGAAAGTGACCCACAAGGATCATTGAGTCCAGCTCTTCAGTGCATGGCCCATACATCTGGGATCAACCCTCTTTGGTGTTATGAGCACCAGGTTCTGACCAGCTGAGCTAACTTAAGCTCAGTTTAACAGCTGGGCTGTCTAAGCCCATGGATCCTCTCTGCTCTCAGCAGCTCTGATCGTGCCCCCAGCCAAATGCAAACAGTTCCCCATCCTGGCTGGCCTGAAGCCTTGAATCCAAGGGTTTGTGTACCTGCTCACTCTGTGGGAGCTGTGGGAACATGGGTGATGTTGTTTGCACAGCTGTGGGCTCACTGAGCACCTGCAGCCTGGCTCACAGCCTCTCAGCTGCTGCTCCCTCCAGCAGACACGGATGGAGCATCACAGCAGCATCTCCACAGCCATCTTCATGGCCAGGAGCTTTCCTGTCACATACCAGCTCCTTGGGTCCCTCCATCTGCCAGAGGGATGCCTTCCCTCAGAGCCTTCTGAGAGACATCCAGCAGGGAGTACTGATTCTTCCAACCATTTAAACAGATGTCTCATGTTCAGGTGTGCCAGGACACTCACTGACACAGCAGGAACTAGGAAAAAAATACCTGTTTCTTCTTTCTGAAGGAAGTCCCTTTAATGGTTTAGGAGGAGGAGTGAGGCCACAGAACATTAGCTGGGGATGAGACCCCCTTCCCTTCAGTTTCCCAATGAAAATGCTGTCAGAGCACCACAGGTGTGTGAGGGACTGACTGACCACCATCAGTGAAGTCCAAGTTCTAAATCCTGAGGATGCTGCAGCTGTCCCTGACCTGTTTTTCTCCCAAAATTTCCCTAAACCAGGAACGACAGCCAGGCAGGCATTCACACAAGCACAAAAATATGGGTGCACATCCACTCTCAGTTTGCCTCACTTTCTATTCTTCCTTAAACCCCTGATTTCACAGATGACCGTTCAGCTCACTCTATTCCAGAGCTATCCAGCTTGCTCCCAGGCATGGAGAAGGCAGGATATCCTCTGGATATCCCAAAGATATGGGTCCAGGCTGATGTAGTCCTGTTCTCCCAGGACACACCGGCTTGGACCTTCCCAGCAAGTGGAATTCCTGAGCTGGGGGCAGTCACCCTGCAGCTGGTGAGGCCATGGAGGAGCAGGGGACTGTGAGTACCCCAGAATTGGAGCACCTAATAAACATTTGAAATTACTGCTAAAACCCCAAGCAAACCACACTGCAATTCAATATTATCTAGTATTGTTTCCCATGGTAGGATAGATATGTCAGTCTGATTACTGCAGGCCATATTTACAATTACTGAAGAATCTTTTTTCTTTCCTGTGAGCTTGGTATAATTTACACTGAGAGGGAAAAAAATCTCACAGTGTTGTTTTACAAAGTAATTTTCCTTACATTAGTTTTGTTTCAACTTTTCTAGGGGCGTTTTTTTTTTTTTTTTTTGCAGTAGTAAAAAGGAGCAAAATAGTTGAAGCACATATAACCCTCTCTGGTTTATGAAAATGCAAGAATTTTCCACTACTTTTCAATGCAGAGGTGAAAATTTTCATCTGGAGTGTAATAATTATGCAATATGGATTTAGTTGGATATCTTCAGTTCAGTCTTTGATCCAGTGAAACTTTGTGCGGACTTTTGCAACTGGAAGTAAAACAGGATCCATGATCCTTTTTCTTTGCAATAAGAGAAAGAAATCATCATTTATACATCATTAACAGCATTTTAAAACAGTGTTGGCCCCAGTATGAATTCCTGGTGCATACCACGGGTGAGTGGACTTCATGTCATAGATGACAAGTGTTTGATCCTGCAGGTCAGCCAGTTTTCAGGTCACCTCACTGCCCACCTATCTAAACTCCACTTTGCCAGTTTGTCTGTGAGGTTATGAGCTTGATCAGCATGATTTGCACATTTGTTCCTCACTATTCCTAGTCACCTTCTTGTCCTTTATTTGTTTGGAAATAATTTTCAGGATTAGTTGCTCCATCACCTTTTCAGAGATTAGGGTGAGGCTGGCTGGCCTGTAGTTCACCAGAAGGGCCTTCTTGCCCTTCCTGAAGATAAAGGTGACATTTGCTTCTTCCAATCAGCAGGAATCTGCTGATTGTCACTACTCTTCAAAAATAATTGAGAGTGGCCTCACAATGACATTAGTCAACACTTGTGGGAGCAACCCACCAGCACCTATGGGCTGTATATGTCCAGTTTGTTTGTTTTGACACTTACTCATTTGTTTTAATAATATTTGGACTCATTTCTCTAGAAACAGTAGTACTGAACTTGTCATCTCACAGTCTGCAAGTTTTAAGTCCATACACCATCCCATTAACAGAGTCAGAAGTTAGAGATTTCTCCCACACTGCAGTCCTTACTATCTAATTCATCCCTCAAGGTAATCTGGTTTGTTTATAAAACAAAAAGAAGAGGAGATTAAATAATTTTAATGTTGTTCTCTGTAATGAGAGTCCAGAGTCACGTTTGTGCACATTATTTACTCTGGCTCCCCTTGAAACAAGCAGCAGTGTTTCCAAACCAGCGCTGTGTTTTGGGGCTAACCTCTCCAGTTCTCACAGAGGCTATCCTGGGTGGAATTAGAAACACTGATTCATCCCAATTATCTGTGCTCAGAGCCGTTCCCCATCTTCCCATGCAAGACTCTGAGTAAACCACAAAGGGAAAAATACTATCACACTGCAACCTTTCTTTCCAAATCCTCTGCTGTCCGTGGATACCACAGGAGCCCATTTCAACCACAGTAGGGACAAAGATATTTATTTTGATTTATGCTTTCCTATCTGCTCTGCCTTAACCACAAGAAACTGATCTCCAGGCAGACGCATCATCTCTGCGTATCTCTGCTCCCCAACCCCACAGTGACCTATTTCAGAAGTCAAACTGAGATCAAATGTTGCTCTCTGGTTCATGGGTGAAAAAAACCCAACTTTGACTCACAAGAGGAACTAAAGGGAAAAGATGTCCATCCTGCACACTGCTGTGTTCGCAGTGAGTACGGTTGGTTCCTTTCCCACACATCTTGGCTGTTTATTTGTTTTTTGATTAAGCTAACATGCATTTCAACAGCTGCATCCCTGAGAGTTTTGAAACTTGTCTAGGAGTAGGCTAACCCATCAGCAGGAAAATAGGACCGGGAGAAAGAAAAATCATAATTCACGACAGGAGCTGAAGCTTGTGTTTCTCATAGGGGGGTGAGGTAAATTCATATGCAAAAATTTCACAAAGCACACAATGACAACCCCAAGTGTGTCTGCCCAGAAAAGTTGTGGATTTGTCATCCCTGGGAGTGCTCAAGGCCAGGCTGGATGGCTCTGAGCAACCTGGGACAGTAGAAGGTGTTCCTGCCCATGTCAGGGGGTTGGAATAAGATGATCTGTAAAATCCCTTCCAATCCAAATCCATCTGTGATTCTATGATTCTATGAAGTGTTAATCTGTTTTTTAAAAAGTAATGATACAAAAATTGCCTCTAGAAGAACGAGAAAAAGGAGAAAGCAGGAAGCAAAGGAGACAGGAGGAGAATGAGATGGAGAAGGAGAAAAAAAGGAAAGTTAAAAAGCAAAAGGAAATGGGAAGAGGAAGCAGAAGGAAATGGGAAGAGGAAGGGCAAGAAAATAGAGATAAAGGCCTGAATTGTCCTTGTTTCAGCAAATTAAAGCTGGAGCCATTGATGATAAGCTATAATTTTGGGTCTGAGTCCCAAAGCTCATATTCATGTTATTTCATGGTCAGACTGAGGCTTTTAAATCAAGGTACAGAAATTCCACAACAATAGAGCCTCCCTATATTTAAGAATATTTAGAGCTGAACCCTATAACCTCAGGTTTTTTCCACATCTCCCTTTCTGTTGCACTGCTAAAGCTTCAAGGTTTTTTTGATCTGTGAAGGAAAATTATTGTCTGCACTCTAGAGCCGCTGTAATCAAAGCATCCATTAAATAAACATTCTGTTTATTTTCATCCTGCTTATAGAAATAATGCAGAACTTTGCCTTAATAGGGACAGATTAACTGCATCATATCTAAAGTCTGTTTTTTTGATTACTTGTCTTGCTGACCAGATCTGATGATCATTTGTCCTTGATGGAAACCACTGAACTTAAAAAAAATAGATAGAAAAGGAAAAAATCTGTCTGAAAATTAGGCAGCTTCATGGTACCTGCCTAAAACTGATCAGCACAAATCTGTGCTAGTTTTGATGGGTACTCATATTCCTGGTACTGGAGGTGTGAAATCAGTTGGTAATAGAGGCTCAATCTGGTTCCAAAAGAAATAAAAGAATCCAATTTCTCACATGTTGCCCAAGAAATAGGCAACAGTGTGTGAAAAAATCACAGAATCACAGAATCATTTAGGCTGGAAGGGACCTCCAAGATCATGGAGTCCAACCTTTGACCACCTTGTCACCAGCCCAGGGCACTGAGTGGGCTCCTGAGCACCTGCAGCCTGGCTCACAGCCTCTCAGCTGCTGCCACATCCAGTCATTTCCTGAACATTTCCAGGGATGGGGGACTCCACTACCTCCCTGGACAACCCCTTTCCAATGCTTGACAAAGGAAAGAGAGGCTCTGCCTTGATATCAAACACTTCACTAGCATGATCACCAGGCCAAAGATTGTTCAAAGATCAGTGGACACAGGGAAAACATAAAACATGGCTTTACATCTTTTCAGGATGGAGGCAGAATTATTTCCAAACAACAAGGAGATGGAAGGAAGGGGCGGAAGGAAGGGGCGGAAGGAAGGGGCGAAGGACTGGGGCGGAAGGAAGGAAGGAAGGGGCGGAAGGGGCGGAAGGAAGGAAGGAAGGAAGGAAAGGAAGGAAGGAAGGGGCGGAAGGAAGGAAGGAAGGAAGGAAGGAAGGAAGGAAGGAAGGAAGGAAGGAAGGAAGGAAGGAAGGAAGGAAGGAAGGAAGGAAGGAAGGAAGGAAGGAAGGAAGGAAGGAAGGGAAGGAAGGAAGGAAGGAAGGAAGGAAGGAAGGAAGGAAGGGAAGGAAGGGGCGGAAGGAAGGAAGGAAGAAGGGAAGGAAGGAAGGAAGGAAGGAAGGAATGAAGGAAAGGAAGGAAGGAAGGAAGGAAGGAAGGAAGGAAGAGGAAGGAAGAAGGAAGGAAGGAAGGAAGGAAGGAAGGAAGGAAGGAAGGAAGGAAGGAATGAAGGAAGGAAGGAAGAAGGAAGGAAGGAAGGAAGGAAGGAAGGAAGGAAGGAAGGAAGGAAGGAAGGAAGGAAGGAAGGGAAGGAAGGAAGGAAGGAAGGAGGAAGGAAGGAAGGAAGGAAGGAAGGAAGGAAGGAAGGAAGGAAGGAAGGAAGGAAGGGCTGGAAGGAAGGAAGGGGCGTACAGGAAGGAAGGAAGGAAGGAAGGGAGGAAGGGGCGGAAGGAAGGAAGGAAGGGGCGGGAAGGAAGGAAGGAAGGGGCGGAAGGAAGGGGCGGAAGGAAGGGGCGGAAGGAAGGAAGGAAGGAAGGAAGGAAGGAAGGAAGGAAGGAAGGAAGGAAGGAAGGAAGGAAGGAAGGAAGGAAGGAAGGAAGGGGCGGAAGGAAGGGGCGGAAGGAAGGGGCGGAAGGAAGGGGCGGAAGGAAGGAAGGGGCGGAAGGAAGGAAGGGGCGGAAGGAAGGGCGGAAGGGGCGGAAGGGGCGGAAGGGGCGGAAGGGGCGGAAGGGGCGGAAGGAAGGAAGGAAGGAAGGAAGGAAGGAAGGAAGGAAGGAAGGAAGGAAGGAAGGAAGGAAGGAAGGAAGGAAGGAAGGGGCGGAAGGAAGGAAGGAAATTTCAAACCAAACATAATCACAGCTAATTTTCCAAAAGCAATTTCTGTGCCAACTGTAACTAATTCATAATATCCACACAAATACTTTCTTCCAAGGATGTACTACACCAGAGGACTCCCTCTATAAATGGATAGATATCCTCTGTATGATGGATAAGGCTGAGGGAGGGGTCTCTCTGGAGCTGTCCTTGCCACCTCTGAGGGTCCAGTTCTGGTATGTAACACCAGGAAAACAGGGTTTGGAGGGGGTAAGCCACCAGATTAAAACCTTCCTGAGCAGAAATTGGTAAGCAGTCTGCTGTGGAGCAGCCCAGGGTAGGAGAGAGACTCATGCAACAAAAGATCACTCAACTTGATGCAAAGAATTTTTGTGGTATGTTTCAACTGTGCCATTCTTCTCCCTGAGGATCTGAGGGAATGGTGTGAAGCTGTGTCAGGGAAGGTTTACGCTGGACATCGGGAAAAAGTTGTTCACCCAGAGCATGGTTGGGCACCAGAACAGCCTCCCCAGGGAAGGGATCACAGCACCAGGCCTGACAGACTTTGAAACCACGAGTTCAGGTTCAGGTTCCCTTGTAAAGCAGCAAGACAGATTTAGGGGTTTTCAAACCATCACTACTTGCCACCAGCATCATTAGGTACTCAAAGAGTTAAATCCTGGATCTGATTGAATAAAATCTACGGGACAAGGTAATAAAACCCACAATTTCATATGCTATCCTACTTAGAGTCAGGGCAAACTGTCACATGGTGGTTTGAGCTGAATAAATTGTTTTTGCATCAACTCCTCTGACAGCCTGGTGAGCTAAAAGAGAAAGAGGACTTTCTGTAAAAGAGTAGGAGAGAGGTTTATCACCCAGTTTATAACCCTGAGCAGCTCTGGGATAAGCACTGCAGAGCAGGGTCAGTACAAGCGAGCAGGCACCAGCCCAGCTGTGACACCTGACAGCATTCCCAAAGGGGTGCAGGGACACTGCCAAGGGGTCACACCCAGGGGCTGCCCCCCCACAGCCTCTTATCTGCCGCACACTTGCAGCATCAAGATGGTCCTCGCTGGCTGTTGAACCCGCAAAGTCTCTCTCAGCTTGTAGAGCTGTTGTTGTTGAGCAAAACCCTAATTTACCTGCCAAATGCAATGACAAATGATAAAGCTTCAGTGTACTCTGGCTTATTTGTTATTAGCCGTGGTGTAAATGTTCCAGGGAAACAGTGTTTAATACCCCCATCAGCCAACAAAGCGGCTCTTTCACGGCTATTTATAGGAAGGGCTTATTTCCCTCGAGTGAGTTTGCTTTGACGTTATTGGGAGAGGTTTTGTGGCAGATATTTACACAGGCCGAGTGGCTGTGGCATCTTCTGAGCGCACTTGACACAGGCTGGGGCCCAGGCTGCCAGAATATAAAAGAGCACTTCCCACAGCACCTTATCAATTTGTTGTGCTGCCTGAGTGGCGTGATTACTTTTCCATGGCCGGGAAGGCTGACTAACTCTCCCTGAACCATTAATCTTGGGACAGCTTGAACCAAGAGAGAGTTCTGTAAAAATAGACCGCAAAGAATGCATTGGAGACAAGAGACTGCGTCTTTTACAGCTTCTTGACCTCTTCTGGCTGGATTTTTTTACTGATGGGGAGGATTAAAGGGAATATCCTGGAGCCCCAGCGCAGCGCAGTGACCAATGTGCACAGCTGCTCTCAGTCATGTTTCTGAGCAGTGGGGCTGCTCTGGCTGTGCTGTGAAGCACCACAAAAAGGGCCTGACTCATTGCTCTTTCAACTCATTTCTTGTCCCAGTAGCTCAGGTTTTCTGGGTCTCAATCTCAGCCCTGATTTATGCTAATTTTTTGGAAGCCCTGGAAACTAGGCTGGTGAAAAAAGGGAGGAAAAGGGCACAAAGGGAACACCTGAGAGGAGAGCTGTTTTCCTAGAGTACAACGTCTCCTAGGTGGTAATTAGTTGTGGTGGCAGGCCACCAGGCTCCAATAAATCACAACATTGCCTAATCATTGCACACAGAGTGGTGTAAGATTCATGATAATAAAACAACTGAATGGTAATGTAGCACATCCTGCAATTCAAAAATATGAAATAGGCAGAACAATTGCCTCAAACTAGGAATAAAAGCCCTCTGCTTTTCACAACTGTATGTGTTATATAAGGTTATTTCTTTGTCAGATATTTTATTTGATGGCATAAGATAGAATTTATATTTTATATAAAGTAGTTTTTATGTTCTGGGAGAAATGCACTCACCAACTGAATCTCAGAAGGCTTCATAAATGTTCAAACTAGTAGTGAATATTGTAGAATATGGTTCTTTAACCAAGGCGAGTGCAATAATCCAGTAAGTCTACTTCTCATATTGCAATTAATCATATATCAGTGTCACTTCCTTCATATCTTCACACCTTTTAGCTACAACAATATCAAATTTATTGGTTAACTGGAACGAACACCTTAAGTAGTTGCATCAGCTGAAATGCTATTTACCAGCAAATATATGTGCTAATTTAGACAGAGAGAATTCAAATTTTACATTCAGTATGATTTTTGTGGGGGAAAACCCTTGGTTGGTAATGTGCTGCCTGTACAAGGACTTGGCTGCAAAGATGAAAAAATACATATGCAGAACAATGTTTGGACATTGGTCCAAAGGATACAGATTCACTTATTTGGTTTAGGTGAGTTTTCTGTTTGAAAATGACTGTTTAAGGTATGCAAGAACAGGAAAGAGGTCAGAATACATTTAAACAATTCATTAGATTAAATTTTGTTCCACTGGAACCAAACGAATGCTGCAGACAAAGAAATACTCAAGCAACAGGAAGATCTTTACCTTGTCCTATATATTATTTTTTAAAATTTCATTTCAAAAAGGAATTTGGTTGGGCCTTATAAAAAACTTACATCAGGTTTTTAAAACTTATACCCAACCAAAGCTGCTGCAGCATCACCCTTGCAATACATGGGTGCTACTGCTAAAGTGGGAATCAAACCGCAATATTAAACCTCCAGCCTTTAAATACAGAAGAAAAACAAAGAAAATCTGTAGCAAGCAAGGAAAACATCCCCTTTCCATCCCCTTTCCTTTGCAAATAGCTGCTCTGAAATTAGAACTACATCTACAGGGTTTGTAAGCCAGCCCTTTGTGCCTGCTTCACGTGGAGCCACATTCTTTCCCAATGCTGGGCAATGAAACTGTGGTTCATATCTGGAGCCTGTTGGGGAGCACACAAAATTGTCAATCCTTTCCTCAAATAACAACAGCAAAAAAAAAAAAAAAAAAAAAAAAATCCCACCCCCCCCCAAAAAAACCCCCAAAACAACAACAAAAACCCCTAATACCCCCCCCCAAAAAGAAAAACGAAAAGAAAACCACCAAATAAACAACAAACAACCAAACAACAACAACAACCCAACCAACCAAGAAACTGTGTTGTTACCACCATCTACTGGTGGCCTTAGTAGGCTTTCAGGGAGTGCCTGGGGACATATCCAGATCATCAAGTCCAACTCCTGGCCCTGTGCAGGACACCCCAGGAATCCCACCCCATAAGCATTACCCAAATGTTCTCTTTCCTGAGAAAATCCCAACCCAACCTCAAAGCACTGGGCACTAATGGCTGTAAAATGCAAGCTAAATTATACTGAGTGAGGATAGACATAGTTTTTTAAATATGACCACTGTAAATAGTTTCATAAACCTTTTCCTCATCTTTCCAGATATTTTTGCTCTGGTGATCTTCTCTCTAAATATTAAAAGGAGTCAAAACAAAGTATCATGGGAGTTACTGGTATGTTCCTTGTTCATTTCAAAATAGATTCAGGCTGTACAAAGTAATAGAATATAGCAAAGGTGGGTTGGGTACTCATTTTTCTTATAAAGCAATAAAGTGAAAAGGCACCTTATTTTTTTTTAAATGTGCCTACAGGTGTCTCATATCTTGTTTAATTATTATAGGCTCAGTAGATAATTAAACAAGATATGAGACACCTGTTGGAACATTCACAACTTCCAGAGGGGCTTTGAATGTAAAAACTTCTACATCTGTGCTTTGGGACAGGTGAGACTCATTAACTCACAGCCACATTACCGGTCCCCATTTTCACTACATGTTCTCTTAATTCTTCTTCTGAATCTTTAACCAGAAAACCTGACAGAGTTTTGCTATCTGCATTCCCCACACTTCCACCGTTTATTCCCTTCCACCTATTTATTTGCAAACACAACAATGAGAGAAATATTTGCTAAAACTGAATCAGATCCTTAATCTGCTGGTATCAGCTCAGTGGTCAGTAAATTTTGCTTATGTCAGTTTTTCCAGGGCAACCTTGGGACATAATTTCATAAAACATGGATTTCCATGCTCTTCTTGACATGAAATAACATCCCTGCCGAGAGCACAGCTCATTTAAAGTGATCTACAGTCCCAAAGCTCTGGATAATAAAGTCCGGATGTACAGGGATGAACGCAGTGAACTGTGCAGTAATGCCTGGATGATGCTGCCAGTGGAGTTTCTGCTTGGCTTCCGTGGGAAACTGCCCTAATGTCACATTCTGGGTCTGGATTCAGAGTCGCTGAACGAGAGGAAGCTCCAAATTTTGCTATTACCATTAAAATGGAGGCAGAGCTGAAGCGGTTCCCACGTGCTAAGGCTGTGGGTTTTAGCTCGGTCAGTAGATGTCAGTGCTACACACAGAAAACCACCCATGGACAGGTCCTGAAACCAGAATGCCTCAGAAAAAACGACAGGGCTCTTTTTTTCACCTTGGTGTCAAGATGCAGCTGGTGGAAAAGGGGAGAAGTGAATGTATTTTAGAGGGAAAATGTTCCTGAGAAACATTGGAGATTCCTATGTCCTACATACAATGAAACAGCACAATTGGGTAGTGACAGATTCAGGACTGACATATATCATTTCAGTCTGAATTTTGGAAAGCTTTTATTCATTCTTTGAGGAAAACATCCATTCTCACTTTCCAGACTGGTGCCCTCTACACAGGTACACAGTTAAAAAGTATAGAATGTTTTAAATTGATGTGCTAATCCTAAATCCTTCTCTACTGAAAACAAATTAAGGACTGACTCATTAAATTTCAGCCCAGTTTATAGTAGAGTTTATTAATAGTATGGTTTATTTTGAGCATAGTAAATCCAAACAGGCAAAACTGAACATCTCATTCAAGAATAAATTCAATATGGCTTTTTAAGCCTCTAGAACCTCCATAGCTTCACAGCTTGCTAGATTGCTACAAAGAGCTGCAAGTCTTTCCAAAAACCAGCATGCCAGCCCAGAAAGTCTTGGGATAATCCAGCCTTGACATTCTCTTTGGTGCTTGGGAGGGAGCCAGCCTCAAGATTGGTCAAAAGGTTTCCAGCAATGAAGACATTAAAGGGAATCTTGTGTATTAGGAATAAAAGATTAATGCATGTAGATCGAAAAGGGAATTACAAGAGGGTGTTGGGGTTTTCTAATTTGGTCAATGCAAAGGAAGTTTGTCAGACAATCACTATTTGAACTATCTTTGACCTGAAACTCGGTTGTAGGTCCCACCCCAAGTTTAGTTGGGTACATGAATGCTACACCTCTAACCACAATTTCCTCGTGCAATATTCACAGCAGAGACATGGATTAAAAGCAGTTTAGATCCTATGAATGCTCTGGTGTGGTCATACAGGTTTAGCAGAGCTGTCTGAATGTGGCCAGCTGAGTCCAGCACCTGTAACACCTCAGATGAGGGCACCTGAAACATTTGCAGGCACATTAATTCTCTCCTGACAACAAAACTTCATATACCTGCTCTAAATGATCCAGACCTGGGCCCTGTTTGCATTCCTTTCACAAATATTTGGGGAATGACTGTTTTTTTTTTTTCCCTAAACCCACCAAGATTCACATATGAGTACAGGTGAATAAATGAGGGGGATTTAGTATTGCTTGGTTATTATTTCTCACCTGCTTTTGTTACTCATGGGCCCCTTGGGCAAAGAGGCCAAGCTGAAGAGGGAAAATGCTCCTGCTAATACCAGCTACCCCTCATCTGCAGTAAATACTAAGAGGTAGAAGTGAGTATTTTATCATGATCATTGTTACATTTGCTTTAGGAATTGTTTCACGTCTTTACTACATGACTGCCTTGGCTGCCTGTATTTCAGGTAACTCTATCTCTTAATTATATAAGGAGCACAAACACCAAGGAGGACATTTCTAACATTCATTTAACCCAGCAACTGTTATTGAAACCCTGATGCCTGAAAATTTCCTATTTTTTTCCCCAAGTAATTTAGTAAAAAAGTAGCACTCCCTGCAAGTCTAATGTGCAAAGTGGTGCTTGACAGAGTATTTCTGGTACCAACATTAAATTATGCACCAGGCTTTCCATGATATGAAGGGCATCACTAGTGATTCCTTTGCACTGAATACTTCCAAACTCTCAATACTCTAATCAAAAACAAAGTGTTGATGCAAACTTGCTGTGTAAATACCATACTGGTTTTGTGTTTCATTTTTTATGCATGCTTCACTCCCTTCCCCAAAATTCCTCAACAGCCTGAGTTCCCCTCAGAGGAAGTGTGTGTGCTTATGGATTGGGATCATTGGAGAAATTGGCATCAGAGGGAAAACGTGATTATGATTTTGCACTGTGCAGGTCTGGGATGCCTGGCTTGGAGCAAAAGGTACTTTAAACCCCTGGAGTTCACCACTGAACCTCTGACAGGCAGAACATGAAACCACTTTTGTTGGCAGCTGTCTGTGTACATCTCCATTAGCTCCTGCTGCCCTGGCTTTATCCCTTGGGGATCATTCCACAAATTAAGTGCCTCGCCAATTATTTTTTCTAAAATCCTGGCCCACCTGGGAACATTAAAAGAAGCTCATATTGGCTTAGAGCCCTTGCAACTTCCCAAGTTTTTTCAATTTGCAAACCAGCATAAAGAGTCAGTGAAAGTATTGAATTTTCCATGAATTAGCCAACAAAACAACCTCCTCATGCTTGCTTTTCCTAGTTCTTGGTACACCCACATCTGTATGTGCACATTGGGGTGTAGTGCCGGTGACCCCAATTTGAAAACAGATTTTCCTGAAGGCTTTTTCTGAAGGCAGTCGTTGCCAAACATTTCAGAAGTATAAAAAAAAAAGGTGACTTTGATGACACATATCCTTATGTGTTTCTTACTAATCTGAGGCAATTAGAAAATGACTCATTCTTATAAATAAGGATATATATTTCTCGTATGCCTCTATCTGTTAGAGTAAATGTAGATATTAGTCAGGTATACCAAGTATTTTTCTTTTTTTCAGCCTCCTCTTGCATCCTGGCCTTGTTTTTAGACATTGTACTAACAAAAACAGCACCTCTCAGGCTGACTGAGCACAGGCCCAACAGGAGAACTTGCTGTGAGTTTTCATTTGTGTCCTTTTTCAAGGACAAACCTGTTAAATGGAGAGAGGAGTATACAGGGATGGGGAATAAGGAAGTGCATTTGGAAGTCTCATGCTGCAAGCTCTCTGCAGAGCTGTGCTGTCAGGGTTCAGCCCACTCTCCTGCCTATTTTTAAAACCAGCCTCTCTAAAACCTCCTTTCTAACTATAGCACAGACCAATAAGGTGGAGCACTCATGAGTCAGACTTTTATACCCTTGCCTTTTTTCCTAACTAATTGTTTCATATGAATTTTTCTTTTTAACAGGATTTCTTCTTGTGGCACGCACATTTACACAGCCGCAGAGCTGCAGCCAGATAAATCACCCTGGAGAATGCTCAGGCTTGGTATATGACACTATCATAATAAATCACCCCAAGACAGTAAAAAAAGAAGGGTTTGTTTTTAGGAAAAACAGGGATATGGAGTGCTTCCAGTAGGGTTATAGAACAAGTGGTATCTGAGCATGGAAGATGCTGTAAGTCAGGGTAAAACATCCCAGCAGGACATTTTATTTTCAATCTTGATCATCAGTTCCTGGTGTTCTGAGTCATTAAGCACTCCGCAGCTCTAGAAATAGTGCAATTTTATTAAGACTGTTTTCAATTGTTGCCCTTAGTTTGACAATTGATAAAATTTATCTGGGCATTTAGCAGTTTTGATTTCTTTCCCTTTAAGAAGGAAGGAGGAACTCTGAGGCTAGAAACTACCTCTTCAAAATAAAGCTGTGGCTGTCTTGTGTAGTTGGATAATTTAAAAAAAAAGGAGGCAGGGAGATGTTCTATAAAAATCCTTACCTGGATAGGGAATGACTTCATCTGGAGCAGATTTCCCTTTTCTCTTCCTTCTCTGTCAATTTATAACTCCAGGACAGCAAACTGACTTTCATGTCAGGCATTTACTGTGAGGGTGCTGAGGCCCTGGCAAAGGTTGCCCAGAGCAGCTGTGGCTGCCCCATCCCTGGTCCAAGGCCGGGTTGGATGGGGCTCTGAGCAACCCAGGCAAGTGGAAGGTGTCCCTGCCCATGGCAGGGAGTGTAATGAGATTATTTTTAAGGTCCTTTCCAACCCAAATATTCTGTGAGTCTGTGATCCTGTGTGCATTTCTAATCCTGTTTAGCCCTCACAGGTTATTGTAGTGCTAATTCTATTACTATGTGTTTTCTACCTCTTTTGAGTATCTTTTGCGGATATTCCATATCACTTGTACAGTGATAAACAGAAGATCCATAAGGAATCAGAACCATTGCTGCTAAGTACAACAGATCCATCAAGTTGAAAGGTACAGCTTTTATTTTTGACTCTTGCAGTTCTTAATCTTGATGATAATGATACATTTGCCTGCTGCAGCTAATTACAGAGCAATTAATCAAAATATTTTATCTTTAACTCTGTCAGCTAACCAACTTTGTAAGCATTTATATGCTGATATTACCATATCAATGGTCTATATATTTCAGAAGTTTTATGTTTTTACAGTATTTGCCCTTTTCTATTTATGCTGGGCCATCAGCCATGTGGATAAGAAATTTTTCTTTCTGCACATGGAAAACTGAATTGTTATAAAACATGTGCACTCCTTGGGCCTGAGCAGCTACATTTTCTGTGAATTCCCCACTCCATTTGTGGTTATGGCATTCCCACCAAGCAGAGCCAGACCCCATGTTCACCCGAACCAGTATCAAGTTGTGTGAAGGACTGATGGACTGAGCAGAGGCCAATTGAAAGCGTTTTAGAAATATTATGTTGTCTTCGTGTTTTGCTTTGTTTTTGCCACCAAAAAAGAAAAAAAAAAAAAGAATAAGCAGCACGAAAATAAATCTCTAGGTTCTCTCTTTTCTTAGTAGGTTTATCTTGCCATCTGGGAATGGCTAGATTGTGAAAGGGAGGAAAATGACACTTTGCCAGATTCTCATCTGAATATTGTCTTGCAGAGCCTTATGCCACCTTCCAGAACTCCCTCCTCTGATGTCAGTCAGCAGCAGCAGTGTCCAGTGCTGGCTGGCTCTAGATGAGATTTTCCTTGCGTTCCCTCCAAAGGAGATTGCACTGCCAACAGCTGGAGTTGTGCTAATCCAATACAGCTCCCCACACTCCAGTGTCCCACAGGGCAAGAAGGATGCTGAAAGGACAGGAGACTCTGGCATGACCACGGGTGAGGTTGCCTTCCCTGGGAAAGTTGTCCTGCTCCATCCCAGCCCACAGAATCTGCTCTAAACAAGGCTCTAAACAACTCAAACATGACATGGCATCAAGGTAAAATGATTTTCCTGGAGTCCAGGTTGATGGAAACATCAGATCCTGCTCTAAGTATGAGAGGAAGGTTGTCCAGCTTTAGTTCATCCATAATTTTTCAGGTAACTATAGAAATATATGGTGTTCACTCAGTCCATTGTCCATTCCAATTTCCAGATGAGCTTTCAGCCTTTGTCATCTGAGCCCTTCTTTATCTATTGCTGTCACCTGAAATATTAACAAAAGAAATCCTGTAAAAGAATGTAAATTATATGCATCTTACTCTCTTTTGACAGTCATCTTAAAAGCTTTACAAAGAGATGGTTTTGGTTTTGGGTTTTTTCCCTTTTTCTTGTTTGCTGAAAATTGCCCAAGTTTGCCACAAAAATAAATTGTAACAGATGTCTCAGCACCCACATGGAGCTATGCGAACATCACATCCAGGCCCACTCCAGAGGCTTTGTGGAGGCTGGGAGCTGAGCAAGGGTTTGGGGCTTTTTTTTTTTGGCAGGTATTTGACTTCAGGTAAAATGAGGCAAGAACCCCAGCTCTTGCAGAACAGCTGCTCATTTGTGGTGCCTCTGTCTGGAGACACAGTAGATGTCCAGCCCAAACAAATGCAGCACAGCATTGAAAACCAGGCTTCTCTTACTCTGGGTTGGAAAGCTAATTTTGCTGGCAGCACCAGCTATTTTTTTCCTTTCCTGTTTGTGGCACTGCTTATTTTGTAATAGGTGATATGAAGTGGCTCAGGAGGTGCTGTGAGGCACAAATAATGTGTGTTTGTAAAGTACTCCAAGGCACTTGGATGGAAAGCAGGTAGGAAAGTGTCACACCTGGCTACCAGCAGGGTCAGGATCTCCACAGCAGCCTGGCTCTGGTAGCAGTAGTTTCTGCATGGTGACATGGCAGGAGTCACTTGTAACATCTCAGGGCTGCTATCTCTGCCAGGCATGTGTCATGTCTTTATGTCCTGCTGAGCACAACCCCTGAGAGCAGCAGCATCTTGTGAAAAGTACCACACACCTTGCACCAGAACAACCCTTTAGAAAGAGCTCTTCAGTTTACCCCAGCACTTTGTGCCTCCTCCTTCTGATTTTTTCTCCTCCACAAAGGAGATCTCTGAGTAGGCACAAAACCCACCCAAACTAACATCAAGACTCCTTCAAGAAATCAAACTCACTGCCCCTAGCCTTGCTGCATATAGATCAGAATCAGTCTTTGTTCATATGACAAAATGATGATAAAACCCAGCGGGACTGAGATGAGTTAGAAAAGTTTCTGTGTTAGACTAAACACAACAGACAGAAGACATGCTGTGCTGCATTTCTTTGCATCCATGGTTTTCTGTGCTCTTTAAACTTGTTGTGTGTGTGTAAACACAACACACACACACACACACACACACACACACACACACACACACACATACATATATATATGGGTCGATGGGGAAGCAAACTTGCCATGTCCCAAAATAGTCTTAATAGTCTTTTTGGGTAAATTAATAAAGCCACTCACAGTTTAGTGGGTTGATTTCATAACAGACCAGTTCATCTGTGGTGGGTTAGAACATGCCAATTAAGAAGACAAAAAACCATAATTCTGCTTCATAAATTGACTAATTACCATGAAAAATTTGTGGCTTGGAAAGTCTGAACTGTTCTGCCACAGACAGTATGTAAGTAAATCAACATTCCAGTTTAAATTGAAGCTTCCCATGCCTCAGACAGGAAAATATCTTAGCTGTGCTTTGTTTTTGGTAAAAATGCCAACTATGTATTTACCAAAATATTTAAAGTAGTGAGCACATGTGTTACATTACACGACTTTAAATTAAATTTGTGTCCTGCTGTGTCCCCCAATATTTCAGAGGACAAGAGGGAGGAGACAGGGAAAAGGACCAGGCAGAGCTGACTCCACAGACTGAAGATATTTATAATGCCTGGAGGCACTGCTGGAAATCCCCTCCTATGTACACTGAACTCCTTGAGGACCAAGAACAAAGTTCTGAAACATTTCTTCTGTCTTAAATCTTCTCTGCACATGAGGAGGATGCAGGTCCCAGCTCAACAAGTGGGAAAGAACCACTGCAAGGTGCAAGGTGAGTCTGCCAGCCTGGGATGTACCCAGGGCTGCAGTAAATAGCAATAGCAAAATCATTGACTCCCTTACAGGAATAGCAGCCATTCCCACCACTGTGACCCTGGATGTAGGTTTGGGTGGGTTTCTCCATTCTCACTCTGACATGAAAAGAAATCAGTAAGTCTTTGTCTCTTCATTTTAACTGCTGAATCCCTGCCTGCCTTCCAGCTTGTCTTTTTCAGAGCACAGTGGGAACATTTGCTTTCCCTAAACTTTAAGTGAGATTATTTTCCCATACAGTCACACAGTCTGAGATGCCATGGACTTTAAGAAAAATTCTATCATCTATCTATCTGTCTGTCTGTCTGTCTCTATGTATATCCTGAAAACTGTGTTGGCATCATTGTCATTTGGAGAACCTGGACTATTTTTCATGTGAGGACAAAACTTTATGGGCTTCATCTTTTATTTCACTCCAAAGACAATTCCTCCTTTGTTGGTCACAGAACTGAATAACTACAGCTCCATAGAGTTCAGCATGTGCTTTATTTTCATTTTCAGGGCAGAGTCTGTTCACAAATGAGATCTTGCCTCTTACAATCAGTTCACCAAAAGCTTAAATACAGTCTGTACCATGGGAAAAAGAATTGGAAAGAGTGGAGACCTCTGCTCTGGTTATATCTGGATACCAGCTGTCAGTTCTCATCATCCTTGGGATAGCAGTGTGCATTTTCCATCACACATGCCATTAGGAGCATCAGAACAGAGCCTTTGATAACAAATGAAATAGCTATAGCCCACATGAATCACAAAACAGCTAAAGAGAAAAGCCTACGAGAGAGAGAATTTCCCAGAAAATCACTTGATTAAGAGCTAAAAGTGGCTACTTTTAGCCTTTGTTCCCTTAGAAGAATTAAAAATTCCTTGTTGGTAGCAGAGCATCAAGGCACATCACAGATTAGAAGATAGGTAGTTACTGAGGGCAAAAAACAGTTGTGCCTACTCAACTAAGATGTGAATTAGGAGCACAGGCAAAGGAGATAGAAGCTCATCTGTGGGACAAATTGACAACTCAGATGGGATGAACTCAGTTAAAGTCCTTGCAGTCACACCTGTATAGAGGTGCTTTGGCCTTCCATGCACTTTACAGACTCAGCTACTCAGCAACATCAGCTCTCCATTTAGAGCTATTTGGAAGGATGTGTCTACATCAGGAAATCCTGCCAGAGCAATGTCTGATGTATTAGATGGTGATAGAGGGAGACAAAAATTATTATAAACTGACTGGTTAAAATAATTGTTCCTCCTTTCAACCTTTATAGTTCTTTCCACTTGTCCCATTTTACTTTTGCTGGTGTGGGTAACACTGTGCTGATATCTTGATGATGACTCTTGATGCAAATCTCTTCTGGAGCTGATTTCATAGCTGGAGCTGATTTCACGTCGGGAGCTAAAGCACTTTATGGAAGGAAAAGTGCTTTTCTGAGTGCTGTTAAAACTCCTGCAGAACTGATGATGGTCACATCCAAAATTATTCTCACTGAGCCAGAAAGGCCAAGCTTGCACCTCCCTTGCTCCAACAGCTCTCAGGAAGAGAGGGGGGAATTCTCCCAGCAGCCAGGGGCAGCTCACAGCGAACACACCTCCTGAATCTGCTTGGAAAGCACTGACAAGGAGGCCTAGTTTTGTCTGGGATGGAGTTAATTTTCTTGTTAGCAGCTGGTACAGTGCTGTGTTTTGGATTTAGGACGAGAGTAGTGCTGATAACATTCTGATGTTTTAGTTGCTGCTGAGCAGTACTTACTGTAAATCAAGGACTTTTCAGTTTCCCAGGCTCTGTCAGCCATCAGGTGGACAAAAAGCTGGCCAAAGGGGTATTCCATACCACAGAACATCATGCTCAGTATAAAAACTGGAGGGAGCTGCCTGGGAGGTGCCAATCCCTGCTCAGGAGCAGGCTGAGCATCAGTCAGCAGGAGTGGAGAAACTGCATTGAGCATCCCTTGTTTTTCTTACCTTTGAGTCCTCCCTCTCTTTTTACTACCTCTCTTTTCATTACTATTAATAATATTATTATATTTTAATTTATTTCCATTACTAAACTGCTCTTACATCAACACATTTTACTTCATTTTTTTCCGCAATTCTTCTCCTTATCCTAGTGTTGAGGAGGAATGAGGGAGCTGCTGCATGTTGTTGAGGTGCCACCTGGGGTTAAAACATGACATAAGGAAATACACAACACCCTGGCAGGAAGCCTGGGCTGGGCTGGCTGTGACAGGCCACTGGAATTACTTCCTTGCAATTTATCTTATCAAGACCAACACATCACAGAGGAGGAAATGCACAGAGAAGCTTCCAAGGACAAGGTCACCATATCTGCCAGTAGCAAAGGCAGAAATAGGACCAACACTCCCTTCAGTCCCAACAGCATAATTATTCTGATCAATTGTATTTTATAAGTGTGATTAGGACACTGCTGGAAAAAAAAAATATTATGATTAAAAGACAGCAAGTACTGGAGTATAAAGTAGAGATGATATGGAACAAAGTTTTCAGAAAAATACAGGGAAATTACAAGTTTAACCACAAGTGAAACAGAAGCCTGGGCAGAACTGATCACACCTCTGAGACCAGCATCAATGTGAAAGAAAGATCTGCAAGAAGGGAAATCTTAGATGAATGACTCCCATGGCGCTCATTTCAGGCAGGGGAAGTGACAGGCTGCACTGAGAACCAGTCACTTTTCTGGCTCCACAGCCATGAATACAGCTCAGTGGGAGATCCCAGACCTCTGGAGAGACTTGAGGGGCTCTGAATGATCTCTGCTCTACCCCATCCATGACAGAACCCCAAACACTCGGCAGGACCTCTGGTGTCTGTCTGAGCAGTGTGAAGTGAAAGTTGAGAGTGATTTGTGTGTGCACACACAACTGTGAACACACAACTGAAATAAACCACCCAGCAGCAGTAAATCTGCAGTAAATAGAAGCAGAGCCAAAAGACTCTGAAAGGGGTACCTCTGTCCTCCCTTGCCCTCAGGAGGAGGTCAAATGCTGATGCAAATGCCTTTGAAGTTAAAGGGACCAGCTGTGCGTCGCTAGTGAGCCCCTCTGACTCCTTTGTTTCTAACTCAGCTCCCAGTGGCATAGCAGCAGTGCAATTTAAGGCCTATGAGGAAATCAGAATAAGACTTTTCATGGTTTCTCAGATTTTTGGTTTTCTTTTTTTTTTTTTTTTTAGGTCACCTGGAATACTTCAGAGATTGTTCGTATGAGTGCAGAAAATAGCAGAAAGGCAGCCACTCATGGAGAATGGAAATGTTACACTGTTTTAATGAATGCAAATCATTCAGGTGACTGGAAAGCCCTTCAGTGTAAAGGGTTAGTAATTACCAACAGATAAGTAATATGAGGAAAAAATGTTCTCTGTGGTCCAGAATGTTCAGTCCTCTGCTTCTACCCCTACTTCACATAATTAAAACTAAATTGACTGATTGCTATGTCCTCTACGAAGAAACTGGAGGTGAAGGAAGAGGCAAGGTAAGGCACAACCCTGCATGTAAATGGAAAACAAATCTGGTGAGGCAAGAGAGAGCTGTTCTTCACCCCCTGCCATACTGGGACTAACCCCGGGATCTGAAGTCTTACAACACATGCTGTCAAATGTAGTCACTTTGCTCTGCAAGAACAGACCCCTAAATGTACCAGGTGTCCCCTCTCCCCGTGTGTCCCCAGCAGTCTTCCTGCTTTGGAGCAGCTCCAGGTGACAAACCTCAAACCTCAGGCGTGGTTTCCTCCCCTGATACTGCTCGAAGTGACAGTGGGGTGAAATTGTCACCAGGATTTTCCTGGCTGCCTGGGGCAGTGGGAGGGCTCAAGGGAGACAAGAATTTGGACAAAAGATTGCTGTTCTAGCCAGTCACCCTCTCCTATCTGTAATTTAGATAATATTCAACAACTGCACAAACAAAGCCATGCGACTGGTAGAGGTTTTTATTTGCTGAGAGAATCATTAGCAAGTGTCTGTCTTTCCAAGGCCTCTCTTACCTGTAAAGCTGCTTTAGGATTGTGAGATGGGTGCATTTGTGTATCTTCCTTAACAAAATGCCTCTCCCACATCCACCACTTGGCTGGTCCAGGGCACTAAACAGCCCCCAGGTTAGCAGTGCCTTAATTATCAGTTTCTGAAGGGCAAAGCAATCTACCACAAGCAGATAGGAGAGGCTTTGATAAACAGCCCAGTCCCCTTTCCTCTATCCTTCCCAGGAGGACATGCAGAGTGATGGTAGGATTGTGTTTGGGGCATTGCTAGGAAAACAGGCTGGTTTTGCCAAGGCTTCATCCCTCATGTGCTCCCTGCTGCTTTGCTAATTCCCTTTTTGATTCCAAAGGCAGGAAAGGGAGCTTCCCCATCAGTGTCTCACAAAAGAGCTGGGGTTACAGCCATTAATGCAAGCCATGACCAACATTGAACTGCTTTGTTTGTGTGGCATCAGACAGTTAATATGAGATAGAACTCTATTTTCTTTAAAACCCACAGTATTTCATATGTGCATAAGATACGATTTAAATTCTGGTTTATAAATAACATACAAAACCCTTCTTAAACAAGAAACAAAACATAAAACATTGTCCAAGAGAGTAAAGGACTCCTGGAGTTCTTTATCCACACAGTTCTTAGAGATCAGGATGTCCCAGGGATTTTCTCCCAACTCAGAGTTTCTTTTACTTCCACCCAACAAATGTTAAGCATTAAAGCCACCAGAACAATGACAGTCCACATTTCATTGCCTGCACTGGAACAAAGGTTTCTGTGTAGCCTGTGATCAAAGCAAGCTGCAACCTCTGCCAAATACTTACGGTCACAAGGAGAATTTTCAGGAGGATTTTCCAAGATGTATTAAAACTATATATTGATGATAGAAAGTAGAAAGCTGCAGCAATATGAACCAAAATAAAACCCTAGGAACATAAATGATCTCTAGGAAACTTCATCAAGAGGCAGCCCAGACATGTTTGTGCTGTAGGCAAGGACTGCCTTAACTGTTTACTTTCTTTTTGTACATCTATGATTCCATCCTTTTTCATGTATGAATAGGCAATTTAAGTGCTAAACTAATTCTGCACAGAGAGAGAAAAAAGAAGCATACTAGCTGAAACAAGACTCCTCTCCTATTAACCATATCCATCACAATTATTTGTAGAATAGGACTTTCACTCTGTTACTTACATGTTCAATTACAATTCAGGTTATTGACAGGAAAGAGCATATAATAATTGCACAGGAAACTCACATGTGTGCTTTCCAACTTTCTTTCTGAAAAGTTACAGATTTCTAAATATCATAGATCTCGATTGTGAAAATTACACGCTTCAATCACAAACATGACTGGGGTTTTTATTCCGTTTACTCACCTGATGTGTGTCTTGGTATGGAAATGTGGCATTTCTGGACAAAGTTTGCAAAACACAAGCACTCCTTTTGCCTCTCAAACAGCCTGTTTTGCTCCCAAATAACAACACATCTCTTTTATTTTAGCTCAGATGCTTGATACCAGCAGGTGAGAAAATAAGCCCTCAGATATCCTACCAAAGTGCTGCTCTTTGCACAGCATCAGAGCACAAAAACAGGTGGTGGAATGAGCATCCAGGGCTGTTTCAGTGGAACATTTTTTTCAAAGCCACAAATTGAACTCGTGGAGTTGCTGTTATCCCAGCTTCTGCTGTGCCATTGCACATCCCTCACTGCAAAGCAGAATTAAAATTTGAGGTTCATTTCCCAAGATTGGGCCTGGAGTTAGCTCTGTCATTTGAAATAACCACACCTCACACAGCAATAAAGCTGAAGGGGAAGCTGCCAAAGTTAACCTTTCCTCTGGTATCTCTACCCCAGCTTTGCATGGCTGGAGTAGTCCTTGGGCTGAATTGGACAGGACAATGAGACTATTAAGCAGTTTTGCTTTGTTTTGCATGCCGTGGAAACCCTAATTCCCTCCTGGGAGAGGATGTATGTAAGAGGAAAAGCTGCTATTAGCATCTGCAAGAGAAAGCAGCCAGGTCTCCAGGGATAAGGAGCCTTGCATCCTGAGTTTCACACTGCTCAGCTCAGGCAGCTCCTCACCAGTGATGCTGGAGAAGCTGGGGTCCTTAAGTTTGGTTGAGTTAAAATGAGTGAATATGAAACCCTTCATGCCTGATGTGAAATCAAAGGACATTACTTGCGGTGTGTCTAACAAATGTTTTGAAAAGAGCTAAGTCAGGCTTAGTGGCCAAATGCAAACAAGGTCTGGACAATAGACCCAGCATTGCTCCATCTGGCATTCCAACCCCAGCTGTTCCCAGCCCAGCTGTGACTTCAGGCTGAGTACCAATCCACTGCCTGCCAGGGACTAGAAAAAAATATTCCTCTCCAAAATGACTGGCTTCAGTAATACTGGGTGGTTTCTTTCCTGATTTGTTTTTCCCACTTTGTAATAGCAAACATTTTCTGCTGTGGAAGGCTGGACAATAGCCTGGCTGGAATAACACAATTTAAAGAATCATATCCTTCTGCAGGATATGCACTTTTGCATGAGCACATGGAGCCCACGTGGAAAGAGAGATGCTGTGAAGAAGGGGAGCCCTGACAGACAATACAAAGGCACATTCAAGCCACAGCATCAGGTTATCAATAATCACCCGATTAGGGAACTTTTCATCCATACAGTTGCATCTCTGGGGCTTGTCTTGCATCATCTTGTTTAGGATCCCCTTCTTTGGACAAATGCTGGCTCCCAACCCGATACTCCTTCTCCTGTGTTAAAGGTGGGTGTCACACAGAGGATTGCCAGGATTTTTCCTCCTGGGAAGTTTTCTGGCCCTGGCTCATGAGCTGCTGTGCATGTGGGTGAGAGCAGAGGTGTGGCTGTGCCCGGGGCAGCTCAGGAGGTTTGCAGAGCCATGTGGGCACAAGGGTTTTGCTGAGTTCATCTCCATTCAGCCCAGACTCTGTCAGGTGCGGAGCCCTGCCTTACACAGCACCTGCTCCCAGAACAAGCCCAGTTATCACTGCAGGGCCAACCAGCTTCAGAGGCTGTGGAGAGGGAGCTGAGGCAGGACATCAGCAGGATCCATACCTCACATGTGTCCTCAGTCCACAGATCATAAATCTGCCTCTGGCTGGCCACACCAGAATCCTACACGTGGAATCCCAGCTCCTCACTTGGTACTGCCCACATCTGAAGCTACAGCTTTGCAACTTATCTCAGCCCACGTCTGCCTCTGAAACAGGCTCTCCCTCATTCCCCTGGCACTGGGTGCTGCTTCCAGGTCAGTGTCTAAAATCACCTCCCCTCGTGGCAGGATGATTCCTAAGGGTGTTAAATGGAATGCACACCTGTGGCTGCTGTGATGCAAACCAGGTTGCTATGGTGCTGATCCTCCCAATTATGTTTGTACACTTGGCAGGCTCCACCATCCACCTGCAACTGGCACAGCAACATCAAAATCTAATGAAGTAAAGATAAAGCCTCTAGAGGCAAATATAAATTACTAACAAGCTTTCCACAATGCCAGCATGTGCCAGCCAGACATATTAAAGAAAGAGCTCAGGTTGCTTCTGCTTCTTCCTCCCCTGAGCCACTTAGGGGTTTCCTCCACCACAGGCAATCATGGATATGATTTCACCTCACTAAACCTTACCACGCCCAAGGGCAGCTATTTTTTTTAAATTTACTTCTGAAAGTCGATCTATCTTAGAGCTGCATGAGGGATAGAAAATCTGCTTATCCAGTCGACACAGACAGATGGCACAGTAGAGTGAAAACCTGAGTCAGGGATGCTGGTCAGAATTCACCTTGCTAAATATATGTTCATGCTGGAGGCCCTCACACTCAGGCTCAGGTCCACCAGGCACACTAGCTGTTATGGCATCCTGACCTCCTAAACAGGATTGGGGGTTTTCAACAGTAGAGTGCTCCAAGTGTTTTCTTGTCCAGGCAGAAACTGCAGGGTACTGCAAGCTTGAGTTCTCCATACCTGTCACAGCCCAGGGTAACAGCCCTGTGTGATCACCTCTGCATCCATACCTGCACATACACACCTGCATGGAAAAAACAGCTGCCACAGGAGCCACAGGCTGGGAGAAAGGCTGGCATTACTGTTGTCACTGTGCTTGGGTCCTGGCCCCATCAGGCAGCTCCAGATGTGCACCCCAGCGCCGTCCTGTCTTCGGCAGAGCCCTCTCTCACACCCTGACAGAAGAGATGCCTCAGAGGGCTCAGTGAAATGCAAATGTAGCTGGTTCAAAAAGAAAATGAAATTCTAAGGGTTTGCACAGGAAACAGCCTGGGGGCAGAGAAAGGGCTGAATGCTTTTCATTGAAATGCAGAGAGGAAATTTTCTTTCTCAGGAAGAGCAAAAACCCCCCTCGGGGTGAAAATTTTGTTAAGGTAGCAGGAAAGTAACCGGTAGCAAAATCTATTCTAAACTGGTCCTGAGAAACCCTGTGAGTTAAATCATCCCTGGTGTTTTCCACTGCACGACACTTTCTACTTTTTTCATCACTGCTGTCTTGAAATACACAGGAGGAGAAAAATTTAAATGCACAGGGGAAGAAGAAGTCTATCAAGCCCTAATGAGAGCAGAAATGATGCAAACAGAAACCCCTCCAACATGATCCCAACGTGTCCCAAGCACATTGAGTAAATTACCATCTGCCAATGTTCCCTCTTGGCTGGAGTCAGTCATTCATCTCTTCAGCTGCCTGTGCTGTGCTCCTTCTTGGTGCGTGGACCTCTTGCATACAAAACCATCAGACTGCAGAGCTGTCTGCTGTCTTCACAGACGACCATACTGCCATCCCTAAAACTTTTTTAGCTTTGCCAGGCTGTCCTTGAGTGGAATCATCACACCCAGTACATGAGGAAAAAAATGGGAATGGGTTTGGTAGGCAGAAACTAAAGATTTGGCTTGGTCTGAAAAAGAGAGGCGCTGATCCAACCCGTGGGGAGCGTTTGCTGGCAGAGGGAGCAGCCAAGAGGAATATGCCTTGGAGGGGGCGCTGAATTCAGCAGGGACCAATGCCAGGGAGCCATGGGCTGTCCTGGCACATGGGGTGTCCCGGCACGGGTGCCAGCAGTGGAGGCACAGCCCCTGTGCCCAGCTCTTTCACTTGGCACAGGGCGCTCGTAGCTCTCCCTCGGTCTCCGTGCGCCGCTGCTGGGGCGCTAACCGGGCACAAAGCCTCACACATCAGCCACACCTCCTGCTCTCATCCTCCAGCTTCCACCCGCACCCGACCCCCGACACTGCACATCCGCCTGTCCCTGTCACCAGAGCTCTGCCCCGGCTGAAGAACAAACAGAAAAGCTGCGTCTGCAATGGTTTTTTACTAATCGACAGACTAGTAAACTTTTTTTCCCTATGTTTTTTTCCTCCTTTGTACTCCCCAGACACCCAGTTTGTACCACATGCTTCTGCCTGTGTACGTGTGTGCCAGCGCAGACCTTCCCTGTTCCATCCCTGCAATGTCTCCGTTGCTGTCCTGTGATGACAGGAGTGACAAATTCTGCCTATTCTTTCATTCCAGCTTGTTCTGAGGACCTCGCACGCTGAGAAATGCTACAGAAAGAATGGAGTCTGTTTTATGAAATATTTCTATCATATGGACTCTTTGATAGCTATGAAGAAAGCAAACTAATAACTTTACACACAGGAGGAAAGCATGAAAAATTCCCATCTCTTCTGGTGCTTTTTCACTGAGTGTGTAAACAGCCAGTGGTTTTGAGAACCCAACTCTTCCCTCCTCTGCTACTGAACTGCCCAGGAGTTACTGGTGGTTCTCCAGAGATAACAGAGTGACAGTCACCCACAGGCAGGGCCTGTAAAAATGGTCATATTTGGAGCTGTGATATCTTTTAGGAGGCAGGGTAGAAAATAAAACAAGCAGCCTTGGAGAGGGGGATACAAGAAGTGGAGCTTTTTTTCCTCCCAGCTCTAGTCCAGAGTGCTGAAGGAGGAGATTGGTACCCTGCTCTGTTTGCTGGAGGAGACAGGGCTTGGGGCAAACAACTTCAGGCTGGTTTTCTGTTGACTCCAACAAGCAGAGCAATTACAGCCATCCTCTGAAGTGTGGGAGATAAAGATTATCTCCAGTAAAAAGAATGCTGATATTTCTGGGTAGCCCTTGTTCACAGAGAGAAGTAGCTAAGCAAACTCCCTGTGGACTTTGGGAAACACAAAGGCTGTTCAGAGTTTGTGTGCTGATAAGGCTCCTGGGAAAATTTTAACCTAACCTTTCTCCATCTCTTTGCTTTCACAGAAAACTCTATGTGTGAAATCTCAAGAAGAAAATTTAAAATACATATATAAAATTTAAAATACATATATATTTCTTTTTTTTTTACCCAAGTTTCACTTTCTACATGGGAAAAAAAAAAGATCCAACTCCACCAGGTCAACACCAGGGAGATGACCTGAGTGATTGGGGAAATTAAAATATGATGACATGCCACTTTCTTTTTTTTCTCTGCTGTATTTCATGTGTACTTTAGGCTCTCATTCTGCCCTGTAGAAACTGCAGTTACAAAAGACTGAGTCTACTCACAATTCCCATGTGGCTGTGTATGTGGAACCATCTGTTGAAAAGAGAAGTCAGTTGTAAGCACTTAATAATTGGATTTACATATTTCTGGATTACCAATACTTTTGGATACTCTATTGTACTAACAAAATACATGAATAGACAGTGCTGTCTTCTAAGCACTGTTGATAATTTCTATTCCATTTTGAGATGCTGCTTTGAAATCCTTTTCTGAATTCATCAAACCCTGGCTCTGAAGAGGAAATGCAGTGCTTTCTGCAGTTACTTTTTCCTCTTGAATTTCCTGGTTTAAATTCCTTGGAGCACATTTCTGCCTGACTGGCAGAATATCTAAATGAATAGCTCCTGGCAAAATGTAAACACTGACCCTTTAGGGGACAAGTTACTTTAATTGTGAAAACTAACAGATATTTGTCTAAACAACACTATAACTGTTGTAAGGAAGTAAGTACAAGACTGACTAGCTATGAAATGCTTTTCATCTGCTAGAGGAATTTCTTGTATTCATTTCAGGCTAAAACTACAGTAAGGATTCCCACTGAGGTAAATGACCAAAATAAAGATAAATGCTACCCAAGGTAAAGAAGTTTACAAGCCCCTTAGACAACAAGGTGCAGAAATGGGATCTTTGTGAGCGGTCATGTGAGCCAAGGAACATGGATTTACCTCCCGAAGGGCTGGAAGCTACACAAGCACTGGAATTGCTTGTTTGTGTCAGTGAGCAGTTCCAAATGCCTGTGGTGATCACATCCCTTCAGTTACTGTACTACAGCAGGGCTTTTGGGTTTGCCTAATGGTTACTTCCAAAGGTGTGTTTGTGGAGATGCCTTGTTAAAAAAATTAAAACAAGTTGTTTTATACACCTCTCTTTACCTGTAATGTAAAATTACTACAAAGCAGATGTGGACCTTCTGAGGAATAAGAATTAATTGAATGTTCCAGGCACTTTCCATGCTGGGATGCCAGAACTAAAGTGATCCAAATGTGTCTGGTTAAGATCTGGAGCTCATTCTGAAACAACTGTGGTCAGATCTTCCCAAGGTTTAACCACTGTCCCATCCTACAGCTGGTGTTGCTTTGGAGACTTCTTGTCAGAGAATCTTTTGGAATTCAGCCCTGTGAATTCCAACAAATGACAGATTTAGCAGCAAACTCCATCCCTAAGCTACTGATGGCTGGAGGCTTATCTGTGCTCTGATTCTATGATTACCACCCTTCCCTTACTTATCTCTCTTGCTAGACCATGAAACACAGTGGAAATAAATAGTAACAGAGGCTGTCATGCACAATGCTAATTATGCATTCAATGCTTCAGAGGTTCTGAGGGATTTTTGCTTCATTATAATAATCTGCTTTCTTCCTCATTTGGCAGCAAATCCAATTACATATAAATGATCAACCCCTAAACCTTGACACAACCTTTTATACTGATCCTTGGTCCCGCTGTCTCACAGGTGGCCAAGTCTATCTGGAGCCATTTATTTGCTGTTGGTTTATATGCCTGCTGTAAAATGCTCTATTCCCTTTTTAAGATACCTCAAGCTCCACTTCTAAGTTTGTGATTTTGGATCATAGAGTCTATAAAACATCCTGGATTTATATTCTTCTGCACCTAGCGGATAGACACAAGATTTTTTTAAATCTCGTGTCTATTTTAAAGGTTAAAAAAAACCACAGATAAGAAAAATAGTTGGAGCATGAGGGAAAAGAAAGAGCAGTCAGTGTTTAGGTAAGGTTTCCTAAGGTTTTTTCAGGCAGAGAAGTGATGAGCTTGAAGGGTGAACCAAAGGGAACTGAAATCTGGAGTCTATAGGAATCACTAAATATGGCAGGCCTTTCATATACATTACTGACACTGTGAGTGAAATAAAACTCTGCTCCATGGTCAAAAGAGTAACTGGATGACAGAAAAGAAATCATCAGTTGAGTTGTGATCATTACAAATACTTTGGAGCTGGGTAAGCACAGTACACAAATATTACCCTGACACAGAATTCAGGACAGGGTAGGTTTCTCTGAGAACAGAGCAAAGCATAACTTAGGAGGAGGACAAGATAGGCAGGGTGCAGATGGATGTAACAGTGAGACACTATGATGTAACATTGCTTGTGCCATGATTGTGCCTGGAATCCTGAGTCAGATCCTGTGATCCCACAGCATAAAATGCCAGGTCAATTTCTCCTAAAAAACTTTAAACCTTCATCAGCAGTAACACTTCCTGTTCCAGTCTGAGTTTCCACTGGCTTTTTGGTTGAAGCTACAAGTAGGGCAAAGAGTAAAAAACACCAGTTGGGAGAATAAACGTTACCCTGGCACACTCTGAGCTGGCCAGCTAAAGAATTTATCATACCAGAGCATAAATATGAGGATGAAAGTTCTCAAAAAAACAGATTCCAAGAAAGCCAGCCAACTGTATGGCTCTGGTCTTCATTTTCTACCTGAAGGAAGCCATAGATAAGTGCAAGCTGGGCATCTCCACTGTGGTTTTCAATCTTTATACCAGCTGGAAAGGGATAAGAATAAGCAGGAGGCTCTGCATGCTCTGAGGAGGAGTGGCAGCAAAGAAGGGTTTATATGAAAGCACCCTTTATTTCCTGACCCAGATACCTGCAATAGGTGTGGGTTATCCCAAAGGCAGTGAGGGCAGCACAATGTAAACATCAGAGACACACATAATTAATTACATAACTGAACGGCCTCAGTGGGTCATGTACTTCACAATTACTTTTATAAGGGATGTTGCTGTTATTTCCTGCTTAAGATAGAAATATCTAGAACCTTTTGCAACACCAAATCACACCTAATAAGACATTTCACAAGTGAAGAAGAACCCTAGTCTAAATAAAACACCCAGAGCCACTGTCTGAGGCCCTGAACTGCCAGAAGCACTTAGAATTTCTCTTTTCCTATTTCTGTGGTAGTACTAGTGTCATTTTGCATCCTGAGGTGCCATCAATTCCTTAAGGACTGGCCAACCCCAGCATAACGGAGCGGTCTTTGCAAGGATCACTGAGTCCCATTCATATGGTAACCTGACCTGATTCCATTTTTCACATCTGCTAAGGAGATCATGACAGAATTCAGCACAGCAGCAGACCAGACATGCAGCAGAGGGAACCTGAGCTGGAGGTGGCACTCCTAGCCCAGCTCCCTTTCCTTTGTTAGCCTGGGCACTCGGTGCTGCTATGAATACACAGCAGTCATTTGACCTTGGCAGTTGTTCTGGCTGCAGTAATTCTCCTTTGCATCTGGCAGGGGTTCAAGAGGAGCACATGCCTGCTGCCCCTGCTGCTCAGCTGGAAGGAATGACCTTCCTCTTGCTCTGAAGGTGCAGCTTTGGGCTGCCTTATGCTCAGCTAAGAAGGACTAATCCCAAGACAATGAGCCCCTCTTCTTTTTCACCCTGCTACACATTCCTACTCACTTTTCTGACTGAATCAGATTGAAAATCAATCGGATTTCTTTTCCCTCCAGCAATTCACTTTCAGAGTGAAGGGAAAGAAAATGCACTTTTAGGAATCAACACATTTTTCCTCCGTGGCAGATATGTGGATTAGAACAGATGAGTCAAAATAACTTGTCTTTTTTCTTTTACTTAAGATGACCAGACAACTATAAATGTATGCTTTGTTTATCTAAAGGTAGATGAGAAACCCCCCATCATCAATGTGTATATCCATCTTTTCATAATTACCCATTGAAAAGTTTCCTAAGCCAGCTGAGCAGAACCCTCAAAAATTCTACTGGGAGGTCAGCAGCCCTGCAGGCACTTTGTCCTCTCAGCCTGTATTTTAGGATTAGTCATATTGCCCTCAGATCACATATCAGGTGCTGATATTCTGCCACTGAATGGCAGATGTCTGTGAGATGCTGTGTTTTTTCCAGCGCTAAATTCCTGGATCAACAGTTCACTGCTGAGCAAGCTCTGACGGCTTCTGTCACATCAGGTTTCAGAATCACAGCCTCATGCCTGGCAGATCTTTCAATGAAATGTTTTCCTTTGCCAAGGAACCATCCATGGGTGCAAAGGCTGCCCAAGGCCAGTGCCCACAGGCATTTTTCATGGCAAAAACAAACAAAACAGGGCAGGGCTCTTTCTGCATTCCTTTAATAGCCAACATCTTATAATGGGTATTTAGATAATATTACAGTTCACAAATGCTACAGTAAAAGTACTCACAACTGTATTTTTTTGTCAGAACTCACAACTGTATTTTTTTGTCATTTACTAAAAATGAAGCAGAGCCCTGGCTGATTCTTAGAAGTCCTGATGCTGCAGTTAAAGTCAATTTGAATTTTGTCAGAATACCACACTGTTACCACTGGCACTTAATATATGGAGAAATGTAATGATACCATAGTGGAACAGTTCCCTTAGAAACATGTCAGGAGTCCAAGGTGGCTGGGCTGATCTCAGCAGGTTTTCTATGCAGAGGTGACATAAACTGTCCCAGAAACAGGAGCTTGCTCTAAAAGACAAACCTTCCTGGCTGAAACTCTTTTCAAAGTCTAACTGCACTGCCAAATCCTTTCTAGCACTGAGGGAGTTTTAGCACGGGCAGAATTAGAGGGAGGGAGAGAGAGAGAGTGCAAAGAGAACAGAAATAAGCACTTGATGAGGATAAATCATCCATGCTTGTGCAGCTCATTCACTTGCTCTCTGGAAGTCAGGAGAGAAAAGACTTGTTTATTTTATTAAAGGTTATTAAAATTACCTTGTACAAACAGGGACAGATGTCAAGTTCTTTCATTCCATGAAGGATGTAGGGCTGTAGATGCCCTCTAAGTGTACCTCCTATCATACAGCAAGACAGTTTAATGATGTTTTGTGCAACAATGGAACAACTGGAGAGAGAGTGGAATGTAATTACTTTTGTGGGTTCATTTGATTTGAAAGGTGAGCACCACGTCCCCCAGCAGTTCCAGCAGCTGCAATGGTATTGAACATCGCTTGTGATATAATGTAGGCAGGCACAATATAATTTGAAACTTTGATGCTGCTTTGTATTAAGCAGCATCACACTTCCAACAATTTAATTGAGGATAGGTTTGCAGAAGTGAATGACTACAGGGTGCATCAGCAAGAGTAAACAATAAGTTTAGGAAATCTCATCACTTTAAAGGGCTTTTAATCTACTCACTGATGAAGAAATACATGAGTGTGATCATCACTGAAGGCAGCAATGAGAAGAGCACCAATCTGTAACTAGAGGGGTGACTTGGGAAAAAATGGGGGGTTTGACACCTATCCCAAACTGTTCATTAATTGTTTGTCTTCAGTTCTCTGAACTTTTCAAAATAGCTCAGATAAGGGCCCCTATTTTTCAGGCATAGATCCAGCCCAGCCAGGCAGAGCAGTCACAGTGGAGTTATAAAAGAATAAGACAATTCATGATCACACAAAATGCAGTTTTTATCTGCTTACAGGATAGTTTTCATGCAAAATGCTTTACTATTTTTTAGAACTTATAAAATAAACCACTTCTAGTTGCACTTTTGGAAGCTGGAAGCCCCTGTAATCTAACATGCATCCTTTTAAATGTATTAATTTTAATTACTGGTTCAAGTACTGATCAATAAAACTAAAATGCAGGCAGGAAAAATTTCTACCTACTTTTCTTAACGTGCTAAAAAGCAAATCAACAACTGCAGGAAGCCTGTGACTTTCTGAATGTGTCTCAGCATGAGCCTACAAGATTACAATGACATGGAGATTTTGGGAGTACAATTTACACAGTGAATCTCTGGCACACATCAAGGAAAAAAATTGTGGTGCTTATCTAGACAGTGTAGCTCATATCAGTGCTGGGGCTGATTCAAGACAATTTACAACAGGTTATGTGCATGGGTTACTATTAATAAGAAGTGTTGGAATTACAGCGTCGGGCACAGAAGAGGCATTCACGGACACTAAATTGAGCTGAGTGAAGCCAATTCACACCCCCAGCTACTTCTGCAGTCTGTGGAAATGTAAGCTTCTCTAGAAGGCAGCTCAGAGCACGAGCTTAATTTAGACTCAAGTTACAGGAGAGGCATAGAACTGATTTAGTGTTTCCCAGCCATGACACAGGGAACGGACTCTCCCTGTGCTTCTTTGTCCTGGACCTTCCTGAGCTGTGTCTGGTATTCGCTGGGCACTTCACCAAGCCCAGTCAGTTGGCTAATGAACAAAAAACTGCTTCAAGGAAATAAAAGTGATAGTTTCCTGCTGATTTAATGAGCTGAAATGGCTCAGGAAAAGCTTAGAGAAGCTTGTGGGTCTGAAGGATAAGCATGGGTGGAAGGCAGCCCTTTGAGGCTTGCCTGATCCCACAGAGATCAGCTTTGGACTCAGCTCTGCTGGGAAACATCACCCTTGGCTGCTCTCTTTGTGGAGAGAAATTTTAAGTGGGCACCTGTTAGATCCAAATCAAAGATATTTGTTGCAGTCATCCTGAAGTTCCTGTCTCAGTTGGCTTTGCCTACAGCATTATAAACCAAAGTGGAAGCTTGATTGGTTGAATAACTGAGCTGTGTTTTATAGTTGGAAGGAGGAGATTCAAAATGTGTCCACAGATATACTTCCTCACCTTTTGGGCATCACTCTCTAGGACCACTGCTGGAAAACATAACTCTCATCACTTCACAGAGAACTTGCACCTGTCCCTACTTCCAGCAATGATTTCCCCCATTTAAGTCCCTCTAACCAGAGGAACAGATTTGCAGGGTCAGGTGAAACAAGCTGTGACTGAGGACACTCCAGGAGCCTCCCAGCATTCAGATGGAGATTGACACTGCGTTTGCCAACAGTTCTCTTCCCCCTCCCCAGGAATCCAACACCATCAAGGGTAGGATGTTCCCTCACACCACCTGATTAAAGGAATTCTGCCAAATTCCATCAAGAAATCTCTGCCACTATGAGTCCCTTCTGTGTACAATGCAAAGCTTGTCCCTAGACGCAGGACTCAGATGCACCAATGGAGACAAACCTCCCTCATTACTGGGAAATGTTAAATAATGCTTTCTGGAAGCTCAGCTGTGTCCACAGCTTTTTCCACAGAGCTTGTGCTCTGTGAATGGCAGTGCTAAGGGTCCAGAGTGCAATATGGCAAAGGTTCTTCAGATAGCACTGGCTGCTTCCCAAACAGGAGGGCGGTCAGTCATCCTTGACCCTTAACATCAGCAATCTGCTTCAAAGGCAGTGGCTGCAAGGCTGTGACTGCTCTGGAGAGGTTTATGTAAACCACAGACTGTGTAACAGGCAAAAATGTATTCACTCTGTCTCCAGAATTACTTTTAACAAGGTAAATTGTGGGATCATGTAAGTAAAAGTCGAGGTGGGAGTGGGAGTGGTGAATCTGTTCTCCAGCAAAATTCACTGTAAGCAATATCCAGACATAGGTGTTCAAACAACATAACTTGGGAGATCCTTCTCCCAGTGCAACACACATACAAGGAAACCTGGAATCAGCTCCTAAAGAGGTAGCAAGTCTACAGCTGTGGAACTACTTCAGAAGTCATTAAAGGCACAAGATATGTTTCTATGTGAAGTACTACTGAAAAATCTACTGTAACATGACGCATTATTGTATTACAGGAGGCAATTCTTACTTATTACCTCACTGCTATTACAATAGTGCTGTACAGGAGTACTACAAAAATCTTTGTACAAAGATCAGTTGAAGTGCTTGCTACATACCTGATATGCCCCATTCTGTGTGTGATTACAGGGGGTGATTGCACTGATGTAAAAAACTCTCCAGTATGAACAGGACCTTGCATCTGTGTCTGGAGAGGTGTTAGTCTGACAAGGTCATATTCACTCCTTCTTACATACAAGTAAAACCACAAAAGCCATACATAAAAATCTTAGGACTACTAAGTTTTCTGAACAGTTAACCAGTTCAGAGGGGAAAAAAAAACCATCCTTATTGTATGGAAATTCATCTATTGACAAAAAAAATCATTGTCTGTCTGTAATTTTAGTTTCATATATTTTTGCTTGCATATGCACTGATTGCCCCATTTCTGTCTTGTCACTTTGTTTAGCAGCTGTAGTTTCTCCTGAACCTTTTGATGAGTCAGAGCTCATTAAATCAACAAAGTTTAGCTCTTACAAACTGAGTGCTATTATTTACCTAATTGTAAAACCTATCACCATTTATTTCCTCTGGCATCAAAAATATTCATTAAATGAGATAATCACATTTCACTCCTTTTGCACTATAGCCCCCAAGCTCATGATGTGTTTGTTTGGTTTTTTTAACTAACTCCATTATAAAGCACTTAACTTATTATGAGTGTGTTATCTGTTTGCACTGTCTAATCTTTAAACAAAAATTAAACAGAAAGTTGGCTCACTGCCAAAAATAAGGAACTGTTCCTTCAAACTAAACCAGGGAAAAAGAAGCTTGCAAAGCTGCCACTCCAAGATAATTTTTCTTTATTGTGTAATGTATTTTTCCTCCAAATGGCAAATTCAGGTGAAGAAGCACAGAATTAACATAGGTGGACCAGAATTTTAATTCAGCATCTGCCAGCATTGCATGTGACAGCACTTAACAATTTCCAGCAGATTAAATCAGTTCTCTGTAACTGCAAAGCTGAACATCTAATGCTTTTCCCTCCATTACATCCACGTGCAATAATGGTTAGAACACATCCATCCTGTAGGGCAAGGACCAGATCCACCAGGTCTAACACAGTGAGAAAATCTTCACATTGCCATCAGCTCTACATCCCATCCTGTGGTGTAAGGGTTCCTTCCCTTCCTAAGTTAAACTCTTCACGACTTAGGACTACAGCTGTCATCAGACCATGGCCATCAGGACATCAGCATCCTGCTGTGTGAAACAGTCCCGTGAATAGAGTTTTTCAACTGAGACCTCTCTTTTTAAAAATCAGGTTTAAGGGTAGTTTTGGGAAAAAAAAAAAAAAAAAAACAGCAGGGAAATCCAATCTACTTTCATTTTGGGAAGGTGATGGGACAGACGGAAGTAGTGAACTATCTCAGACTTATCTAATGACACATTTTCTATACAACTTCAAAAGTTGAAGTGATTAAAATGTATGCACAAAATATATGTTGTAATTGTATAAAGGTTACCAGGCAAATTTATTTACACTGTGCCCCTTAACATTAGGGTTTGTTTTTCTGGAGAACTGTGCTGCATCAAAATGCCAATGTTGCCAAACTGGAGCTGAACTTTGAAACTGTGACCTGTCACCAGGAGATTTTCCATGTGACCTTGGGGAGATCTTTTCACCTCTCTGTGCCTCAATCCTCCATCATCTGGAACAATAAGCAAGTAAATAATTAAGAGCAGGAAAAGGGAATAATCTTCTTTCTTCTACCCACTGTCTTGCTCCTACCTTGTCTATTTAGATTGAAAGGACTTCAGGTAGGGGATTAAATACCCTGTGCTTTTAGCACTGCATGCAAAATGAAGCCTGATCATAAGAAGAGCTGTTGTAACCTGTGGTAAATGCACTGTCTGCCTTTTAAAGTTTTAATATCTTGCAAATAGGAATGTGGCATTTCCCTCTCTAATTCCAAATGCTACTGTGATAACTGATTGTTGAAAATTCATAGGGAGAGTTCATAAGTTCTTTCTGCCCAAAGAAGACACAATGCAGTGGTGAATGTTCCTGACAACAGGCACTGGCAGGACAAGGACCTTAGTTATGGTTCAGGAATTAAAAAACTTTTCTCTGGTCCTTCCCTAATATCTCCAGAATCTTTTTATCTCCTTTCCTCCCTATTTCCTTACATTTCAGCTGTGCATGTTCCTGTTGTGATTATGGAAGACAGATTTTCTGACCCTTACATTTAATTGTGTGATTATTATTTACCTCCAGCTCCCAGTGCAGCCGTAATTTCAAAGTCTTGAATTGATTTTCTTATAGCAAGCTGCTACCTGAAGTGTCATGTGGATGGCTTAACCCATTTCCTTCCCTGCAGGGGACCTTTTGCAAAGTCAAAAAAATGTGTAGAAGCAAAGTAAGCCACGGTCAGACAGTGATTTAAAGCCAGCATGGATCTGTACTGATCTGCTGCCCAGAAAAGCAGGTTTCATCCTTTGCTCACTGCCATGCTCACACCATCATTTGTTTGGCTGCTTGGTGAGCCATGGGGAATTAATCCAGTTATTACTAAACCTGGCAAAATATCTGGGGGAAAAAATCGATACAACTTTAAACTAGCCGCAACAACAGAACAAAAAAAAAGGCAGCCATAGTCATAGGCAGGCAGAGCTAGGCTCTCTGCCTAGTCCCATTTAACCCAGTGACTTATTTGGGAGGACTCTGGAATCCACTGTTCTGTTTTCCCTCTTGTGAGAGAGACAATATCATGTGTGATGGGGAACCTAAAGCTTTCTGGTTTCTTCCCCACTGGAACTAATTGCATACCATTCAGTGTTGTGCTTCTACTTTCTTCCTTTACAGCTAGGAAGATGTAATGTTAGATCACTAGATGAAACAAACTCTGTTTGCTGTTATCCTGTATTTTGCTTGCTTTGGTCCTGGAGGAATTCCAAGAAATCCCTTCCTTCTCTGCTCAGCAGCAGTGGCCGACCGTACACCCAGATTTTCAGTCTATGTGTTCTGTGTGTCTGAGGAAAAGGAAAATATCATCTGACTCTTGCTGCTACTTACAGTGTCGGATTTGCTTACTACTTTAACAAGGCGTTGAACTCCATTCACGCTTATTTTCATCTTTAAGGGATGCCCTACTGGGATACCGCGAGAGTGTGCTGGGTCTGGCCGAGACCGAGGGAGAGGGAGGAGGCGCCGTGCTGGCGGCTCTGCTCAGGTTACATTCTTTGTTGGCCTGCCTCGGGTTACATCCCTTATTCCTGCCGAGGCATCGCTCCGTGCCTCCAGGAGGGATTCGTCCAACCACCAAAAATCCAACCGGAGTCAGGCCCGGGGCAGAAATCAGCGAGCGCAAAAATCAGATACCCCTGACTGAGGAGATATCCCCAACTTGAGCAAGTTCTCGCCGAAAGATCAGGTAAAATGCTTTACTTTTGCCATGTTTTAAACCGATTGCAGCGATTCTGGCCAAGCCTGTGGCTCTGTGACAGGAGGGACCAACAGCCCCCTTGTTCCCTGTAAAAATGCAGCCGCAGAGGCCACCAATGTCGCACGGCCACCCCCGGCCCCGGCAGCATCGCTGCTCCCGGCCGCGCACCCCGCGGTGTCCCGGGGACACAGCTCCAGGGACGGGGCAGCAGCGCCGGCCCTGCGCCACTGCGGGACCGGGGCGGAGCAGCGACATCCTTGAGGCTCCGTCCTTGGCGGGGATTGAGCGCGGCCGCCGCCTCCCCCCAGCCGCGCCGCGGGGCCCGCCCCTTCCGCTGCGGAGCGGTCTTTGCCTGAGCCCCAAGCCCCGCGCCCCGCTCTGCCCGAGCTGCTCCGGCTCCCCTTCTGTTGCGGAGCGCTCGTTGCCTGAGCCCCAAGCCCCTTCCGTTCCGGAGCGCTCGCTGCCTCAGCTCCGCGCTCCCCTCGCCGCCTCTGCGCTGCTCCCGCTGTCCGGTGCGTACGGGGAGACCCCGCTCCGGGACACGAGGTGCTGGGTGGCCGCCCGGCCGGCCCGTCTCTTGACCCCGCCGGGGTTCGGCCTTGCCGCGGGCCGAGCATCCCTGCGTGGCCAACGGGTGATGCCTGGGGTGGCCGGAGTCGGGTCGGGCTCCCGAGGGTTCAGGTTGGGGTCTGGAATGGCCAGAGTCGAGCTGCGGTTCCCGGAGGTTTGGGTTTGGGGTGGCCGGAGCCGGGCTGCGGGCTCCGAGTGTTGGGGTCTGGGATGCCCCGAGCTGGGCTGTGGCTCCCGAGGCTCTGGGGTGGCCGGGGCTGGGCGGTGGCTCCGCGCTGGTCCCCAGCTGTGCTCGGGGCGCCCCGGTGCCGCCACGGCCCTGACTGCCCTGGCGCGGCCCTGGGCCTCGGGCAGCCTCGGAGGCCCGTGGAGAGGAGCCAGGGAAGTCCCAGCCCGTTCCTTGCGGCCCGGCTGGCTCGTGGAGTCCCGTCCCGGGGCCCCGGCGTGCCGAGAGGTGAATGCCCAGGGCCCGGCAGCGCTGATGGAATTTCACCTCCGGCGGGCGGCTCTGGGAACGGCGGTGGCGGGGTGTACTGCCAGCCCCTGGCCGGGCACAGGGAGGGCAGGCACCTAGGGCTGTGTGGGTGCTGTGGGGTGACTCGTGGCTGGGAAGGAGCCCTGCGAGCAAGGGCAGCGTGCCCGGAGCTGCCTTACGTAGACTCGGCTGTGGCAGGTGACTCCTCCCTTCAGAACATGGCTTCAGCTCCCTCTGGCCTGCTCTCATCCACATCTTTCTGTCTCTCCTCACAGAACACCATGGCCACTGTCAAGGACCAGCTGATCAGCCCCATTGCGGAGGGAGCCAAGGTCCCCAACAACAAGATCACGGTTGTGGGGGTGGGCCAGGTTGGGATGGCTGCTGCTATCAGCGTCCTTGGAAAGGTATGGCTCAAGGACAGTGCGCTCCCCAAGCCCCCGTGCTGTCGTGCTCTGCATTGCCTGTCTTAGCAAAAGGTGGGACATTTGGGAGGTTGGCGCAGGAATGAATCATTAGCAGCTCGGGTAAGCTAGCAGTGACCTACAAGCCTGACCTCCACATTCAGCCTCTCCTTGTTCTCTCACTTTTTTGTCTGTGCTTAGCAGTAAATGTCTCATTAGGCAGAATGATTTTCCAGACTGCTGGGAAGATGTAGGTAGGAATGATTCCACAGCCCCTATCAAACTTCTCATTCTCTTCTTAATTTTTTTATTCTTCCCCAACAAAGCTGGAGTTTGCTTGGTGAGGGAGCTCTGCTGGGCAAAGAATGGGGACAGAGCAAAAATCTGGGTGAAATATAGGATAGCAGTCAAGAGTGTTTGCTTTTATTCTTTTAAAGAATATGTGCTCTAGTAGCTGAAAATACTGCTATCTCCTTCAGCAGCTTCTTGATTTCTCTTAAGCCCTTTTTGCTTGTTTATATGACTTTAATTTTTTTCCGGAGAGGTGTTAGCTAGTTTTTCAATAACTAAAAACAGAGGGCTGAACTTTGACGTTATTATAACTTTTCCTGCTGGTTTGTGGGATATGTTTGTCAAATCTCATGGTGCAGTCTTTGAGCAAAGTAAAGGCTTATTAATCAGTGAGGATGTCTTGTACTTTGCACTTTGTTTTTAGAGAATATTGTGAATTCATTAAATTTGAAAAGACAGATAGAAACTGCAGACTTTTAAAAGAAGGCACCAACAGATAATGCCCTGCACTCTTGCAGGGGCAGATCTTAAATCAGTTAGTTCACAGTCAGATGAAAAATCTTGCCTGTATGAATAAACCAGCTGTAATTTGTTTGTAGATGACCCTCCAATGTATTACCCTGAGGATGCATGTTTTAATGCATGTTTAATTACATTTAAAAAAAAAAAAGTAAGGCCTTTCACTTGCTGATATTCATGAACCCTGTGAGCAAAGAAACACTGACAAAAGGAACAGGCCACAGTGAAACTAAGTGTGAAACTGATGTGAAAGGGGCAAATAGTTTTTAAAACAAATAAGTTAAGAAGAAATTTAATGGAAAAACAGTGATAGCTCCATGTGGGTTTTTATATATATAACGATTTTTAAGCACAGGGTCGCCTGTCATGGTCTGAAATCAGTTGTTTTTGATGTAACCTGTGGGGGAGCCAGGTGATGTTACCACAAATTGAACCACAATTCAGCATTCATTTAATGTACTTCTCTAAGCAGGGTCAAACTGCCTTGTCAGATATCTAAGCACAAAGTTTTACTGTTAATGAACAGTATGCACCAAACCCAGAATAAGAACTGGTTTTAAATTCTTCAAGCATGGATGATGGCATGGAGTTTATTTCAGTTAGGCTTCTGCTTTTACTCTCTCACATCTATAAGCTGCAGTATAAAATGTTTTCATAATAAAACCATCTGGTTCTTGTAACTGAATTATAATAATGTAATAGAATCATTTGGGCTGGAAAAGATCTCTTATGATCATTGAGACCAACTATTAACCCAGAACTGCCAAGTCCAGCATGTCTCCAAGTGCCACATCTAAAAGTTTTATAAACACATCAAGGGATTGTGACCCAACAACTTCTCTAGGCAGCCTGACCACCCTTCTGGTAATGAATTTTTTCCTCCTATCCAATCTAAACCTCTCCTGGCACAGGGTGTATATCCTGTCCCTTGTTCCTTGGGAGCAGAGCCCAACCCCACCTGGCTGTCCCCTCCTGTCAGGGGGTTGTGGAGAGCAGTAGGGCTCCCCTGAGCCTCCTTTTCTCCAGGCTGAGCCCCCCCAGCTCCCTCAGCCTCTCCTGATGCTCCAGCTCCATTCTCCAGCTCTGTTCCCTTCTCTGGACACGCTCCAGCCCCTCAATGTGTTCGTAGTGAAACAGGAACACAGGATTTGAGGTGTGGCCTCACCAGTGCCAAGCCCAGGGGGACAGTCACTGCTCTGGTCCTGCTGGCCACTCTGTTCCTCATACAGCCAGAATGCCTTTGGCCTTTTTGGCCAGCTGGGCTGGCTCATGTTCAGCTGCTGCTGACCAATATGATGTGGGTTTGGCCTGTGCAAAATGCTTGGCTCTAACACTGATTTCAGTTTGTTGGTGTGGTATTAACTGTATAAATTTGCATGACTCTAAAACTTCCACGTTGGTTATTTAGTTCCTGCTCAGTTAGAGGCAAGTCATTGATATTACCATACAGATTTAGAAATGGGAGCTAAATCTGTTCTGCAACATACATATCACACAGTAGCTCTTGTAGAGAAAAATAGCTAAATAATCCTTTTTCCCTCAATTTCACTGTTGAGGAAGTCTGTTCCTATTGTATATTTTTGTGAATTGACTGATGGCATGCTGAAAGTGAATACATATTTGATAATTAGACGGTGTGTTCTCTCAGATATTTAAATATTTAAAACAGGCCTGTTTGCTGGATAGATTTAGAGGGTTTGCCACAACTCTGAAAGATACAACTTTTTTCCAAAGATAATAACTAAATTAAGAAGTGCTTTCCTAGCACAGGGTTGGCTGTGCACTCAAACTCTCCACAAATGATACCTTTTTTGGAAAGTCTGAATGGGTTTTGTGAATCTGAGCTATAGTAGCCTCTGACTTAGTGAGATGCATCAGAACACCACGATAGTGGTGGTTTATTTGGAGAAGAGATGCTTTCAGATAGGTGAAACATGTTACTTTAAAATGTAATTTAGCTCTGCTCTGGGTTAACTTTAAAATGCATGTAAACTGCTTCATTGACTCCACATTTTGTTGTTTTTAGGGTCTTTGTGATGAGCTTGCTCTGGTTGATGTTATGGAAGACAGACTAAAAGGAGAAATGATGGACCTGCAGCATGGGAGCGTGTTCCTTCACACTCACAAGATCGTGGCAGACAAAGGTGCACTTCAGTTTCTTTGATTTAACACTGATATTCTGTGACTTTGCTTCATAGTGGAGAATTAGTTGTGCAGTCCTAAAGAGCTCTTAGGATTTGGCATTGAAAAAGGTGAAGTGCGTGAGTTGGGGTGAGTTCAGATGAACACCATAATGGGAGTGGCTCTTAAGCTGGGCTCTCTTACATCTCTGGGGCTTGTTTAGTAAAATTGATTTTAGTGAAACTGTATGTAGAAGAAACTATTATTTTCATAGTGGAAATGAGAGTCAGAATGGCTAAATGGACTCTCAACACCCAGGTATTGATATATCAGGTCAATGTTAGGAGATGTTGCTGACTTTCAAGCTGATGCCTTGGGTTTTGGGTTTGAATGCAATGCCCAGTGCAGAAGCTCCCTCTAACTCCTGTATTAACACAATGCTACTGGAATTGGTGGAGTTATTTTAAACACACTCTGTATCTTCTCCCCTGTGCTCTGGTTAGACTATGCTGTCACTGCCAACTCCAAGATCGTGGTGCTGACTGCAGGAGTCCGTCAGCAGGAGGGAGAGAGTCGCCTCAACCTGGTGCAGAGGAATGTGAATGTCTTCAAAAACATCGTTCCTCAGGTCGTCAAGTACAGCCCCAACTGCATCATCCTGGTGGTTTCCAACCCAGGTAACGCAGTCTTCTCCTAATTACTTACAGATTTGGTTTGACAAAATAAAACATTAGTTAGTTCTCAGAAAAATCTCTTCAAATACAGATTGTTGAAACTTAATAGCTTTTTGTGAACATCTGAGAGTCCAGACAAATACTCTGTACTTTCTGATGCTTTCTTTATTCAGAACTTGCCATGGTGTCCATTTTAAGAGTGCTTTGTGATAAATACTTAAGTTCTTTGCATACTTTGGCTTAAGCAGTAGGAAGTTTTAAATTTTTTCTCTCTAATCGAAGCTTTTGTGTCTGGATAGGATAGGGCTGTTTTTCAGCATAAATAATTTGCCCTATAGTTGTGGCTATATTTTCAGAAAAAAGAATTTGTATGCTGAAGCCTATGGTGAAACAAGGGCTGTCTGTACTCCACAGCTCAATTAAAACAGGAAAAAGAGTCAATTATGCATATTTATCTGTTCACTTGCAAGTATCTCATTGCACTGAGACAGCTTGGATATTTGGATGTCTAAAGGTGACTGCAAATATTCTGATGTGCTTTGTTGGGTGTCCCTGTAGAGTTGTCTTTGCTTAATTCAACATCTGAAACCACTACTGAAGAACTGTGGTGATGAAGTGACACTGCTTTTAAAGAAAACCTGGCAGAGTGTAACCATTGCGTGCTCTGTTGGGGGTTGAGTGATTATCTGGTGTACAGTCAGCCAGTGTTCTGAGCAAATACAGTGAATTGCAACAGTTCTAAGCACTTACCTGAAAACCACACTGAGACAAAGATCAGGCTGTTCTTGTTCTAGCAAAGCTGAATTCAGCCTGTCCACTTCTCCTTCTGCAGCTGCTCTGCTGGAGAGAATTGCATGTTGCTTTTTCAGAATTATTTTTGCAATCCTTTGTTTTCTCAGTGTGTGTGGAGTTTTGTCCACTAATCTTACATAGTGAGGGTCATTGTGAATCCATGAGAAGGAGCTTTGGGGGTGTAACCTTGATGCCCTTCCTGCCCCAGCTGAGGCTGTAGGGAACATGCCAATGGTGAGGTGTGGGCTGTGCTTTGGTGCCTGAGCAGAGCAAATGATGCATTTCAGATCTGTGTTCAAATGTGTTCCCTCCTGAGAACTGCCTGGTTCCTCAGAGTTAAAGTCAATTCCTACAGCCTGGGTAATGCTGTTGCTTTGAGCTGTGAATTAGAGCTCTCTGCTCGCATGCTTCTGTCTGCCCTACCTAGCTTTGGGTTTTTTCCTAAAACTGTATTTTTAGAAACACATGCAGCTAAAGCACATTGCTCATCTGGCTTTTCATGCTGCAGAGGTGGTAGATGTAGAAAGTGCTTAGTGCACAAATCAAGAAATGAAACCGAAGGAATTACCAGCTACAAAGAGTATGTAAATCTCAGACTTCTGGTTGTAAATTGTTTAACCTGTTGTTGTAATGGTGAACTGGAAGGGAGCATTATTCAGGAAATTGCTGGAATGTTTTTGCCATATGAGATCAGTCCCAGTTCTGAATGCCCTAGGGCTTTAACTGTGAGCAAAAAAAATGTGTCCAACTTTAGCTGGTAGGAATGTAATCTCTAAAGACCTTCCTCAAATTTTCTTAGGACCCATCAAGCTACTGTTTAAAGTTTCAAGCACTGCATCCATTTTAATCCCCCAAACAGTCAGATCCAGACTTCCTTGATCAGTGAGCACAACTGTGTTTTGAGTCCTCCTGATTGCCCTGCTATGCTCAGTAAGGAAATTTTTGGAGCATTCTTGGTGTGAGTGGAGTTTCATTTGCCTTGCATGCTTCTCCTTTCAGTGGATATATTAACCTATATCACATGGAAGCTGAGTGGGCTGCCAAAAAACCGTGTGATTGGAAGTGGCTGCAATCTGGACACGGCCAGATTCCGTTATCTGATGTCCGAGAGACTTGGGATCCATCCAAGCAGCTGCCATGGCTGGATCTTGGGAGAGCACGGTGATTCCAGTGGTAAGGAGCAGTTTGATCTCCCTGGGAATGAGCCAAACCATAGCAGAGGTTGGGGTCTGACGTTTCTTACAGGATTCTGAAGGAACAGCTGCAGTTGAGCTCAAGTAACTGGTACTTTGCTGTATTTTTATGAAGATCAGAGTTGAGAGAAGTACAGGAAATCCACCTACACATATTTAATAAATGTGATTGTGGCTGTATGATTGAAGCTTGAACTGAAAAGGTCGGTTTTGTGAGGCTGTGTTATGAAGGCTGCAGTTTGCTTCTCTTTATCCTCAGTTTTTGGAGTACCATTCCATAGCCTTTGGCACAGTTCTCCTCTGGAAGCAGTATCAGCACTTGCTAGGTCAATAGCAGAGCTTGTTATTCTAGCAGTCCATATCCAGGCTAACAGAATTATCCCTTACCTTATTTTGTGACTTTTCTCCTTGCTGTTAAAAGCAAAGATAGTTTTAAAATGAGAAATTAAAGGAATTTCTGTCCTAATTCAGTTCATGTATTCCAAGTATGAAATGCTGCAGCAGAACATTTATGTACATTGTTACTACTTTATATTTTCATGCTGCGTATTTCTAAGGGAGCCACCTCTTCATTGTCCCATTGCATTTGATCAAAGTGTACTGTCTGATCAACAGCAGCAGTTATTGTAGCCAGCCCTATAGCAATGAAAGCAGAGTTTGGCTGAGCACATGCAGAGCTTATCCTGTGTCATTGTCACAGCTGCTTTTGCTTTGAAGTAACTCCACAGTCCTGCTTACTTCCCAAAAACAGAGACTTAACCTGCCTCTGAGCTTCCAGGATGCAGGGAGAGGTGCATATTCCTGTCTTGGTAGTCTAAGTTTGCATATTGCTGCTCTCTTATTTGTGTAAATAAGAATAGACTTCTTGAAGGCTAATCCTAATACTGATTAGTGAAACTGCAAATGGTGCCATTTTGAGTAAAATCAGTTCTAAAAGGCCAGGTAGCTAAAATATGCCTTTTTACTAGAATTTGATGTTTCTGACTTCAGAAACTTCCAGGCTCTGACTGCTGTCACATGTTACAAGTGACTTGTTAAAGTGCCAATACTAAAACGTGTTTGACTCCCAGAGTTCTGAGATTTAACTGTAGCTAAATAAAAATGTAAAACCTGCCTCAGCCATTGCTGTGGTTCTGGCTGCTCCTCCTTTGTTTCCAATTATTTTGGCTAGGAAAGGTGGAGGGGGAGTTGCCAGGTGCTGTTGGCACTGATGTCCTGCCTCTGTTGCAGTGGCTGTTTGGAGTGGAATGAACGTGGCAGGGGTTTCCCTCCAGGAGCTGAACCCCGCCATGGGAACTGACAAAGATCCTGAGAACTGGAAGGAGATCCACAAGCAAGTGGTTGCAAGGTATGATGACCTGAGGGATAATGTGGGTGGATGCCATACTGACAACAGTTCGTCTGCACTCTGTCTCTTCTGGTGCAGCTTTCATGCTGTCTTAGGTAGAGGGTTGCTTGAGTGAGTGGGACTGCTTTTTTAAACACAGAAATGCAGGATTTCAGCTGGTAAGATTTGTCTCCTGCCGGGAGACAGGTTGTTGCATAAAAAACCCACTCAAGTGCTGTAGCACTTGAGCTGTGGGGGCTTGTTTTCCCACACGGAGCTTTTTCAGTGGGTAACTTTGTTCAAACGGCACAAGCCCAAGAAAAGGTAGCATGTTTCTGTGAGCGGAGTGTTGGAACTGGGGAAAATGCTGTTCATGGATGCAGGAGAGTTTGTGTACAGCTGGCTACATGTTGCTAAGTCTTTTGTGAAATGAGTATGCACTCACTGGGATAAAGTGTGTGCAGATGTTGGCTAAAAACCTCAGGATGTAGTGGTGCTTTGACTAAATGTTTGCCTATTCCGTTGTGCCCCTGACTGAAACAGAGCTTGTCAGGTATAGTTACCATTTTCTCCTTAACACTAGGATCTCTTCCTAGATGGGAGCTAATTTTGTTTTCAGCTAATCCTGTGAGAACAACAGGATTCTTTATTATGCACAGGGGATAATGTAGATTTTATACTTTATCCTCTAATGTTGAAACATGTAACTTGGGCGTTTTAATTCCAAAATGTACCATGTGTTTCAGGAGTTTCAAAAATTTTAAATGGCTTGCATTCGCTGGTTTTAAGACTTGTAATTTGCAGTGACTTGCTTGAAGACATCTTAATGAAGTTGCAATTCAATGTTTCCTAGTGCCTACGAGGTGATCAAACTGAAGGGATACACAAACTGGGCTATTGGCTTTAGTGTGGCTGATCTCTGTGAGACCATCCTGAAGAACCTGTACCGGGTTCATTCAGTTGCTACTCTGGTAAAGGTAAGAACTGGGGGCTGATTGGACACTCTGGCTCTTTTGTTCTGCACAGGCTAAATAGCCTCTATTAGCAAGGTGCTGAATGAAGGAAGCTTTGTAAAATACTACTTTGAATTTCAAATGGCAGCTTACTATTGCTCTTTCTTCTAGGCTGAGCTCTTAGCCTACTCTTTTCATAGGTATGGAGCTGAAAAGGAAGTTCTCTGTGCAGAACTACCTTTGTGTGAAGCTTTGCTATGTGTAGCATGTGCAAATTCCTTGAAAGGAAGTTTTCAGTGTAGAAGTGGAAGACTTCTTGGAGGCCCAGCTGTGATTCCAGGAGCCACTGTCCTTTTATAGCTGGTGTAAACCTGCTGCATGTGGTCTCTACCAGCTCCACAACCTCTGCTGCAGCAAGGGCTCTGAGCTCCCTCTGTTGGCCTGTCCTGATCCTGTGTCTGAATCTTTTCAGCTCCTTGCTGTATAGAACTAAAGTGAGAGAGAAGTTTGAAGGTGGGGTTTCTGCCTTCAGCTGTTTGGTATTGCCAGATATTTGGTCCAAAACAGCTCTATACTCTATACTATTTATTTTTTTAATTCATTATGACTGAAATTTTTCTGCAGGTTGTAAAATGATGGTTTTTGAGCTCTGCAACATAAACCAACCACTGATCTGTGGTGACAGGCCTGTGTCTGATCTTGTCTGTTTGTGACAGGGCATGTATGGCATTCAGAATGAGGTCTTCTTGAGCCTTCCTTCTGTCCTAAGTGCCTCTGGCCTGACGAGTGTCATCAATCAAAAGCTGAAGGACGATGAGGTGAGCCAGCTGAGGAAGAGCGCGGACACACTGTGGGATGTCCAGAAGGATATCAAGGATCTGTAACTCCTGAATGTTAGGTTCCAGCAATGTTGTAGAAAAACAGCATGTTGTTTGCAGATGGGGGTTCTACTCACTGTGTATCTTAATGGTCAACATGAAATGTTCTTCCAGACTTTTGTCCATGGTAGCTAAGCTTATGCTTGCTGTAACGCACAACCTTGCAAACAAATAAAGCAATTTTCAGGCGTTTTTGGTTGTCTTAGTGACTCTTTCAGTATGTAAATTATCTGTCTTACTCTGGCATTTTCCTTTAGTGTTTGCCACGGACTGCATGGCAGTGTAGACTTGATGTGTCCTTCTAAAAGGTTGGAAACAAAGTAGTAAGAGTGAATTGGTGGGATTTCACCTTGCTGTGAGGCTTTTCTCTGTCCAGGTGCTGAGTAAGTGGAGTTCATTCCCAGACCTGTTTCTAATAGAGAGCTTCATAGTTTTACTGATGAGTAGAGGAAACAGAGTGAGCATTTGGGTCTGTGCCACCAGCCAAAAATATGCCGGCAATAAGGTTCTGTATGCCACTGGCATAGAAAGAGTCCCATAGATCCTTCTCTCTTCTCGACTAAATTCTTTGCTTGTTAATGGTGCCTAGTTCTTACAATTCAAAAAACAATATTATTTTCTGTTTGATTATCCAAAATTCAACATTTTTTTCTGGACCTAGACTGGAATGTTGTGGTTTTGGTCTTGTTTATTAGACAAGCCAAGTTGGGTCTTAAATCTCTAAATTTCAGCATGATTGTTAAAGGCTTTAAATACTTGGAGGGGGAGCAGATTTTAAAAAAAGCATAGTTTATTTATTAATCACTTACTGTTATGGAGTAAATATTAACCATAAAATAGAACTGCTCAACCTAAATGTCCAGGGGACAGACAGCATCAAATCCATGGGTCTTGTGGGGCCTGTAAGTTTTGTTTCATAATAGTCTGAGATTATGCTGGAGAAATTTAAAGCTCTTTTCTATCTGCATTTAAATGCTTTGGATATTGGACTAAAACACTTTCACAAGCAGGTAGCCTAATTTTTGTAGTTCCTTTTAAAAGGGAAGATCATGCAAGTGTTGTTATATTGCAGTTTAACTTCTGTGATTCAGTAAGGATCATGTAGTTACTGAAATATGCATGGCATGCTGCTGGCAGCATTATTTACAAAGGGTATCCCAGAGACCTCAGGAGATGTTTTATTCTTAGTTACAGGCTAAATTCCAGCCTTCTTTGCCAATAGGGGGAGGAAATTATATTCTCTGCTTTCCTAGCTTGGTGTGGAGATCTTACTGGAAGGCTTTCTACACCTGGATGGATTAAAGTTCCTGCTAAGAACTGTTCACAATCAGCTGGATTTAGGAGGTAAATTGCACAAGGTGCTACTATTTTCAGGACACACCCATTAGGAAAATTCACCTGATCACTTTTAGTACAGGAACCTTGCACAGTTCCTTCCTGGCTTTGTTCTTACACTCTTCTCAGCAATTAAGTAATTCAGTTGTGTTGTGGGACCTTGCAGGATTCTTGAGTGATGTGCATGAAGAGGCATCAGCTGTCTCAGGGAACGGAGTGGGCCCTTTCCCCTTCTGGTGGTGGTATATATTGATTTTTGAAGGTCACCTGGCTACAGTAAACAGGATTTTTCACTGACTGCATCCCCACCCATTACAATGTAGGGTCAGACCTTGTTCTGTGGTTGGTAAACTGAGACCCAAAGGGACATTTTGAGCATACATGGTCCTAGTGCTTGAGCTAAGGGGTTCTGTCACCTGCTGTCTGTCAGCTGCTTCAATCCCTTCCAGGTGCACAGGGGAAGCTTTTTTTGTTAGTGTTTACAGACTTAACAAGATCTTTATTGTCTAGACATTAAGCAAGCAGAGAACTCATGATAAAATCTGTTATTTTTAAAGACTAAGTGGATAGAGGTCAAGGAGGAAACTGAAAGAATGAAGAAAAAATTGGTTTGTATGGTGAGAACTTTTCTTGCACATCAGCAATTTCACTGTACTACCCTTTTTTCTCTCTACTTTCCTTTTTTTCAGCTTCTGCTTTTGGGGATATGACATCATGAAGAAACATTCTAAAAAATTTAGGCAGCAGTGAATAGCCATCCTGGGTGTTATGAAGGATTAGTTCCAAATTGTTAAATAGCAATGAGTATCCTGGGTTAGTTTTTAAGCTTTTACAAATAGGCTCTTCAGCTGTTACTTGCATCCTCTGATGCTTGTAAGACCTATGCAAATGCCACAATGATACTGTGATTATTTTCTCTTAGGAATCTTAGCACGCACAATCTTTTAATTTCATTGCAGCTGCATGGCTGTAGAATAGCTTCCCTCTGTGTGTTTATACAATACCAGCCTATCACCTCCTCTTACTCTGAGTCTGTCCACAATTTAGTATTATATCAACCATATAAATTCCTAAATAACAGTATTGCTATAGGACATCTGTGGGTTTTAATCCAAATATAATAGGTGTGGAGAGCTTTGTAGATCTCTGGCTAGCTGAAAAAGGGCACGTACCACTAGTAGAGCATGAAGGACACAGAGCAAGAAGTCAGCGGTCAGTGTCCAATCACTGACAAGGACGGCTCGACCTTTGTGCAACATGAGGATAGAAAAGAGAAGGTTTGCCAGAAAATATGGAGAATAGTTTAAAAAGTAGCAATAAAGAAATCACAAGAATGTAGAAGTAGGCGTAGTTGAATGATAAGTAATTGACCTATCTTGAGCTCAGCATTGCAATATGTATGAGCTTCATTAACTCCAATATAAATGTATGTGCCTTCTGATCAATAAACGAGATCTGCTGATCACCCATATTGGAGTGCCCTTTTTCTCCCGCCGATACTACAAATAGGTTCATGTTTTCTTCTGTATGCTTTGTTTGTTCAGGCCATTGATCCACAAACTTTGCTTGTTTTATCCCAAGAAAGGCAATACAGGTTTTTAGCCACATTCTTGCGTCTCAGGAGGTACCTTGGTCGCTCCTTGGCCCAGCAGAGAACATTGTGGTGATGTTGGGCAGAGCAGTGCAGCTAGCAAGAAGAAGTGCTTCAAAACACTTCAGAAAAGTGAGGACAACCTCCTCTGTTCACTCACACAGGGTAAGATCTGTAATGTTATTTTAATTGCCATAAGGCTCTGGACCCCTTTGCATTTGCAGGTACATGAATACTGGAGAGCAGAAAGTCAGTCTGATTACCCTGCAAATGTACATATTGACAAATAACAAGGGACTTTACTGACTCTTAGTTTAAATCACATACTTATTTATTAGTCAAAGGATAAAATTGGGACAGGAAATTGAGGGCACATTTAAACAGTGAGTGTTAAAATGAACACAGCTGCAGAGGGATGAAAATGTTTTATAAATGTATTTTGAAGATTTGTAGTGCTGATGTGACTTTCATACAAGCTAACTTAGAATTGTGGTTTATGGTAATTAGGTGACTTCAGTTGCTCACTGAGTTCCTGTTACCTTGTATTTACACACTTCATGTTAGCCTAGTGCTACAAAGAAATGCTATTTCCCCTGATTTACAGGTATAAGTCAGAGCAATTAAGCCACAAACTCTCAGTGGGATGTGGATGCTGAACTCATTGCTGTCAGTGTGACAAGTAGCCCAGAAACATTTAGGAATCAGATCCTTACATTGTGCTCCTGTGGCCTCCCAGGGCAATGTCTAATTTGGGGCATTTCTTTCTTCTATCAACAATTCTCCCCTAATGCATGTGTGTGAATCCAGCCTTATGCAAGGCAAAACTTCCAAAGCCTTTCAGACTACAGTAGCCAGGGCCTTCCTAAAATCCACACCAGTCCCTGTGGTGTACTACATTTTATAAGCTGCTCCTGAGATACCATTGCTGTGTGAGCTGTTATTCTGTGCCAGCAAGGGAGCTGTGCAAATCATTAACTTAGAATGCCCTTTTGGAGAGGTCAGGCTCAGGAGGGCTGGATTTGCTCAATATCAGAAATGAATAATTTACCTGGAAACATAAGCAACAAGGACCAGGCAGGGGCTATTCAAAGTAAGATTTCTGAGTAAATACCTTTTTCTTTATGGTCTTCTCTTTAATAGCTCTTCAACATTGTTAGGTATGTTTACACATTCAATACCTGAGGTAAAAAATCTAGAAAATTTGTCAAAATAGCATGAAGGTGGATTCCAACACATTTCTGAAAGGAAATATTGATAATTCTCGTTCTGTGAGATACACTAAATGAATATACAAAGGGAAGCAGTTTTGCTTGAGATACAGCTTTCTCTGTGATGCTAATTCTGTATCTTGGGCAATAAGACAGAAATGTAATGATTTCCAAAGCCTCTGTTCACTCAGCAGTCTCCACCAGTACCAGATACTGGAATACTCTCCCAGTATCACTGGGAATCAGTCTAAGAACCACACCAAACTTGATTTTCCTACCCACAGCAGTGGAGTCCCTGATACTCTGACTGAAGATCAGTCTAGAAGAGTATTTGTTGAACTACTGTTCATTTTTTCTGAGTTTGTTTTTCCCATATCAAATTGCTGTGCAGAAGGAAATAACTTTAATGTTACTTCTGTCCTGGTTTGATTCTGTGTGCTGCAGGGTTTTGTTTGTTTGTTTGGGTTTTTTAAAGATAAAAGACAGAAGAATAAGGAGAAATATCTTATTTTTATCTGTTTCAAGTGCATTCAAGTCAGTAGAGTGGCTCTCAAGGAGGCAGAAAAGATGTTAAGGCCACACTGACCTTAGCTCAAAAGCCTCTATAGCACAGAGTAGGATTTATGCTTAAGTGTTTTGTTGAATGGGGTTAAATTTCAGTATGTTAAATTTTAATTTTAAGGGTTATCATGGCATAACCTGTTTTTTTATAAAGTCCTCACTATACTTCCACAGCTGAATGAATAGAAATGCCTCTTTCAGCACTGCACCTCTGTTTGCAGCAGTCTTTCAAAGCATAGAAACCTTGGTTTGCAGCCAGAGAGGTAAAACGATGCAGTGGCCACTTGCTGCCAGCCCTGACAACAATTCCTCCAAGGTCACTCAAGATAATAGATGTAATAAGAATTCATACCTAGTCTGAGCATTTTAACATGAGAAAAAATGCCAACCCAACAAAAATAATAACCCCAAAAATCACAACAAAAAACAAACCTGGGAAGAGTATACTTTGATGTAACAGAAAGGAAAAAGAATTATTGGAAGCAAAGGAGTCAGGACAAAACCAGAAACTTCCAGAGCATATGTTTACAAGAGCAAATAGTGACAGGACAGGGGGAAATGGCTTCACACTGGCAGAGAGGAGATTTAGATTGGATATTGGGAAGAAATTGCTCCCTGTGAGGGTGCTGAGGCCCTGGCACAGGTTGCCCAGAGAAGCTGTGGCTGCCCCTGGATCCCTGGCAGTGTCCAAGGCCAGGCTGGATGGGACTTGGAGCCCCCTGGGATAGTGGAAGGTGTCCCTACCCATGGCAGTGGGGTTGGACCTGGGTGATTATTAAGGTCCCTTCCAACCCAAACCATTCTGTGATTTTATAATATTTAGTAAGTCAGGCTTCTGTCTCTCTGTGATTACAACTTTTAGTCAAGGAGAAGATACCACAAGTTACACCAACATACTGACAAATTCCTATGCTAAATATGATAGAAACACTGTGTTGACCTCAGGAAATTAATAATTATCAAAGCAAATACATGTGTCTGTATATCTTTGAAAGTGTTTGTGTCTTTATACATGAGTCTGAATTATAGGTGGGGGCTTGGCACCAAACAGTAGAAAACAGGCAAAACAGTGTATTAGTCTTACATTTTATTTTTCAAGTTACAGCCATGACAGACATCACACAGAAAATCTTGGTGTCTCTCAAAAATTGTTTGCATGTGCCTCTGCATTTATTTCCCAGTGGAATTAGCAGGATTTTTTAAATCTCTAATGCCTAGTGCCCACCTACAGACAGGGAGACTGTTCCCTCTCCAAGAACGTGAGCTTTGTCAAGAGATCACTTCAGGTGCCTGGGGTGAGGTGACTTCAAAAGGGAACATTCCCAAACCTCTGCTCACATGGGAAAATGGCACACATGAATTGTAGCATAGATCATGCATTGAGCAGTGCTGTCCCTCAGAAGGATACCTGCTCATCACAGCATTTATTTTAAACTTTAAATAGGATGGTGGTATTTTCCTCTATATCCAAGTTGCAGGATCCAGCTTAGTGACCAAGCTACTCTGGCATAATTTTCCAAAGCCAATTCCAAAAATATTAGCCTTAAACTTGCCCATGGCATGCTGATATTTGCAGGATGGCTCTCATTGTCACTCCTGGATGAAAGAGTAGAGGCTAAAATATTCTGCAGGGCTGGGAATGTCAGCCTCTCAGACCAGCTGATAGGAATGTCTTTGGTGTGGTGTGTCCTGAAGTCGATGCACTCCCAAACTCCTAATTTAGGACAACATATACCAAGTGTCACTGAGAAAAACCCATGGTGTCCCATCAAATGTTTTGTAGTTCTTTCTGCCTCCTGGCTGTTTCACAGGATTATTCTACATGCCTGTCCTCTAACCGGAAGAAAAATTCTCCACTTGTGGGAGATTTGGATCATTTTTTGGCCTTGCACAGACAGGGCAGGGGTGAAGGCCATCCCTTCTCAGCTGGAATGAGAGGAACTTGGTGCCAGGCAGGCAATGAGGGCTGTCCCTAGAGCACTTCTGGGGCCCTCCCTGATCTCCCCTGACTCTGCAATGACATAACGACAGGGACACTGTGGAACTCATGTGAATGCCGTCAGTGCCACCTACTGCTCTGTGTCACAAGTACAGTGTGCGTGCATCAGTGACTGCTACAAACCCTGTCCTTCCCTCCTCTCTAATTTGACTCAATGTCTACCCATTTTTAACATCCATGTCTGATTTTTTCCACCACAGTTAATTTAGGCAAACCTGGAAACCACTGTTCTGCTCAGAGCAAGCCAGTCCTAGACAATTATCTCCTCTTAAACTTCCACACATGGAAAGTGTCTCTTCCCCTACAGGCACCTTCTCACTTGCAGCCAGGGAGACTGAGGTTGATACTCCAAGAAAAAATAAAGTTGTCTGGAGTGGTTCTGGTGGAAGGACTGTGGTATGAAGATAATATCCACAACTTACTTCTTGGGGTGATATACTGAGTTAGTTTTTGCAGAAAACTTTGCTCTACCCAAATAGAAGCTGGATCAAAGTGTGCAGACTTAGACAACAGCCTAGAGGCTACACTTTCAAAATGAAATCTAGGTAGAGCAGAATGCACACCATCATCCCTGAATTGCTCTCTCCTAGAACTCTAGGAAATTTGAGAAAAACAATACACACATTCTGTATAATTCTCTTCAAGGACCTTGCAAACTCAGCCTTCTTATTGTCCAGTATTCTTGCAAACAAAATTATTTCGCTTCTGTGGGCTGAAAAAGAATTTGGTGGGGTAACAAATGGTGTCTGGCAGAATTGCAACACAATGAATAATGTACTACCAAAGGGTATCTGTACAGTTTGTGATAAGAACAATATGAGAAGCTAGGCTGGACTCAAAACCAGTCTCACTGGTTTCCAGATTTCTGGGAAATATTTTAATCAATGTTATATTTTAAAAACTAGTCTTTCTGGTATGTTTCCATCTCCCCACTTCAGCAGCTGGCCTCTTTTTGGTGAAAAAGGAGCAAACTGGATGATCATAGTCACAGCCTTTCCCTGCCTGTGTGACAAAAATGACACATTGTTCTAGTGGCAGCAGAGTGTCCATTTCAGCACTTGCACCTCACTGCACCTCACATGGAGGACAGCTAAAGGTTGCCCTTCCTAATGTCAGAATACAGCTTTTCTTCTGAAGAGCTTTTATTTTGTCTTACTATATGTGCACAGCAACACACGGCCTCCTTTATGGCCCTAAACCCAGATAACTCCAGCCGCACCCCAAATATCCCATAGTTAACCCCTGCAGGCCATAAATATAATGAACAGGGCCCTTTGCCCTCTAGCAATTAAAAGCACTTGCAGGGATGAAAGTTTCTGGACTATCTGTTGGAGCTTGCCTTTTCTGGGCACTTCAAATACTTTTTCCTCACTAACAGAAAAGCAGGAATTTGGGATGGCATTGTGTGAAAAAAACCCTCCTCCTTCTTTAAGATATGCAGATTGGATAAAATGAAATGTAGTCATAATATGAAGGAATGCTGATGTTCACTGTGCTACTGAGCACTTTTTATCAGTTAAAAGCTCCATTATCTCCAAACTGCCAAAGGTGAGTTGCTCCCAGGTTCTCTCAAGGATGGCATTGCCAGCACTTGTGGAATTATCTCATGGTATCTGAGCATTCTTTCTAACTCCTTTGTCAAGGTTTAAGAAATTATATCATCTTTTGTTAAATTCAAACAGTAAAAGAATTATCATCTTATTACAAACAGAAGCTGGAAAAACATGACACTCAAGAACCTGAAAACCACAGATTATGTGAGGAGCTTGAAAAATTTGATGCTAAACTTTAGTTCATTGTTGTAAAATTATTTGCATGTTTTTCAGGCTTTCGAATGCTTAGGGACATAGGTATGTCAGTGAACCAGTGCCCCTGATTATCTGGCATCACTACTAGAGGGTTTTTTTAGAGGGATGGAACACCTCTCCTATGAGGAAAGGCTGAGAGATCTGGGACTGTTCAGCCTGGAGGAGGCTCTGGGGTGATTTTATTATGGACTGAAGAGACACTACAAGAAAGCTGCAAAGGGACTTTTTACAATGGCCTGGAGTGACAGGAAAAGGGGTGATGGCTTTAAGCTGAAGGGCCCTGGCACAGGTTTCCAGAGAAGCTGTGGCTGCCCCTGGATCCCTGGCAGTGTCCAAGGCCAGGCTGGGATAGGGGAAGGTGTCCTTACCACGGCAGGGGGTGGAATGAGATCTTTAAGGTCTCTTGCAACGCAGACCATTCTGTGATACTGTGGTCCCTGGAGAGGTAAGTGACGTGAACAGCTTTGATTTCAGCACCTTGAGAGCTGTGTAAGGACCTGTAGAGCACAGCGGCCCCCAGGAGCAGTGGGGATGGGGCCCCCACGCCCACAAATCCATCAGCTTTCCCTCAGGGAAGCTGCAGCTCCTGGGATTTACTCACAGTGAGGATGATGATGCTCGGTGCGGTCAGTGAGGGGTGCCAGGGGCTCACTGCACCCCTGTCACCTTTAAAATGAGAAGTTTGGCTGTGTATTCATGTGCACAGGGTGAGGAGAACCTGTGGGACGGGGATGAACATGTCAGCTTGTTTCTTCTCTGCTCTCCACTCCTCACCTGAGATGGCCTTTGTGCACCCGGCAGCTTTAGGCCTCACCCTCAGCGTGAATGTCCCGGGAAAGGAATTAAACTGGGACTTGGGCAGATCTGATGTTCATAAATTTAGTGAGCCTTAATGTATTACTGGTTTTTCTTTTAAATAGCATGGTTTTTTAGGTAGTGGATGATCTGGTTTCCTACCTACTGCAGGTAGTAAAAGCCACAACTGCTGCAAAAATAATGGTTCCCGGCCAGGCCTTTTTTTTTAGAAACTGGTGAATAGGGCAACTCAAACCATTGAGACAAAATGACACTCAGCCAATAAACCCCTGAATCTCCCTGGCCTCTTACCAGGCTCTTTTCTGAGACAGCTCCAGTTCTTAACTCTGCAAAGAAAGTTTCCTGCACCCTTAGGTTTTTTCAGTGAGCTGTATCCACCAGCTCAGGGATGGGTCTGACTGCCACGAATGCAGAGAGGGCACAGAGCGTGGAAGTGGAAGAGCAAGTCTTGTGGGGGGTAGGTACTCTTTAGGGCAGGCTCAGCTATGCCATGCATTATGTATTATGTCTAAGAGACTTCTATGTTGATGGGCTGCCTGTCTCCTAAATCAATTGTCAGACTTGTTTTGCCTTAGGTGAGCACAGAGCCTTTCCTCCTATGCCTGCTGCTGCAGGGGTATTCTCCACAGTGCCAGAGATGTTCTGGAGCTCACCTGGAGATTTGCTCCCTGCTGAACTGTGGGTTTTGGACAGGTCGTGCTCTAAGCTCAGAAACAGAGCCAGCTGGCACAGCTGTCCCAGAAGCACTGGCTTCTCAACCAGATGTGTAATATAAGCATCTAACAAGCAGGCAGCTGCTCTGGGGAGCTGTGAGGATCTCAGGCGGTGAGTTAGGGACCAGCATCTCTGTCAATGTGTGTTCGGTGCTTGCAGCATCCCAGCTCTGTGCTGGAGAAGACAGGGGCATGCTGTGCCCTGACATGGTACTCACTAAGCTCCCTGGGTGGAGGACATGGGCCCAGAGGCCAGGAAAGACCTGTGGCATAGAAAAAAACCAAACAGGTGGAAAATCAGGGACAGAACTGCAAGGAGAGGCAGAGTGCATGCCAAAACAGGGGTAGAGCCTGTGTAGCTCTGTATAAGCTGGCAGGGCTGCAGAGCTGCTAAAACAGCCAACAGCTGATGCAGAGTCCTGGGAGCAGAGCTGGAGATAATTGTGGAGATAGGAGAGGAGGTAAACTCGGGCTTACAGACTGCTGAACTGAAAAAGAAGAGGTAACAGCATTTAACCTGGCAAGGAACCTGAGAGACATCCTGGAAAATGAGTAGACTCTAACTCCTGCAGGCGGCCAGCAGGTAGGAAAACTCCACGGGTGTAAGGGGAGGGTGTGTCTGGAGGGGAGGACTCAGGGGCTGGACACAAATCAGGTGGTGAACTCAAAGTGTCCTCCCTGTTGGAGTTGGCTCAGGGCGGTGCTGACTTTACAACCCTCCAATGTCAACTGTTCCTGAGGTGCTGGTTGAGACTCAATGCTGTGGTTCAGAAGCTAAAAATCTTTTTTTTACCTCCTACTGAGAGAAGACAAAGAAAGAGCTGTGGCCCCAAAACAGTCGAGACCTTTCTCAGGTCAGTGTTAAATTCTTACCTCTCCCAGCAGCTGCTTCTCAAGCCCTGAGGATTTCACTGAGCCAATTTAATGCTGGTGGTCAGACAGTTTAAACCCATTAGCTCCCAGCTATCTGAATAATTTTCTCCTGGGATCCCAGCACACAGGCAGACTGCTCTAACCAGAACTGCAGAGCACTGCCACGGGACCTGGACTTTGCTGACTGCTGTGGCCTGTGTGGTGAGCACTCAGGGGCTGAAGAAAATGCCACTGGCAAGATCCCTGTCCATGACATCTCTGAATGGGCTTCTTCAGTGTGAGGATGAAGACCTGCCTGTGGAGGATTTGTTGCTCTTTGAAATTTCTTGGGAGGTTACCAACAAAGGTTTGTACCTCACTTGGGGGTTAGTATTGTTGTTTTCTCGGGAGTGGAGGGAGGGCTGAAGGGCTGGAGAAGAAAGGCATTCACAGCAAGACTGGAGAGGGCTGCAGAACTGCTGGATTGGGAGAAGTGCAGTTGTGCATGCTGAGCATGGGCTGCATCTGCCTGGGCTTGTGTGGGATGGGCAGAGCCAGGATGTCTCTCTGTCTTTTTGTGTTCCACCACCAGGGAGAGGGGGGGTTTGAACATCTAAGTGATAAGTCTGAGTGTGCAGCTATCTAAATTGCTTTGTACATACACAGGGTTTGCCTTCCATGCAAATTCACTTAGGAATGTCATGCATGGAAATGAGCTGTACAACAGAGATCAGATGCACAGCAGTTTAGCAGCCCCCCCCCTCAGCCTTCTAGAGCAGTGTGGACAAGAGGCCAGGCCTGGAAGGGGGATAAATAAATAGAGCTGTGTACAGCCACTGAACAAAACCCAGGAGTCAATGACCAGCGGCCTTTGTGTGCCAGCTAAAACTCTTCTGGACTGCTCTTTGCAAACACAGGTGGTGCCAGACAGGGGCTTCATTTGTTCATTGGCTGCTGCTGGTCAGGCAAAGGGCACACTGCTTAGTAGGCAAAAATCCTCCTGCCTCCATTTCTAATCCATTCATCAAATCATCCCCTTTCAGGTAGGTGTAGTTCTGCAAGCTTCCATTTTCACTGCAAAAGTGAGTTAGTATGAGTAAATTATTGACCTCCTGTGTGTTATTGTCCTGGCAGATAAATAGAGTTTAATCTGGAGAGGGGATCTGTGAACTGTTAAAAATTTAACTTTAAAGAGGAAGTGTGCATGAGAGGAACAGGCAGTACTGGGATTTATCCCCATGGGGAAACTGGAATTACTGTTCTGTGATAATTTCTGCTGGTTTACATTGCTCTTTTTAGGGTGGTGAGCCTTATCAATACCTAGAGGTGAGACAGAGTAGATTTGTTTGAATCCCTGTGGGCTTGTTTTTCAGTAGCTCCAGCCAAGCTTTTAGGGTTAAATTAGTAAGGCCACAACTTGGAGCATGCAGCATTCACTTTTGCAGTGCGCACAATAAGTAAGGCTCTGGCAAGCAGATGGCAGCAGAAATCTAGGAAATTCAGGAGTTCTCACTGACTTCTCTGAACTCCACAGCATACAAATTTCCGGAGTCGTCTGGGCGCAGTGGTTGTAGATATCACACAAGATTTTTATGAGAAGATAACCCAATTAGATTTTCCCAGAGCATGTACAAAATGTAGTGAATCATTTAATCATCCATAGAGTTCTGGCTGACTTCACTGGAGCCAAATCAACTGACACAGCTAAAATTTACTATTCACACATTTTATGAGAGAATTAATATTAATAAAGTCAATTTTATTCAGTGTGTTTAAAAATAAGGTGCCTTTGCTTACACCACCTTCCAAGCCATGTATTCAGACAGGGCTGAGGGAACATGGAATGGAAAGCAATTTCTTCATTAGAATCTGACCTTCTGCAAAGCTTCCATTAACCAAGCTCGACTAGAAGCATCTGTGCAAAATATAATATACTATAATTTATTATCATTCTAGAATCCTTTTTCAACCTATTTTTCTGGTAAATTCTTGATACTGAGGGTTTGGGGTTTTTTTTTCTATATGTTCCAGGCAATTGAATATCTAAGTCACGTGGTGAGAACTGTTCTCTGGTGACCTAACTTTTATAAACAGTTCTGGGAAAATGTTATGGCCCAGTGAGAGAGAGTAGACAGCAAAATACAGGGAGAGTCATCACAGAAGATATATAAGCTTAGGAAATAATAGCTTGTAATGTATATTTCTTAGCTCCTTTACCAGGATGAATTGTTTATTTGATGAAATAAACTGGCCACACAGAGATTTAGTTCTACTGCATGTTTTAGTGTTTGTGCTGCTGTGTATGTTCCTAACATAGAGGGCAAGATAAACATTATCTGGATCTATTGCCTGACAAGCTAATTTTGAGCATTTAATGTGAAGGTTTCTGTCTTCCTTTCTGGCAATGCAAAGGTATGTCAGAGGAGCTCAGCCTGAAGTTAGTTTGCATTTCTGAGGTGGTGAAAAGCTGCTGCTGCCCACAGGAGCGAGTCCCAGTCTTTGTGTAAATTTTGGTGCATCACCAGGTGCTTGGGTACATTTCCTCCTTAGCCAGTGCTGCTTCTTAATAATCCCTCAATTTCTCTCATGGCACTGACAATCAGGCTGAATTGTCCTCTTTCCTATGAGGAAGGTGATAGCAGAGCTCACAGGTGGCTATCCATCCCCACACACTGTAACCAGTGACCTTTACAGGAGCAGAGCTGGACCTCTTCAGAACCAGGGATGGCAAGGGAGTCCTGCAAATCAGAGAATATCTGATTCTGTAGAGCATTCCATGGCATTTCCCTGATGGTGCTGGTTGTTACTGAGGCATGAGGTGCAGCTGTAGGGAAGAAGATGGTTGTATGAACTCAGGGCTCAAAGATCTACAAGTATCCATTATTTCCAGCGTCTCATCTCTTCTTTGTCAGCAGCTGGAACAGGGGAGTTTTCTCTCCTTTTGTTTTAAGAATGGATAATTTTAAAAGTGCTCTACAAGGCAGAGTTTCTACTTCTCCATGTTTCCTTTTTGTATTTTTTGTCCTGGCTGCAGCCTGTGCTAAGTTAAATCCTCTGACACAAAACATTGGCCTCTCAGTTACAGCTCTCACTCTACTCTGTCTAAGCAAGCAAAGGTAAGGTAGCTGAAGGAGAAAATGGGAAATTAAAAAGGCTCATCTACCAATGTCACTCTCCCTCACCCTTCCCCCAAATTATAAGAGGGAACTTGCCACTTAAACAAAAAACAGTATTGAAATCACCTGGCATTGAAAGTCCTCTGCCAAAGAAATAAGAAATGAGTAGGGTTTTTTGTGAGATTTCCCTCACTTTAGTTGGCTTTTCACTGATAGGCAAAACCCTATGTGAAGTGGATCTACAGTGTTTCTGTAGCAGAAGGGGAAAAATGCAGGCAGTGAGGGGTCCCAGTCCATTGCAGTGCCACAAATCTGGTGGTAATCATAGGGGAGATCAGCATTTTTAACTCTTTCTTTCTCTCCTGGCCATCATGCTCTAGTAAAGCAAGGTCTGGTCATACAGCTGTGGAAAAAAGGAGTGGTTTCTTTACTCCATAGCATGAAGACCATTAAAAGCTTTAAGTACAGGAGCACAAAAGAAGTGGCTACCAAGCTATGAAGATTTTGGGCCTGAGTTGAGTTTGTCTGTGGTGGGATTTCTGACACATTGGTTAGAGGGGCTGAGAATGTTCAAGATCCGTTCTTTTCTCTAGAAAGATGTCTTGAAAATAATTCCAGTGATATTTAGATTAGTATCCCTTGCTGTACCACTCACAGCTTTTAGATAGAAAGTAGAAGAATGCTTAAAAATGCTGGGCAAACAGCCAGCTTGTGTCATCATTCAGCTGTGAACAGCTTAGCTCAAGAGTCACTGGTAGATGAATCTCAAATATTTTTATTCCATCCCCATTGGAATGGAGACTGTGCTAAAAACAAAACTTGTTTCAGCTCTCCCTGGAGCAGAGATCTCGGTTCAGTTTCTCAGGTGAAAAACTGGACTTTTGGAAATTAAATCCTGAATCCACTGAAGTCAGTAGCACCAACATTTTCCCTCCTCTGTGTCTTCCCATGATGAAACTTCCTTGGGAGAAGGTGATTACTGTAATTTGTGACACAGCTGAAGTAACACCCTTTGGGGAGTGGGGATGTGCTGGCATAAGCTTGGCATAAGCACAGCCTCAGAGCTCTGTGCGTTTATAGAGTGGGCTGGAATATCAATGTCAAATCAAATCCAAATGAAATCCTGTGCCCTGGGGATGATGCACACAGAAATAGCTTCTCAATTGTGGACATCTGTCATAAGTTTCAATGGTTCAGTATTATTTCAGAATATGCTTGGTATGTCAGAATTTCAGAGAATGTGGAGATCTGTCTTCTGAGGAGTCCTGGCCACAAACATAGCCCAAAAACCACAGGAAAAAGATCTGCTGGCCGAAGATGCAGGTTGTTTTTCACCCGACACATTTTACAACCTGATTTTATTTAGAGTACCTCAACAGACAATCAGTCAATCAGATTCCAATGAAATGTTAGAAACAAGTTCAATCCAAATTTTTATCACAGCTGTGCAGATCAAAGACACATTCTGAGGAGAATGGTGAAACAATTAATGTGAGAGTGATTGTGGCAGTTTGAGACCCAAACCTGGGCTCACGCTGGGATCCTGTGGCTCTCATGGTTCTCAGGGAAGCTTTAATGCCTCCAGAGTGGCCTGGTCAGGACATAGCAAAGAAACTGCAAAGAGCCCTGGAATCATCCTGATGCTCTCTCTGTGTACCAAAGGTGTGTGAGAAAGGATCAGTGACAGTCTCCACTTACCTCTGTCTCACTTCCATAGTTCACTTCCTATTTCTCTCCCTCATTTTTGGTTTCTGCTGCTCCTTCATTCTGTCCTTCTGCAGTGTGGGGTGGGTAGGAGGACAAGCTCTAACTGTTGCTTGGATTTTAAATATACAAAAGAAATAATGCAGCAGGACTTGAAACAAGGAAAAGAGAAAATGCTGGAGTGATGCAGAGAACTCCTTTAGACAAATTCTAGTAGTGTTAACATAGATAAAAAGGTTTAGACTTTAAAAATAATTCTGTGGCATTTTTTGAGATAAAACCAAATCACTATCTTTTATTTTTTAAAGAGGTCAGTAAAAAGACATCAAACTTCCCTTAAATTAACAAAATCCTTCTTTCTGAAATATCTGAGCTCCCCTTTCTATGCCAGTTTATTTTTTCCCTTAAAAAAAAAAAAAAAAACAAAAAAACAAAGAGGAAGAATGGAAAGGAGATTGATGGGGGAAAGATTTTTTGTTGATTTCCTTTTAAAGTTGATTTCATTTATTGGTGGAAAGGTTAAAAGCATATTTAAAAAGAAATAATAAAAATATATTCATTTCAAGGATGTTTTATAATTACTAAAACTTCATATATTTGAATAAAGCATTTTGTTGAACATCAGAAAATTAAACTGTTCCTGTATCAACATTTTACTGTTAATTCCCCTTGTCTGTGATATTCCAAACCAGTTCTCTTGTTCTGATCCCTAGTGATTCTCTATTGGTTTCTCATTTTGTCATTTCTTGTTTGTTTTAACCCTGTTTCAAAGTACAAAATTTCAGAGGTGGCATAGAGAAACTTGCAACATTTTGGTACATCCCTGTTGTTTGGAAAGGTTTTCTGTTTATAGTATGACCTAAAACATTGTATTAGACAAGAAAAAGAAGGCTTATCAAATTGTTGAATCAATTTGAGAATTCTGTGAGCTGAACATGTAAACCCTTACTCTGCCACTCAGTAGGATATGCAATGTTTTGCTTACTGGCACAGATATTTCCAGGGAATTCAAAGCAACTGAGCATATAGAAACTAGCTCTTAAAAGATATGTAATGTGTTCCTGGAGTTTGCTATGGAGAAGTGTAATTTCAAAAATCAGTACATTATTCTAGACATTGCTCTGTTCTTCTCAAGATGTCTTTTTTAAGTTATACCCAACACTTCCTACATACATAGTTTCACTTGCAGTTTCCCTCCGCTGTCAGTTAAACCTTATGCACAGAGATGCTTTGTGAGTCATATTTCCACAGTAACCGGGAAGACAAAAGCAGGTCTGGGGGCCAGGTAGCACTGCTTTTGTCACAGTTAACTTCTGAGGAGTTTTAACAGCCTGTAAAATGTACTCCTTGGATTTTATCATAAGTAATTTTTAGTGCATTTCAGGCAAATCCGTTTTTTACCTTGAAATGTTTTTTACCTTGCTGTGCAACAGATTATGACAGCAGAGCATGGCACACTCTCCATTCTTTCCCCCATAAGAGGCATTCCATACATCTTCGGCCCTTTAGGGCGCACAAGGATTCTAAGGATAACCTTGTGAAAAGAAACACTGAGATGCTGGCTGTGTGGAACAGAGATCGAGGCTCTGCCCTGCCCTTGAGCTGCAACTTCCCCATTTCTCTTGAAATCCGTGGCTGTGGAAACTCAGCTATGTTGCCAGTCTCAGTGTTGAGCCCTTTGCAGTGTGCAAGAGGCTGATCCACGCTCCTAGGATGGAGGAAGGAGCTTTGCTTCACTTTAGGCATATACAGCTTTGTCATGGTATTTAGTGTCTTTCATCTTGCAAGTCATGTTTTCTCTTTTTCCTGGATCACCAGGCTGCTCTGCTCTAAAATCTTTCCTCATTCTAAGCTCTGTATCCCTGCCAATTCAAACCAGCCAGTTTCATGACTAAGATTTCTACCAAGCCTCATATTTATCTCATTTTGGATTGAGGCCTCTTATGCTCCTATGATGAATTTACCACCCCATAAAAACAGAGGTATCATTGTAACTATTGCTTTTTAGCTTGAATGTTCTGATTTGTCTCAAATAATGAAAATTTTATGTTTATCTGAATCCAAGCTATTCAAAATAGACTCTTTCAGCTTGAGCAGAGGAACTTGGAGGGGAAATACAGTGTTATTTATCTAAGATTGCTCTAAATCCCCGTCCAAAGCAGCCATGGAAGAATATGATGACTATAAATTAGTTTCTTAAGCTTTCTGGTCCTGCTGAAGGGGAGAATAATAGTGTTATGCATAGGTTTCCTTCTGCAATTCCATGGCTACATGATGTGAAACTCTTGAGCTGACAGCTTGATTTAGGAACAGACATCTGTAAGATTCTTGTCTTCTTAGGTCTTGAATTATTAAGGGGAATAGTTTATTGTACTAATTCTACTTAGCAAGCTGGTAGATCAAAACTGCATTTTTTTTTCCTCTTTGTAAATATCTAGAATCCTGAGACGTGAAAATATTGAGACCAGAGGTCCTTTCAGCATTCAGAACAAATGGGATATTTGTAGAGAAAAGACATTTAAGTGAACAATTTATTTTCTAGGAGCATAATTAAAACTGTAGCTCTGTCATTTGGCTCCCCAGGGCTGCAAGACAGCAGGCTTTGCAGAAGGCTTTCTGTGTTTGTCAGGGGATGCAGTTTAATTAATCTGGGAACTAATCTCCCAAAGTGCTGAGCAACTTCAGCTGCCGTATTGTACATAGCAGTAGCAGATTTTTAAGGAGAATTAGGTAACTTCTCAAGGTTTTTAATTATATTAGATGTGGTGCACTGGCACTTCTGGATATCCCAATAGCTTTAAAAGGGTGCCTAGCATGCCAGCTCTCAATCCCTGGCAGTTTTCCGTGCTGGCTCCATAGGTAATTTTGATGTCACTGCTGGAAGCTGTAGCACCATCTCCATCCCCGGAGTGCTGACAATATTTCCAAAGCTTCAACATTCAGCAGAGGGAAAAAAAATATGTAGGAGCAATCCCTTCTGTAGAGCTCCTTTTGCTCTTTGTACCTGGTGTGCTCCCTCTCTTCCACCTTGCTGGAGCTACGCTCATTGTCTCTGGTGTGCAGCAGCTGCTTGGCTTCAGCTTTTCTTTTCCCTCACCATCCTGCCCCCTTGCTGGATTCAAGCATGCCCTATTGCTCTTCTGACTTGGTGGTGGTGCAGTGTCCACTGCCTGGCACCCTGGGCACTGTGGCAAAGAGAGGTTTGTCCTGCCAATGTATGAATTCCAGGGCTGGCTATGGCAAACTCTGAGCAGGAGCAGCTAAGGGACTCTTGCACACTGTGTGCAAGACTGGATAGATCTGTATTGACTTGGCAAGGGATGCTGCTGGATTCTCTTACACATTTGAATGCTGCATTTGCCTTAATAGCAGACAATATTTTGGTGAAAGATGCTACAGACATTTATGTAGTCAGTGTAGGCTACATTGCCTCCAACTTGAACAACTCTTCAAGACTGATAATGGAACAAAACTCCTTATGCTTTGAGGATATTGGGTTAAGTCCATTTTTATAGGCACCAGTCAGTGAAATCAATCAGTTTCTCAAATTCTCTTAGTGGTTTGTGTCAAACATGCTCAGTTCTTACCATGTGATGAAAAATAGGTTTGAAAATTATAACTGAGGCAATAAAACAAAAGCAGAAGGCTGTGCTCGGGATGCAGCAGAATCAAGATCAGACATGGGAGAGTGGAAGTATGAGGCCCAGGATTTTAGTCCCTCAATTGAACTGGGAAGCTCTGATACCATTTAAGAGACTGAACTTCTATTCATTTGATTGAGGCTGGATTTCACTTAAAGCCTACATATGTGAAGGGATTTAACTAGCAGTGTATCTAATCCATGGATGGGTTGGAGCTTAGTACAGAGATCTGTAGCCTGTGCCCCTTTCTAATTTTTGTTTTTCGTGATCTTCTTTTGCAGTGGGAGGCATTTACACTGTGATCCAGACAAAAGCCAAAACTACAGCAGATGAATGGGGTGAAAACTATTTCCTGATTGGCCCCTATTTTGAGCAAAATGTGAAGACTCAGGTGGAATTCTCTGAACCTCCAAACCCTGCAGTTAAGAAGGCAATGGACACCATGAAAAGCCAAGGGTGTCAGGTAAATCAGATCTGTTGCTGCTTCCCAGGGCAACAAATCTGACTCTGAGGAGATTAAAGTTTGGGTTAATGCTCTTGTCGTTCCACTTGACACAGCAGTCCTGGTCAATGTCACAATGGGAAAGGCTTGGAATCCACTGTTAGAACAGCAGAGTCAATTCATTAAAGGTTATTTTTGAGGAGGAACCAGTTCATCCAATTATGGGTTTTAACAGTCATTTATTTGCAAGGCTGCTTAACTGGATTAATGACTTATTTATCTGGTCTCTAAGTACGGTGAGATTTTAGTACATATACATGACCTTACTTTGTGCCCTTATTTCACATTCTCGCATGGGAGTGAGAAGAGTGTTCCATTAGCTCTCAGATTTTCTAATGTAGCATAAAAGTATTGAGCTGAAAAGCAGAAAAAGACTTGAGAAAAGCACTGAGGTGACAAAGGATCCACTTCCTCAGTTCAGTGCAACCAGCTGTCAGTTCCCTGAGAAGAGAGGCTAAACCGCAACACAAGAAGTGGATTTTCTCTCTTTCTAAAATGATTTGTAACCAGTGTTTTCTGTGTGATCTCGTAGCCTTTCTGAGGCTCGGTTTCTCCAACAATGAAGTAGGAATAAACTTCTTCCTATAAAGGTTATCTGCTAAAAGAAATAGATTATCTGCTGTGTTGGTGGGCAGTTATTAAGCTGCAAGCAGCTTTGGTTACCTGAAAATGGGTGTAAGGTAACTCATGCTAAACTTGACTTCCTTTCTTGAAGTCCTTATCAGAAATGTAGAACTTGCCTGCATTCTGACTCAGTGTTGAGTCCCTCAGAGATGCCAGTTTGCAGGAGGAAAAATTGTCTGCTTCTACTGTATGCTGAACAGATGTGGAGAGCATCAGAGGCAGCAGCAGGGAAGGATTCTTACTGTTGCTGAGGGGATTGACACACTTCAGTGTAGAAATTCCTGAAGTTCTTGGGTTGTCACTAGCTGTGGCACTGGCAATGTGTTGTCTGCCTTGGTGAGAGCAGTTGTGCTGTTCTTAGGATCTAATGCCCTGTTATGCAGATGTCTTTTGTTGGATTAGTATGTGCCACAGCTTGGGAAGGTGTCTGTTGGGGACACTGACATGATGCTTGAATTGTATGGGCTCAAACTGAAAGGTCCAATCTGCCATTTCTTATCTTTATCAGATTTTCATAGGTCACTGATCAGGTTTTCCATGTTGCCTCTGTAACACTCCTGTGTCTGGAAAACAGCTAAAGACTTCTTGGGCACATTGATTGCAATGCTTTATGTTGTTCCAGCAATGCATCCAATTTAATCAGCCACCTCTGCCAGCCCAACACGTGCATGGTGCTGCTGAAGTATTCATATACAGCAGCAAATCTGTCCCAGCGATGTCAAATATAGCTTTGATCTCCAATAATGACGCTCTTGTTTCCAGGAGCTGCACTTATCCTATTAACATTTATGTCTGGGTTTTGCTTATGCATCACAATAGATGGTTTTAAACCAGGGGACCTGGGAATGCTTCCAGACTTCTCAGGTCAGGTGTGTTCCTTGCCACAACCTGACCATGTATTTAGATGAAGTCTGGGTTCCCTGCTTTTTAACCTCATTTTCCTGAATAGCAAATCCGGACAGTCTGAAAGAAATACATGAGGAGCGAGAAGGAGCAAACCTGCCTTTGTTATGCTTTGTACTTTTTGTGAAAACAGGCCAAAAGCTTTTATCTTATTTGTTTTCAAGACCTGACCTCTCTTCAGCTCATTGCAGTCAGGGCTGGGTTCAACCCCTGAGGTCCCAGCTATTTTGATGGCAGATTTAATGTGAAATTATTTGACTTTGCAGACTGTAGTGTGGGCCCAGCTGGGCTGGGCAAGCCAGTGCAGGCAGTGAAGTTGTGAATACTCTTAGAAATGTTTAATTATACCAATGAAGACAAAGCAGGAAAGCTGCATTTTTAGTCTGATGTGATTTTAGGTATTGAGATTTATTGATCTTCTACTTCTGATTGATCCTTCCACTCTTCCAAATGGAATTGGAGTCCTTCCCCTCTGTGCTGCTTAGGAAGAAGGAAGAAATGTCATGGTAGATACAGGCACCAGGCATCAGTCCTACAAAACCCCTCCCCAGTAATCTAGCATAGATAGCAAAAGACTGGAGACAAATGTGAGTGAAAGAAAATGATAATTTTAAAATAAGAACAGAACTGGCATAGATACTTCAATAAAAAGACCTCATTATTCAAGCAAGTGCAGTCTTCCTAATCTTTGTTTTTCTTTCATAGAAAAGAAGTTACTATTGCAATGAAAATCTAAAATGAAAGACTTAAAATAAAATGTTCCTAAAGGTTATTGTTTCCTTTGCTTCAGTATTACTCTATGTATTTTGCAAATAAAACTGCAAGTCCTGGGTTGTAGGACTGTGAATACACATTGTTTGTGTGAAATACTTCAGATGTGATGGATGAAGATTGTTGTGCTAACTGGCCTTTACACTCACTTTAACCTTTTCTTTCTATCCTTCTTATCCTTGCCTCTTTTCCATAGGTCTTTTTTGGAAGATGGCTGATAGAGGGCAGCCCTTATGTCGTACTGTTTGATATAGGATCAGCAGCTTGGAACCTGGACAAGTGGAAAGGTGAATTTTGGGAAGTCAGCAACATAGGGATCCCTTTTCATGACCGAGAAGCCAACGATGCTGTGATTTTTGGATCATTAACAGCCTGGTTTTTGAAAGAGGTACAGTTTTTAAATCTAGAGATTTGCTGACCAAAACTACCTTGGGATGTGGTTCCTATTCTCCAGTTTGAAAACCAAGATTTTTAGGAAGTTGATCTCAACGTAAATCAAATTTGTATTTAAAACTGAAATGTTGACTGGTCATTCAACTATATTTTTCCAGAAGAAGGGTAGTGGGGCTGCCCAGTGTGGAGTCTGAGTGACTGTACTTGCCAGAGCCCTCTGACACTCTAGAAAGAGGTCTGTTCTGAGGGGCTAGAAAAGCACATTTTTCTTGGGTTAAGTATTAGAGGTGATGGAAATCATGGCACATGTCCTCTTAAAATTGTACTGTTTTGTCACAAGAAGGAAAGAAAGCGTACAAAAGGCTTCACCAAAAAAAGAAAAAGTTCTCTGGGGCTGGGATGACAGACAGGATAATGTATGTTTCATATATTTCTTTTTATTTTCAGCTTTCCTGTCAGTTTGATGACAAGCCCAATATAATTGCCCACTTCCACGAGTGGCAGGCAGGAGTGGGTTTAATCCTGTCTCGATCACAGAAACTTCCCGTCGCCACAATTTTTACTACCCATGCAACTCTGCTTGGGAGATACTTGTGTGCAGCCAATATTGACTTTTACAACAATCTGGACCAGGTAAGAGACATTTTTCTCATTCTTCTCTGGTTCTTTTAGCTAATCATCTACTGGCTCCCTTTCTGTTAATGGTGTTACACCATTTATTGTATTTTCTGTCTTGTGTGCTTGCTTATGACTGACCCATAGCTGGTTGTTGATTCCAGAGCATGAGAATCAACATTTGTAAGATCATGAAGTGTCTAGGCATGAGTGCCTTTGTCTCATCTGACAGGTCTGAAAGCTCAGTGGAAACTAGTAAAACCTATTTAGCTCTAGCCAACATCTGACCCTTCAGGTGTAGCCTCACAAAAGTCTTTCTTAATGTAACACAGGAGAAGAAATAACCAATAGCCCTCCTCTTGTGAAAAATACCCCAGAATTGCAGTGGATCATGATTGCTTTGAGTTTTTTTTCCCCCCAGCCTGCTTCTTAATTTTCACAAACCATAGTGAGTCCTAATTTCAAGCATTTCAAGTTAGGTGTAATTTGTAACTGGCAAATGTAGGAAGTACTTTCTGAGTTCAAAAGACTCACATGTATTTCTTGGAATGTGTGTAAACTGTCTGTTGGTTTTGATTTTCACTGTTCTCTTTCCATTCAAAGCATAACACAGAACAATGTTTCAAGGACCCAAATGTTTTTAGCACTGCCCTCATCAGGGTACTTTGCCTGATCTGGGATTTCTCATATGGTCACAGACAAACCTGAATTCAAGAGGTTTGTCCATTCCAGCACTTAGTGAAGGTAGAGGTACGTAAAAGAACCACATTGTTCATGCACTTCCTTGGCTAAAATCAGTGAAGAAAATTACATAGTTGGTAATTTTCAGTTGGATGTTTGAAGCTTGACATGTTGTCTTCCAAAGACAAGGCCTAAGCAGTTGTATGTTGCTGGCCTGACTCAGAAACAGGGAATCATGGAATGGTTTGGGGTTTTTTTTTTGTAAGCATAATCTCATTCTGATCCCTGCCATGGGCACCTTCCACTATCCCATGTTGCTCCAAGCCCCATTCAACCTGGTCTTGGACACTTCCAGGGATCCAGGGGCAGCCACAGCTTCTCTGGGCAACCTGTGCCAGGGACTCACCACCCTCACAGGGAAGAATTTCTTCCTTGTATCAAATCTAAACCTGCTCTCTGTCATTCTGAAGCCATTCCCCCTTGTCCTGTCACTCCAAGCCCTTGTAAATCATCGCTCCTAGACTCCTATGTTAGTTACGGTGTTAGGTGCATTAATAAGGCAGCATGAACATCACAGTCCTGCTGTGTAGGAGTCCAGACACTCCTTCTCACTCATAGTCTCTCTGTGTGTGTAATATAGAATGGTTTGTTTTGATTCTGGTTAATTGAGGGAGCTGCAAGTGGTCTGGAAAGTAGTCCTTTTTTTCGCAAAGCAACTGGGTTTTTTTTCTCTTCATGAATACTTTTGGGGGCCTCACCCTTGTCTGTGTACGCAAAAGGTACTCTAATGATCTTACATCTGACTAAAGCTGCAGACTTTAATATATTTATAAACTAGTCGCAGTATTAATATAATTTTTTTCTGTCCACATATGACATGAACATCTTTATGTGTGAAAGTACTGTCCATCCTGCAAAGCCTCACAAATCCCATTGGTAACCATCAGCTATGTCACAAAAACAGAAATGTCTATTCAGATTTTATTCTAAGAATATGTGGAATGAAACATAAGTATCAATTTCAAATATCATTCTATATGGCTGTAAATAATATTGAGGGAAGGAAATTGTGGATTTCTAGGCTGTAATGCTTTATACCCTCTGTGGGTTGACAATTAAAGGTACTAATAGAGGAAATTATGTCAAGCTGTTATACCATTGTTTAATATTTCTATAGGATGATAAAACTCTTCCTGGAAAAGTTAACTATCTTAGTGAGGGCTTCTTTGGCTGTGAAAAGGTCACCTTGGCCCAAAAGTTAGTTGACACACAAGGGCTTGATCTCAAATACCATAATTAAATAACAGCTAGATCTTCAGACATATTCTTGTTGTTGCCTTCTAGCAGCAAACTATTTAGGTCAAGCAAGCAATTTTCCTAGTGAAGAAGATTCTTTAGGGCATCCTAATTCTTTGGAGGAAGCAATATTTTTTTAGAGCATTTCACCCTCTCCCACCCCAAAAATAGCTGGGTTTCCTGTTTCAGTGCTATTGCATAAATGTTTTCCTTTGAAGTATGATTAAGTTCTCACGTTTGACCAGTGTTTCACAGCTAGAACACAGTTCCCACCAGGCAGCAGCTGCCAGGATGTGTTGTGCCAGACGTCACAGAAAAATGGCTGCAGCACAGAATAAAAGTGTGTGGCCTTATTGTGCCTGACGCAATCAGGCATGTACAGCTCATTCAGAGAAAAGAGGAAACCTCATGTTTTTGTTTCGAGCCCTCAACACAGTCCACAAAATGCTGAGTTAGGATGCCTGGTAGTCAGTTCTGCACTGCCCACACAGTGCAGGACTCTCCCACTGCACTGTCAAATTTCCCCATAGATAAGCAGGGCTAGAAGATGCAAGATCAGTAGAGTCATGAGCTGTGGGCTCCCAAAATTCCTTGTTCCATGAGCTGAGGGCACATGTCAGCCTGTAATCTGTAAGAGGACATTTTCGGGGGGGGGGGGCTGCAAACCCAGTCAGCCCAGTAGAGGAAAGCTGTGGATGGCTGGAAGATGGGAGGGTGCTATATGGATGTAAAACTGTAATGTTGTGTGAGTCCTGACGTCTTCCTGAGCCATCTGCTCTTTGCCTCAGTCAGAGATGGGATCCTGGTCCTTAGGCAGTATTACAGCTTAGCAACTGGACATGGCAGTCAGGGCTGTGCTTTAATTGACAAGGTGGTGATTGATCAAAGGTTGGACTCAGTGATCTTGGAGGTCTTTTCCAACCTTAATGGTTCTGTGGTTAAGGTTTGAGCCTATACAATTCTTATATTCTTACAGTTTTAACTCAGTTCATCTGGGCTGGCTGGAATTTACCTGCCTCTGCACCAGTGAGAGCCTGGGTGTTAAACTCTTAGCAGGTCCTCAGGAGCACAGTGGCCACCAGAAGTAACACTGTTGGGTTACTATTTAGTGCATATTTTAGTACCTAGATTCACATTTAATTCACTCTCATCCTGGAGAAAGGAAGGGAGGGAAAACCAAAAGAACAAAATGGGGTGATATGTACAGTAAGTGATGGTGTCTTTATTTTTATTTACTTTTAATTATTTGAAGAACCCTGAGTACATGACTGGGCCAGGGACTGCTCACTAAACCTATAGGTTATTGTCTTGAGCTCTTCCAAACTCAACACTGCCTAATTTCAATATCAAGCAGGTTTTTTATGAGTTTAATTCCCAGTAGAAGTTTAAGAACTTTTGTATATCTAAATAGTCCAGCCAATAGGGCATTTCCCCATTGTCTCCATGTCCACTGCAGCTTTTACATTGATGTGTGAGATTATGTTTGTTGCCAAGATAACTAAACCAAAATTGCTAAAAGGTAGGAATTTCTGTGAAAAAAATCTCTGGGTCTGTGGAGCCTTTCTCTCTTCAGGAGGAATTGGCTTCTCTGCTGAAGATTAACATTCTCAATCTGTTATTGTTTTCCCCATTGTTTGAGGGGACTGATTCACTTATTTGCTTGTTTTGCGTGGGGATTTTTTTTTTTGTATCTTTTCATGCCTCTAGAGTTTTAAATAAACCAGCACCTTTCATAAATTGACTGAGACACCAATGATCCAAACAAGTTCCTAGGTGAATAGACAGCTCATTTTGGAAAACGATTTAACCTGGAGAGGTCATCATCTGAAATTATTTTTGGGACCACTGGCCTGGCATCGTGGAGAAGTTTGTGTGGTTCAGCCTCTGATGCTTCTTACTAAAAAAAACCCACTCTAAGTTTAATGGGAAAAGGAGAAGGAAGAAAAGGTCAATCATATTCTTCATTGCCTTTTTCCTTAGGTTGCCCTGCTGATGTGTAACACTTCTGTTTAGAACTTGGAACATTTTCAGTCAGCTCATGCAGGTGCAGCTGAATCCTGTTTGCAAAGTGGTTGAAAATCCTGTCCCAAGAAGTCTAAAAGGAAAAGTACTAAAAATCCCAATGAAAATGAATAGTCAGGAGCTTTTTTGCTGACAATGTCTCACTCCACTTAGACTGTCCAGTTTGTCACCAAGCTCACTGTTACACAAAGCTAATCCACTTTGTCAACAGAACAGCTGATGGAAATCTGATTTAAGCCAGGAAGTGTAAATTTCATTCTCTTTTGGCCTGTCAGAGCTATACCAGAATGAAAGCTCTCTTTACATAAGGCAGCAGTCAATTGGAGGTAAATTTGATGTTAGCTGGATTTTAAAGGAGAGGTTCTTACCTAATTTAGACAGCAGCAGCCAGTGAGATTATGCTGGAAGCAAAAATGTTTCCATTCTACCTTTTAGTCACTTAGGAATTTGAACTTCAAACCAGTCTCTGACTGTTCCTTGGTCCTGCAGAATCACTTTGAACTTCAGTGTACCACTCTTTTAAAAGACCAAGAAAGATTATTTCGTTCTCTTTCTAAAATCCTCAGGCATCAAGCCTGTACCTTTTATTTGAATTACAAAATATTTACAGTGATATTATCCACTCTTGAAGTAAGGTTTAAATGGTGAGTCTGTATTATTTCTGCAAAGGTGTCGTAATGTTTTATTTAGGAAAATTACATATATTAATTCCAGTTGAATTTGTATTGGTTTAACTTCTGTTGGTTTTCACCATCTTTTTTTTTTCATTAGGAGAGCATAGCTTAATATCAGTATCAAGAGATTCTTTGTAGACTGTGACTTTGCAATTCATCTTTATAATTTTGAAGTAGGAATGGCTGATTTGGATTTACTGCTTCAGTGACTGTTTCCAGAAGAAACATAACTGCTTAATATTCTCTTCTTTTTCACTCAAAGTTCAGAAAGTCATGCTGGGAGCCTCAGTGATTACCTGCTGTGCCTCCTAACATGTTGAATTTTAAGAGATCAATGGGATGTTATGCTCATTACATGGATCCATAGAAAATGAACTGAAGAATCCACAGAAATTAACCAAAATTTTCCTCAGAATTGCACTGCAGCAAATGCAAATTTTACTCCAAAGCATTGCACCTGTGGAACATCTTCTTTTGCTTTGAAATTAGAGTGGTCTTCTAAAGGAGTAATTTCCCCTTCTAATCCTTGCCCTCTTGTAAATTCTAATAATCTGCTTGCTTTCCATATGTCAGGGAAGGAGAGGATGCTCCAATAAATTTACAGGGAAGTGGATATTAAAGCTGTTGGCCTTTAAATATCACTGAAATGGTTGGACTAAAGGACCTTAAGAGCTTCTTCTACCCTAAAGGGCTCTGTAAACAGTTCATCTGGCTTAGGTTTTTTTTTTTTTTCTCTTGATGCAGCTGTGATCTGTGGCTTAGCCAGTGTTCCAATTTGCTGATAACAGCAAACAAACAAAAGCAGGCGTGAGGCACTTGACAGGAATCTCGCTTTGCTCTGGCTGAACATGAAGGGTATGGAGCAGAGTTCACAGGTGCCTGAGCTGGGCTGGACACAGAGCAGGGCTCAGGGTTGAGCAGGAACTTTGGTTGGCGGTGAGGAGCTGCCCAGGTGTCCTGCTGGTTTCAGCATATTGTCCCATGCCTCACAGTGCCTCTAATTCTGGAGATTGTCAGAGCAGGCTCAGCTTTGCACAGGACTAGGTAGGTTAAATTAGTCACCTGCGCTGTCTCATCAGTTAATTTTCATTTAACCTGCCCTTCAACTTGGCTAAGGCCTTTTTCTGAAGTCCCTTGTCTAGCCTGCTCAGTTCTTACTCCACCCTGAGGTCAGAAGTCAAGGGCTTGCTTTACTGATTGGTGCTGGAAGCTGCTGGAGAGTGAGAGCAAATGAAATGTGAGAACCCCGTGACCTCTGTTTGTACTTCCTAATAGATGTGGAATTGTGTACCTTTGCTAAAAGCCCCACAAGCATTCACAAAATAAAATACTTCCTGTTTCTAAAAGGTGGGAAAATGAATAGCAATGAAGAAATAAGCACTGATATGTTTTAAATATGTAAAGTCTTTTCATGAAACCAAAGTAGTAAAAGTTAACTAGAAATAAGTCACAGTGCTTAACAATCTTTTTATAAACCTTTGCTCCAGCAGTGTTACAGGGAGTCTTTATCAACAGTTGGTGAGCATGTCCCAAATTTAATTTTTAAACGTGTTTTGTAATTAAAACCCATTCTTCCTGAGAAAGAGAAAGGAAAAAGAGAACAAAAGGCATTTGAAGTTTGATCAGCTATTTGTTTGCTAGCAATTTCAAAAGTATTTTAATAGAAAGCCAGATGAATTTGAAAATACTTTCATAATTCTGACTGTGTAGTTGTGCCCATCCCATTCATGTGTTTGTCTAGCATGCTAAAGAACTGTCCCATTTTGTATCTTTTTTGCACAGAATGTTTAGACAATCAAACATGCAGTTAAGAGCTGCTTGTGAATCAGTTTAGTGTAAGCCAAGGATGATGCTGAGAGCTGTGGCACTTTAGGGAGCCAAATGAATTCCCCTTTATTTTTCTCTTTCTGTTCTTTCTACCCCTTGATTTCTGTGGTAAATGAGATTAATGTCCTGGAGAAAATATCCTTTGTATTTCATGCTCTAAAATTCTCATGGGGAATGCAGAAAAGACAATATATGAGGATACAACTGAGAAATGGTATCATAATATTTAGCACATTATGTGGTAAATTGTATTTGGCAAATGTATAAAAGCTCTTGATATAGAGGATCACCAATGCCAGAATAAAGCATCTAGTTTCTTTGGAAGTTTCCAGCTGAGACTTTTCAAGAGTCCTTTTTTTTTTTTAGTCACACTAGGGGTGGTTAGATTGGCACTTTCAACTAACACAGTGCAAGTCAGTTTCCCACTAGTATTGTAGCACTGATGCACAATTAAAGCAGATAAAAACAATTAATTTTCTCAGCAAAGAAGTTATAAGATATCTATATCTACATCTGTGTCTACACCTATCTAAGTGAAAAAGGAAGTTTTTTGCTTCACTGTGGATCCCTGAAATGGTTCACATTGCATCAACTTTCTCACAGTATGTTCTGGACCAGCATTAAGCTTTGCAGGACAGGTCACAGTCTAAATAGCTTTGCTTCTGTCCAAGTTCTGAAGTGCTAAAAGCAGCTGGCCATGGCAGGGGTCACACAGTCCTAACTATAGAAAGTGCTGTCTGCCCTGCCTGCGATAGGGGTTAAATCTATTATGGTCAAAGTTACACAGTCAAATGCAATCAAAATCAGGCTGTGCAGCCTGCATTAGGCAGCGATCACGACAGAGCTCACAGAGAGTTATTGTCACCCTCCATGAAACTCACACAGGCCTTTGGGTGCCCATGCTGTTGATCTTAGAGGCTCAAGACTTCTGTTTCTAGAAGTGAAACATTATGGAAGACTAAGAGGATTGTGATTTAATTGAAAGCATTGACACCTTTTTTAGACTGATGTAGCAATTTTGCAGCGGCTACTGTTAGTGAATATTTGAACCTTTAAGCATGGACTCAAGGGAATTGTGCATTTTCTTTGCATCAGGATAACATAAGCTCAGTTAAAAAAAGGATCGCTGCAAATTGAAAGGTGATTTAGAAATACTTGGGTGTTCGGAATGCCTTATCTAGCTGTTTAACTTCCATCTGCCTCTAAAAATTAAGAGAGTTCAAACTGAAATATAAGAAGCAGCAAGTAACAGTGGCAGAGTTGGAGGAAGAATATCTCTGAGTGTCAGAAAATATCTCATTTTCTGTTTTCTTTTTTCCCTTGGGAATTGTGGCTGAGTCTTTATATCCTGCCCTCCACTCCTCTCTTGCCTGTGACTCCCACCATTCTGCCAAGTCCCCAGGTTCTGTCCTCATCCCCATTCCTGTTTTCTTCTCTTCCCTTCAGCTACCAGCAACCTCCCTGCTCTCCCAAGTTTTCCAACAAGCCCGTGGAACCTGCAACATGATACATTGCCAGCCAGCAGGCCAAATTCCACAGATCCTTACCTTTCATGGGATCATTAATCCAGATTTTCTTCCATGGCAGAGCTGCCATTCTTTGAGGAGCAAGCAGAATCTGAGAGCTCTCTTGCTCTTTCAAACTCCTTGAAGTTGATAAAATGGTTCAAACACCAGAATGACAAAACAGCAGCATAATCACATGGTTCTCATTCCCTGGGGAAAAGGAGCCTAGTAGGAGAAACCTTCCCCGAGGGAGACAGTTTGATGGTCATGTCACATAGGTGTCTTTTTTGTTGGTTTTGTTATTTAACAGTTTGACATTGACAAGGAGGCTGGAGAGAGGCAGATTTACCATCGATACTGTATGGAACGGGCATCTGTGCATTGTGCCCATGTGTTCACCACAGTCTCCCAGATCACAGCTACAGAAGCAGAGCATATGCTTAAAAAAAGCCCTGGTAAGACCTGAATTATTTTTTTTACTGTTATTCACTCGGAATGCCCACATATCCTTAGACTGAACATAAGAGAGGCAGGTATGCAAACATGAAGAGAAAGAACACACGCACAGGTGTGTCTGGCTGTGCTACGGGGATTAACCAATTTTCCATGGATGTTAGGCTTTTCTCTGCCAGGACTTCTCAACTTCAGGAATTTTGTCTTTGGCAGGGTTTCCATGCTTTTAGAACTGAACCATGATAAGCTTCATATAGATAAAATATTTTCTATTAGGCCAACGAGTAGAGTTTGAAAAATAGTTCTGTTCCCAATAATTTGTCTGGTTTTCCTCTTGATATTAGTCTCATAAAATATGAAGCTTAGAAACCTTGTCTTGTTCCATGCATGGATTTTGAGTAAGGTCATGATCCCAGTTTGATGTGTCATCAAATTTCTCTTTAAATCATCTCAGTGCTTTATAGGGATAAACCCCAATACTCCATCTGCAGGTAAGCAGCATGAGGGAAAACTGCAAAACAGTTTTGGAGACTATTTAGCAGGTGTGTTGGTATCTTGGTTATTTTAAATAAAACAGTACTGAAATTATTGTTTTTGTTTGGGCTTGGTTTTTTGTTTTATTTTTGGGTTTTAATTGGGGTTTTTTGTTTGTTTATTTGGGGGATTTTTTAAGGAGTAAAACTCTCTTTGTAGAGTTATTGGTTGATTTGCAGTGCTGATTACAGTTTGGGATTGTTATCCTGATTAACTTCAATCCTTCAAGCCACATTGTGGTTCCTGAACCCGAACAAAAGAGCTGTTCAAGGAATCCTTTGCCTCATTCCTGACTAGCTGTCAATAGGATGGTGGATTTAGATTATCTTTTTCATTTTATCTTAAGCACAAAAGCCATGTCTTAAAAGTCACTGAAGTTCAGTCATTTAAACTGGGATGTCTCTGAAAGGTCCTGATTTTTACAAAGTGCAGAGCAGTCTGAAAATCAGACCTTTAAAGCTTTTTTAATATAGGCATGACACCTACCATAGCTACCATTGAAAATCATAGTCTGTGTTTTGGGATTTTAGGAGACTGAAATGAGTCTGAATCCAGTTTAATTTGGGGAAGAAAATCTCCAGACTGCTCACAGATAAAACATCAGTTGAAGCTGAAGAGAATTCCATGCACAGAGATTCACAGGCCTGAGCTTTTTGTGATTATTCTTGCAACTTTGAAGAAACCAAGTAAATATACTTAATGTTTGGGTTAAAAAACTACTGACAGATGTCATGCTTCATGTTGATATAGCTAGAAAGAAATTCAGTAGAAATTGTCACCCCAAATCCTAAGAGACAACTCTAAGTGGAAAGTATGTTCTGATGGGAATAAGTACTTTAATAGTTTCTCTGAATCCAAGACCATAAGTAAACTGTACAGGAACCTATTCTCGCACTATTTATTCTCTCTGAAGTTGTGAAATCTGCATAGACATTGATTTCTTGAAATGCCCATCAATCCTTCAGTTGGTCATTGAACTTGCTAAGGAACATGAATACTGAAAGCATGTGTGCATTTCTCCATCCACTTTAAAAATAAACCTTTAAAAGGAGGATGCTGAATTAGCACAATTAAATTTTATTTGCATTCACTGAGACAAAATTTTTTCAAATAAGTTGTTAGCTAAAAATAACTCAGAAATGTGCTAAATTGAGCTGTTTCTGCTACTCCTCTTTAACATCAAACTTGGATTATAATTTAAATTATAAATCTCATCACTTGGAGAAGTCCCTTTCAAATTTAATACACCCAATTGCATAGAGAACTTTTGCAGAGGGACAAAGGCCAATTTGCCAGTCTAAACCTGGCAGAATGAGTGCTTGCATTATGCTGATCCCACTTGCTGCAGTTGTTGTGTGATCAACAATTTATCAAACCATATTTGTCAAAAGCTTCAGTATCTTTGACGTATCCAGCAGGATTTTTCAGTGATCATAAGTTATATTCTTGTGATTTGAAAACTGGTGTTATGGGATTTCTAATGTTTTCACTCAGATATGCTACATTAGCATACCTATTTCTCATTAGCAGTAGAGAAGACTTTGAATCAAAATTCCAAGAGATTCAGGTATCAATTGAGTTCTAGATCTAGACTTCCTATCTGTATGTATTTGATCAAAATCATAGAGAGAAACTCTGAAAAAAGTACAAGTCAGCTCTAACTGTTAGTGATCTATCAAGAGAAAACTTAATGCTGTGCTAATATTACTTAAACCATGCCAGTTTCTTTCCTATAAATACAGAAGTTAAAACATTCTGGTTTGACCTACTTGAGACAAAGTAGGTTTTTTGATTTTTTCAATCAAAAATATTGTTATTTCATTAAACAACAAGAACAGCAACAAAAGCAAACAAACAAAAAAACAGCATAAGGACCAAACTCTATTTTATCACTTCATCCCTCACACATGTTCAAAATACTCCTGTGTGTTGAGCAGAAATAGTGAACTGGGTTCTTTGGACGACCATTCTGTCATGCATCTCAAAGCCTTAAACAAGAGATGGATGGAGCCCCAGTCCTCATGAAAGGATAAATGAAGCAGCAGTTAAACCAAAGGACATGGGAGTAGATTATGCACAGGCTGCTGCTGGTGGGTGAGACTCTCCAAAACTCCCTGATAAATGAATGTGAGTGTGGACAGAAGCTGGCCAGAAATACCTGGGGAAGAGATTCTTCCTGTATTGGGAAGTCTTGGAGATGACTGGAGTCTCAAAGCTCTGTCCTGCATGAGCCAGTTCTCCCACACAGAACAAGGAACAGGTCAGAGAAAGGAGAAGGTGTGTTGTGGTAGAGACAGTGGAGGATGGTTCTGCTCTGTTACCTCCCCCCAGAGGTCTTTGTTCAGAGAATTCTTAAGTGCTGGGCAGGAGAAGATAAAAGCACAAGTTTTCTCCTCATGTTCACCAAGACTGTTTGGACATTGAAAAGCAAATCTTAAGTACCTAACAAGTAAAGATTTCCTGGTCTTTAGTTTCAGAATTGGTATTCCAGAAACAGGTCCATCAAGACTTTTGCTTTTTCATGTTTACTACTAAAGGTTATATTTTTATCTGTTGTAGTTTAACCTAGGGTGCTTCAGGACATTTTCAGGTGAAAGTTTAACCACAGATCACTTACATGGCAGGGAAACATTTATTGCTGAAGCAGACTGTAACTTTCAAGGAAATAATCAAAAATGGTTGTGCCATTTGCATAATGTCAGACAAGTATCATAAAGTAGTATAAGTCTGTTTCAGTCAGTTGTGTTACCATGAAATACATCTGCTGAGGAACTGGCCTTCCTTTCATTTCCACTCATAACCCAGCTCAAAGGACAGAAAATGACATTCTTCCCATTTACTTGGACTGGATTTGGGGCAAGCCTTTGAATAGCTGCTGTGATCTACCAGGAAGACTAAGAGTGACTGAATTTCAGTGCCTGTCCTCTGTGTATATCCCAAAACTCTACCTTTAAAATGCTGGAAATGAACAAATTTTAATTGTAAGATCCTTTAGAATCTTAGAGGAGAGCAGCAGTAAAATTGTAAAGCGTACTATTACTTGGATGTTTTTAGGGGAAACACAACTAATTAGTGGAAAGAGGCTGTTATATAAAGGTTTCTGATATGCTCCCTTTTTTGATAAAACTTCCTCAGAAGTTTTGATAGAATGGATATCTATTGTGCCATGCAGTAAACAAGGGCATAGCACAATTTCTGCTTCCAAGGGCTCTCAATCTGTAGCGATCAAGCAGGCAACAGTGGTATCAAGGATAAAGAGGTAAAGGGCGTGTTGCACAACAAATTAATGGCTCAGTGGAGACATTACTGGGCAGGGTCTACCTGCCAGTGCTGAGGACAGGTGAAAGCTGCTTTGATGCTGCAGACAGCGCAGAGCCACGTGCAAGAGCTTTTTGGAGGCAATGCTGTTCCCTCCCCCTGGATAACATAAATACATAACCTGTTCACATAAACCTGAGAGACACATGGGTTCTTTTCTTAAAGATTTCTCTGACTCTGAAGATGTCTACCTCTGCCTTTTCTCTGCTTTTCCAGATGTTGTCACCCCAAATGGCTTGAACATTAAGAAATTTTCAGCAATGCATGAGTTTCAGAATTTGCATTCCATGTACAAGGCTAGGATCCAAGAGTTCATTCGAGGTCATTTCTATGGGTATGCTTTTACTTTTCAAACATTAGCAACGCTTGTCCAACACTATTTAAAGCAAGAACCAAAGCAGGAGGACTAACAAGTACTTCATAGAGGAGTGGAAATATTGAAACCAGCTTATTCAAATGTCTGTCTGGGATTTCTCAGTCAAAAGCTAAGGGAATTTTAGACACCAGATCTGACTCTACTTAGCAGATTGTGATTTCAGACAGCAGATCTTGATCTGTTTGTTATTTACCCAAGATGCAGTTAGTCAGATTAAGGTAGTCAATTTAAAGCACAGCAGAAAAGCCTCACTTTCATTTTTCTCTGGGGATAATAAGTTCCTCCACAATAGAAAGCTGTTGTGGGATTTATTTGATTGTATCTTGAGAAATACTTTGTTCTTGTCTGTTTTCTTGCTTTCAGCCACCTTGACTTCGATCTTGACAAGACCTTGTATTTCTTCATTGCTGGGAGATATGAGTTTTCCAATAAAGGAGCTGATATGTTTCTAGAAGCCTTATCAAGATTAAACTTTTTGCTGAGGGTAAGAAAGCTTACACAGCTGTTGAAAGCACAGAGGTCATGCTCAAACTCACCATCCTGTGGAAGTCACCTACAAGAATTACCTTTCAATGCTCTGGTTTATAGGAAAGTAATTATGGGGTATTCACAGTTTTCATAGGGCTCTCCACCTGAACCATCACAATATATTATGATTTCACACAGTTTGAATTGATAGATTGGTTATATAATTGAAAATAATTGATGACATAGTTCAAGAAGTTAACCCATGGTTGCCTCCCTGGTTTTTAGAGAGAAGTAATGAAAATAGTATTCTAGAGTTTACCCTGATGGCTTACATATTATAAAGGAAATAAAAGTAAGCCTTTAAAGCTGCATTTTTAAAACATCCTTTTAAGCAAATTGCTTAATTTGTTAGGACCTCTTTATGATCTTTTAAATCTCTGCTACCCCACTGGATGGGAATGTTGCATTAAAATTCACAGAGTGACAGTGGTGTGCTGCAAAGCAATGGGAAGTCATTCAGGTCTCTATGGTTCTGTTTCCTCAGCTACAAAATTGGTGCAATGTTTCTAAATGCCTTTATGGAGTAGTTCAATGAAGATAAGAGCAAGGCCTTGTTAAAAATCACAGAGCAGAGCCCTTACTACCTACAATTGAAAATGTCTCCATTGTGTCCCAAAGACTAATATATTGAAAATAAACCCCAGAAAAAATGCTAATAATGCTAATTGGTTTTCAGTCATCTGGCAAGGATCAATTAGCTGTTGTCCTAGTCTCTGTCCTTTGTACTCTTAACAGTTGAATAATATGGAAAATCTGGATAAAAATTATGATACTGCTCTGTCAGCAGGAATGAAAGAATCACTAATGTTCAAAGCCCTAAGTACAATTGTTCTACCACCACCTTCTATTATTATGGCATTTAGTGCCTCTGGATTTTCTAGAAATTCTTAATCCCTTCACTCACACAGATCACCTCACAGAACTGAAGTATTTCTTCCACAACAGAAATCAGCTGTTTGGCAGTGCTGTGCAACATCAGCTGCCTGTTAATGGCATTTTCATGGCTGTTACCTGTGAATGCTGGTAACGTGGAAGGTCTTGTGCGATAAGAGGGAAAGATTTGCCTGAGCAATTATTGCAGGAACCTCTTATTGCAGCTAATGACTTATATCACAGAATCATAAAATCTTCAGGGCTTCAAAAGACTTCCAAGATCATTGAGTCCAACCTTTGGCCAATCACCCATTTATCAATTAGACCATGGCACTAAGGCCATGTCCAGTTTTTTCCTGAACACTTCCATGGAGGGTGAATTCCAGCACCTCGCTGGGCAGCCCCTTCCACTGCCTGATCACCCTTTCTGTGAAGAAATTCTTCCTGATGACATCCATGGTAAACAAGGCAGATGGAAGTTAAAGGAAGGAGGCTAGTTTTCCCAGGCTCTACAGAGCTGTGTACTGTTGCTTCTCCCAGAAGCTGAGCCTGGATTTATTGCATTATCCTTCCAGTGTGGATGCTGGCACCTGATTACCTGTTCTAACAACATTTGCTCTGTAATTAATTCAAGAGGTAATTCCATCGGGAATAGTAGACTACCTGTACGAATTACAAGTCTGGAAATGGTGATACTTCCTAAACAAGTCCCAGTGTTGTGCCTGAACCTAAAAAGTACATACCATTACATGAAATTGTTTTATTTTAAAAAGTCATTTTCCTCTGCTGCTTGAAAACCTTACTAAAATTTTACAAATAAAATATGAATGTTGAGAGAGATTGTTAATGCACAGTAGGATTGTAGCACTTGAAACCCACTTTGAAGAGAGGGAAGGGAAGAACATTAATTAACATAAACATGATAGATGACTCCCATAAGTTTTTTTATACTATACATTTCCCTCTGTGTCAGTCTGAGAGAAGGCACACTATTGAATGGTTTTGTATCTAAAATTAGAAATGGAGGCAATTCAAAGTAATTTAATTTTTACAGCTCTGAACAGAGTTCACCCTCAGCTTTTCATTAAACAGTTGCTGAGAGGAGTAAAACCTCATTCATGCAGCAGTGAATGGACCTGGTATTTTGAACCTTGTTCATGCACAGGAGAAACTAGCAAGTGAAACCACCTAGAAATAAAGGGTCAGAATTCACAGCAAGTGCTCTCTGCCTTTGAAGTAGCTGGATGGGAGAGATGGGCAAGAAGTTACTTGTGGCTTTTTGCATGTCTGGCAGGTTCTTTGCCAGAGTTTCAGGTAGAAAATGGTTGTTCTTTCTCTGCTGTAGGAATTCCTTCATATCATGCCTAGGCATACCTAAGATAGTAAACCAAACACTCACTCCTTTGAGCCAGCAGTTTGTGTCAGGTGAGAAAGTGTGTAGGATTTTTATTTTTCTGCAGTTTATGTGCTCAGCCAAAGCCATGTTCTCTAAGCCATGAGAGCTCAGGAAGATCTGATTGCCCAAATTGAAACTGGGTGACATCTCTGTCTTGATCTCTGATTCGACAAAACTTTGTTTGTAGCAAGAGCTACAAGATCTGAGCCTTCCTGGAAAACCAAAGTGCATTTGGTGTTTCCTGTGACTAATTCTTAAAGTTGGCTGTGATATCCTGTATCAGATTTTTTTATTTTAAATTGCTCTCCATTTCTTGTCATGTAGGTTCACAAGGCTGATGTTACAGTTATCGTGTTCTTCATCATGCCAGCAAAAACCAACAATTTCAATGTGGAAACCTTGAAAGGACAAGCAGTCCGGAAGCAGCTCTGGTAATTGCCATTCCCACCCTGGTGCAGTCTGATGGGACTCACGCAAAAGTCTCAACTGAAGAATACTCCTTCTTTTTGCTACAACTGAGGATTGTGGGTAACTAGAATGAATTTCAGAGATGAAAGTGATGGGAAAGATAAATAAGGTCAAATATTTCTTCTTTTAGGTCTGGTTGGTTTTTTGGGGGTTTTTTGGGGTTTTTTTTTTTTTTTTTTTTTTGTCCACGGTTACTTTTAGTTAACTTGTGTTGTCATTCTATTAGCAAGTAGTACTTGTTTTGTAGCAACAAAGTCAAATGCTCTAGAAAATCCAGTGTTCTGAATGTCTTCTGGATGTTTCTGGTACTTCCTTTGGATGTGCCACAGAGCTCCCACAAAATAAAGACTGCTTGCTCATTTTGCACAGTGAGCTTCTCTTATTGTGAGAAGTGAATAAATAAAGACTGCCTGCTTATTTTTAACAGTGAGCTTCTCTGTGGGAAAAATAAATTAATTACACATCTTTTATTTAGAAATATGGAAATTGCACTGTGTGATCCAGCAGATCAGCAGTTCATAACAATTGTCTATAATTTTCCATATGGACTACAACAAGCAGTGGCCATAACCAAGCAGTGAAACTTACAGCTATAAAAGGAAAATTATCACAGTCCTACTTGTTTTGCAACTTTTCAAACAAAAACGCAAAGCAGGAGCAGGATAAACCTTCACCTCGCTTTAACTGCTGTGTGATTCTGTATAGGAAAAGACTGCTTTCAGCTGTTCTTCTCTGTGAAAAGCAGAAGACCCTCTGCATCACTGTATGCAGCATCATCATGGTCATAATCATAATCAGGATAAACCCACCTGCTAGCAGTATTTCATAATAATACCAAATGATTCTCAGGATGCCACAGAAATTAAAGACAAGAAGAGGTTGGCACTTATAAAGCACTTAGAAATTAATATGTGACGGCTGACTTGGGGTATAAAATCCTTCTTTTCCTCTGCTTCTCAAAAAGCAGTCTATCCCATCTGGGGTAAATTTTAGATATTGTGCATGGCAATCTATGAAAGCATAGTAATGTGGGCACGATCCTGCTGGGGTTTGGATCAATGTGGCTTAACATCTGGCTGCTTTCCAACTCACCCAAAATTGACTTATCCACTCTTGTGTCTATGTGAGCTGGGAAAGAGCACCTAAGAACATGTATGTGGATTCCCAGCTTGGTAAAGTTTAAAATTTCACTTAACAAGTTAAGTTTTTGCCTAAATTATAATTAGAAATCAGAAAGGCAGGAAAGGTCCTGTGAAGTGGAACTTCACTCTCAGTAGATTCACTCAAATTTAGAGTGCACTTGCTGTTTTGACAACAGAACTTTTTTTAAAAAAAATACTCTTTTCATGCAGAGCAGGGGTTCACTGGAGTTCTTCCTTAGCTAAAATATAACATTTGTCTGACACAGGCCTCATTAATGGCTTAAAACTTGGCCTGAGCTTTTCAGGAAGTTTTTTTTTTTGTTGTTTTGCAAACTAAGATAACTACCTTTAAGTCTAACACTTGTTTCCAAGAGTCTGTGAGTTGGGAAATAGGGCAGAAAGTGAAGGGGGAAGCTTGCTTTGCAAATCCCTGTTTGTTTAATTCTTATATCTTGCATCCCTCTTCCAGGTGAAGAGTAGCTGGAGCTCTCTCTGTCCATTATTAATGATCATGTTACTGTACCTAGGGTCCTATAGATGCTCTTTTTTTCACAGCTGACATGTGGTCTACTGATCAGAGAAGAGGGCTAGAAGGAATCCCTAGTAAAGCCTGCCCCTGGCTTTCCCAGTGCACTCATCTGTAGGGGCAGGATAAATCCTGCTGGAATCCATCAGCACAACTGCTGGCTGGAGAAAGGAGCTTTGAGAACCAGACCTCTGTCTGCTTCTGCATCCTGGGTTCCATCAGTCTATCAGTTTAATTTCCAGCAGCAGGAATCTTTTTTATACTGTCTTTGTCCTGGATTCTCCTGGTTCATATGTATATTTATTTATCTTCCTAGGGACACTGCACAGGCTGTGAAAGAAAAGTTTGGAAGGAAACTCTACAATGCCTTGCTGAAGTGAGTGAATAAGTTGCTTTGCTCTGCCTTGCAGAGCCACATGTTCAGGTGGCTTTACTTGTGCTGTTTCTGTGCTTCTGCTCTTCATGTAAGGGATTTTGACATCCATAGGAGGGCATGGTAGGAAGATATGGGACCATAAACAGGATACTTGTTTAACAGGCAAATCACAGAGGAAAAAAATAAAGGTTCCAACAGCTTGTTGTGGAAAGACTCTTAAGGGACACAGGGATGTCTAAGTAACAGAAAGGCTTATTCACTGTCAAAAACTAGCTACTTCAGCTTAAAAAAGCACCAGAGACAAAGTATAATGTGTTAGTGATTCAGTCATATAGTTTCAGAATACAGTTGGAAGTGAATGACCTAAAGCACAGGTGAGATGACTGGAACTTCAGTAAAAACAAGCTGTGTCCAAAAAACAGATGAAAGCAATTTTTTTTCACTTTTTTTTCAAAAGCTAATCAGCAAGTATATGGGAGAACACAACATAGGGAATATAGAAGGGCCATGAAAACAAAGGAAAGGTTCATGTAAATATCAGCAAACTTCAGATTAGACCTTGTTGGCCATTTCTTCATTTTCTTTACAAAAAGGACAATGAATCATTTGGTAAAATTGGTTGTGTGTTTCCTTTGCAGAGGAGAAATCCCAGACCTAAACAAGATTCTTGACCGAGATGACATAAGTATTATGAAAAGAGCCATCTTTTCAACTCAGGTCAGAAAATACGGTTTTTATATAAACATCTAATCTAAATAATGAATGAGATGATGTAAAAGGATTGAGTATGGCATATAGCAATATGTATGCATTGGGAAGAAATTTTCAGCAAATACACTTCTCATCAGTAACATGTAAAATCAGCTCTGATTGTTTTTAGTGAGAGTATGACCCAAACGGACCTTTGGGGGAGTCCATGGATATTGCTTCAGTCACATGCATTCCTAATTCTTTTATTCTGAGCCAAGTGTGAACTTTGAGTTGTTCCTGAGCCTGGATTTTTCCAGTTTTATTAAATATGTGAAATCAAATGCTAAGGAGATACAGGATTGACTAACAATCTTCAAAGTTAAATGGTGGGCCCTTCTTAAAGTTAGTACAAATTAATTTATTTTGAGGTAAATTAAGCTTATTTACATCAATGACAAAATCTGCCGCTGTCTTCCAGTAGCCTTAGGAAATGGCAACAGGACTGTTTGCCAAGAGTTTGTCTGATTTATGGATTGCCTTTTCTGTGCTCAGAGACACTCTCTGCCTCCAGTGACCACCCACAACATGATTGATGACAGCAATGACCCAATCCTCAACACCATCCGGCGCATCGGGCTGTTCAACAACCGCACAGACCGCGTGAAGGTGCGTTCTGGCCGCCTCATTTGAGACCCAAAATGGGATTTCTCTGAACATTCTCAGTCTCCATCACTAGCATGGGGAGTGCAGTTAAATTCTTGATAGGTGGTATTATACTGCTAGAGTACTTCTCTCTTCCTCCCTTTCCAGGAATAACAAGTTGTCGCTGCACGGAGACCCTCAGGTGCTGTTTAGCCAAGCTAATTTCCAGTTAGAAATCTGAGGTTAGGGAGCTGTTTCCATTGCTGCCTCCTGCACTGAATGAGTAGCTGCTAACTGCTGAAATCAAGAAAGTGTCATTTGCACCCAGATAGAAAACTCTGACATAGATTCGCTTGCTTAAAACTGGAGGTCCAAGGCTTGAGCACAGACATTCCTGGAGTATTGATTCATCTCTTAAATGCTGATACTCAGCATTTTCTGTAAAAGATTAACCAGGGCTTTGAGCAGAAAGAATTCCTGTTCATGCCATGCTCATGTTTACATCACCTGTTGAAACTAAATTAGTGCAAATAAATATTTTCCTTATTTCCATGTTTACTTTGTCAAACCACAGAAATTATCAGCTTCTGCTTTCACAGGTCTGCCAAAGTTGTTTTTTTCCTGGCAATCTCTGATATTCTAACTATGACTATCTCAACATCTATCTAGTCAAAGTTGAACCTAAAATTGCAAATTCTTCCTCTTCCAAACCTTTTCTTTAAAGCCAGATCCAAAGTATCTCTAACAATGACATATCAATTATTCTCAGTTTCTTTTTACACCCATGGCTATACCTGAGTAAATATTTTCTTACACTTCCTAGTTGCTTCTTCCTGTCTTAACATACGAGCATTAACTCCAATAAATTCTGGAATCATAATATGGTAATAATACACAAGATGTAACAAAAATAGGGGGAAAGGATACACTGTGTACAGATGCAGTAAAAAATGCCTCAGAATTAACTGCTTGAAGGCATTACAGAGCAGATAGGATATAACACAGAAGACATGATGATCTGCTTCTCAGCAGATGTCAAGTTTGTAGAAATCTGTCATTACCACTGAAAAATTATCTCCTTCATGAACAGGCTTAATACTTAATGAGCTGAATACTATTTAAAAAAAAATTCTGTAAACTTCAAATTGAAAGTAATTTTGAGAGAGGTACAACATATTCAGGCAGACACAGCTGGCATGTGAAAAATACCCTCAGCAATTCCAATGAAATCATTGGGATCAACTAAGCTTGCAAAATGACCTTACAGCCCATTTACTGGTTGAGTACATTCATTTGTTTACTCAAGTGAGTAGCATGACAATTTTTAAGAAGGGATAAAAGCATATCCTGAGCATGGTATGTTGTATGGCTGTGGTATGTTCATGCAGGGAGATAAACCCAGAGCAGTTTAAACCATTCCCTCACGTTTCTTCCTCCCAAAGCTGACTGGGCACCACATACAAGGCACTTCTCAACGGAGCAGCAGATGTAACCCCAGTAACCCCAAGCCCTGCAGAGTCACGCAGATAAATTAACTTCAGTCCTTAGAGGTGTCTTTCAGCAAGATTAATTAGGCACAGGTTTGTGGTGACAGGGCTATAATGTGTCTGCTTTCAAAATTCCATCCATTTTTGGGAGATCTGTTGAGTACAGTGAACATTCCTTTATCTCAGGGAATGCTGTGAAGTTCAGAAGTGCTGTGTCTGTCTGAGGCCTCTTCCTAAAGAGACATCACAGTAAAATCATAGAATGGTTTGTGTTGGAAGGGCCTTAGAGATAATTTCATTCCATACCCCTGTCATGGGCAGGGACACCTTCCACTAGCCCAGGTGGCTCACAGCTCCATCCAGCCTGGCCTTGGACACTTCCAGGGATCCAGGGATAGCCACAGCTTTTCTGGGCAACCTGTGCCAGGGTCTGTTCACCCTCACAGGGGAGAATTTCTTCCTGATATCCAATCTTAACCCGCTCTCTGAGAGTGTGAAGCCATTCCCCCTTGTCCTGTCACTCCAGGCCTTTGTAAATCCTCCATACTTTTGTACAAGAGACCAAATCTTGCTAAATACCACAGCCTTAGGCCGAATTCTTAATGCATGTGGGCCCCCTTGGTGAAGAAGGATAAAGCTAAATACCTGTCCAGTGAAAAGGGGGTTCATCATCAGTCCTATTTCCAGGACAAGAGTGCACACAGGCAGGATGTGTTGTAGTGTGAGCAGCAGGGTAAATAACAGATGGATGGCCAAAGGAGGTGTTGTCCAGATACTTAGAAAAAGACCAGGGTGAATAAAGGTGCCCAAGTTTATTGAAAATTGAAATATATCAATGATGGTTTTCTTTCATCTCTAACATGAGTTTTGAATATCCAGGTGATCCTACATCCAGAGTTTCTTTCTTCAACAAGCCCCTTGCTGCCCTTGGACTATGAGGAGTTTGTTAGAGGCTGCCACCTTGGTGTATTCCCATCATACTATGAACCCTGGGGCTACACTCCAGGTAGGAATTTTGTACCCTTAACTGGTGTAGAAAGATGAACACCCATTCTGTTGATGCAGCCAGTTCCTTCTGAAGTGCTGCAAAAACTCTTTAAACACTGTTTCCTCTGCCATGCAAAGGTCTTACTGCTGACAAAACTGTCCCTGCAGTTTACTCTTTCCTGTACTAATGTGTAATCTTTTGATTTTTTTTTACGGCTTTAGAACAAGAAATAATTTTTAAAACTTAATTCTTTGTTGAAGAATTTTTAAAAAAGGTGTGCAGGAATGTAAATATTAAAAAAGCAGGGCAAGAAATCTGATGCTGCCAGCTGACATAGTTCAGCAGATTTAATTCAAGATAACAAGTCTGAGAGAATTATGTAATTCCATGCAGTGGTAGGGAATCTCAATGAATTAACTGGAAATTTCTAAAAATGCAAAGAGCATATAGATTCTGACTTAAAATATTCTCTTTGTCAATACCCATTTGTGTGTCCCAGAAACAAAGACTGCTTTTTAAAGGTATATTTATAACTATTTTAGAGACACCAGTTTTATTGTCATATGAGTGAAGGCCATGTAGATGTCTCTGCACTTTTGTAAGACTAGAATCTGCATACTGGTTTAGGTTAGGCTTAGGCTCCTTGGCAAAAACATTTTAAGGAGGGTAAGCAATTATCCTTACTCATGGATGTGACAGAAAAAACTACAAAAAATCCATACATTTTCTGATTTTATAAAACTAGCTCCACATCTACTGTGAATGAAGTCCTGAGTTAATCATGGGGTTTGTTGTTTTGGGGTGGGATTTTTATTTTTTGGAGGGGTTTTTTTTCCTGCTATAGAGACCTGTTGGCAAACTATCGAAATCCAAAGTTTGATATGCTCCTGCCCCTAAGAGATTCAGTTTTGTAAAGAGTTGTGAACAACTAATGAACATAGGTGTACATTAGGCTCCAAATTAAAATCCACATAGTCCTGACCATATATTGGGGTTCTCTGTATCAAAACTGCACTCACAGAAAGTTTTCAGTTTAGCTGCCCTGAAACACAAACATGTGTTTGCAAACACAGGGTGAATTTTGTGTTTAAAATTTCTTATTATATTTTTTCCAATAATTCACAACAAAACATTATTATAGTTTTCACTTGACATTTTCAAAGCAGCTTTATTGTTATGGGACTTTCTGTCGTCCTGTTTTGGGTTTTTTTCCCCTCATAAAGGTGAAACCATTGCAGGTGTATTGTCCTGAAACCCTTTTTGCCTGTTTCTTTCTGCAGCTGAGTGTACTGTGATGGGCATTCCCAGTGTAACTACAAACCTCTCTGGATTTGGCTGTTTCATGCAGGAACATGTTGCTGACCCAGAAGCTTATGGTAAAAATTTAACAGCATATCAAAATATCACCTCTGATTTAGGAAAGCAAAAAGCACAGCAACCATGCTGTTACCCCTCAAATTTGTGTTTCTCTAGGACGAGGAAATGCATTAGGGGAATATATTCAGAGCTCTGAATATCTTTTTAAGTTGGACAAGTGATTTCAGCTTTCATATTTATCCAAACCCTTTACGGGTTACTTCTTTTTGGTCTCCCTTTAACCTTTTGTTTTCCATATTCTTCCAAATTCATCCCTGCTCATATCAGTCTGGAGTCTCACAGCATTTCCCTTTAGTGCCTCTGGCCATAACACTCTAAACCTTCCAAAGAAGCTGGGAAAATCTGCTTCCCTTTAATAGTCTGGGATTCGAGACCAGTGACATGACCCTCCCCAAACAAACATTAAATTACCATGTACACTTAAAAAAAAAAAAGGAAAAGAAAAAAAAAGCCATGGAAATACAAGAAATCTACTTCAAATACTGATCTGCTCAGGTTCATAACTGGAGTGCCAATGCCTGGTATGTCAGGATGATTCTGTCTCTTGAGTCATCCTCTGCCTCAGTAGCTCCTCATTTTAGGGTTGATTGTCCCTGTTTTCCAACTGGTGGAGTTGTCACTAAAGCTGTGGCCTCCCCGAGGTACAGAGCAAGGCACAGCCCTCCCTGTCCTTTCCTCCTAGCTTAACAAGGGCTGACTGGATGCCCCATCTCTGGAAGTGTCCAAGGTCAGGCTGGGTATAGCTCTGAGCAACCTGGGATAGTGGCAAGGGTCCCTGCCCATGGCAGGGATTGGAACTTGATGATCTTTAAGGTCCCTTCCAACCTGAACCATTCTGTAATTCTGTGGTTCTGTGAATATTGAGTATATTCCCAAACTAGCACCTCTTTCCAAGTACCTGGACTTGTTTCCACAATCAGGCAGCAACAGCCCCATGCTGGTGCCACCTTTGCCTGACCTAGAGGCAAGGGTTAGAGCCAGGTACAAAATCTAGATACACCTGCCTGGGTGAGCATGTCTTTGAGACCCTTCAGAGAGACCACAGAACACAGGTCACTTGCTCTTCTCTGCCAAAACAGAGGTGTGAGTTGTATAAATTACTGTGCTGGTCCCAAGCACTTCATCAAGGTAGTTTTGCATCTCTCATGTCCATTAAGAGAGCTGCAAGGTCTGGCACCATCTTCTTGGTGGCAAAAATAAAGTATTAATCTCAACAATGTAGAGGCAAAGTTTACCTCTGCCCTCTCTCTGCCAGAATTGTCTGTTGAATGATGTATGTGAGTTAGCTGTCTCTATGGAAACACTTGTATTTCTACAGAAAACACAGCCTCTCTCCTACAGCCTGATTCTGGCCATCCACACTTGTGAATTCTACAGCAAGCTAGGAAAGCACTAGATTGATTATGCTTTCTTTAAGAAGTCAGTATTTTTAAAATTATGGGAAATAAAAATGATATATCTTTATCCAGAAACTAGAATCTTTTTGGACATACTTACACATCATCATCAAAGCCTCTGAGTTTTGCAGAATTTGCTGAATTTCAGCCTGAAAAGCAGAAAAAATTAAAGTTTAAAAAAAATAGGATATTTCTCTGCATCTCTCCATTTCATCAGAATGGTAACAAATGTTGCAGCTGTAGCTGCCTTTTAACATTAAAAAGAATATACTGCATGTAACGTTTGTCGCCTGACAGAAGGTAGATTGGAGGTGTAGGAGGTCAGATCCCATTTTCAGTCCCACTCACCTCGGCCTCCCTCGTGTCCCTCAGGGATCTACATTGTGGACAGGAGGTTCCGCTCGCCGGACGAGTCGTGCAACCAGCTGACCCAGTTCCTGTACGCGTTCTGCCAGCAGAACCGGCGCCAGAGGATCATCCAGAGGAACCGCACCGAGCGCCTCTCCGACCTCCTGGACTGGAAGTACCTGGGCAGGGTGTGTGAGAAAGAGGCATTAAAAATTCCAGGCTCATAGGCCTGGCCAGAGCCTTCAGCACAGTGCTGCAGTGCAAGGACACAGCCCCGTGCTGAAGTTCCCCTCTCCAAGGGGATAAAGGCAGAGCCTGCACATTTCAGTGTAATCCTTCCATGCTCCAGTGGCAAGGAGAGACTGAACAGGTTAGAGCAGAATCCGGTCACACCACCGATCTCTTGCTGGTGCTAAACACAATGTAAAAATCTGGTGGTGTTGGCAACACCTACACTAAGGAGGATTTGTGTTCCTAAGTCATCTGGACACTTTCAAAAATCCTCCCCATCCTCCATGAAATGTTGCTGGGCTCTGTGGCTCCTCAACACTCCTTAACTAACTGTACTTTACATGCAAAGTAGTGTTCTTAATTTGACACAGGTCATTACAGTACCACCTATTCAGAAGACAGTAGTGAAGTATTGTTCTCAATTCTGCAGGACCAAAGAAGTGGATGCACATATATGAGTTTTGTAACTATTCTGGACCTTTTCCTGCTCTGATACCTGTGTGTGAACCTTAGTATTTATATGGTTCCCAACACTGCATAAGATATAACGAGCTATTTTTTCCGTGCATGTGCTGCAAACTCAGGAATACACTGGATCTAAAAATATTTTTGTCAAATTCTTAAATACCGGGCATCAGTGAACTCATAAATGTTACTTCTCTGTCACCGTTACACATGCTTCAGTGCAGTCCAAAGTGACTTTGAATGAGCCTAAAACGTATGTGTAATACATATGCACACTTAAAAATGTAAATTTTCCTTGTTAAAAAAAACAAAAACAATTCTTTCCTGAGGGATGAAGAATACCTGTCACTCAATAGGAACTACACTGACCAAGACAAGTCCTAGTTTCCATTTTAACACATCTTACAGACACCTTATTCAGCTCTAGACTTCTTTGGTGTCAATCTGTCATGAATGGCTCATCACTTCACAGTACAAGCAGTGATATCAGCTGGATTCTGCTTATCTGAAAACATGTTTAGCCTTTGTTCAGCACTGTCTTGTAGAAGATAACTCATTTTAGTTCTTTTCCCTCCTTGCTTAAATCTACCCAGGATTTCTATTACTTGTAATGGCTTCTCTGTTTTGTTGCAGTATTACATGCATGCCAGACACTTGGCCCTCAGCAGAACATTCCCAGATAAATTTGAGATGGAACCAAGTGCTCCACCAAAGGTAAAGTCAGCTTTTGGAGATGAGCTCATTTTGCCGGCTTTACAAGGAGAGAGAGGAAGAGTGTGAGGGAGAAGAGATTTAACAAGTTTGGGCTTAAATAAAGAGAATTAGGAACTCCTAGTTAAAAGCTTAACAAGTTATAGACCCAGTCTCCAGTCAGTAGTATGCTGTTTTGGACTGGGACAGAGTCAATTTTTCTCCCAGTAGCTGGGCTATGTTTTGGATTTGTGCTGAAAGCAGTGCTGATAGCACAGGGATGGTTTAATTCTTGCTGAGCAGGGTTTGAACAGAGCCAAGACCTTTTCTGCTCCTCACTCACCCTGTCAGTGAGGGGCTGGGGGTGCACAGGGAGTTGAGAGGGGATACAGTAGGGACAGCTGACCCCAGCTGACCAAAGGGACACTCCAGACCTTATGGCATCATGCCCAGTATATAAAGCTGGGGGAAGAAGGAGGAAAGGGGAATGTTCAGAGTGCTGCCATTTGTCTTTCCAAATCACTGCTACCTGTGATGGGGCCCTGCTCTTCTGGGGATGGCTGAACACCTCCTTGCCCATTGGAAGTGGGGAATGAATTCCTGGATCTGCTTTGCTTGTGTGCACAGCTTTTGCTTTCCCTACTAAACTGTCTTAATCTAACCCATGAGATTTCCCACTTTCCCCCTTTTGATTCCCTCCTTGGCCTCTCCAGGAGGGAGTGAGCTGAGGCTGTGTGAGGCTGAGTTGCTGACAGGTGAAACCACACCCTACTGGTATCAGATCCAAACACAGGGGTTACCAGGTGGGACACAGGAACAGGTCTTCAGATGATTTAGACTGAGCTGGATAGGACCATGACACTTTTCACCAGCTGAGGAACTGGCCCTTGAAATTCCTCTTGGAAGAGTGGCTGCTTCTCCTTTTTGCTTCTGCTAAATGCCATGGAGATGTTCTGCACCAACCAAATAGAGGGGAGTTGGGAAGGATGTTCTAGGGAAAGCAAGGCAAGGTATTGCCTTCTTCGGAACATGGTATGTTGGCTGGAGCTGCAGGGGGTCACTTTAAAGTCACACCTTCAAACAGTTCTTGCCTAGTCCAGATTAGCACCAATTTGAGAAGAGAGAGGCTGCTCAGAACAATGCTCAGAACTTGGAAACAAACCTCAAAGAGCAACTCTTTTTATTTTTTTAGTAAGGAGAGAGGAGGTTCAGACTAAAACCCTTTGCTGGTTTTGCAGATGCTGACCTTATAACTAGAAAACTGTTTTGAATGTTCAGATTGAAGCCTGAATTTCAGTAAGCATATTCTGACTACAGAGTACAGAATGATTTTGTCCTGTGCTGATTGTTTTAAGGCTCAGTAAAGACAGCCATGTCTTGCAAAAAGCAATGCTGGAAGGGCAGGATGTTGTTTATGGCACAGGGTAAACATCTCTGTCATACAAGTGTGTATTTGCTGGCAGAGGAGGACTGAGGGGATCTGGGTTGAGAGAAGCTTAATTTTAGATTGCAGGGCAGGTTTAGCTTACATCTGACTTCCACTGGCTTCCTCTGAAGTGATGATAGCCTTAAATTGCTGTATAAAACCAATCGAGGGGCTCAGCTGACACATTCACCTTGCTTCTGTCCCTGCCAGACGGAAGGCTTCAGGTTCCCCAGGCCTTCATCGGTGCCGCCATCACCCTCTGCCTCCCAGCATTCCAGCCCTCACCACAGTGAAGCTGAGGATGAAGATGAGGATGAGAGATACGATGAGGAGGAGGAAGCTGAAAGGGATAGGCAGAACATCAAGTCCCCCTTTTCCCTTGGAGCCTTGCCACAAGGAAAGAAGAAGCAGCATGGAGAATACAGGAACTGAACTGGTTGCTCTCCCCATCCACTCAACAGTTTCTCCTGTAGGCTTGGCAAGCTTTGTGTTAAGGACAGTGTGATGTAATTAGGGGAACCTTAAATGTTACTTGAGCTACACTTTTGGAAAGCCTAATATTATTTCACCTTGAAAGTAGTTTAAATGACAATTTTTCTGTGCCCCTTTGAGGTAGAAGAGATTTTTCAGGCTTAATAAAACTAGAGGATGAGACAATCCCCTCAGGAGCTTATACAAACTGCAGATCGTACCCTTGTCTGTGGAATCTTCTGTATTAATCATAGTCTAGACAAATAGCTACATTTTGGGTATCCCAAAGGAATTTCTGCTTCATTTATGTTTCCCCTTTTCCTCTCCTAAACTAACATGAACTTTAAACCAAAGCTCAAAAAATAGAGGAAAAAAAAGTGTTACACTGGAGAAATATTGGAAGAGTTAAAAAAGATACACTGAAAAGAAAATGGTCTTTCTTTTTCCTGATGCTGTTTATTGTAAGCTTATATAACATTTTTTTACAGCAAACAGAAGTGTCCTAATCCAGTGGTAAAACATACTTCCTGTGGAACAATATAAAGTCTTATGCAGTGGGCATTTGAATTTTAGAGACAAATGAAGTAATCTTTCTGACGTTATTTAGACCCATAATAAACAGCAGACCATTTATTTTCTGATTCCTCTGGTATGTCTCTTTTATTTTCATCTTGTTGTAGATTCTAAGTTTGTTAACAAACTGGTTTGGGAGGAAATTAATGTAACTTGGCTAAAGGGAATGACAAAATTTCCTTGAGCTGCACCTTCCCCTGCAGACAAGAAGCCACACAATGTGACAACATTCAAGGATCAGTAATTTCCATTAGTCCATGCTCTATTTCATTTCTTCCAGAAGAGACCTAATCCTAACAAATAATGCTAAAAACTTTAAGATATAATTTTGAAAAGCACTTGAGACTTCAAAGTTCTTGGGGGATAACTGATCCTCACAACAAGAGTTAACATTTCATTTGCCTGACAGAAAACTTTTAGAAGTATTTCAGCTCCTAGAGACGCAGAAAGTGCCTGAAAAGGCTCTTCAGAAGCACATCTAGTTGTGAAGAGGTTAGAGACCAATCTCTTGTTTTTCAAGTTTGTGCATCAAAAATTTCTCATGCTGCTCAAGAAAAGACATTTCCAGAAATTTATTCATCCTGTCCTTCAGCACGTGGGACAATGTAGGCTTTGGAGGTTTTTACCTTTTCTGTCAATCCCAGGGGGGGCCTAGGTGTCCAACTTTGGTTAGGCTCCCACCTTTCAAACACTTAACCAATGTTGATTACATGGTTCTGATTATAGGCCACTTTGAATAAAAGTGACAATGTGCCTATTTGTATTTTTGACCACCTAAAATCAGTTTTAAATCTGGATTTATAATCTTGAGCTGATTCGGATGCTTGAAAGAATATTCTCTGAAGTCAGGTTCCAGTTGTTATGGTAAAAACTTATTTGGAATTTAAAGGAGTCACTATTTCTTTAGCCATTTAAAAGGTAATTCAACACTAAGTAATTTTTCATATAAAAGTGGTGAAAGCAAAGATACTGCAAATTTTTTCCTTCACACAGTTTACTATGTGGAGAACTGCATTTTGTGTTTCTTCCACAAAGTGCTCCTCATCAGAGTTCCCTTAGAGAGTCAAAAAATGTAATGGCTGAGAGTCCCAAAGAAAGAACATATAAAGGGCACATTGATTAAAAGTTGATGTTTTCATGAATAAATTGAGAAATCTGTACTATTGCTTGTATTTCTAAGCTCTGCTGTAGAGCAGGAAGGCTGTGTGTGTTTCAGCACACTCACATGCTTTGAGCACCCTCCCGGTGTTAGAAAGTGCTCAGATTTGAGGTAGGACCAATCTGAATTCTCAGATTCAGGTCCTGCAGTGGCCAAAGCGACCTCTGCCCCACGCCTTGGACTCGTGTTAGCTCTGCCTTGATTCCAGGATTAACCATCATTAACGAGTCAATTTATCTACAGCTAAACACTTCTGTATGTTGAATTTATAGCATTGGAGGAGCAGCTTCTCATTTAGCCACAGCAACAGATTGCCTAAATTAAGTGCCACACATTCCCAACACCTGACAAACTTGGCAGCAGCTATCTGTTACGTAAGGGATTGTCTTCCAGATGGAAATCACTGGGGTTTCACAAACAGTTCACCAGCAAGGTAGAAAGTCTATTCTATTTCCTGATATTTGTGAAAAATTGTTTAAGCTTGACACCTTAAATCAGGAGCACACACAAAAATCAGTCAGCTGGGAATAGGGTGGGTACAGTTTCTGTATCACTGGGACAGGCAGAGGCATATAAATTTCAGGACACTGATAAACCAAAGGATGTATAATTCCTCTACTTTTCACTTTTCTAGTGGAAGGTGTCCCAGCATTTGGAACTGGACGATCTTTTAGGTCCCTTCCAAACTAGTCCATTCTAGGATTATGTTCTCTGATTCCATGCTGCTTTTTGTCTGAGCACAGACTGGTGATCCTGTAAAACATGATGGAAAATCACTTAGATGCATCTGAGATATTCCAAATATGCTGGAAACAAAGGGCATCTAAAATAATGAAAGAATTCAGGTGGATACCACTGGTCTTGAGGTGAAGTTCATCATGAATGTTCTGACATACAACAAACACTGCCATTGGAAGATATATCAGTGCTTTAAAATTAATAAAACAGGACCCTTTGCTTTCACCAGTTCCTCAGTGGAGTGATACAGATTATAAACAATGACTGAAAGTGCCTCTAACCCCATGAAACAAATAAATTCCTCTATTCCTTCAGCTGTGTTTCTTTGTGTTGAGGTAAAGCAGCATCATAGTTAGTGTGAGTTGGCATTAATCAGCAGTATTATGAGAAAGATCAGGGGAATTTAACATTAAAAGATGAAGAGCATGACTAGAAGGTTAAAAAAATAACACAGTTGCTTGGACACAGAAATCATGTGGCTACTTTTTAATTACATCAGAACTACAGAGGGCTTTCCAGTAAGACCACAGAACTACATAAATAATACATCCTTATCAGCACAGAATGATAAATAACAGATTTATGCATAATTCCAGTTCTGCAGCTCAGAAAGAAAGAACAAAAACGTACAATCACAAAGCAGTCTTTAATGAGGCCTTGTTAATTCAAGACCTGTACCCAAACTGTCTTTATGTGCTGGGACTTGCTCAGTAGGATTTTTCAGAGTATTTCTGCAGGAGTGGACTGGGGCAATAAGTGCTGCTGCCTATTCTCTGTGCTGACTGATATCTGCCAAATAAAAATTTAAAAGAAAAAAAATCACCAGTTTTTCAGTCACAGATAGCTGGAATGTTTTTATATCTCACTGAATTTATTGACCATCAACAGCCTACAGGGCCACCAGTGAAGTAGTAATGGAATCTGTCTTTATCACGGTTCAAAAAGCTTCACTATTCAGCTGAGTGGAAGGTGGTAAAATTGAAATGACAATTGAAAAACTTTTTAATGAAGTTGTCCAAAAAGACAGTTTTAATTATCTTTTCAGGTAAACTGATGCCATGTATTTCAAATTTCAGATGAGATATACAAAGTGCTCTAAAGAAAGCAGGAACTTTACAGATGCTTTCCTTATCTGAGCTAGTACCTTCTAATCCCTTTGCATTCAAAATTTTGCAATGTGAAAACACCTCACCCTTTGGGAACTTCATTGAGAATGGATGAAACACTTTACTTACACAAGTTACGCTTTCAGGTTCAAAGCTGTACAAATGTTAAAGACATTTAAAATAATTTCACCAATTTAATAGACGGTCTGTCAAGTAGCCAGGGTGTTCACTGTTTTCTTCTTCCACTGTAAGACAAGACACAATGGGGAGAAATAAGTTGTAGATGAAGGAAAGTTAAGCCAGCCCAAGTTTTCAGCTTTCAGATGTGCCTTAGGCACAGATTCAGTGCAGTGTGACTGCTCAGCTAAGAGAGACAGAGGCAGCATCTCTAAAAACAAGCATGTCTTCTCTCATTTTTAAATGTAGGAATTTTTCTGTTTGCTGAAGAAGAAAACTATAAACCGTATCCAGAGGGGTAAGTTAGCACATGGCAAAAAAATAATCACGCCGAAGAAAATAATAGTTTTGTTCTTCATTTGTGCATTGCCTTAGTCAGGTCTAAAATCAGGTGATCTGAAAGTGCATGGCTTACCCAGGTTTGACTGGTTATTTCCTACCACAGAGATGGAAATGTTACTCCACCTAGTTTTTTTTTCAAACAAGCTGCCAGTTCTGCTTATCTCTCTCAGATATTTCGCCCTTTTTTCTCTGTTGCTGTCTATCTCCCCTACTACAGCAACAACAGGCAGGAAAATACCACTAAAATTTGGGAAAATCCACCTTCAGCAGAGGCTTTTGTGGGCATGCAAATGACACTTTCACTGGTTTAACTTTAGAAGTCCTCACATATTTTGTCCAAAGCACTATGCTATTTTTTTTATTCTGTCTTTTTCTCTCTCCAAAATGCCACAGTTTTTTTTTTTTTTTTTTTTTGTGGTGTTTTTTTGGTTTTGTTTATTGCTGTGTTCCGGTTTTGTTTTGTTTGGTTTGGATTTTTGTTTTGTTTGTTTGAGTGGGGTTTTTGTTTGTTTGTTTTTTGTTTGGTTGGGGTTTTTTGAGTTTTTTTGGTTTTGTTCAGAGTTCTGCCAGGGCAGAGAAGAGAGGGCTGAGCACAGAGCCCCAGCTCCATTTCCCAAGGAAAAAAAAAGTCTGTGGTAGCTGAAGAGGTGAGAGATTTAAGGGCAGAGGACATGGAGAGCAAAGGTTTAGGGTCTCAGCCTGGTGCATGAAACCAACAGCTCCTCTCCTGGGGTTCTTATGGATTCTTTTAAACCTTTGCACCAAATCCAGTGGAGGAATAAAATTTTCAGAAGCAAACAATATGCTATAGAAAAAGTTACCCCAGAAAAGATTTGAGGTGAAAAATTCAATTGAAAAATAGCCATTCCCTTGAATCCAAACCAATAAAACATCCGAAGAGAAAATGAAAAGCAGGATACACAAATATTTACCTCTATAATTATGTGGCTCATATTGTAATCTGTGTATATGTGCACTCCAATACAGGGCTCTCTGTTGAACAATATCTCAGTTCAAAACAGACTTTCTAGATTAATTTGCTAGTAACTGAAATACTGAAAAAACACTTTTAAAAAGTCAGAGTAAGACAAAACATGCATTTACCTTCTTGTGCTTTCTGTAAGGAAGTAAGGAACAGCGCAGCAGCTTCAGAAAGGGATAAAGGATTTATGTTATGGCTGCGTGTTTCTAGAATGAAAAAAACAGAGATGCATGGTTTATTAGTGTCTTATGGCATTTCTTTACTTTGTTCTTTGCTTTTTTATTACTTCTATAACTAGAGAGTCAAAGACAAGAAGATATTGTCTCCTTCATTCTCTAGCATTGTCTGCTCAAAACCAGCCTGATAATTAACATGAGAGATTAGCAATCTTTTTAAAAGGGAGGTTATTTCAAAATCCCTTGGAAGGTAAAAAGAACATTTTCCTTTTCCTAAGTAAGTTCCTAACTTTTTTACAACATCCTGTTCCCTCCAGAAACCTTGCCCAGTGACATCTGCTTCTGTCATTTGTTGCTTCAGAACAATTAATAACTTGATTTGATTCTTTTTTCCAGTGCAAAAAGAAAGTCAAAAGCACTGATGAAAATCCCACTTAGCAGCCAGGTCAGTCTGGAAATTATGTAAATGAAATCACACAGGTGCACCAGAGAGGAAAGTCAGTCTTTGTCATGTGCTGGTTGGAGTGAAGGGACTAAAAAAAGGGTGTTTAGTTGCTTCCTTGGCTGTGATTTCAGGAAAACAAATTCCCTTCCATTTCCAGGGATTTCTCCCATAAGCTGGGGAGGTGGATGGGCTCCACAGCCCTGTGCTGATGGACTCACCCAGCTGCACTCTGTCATACAGGTCCTTCCTCTGGCTCTCATCTGCGATGAAGCGACGTCCCTCTACAAAAGCAGCGAGACAACAGTGTTAACAGCCAAAAAAACTTGTTGTAATTCCTACTTCATAATCCCTAAAGGACTCTTTTCAATTTTGTATATGGTCAAGAGCCTTCAATCTCTTTGCTGGACTCTGACGTATTGGCTTTTAAATTGTATTTTTATTGAAAAAAAAATAAAAGAAAAAGAAAAAGAAAAAAACCCATCCCAAATCCCAAACTAACAAAATAAAACCACACTGCTGCCTGTGCATCGATAAGAATGATAAAACCTCTCTAGGGAAGTAACACAATGCATTATTCAGCTGGAAGAATTTTTTAAAAAGAACCAAAAGGGCCAAAATCTTCACTTTTATTAATAGAAATAATTGTATTAATGTCACTAGAACTTTCAGTTATCTTTACAGTTGTTTGGAGCTTATATTTATTTTATTTTGCAGTTATTTATATTGTCTCCTTTTTGCATTTCTCTCAGGATTATGACCTTTTTTTTCTCTAATTTGCAGGGAGCTTTTTTTCTTCCTCTCTTTTATACCTGCCCTCCCTGCTTATCTTTTAATTTTAAATCAACAATTCAGAATGCAATTTTTCATATTAATATTTCTGTTATATTTGATGATTTGGATCAAAGGACAACATCTCTAACCAAGTAGAGAATCTGAGGATATTCTGAGTGGGAAGGACCCACAAGGACCATCTGGGAAGTCCATCTGGGAAGTAAATGGCCTGTACAAGGACCAAAAGTGTGACCATGACATAATTAGCACCATGCAATTAGCACATCCTCCCTGCAAGCCTCAAAACTTCTACCCCCACAGCATCCTCAGGATCTCCTGCTTGTGTGGAAGCAAAGAATAATCCGGGGTGGGGAAAATTATCTCCTCTAAATGGAAAGAGCTCGAGACTTACGTGCACCCTTCAAATAGAGCATGGCCTGAGGAGTCCAGTTTCTCCTTTGGAAATGAGCCTTTATGCCAAATAAAAAAAATAAATATAAAAAAGAGGGAAAAGAGACGTGTCAACATTCCATGCCATTGCTAATTAATGCAACTACTTACTGGCACCAAGTTCTGAGCTTCATGAGCTCCAGCCTGGGCTCACCTGAGGGGCACTCCAGGAGAAGGTGACAAAGGACGCTGCCAGGAGCAGTGCCAGGGCAGATGCTGGGGGTTTCTGCAGCCCCTGTGCACAACAGAGAACCACAAGGTGCAAGAAGAGTCTTTCACATTTGCACATCCTCCCTTGTCCCTGTCTTGCTGCCAACCTCCTCTTGCTCAGGGGGGGTTTCAGCGCAAGCTGATCTGGTCAGAGGATTAATCTTAAATTGAACTTTATTCTTTTTACTCAAATCTATTCCGTCCTGGTGAGAGCTGCCATCAAGGCAAGCACCTTTTGTGGTCCTATTTACAAGGACATCAGATCCTCCAGAAAAGAGGATAATGTACAAACTAATGGGTAAAGATGGTATAAAATCTACCTTGATTTTACCAAACCATAGACAACAAGCAAATGTAGGGGGCTTGTCATTCCAAACAAACAAACAAACAAACCAAGAAACAAAATCTCTACTTCCTCAGGTTAAACAAAAAGGAAAATATTTTAAATTTAGCATCCTATCAATATCAACCATGATTAAAACAAGTCACAAGACAGGGTTTTTTTTGATTCTTGGAGTTTGTTCACTGATGCAGCACATGCAAATGGAAGCATTGAGCATGAATCCTCTGTGCACAAGTTGCACCTCTGCTTGTTCACACAGACCATGTTGTTATTCATGTATTGGTAACAGTGATGGGCACCAGGGAATCTAACTGTATGTTTCACAGTGGTTCATTTCATCCTGGGTTTGAGAGGTTGTACTATTGGTGTATTTTTAATACAGTTGTTTAAAATACATATAATATATCTATGTGTGTATTTCTTTTGGGTTATTTTTAAGGAAAATTTCTTAAGCCCTCCTGCAGTTCCTAAATATTGCACTCACATGAAAAAGAAAGCATTATTTGCAAACTAAATGTTCGCTACAAACCAAAAAATTCTCACTTACCTTCATACTTATCTCGATGACAAACCTTCAGTCTTCTTTCCTTGGGATGATGTGTCACAAGATCTCCTTCCTACATGGCCAGGGGTCCCTTTTTAAATCTTCAGAGTGGAGATGCCCTCCCCTTCCGTGGCGGGGCGGAGGAGTCTGAAGGGATCTCTTGTCAGCCCTGTAGATGGAGAAGCAGAAGGTCTGATGACTCCTGAGGGAAACCTGCAGTCTTGCAGGAAGTCCTGATTGAAATGATTGAAAGATGGATGCACTTGGAGATGCACCCCATTAAACAGGTGAACACCTCCTGAATACATCAGCATCAGCCCTGTGCATTTGCAATGCTCACCTTCCTGCTGGATGATCAATAATCACAGCCAGAGTGGGTATTAATATGGATGGTGAGAGTTTACCCAGGATAATCTACAATAGATCAGATTAGCATCCATTGTGGGAGCTGGAAAAGCTGGTAAATTACTCACCAGCATCGAGAAAGAAGTGACTTACCCAGTGTCACTAGCCTGAAGTTATTCCTTGCATACATTCAGAGGATGCAGTCTGTGGTTTGATTCTTTGATGATCTTTTGCATCTAGTTTTCTTGCACACAAGTAAAAGTATAAAGCTCAACAACAGCAACCACAAAAAAGACCCAAAATACCCAATAAATTCTGAAGTCCTAATAGTCAGAAACACTTTCTGTCCCATGGACTGGCTGAAGTAAAAGTCCAGCTCACGGGCTTGAATAGGTTAAACAGTGGAGCAGTGAACAGAAAAACGCAGGGATGAGGGAAGTAATTTCCATGAGCTACTTCTGGGTGATTGCTTGGGGTCATTGCAGTCATGGAGAGTTGCTTTGGTCCTCAGGCAAAGAGTTAACCACACTTGATGCCTGGCCTTGCTTGCGCTGTAGCCGGGGTTTTCCTCTCCCCTCCTGTACTTTTTCCTTTGTAAACTTGATGGAAGCAGAAGGAGAGGCAAAGCAAACAGGGAGGTAGAAATTTGCTGATTGGAAGATTGGCCAATGGAAAGTTTACTGCAGCAGCCTCACGAACAGGGCCAGCCCATGGTGTGACAAAAATCCAGGTTAGGCCATGCATGTGACAAACACTGGCTCATGGATGTGGAGTTCAAGGAGGAGTGTGCAGACAGGCACTGCTGCTGCTCACTGTGAACTCCTCCCTGCCACTGTGTGTCTGTGGACACTGCTCCAAAGCACATTATTAAGTGAAGGTGCAATTGCTGTCCAGCTTTTGGGGGGTATCACTCTGTTCCCTGCTCATGCCACACAGAACTGCTCACTGAATATACAGAACTGCCATCAGCTGCAGCTCGTGCTGGTGTAGAGGCAAGAAATCAGAGGGAAGTTCAGGTTTTGGTCTCAAGCAGCTCCTGTGGTGGCTGGGAGCTGCTGTTACCCTTTTTAAAAGGCCATGCCCTGATGCATCCTAGCAGAAGGGATTCTACTTGCATCTGCTTCACTTGTGAAGTTTATTTTCCCTTCTCTTTTCCCTGGGCTCTGACAGATCAGAGACATTTCTTGATGATGTTTAACCCCTGGCCTTAGAAGGGGGCAGTACATTTCATCCAGGAGATGTTTAGCATGCAGAGGCTTGGGAAAGGTAAAGCTACTCCCCTGTTGCCTTCTGGAGTGACTTCAGATCTTCCTGTAATGCACAGACCACAGAGCTGGAATCAAAACATTCAGCTGAGCCTGTGAAAATTACGCCCTGCCTTTGGGATTGGCAGTGTGTAGTATGATCTCTTCAGGATGGTTCTCCTCGTGGTAGGAAATGTGTCTGGCACTGAAAAGAAACCCTGCTTTTCCTGCCACTGGAATGAGACAAGATAACACAAAAGAAACAGGGGGGTAAACCAGCTCAGCCCCTCCCGTTGCAACTGGGGAGAAGAGGAGGAGAACGGGAGGCATGGAGAAAGACGTTACCATGCTGGAGGAAAACAGCTTCAGTTTTCCTTGTGACCATTTGGCGAAACCTGAGCGACGCTGACTTGGTGTTGCTGGAGTCTCAGTCTCTCTTCCAAACCTGGCTGTATTCTGAGTGCCACGGGAATCCTTGTAGAGATTTGGGCTTGTTTGAAGCTGCTTGAAGGGCAGCAGAGAGCTGAACTGAGCAGATCAAAATCTGAACTGCCTTGTTATGGTGACCACCAGCTCGAGAACAAAAGCAGGATCTTGACAGCATCATCTTAAATTAAAATGTCTTATTGCTGTACCATCTGATGCCTCAGTGCCACCATGGTGTCTAAAAGTCAGGAGTTTAGTCACAACCTGTAGCAAGAGACAATTGACCTTGGCCTTTCACATCAGATGAAATGAACCCAACCTCAAATTGCATTTCCATAAAGGTTTGGGGCTTTGGGACTTTTTTTCATTTTCCAATGGTTTTTATTTTTCCCTCAAATTTTCTGTGCCTTTATGACTTATAGTTCTAAATCCATTTATTTTTACTATGACCAGTGACTCCAAGTTGCTTTGGTATTCAAACAAAAGTATATTTAAGAACCTTCTCCATGGAAATCTGTAAGGAGTCTGCTTGCAGAACAAAGAACTCCAGGTTTGTCAATTCTACTTCAGGGATCAAAATTTAAGAGAATTGGCTTCTCCCTTCAAAGCTTTTTCTTACCATGATTCTATGAAAAGGTGGCCATCTCACCCTTCCCAGAAATCCAACCACTTCTAGGATGGTGTATGGGACACAGTTTATTTGTAAACAGGGACAGGAGGCAATGTTTTGGGAAGGCAGTGCAGGTACTGAGAGTGTTTGCATTCACAAAAGAGCTGTGGCTCTGTGTGGGCACATGTGAGCTTGTACTCTTGAAAAACGAAGCAGCCAATAATTGGGTTATGGATCATAACACACAAAAAGCTGTGGCACTTTGGGATGATGAGCTGTGCACCAAACACTCATTGTCAGCGCTGCCATTTCTCAGGTGATTCACCTGGAGGAGGAAGTGGCTCTGGCATGTAATCAATACTCTGAGAGAGAAAAGTAGAGGGAAGCTTGCTACAACAGCAGGACCCCTTATTAGAAAGAACATAACCTATTCTTATTTTTTGAGATGATCTAAAGGGCACAGGCTGCATATCCTGACGCTGTAAGTGATACAAAGCTGATTTCTGGCATTGACGTTCAGCGCTGAGGTGAGGGGAAAATGTTCTCATGTGCTGGAGTTTTAACCAATGGGGTCAAACTTACCTCACTGACTTGCATCACGACCATGCACCTTCCCAAATATTTCCCTGGAAATATAGGATACAGTATTGTAACCTGGTAAGGGCAGCAGTGACCCATGGCTTGCTCCTGAGGAAAAGGTGCAGCTGGGGTGTAGGTGGTCACTGGGTACATCAGCAAACACTGGTCCTGTCAAGGTATAAATCTCCCAGAACTTATGACCTGTGCTTTGTGCTTATTCTCATTTCCTTTGGGATTTTTTTTTTTCCTGTTAGTTTGGTAACTCTCTGGGAAACCCATCCCACTTGTGTCTGGCAGATGAGCAACACCTAACACAGTGTACTTCTGGCTCCTACATGCTACTGCAGCATCATAAAAGGCAATGAAATGTCATGGCAGAGCCTGCAAAATAGGAAATTACAAAGCATGTTGCATTTCATTTGCAGTAAGTTGCATAGTAAGGCAAGCTTTCTACCAGTAGCAAAGTCAAATATAGATTGCCCTGAAAGGATGTTGATTTGTTACCACTGAGACACTCAGAGAATAGATTAGACAATCCTTTTTCAGTAGTCATTGCCCAACTGATCCTGCCCAGACTCATGGTTATGAACCATATGACCTCTTCTTTTTGGGCTGGTTTTTTTTTGTGTTTCTGTAATCTTTCAAAGCTGATTCTGGACTTTAACCCCATATATCCCACTCAGACTAAGGGGAAATTTGTGTACAAGATCCATATTTGCCCTGTAAAACCTGTTGACCAAAACAATCCAATTTGCAATCCATCAATATATTTTATGCCACACAAACATCTTTTTCAGTGCTATTTATTTTCATAGCACACCTTAATTTACAGAACTATGGAATAGTTTGGGTTGGAAGACACCTTTAAAAGTCATCTAGTCCACTCCCCTACAATAAGCAGGGATGTCTTCAACTTCTCTGGGAATGTGAATTTTCACGGTGCAGCTCTGAAGGGAAGAGATACTCTCTGGTGTAAGCCAGGTGCGTGATTAGAGGCCATCAGTTGCTGGCCCAAATTTATTTAACTATTCTGTCGCACATTCAGCACCACAATGTCTGTGGGTGAGTTTCAAGCCCTGCAGATTTTTGAGAAGACAAGCTTTTTGTCTTTTCTCTAGACTGTATGAGAAGAACTGTGCTAAAAACTCTTGAAGTAGTGAACAAGGTGTAGAAAATCCAGTCTGTCAGAGATGATGTAAATGTCTCACACAAGAGAGGTAACAGGGACTTTGCTGAGGACTAATGTGTGAGCAATGCTGCAGCCAGGTCCAGGTTCTACTGTTCTCACAAGTGTGTTTCTGAAACAGAAGCAGCTTCAAGGGATAATTATAAGTAGAATTTAAATCTATTATGTGGGGTGAAGGGTGTTTGAAAGCATCAGGAAAGAGTAGAAATCCACAAATTTTTGAAAGGTGTAAGCATCTCTGAAAGAGGTGTTACTTCTGAAGTTCAGTGAACCACTGATGGGATGGCACAACAGTTGTTTTTTCTGAGCAATGAACAAGCCTGATGCAAACACCAGGTGAAAAGACCAGCAGAAAAACAGTTTTCTCCAGTCTGCAGGCTGGAAAGGAGATATGGCCATCAAAGAATGGGCATTTACAGGGTAATTTAGCAGGAGCCATAGAGCTCTTCAGACAGGCAGGCTCTACTGCATGTCTTGATAATTTAATACAAAAAAAGGAATTAGTTAAGGGTCCTAATGATTTTTTTTCACAGAACTAAGGGCAGAGATGACAGTTAACAGAGAGACTATTTAATACACTATCAGCTCAAGAGACTTCAACACTTCTTTTCAAAAGTGGTGAGAGTGATGAAATTTATACAGCTCCCAGATTTCCTGTTCTAACTCTCAGAAATTAGGAGAGATCTGCTCCTGCTTGAAATTTTGCTGTAGGTGGGAAAAGCAGGAAAGAACTGCTAATAGAAGTGAGAAACACCCCAGGAACCAGAGTTTTGACACAGCAATAACCCATATCACAACATTCCTTGCTGTTTTAAACAATAATTACAAGAGCAGGGAGACTTCAAGTTGCGCTGAAATTACAGGCAATTAATTAACAGCAGCAGGAGAGATGTGAGGGGAAAAAAGGTAAAAAGCCAGGAAGCAGGAGCCTGAAGCTTGATTAGAACCTGGTTGCAATTGGTGGTCCCTCTCAGCTGAGGGCTGAGTGGCAGCTCCTGTACCTTGTAAAGCTGATTTTCCAGCAGAAGAGCCCTCTGCTTATTTAAATGCTGAAGTTCAGTTAGCTTCTACTCCTCAGAGGAAGAGCTGAAGTAGCTGTACTGTCTCCTTCCGAGAAGAAAGAGAAGCTCTTTTTCCGCATGCTAGTGTAAAGTTTAAGGTCTTGGATTGTGTTTTTTGTTGTTTGTTTTGGTTGTTTTTTTTAACTGGTATATTACAGGAAAAAAATCAAATACCCTTTAATAGAGTGTTACTTATATCTGCTTGAGGGCTCTTGTGTGCTTAAAAAAAGTCCTAAATTAATTGCAGGGTATTTAATTTTTAATTCAAAGGTAATTCATCTATCTCTTTAGAGATAACACATCTGTAATAATGGAATCTAGAAGATTGCTTCTGCTTCCTGGCATTTATTTGAGGATTAAGTCTTTTAAGCTTAGTTAAAAAGTAGACTCTTCTCTAAAATTGCTCTGAGTTTTTTTTTTATTCTTATTTTTTGAAATATTACTGTGGCAAAGGACATGTTCATTAGAGTAAATGCTACTACTTGTAGAAATCCTAGAAAAATAAGCTTAGAGATCTTGCTTCTGCTTATATAAACTAAGTTGCTGCCATGTAGGCAGCCTGTAATAAACTAGCTTAAATTAAACACTTAGTATTTATGGTTTTTTCATTCTATATAAATCAATACTTTATATATAAATTTTATTCCTTGCTTCAAAAGATTATATAAGTGTTAAGTGCTAGTGAAGCCTGCTGCTGTTTTGGGGGAAAGGAATTAATTTGTCTACATTAAACAATGACTTAAAATCTGATTCTTGGGAGCTTCACCCAGCTTCATTTGGTATGTTATCATTATTTAATAGTATAGCTCCCAGCTGATCAGTTCAGGTGGTTGCAATGTGCAGGGTAGACATGGGAACCTCACTGGGAATGAGGATTTATCCCTGCAAAATGAACCACCCATGCCTTAGTCACATGCAAACATGCTTATCTTGTAGGAAATACCTTTTAAATGTTGCCTGGGAGACTAGATAATAAAAAATACACACAGGATGAGGTGCCTCTGTAGTGCATATTTCTTGTGTAATTCCCAGTGTGGCACCATGACAGCTCTGGCTGATTAGTACAAGGAACATTGGATTTTGGAGGCTTTTTAGTCTCATAGGCTCACAGAAACACTGAAAGTCCTGCTGGTCTCACATTTTCTGCCTCACCCCTGCCACCCCCAGTACAATTAAAGTGTTTCCTTTAATTAAAAAAGTCCTCTGCTAATTTGCAGGGTGTTCTTCAATTTTTATTTTCATTCCTCCTTACCTCCCTGCCACAGTTATAGTATTTAATAATAAGCAGTGAGATTTCAGGAAGTATTTCTGTCTTTCTTCCCCAACATTTCCACATTAACTTCTAGTTCCCTGGACAACAAAATGTCCTGGCAGAAGGTTTCTGTCACAGCTGATAAGTGGAGCGAGGGTTTTCAAACCACTGGATGACAAAGCTCCAAGCTGGCTGCTGAATGGAAAAGTTGGCATAAATATGTGTGTGTTGATCACCCTGACTCTTGCATCTTGTGCCTATTCTTTCCAGGTATTTGTCAAGAGAAGGGAAGTGATGAAGTCTTCTAAACGTGGAGCTAAGAAAAAGCGCCACAACCCAGTGGACACCCTCTGCAGGAAGATCAAAGCCATCAAAATGATGGAGCAAGTCTGCAACGCGGCCTTGCAGATACCAAAATTTCAGTCCCAGAACTTCGACAGCCCACACAGCAACACTAAAAAAAATCTGGAAGAAGTACTGAAAGGGAGAAGCTGCAGTAGTGGTGGGAGCCCTTGCTTGCCCTTGGCCCGCCCTGGCAATGACAGCATTTTCTCTGCACCCTCACCTGGCCTTGGGGCCAGCTGGAAGCACCAGACTGCAAACAGAACCTATTCAGTGCTGGAAGGCAGTGAGAGATCCAGCAGCTCCTGGGTGCCTTCCTCTCCTGTGGGGAGCTCTTCTCCACTCCACTGTGGAGCCAGGGAGGCCAATGCCCAGGGCAAGCCGTGTGCTTCAGCAAACGCTGAAGCCCAAGATGTGCGGCCCAAGCACAAGTATCTGACGCCAAGTCCCAGTTCATGTTTCTTCACATCGGAAAAAAAGCCAGGAGGTGCTGTGGTCCAGCTTCCTGTGCCAAGGACATTTACTTCAAGTGAAAGAGGTAAAAACACTGAAGAAAAACACCCCCTAATTTGGAATTCTAGATGTCTGAACGTTCAGTCTATGTAGGTGACAATTTTTTACCACTTAAAACGGTAAAATGCATTTTAGTAGCACTCAAATCTTATAAGCGGAGGCAAATCTTAAATTTTCTCTAAAAAAATTGTGAGTGTAAAAAGTGAGTAATTAATAAGGCAAACACTTTTTCAAATTTGCTAATTCATTTTTGATTTAAGAGGTAAAGATATTTTTAACAGTTTAAGAGATTGAGACTACTATTTGGCTAGTACTATAACTTTTTTTTTGACAGCCAAATTTTATTTGGCTTTTAATTTAGCCTATGATTCGTCTATCAGACTGATTTTTGAAGATACAGGAGTTTGGGTTTTGCTCTTAGTTTGGGGTGGTTTTCTGTGATTTTGAGGGGTTTTTTTTGTTTGTTTTAGGGATTGTTTTCTTAATAACTTAACTCAATGATTTCTCTACAATGTATCTGGAGGGGAAGGAAGAAATACCTGGTTTCTTAAAATGTCCTGTTTCATATGTTTATGCCATAGAAAGAATAACCAAGTTTTTCCAAAAATACATGTTTAAAAGTAGATGCATGGAATACTTCCCAGCTCAGAGGCCCCAGCTCTGACCAGTTCCTGTAGTTTAGTGCTAAAAGCTCTGCTTTTATTGGCAGGGAAGCTGGTTAGCTGGTTTTGTTGTTTCAGTCATCTGGAATGAAAGTTACTATGAGCAAATAAAGATGGGCAATAAGAGATTTATTCCTCACAGGAAAGAGGCAGCCTGTGTGGTACAAATGTGACAATATGTGCGATGTGAGCTTGATCTGTGACGAGAACCTGCTGACCACCGTCTTCTGGGCATGTGACAGCCACCACACAGGTTTGCCAGGGTTTTTTCATTCCTCTTTTGTTCTCCTCTCAATGGATTTCCAAGGTTCAGACCTTGTTTTGGTCCCTGAGAGATGCCAGGCTCTGAGATGTGTAGGTGCCTGTGTTGTGGTGGATGTAAAATAAATGTGTAAATGTCTGTGCCTCTTTTGCATGGTGCCTGATCATGGAATCATGGAATGGTTTGGCTTGGAAGGGACCTTAAAGATCATCTAATTCCATCCCTCTGCCATGGGCAGGGACACCTTCCCTTATCCCAGGTTGCTCAGAGACCCATCCAGCCTGGCCCTGAGAGCAAGGATCAGTATCATGTGTCAACTTTTGTTGCTCTTAAACTGAAGTCCACAAAACTAGTAAACTGGATTTTTACACAGAAAAAAACAAAAACCCACCACTACAAAAAAAAAAATCTCAACCAACAAAAGAGCTCTAAACTACTTTTTTTTTTCCCAGATCCCACTCTAACTCAGTTCAGGAATCAGTTGCTTGTCTGCAGCTCTTGAGGGCAGCTGGATCCAATGCAGTTCGGTAGCGTGGCCTTTCACAGTTTTTTATGGTGCCTTGCCAGGCTTTGGCATTTGACCTCTGTTTCTGCTTTAGGGAAAGTGGCAGTGTCCGAGATAATCAATTATTTGAGACATACAACCAGCCAGGACTCGGAGGACAGTGGTCTTGAGGAGCTCTGCAACAAGCTTGACCCAGAGCACAAAGATATCTCCATGGACCTGGAAACCTACCACGCCCTCATGGGGGAGTGGATTGAAGACCGTAACAGAAAATGGTAACAGCATTTTGATAAAGAAGTCTTCTATGGAAAAAAAGATGTTATAAGCTTCCCCCGTGGCTCTGTAAAGAAACTGGTATTTTGACACCATGTCCACAACATTGGGTTTGGCTAAAGTTTTGTAAGTGTTACAAAGTTGGTAAGCAACCTGGTGTCCTGCTGATTTTGTGACCCTTGATGCTCCCTTCTTTCAGGGAAAAACGTGCTACTGAGAAATCATCATCAAGCACGGAAGACTCAGAATCTCAAGTACCTAAAAACATCTCTAAAGGTGCAGAACGTTTCACTCTGTTTCTGTTCAGGAAAGTTCCACTTTCTTGCTCTATAACCAAAGCCCTGACCTCTTTCAGCCAACAAGTCACATGTTGAGATGAATGTTACCTCAGGAAGCCTGGAGGCCTTTGGGGGTGATGTGTCTAAAGGAGACATGTGAGTCCATTTCAGCAATTCTTTCTCAGAATATAGTACTCCTGGCTTTGAACCACTTAACAGAAATTCCAAGAACCCTTATTTTGAAACACTGTCCTTGGAGATTTTTTCTCACCTCAGTCTGCAGGAGTTCTTGATGCTATCACCTTCTTCTGCTCAGACTTGAAAGACAACCAGTATTCTATCCTACTTATATCTTGGTGCTTCTGTGTCCATTTGCCTTTTTAATCTGTGGTCAGATGTTTGTCCTGTCCTTCCCTATTTAAACAGGTTCCTTCCCTCCACCAAATTCTTAGTTGTCTGATGATAAGAAGACATTATGACCTGAAAGTCTGATCTTGCATTCTGTTTGGGGTTGTTTTTCTTATTACAGGGAGTTTGTTGAGGTGGGTTTGTGGTTTTTTGTTTTTTGTTTTTTGTTTTTTTTGGTGTTTTTTTTGTTGTTGTTGTTGCTGGGGTGGTTTTTTTGTTTGGTTTTTTGTTTGGTTTTTCGGGGTTTTTTTTGTAGTAGTAGCAATGAAGTATGTGATTTGGACTGTTAATGAAAAGGAATCGACAAAACAGAAGTTTCATTTGTAGTTTATGCCTAGCCAGAAATCCAACATCTGCTCTTTAAATCTTCCCTATAATTTTTCAGGATCTCAAAGGAATGATCCTCATTTAAGTTTTGGTTGAAAGCATGAGGTGGGGGATGGCTTGGGGGAAAAGAAAGGACCCAGAAATTGCAGAGTGAATACAGAAGCATCACTAGTGATGAGGTGATTAGCAAAATGTTAAAGCACTCTCATGCAGACATCCAGCTGTGACACTTTTGACAGCAAACTCCAGTTGTAGGGAGCAGTTTTTGTTCTCCATAAAACTGGAGAACAGACTTGGAGCTGCTCTGTTATCTCTGTGCAGAGCAAATGACTGGACACTGCAGCATCACAAGTCCTCTGTGGGCTCTCATCTCACCTCTAATCAGTGCAGTAGGATGCTTTAAAAGTCTGAAGTAGATGAAAAACCTTTCTCACTCTTGCCTGCTTTTTCACTGGGACAGGGAGATCTCTGACTTGATAACCTGCCTTGCGGACCTGCAGTACAACAACCAGAAGCTTCAGGAAGAGAACAACAAGCTGAAGCTCACCCTGGAAGCTTTGGATGAGACCAACGGCAAGCTCCTGGCAGATAATGAGCATCTATGTCAACAATTGAAAACGTAGGGGACTCTGATGGCACCAGGCCTGCCATGGGCAGAGCTGTCATCTTCCAGCCTTGCTTTCATGTTTTCTCCTCACCATTGCTTCATCACAGTGGTTTTCTTGCCTTTATGCAACATCTGTAAGGGTTAGCCTCCTTGCCTGGTTGTTCTGCTCTGTCTCTCCTGGTTCTTATAAAATCATTTCTCTCGGGGCCAGGTTCCTGCAGCACATGGTGTTGTGGGGGCATGCAGGGAGAGCCTCAGGCTAAAGCAAACGAACAATGTAACAACAACAATATATATATTAAAAAAGGCATCATATTACCAAGATAAGAGCCAAACACTGGAAGGCTTCCAATCCTAGGCCCCATTCTTGTTGCCAAGCAGAGGGGAAACGCGTGTCTAAAAGCTATTTTGTTACACATTTGGTGGACTGGGGTGAGTTGTGTCACTTATTCAGCCTTTCTGTAGCCTGAGGACATATCAGTGCCATGAGTACAAGCCCATTTTGAATTGTGTTCACCTGGCCTAATTAATTACACTGTGATATGGTTTGGTCAGCTGCCAAGCTGTTCCCAGGGTTTTCAGGGAAGATTAAGGCGAGAGTTCTGCAGGGTAACTAGCAAGGGATGTGTGCCCTTATGTGGGACCACCTGCTCTGGGATGCTCTGCAGGATCAAGTTAGCTTGGAAAAAGGCCTTGCCTGTTGCTTTAATACGTGGTTTGGGGCTTATCAGATTAGGGTAAGAAAATGGTGCAGAGCTCATCCTTGAATACTGAATTGAAATGGTTTCTCCAACTATAAGCCATGAAGTGTTGTAAAGATGAATTTGTGCTCGGATAACCTGCTATATTTAACTGTAATGAGCTAAATTTTTAACATATATAACATGGCTTTGTTTGCATCCACCTGTCTTGGATAGGGTTTCATCTCTCACTGTAAGACTGGAAGAGGATGATAAAAAGGAAGTAAAACCATGAGATTTGCTTCCTGGGCAGAAATTATGGGCTTAAACTTGATTGTTGCTCTTTTAAGTGTCACGTCAAAAAATAAGCCCCTGGTGGCTTCTAAAAATACTGTTTCCAGCCTATCCAAACAACCAACATTACCTGGCTGAAGTTTCTCTGGATTTGCTTCCCCCTGTGCAGCCTCCAGCACTCTGTGCTGAAAATCAAATCCCTGGAAGAAGAGCTGGAGGAAGCAAGAAACAACCTGAACATGTCAGAAGAGGAAAGAAAGCAGATTCTTTGCCACAACAGACAGCTAGTAGGTGCTCTTCCTTCTTGTTTCCCTTGTACAGCACCTCACACCTTGCTGTAACAGTGGTGTGGCTGCTCAGGCTGTTAAAAATCAGAATTAAGACCTTCTCTGTGCCTTAGTGAAGGCTCATGAGCTGTACCAGCCACAGCTCTCCCCTTTTTTTGTGTTCTCTGAAACAAAGGGATTCAACACCACAGCTGTGGATGTTTGTGATCTGTTGCTTACATGCTAAAACCAACTCTTCTCTTTTTCTCTTTCTCTTTTTCTATGTTTGTTTTTTCCCATAAACTTGATCAGGAAAAAGAAAATCGGTCTCTCAACGTGAAAGTTACTTCTCTCCAGGAAGAGGTAAAATAAGTAATTTTACATGTTCTTGCCTAGCTAAAATTTGCCATTAAGAAATAAAACGTTTGTCAGACTTTGAAGCCTTGCATGCTAATTAGGTTATCAATATATCTAACACTCTAGAAGGCTGATTTGTCATAAAACTTTATATCTTGAGGTTGCACTGTGCTTTTATTTTCCACTTGCTGGGTGAGTAAGGATATGGGGTTAGGGAAGCACAGGGACAGACAAACTACTTTTCCCCCACTACCACCTTTTTTCCAAGATTTATAGGCAAATTCCATGTATTTCTGGTTCCCACAGCTATGAACAGACAAACTCTATATTGAAACAATCTCCACCCAACACTTTATCATTTCATATTCACTTCTGTTTTCCTCCCTTAAATCCAAAGGAGTAATCTTGTATAGAGCTGTAACACCAAAAATAAGTAGCAAAAATAATTAAAAAAAATGCAGTGGGTGAGATCTCCCATCACAGATGGATCCATTGACACTGGCCAAGGATCTACAGGAGGTTTTTAGTGAATGCAGCTCCATAAGCAGAGAATCCCTACGCTTGTTTTTTATTCAGAGAAGAGCTGTTCATTCTTTCTCTCTGTTTTGTGGGGGTTTTTTAAACTGCATCAGAGCAACTACTTTGTAAACCAGTTTTTGTCAGGTGATAAAGTTTTTTAATGCTTGCTTACAGACTGTATTTCAGACTTTTCGGGGGAAATGGAGAAGCAGGTTAAATCAAAGATAGTAAAGAAAATCAGCACCTTCAGATCAGTCTTTCTGCAAAGCTCCTTAGTCCAAGTATCTATTAAACCACAATTTTCTGAAAACAACGCTCATGCTGCAGGGCTGACTTTTCTTTGGCTCTCCAGGTCTGGCAGTGGTTATAAATCACATTTTGAGGGGTTTTCTCTTTTACTGGTGCTCGGGGTGGGAAAAGGAGCAGAAGTAGTTTTGGTGGGGCAAGCACATGCAATGTATGGGCACAAATGCTGGTACTGCTTGAGAGTAGGCAGCAGCTTAGGGGTGGAGATGTCATTTTTGCCAGTTTTTTTCAAGGAGAAGCTGTCAATCCATTCAGCTGTGCCTAAACATTCTGTCTTGTTTAGATTATTAGGAATAGCATGGACACCAATGGGCTGCAAAAGAAGATTTCGGAGCTGTCTAAAAATGCAGCAGAGCTTCAAGTAAGCATTTCAAAGCTTCAAGTAAGCATTTCAAAACAACAGGAATAAAAAGTCAACCTGGATTTTACTTGGGTCTAGCAAAGGGGGGATTTCTGCTGCTGGAAGGCAAACAGTCCTGAACCTCTGTGTTGAAGGACTGCACTGAAATAGTAGCTTGGAGAGTGTGACAGCTTTCACCAAGGAAGGTCCTGTCTGGAGGCTAAAAACTAGGCTGATGGAAACAGTCCACAGTTTCATTATTTCCTCCAAGTGAAACTTTTTTTGGATACCTTTCCCTCACTATTCAAGAAAATACATTAAGGTCATGCTTTGAGAGATATTGCTGAAAATATTGGCCTGGACAGATGAGAGGAAACAAAAGTGACTGAAAGTTAAGAATGCTTTCACTCTTTGCTGGGTACAAGATCTGTACTTTGAAACAAACACCACACAAGGTATTCAAAGAATTTGTTTTTTCGAAGAAAGGAACACTGATATTCTTTTTCCCTTCCTAGTAGGAAATAGGAACAGACTTTTATTATCTGTAATGATGGCTGGGTTTAGTTTTGATCTTTTCATTCTTTAGATCCAAGTCCATGTCTATGAGAGCACTGTGGCAAATAAAGAGGCAAGCCTAATCCAGGTTAGTTGCTTTTACTTGATTAATGACCGAAAACCACACAATCACAGAATAATTTGGGTTGCAACAGACCTTAATGATACCTTGTTCCAACCCCCTGTCATGGGCAGGGACAGCTTCCCCTGGCCCTGGTTTCTGGTCTGTACTGATGGGAGGATTTGTAAAAAGGCAAGGCAGTAGTATTCACTGTGGCTCTTTGATTTCTACTCTTCTCCCACTGCAGAACTTGATCCTATAAATGGCTTCAAAGTAGGCGAGCTCTACTTTAGGACCTGCCTATGAGTCAGCATAATTAAAGGTTTCAGGGTTTTGCTTGCCTTTTTTTTTTTTTTAGTCACAACCTATTAAACTTGCAAACTTCAGACAATATGTCCAGAAACTTCTAAAGGCTACTTTGTTCAGCAAGGAGCTACAGAAGGCCTTTCCCTTCATGTCTTTTATTGAAATTGTTTGTGACAAATTAGAAATTGTGACTTGGAGCCCAATGGAAAAGGAAATTTGTCATTTTATTGCTGAGGTGCAATTATCTAGGCTTTAGTGAGGAGTGAATATTTCAATGTTTTTAAACATGCATTTTATACTAGAAAACAAAGCTAGAAGACCATACAAATGTGCTGGCATTCTCTGGATTCATGAATTATGCAAAGAACTTTCTATGCCAGTGAAGTTTCTACTTAGCAGAACATGCTATAGATCTCCTGATAAAATATTTGACTATTGGGCTCCCTGCAAAGTGACTGCATGTGAATTCAAATAATAAGAAAAGAGAACTGAACTTGAGTGTGATCCAGATGATAACTTTGTACTGAGTGCTTTAATAGTTTTGGTTTGGTTTGTTGTTTTTCCAGACACAGCTTAAGGACACAAATTTATTAAAATCTTTTTTTTTCAAAGTAGCTTTTACTTTCTCCTACTCAAATGATTCAAAGCTTTTGTGAGCTCTGTAGTATCATTTTATTTCAACAAGATTCTCTTAGTCTATTGACTAAATGGGAATTTTGCAAGTAGACTGCTAGATTACATGTGGATAAATGTGGTTGGAATAATTTTGAAGAAACTGGCATGGAAACTTCTTGTCATTAGGATAATCTGGTTCTGTAACCTCACTTTTCCTGCCTAGCTTTCTGTGTACTTCATCTCTTTCAAAAACCTCAATGATTTTTAAAGAGAGAGTAGGAAGAACTCATAAAAGTGTGAGAGGACAAGAGCTCCTACTCTAATTTCCTATTTTCTCTTATAAATTCTTTGCTGTCTGTGCGGTGTCTTTTATTGGAATGGCATAACCAACCTAGTTGCTAAGAAAGGTGATGCTTCTACTAATTCTTCAGTCCTACCACGAGGGCTGACTCTTTTTCAGCCTTTCTGTTGGGTTATGTTTAATCTACAGGGTGCTACACTCTAATAATGAAAAATAAGTAAACCTGAAACATTGCAACTTGCTTGAAGGGTCAGTTGGGACTAAAACTCATGCTGGCATATAATATAGGTCATATTTTAAGTTAAAACTAGGGTATTTATGTCTAGTTTAATCTGTTGGACCTGAAACCAGGTGAGTAATACGTGAAAGTACAACACTTGGAAAAGAGGGTTTGTCTCCTTAATTTCAGAGTTTAGGTAGGAAAGGTCATCTGAGTGCTATCTATTAGTTAAAATTCAAGGTAACTTGTATTAAATTCACAACTATTTTTATGTCATGACCAGGTTGCTGCTCAAGCTAAACCATACATTTTACTGCTGTGATGTAGGATGAAATATATTCTTTTTGTTGTTCTTTTCTCAACAATCTCTGCAGAAGGAGCAGAACATCAAGGAACTCAAGTTAACCATTGCAGAGTATTCCTCAATCATAGAGGTATGGGCTGGGTTGGGTTTAGCCTGTGCTGATTCTGCATGGCAAAGTCAGCCTCTTACCAAACCCTGTGGATGTTTCAGACACTGAGAGCTGAAAAAAATAAACTGCTGGAGAACATCCAACACATGCAGCAAGAGCTGATCTCGTGAGTACTGTGGCCAAATCCCAAGAAAGGCAGTTCATCAGAAATCCAAAATAGACTTATATGTATTTTTTTCCTGCTTCTTTTAGGCATGGGTTGAGTTTACGATTGTTGTATAAATTTAACAGCAGTATTCCTGAAGGGACAAGTACACTGCACTGTGAACTGGAGCTTGCAGAGTCTTCTGAGGTATGGATTAAACCTTAATTTAATCTCTTCCCAGTTGTCTTGCATCAGCAGAGGCAGAACAAAGCTCATTGCCTGTATATGATTAGATAACTCTGGAATTTGAAGCCGTTAATCCTAGCATGTAAACACAGAATGAGAAAGTTGCAATATTGTTCCAAGCACCTTGGAGAAAGTCCAAAGAATAGCAAACAAAACACTTGTAGATATAAAATATTTGCTCATTGTATCCTAGAATGGCCTGGGTTGGAAGGAACCTTAAAGATCATCCAGTTCCAACTCCCCTTTGCTCTACCCAGGAAATCTGGAGGAGCTTGGGTCATGTATTTAGCTGGCAGAAGAACAGAAAGATGTGAGAAGATATCAGTTTTCCAATATATAAAGGCTTTTATGCTGCAGAAAGTAAATGACAATCTGCTTCTTGTGCTGCCTACCCCAGACATGAACAATGATTCTTTTTCAATTGTGAAAGAGGAGACTTTTTTTCTTTGAAGTTGATTGTGGTGAGAAAGGAAATTCAGCATTAGAGTGAGCATCTTGATAAAATTGTTGGGTCCTAATCTAATGTACTGTTAAGAAACTCTGATAAGCATCTCTGATGGCAAACCAAATATATTTAAATGAATAAAATAAGTTATTTGTGTAAATAGAAGATCATTATTAGACTAAAATACCTTAATCAGAATTATTTACTTGTGACTACTTGTACAGTGCACTAGTTATTAATCCAATAATTTCCAAGCTAATAATTGTTAAATAGAGTTTGTTATTACTTACTCGTGTTGATGATCATGGATGAGTCTTTTGTTCAGCTTTGAGGAGTAACTTTGAGGGCGTGTCCCCACTTGAGGGCGGGATCTCCACACACGCCCTGCTAGAAGGGGTGCGTCAGAAGCCCTGACTTTAAAAAGTGGGGCTGGGCTTTTATGGTATAAAGTGATTGACTGTCAGATCTTTCCAGGCCAGCTGTGCCAGCTCAGTTAGGTCCTTTGTCAGGAGCTTCTCATGCCACTTCCTCCCTGGTGCCAGTTTTTGTCAGGAAACGTTTTTCTTCACATTCTCAGAATTTTTAGTTTTGGGATCAAGGAATCAGGCTGGTCTTTGCATTCTCAAACACCAACAGCAGCATGATCCCCCCTTATAAATCCACCACTGATGATTTTTGCAAGTAGGGTTTTGCTGAAGGTGTTTAGGCAGAGCATCCTGCTACAATTGTGGCTTTGGTTCTGATTTTAAGGTGAGCTATTCTGTTTGTATTTCCTTAGACAATCCATGGAGTCCCATCCTTCCCTATGTGCTGCTTTCCTTTCAGATACAAGCTGTGCAGCACAGCTGACAGCAGAGAGATACTGCTGAGTGATTTCTGCTTACTTTCGTGCAAGGTGCATTTGCAAGGAGTTAGCATATATAGCAACAACAACAAAAAATGTACAAATAGATAAAAACTTCAGGCCCAGAAAGGAGAGGTAGGCTTGGCTAGGCAGCTTTGAGGAGTTAGATATCATCCTATATTGCAGCTCCCCGGAGCCCAGTGAGTCATTGTGTTTGCCCTTCAAAGCTGCAGAGACACGATTCCACCGAGTCATCTGTAAGGAAGGGCCCTGCTTACTCATCACTTGCTAACGACTCCTCTGGATAAAGATAACCAATTACTGATTTCCTCCTGCCTACCCTGGCAGGGATATTTACACTGGATCACTCAGCAGCTTGGCCGGCTTGCTTTCTTTTCATTTTTTTAAATCCTTGTTGATGCGATGGTTTTGAAAAAGTTTTCCAAGCCTCAAGTTTTGGTAGCTCTGACCTTCTGGTAAATACAGAGCAGGGGTACTTCAGGAAAGTCTAAATGTCACTGCTGCTGGTTTGTAATAAGGGGATGTCAAAACAAACTAGCTGGCTCTTCCATCTCTTCAAAGATTATCAGGAGTGAATGGGCATCCCAGGATGAAACACTGGACCGTGAAGTGCAGCTTTTGCTTCAGGGGTCTGAATATGCAGGAGAAAAATTCAAGACCATCATGAAAAACCTGGTCAGTAGCGAAGCTTATGTGGATAAGGGTGCTGTCTTTGATCAGCAATTTAATTGGGAATTCTCCAGGCATTGATAATCAGATTGTTTGCTCCTTTTGGAAAACTAAGAATAGTTTGAGATTGTAGGGGGTCATAGTTTAACAAGATCACTTGGCACCTACTTTAACACTAATTTATATCCTGGCTAATTCTGGACAGAGTAGTAGATGTGCACTAAAAATCATGGAGTTTGGGGGGTTGTTTTGGGGTTTATTTTCTTTTTCAGGAAGAGGAAATCTCTGAAGCAGAGGAGCTTGTCCTGGCTTCATTAGAATGGGTAAAAGATCCTGATGAGGATATGCAACAGGCCTGGGAAAGAAAACTTGTGGTGAGTAACTGTTTCTCTGAAGCATTTAATGAAACAGTGGGGCTGTGCAAAAACTTCAGGTGGGTATCTTGCTGCTGCATGCTGTGTGTTACTGGAGATAGAGTCCATCTGTGGGCCAAAGAGGGCTGCATGGAGAAAAATATCTTCTTTACTGGGTTTTTTTGAGGAGGAAAAGGATGATTGCCATTCACTTACATGCTGTGCTCTTGCTGGCTTGTCTTGTGCAAGAGCTCACTTAGTTAAAACTCTGCTTGAAGGAAAGGGAAGACAAACTAAGTCAAAAAGCAAAGGAGGCTTTATAACCAAATTTCCAAATCAAAGCCTCCATAGGGTTTATTTGTTGTGAAAGGTGAAGAGTTTGGCTTTTACTGGGTATATTCTGCAGGAACAATTTCAACAAAACGTTGTTTTGCAACTTAATCTTGCATAATGTATTTCTCCTACTCCTCATATCTCTGGTGAGGCTTGCAAGCACAGACTTTTGCTCAAGGTACTGGTAAAAATATCTTCCCTATGTAGTGGCAAGTGCCTGTGGACACAACTAAACACTTTTGTTCCCTCCTCCTCTCCCCTGTAACAACACAGTTTCTGACATTTCTATGCATCTTATTGGATGTGACTTTCCCTCTGACCTGCTCCTTTCTGCTGATCAGTTGTTAGGAATGCTCCCACAAGCCCAAGCTGTACATTAATGCTGTTTCCCAGCTCCCTAATGGATGTCAAACCCCACAATTCCTCTCCCTTGGGTGACAGCAGGTCCCACCAGGGGATGTGCTGCATGAGGTTGCTGCTTCTTTGGGGAGAAAGCTGCCCTTCTTTTTTCCTCTGGTGCTACAGAATGGTGCAGCTGGGCCTCTTCTGCCTTCCTGGGCAGGGCTGGAGCAATCACTGGGAGCCATCCAGTCCTGGAGCCAGGGTTTTTTTTAACTTCAGCTAAATCCTGAAACCTTCTCCTTAGAGAAGGTGCAATCCTCTCACTCTCTTCACCCAGATGTGACTTTGGGTAGAACTCTAGCAAACTGCTGGCTTGTGAATTGCTGTAGCTTTTTGATCTTGACTGGAAACCTCCTCCTGCAAAGCTGTCAGAGCTGAAAAATGCTTGTGAAGTTATATTCACATTGTGATCATATTCCTGTTAAACATGTGAAGCTAAAATCTTTTGGTATAGGAGTTGGAGTTGATTGTGGCAAATGAATCCTACTCTGGCTCCTAAAGAGTGATGTATTTGGAAATTGAGTTAACAGAGAATCAAGAGAGAAAAAAAAAATCCTTTAAAAATAAAAGGTCCCATCCTTTAGGGTCCCATGGGGGATGAGAAGTGACTTCATGTCAAAAATTATCTCCACTTAGACCGAACAAGCCAGGTATGTGTGAAGTTTTGTGCATGCAGCTGAATACCAGTAGATTAAAAAAAAAGGAGAAAGATTCAAAGTAGCTTCTTCCAGCCTCAGAGAAAGTGCATGGTCCAAGATTTAATTAGCTGGTTAACAAAAGTTGTCACCAGAAGCCTTGCCCACCATTTCCTGTGAAATTTATTATGGACATGTTTTGCTGGGGTTTAGGGTTGTCAAAAACACTTTAAAGGATATTAGATAGAAAGCCAACCTGAAGTGTGCATATATACATATATCTAAGTATATATAGTGACATCAAAATCTTTTTCACTCTTCTCCTGGGAGATAAGACTGGTGCATGTGCCCTGAAAAGCCTATACCACTTGTGTCAATTTATGGTATTTTTACAAGTGAGTGCTGCCTGCCTTGGCTGAGGAACAGACCCTCAGGATGGGGGCAGTTGCACATGGTTACATCCCATGTCATCCTAGGAGCCCTATCAGCAAAAACTGCTTTTTTTTGTTTTTTGCCTTTTTTTAAAGCATGATACTTGATGTGCCTTCTTTTTTTATTTGAAGCTCATGAGCATCAGACTCCAACTTGCAAGCAGATAAAGGGGCCTGTAAGATTGATGTTTTCCCCTTGGAATTGCTGCAGAATCCCAGGAATATAAACTTCATTCTTTCCTGACCTCTGTTTGACTCTCATTAAGCATTCTTTAAAAGCTGAGGACACTCTTTCATGTGTTCAGTTGAGAAAGGTCAGAGAGAGAGCACTGGATTCTTCTTCTCAGGACTTTATACTGCAAGTCACTGTTCAGAGAAATAGAGAGTTCAGTCTTACCTAACACTTAATTTTTACCCTTTTCCCTCCAACAAACCAGAAGTAAATCTAAAAGCCTTCATGGTGGGGGTCATCTCTGGCACAGATCATCTGCTAAGCATGTATGGCAAACAGGTTTTATTGGTTCTTGGTTATTTCATTAATTTTGCTGTAATACAAACTCAATTTGGACTCGGTGGACTCAGTTGTACTTTGAGGAAAGGGTTGCAGAAGCCTAAATTATCAATTTTAGAGCTTCCTGCAAGATGATCTTTATTAAAACTTCCTCTTAAGAGCTATGGGTTTTGTTGCTCTATCTGGGCACCTTTCTGGTGGAGTTTTATCTTTACTCTCATAGTAGGGATGTAGGTGATGATATTAATTGGTGGAGCAGGGAACTGCTCACCATGTAAATTAAGGCTCTGGCTCATTCTCTGTCTCTGTTCCTCCTCTAACCACATGGCAACTTCAAAATTCCACAGGCCCTCAAGCAAGAACTAGGGGAAAAAATACATCTTTGGACCCAGAAACTCCAGCTTTTGGAAAAATGCAATGAGTCCTTAGAGGAGGATTTTATTCGAGTGGCAGGCAACCTGAGAAGAACCAAGACAGAAGAACTTCACCTAAGGAAAAAGCTCTCTGCTAGGTACCCCTTCAAAGCATCTGTATCTTTTTTGGGGAGGGGAGGTTGGGTTTTGGTTTGGTGGCTCTTTAGGTTTGATTTGGTTTGGGGGTTTTTTTCTGGTTGCTTAGCTGTTTAGTATCTTATTTTGGGGTGGGTTTTTTAGTGGAACAAAGTCTACTGAATTCTCAAGATGTTTTTCACAGAGGAAATGGTCTTCTGTTTTGGGGAGTAGATCTGGTTTTAGCACAAGGTCTACACTGTGTGGGAGTTAAGGTTTGTGAGTGAGCTGATGTGCAGCCTTGAAGGTTCCTTTGAAGACACCGGGGAGACCACAGACTGAGAAGTTAAGGCATGAGGGCACTGCCTATTGAGCAGGTGTACCCTTAAAAGAACCTGCTGGGTTTGTGTGAAGCAGGAGAGCTGCTAAATATCTGTCTGCAGGTATTTTTGCTTTGGGATACAGTTGCTAGGCTCAGGAAAGACATTATCTCAATTTCCCAAGGGTGTAGCTTCAATGAGTTGTCATTTCATTGAATATGAAAATATGACTTTTTAGGCATATGGTTCCTTCTGTGAGTTGTGATCTTAGAAACAGGATCATAAAATGGCCTAGGCTGAAAAAGACCTTAAAGATCATCAAGTTCCATCCTTCCATGGGCAGGGACACCTTCCACTATCCCAAGTTGCTCCAAGCCCCATCCCTGGGTTTGGGATGTTCCTAGGGCTTGGCAGGCCTGAGAGCAGATGCAGAGCAGTTGTACCATACTTTTGCCTGACTTACCTTCCACTGAACCACCTATTACACCTGGAAAAGAGCTGATAAAATTACTGATGTCTTGGTGTCTTAAAGCTGGCTCTGTATCAAAATTTTGATGAAAACAGTAACAACAAATCCCAACCCCCCACCCCCCACCCCCCCCCCCCCAAAAAAAAAACCTGAGGTGAGTTAGAGAGGAAATAATAGGCAAGGGTCTCTGCAGTGGAAAAGAAGGGTTTTATTGAAAGCCATCCTCTTTAGCACCAGTTCTGATGGCATCTGCTTGCTGTCAAATGAAATTCCCTCTCAAATGTGAAGAAATTAATCCATTGAAGCAGTAATAGCTCCTGGGTATCTTTTTCTAGAATGACTGCCTCTATATCCAACCACTATTTCTCCCAAACCCCGAGAAAACACATTCTGTTGTCCAAAGTGCAAAAGCTTGTCCCACTGAGCTGTTGCTTCTTGCCAGTTTTCTGGCGATTCCCTGTGGTACCCAGCAATGTTACAGAAAGCCTTCTTCCCCTTCCTGCTGTAAAAAAAAAAATAATAAAAATGTCTGATTCCCTGGTGCTGGATGCTGGGGAGCTGCAGTGTGTGACAGCTGACTTTTGGTGCATGTCCCAGTAGCCAGAGTGTGTCACCTCCCAGGCCAGCCTGCTCTGAAATGTCACTAATGGGTTGTGGTTTGTACTCTCTCTTGCTCCGCAGTCAGCGCAAGGTAGAAACTGCCAAACAGCTACTAGAGGAAACTTTGGCAGGTGGCCAGGCAGAAGACCTGTGTTTAGAGCTGCAAAAAGCCAGCAAGCAGCTGGAGGATATCTGCAAGCAGGTAAGGGGCAGTCCAGTTCCCTCTGTGTGGGGCAGCAGGAGATGCCAAGGGCCGCGTCCGACGCGCGGCTGCCCTGGGGAAGAGAATCGCGTGTTCCAAATGGTGTGCCTCCCTGCAAGAGTGGAACCAGCAGAGGAAGTAAAATTTGAGGGGGTGGTGACAACAGTTTGCTGATGAAAGAGGCAGCATTGCATATTTGTGGTGGCTTAAAAAAAAAAAAAGAGAAAAGAGGGGGAAAAAAAAAGCACCCAAAAATAGCTTCCATACACAGTCCACCCCAACGTAAAAATGCAGAAGTTCAGAGGGAGCTTTATCACTTCCTGAGAAAGAACAGATGCAGTTTGGTTTCATTTACATGAACTGTAGAGCCTTCTTGTGCTAGCCAGGCTGCTTTATTTTATATTTTTTTATTCCTTTCTTTTTTCCCTAAATATTGTTTTGTGCTTAGGCGGAGGATCAAGCTGAAGCATTTCACTCTGCTCGTGAAGAAGCAGCATCCTTGAAGATCAAGTTGGAGGAAGCCATTTCTGAGCAGCAGAAGCTCAGGGATGTGAATGCTGCTTTAGGAAGCGCTTACCAATTGCTTCAGGAGAAGGTGGAAGACCACAAAAGTGAGTAACTTCTGGAAATGTGCCAGCATTCACTTTTTGCATGGGCAAGTACTTCAGGGTTTAGTTACATCAAGGGAAAATAGGACTGATCTGCAGGTCTTCCAGTAAAATGCTCTGTGGAGTCTTGCTTGTTGTTTTGGGATTTCCCCCCCCCCCCCCCTTTTTTTTCTACTTTTCTTTCTCCTTGAAGACATCTGCCACCATCTGAGCTGAGAAGCAGGTGGGATCCTAAGGAGTGTGTGTTGGGATCCACCAAAGCTTCAGAAGCTCCAAACAAACCCCCCAGCCCTAAGAAGGGGGATTAGTAATTCCACATATGGCACAGGTACTCCTTTACCAAAAGTGCTGTTCCCCACCTTATACCGAGCAAAGCCATCCTTCTTTCTTAAGCTTCCTGAACCAAACAGACTTGATTTTTGTACGTTCTGTGCTCTGGTTGTGCTTGCTCTGTGTTTTTGACTAGCTGTGTGGTGTTAGGCTGCTCTCTTCAGTGGAAAGCAATCCTGTCACTGCCTTGTACACGTGCAACTTCTGCCACAGAGCCATGGAAACTTCATATTGCCTCTTTCTGACTCACTTCCTGACATCAGCACCTCAATAACCTGGGCATTTAAATAATGCAGAGGTCTGAATCCCGAACACATGGCCTTTTTCTTTCCTAACCCTGGAGTCTGATCACTTTCTTAGAGAAAAGGGATTTGACTGATTTAAGCCCTCTGAATGTTTTGCCCTCAGGCACACAGTTACTATATATGCTCAACAAATATGTGTGCATTGCAAACAACTCCATGTGAAGCCACCAGTTTGTCTCACCAGAAAAACTCCCTGGGACCCTTTGCTTTAGCTCTAAGGCACAACTTTGCACTGATATGGCAGAAACAGCCCCAAACTGTGCTTGCTCCACTCTGACCAGTGTTTTGGTGTTCATGTGTGTGTGTTCATGTTGCTTTCATGCTTCCCACAAACCATGCAGCTGCTTTATTTTGCTCTTAGCAAGGGGCATGACAGTGGAAATAGTTTGTCATTTTCCATCTCTGAATAGATGAAGCTCTCGTGCAAAGTGAGCTTGAGTAGATGAATAGAGAACCCCAGATATGTGAGACTGGTGCCGCTGTGACTAAAGTAACCACTCCTCCTACACCCCCCCCCCCCCAAAAAAAAGTCAACCCCCAAAGAACCACCATCACCCTGAAAATTACTAGGACTTGGCTTTAAATTACTCCAGTTACTTTACAGAAATCTTTCTGTAGATAAATAAACCGGCAGATGTGTGGAGAATTTGCAAAGCATTATGAAGAACAGGACTGACCAACAAGGGTAGCACTGAAGAAAATAATAAAAATGTTTTATATTGGTTCTTTTAGAAAGGCAGACAGGTCTGGTGACCCTTCTGACTGAAGGGCTGGGCTGTGGTCTCCTCCCCACCTACCCATCCCAACCCCCTACTTCCTCCCACCTGCACAGTAAGAGGGGAAAATGCTTCTAAATACAAAGCCCATGGACTTTACAACTTCTGTAGAGGATGTCAGCTGGAAAGGGCAAATATTTCTCTTCCCCCAAGCTGTAAGTGAAGGATCTGTTTCCACAGGGAACTGTGGCATCTTAACACTAACGATGTGGGGAAGCATTGCTCTTGATTTGCAGGTGAAGATGTCCAGTGTTTTCTTTCCTGTAAAAAAAGCTGTTGCAGGCTTAACCAGACTAATGCAGACTCCAGTAAATTCTGATAAGGAGTAGTTAGAGATGCTGTAACATCGGATTGCTTGTTATCAAGTTGTTAGGAGCCCTGTTAGACTTGTAAATGTCTCTTCATAGCAACTGCTATTGCCCTGAGATGGGAACTGCTGCAGAGGCGTCTCTGTGAATTGCTGTGCCAGGTATGGTGCCCTTTGCTGGGAGCAGGAAAGGTGGGCTTGCACAGGAAGGGCTCTGGTGGAAGGACAACACAGCTGAGACCAGCTGCAAACAGTTTGGCAGCACCTGGTATCTTCTTTTCTAACATGTACATAAGCTTTATGTACAAATCTGCGCATTATTTTCTTTATTCAGCCTTCTGGGAGAAATGTGTTAGGACTTACAGATGTGGTGTTGGTCTTCACTGTGAGCAATTGTTGTGATTGTATCAAAAGGGGCTGAGAGAAACCTTCCCTGATGCACTGGTGTGATTTTTGTCCCACTCTGCAGACAGGCTTGAAAACAAATGTTTAAAATTTCATAATGTAAGGTTTTTTTCAGTACCCAGACACTGGAATAGGCAGTGAAACAGTTATTAACTTTGTGGCCCTCTGTGGAGAAATACATTGGAAATTACATAACTCTGGAGTGCTTTGCTTTGAATAAAATTACTTGCTTCAACTTTGGGAGGGGGTGGAGGGGGAAACATTGTGGAGAGACTTTTTTCCCAACTGGCTCTAGTAAGGAACACTATAGCTCAGGATCTGAGCGCTCTGGATTCAGCACAGACCAACAAGGTATTTAACAGCAAACAGAAGGTCCTGAAATGTCCCCTAGGCTGTGACAGGAGGAGCAGAGTCAAAGCTGGGCCATCTGCACATGAATAAAACTTATATTTGTACATAAGGGTCTGCAGAATTTAAGGCTGAAGGTAGCAAGGGGAAACAGCTGCAGCATTTTGTAGTTGCAGTTTTGCAACTGATAGATGCAAGTAGTTTAGTTGGAAAGATAAAGTTGCATTTTGCTCAGAATCAGTGGTGTAGTGCTCCTTCTCCTTTTTTTTGGTTGGCTTTTTTTTCCTTACCTGCCTGCCTTAAACTCTCTCTCTATTACAACAGTGCTGTGCAGAGTCAGAGTCTGACTGTGCTCTGCTGCCTACGGTAGCTGCACACGTAAAAGGGAAGGTAAGTGTGCTTGCTGTGATCATTGCTGAGCCTCTTAAAATGGGATGCTGGCTTTATTTGGGTGGGGGTTTTTCCTTTCATCACCTCAGGGAAATAAATAATGTTCCTCATGAGAAACTTTGGGTTAAACATTCTTTAAAAATAATTTGAGATCAATATCTGTGTGCCTGCAGGTGTTTTACATGTGTACAAAAACATATTCCAAACTTTATTGCAAAGCTGGGTTCCTCTGAAGCACAACACACATGTAATAAATTGCTTTTTGAGAAGGGTCAGAGTCTGAAGATGGCACCTCTTCCAGTTTCTTTTCCATTTTTCATTGTTGAAGCAACCTTAGGTCAAAAGCAGCTCTGCACATGTTGTTTCAGGAGTCCTCTCAGATGCCATCGTCAGATGACACCTCTTAACTTGGTTGTAATAGTATGTTTTGGATTATTTTCTTTTTTTTCTTTTTACCTCCCTCACAGGATGTGAGTGGCTACTTTGGTTCTCCTCTCAGGCTCATCTTGCCTGGTTTTGTAGGATTTATTTACAGACCTAGCTTGAATCAACACATTTTGTTGCAAATGCAAAGTTTCATTATCCTACCTCTTCCTGTAACTGTTCTGCCCGTTAAAGATATGAGCTCTTCTGCTTTTCTAGACAAAAAAGCCACAGAAGATGTATTTGTGTAACTGTTGGTGTTATATTATGCAGATGCCTGTGTGTGGGGGGAGTTGGTGGCATTAATGTATTCAGTGCAGTGGAACAGAAGCACTTCTTATTTTTTCAATTAGCAGCTCCACTGCTCCAAAAGACCATGGAATGAAGGACCCACCTCATACTCTGACTTTCCCTGGGCACTGCCCTTGGGTGCTTCACGCTGGCACAACTCCCCTCTGCTAGGTAAGACCTGGTAGTGTTGGATATTTCTGTCTTTCACCTGAAATAGAGAAAGAGTTGACAGAACAGTCTCAGTAGTGCTGAGTGCACTGCTGGAATGTGGAAAATCTGTTGTGGGCTTTAACCTATTCCTGCATGTAATCCAGGAATCTGAACCATGATTACAGTGCTTGCAGTGAAAGGCCTGAAGAGGTGGCTGTCTGTCAACCTGGCAGACTGTTGCCAGAATCTTCAGGAACTATTCGTATAAATCATACATCCAAGTATATTCCTGACAGGATGCTTGTCAGTCTGGGCCCAGAGGGTGTGAGTTCTGTTCTTCCCATTCCCTCTGACTGGCACATCCTGGTATGTCCTGCTCCTTGGCTGCTGAGCTGAGTCCTGGTTTAGCAACCTGAGCAGTAACAGAGTGACTGAAAATAAAACCATAGAGTGAGAGAATGGTTTGGGGAGGGACTTTAAAGATCAGCTAATTCCATCCCCTTGCCATGGGCAGGGATATCTTCCACTATCCCAGGTTGCTCAGAGCCCCATCCAGCCTGCCCTTGGACACTGCCAGGGATCCAGGGGCAGCCACAGCTGCTTGGGGCAGCCTGTGCCACTGTCCACTCAGCCTTTTCTTCTCCAGGCTGAACCACCCCACCTTTCGCAGCAGATTGTACTTGTTGCTTTTTTCTGCACTCCTGAGTTGTTTCAACTTCCCTGCAACTCTCAAGCCTTATGAGGATTAAAAGCAGCCACTGACAGCCATGCATTACAGGGCTGCAGAGTTGCAGGGTGATGCATTTGGGATTTCACACACAAGTATTTCTTCCAGCAGTGAGCTGGTACCACACAGAGGCTCTTCTCACACAGAATATACATGTTCAAGTGTAATTCCAGGCATTATTGATGGGAATGGAAGCAAATCTTTCTTTGCTACATGTTGCCAAACTCTCCATCTACAGAACAAGTTGAGGCCATGCAACCAAAGCCTTTCTTACCAAGATAGAAGTTGCCTCATTATAGATCTCTGCTTGGTTGGTCTGCTTCTTGATTATTTTAGAGTAACCCAAGAACTTGTAACTAAATCCAACTTTGCCAAGGACCACCTCTCTTCATGCTTGTCTTTCTTACCAGATGCTCTGACCTTGGAGACCTCCTGCCCAAATAACCTTCCTGGGCACATCTGGGACCAGCCTTGCAGGCAGAGCTCTGGCAGCTGCACCTTGGAGAGGCATGATGTGGGACACATGTCCAGCTCAGATGTGACTTCAGGAGGATGCAGGTAAGGTGATGTAATAACCTTTTTGGGGTGAAGGGGGGAAGAGTCAACAGGGTCTAGGAGATTCCATGTGCTGGGTTCAGCTGCAGGGCCATCCCTTAGAGGGAATACTGGACACCTGGTGATCAGCCCATGGGGATCTAGGGCAGCACGTTGCTTCTATTCACAGCTACCAGAATTCTCTACTGGAACTGCTGCTAACCAGCCAAATACTTTGATGGAGTTTCTATTTCATGCTGGAGAACTGAGACATGATTTAGGCATTCTTGTCTATCTTCCACATTTAACTCTAATTTAACAATTAACACCAATTTAACAATTGGTGTTCCCATTAGGTGCCAAAATCCTATTGGCTTTGAGGAGTCACTTTTCTTCTTTGGCAGAGCTTAGAGCAGGAATTCTGAGGTCCTTGCCTATCAAGCTGCCTCCTTAGATCTTTAAAATAGAGATTGAGCTTGAGATCATGAAAGCTGAAGTGAATTGCAGTGAATATTTTAAAAGATGAGGATGTTCCTGAAGGTGCAGAAGCAGGCAGTCTGCAGCAAGAGACTCAGCAGCTCTCAAAGCTTTTGCCACTGGTTTTCTGTAGAATAGTGCAGTGTGGAGGAGGTTGGGAAAAGGACTGGTGGTGGTTCTTGCTGTTTGGGGGAGGAGGGATTGATGCTGGTGATGAATTTTTCCTTCCCTAAGAGACCAGCTGACTGACTGCAGAGAGTGGTGACTTCAGTTGTTATGTGCTTAAGGAAAATGGGCACTCTATCTCTCTGTTGTTTGGGCAATATGCAAATAAAGCCTGTGTTGCCAGGTGGAAAATATGCTCTGCTGATGACTACACTGATGCAGACCTTCCTGTTTCCATTACAATGATGGACTCTTCACTTGCCGAGGTGAGTGCTGGCTCTGATGCCCGAGATGTGGTTTTGAACAGGTTCGAGCATTTCGTGCCTTGCTCAGCCCCAGGTGCAGATGGTTCAGCTATAAATCAGCACTGCTCCACAGTGGATGGAGCTGGCACCAGTCAGCAGGGTGCTGCGGGGGGTGTTCCCTTCTGTTTGAGCATGTTTCTGCAATACCTTGGTTATAAAAGTAAATGTCTTGATGTTTTGGGTCTTGAACATCAAGACCCAAAAACTGGGTCATGCTTTTACCTATGGAATGTTTTAAATGTGGTTTCAAGGCTAGAGGTAGTGCTGGTTCTGCAGTAACAATTGGTTCTGCCAGGGAAGAATGGAGTGTTTTCACTCCTTTTCTCCACCTGCAAGGAGCCACAGGATGCTTCAGTTGGGAGTGCTGCCTTTCTTTGCACTTCCTCCCACAGGCACCATGTAACAGCTGAAAAATGCCATCTTTGCTGTAGGGGAGCTTTCCTTCAGCTGGTGTACTCAGCTATGCCTTCACTGCTGCCCTGAATCCTGCATCTAGAGCTCGAGCTGCAGTTTCCTTGTGGCAGCAGCAAGAGAAGCTGCAGCTCAGCACACCTAAGCTGTGCCTCAATCCTCACTATTGAAGTCTAGACCTCAGCTCCACCACACAGGGCTCCTAATGAGCTTATAAACTCCTGTATTGGTGGGGATGGTAGAAGAATATTGATCAGTGGTTTCTGTGAACCTGGAAATAACCTTTTGGGACCACAGAGCAGCCAGCCTCAGGGCGATCCTGCCTGTTGTGTGGTACCTGTGAGTACAGGATGGTCTGGTTGTAGTGGTAAATCAAAGCAGAAAGTGCAGTGTGGGTAGAAAGTAAGAGTGCTGGGGACTCTGTGGTTTCAGCACACTGGGGTAGAGCAGGTGAAGAACTCTCAGCTTGTGCTGCTATTAAGTGCCCTTAAAGACGATCCTCTCAAGGGTTCCTACTTTATCCAGTCCTTCTGGAAAGTTACAGCTGTGCAAAGGTGTGTGAAACATCAGGGCATTGTTGCTCTGGGGCTTTCTGTAATTCCAGCTGGGCTCAAAAATGTCTCTCTCCATCCTTGTTATCACTTTTTAGTGTAAGCTTTGCACATGAATGTTCTGAAGAGGGGAAATTAAAATGTTTAAGCTTGCCCCGGAGAAAAGACAAATGGGCTGTACCCAGTATCTGTTCTAAACACTGGTGTGTAGGAAAAGTTGCATATCCTTGTTCAGTACAAAAAGTCTCCTTAGTTTGCTTTGGAGTTTTATTACTCTGCAGTTGCAGATGTATTTAAGCAGATCAGCTTGTCACTCAAATTATTTGTGTGAAATCATTGTCACTATAGAAGTTCAGGGGCTACTTAATAAAGGAGCACTTGAGAGCCAAGTGAAACTTGGGCTTTTTATTCTTGTTTGGTTTTATAAATGTGGAAGTTGTACCCCAGCCTGAAAACCAAATGGGTCTTCCAAATGTTAATGATTGATTGGGGGAGTTGTAGAAGACTGTGGCCAGAATTCATGGGCTGAGATAGAGAACCCTTGGATTATTATGCTAGAGGGATGGAGGTGGGAAAAGTGATTGGGGATGGGCTTCAGGATCCTCTTTGGCTGTTCTTAATCATTAAAGGACTGTGCCATTCTCCAATGCTTGGTGCTAACAGATTTTACTGTGAGGGTGGGGAGGCCCTGGCACAGGCAGCCCTGAGAAGCTGTGGCTGCCTCACCCCTGGAAGTGTCTAAGGCCAGGTTGGATGTTGGTCTGAGTGCACTTGGGATAGTGGAAGATGTCCCTTGGCCATCAGTGTTGGAACTTTGATCTTTAAAGTCCCCTCCCACCCAAACCATTGTGTGATTCTATTTTATTAAGAAATCTAGAATGTGGTGTTTCTCTTTAATTGGGATTTTTTTCCCCTTTATGTGGAATCCATGGGAGTGTACAATCCTGGCAGCCAGCTTAGGGTTTTAAAAAACTGAATTGAGGGGTTTCCTTCATTGCAAACAGAAATCACTGACCATGTGCCCATCTGGGCAGGTATAGGTAATGTAGCATAATGTGTCATTTCAGTTCTGGGTGATGCAAGGGCTTTTCTGTTTGCTTGAGTGCTGTGTGTTAGTTTTAAAAGCCCTTTAGATTTCTTTTCTTTCTAACATGATGGTATTCTCCCTCCCCAATACTTCTGCAGACCCAATTGCCTGAACAAGGCAAATGTATTGCTGCACTTCCTCAACTTATGAGAGAATTCAAATAACAATAATAAAAATAGCCTGAATTTGCATTAGGGGAAGCATCCACCTGGCTGAGCCAGGGCTGTGCAAGAGCAGCCCAGCTCTGACAGGGCAGGGAGGAGGGAAAAGGCACTTCCTAACGCTGGGAGCAGTTGGTCACTCTTAGGCATGACCAGGGCCTGTGGATACCTCCTGCTTGCATTTGCTGGGTTTCCTGTGCCCTCTGAGGGCATTTGAAGGGGGTGGGAAAGATACCAGAACACAGGCAATCACTTGCTGATGTGGTTTTTCTGTTGTTTCTCCACACACACTTCAGTAGTGTTCTTGGGTGCTTGCTGTGTAGGGAGCTGTTCATCCTCCTTCCTTCTCTTCTTGGAGAGAGGAGTGGGTTTGGGCTGTTCAGCACTTCTCTTCAACAGTGGGTGTAATTCAGCACAAGTCATTACCAACTTAACCCTTTAAACCTCATCAGTTCCCCCCTGCATTTTCAGCCATAAAAAGAGACCAACCCAACAACTGAATGAGCAAGCTGGAGATTTCCAGGGTGAAATGCAGAAGAGGGATATTGCACAAATAGCACCTCCCTCGAAATTCAAAGCCTCAAGAGGATATTGGTTTTGTCTGTGATGTGATAAGGCTCAGGTCCAAAACCACACTGTGGCAACTAGAGGAACATGAGCAAAACTGCCAGCTTTTAATTGCTTTGTTCCTCTGCTGCTTGCACACCAGGGAGGCTTGAGGCCTCTGAAGGGGCTGGGTAATTGTCATATATAACATTGATGTACAACACAGCACACAAGTGTTCTGAACCATCTGCTTGCTCATGCTGTGACTATTGGCACTTTTATATTTATCTAATGAGTCTGATCCCTACAGCCAAGTGAAGTTCTGTGCACCTCATTTGTAGGTTTTGGGCTTCAGACCCTGAAAATGGATCTCTCCTGATGCACAGAGTTAAGATGGAGCAGTGGTGGTGCAGTAACATGTTTGTTGGTCATTGAAGATGCGAGTTAAGAGCCCACAACAGAGTGGGGAACAAAAACACCTCTCTGAGTACAACATTCCTGAGATGGCTTTAGACTAGTGGGTGAATCTGTGAACTTACCAGCTAGTTCTTCACTGCTGGAATAGTTTAGGCACAGCTGGGAGAGTTAAAGTTTTGACATACAAGTTTTATACTGGCATTAACCTTCTGATACTTACTCTTTTCTCTCTCTGAAGATTGACCGTGAGGAGTCAACACCACCAGCCATGCTGATCGCATGCAGGTCAGGTCTTGTGCAAGATTTAAAAGACTTAAAGATCTGTATCCTGTGGATGAGTATCTCAAAGGGTTTTGTTTTGGCAGTGATCCCTTACCATCAGCCCGAGAAGCTCTTGCATCCTCAGTGGAAAGCACAGCAGTGGCACCAGGTGAGTCCTTAACCTGGGGCACTGGGAGTCTTGGATGTGCCCAAGTCTCTGTGTTTACTGAACAAAGAAAGCTGTGTTTCTGCTGTCTGGTGTTGCAGGCTGCCTTGTTATGGAGGAAAGCTCATCCAAGGGCTTACATGAGAGAGGGGAAGATGTGCCAACTTCTGTGACAGTGGAGACAAGCAGCAGTAAGGAGCCAGCTGCTCCCGTGGCAGGTATGGTGGGTGCTGCACTGCCTGTTGCTCGCTCTCTGAGGAAATGGTTTGCTTCCAGCACATCTTTGAAGTGAGGAAGCTGAGTAAGAGCAACAACATGAGAATTTCTATTTTTGCAAGTGTTTTCACCTGCCAGTGCTCTCAAGTCTCCGTGAAGCTGAGTAGGAATAAAGTTTTTTACCCCTCTTACCACAGCACTGCAGGCAAGGGAGCATGAAACAACTTGGTGAGACCTTGGGCCTTGCTCAGCTGGTAAAACAGTGAGTGGGTACAAAATCCCAGACCATTTTGACAAGAGAAAACAACATGTTTTTATGGGTTTAAACAGTCATTTAGTTCACTAGTGCCACTAAGCACTTTCCTCTTGTTCAAGGCTGTTGCACAAGAAGCTGGATGGGTCAAGAGGAGAGATGAGGGTAGAAGCATTTGAATATTGTTCTGTCTTTGCTAGAGCCATAAACACCCACCAGATTCTTACCAGCTCTCATGGTTTTGTTCCACTGAAAAACTATAAAATCAAATCAAAACTGGAGCATCTGTACCCACTATATTTAAGCTGGTTTTGTGAAGCTGATCTGAATAAGCAGCACAGAATACCTGTGTGTGTTTGTTTATAATATCTTTTTAATCTTTACCTCAATATAAGACTACAGTTTCTTGTTTGGTTTTGTTTCTCTCCTCAGTACTATCTTTCTGAAATCTAATTCTGTCCCTTTGTTTAAAAGCATTTTCTTTCTACTAATTTCCCTCTACTGTTAATTTTCATATTTGATCCAGGTGCCTTTAGCTAAAAGGAAGCAGAGATGCAGAACAAATTTAAAGAAGTCTCAATAGCTTTAAAGTCTGAGAATCCAGCTACCTGTTGCACATCTCTGAAAAGAAAGTGTTTCTAATACTAGAACTGATAAATCTGCCCTTGCAGGCTTCCAACCTGAAGCTGGAGTTTTTGGTTTGTTGGTTTTTTTTTCTTTGTTTCTCCCTGTGCCATTTCTTTGGCTCACAGCTGTATGACTGCATAAACACAGAAGAAAACAAAATATTCTAGATGTTTTTAAAGGTATAAATACTAATTAAAAGCTGCCTCTTTAAACAGCAAACATACTAACAAAAAAAAAAATCTCCATGCTGGTAGCAAAGTAATAAATTTTATTTATCCAAGGGAATATTACTGTAAGTTCTGCATCTTTAACTACAGGAAGTACATTATATTCTCAGCTGTAGACATATAAGACTTCTTATGGGGATTTTTTCCAATCATAGTTATCATACTTCTTACTATTGTCTTTATAGTGTCCTTTGCTGCCTCTTCTCTTTCTCAGTGGTCTTTCATGGCATTTGGTGCAGTTTTTTGGCTCGGTTGGCCCATGGCTAAAATGGTGGGTGTTGGAAGCTGGGTGTGCTTTATTGTTACATTTGGATTTGGGAATGTTTTTTACAGGATCAAGTCAGATCACAAGGGAACCCTCCCTGGCCATGGAAGAACACAAGCCTGTGTTTCAAAATGTTTTGAAGCAAGACCTGGTAAGAGTGCTGGCGACAGTGAAAAGCCCAGCTGGGTTGGCTGAGCAGTGACAGAGGAGAGAGGCCCCTCCAGGGGTGGTGTGGCTGCTCCCTTGCTCTAACTGCACTGATGTGCCCTTAGGAAGTGGACCAGGAAAAGAAAAACAACAAAGAGCGGAGTGAGGAAGCACTAGCTGTGGTTCCCAGCAGGAAAGGTAAGGGGGTTTTGTTGGACACCTTCATGTTACTGGGGCACAAGCTGAGTCCAGAGCTGTGTAGAGAGGTGCAGGGAGCCGCCTGTCCCACACCAAATGTGATCAGAGGCTTTTGTTTTTGGGCTTGGTACCTGCAGTTGGAGATCAGTGACTAGAAGAACAGTGGGGTCATGCAAAATCTGCTGCTCTGATTTCTGCAGATACTGATCTAACCAGCTCCACATTCCTCTAGACAGAAGGAAAATTCTTAGCTGCGAAGGAGTTGGGATATTTGAAACAGTTTTGGCACTCCCGTTCTCCCCAAAGATTTGTAAAAGAAGCATTTCTGTGTTATCCATGATATAGAGGAGCAGGATGTTGTTTCTCCTCAGACATACCTACTTTTCAAGTCACCTCCTCTTTTGCCTTTGGAGATCACTAAAAGCTGGTGAGGTAGTAAATTGCATAACATCCTGAAGCAAAAACCTCCAATTCACTCTTTCTGTGCTAATAAGATGCCAGCTGAAGTGCCCTGAACAACTGACTTTTGGGGCTTTGTACAGGTGGCAGTGCTGTGGTGCCTCACAACAAATAGAACCTGAGGCCCAAGAGTCCTTTTTGTGGTGAGAGCTTAACACTGGAAATCTTGAACAGGGGGTTCCGTGGAAGCTTAAAAGTCTCTCACAGGTTGGTTTGGGGAGGCTATTTTTTCACTTTGGTCTGAAAATGGTTTTTTTTTGTCTCTTCTCAGGGAGTTCACCCACTGCAGGTGGCATTAAAGGAGATAAAACCAAGCAAAATGAGCCGTAAGTGTTTTGACTTTCAGTGATCACCTGCAGGTATGAATTTAAAGCCACAGTCTCTTCCATGGTTCTTTTTCTTCCCCTACAGTGACTCCCCAAATGAGAAGGAAGTGGAGGTAAGTCTCAACTGCTTGTATCCTGAAGTATTTTAGACATCAGATCTTGTAGATAAAGTCCTTCTATGTAAAAGAATGATCCAGCTTAAACTGGATGTATTTCTGTAGGCTAACTTCTGAAATCTCTTTCCAAGCCTAATGGAATTTTTTGCCATGGGATGGCAAAGGGTGGGATGGAGAAAGGTGGAAATCTGTAAAATTGAACAAAGACTTGTCACTACTGTGACATTTGTTTGCAAGCTTGAAGGAGCATAGCTATGACCTCCTCCCAGGCAGAATGTGCTGATTTAAGACAGTTTTGTCAAAAGGCACAGATGGCACAGTGTGCTGCCAGGATGTCACCTCTTCTGGCTGCAGAACATTCACTACAGATGGGAGGACCTGCTTTAAGGAAGTGGGTCATGTTCACTTTTCTTCTGTATCTCTCCTAAACTTTGGTCACAAGGTATAACCCCAAATGTCATATCAGTGTCCAAATCTACTTAAACTTCTGCATCACTTGGATTCCTCTGAAATCTTTTCTCCCACAACAGGCTGAATTTCTGAGGCTGTCTTTAGGTTTTAAGTGTGACTTGTTTACCTTGGACAAAAGAGTGAAGCTTGAAGAGAGGTCCCGAGACCTGGCTGAAGAAAACTTGAAAAAGGAGATCACAAATGCTGTGAATATGTTAGAGGTATGGCCAGGGCCATACCCATCCCATAGGGTAGGGTGGATGGGATAAGTAGATGTGTCTCTCTTAAAACAGCTCTTTAAAGTGGAGGTGTGTGCACGGGATACATGATGAGCAAATACGAATGAAGTTGTGGAGCAATGCAGTTGAACTATGAGATATTATGAAGGGTAACTCTGATCAAAGTGTATTGCATGCTCAGGCAGCAGGGAATTTTTCTGTTGCACAAACATCTGACCCCTGCTTCAGCTGCTTTTATGCTCCAGTCTCTGCCCACTGGAGCTCTCTATTCAAAGTTACACTGATTAGGATGTTGATGTGGGCCTGAATGCAGCTCCTCAGTGTCATCAGCTCAACCTTCATTCTCTGTTAATAATTGACACCAGTTTTCTCACTAATGTGTGCTCCTAGGCTTTAGTTCCTTTGTGTGAAGAAGATAACCAAGCACAGGAGATCATTAAGAAGCTGCAGAAAAGCCTGCAGTTCCTTAGCCAATACGCAGCTCGAGTTGCCAGCAGAGCAGAGATGTTGGGAGCTATTAATCAGGTAACACTTTCCATCCAAAAGTACATTGTACAAAGCTAAAAGCTTCTAGCTGTAAAGGGATAGCCACATCTTGCTGGGCTTATGGTTCCAGGATTGCATTTGGGAATCTGGTATGTGTAGTGTAGACTGGTCAGAACAGCTTAGTCCTGGCCTTCTCTTCTCTCTGTGTTACTTATAAGGAAACCCAGACACTGAGAGCAGCTATGCTGCACTAGAATTGTGCAAAAACCCACAGCAGAAATAAGGTTCTGGTTGAAAAAACCAAACAATAAAGACTTTGCAGCAGTGAGATGTACAGAATACCAAGCAGTGTGGTAGCAATGACCTTGATGCTGCAAAGATGGTTCTGTGCCTTATGGAAAGGGCAGCTAATCAGCCAAATGACAAAATCCTGCTCAAATGTTAGGTGTAGTTGTGTATAATACCCCGGGCAGCATAAAAGTGACATGGCAACACCAGCAAATGCATGGTGGCAGCTGAGACTGCAGATCAGAGACAGTGATGATGATGAGTTGTAAGAGCTTGGCAAACTGAAGATTGATTGATTTTTATTTTACAACAAGAGTGATCCCCAGAGAAATGAAACCTGTGTACCATGTGCCAGGACAGGGGTTATAGTGAAGCTTTGAAAGGGAGGATAAAAGTGAGATGGCAGAGGAGAGCAGATGCTTGAGGGGGAAATCTCCAAACATGAGGCAGTTCCTGAGAGCTGCCACTTTGCCTGCTCCCTCAGGAGAGCCGGGTGAGCAAGGCTGTGGAGGTGATGATCCAGCACGTGGAGAACCTGAAGCGCATGTATGCCAAAGAGCACGCCGAGCTCGAAGAGCTCAAGCAGGTCCTGCTCCAGAACGAGAGGTCCTTCAGCTCCCTTGGAGACAGAGGTAACCAGGAAAAGCCTCTTTCCCCTCTCTAGCACCTGCCAGACAGGCCCTTATAGCTTTATAGCTGCAGAATAGTCGTATAATTCCTCCACATCTTAGGTGACAGAATTATATAGTGGTTTTGTCACCTCTTTTAAAAATGGGGGGGGGGGGGAGGGGGGGCAGCCATCTATTAACACTATTAAAAACAGCTCTCTGAAATTAAACTTGTACCTAAACTGTCATGGGTCTCAGGGTGTGTGTGGGGGACCACTGCAAGTACACAGGAATGTCCTGGCTTTCAGCAAAGTGCATGGCATGTGCTGGTGGTAAGATTATCTCTTGTGAGCAGTAAGTTTAGGTGCTTGTTCACAGTAGCTATTTCTAGGTAGCTGAGCTTTGGCTGCTCTCTACAGCCTGCACCCTTTCTACGTGAGAAATTACAAACCCCTTAAGTGCAGGGGGCCTCTATTTCTAAGCAGCCAGGTTTGCAGCCAGTGTTGCACACTTGTAGCTTTGCCAGGGATATACTAAACTCTTCTGAAAAATAGGGTGTGTCTTTTAAGTGCCAAAACAGAAGTCTTCCACACCATAAAATCCTTGCAGGAGCCTTTTGGATTGCAGTCCTGACTGCAAAAGACAGTCCTGTAACAGGACACTACCTCAATAATGGAATATATTGGATGATAGTGACAGAAATTGATGCTTGCAGAGGATGGGTAATGTGTGAATGTTATGAACTTATTTAATGAAATAGGAAGCTTTTTCCTGAGACCTTGTTTCTGCTTTCTGAGAGTGCTTTCCTTAAACACTGCAGAAAGTCAGACCTTAGGCTGCAAATTAAATTAATTAATTAAATTAATTATATATAAATATTATAAATAAATTATATATATAAATAATTATATATATAAATTATAAATAAATTAATTAAACTCACTGCACTCCTCTAAGCAGCAAGATCCTCCTGTAAAGCTCTGATGTCTGATCTCTTCACAGATGAATCTATGAATAAGAAGCTACCAGGTCCTTTTAACTTTAAGGTAATGGTCCTTACATGAAATTTCAGATTTAAGTGTATGTGTGTTTTTCTTTGTTTTATGTGCTGGTGCTCTGCTGCATGCTTGACTTGGTGCTTTTCTGTCACAAATATAGGCTGGTGTCATCAAACATGAGGATCCACTTTTCAGGCACCCCACCAACCTTCTAAGTGGTCCCCCTTAGAAGATGAAGAAGTGGTTGGGCTCTCACTCACTGGTTAAGAAATATTGTTCATGTGTGGTTCTCTTGCAATTAAAGGAGAGTTTAGCACAAAAATATGGGAGCAGTTCAAACTACTGAGTGTAGGAATTCCCGTGAGCCAGGTTAGGGGAATTTAGTTACCTTCAGTGTTAGTATTTTGCTAGAAGCTGTGCAGCCAGCCTCACTCAGGTGGGCAGAAAGCACTTACTGTGGAAAGATGCTGCTCAAAAGATCTGATTTGATTTGCACTTGGGATTGGATTCTTTGTGTGTCACTTCACGCTGGTGTCAGCATCTCTTTTTTTAATATAGCCTGTACAAACCAGATGGTATTTTGTGTGCTCAGTGGGTAACCCAGTTGTGCCATGCTAAGAGCCAGTAATACCTCTTATTTGTGTAGCCCTCGTCAGCCCTGCGAAGAGTTAGCATTGCAACAGTGCCCAGGAGCGCTGGGAATGCAGGGATTGGGGTGCCACTGGTAAGTAGGAGCTGCTGGAGGGATGCTGAGGTGCTTCACCTCCCCAGAACTGGCTGGGATGAAGCATCAGAATGCTAGTGCAGTAAATTGGCAAATTTCTCCTCCAGGCCCAGTTCCATGAAGCTGATGGGGATGAACGGAGTGACAGATTCAGCAGGAGATCAAGCAGTTGGTAAAGTCACCCGGGCTTGTCTTTGAAAGGGGGCAAATATTTTCAAGTCTAACTGTGCCTGTAGTAAGCAGTTTATGGAGCATCTTGGGGTACAATAATGTTTAGGCTACACCTTTCACATTAGTTTTATGTACTGTAATAGGTAAATGAGCCTTGTGAGCTCACTTGTTTTATTTGAGCATTGACAGCTTAAAAAAAAAAAAATCCCACAACTTTCTTGCTTTAGAGCTAAAATGTGAAATCTAAATATCTATAGCAGAGGGATCTGTAGTTTTGTTTGATTTCATTTGGGTTCTTTTTAATGGTCCTAATTTCAAGCAATTAAATTTGTAAGTTATTTGTCTATGGTTAACCAAATGAGTAGGCTGCTGCTAAATTTCTGATTTTCCGCTCTCTATCTGCTGGGGAAAATCAGATAAATGTGTTTAACACCTGGCAGGGGCAGGCTAGGGGTGAAGCAGAACGAGAAGCGTCCTTCACTGCAGAGGTTCCTCAGCACCTATTCCTGGGCAGAGTATGAAGAGGAGCCTTTTGAAACCAAGTAAGTTCAGCAGCAGCCTCCTCCCAGGTGTGCTGGTTTAGTTTTTAATGAGCTTTTAATTCACCACCTGGTCAGGGCTATAAAGCCAAGCTATTGTCAATTTGGCAAAGCTTTGCAGCTGTTGATTCTTGTTTACAGGAATGAGCAGTTGGAATCACCTGCTGAAGTACAGGAACAACCAACTAGGAAGGAAAGTGTCTCTGAAAAAGGAAAACACCCATCCAAATGGACCCTGGAGTCAATGTAAGTTTCTTTCACAAGTTAAAGGCATATTTGGGAGGTGCACTTGAGAAGAGGTTTCAAACAAAAGGCCAGGACTTTCAGTGCTTTCTAGGAGCAAGATTTCTTGCTGCTCTTGCTAGGCAGCTTTTGTGAAGCCTCTTCAGAACCAGTGTGAGGAACAGGGAGCATGGGTGGATGGCTGAGCTGGGCCAGCTTATCAAGAATTTGCTTCCTTGACTTTATTTTAAACTCAGAACAGTTTAGCTCCCCCTGCACAGCTCCCAAAACAGTAACAACCTGTCACTCTTGGTATTTGTGGGATCTAGTTTGCTCCAAGGCTTTGTGGGGTGGGAAGAGTTGCATGTTTTGGGGAAACCCTGAAGGGCTCTGTGCTTTCCTGCCCTACCCAGGTACAGTTCGATGTCAGCGCAGGCGTCCCACCTCAAGGCTTCTTTTTGCAATGCCAACAAAACCTTCTGGGCGTCCATGTCCATCCTGGTCCTGCTGGCTGCTCTCACCAGCTTCCTGGTGGGGCTGTCCCTGCAGAGGCCAGCAGAAGCAGCCCCTGTGTGCAGTGGGGATGTCTGGAGGACGCTGCAGCAGCTGCTGTGGCCCTGCGTAAGACTGCGGCACTTTGGCCCTCCCCCGGTATAACCCCGGCTCTGCTGCCAGGGCTGCACTCTGCAGGACACGAGCTGAAGCTGGCCTTATTTAAGGTTACTTGTCTGGGTTTGTTTTGTTGGGTTGTGGGTATTTTTGGGGGGACAGATGAAGTTTTCTTCTTTAAAGCATGACTTGAAAAAAAAATTCCTATTTTGACAAAAGTCATCTTTAAAAGTAGCTAAAAGGTACCTCAGCTCTACTGAGGTTTACAAAAGAACAGCAATTTTGAACATAGCTAACAATAAACATGTCTAGGTGGTCTAGCCATAATTGAATAAATAATTTATTTTGCTTGAACAAAGATAAAATGCATTTCAGAACCTGTTTCAATGTTTTGACTAGAAAAGGATTTAAGACTTGAAATGTAACTTTGTTGAAAGCTTTTGATAATAAAGTTTTGAAGGAAAGCATGCAGTAGTATCTAAGAGTATGCTAAGACTCTGGTAGCAAGGAGCAGCTGATACACACAATCAATGAACAGGCAGCCAGCTCTTTCCACTTTTTCCATGGCTTCGTTGCTGGCAGAATCCTTGACCATATGATAGAGTGTGGAGTGAAATTCAGACCCTTCTTTCAGCTCTTCTGAAAAAGCTTCACTGGTTTCAGTGAGCTTGAGGTGTTGCACTTTCTCACCATTGAACATCAGAAGAGACCAGTGGTTGCCTTTGGCAGAACCTGCTGTGAGATGTTCACTCACCTATTGCAGGAAGAAATGCACTGAGGTGAGGCCTGTGCCATTGTCAGAGTACAAATTGCAATATCTGTGTGTCACATGCATTTAACCTGAGAGTGAGACAGCCACTGCAGCTCTCACAGTGGGGTTTGCTGCCTTTCTCCAGCCACACCTGGGAGTGTTTGTCTGGCTGGGAGGTTTTAACCATGTGTTTTAGTTCACAGGTGGAGACAAACCAACAGAGAGGTTGCTCACTGCCTCCTTTGCAGCAGGGAGCAAAAGAAACCCTACAGGCAGGAAGAAAGTCCCAGCTGTTCTTTAAACAGCTGACAGAGCAGATAGCTGATTTTCAAGGGGCCTCTGGAGAGCATGAAGCTCTGTCACCCCAGCTCTGGCTGAAGCCTCCCTTGGTGACTTTTCAGTTCCATTTTCCTTTGCAAGTGTCTTTGATGCCAAGACTTGTGTCCCCTGAGAGCTCTCAGGGGCAGCCTGTGACACTGAACTGAGGCAGAGGCTGAAGCCACCACGGGTGAGTTCATTGTTTCTAACAGGGGATGGGGTCAGTGCTGGTCTGCCCTGGAAGTTTGGGACTCCACAAACCTTGAACACGACTTGCTCTGGCCCTGCTTCTCCATTCCACTTGCTGTGAGCAAAAGCAAAAGCAGCTGCCAGCAGAGCCATCTGTTCATAGGCCTTCACTTCTGCCAGGGCAGCCTGCAGGGCACAACACAAATCAGACAAGCCCATCTCTCTCCTCTCCCTGTGCTACAGCAGTGCCAGAGCCTGCTTTACTCAGCCCTGCTCAGCTGGCAGCACAGCAGCCCCCAGTGCAGCAAAGGGTGACCTGAGTGAAAAACAGGGAAAAGCCACCAGGAACGTCTCTGGCACTCACCTTCCTGGGCACAGGGACATACTTGGGAGAGTACTCTGCTGGGAAAATGCTCACTCCAGCTCTTTTCAAAGCTGCTCTGAGGGCAAGAGGACTCATCCATTTCCCTGTGATGTGGGAAAGCACCTCCTCCTCTTCCACCACTACTGAAGACAACATACACTGACTATCCTGTTGTACAAACCAGTGAAAGCAACTTATGGTCATGGAAGCTCCTTTCTGGTTTAGGCTCCAAATATCAATATTTTTGTTATGCTGGATATTACCCACATCATCTGCTACTCTGGGCTGTGACCTTTCATTTACAGATCCTGAAGAAAGCCAGCCTTGTGTAGGAATCAGAAATGACACTGGTGTACTGATTTATACACCACTGAACAGATGGATAATCATGAGTAGCTTGAGCTTGGAGAACAAGGAGCATGAGTAGCAGGCTGCTAGAACTCCCTGTATTTCTCTTGGTAGAGCTGGGAGGAGAGAGGAACACTTTTCAGCTCTCTAACAGGTGCAACAGGCTTGAATGCAGCAAGGCAAAACCAGCAGCAAAGCACTGACTGAAACTTTCCAGAGCAAATGCACACATCTGCTATGTGAAATTTACTATTTCTCACAGTAAATAACTGAAATTAAATAACCAGTGCAGTGCTTGGAGAGGAAGAGAGATTCAAATTGCTCTTGTAGAAACATCCCAAATTCTAAATCAGGGACAATAATTATGGGGCTTTTTATCTGCGAACGTTTGATTTAAAAATGACTGACAGTACCTTAATTTGTATCTGAATGGTTGCAAAGACTGCAGTAACTGTGAAGAGTCCTTCATCCACACCAGTAGGGTGCAATTCCCAGGCCTGATAGGGCAGGTTCAGGTGAGCATCCTGCAGAAGGGCAACTGTAGAAAAGCCACCCATGCTAAAGGTGATGCTCTTTTCTTCTGCTTCATAGGTTATCTTGCTGATGCCATCAGTTCTCCACCACTGGCCTGGACAAAGAGGATGGAAAGATGTACATGGAAGGCTTCTGGTAGTAATGCTGAAGTAAACAAAACTGAAAAAGTAATAATTGATTTGGGGATTTTTAGGTTTTTTTTTTTGGTTTTTTTTTTTTTTTGTTGTTGTTAAAACTGCCATCCCCAAACTACTTCTGGGCTCCAAACTGGCCCTTATCTTTACACCTGGATTGTAACAACAGTCCAACTCATGTATAAATTCCACCATTCAAATTTGAAATAATAAACTTATGTCTTAAGTTCAGACCTGCAGGATCCCACTGGGCTACCACAGGCACTTTAAAATAAATCACATTATCAGGGAGCCTCAGGGTTATCTGTACTGCTTCCTGTGTGCCATCTCCAGCCTTTCCTGGGGAATATGGATATGTCTCCAATCCAACATCCAGCAGCTTTGGCAAGAGAGGAAAAGGACAGGTAAGGGGTTTATCAGAAAATGCAGGTTTTTTTCTCTGAGTTCATCTAACCACTGCAAAGCTTTTTAACCCCCATTTAAAACGGTTTGCTAACACTGCACCTTTCCCAGCCCAGCTTGGGAGGCAGGAGCAGAGCAGCCACCAGGAGGCCTTGGGCCCTTCCTGTGCTGCTGCAGGCACCCTCGGGGCAGGGCCCAGCGGGGCACAGCCACTCCTCACAGGGCCCCAGCCTCAGACACCAGGAGCAGGGAGGCAAAAGCAGCTGTAATTCACTGTCCCCACAGTGCCAGAGGGAAGGGGAGGGCACAGGGGCTGGGAATGAACATCCTGGGCCTCTTCCCCTGCCCACAGTCCTGCCCTCTGGGTTTGGCTTTCTGGGAATTTTGCTTATTAAAAGTTTCCAGCTTCACAGTGTCCTCTGTGGGGTAGGGCAGGGCTAGAGGAAACCAGAACCCAGTGCCCACAGTCCTCAACCAGCCTGAAGGGCCTGGAGCTGAACCAGCAGTGGTTTTTGGTACCACCTTTCACATGTGAAAAGCTGATGGTTTGCAAACCTTGCCGGGTCAGTTTGCTGTCCGGAACCCGTGTGCAGTGCATGTGACAGCAGCGACAAACCTCGGGAGCAGCTCCTCGGGGGCGCCAGGCTGATCCCTGTCCTCCCTCACCTCCACCATGGTCCAGTCCCCGACGTCCTGGGCCTGGGGCGGCAGCTGCAGGAGAGAGATGTGGAACACGCCCCCCAGGGGCACCAGCTGCTCCAAATCCACAACTTGTGGCGCCTCTTTTCTGCCTCCCGGCTCCTCCTGCGGCAGGGCCTCCTCCTCTGGAAAGCGCAGCAGACAGCGGGAGGTCAGCGGCGGCTCAAACTCACCGACACCGCCCCGCGCCGGCGTTCCCTCCGTGCGGGGAGTGCTTCGCTCCGCAGCGCTCCAGCCCCATCTGCCGGTGCTCCTCAGCACCACTGGCACCGGGGACAGCGGGAGCGGGGCGAGGAAAAGCGCTCGGGACTGGGGCTCAGCTTTTGCATTTGTAGTTCCAAGTGCTTTCTGTGGGAATAAGGTTTTACTGACAAAATGAGTCCATCGTTACCCACAGAAGAATTTCACAAGCACAACAATACAGTAGATTCTAGGCAGGTTTAATAAGATTGTATTGATATGAAAAGAAATCAGGCAAATCACATAATATATCAAAATAAATAAAAATAAGGCACCAAAAGGTCATGGGCTGAAGGTGAAAAACATGATAATTATGAGAAGCAAGAGGGATTTAACATGAAATACAATTTTCAGATAACAAAGATAATTATGCATAGGAAAAAAATATATATATCATATAAAATAATAAATTTAAGGTTTAATGAATAGGAAAATGTTAGTGAAAGGCAGAAACACTGTGGACAAAAATGGCCATAAATATTTTCTTTTAAAAAGCCAAACAGCCCATAAGCCATCACAAGGGATGGTACAGGAGAAATTACTGTTGACAGGAATCAAGAAAAAAGTGTTCAATGCTGTAAAAACATCTACTGTAATTGTTATGAAATTTGCTCTGAGAGAATGAGACCAAATCAAAAAATGGCAGCTCTAAAATGCTGTGAAGTGGAGCTAAATTATGTCAGTATTTTGCAGTTGTTTTGTTTAAGTCAGTACTACAAGAAAGCTCACTCTATATTAAACCAAAGAACGACACCACAACACTGGAAAAATTTGCAACTCATGTGGGACAGACAAACAGTTTTATTTGCTAGAATTAGGCCCTCTTTTAACAAGGTGAAAGAGTGGGTATCTCACTTGAAGCACCCATTTAGGTAATACTCAGTACCATCCCACACTACACCAATGCCTACCATGATATGCATTGGAATAATCATTTTCTGAGGAAGTAAATCTCCCCAGATCCTGGCACATTCATAAAGATTGTGTGTGTCTCACCCAAACACATATGTATAATAATATACATATCTATAGAAACATGATAAACATGTCCATAAGCATAAATAATAAATTTTAAAAGGTATAAGGACAAACTCCATTTTCCTATCTGTCCTGTTATCTCCAGACATGATTTAACAGTCATTAATAGAAATGTCAACAAAACCCAAGTGTTATCAAAACATCCCTGTATTTATAAACTTTGCTCCCTACACATGGAGACATTGCAGTGTTTCCATGGATCATGGAATGGCCTGGGTTGGAAGGGACCTTGGAGCGCAGTGTCACTGTCGCAGGCTGGTGGCCGGCCCGGGGGCAGCGTGCCGGGCTGGGGCCGCGGCTCCCGCTCCCTGGAGCTGCCTCCTCCCGTCCCTGCCGCTGCAGGACCCCGCCGGGCTGGAGCCCCGGGATCCCAGCCTGCGCTCACAGACCCATCCAGCAGCGTGACGGGAACCCCAGGGACAGACAAACCGGGAATGGGAGCAGAGAGGACGCAGGAAGGAAGAACAGGGTGCAGAATGGAGATGAAATAAAAACAGCTGGGGTGGGCAGCACGATGGAGAGGGGTTAAAAAAGAATAGGGATGGGGAACGGGACAGAAGGATCCAGTGAAAAACAATGGCACAGGGAGCAGGACAGAGCAACATGGTGAGAGGAATACCAGATTTGTCTTTACAAACAAGCTGTAGGTCTGCTGGTAGATAATACTAGCACTGGGAAATAAAAGAAACAATGGGAAGGATTCCACTGATTGATGAGTGGAAAAGGATATTTGATTTTACAAATAAACTTTAGGTTTGCTGATAAATGAAATAAGACATTGAAAGATGAAAGAAACAATGAGGAAGAAAAACCCCTAAATTCCATATCAATTAAAACTTAAAAGGGAGGGTTATACATTAGAGGGAAATCTTCAGTATCAGGTGTCTGTATTGGGAAGTCTGTACCTCTCAAGCACCTCAGCCAATGGGGAAAGAGAGAAGAGAAATGCTGCCGGGAAATTAGGATAAAAAGGAGGCTGCATCCTCCAAAAATTTGAGAGATCCCAGGGGATGCCCCATGGCCTCTCCCTTTATTTGAATAAAGCCAAAAAAGGACTCCTCTGTCTCCTTTTTGGACATAAACCTCTGGTGTTTGTGGATTAATTTTCCTAACAAGGGAATAAAAAGGAACACAAGAAGGACAAATTAAAAGACAGAGTGGTAAACACACAGGAAGGACAGAGGGATACAGAGACAAAGAGGGAAGCAAGGACAGAGAGAAAATTACCATGGCAGGTGGGTGTGGGGGGAAGGTGCAGCAGAGGGATGGAGAAAGAGAGGGAAGGCAACAGGACAGAGGGTTATAAAGAGAAGAGTACAGCGAGGGAAAAGGACTGAGCAGCAGATGCAGACAGGTACAGGCAAAAGGACAGTGAGATGGACAAAGAAATACCATCACAGTGCAGGACAAAGGAAAAAGGAGAGGAAAAGGAAGAAGGAAAGATAAAGATGTGAGCATCTCCCTGCTCCAGCTGGGAAACACACCCTGGTGATTCCTGTGTGTTATGGCCATCCTGGGAACTGCAGCCTGGTGTCGCAGTCTGGACTAATCCAGCTCCACAGGAAAGCATTTAATTTTTTTAGAGGGATTCAGAAAGAAAATCTACTCTGCACCATTCAATTAAATCCATGTGATCTTGAGGCAAAAGCTGCATCTTTTCTTCTGTAGAAATTGACATGCTCCTACAACTCTGATAACATGGATGCATTCCACATATGCCCCACAAGGAAATGCAGTTTTGCATGCTTTTTCTTTGTTTAAAAAGAAGAATTACCTGGAGTTAAAGACTAAAATGCAGTAAGATTCAAGAAGGTGGAAAAAATGACAGTGCAAAAGAGTTGTTTATTGACTGAGCTGGTACCTATATGCTGAACAAATTAAGCATGCTAAATCCCAGTGGTAGAAGTTTACATTTCATAGAAACAAGCTGTTAAAAGCTAGGACTGAGAAGAACGTTCCAATGACTGAAGTTCCACAGAGCACTCCTGTCTAATAAAGTATTTTTTGATACCATGCAGCCTGAAACACTGAAGTTCTGCAATAGGATTTAAAAAATCAGACTAAACCTGATTGAATAGAACTAAACCATTTTTGTTACCTGGTTTGAAGAACTTGTAAGAAAAAAAAAAAGAAAAACAGGCCAGATAAGGCAGAACACACTATTTTTAATTTTTAATGTATCTTCCACACAGAAGACCTGTTTTGAAATGCACATGCTTTCAGATGGATAGGATTGCTGGAAACAAAGGCTGAAGTTTTTTACAAATGCCTGTAACTCATAGACTAAGTATCAAAATTATTTACATAGTATCAGAAAGTTGTGTTTAATCATCATCAAAATACATGAGTTTTTGCTTTTCCATCCATTTGGGGAATATGGAAGGAGACTCCAGGGCCCAAAAGCTGGCAAGGCAGTGAGACTGCAGCACTCAAATGCTATGATCACACCCTGGTTCCCTAGGAGAAAGATGACTGGAGCTACAGGTGGGTTCCATGCTGGTCGTAGCGAAGGTGCTCCATTTCAGGACTACAAGACTCAGAGAGAGAAGAGAAAACACTGGAATTCTGAGCAGACAGCAAAATGCTTGAATTTGTACCAAGCACATCCTGGAAGTGGTGGGATCTGATTTGAGGCTCTCTTTTGAAGGAGACAACAGCAGGACAAGCACTGGACACACTTGGTGACATCTCTTCCCTGCTCCCCTGCATCCATAGATTGAGCCTGAGCCAAGTTCATTTGCAGAGAAGGAGAAGATGGAACTTCATACAAGATCCTGCAGAAAGAATCTTCTGTCATTTAGTCACCCAGCAGAAATACAAGGTGCTGGATGTTCCTATGGTAAGTCCAGTGTTTTGCCAAAAAGGACAAAGACTCCAGCTCCTTGAATCTGACACCTAACTATAGCGGAATGGAATGTGGATCCCGGGGAAATGGACTGGCTTTGTGCACTGGTCAGGCACTGGAATCGCTCATAATTGCTTCTCCTCTCCCTAACTGCAGACAACTGAACCCCAAGGAGTAAATCCTTTCTTCTCAATTCCAACATCCTCTTTCTTTCAGTCCACAAACTGCTGCATCTGAACAGTCAGCCCAAAGCACATGAAAGATGCAGGCCTGGTTTTAGAAGAGGAGGTAATAACAGCTATTTTGTTATTCTCCAGTTGAAGGTACTGCCCTATATTGTAAATGCAGGCAACCCTGACGAGGGGAGAGAATGATGCATTTGACTCCATCTTATCAGAAGGCTAATTTATTACTTTATGATACTATATTATATTAAAGAATACCATACTATACTATACTAAAGAATACAGAAAAGATACTTACTGAACGCTAAAAAGATAATAATGAAAACTTGTGACTCTTTCCAGAGTTCTGACACAGTTTGGCCCCAGTTGGCCAATGAGTCAAAACAACTCACACCAGAGTCTAATCCGGCAATCACTTTTGGGTAAACAATCCCTAAACACATTTCACATGAGCACAACACAGGAGAAGCAAATAGGTAAAAATTTGTTTTCTTTTTTCTGAGGCTTCTTGCTGCCTTTCAGCTTCCCAGGAGAAAAATCCTGGGCTAAGGAATCATATTCAGGGAATGTGAATGCCACATCCCTAGTCTTGAAGAGTAGTACAAAATACAGGGCATAAAAAAACCCAAAGCAAAATATAAACATGAGGTCATCCATGTTACAGAACTCTGATGCCTACTTAAACTTCAAAACTGTCAGGGAACATTTCTCCCACCTCTCCTCTCTTCTACCTGCTTTATGTCCCCCAGCATGGGGTTCATCACTGTTTCTCTGTCATTTGCAAAGGGCCACACCCAAGGGCCCCAAACCCAATACCTCCCTCCCTCAACTGGACTTGATGATCCATATGGGTCCCTTCCAGCTGGGAATATTCTGTTCTGTGATTCCAGCACAGGTCCAGTGGACAAGAAGAGGCTGTGTTGAAACAGGATTTCCTTCACTTCTGGGAATGATGAGATAAACCTCCAGTGGGAAGGAAACACAGGATAAACCAGATGGTTGGTATTCTACACACTTCCTTTGGGAAGACAGACCTGAGCTGGGAAAAGTCAGCCACATGCTCTTCCTTTCATTTCCATGACCATAATAACATGGAGCCTCGCTAGGTAGTGCTGCAAAGAGAATTATATCCATTAGTTTACAAACTGAGAGCCTGAAATCACTTTGGAGACACAGATATGTACCTATCTGCCTATCTAAAGAAAATATTTAATTTTCCATGAGTAAATTTAGGAAGCCTGTAATGAGAGCCGGCCTGAACTTGCTCAATGCATTTTCCTTTCTAAAGGCAAAGGCAGTATTTTGTTCAGTGGGTTAGATCCAAACAGTGAATAATAACCTGAACTGCTCAGCTGAGGGGAAGGGTTTCACTTCTTGTGAGAAACTCCTTTGAAATTACCCTATTTTGTGTCAAAAATATACAGCCTTTTGAGCATTACATGGTTTTATGGAGCAGATTTGGGCAAGGGACTTAGAGGGAGCTGGTCCTGTGAGGGACTGGTTTGATTGCTCCCACCTGCTCTCCAAAACTGGCTGAATTTGGAAGGATCATGGAATCATAGAATGATTTGGGTTGGAAGGGACTTAAAAGATCCCAGCTGGGCCCTCCTTGAGCAAAGCCAAACACAGAGATGGGGGAGGAGACACTCCACTGCCTTGCAGTCTCCCTTATTTGTTTGGATTGTGACAACATTATTTACTTTATCTATAAATATCCCTCTGGCGCAGGGAATAAATAATGCACTGGGTGATATTTTCCAGATGGTCTCATAGTCCTGTGTGAGGTGATCCCCTGGCATCATTTGGAGAGGGAAGAAAATGGGATCTGCAGGCCCACACATCATTGTGCAAGCCTTAAAATAATTCTCTGTCTCTCCCTGCTCTCAGGACAAAGCAGGAAGAGTGCGTTCCCTGCATTTTGTTGTGATTCTCAGGTTGAGACACAGCACCCCTCAAAATCCACATCCTGCAAAAAACCTCTCAGGCACACAGGTATCGGTGGCTTTTCTTTTCTGCTTTTTTGCCCCTCAGCCTTTCCTTAATTTTTCTTCACAAAAAATGTTTTTTCTTTAAAGTGGGGGAGGGATTTAAGGATTAAGAAATTGAAAACTTTGCTACTGCTCCTTTTTGTTTTTTTTAAATTTCTCACACTTATTTCACCATGAAGAGCTGTGCAAGGCAGGCATTCGAAGTCACCACTGCTGTTCCAATCACCTGGTGTTTTTCCAAAGCCTTTGGAAGGGGCAGCCTGACCAGGCAGCCAGTGGACCATGCCATGATTAGCTGCCATTAAGTTGTGCGGGTGAAGTGATCTACCTGCTGTGGCAGGACAGGCAGGATCACCTGGGGTGTGCCATGGAACTCCTTGGCTGCGTTCCCCTGGAGCCCCGTGACATTCCTGCAGGGTGGGACAGAGGGGGACAGCTGGAGCTGCAGAGCTGGGAGCTCTAGGAAGGGCTGAGGGGCAGTGTCCTGTGCAGGACCAAGATGTGTGCAATGAGATGTCCTGTCCCTGCACTGGGATACCCTCTGGACACACAGGGATGCTCTTGCAGGGGTCAGCAGGTACAGAGCAACCGGATCAACTCCCTGAGCAGACTCCTGTGGGTGATGTTACCCCACAGAATCCTGTTGGAGCAGGGAGGACAGCTGGGTTCTGGAGTGGAAAAGAACAAGCAGAATTAGCCATGTGCACTGCGCAGGTGTGCAGCAGCTTTGTGCTAACCACAGGAACTCAGGGCACACAGGCCAAACCCTGGCCAGATTATCCAAATATGTTGTGCAAATCCAAACATATATTCTTTTGTACTGTAATAATCCTATTGATTGATTCATTCATCGGCGGAAAAAAAAGAAGGTGAGCCAATAGAGGGAAACAAATAAATGCCTCTGGGTGGCTCAGATCACACCTCTAGACATCCAGCTGGGACACAAACCTGCATCCAGTACTGAGCCATCGGTGCCTGAGAGAAATCCTTAATGTCCAAAATTTGGAAGCTAACAGCTGGGAATTGACGATGCCCCTGTGCCTGAAATGTCTCGGGTGTCCTCAGGGCCCCAGGAGGGCAGGAGGGGTGTCCACTGTTAGTTTTACAGATGAGTGGAGCATGTAAGGGCACCTCTGGGCTCAGTGACCGTGACAGCTGAGAGCACTGCCTCCTGCTCCTGACATGCTGGCAGCCACTCCAGGGAGAGCACTGGGAAGCCCCTTTGGAGCTGTCATGGTTCACAGCCTGGCATGTTGAGAGGCTGCCCCAGGTCAGCTCCTGTTTGCTTTGATTCCCTGCTCTTTTGGGAGCTGCTTCTCAGGGGTCTGCAGCTCCCTGCAGGGCAAACAGAAGAGGCTGGCAGCAGGTAAGCTGTGTGTGAGGGCAGGGGCTGGGGGCAGCTCCCAGACCCTGCACCCTGCCTTCAGCAAAGCCTTGCTCCCCTGCAGGTCTCTGTGCCATTTTTTGTCCCAGTGCTCCCGTGGTCACCTGTGCAGCAGCAGCACTGTGGTTTTTGGATGGTTCTCCCTCCCCAGGGGTGCTGGCAGGGCCATTTCCAGCTGTGGGAGCAGTGGGGTGGCTGTGCCCTGGGCAGGAGCACCAGCCCTGGGCAGCAAGCAGTGCCTGGCCACAGCACTGGCCCTGGAGCTGAACAGAGCAGAAGGGCTGTAAAACACAGGAGAGGCTTTGCGGTGTTTGTGGTTGGAGAAGAGCAGCCCTGGAAGTGTTTAGGGAGCAGGGAGGACAGGGGGAGGATGCACTGAGAGAGACCAGCTTGACGATGATGCAGCTGCCTGCTATCCACACTGGGAGTATTCCCAGCTCAGCCACTCTTGGAAGGAGCTGGAGCTGCCTTTTTTAGGTGCCTTTCCTCACAGTGTACAAGGGCCAGAAAGGGGCTGGCTCAGGGGCTCTGCCCTCAGCAAGGGATGGCTCCAGGCATGAGATCTGGGCTGTCAGTGCTGATGCACTGCAGGGAAGTCCCCACTGTCGCTGCTCCCAGGGCCAGGTGCTGCATCAGAGACAAAACTGGAGCTGTGGCCCCTGCTCACCCTGGTGTGGAAAATGCCAATCACGTGGTTTTAAGTTTTTAGAAGTTTAATAATAATAATAAAATGGTTATCAAAATAGCAATATAATTAGAGTAATAATAATTTGGACAATTTGGATTAGGACAACATGAGAGCATAAAAACAAAGAGTTAGGACAGTCCGGGTACCTTTTTCTAGGCAACATAAGCCCAGAAAAGGACACACGTTAACAGAGTATTAACCCTTAAAAGCAATAGCCTGTTGCATATTCATACACCTCATGCACGATGCATAAATTCCATTCAAACACAGGATTCTGTCTGGTCAATGTCAGCTTCTTCCTCTGAATCCTGATGGCATCTTCATGGCTGAGCGAGGTGGGAAGAAGTTGGTTTCTTCTGATAAGAGAGCAGTAAATTCTTTTTCTCTGAAAGATTTACGTGTCCTATGGCTGCTATCTTGCTGCGAGTCCTTTCTTTAAAAAAAGTATCTTACATAGCATAGTTTCTATTTTAACATTATGTTATAACCTAAAACTATATTTAACACACTACTTAAGGAAATGAATACAGCAACTTTCTAACATGAAACATAATATTCACTTTAATATTTGCAAAAAGACAATCATAAAATATGCATTTTTCACACTGGCATTTGCCACCTTAGGGTCATTTGATGGAAACCTGGGGAGGGCGTGAGTTTCTGTGCTTCCCTTGGAAATGGAAACCACAGCTTGGGGAAGATCCTCTGGACTTCACCGGCGCACAACACTCACGAGAGTGGCCTGTCCCACTGACCACCCCCAAAACACCTCTACCACTGTGCACACCTCTGCTGCCTTTAGCTTCACTCAATTTTATCTTCATTTTATTTTGGTTCACCTACTCCAGATTGGCTGTTATTTTCTCTCTGGAGCCAGGGAAAGCAAAACTGTGCAGTGCTGATGGAGGCTCCCGACTGCTGCAGCTCTCGGAGGAGCCGCCTGCAGTGGGCGAGCCCTGAGCAGCTTCAGGGAAAACAGGGTCACTGCAGTGTCACAGGGCAGGGCACAGCCACGGGTCCCCTCAGCAGGAGTCTCCTCCACCAGCCCGAAGGCTGCACCTGCTCCGGGCTCTTCAGCCGGGAAAACGAAGCGCCTGTCTTCGCTGTGTGCACTTCCCGGTCGCGGCAGTGGGATCAATCCCTAATCCTACCCTGCTGCTGTAGGCAAAGGTGTTTTCCCTCCTCCTGCGGGCTTAAGGCAGCCCTGCCTGTTGGCAGGTGAACACAGCAGTGCCTTACACACTGGCCAGGGCTGAGAGCCCCGCCGTGTTTACCGACTCCATGGCTACTACGGAAAACCGCTCCAGTTTCCCTGCACGCTCCCCCTTCCTTATCAGTCCAGGGGTGGCTAAGGATGAATGATTAGAGGTAACGACAAATATTACACCCGTGCTACCAATTCTGCTTTTCAAATGGAAATCAAACAACATTTAACCTGACACAATGCCCGGGAAGGACGTCGGGGCTGTTGAAAGACCATTAAGCTTTAAGGAGAGGATGAGCTGCAGAAAATGTTCCGTAACTAACTCAGCCACCCACAGCCCAGTGGAAACCCGGAAAACCTCAGTAAACATCGGCAGTTCTGAGTGTGAACAAAAGGACTCTATTTCACCGGTTAAAGTCTCACTCTAAACTCGGTAAGTGCTGTGTGCTGGCATTGGTTGTCTCAGGGGGAGTGAAAATCTTCCGTGGACCTGTTTTTCCCTGGTGTTTTTGTGTGTTTGTTGATCCTGCTCTCATGCCCCATCCCAGAGCTGAATAAATTTCCCTGGGGATGAGTAGTTTCTGCTTTGCCTAAGTGTTGTGGGATTTTTGGCTCATAAAGCACCTCTAGCACCTGGCGAGGTCAGTGCTTAAGCATCTGCTAATCCTTGAGATTTGGGCTCTGGCCTCTGGCTCTGCAGTCTGGAGCTCGGCCCAGCCAGACCTAAGCAGGACTAAGGAGGGATGCCACCAGCAGGAAAACCAGACAGGTCTGGAATTCAGGCAGGCAAACGTGAAACCTCTTGCAACACACAAAGTAAGAAAAAATCTGTTAAGTGATGGCTGTGATCCGGCTGATGAGCACGCAATGTACCCAGGCCTATTCCTCTACCTGAGGATTTTTGCCTGTTTCACAAGCTAGTTTTGGTGGCTCAGAAATCTCAGACAGCCACACTGTCTTGGTTTGAAAAGACAGGTGAATGCTAGGGAAGGCAGGAGCCTCCCCTGAACTGGAAAATGTAAACCTCCTCCCTCTGAATTGTTATAATTTTGAAATTAAGGAGGCTCTCAGGCAAAGATATGGGAGCAGGATAACAGTTCTTTATTAGTGAAGAAAATAGAAATAAAATAAATAATGCAGCAATACAAAACAACACTGACAGAATCAGAATACAACTTGACACCCTGTTGGTCAGGGTGTTGGTAGCAGTCCCATTAAATGGTGGCTGCAGTGCTCCTGCAGTGACAGGTGTGGTTCTGGTGGAGCAGGGATCCTGTAGAAGGGTGTAGTCTTCCTCTGAAGATCCAGCGGTGGTGTAGATGGGCTTGGTCTCTGGGAATCCAGTGGGAAAGGCTGTCATGATGTCCCAAAATCTCAGATTACATCCAGTTAGGAATGCTTGGCTCTTCTCTTTGGTCAGAGCATCTCCCAATGGGATGGTGTAATTTTATCAGTCATGCAGTGACACTCAATGGCCCATTAACAGAAGATAGCTCCTGGAGGGAGAGATTGGTGGTAGATATAAAGAAAACTGGTTTGTGGAAGAGATAAAGAAAACTGCCCAATTAACAGAAGATAAATGCCACACCTCTAACAGATGGCAATAGAATACACCCACTGCCTTGCAATCTCGGACACACACACTGCTTTCAGACTGGTACAGGTTTCATATCAAAATAGCTCACCTCCTTCAAGAGGAAACATTAAAACATAAAATGTCCAACTCCACAAAGCTCCAGCACTCAGACTAGACCATCTTTTTTCTTGCATTAGTACCTTGAAAGAGCAGCCCTGCATCAATAATGAGCCAGGCATGTTTTCTGAAAATGGACTTTCACATCTGTTTATAGTCCTGTGGTATGTAATGGAGTTAATTCATGCTGTATAAATAGATATATGTGGGTATAAAATATTGTAGAAATTATGTTTTAACCTCCCCAGCCAGGAACAGAGCTCTATTCAAATTGTAACTAATTCCTGGCAGAATCAAAATAGCACCAGGCCTGTTTAACGTCTGAATGGGACCTTCCTGGAATATCAGCGATGATTTCTTGTCTCCTGCACCTGGGAGATAACATCGGGGCCTTCCTGGCCCGTGATTAATTGCAGTGTCCCAAGAACTTCACGAGATTCAGACCGTCCTGATTGCATCTGGGTACTCAGGAACCGATACCAACTTATTACATGTGAATACAAACTTCTCCTGTGTGCCCAGACTCCTGTCTGCAGCTGGGATTCGTCTTTGTCTATTTCAACATATGTATAGAAATGGATTTGCATTCGAAGAAGTGAATAGAAAGATGTGGTCATCTATGCCTCAGGCAGAATAAACGGTATATAAGCTGGACGCTGGAAACACTCGGGGTGAAACTCCTGGGGAAACGCTGCCACTTTGTCAGTGGACCAGAGTTCACCTGTGTCCGGAGCAGACGCTGTCTTGATTGTGGTGGTTGCACGAAATTCTATTTTTTGTAATTGACCCAATAAATCGTTATCAAATTTTTGATAAATTTGGCTATCAATTTGATCATTTATAACAGTCCTAAATGTATTTTCCTTCCAAATTGCCTCTGACTAAAGAGTGATTCACATCTGAAGGGTCATGAAGTGCTGTAATATAGCAAATATCCTTAAGGACTAAGGGAGAAATAAAAGGCTTAAAATGACCTTTATTTACATAGAACGCAGTGTCCAGTTGGCTTTAGGGTGTCCTCGCTGCATTATTTACCCCCACACCCCGCAGTGGGGTAAGTGTGAAGCACAGAGCATTTTGTCTCATGATGTACCAGATCTGAGAAATGCTGCAGTTGCTTACCTTCCTTCAGGAAAAAACTTCACTTTATAGCCGTGAATGGTAACATCAGGCTGACAAGAAACAAATGTTTACGAGTAAATGTAAGCAGAGGGGTGGCGGCAGTCAAACGCTGGGCGTTTGTAACTTGATCTCAGTACCCGAATCAGAACCACCTGATTGATGGGAACTGGCAGCTCTGGCTGACCACAGCATTACAGGTCTGCGTTCTTATTAGTAGTTATGAAATTTGTCCATTGCTGTAATTGGTGGAGTTACTTTGGGATTTTTCCAGTGATTCAGGGCTTTCTGGTATTTCTTTCAAACTGGGGTTCTGGCAGGAAGAAGTGACTTTTATTGAGTATTGAAACTAAAAGGAAATATGGTGAGGTGAATTAAAAATACACAAAAATTTTACAAAATTGACATTTTCTATGCAAACATTTTCCCTCCAACTCAAAACAAATACTCCTTTTGAAATGGCATTTGAATTTTGAATATGGCTAAATCTATTTAAATGTGATAGAAATTAAAATTATTTTGTACAATCAGCATGACACTTTACAATATGATCCAACCAATTTGGCAGTGATGATTAATTCAGTACTCTCTAACTTTGGGCTTGGGCCAGGGAAAGCTTTTGCAATCTCAAGCTCCTACAGAAACGGACAAACAAGTACTTCATTTCCATGTATTCAAATGTTTCCAGGTCTCCCTGCTGCCAGCTGTAGTTACAGGGGAGCTGCCCTTAGGGATTCTTGGAATGGGGAGAAAGCTGAAGCAGAGACCTGCTAGGCCATTATTGTGCAGAGCAGGTAGCTGCTGGCCTTTTGTCTGTGGTAGAACACCTCACTTCGGGTTTAAATTATGTAACAGCCATCCTGCCTTCTCTCTGAAGGTACCACGCCATTCCAATTTCCCTCAGTGATCCAATGTCTCTCACATCACATCTCCATTATTAATCCACTTGCTGGACATGATGTTTATTATCACGCTTGACTCAACTGGCAAAATGTATCAGAGTGCATAAACCAGGGTTGGTGCACACTGATCAATAAATATTATAATGTCCTAATGCCTCTAAAAGGATTTCTCTGTTTCTGCCAGCTTCATTTTTTTTAAAAAAAAAAAGCTCCTATTAGAGGCTCAAGAACTTCATTCCAAGGTGTGAGTGTCTGTGAGCAAAGCCACTCACTGGTTTTATTTTTCTTTCCTCTCACAGAAACTTGATAAGAAAAACCTGGGAATGGGAACACACTCCAGTGTCAATCCCATTGAGGCTGACTGGGAACACCATGGCACAAAACATGCCGGTGTTTTAAGGATCTCAGTCTGCAATCTGGCTCCTGGCCAGACAAGGGCTGCTGGCAGCATCACAATAGGGTTTGATCTGCTTTTCCAAAGGGAAAATTTCTGTTTGGCTAAAAGCAAAGTCACAAGAGACCGCAAGACAAGAGCTGAGGCTGAAAAGCATGAGGGAGGAGAGGAGGTGTGAGTGTCCTTCAGCCCAGCCACAGTCACCACCTGCAGCACCCCAGGATGAGCTGTTCCCTGACATGACCCCGTAAGGAGCTTCTGGATGGAAAGGCAGGAGCAGTGCCGCACCAGACCCGCTGTGCCTGCAGGAGACTGCTCTCAGGCAGGAACAAACAGCCCCAAGGGCAAGACCGTGCCCTTGGTTATACCCATTTACCACACTGGTAAACGTACAGCTCTGTGACCCCCTGGGCTGACCCTGTCCTCCAAGGAATGGTACGTAAAACATCTGGGAGACTGATCCCGCGAGGGCTGAGCACTTGTAACCTCTGGGAGACCCTGCTGGCTGCCTGCCTTCCTTCCTTCCATACCCTGGGCTGTGCGCAGGCAGCCCTTGGCACGTCTGTCCCCCCTGCCCTGCCCTGCCGTGTCCCTCTCTCCCGCGGCAGGATCGCGGGGTGCCAGCCCCGCCGCGCCCTCCTCCCTTGCCACCTCCCCCGAGCCCTCACTTGCGCCGGCCTGGGAGAGCCGTGCCGTGACTTTGCTGCTTTCACGGGAGTGAATCCTGTGGGAGCTCTTTCCAGCCGCAGGGCTCAGCCCTGGCCAGCAGCTCGCTGGCTGATTTGAGGCAGGGACGAGGACGAGCCGCCTGTATTGTCACAGCAACCCCTCCCCAGCGGCTTTCCCCTCCCGGGTGACACGGGAGTCGCCTCAGCGGCTGACAGATGACATAGGAAACTGCTCATCAAACCAAAACCGGACCAAAAGCTTGGAAACTATTTCATTCAGGCGATTTGCAGCTGTCGAGCTAGCTCAGAGGTGATGATGCTACTGCTCTGCTTTGGGAGGGTGATTTACACTTTGGTATGTTCTCCACGGGGACTTGGGGTAGATTATTTGCTTCCCATGCCCCGACTTGGCTCCCTGAGACCCCACATACCCCAGCCCAGACCTGTGAGTGGTGTGGATGGCATCCTTGGAGTAGTGCCCCTCTTCAGGCTTCAGGAACTGATGGTGAAACAGCCCGGAGGCACAAGGGTGACCTGAATTCTGCTGGTTGGATATATCTCCATGTCCAGAAACTTTTACCATCCCTGTTGTAGTAGCCCTAGGGGACATAAATGGTGGCTCTGGAACTCTTATGGAGAGAGGTCTAGCCTCCAGACCCTCCTTCCCTACTTTGTCACCTTCCCTCGGGGTGTCTGTGTGCGGCAGTGCTGCAGATACTGTGCTTGCCCTACGAGCCCCCACGATCCATCTGCCTCTCCTGAATGCTCCCATGGGCCTCACAAACTCCATCCTGCCTCCCACTGCATCCGAAGGCTGCTCCCATCCAGGGACCAGGCAAGGAATGGCATCCAAGCAGGATGCTCCAAGGACGATGAGCACTGACACCTTCGAGAGCAGCAACTCTCTCATTAATTTAAATTCTGCTCAGCTGCACAGACAAAAATATCTTGAAATCTCTTTTAACTTAAATTTTGATTAAGACCTGTTCTGATAAAAGAAATAACGCATTATTGGTGGGGAGATGCAATTTCAGATTACTTGTTTGTGGCAAAAGCGTTGTTGTTTGCAGCAGTGTGATTATTTCTGTGGTGGAAAGGTTTGTCACAGGTACAAAATTTGTGACACCTTAGTAACACATAAATATCGTGGGAATCAAAACACGGGGCTGGAAGGCATCTATCTCTAAAGAGCTCGTGTTCAACTCTTGCTCCAGGTAGGAATATCTCTGTCTAAACCATTCTTGATTATATCACCTAACCTGCTTCGCAAAATCTCTGGTGACATTCCAATGCAATTTACTCCACCCTACAGCAGCCCAGCACTCAACAGTACTCTTCTAAATGAAAGCCCAGATTTCCCTTCTTTGTTCATGCTCATTAAGAACTTGTTAAGTAATCATTGTCAGGAATTTAATAGAAAAGTTCCTCCTGCTTGAGGGTACGTTTGAAACTTGCTTAGCAACAGGTCAGCAGCTCAGGTACGGCCTGCTTTGCTCTTTTTTTTTTTTTTTTTTTTTTTTTTTAACTACAATTTTCAGTTTCCCATCTTTAGTGACTCGCGTCCCCTTTGTATATGATCTCCCTCGGCGTCAACAGGTGTGGGAAGTTTCCGCCTTCCCCTGCTCCTCCTCCAGTCCGTAATTAGCGGCTCCTGATGTCGGGATGTCTCTGGCCAGGGTGGGTCACCCTGCCACGCATCGCCACTCGAGCGAAACAGCACAGGTACAACTGCGCTGGGACGGCTCGGGTTACCTGCCTGCGGGGTAGAGCACAAACTCCTAGAAGTGAGAAAGGAGAGAGCGAGGTGGGGGGGGAAAGTCCTTAGGACAATTTTAAGTGGTACAGTGGGGATTAAAAGTCCCCGAGCGCCCGGCCGAAAGCGGCAGCGCCGGGGGTGGAGCCCTTCCGCGGGGCGCCGCCGCTCCGGGGCTCGGGGAGGGACGGGTCCCTCCCGAGGGTATCCCCGACCCGACCGGGCCCGACCTGAGCTGACCTGAGGGGCGGCCCCGGGAGGGACATCCCGGTCCCGTCCGGCGGGGGCGGCGCTGGCGGCGGGGCTGCGGGACGGAGCCGCGCTCCCGGCGAGGTGAGCCCGGGGCTGCGGGGCTCGGCTGGACCGGGCTGGGCGGCTTGGCGCTCGTGTCCCGCTCGGGGAAAGGGGCGGTTTTGCTCGGGAGAGGCGCAGATCGGAGCGGCAGCGGGACCCCGGCAGCGCCGGGCCGGCTCCGTGCGGCCGCCGGGGCTCTCGGGGCAGCCCCCAGCGCTCCCGCCGGAGCGGCGGCGGCGTTCCGGGGCTGGGCTGTGGAGGGCGGCCCCTCTCGGGCTCCCCGCACCGCTGTGAGGTTCGTGCGGCGGGGGCAGTGGCGAAGGGGCGAGCGAGGGCGGCAGCTCGCCCGCCGTGCCCGCCTGTGCCGCAGGCTGCAAGGGCTCCATCCTGCCCCAGCAGCAATGGTGGGACGCTGGAAGGTCTGGGAGGACGAAGAGGAAGGGGTCACCTGGTAGGAAGAACAGCGGAATTCCGCTCTGCCAGCGGTGACTAAGAGGTCTGGCTTGGCTGAGAGGGTGGAAAGACATAGAACTGGTGAGCGGGGAGGGTGCAGCTGGCTGCCGTGCTCCTGGGCAGACGTGCTCTGGAAAACGTCGGAGTCTGGACAGGGGTAAGGTCTGAGGAAGAAACATGGAGATTCACAATAGTACTGGAGGAGGGGGAGAAGAGAGCACCTCCACCTTTTCATGCGCTAAAGAGGCATAAAAAAAATACAGAACTTTTGTAACTGTAGTAACCTAAAACTATTAATGCTGCTGAAAGAAGACGAGTTTAGAAGCTTTGGCTAAAAATGAACCATCCTGGTAAAGTGAACATGTTGCCTTCTAATGCGTGAGAGGTTTCTCAGAATAGACTGGACGTTTCTTAACTCTGAAGAAACCGGTGGTTTTGCACTGTTATCCACGGGGTTTGTTGCAATGGAAACCAGAGGAGGAAATCTCAAGAAACTCAAATACCCCTGCATTTGGGTTTTGTAACAATCCCAGCAGCATCTCGAGTCAGTGGCTCTGCAGGAGGAAACACTGACTGGCGAGGCACATGTCAATGTCCTTCTCTTGTTCATGTGCCCTGTTTGGCAACACACAAATGGCCATTACCCTTGAGGGCAGGAGTGTGTGGAGTTAAATGAGAAGCAGTCTGCCTGTCAGGTTTAGCTTTGGGTGTGCAGTTCAGGGAGCAGCTCTCCCTGTGCCTCAAGGTTTCCTTCCTATGGGATTTCTACTGACTCTCGAGGCATTTGCTCTCTCCATCCAAGCTCTATGGCTCTAATGAAGTTTTGGTTTTTTTTTTTTTTAATGTGGCTCTAATGAAGTTTTTCCTGTTCAGAGGCATCATTGTGCCAAGTTACCATGCACTGAAGTTCAGTGACACCAGAAGGATGCAGCCTCCTGGATGCCTGCCATAGAATCTTTCTGTACCAATATTTTGTGTCTGTGCCACAAGGAAGAACATTCAAACCTTCAGCAGAAGCAGCCTTTTGCTGCTTTAGCTTTAGCAAGGCTGGTCACAGCAGATTCAGAGGAGCACTGAGGAAGAGCCTGAGGGGCCACTTCCTTTAGCAGCAATCAGCCCTCACCTTGGCTTTGCCATCAGCAGATATTTTGGCACAAGGTGCTTATGAATAATTCTTCCATCTTGCTTTCATTTCATTTGGTCTCTAGTATGAAGAGAAGCCTTTGTGCCAGTCACAGTCCCCATGAGAAGCCATGCAGGCGTGCCTGCTCCCTGTGTAGAGGTGAGACCAGAGGAGCAGGGCACCCATGCGCTGGATGTGCCTCGCTGTCAGTGCCCTGGTGGTTTGGCCCAAGTTACAGTATGTGATAGCAGGAGAGACTGGGCCACCCGTCTTGTCTCCACTGGCAGTCCCCCAGTCATCACTGTAGCTGTGCTATTATTCAGCTCCCTAAGGGTTGTGCTTCCCAGGTTTGTCAAAAACTTGGACCGTGTCTTCTGGATTTATGGTTCCTTTCTCTGCTCTCATCAGGGGAGTGTGTGTTTTACTCCTGATCAAATTAACACTAAAACACCTCAAGTTGCTGGGTTGTTCAGGTTCCAGAGCAGATTCACAGATCTTGTTTTGGGTGGTGTTTTCACTGGGACTCGGGTGATACGCTACCAACTCACTTCTTGTAACTCATTTTTTCCTATCTTCACTGACTTTAATTATTAATCTTAAACTGGGGCTGAGAACTCCACCCAACAGTTTAAATGAGGTCTAGTGGAATTTGAGATTAATGCATTGTGAACCAACCACTCCCCTGTCGGCGAAGGATTAAGTAATGTTTATTTAGATTTTTCTCATAGAAAGGAAAATGTTCACTCTTTTTTGTACAATTGCATGACACCACCTGTCTATGCAAGGTTAATTGTCTCCCAATATTTAATAAGTTCAGCCTTGCAGTTGCACTGTCACATAAGAAAGTACTTCCTCAATGCTCATAGGAGGAAAGTTGTGAGATAAAACAACCCCCGAGATCCTTGAAGAAATGTAGACGTTGACTTCAGTATAATTTCAAATCAGAGGTGATACTTCCTGCTTCAGTTCTAAGTGACCTGCTCCTTGGTCTGTAAGAAACCTGTTCCAGAGCACCAAAATAAACAGAGGTCCCCTAAATCCATGTGTGCTGTTAGACCATCTTTCCTTGTAGTTAACAGTGATTCTGTGAATTAACAGAATTTTCTCACTTTCTGATCAGGTGGAGCTCTGACTTCTGTGCTCTTATGGTCTCCTCAGATGTGCCACCAAAGGGCAGCTCCTTTGCCAGCCATGTGCCAGTATTCTCTTGAGCTGTGAGGGTTAAGACAGTGTTTAGTCTTAAACTTTATACCCCAGCACACAAGAGCCTGCATAACTTCCTACAGAAGCACAGTAACAGGAAACTACTGTTTGGAAGCTGTTGGTGGCACGGAGCTGTATCAGTTTCCCAGCTCGCCCACCGCTCGCATCTGTCCTTTTGTCTCTTTGCCCTTTCCAGCAGCTTTACACAGCCAAATTCTGCCATCCCTTTCATTTTAAGTATTGATGAGGGGTTTATGTAGCTGCTTTCTGAAAACTAAAAGCCGTGAGGTACAAAGCTGCTCCTTTCAGTTAAAGAAGATCCAAAAATGGTCTACAAAAAAAGGTGTTGGGTAACTTTTCTTGACAGGGTGCTGAGAATTATTGTCCTGTGTTCTTTGGTGGAAAGCAAGATACCTGAGCTTTCTCCCCTGTTGAGCAATTCCATTTTCTGTCCTGCCTCCCAGCTCAGGGTTTGTGGGTTGGTGGTCACCTCTGATTCCTGAAGCCATCCTCCAACAGCTGCTGTTCCCCAGCGTCTCCTGTGCTGGGCTCAAGGGCTCTGGCAGCGTGGGGAGGAAGGTGATGAGCAGAACAGCATTGGGGAATTATGCAACTGCCATGAGGAAGAGAGGGGGCCACAGCCCATCCTGAAGGGGGTGGATGAAGGTACAGAAAAAAGAAAATGAAGGGGTGGACTTCAGGTTGCTGCAGGCCTTTTTGAGCCGGGAGGCAGGTTACATCTCCCACATAGCTGGCATGCTGCGTTCTGCAGCAGAGAGACCTGGCTGTACAGTACCTGCTGCTAGAGCTTTGCTGCTCTGCTGTTGTGTCTGTCTGGTACAAGTAAATCTTACCTCTCCACTCATGAAATAGGCTCAGAAGTCTGAGGAAGACATCAAGCCACGGTGTTTTGATTGTGTTTATGAATCTTCACTTAAGAAACAGTCAAGACCGTATGAGGTCCTTGCAAGGACATGCAGAATCTTGCATTTCAACAAGTGGTCTTAAGACCAGCAACAGCATTTTGTAAAGTTAAAAAAATTAATCTTCCTGGGGCTTTTTGGGTAATCCCAAGTACCCCTGAATAGTGAGGAGCAGACGTCACCAGAGGGTCCTGCTGCCCCACATGTTGGTGGCCTGGCCCCAGAGGGGGCTGCTCATAGCTGCACAGCTCCCTGGAGGGCTTTGGGAAAGCTGCAGGGCAGCAATGACACTTCCCTGACAGCCCTCTGTTTGAGTAGAATCACAGAATAAGCTGAGTTGAAAGGAACCCACAAGGATCATTGAGTCCTACCCCTGGGCTTGGACAAGAAACCCCAACAATCCCACCCTGGGCTGAGAGCATTGTCCAAATGCTCCTTGAACTCTCTCAGGCTTGTGCTGTAACCAAATTCCTGGGCAGACTGTTCAGTGCCCCAGCACCCTCTGGGTGAAGAACCTTTTCCCAAAATCCACCCTAACCCTAACCCTGCCCTGGTACAGCTCCAGCTCTTTCCTCCAGTAGTTTAGCCCTGTGTTCATTTGAGCAGGCAGTCACAATTTCAGTGTTAGAAATCTCTGCTCTTGATCAGCAGATGAATTCTCTGTGCAAGTGCCACATGGAGCACGAACAGTATGGAATTTTAAAAGGATGCATTCAGGGAGGTCACCAGTGATCCTGATAGGCCATTTCAGCTAAGTGCAAATGGGATATTCTTATGGAGTGTGCAGAAGTGAACAGAACCAATTGCATTAGCTCTTGATGTTCCTTATGTATTGGCATCAGGCTATCAATATTGGTATTCCATATGTTGGTATTCCTTATGTATTGGCATCAGGCTATCAATATTGGTGCTCCATATGTTGGTATTCCTTATGTATTGGCATCAGGCTATCAATATTGGTATTCCATGTTCCATATGTTTGGGTATTCCTCAATGAGCAGGAAACTATAATTTAGGTGCAAGCTGTATAAAAATCAAGGCATTTTAGTGTGGTAAGGACAGTGCGTGATGCAGCCTTGGCAAAGGCCCGGTGATTCCCCCTTAGGCTGTGATTGTGGCAATGGTTTCACACAGGCTGACCTGCAGCCACTCCCAGGCAGTCTGTAGCACTGGGACAGGAGCAGAGAAGCACAGATCCAAACAGGAGTCCTGAGCCATCTCTCTGCTGCACACTGCCTCATTCCAAGCAATCCTAGAGAACAGCCTGGACCATGACTCTCCACAGCCCGGGGTAGCAATTCAGAGCTTCTGCCTGTGGCAAACATGCTGGACTGGGAAGACCAAAGGGGAAGAAGCAGAAGGTGCAGTGCAGGGCACTTTTGTCTGTGGTCTTTGGAAGGAAAGAACCCACACACTTTGCTTTGACAATCTGTGCAGTCCGTAGTTCTAGGAGGGTTTTTTCTAATTTGTTCTTGATGAAAGCTTTGCAGTCTTGAATTTTCCATTGTGCTCAAAAGGGAGAAAATGCCTGTCTCTAGCTGCTCTGAAACACAGTAACTGGGAGCTGATTTATGTAAACTTTCAGCAGACTTTTTTTTTTAAATTTCACTTAAGGGTGCCTTAACACCAAATGTATTTGTTGGGGATTACACCCACTAGTTATTTCTAAATTGCCTTAGCTCTAGATCCAAGATTAGTATGTTTAATTTTGGTGTACCAAATGTTATTTAAAAGTCTGCCTTGACAATTGTGCTTTGATTCTAGTTTGAGCTTTTAAGATTTTGTTTATTTTCTTGTGATTTAATGTTTCCATTGGCTTTTAAAGGAAAAACTCAAAAAGGAAAAAATCTTGGCATTCTGGGAAAAACAAAAGCAAGGGTGAAACCTGTTGGCAGGTAGGAATGGAATAATGGATTTGACCTTCTCCCTGGAGCAGCAGCAAAAAGACTCTGGATCTTTTCTAATGTTAATCTGGGAAAATATCCTGGACTCAATATCAAGGACCATATTTAACAAAGCATTTAAACCCAGTGTTCCACCTGACCTGCATGGAAATGCTATAAACTTGTTTTATATCACCTGCGGTGGGTTGCAGCCCTGTCTGCCTCTGGAAACTCTGGGATGGATGTTCTGTGCCTTGCTGAGCCAACAGCACACTGCTGCAGCTCTGGGTAACCAACCACTGGGGTTGGATGAGGCTCTGGCAGCATGAGAGCTGCTTTGTGCCTGTTGGGATTGCTGCTGCGTGTGGCACACGGTCCTGCACAGCAAGTGCCACACGAAAGGGACTGTAAAAAACCAAACAAGTTTATTCTTTGCTCTGTGTGCCACAGGAAAAGCACTTAACAAGTCAGTCCCTGGCCCCGTGGGAAGCGCAGCCTGGTTTCAGTGAGGGAGGACCTGGCTCTTGTCTCTGGCTGCTGTGATACCTTTTTGTTCCCAAGTCCTCTCTGTGTTGTCCCAGCTAAAAAAAGCACCTTTTTCTGACAGGACCAGGAAATTTATTAATGTTTGCTTTACTTTTTAGGCAGTCACAAAGCACCGCTAAGGTAAAAACAGGAGTGAATTTCAGGCAAACACAGCTGCGTGTTTGCATTGGTGTGGCAGTCATTCCTCCGGCTTTATTTTCTCCACTGAAACTGCTGGGTGGAACTTCAGGGGTGCATCACCATCAGCTGTTGTGTAGCTTCTGATGAGACTTCATCAGACATGATGGGAAGAAATTGAGCTTTTTCTCTGGCTTCAGGGGTGTTTGCAGTGCCCCAGAGGACCCTGTGGTTTCCCTGCTGCTTTCACAGCTGTTGCTGAAACGGCTGCTGGAACCTGCTGCACCTACTTACTGCCTGAGATACTTCTATCTTTCTCTCCTTTTAAGCTGTGGAGAGTCTTTTAAAAAACCAAACCAGATCATCGCTATTTCCTTGCTGTTTGTGAGGGAGAAGTGCTGAAGGAGAGGTAGTGCTCTTAACTTCTCCCTCTCACAGCTGTGCTTCAGTTGAGCTGTTCTGTGGAAACCAAATGCTCAAGAAAGCTTCATATTTATTCTGTAGGCAAAGTTTTCTGCCTCAGATTACTGAGGTAATCTCCCCTTTTTTGGCACCTCTCCTTAAGCTGGTTTAGTTGCGACACAAAGCTCTGCTTTCTGGCAAGTCTTCACAGGTGTATGGCAGTGCTGGGATGTCCCTGTCTTCCTGTTTAACTGGTAGAAAGCCCTTTGGTACATGCTAAAGAGCTGCTTGGGATAAGCCCTTGACAGGTTTAAGCCAATAATAAAATATGGGATGGGAAGCCATCAATAAATTGTTGGCAAGTTCTTTGCATTCAAGTTGGTAAATGATGACATGGCACTTGGGATCATTCATATTCCTTCTTTCATGAATTTCTAAAGAACTGGACAGGTAATTTTTGGAAATTGATGTTACCACAAAGGGAAGGGAAATAAATATATGAGTAGTTCAGGAAGTCAGTAACCCTCACCATCTAATTTCTTTTTTAACCAGTTTTGTTTGCACCAGGTAGTGAAGAGCAGCTCACCAGTTGGTAATCCAACATTCAATCCAAGTTTCATCCTTACAGGAAGAAGAAAAACCCTGGGGACTTGTCTGTATTTGGACACTGCAAAGTACTCTGTATGAGGCAGAACTGGCAGGGTTTGGGGAGCCAGGGGCTGCAGGGCTCATCTGTGTGGAATAGGGCTGTGATTCCAGCTGGTTCCAACAAGATCCAAACTAGACAAACCCAGCCCACTGCACACCAAAACCACAGCTGGTCAGAGCAGCACACTCTGCCTCTGCTTGAACATTTTTAAGAAGGGTGGAAGCTGGGACAGGATGGTGGGGTCTTGCTTTTTCTTGCAGCTGTATGGATAGAAAGTGTGTGTTACCCTTCCAGAGTCCCAAGGAAAGCAGAGGGTCTGGAGGGAAGGGCAGCTGACTGGGAGGTGGCTGCTCCCTGGGCTGCTGGCCAGGTGATGTGTCAGGTAGTGTAGAAACATTCCAAAGTGGCCAGTCTGAGAGGCTGAAGGTGTCTTGGGAAATTCATAGAACAGTAAGGCTTTTGTTCAATAGAGGGGGAAAGAATATGAGAGAGAAAATAATTCAGCAGAGGGTTTTTGTCTTGTTTTCAACTGAAGAACAATTAATCTGAAATGGAAAATTCTGTTATCAAGCTGACCCGTAGCTTTCTTTAGAAGGCATAATATAGTTCTCAATTACATTATGCACATTTCTGGTTTGTCTGAGAACTTCTGTTTTTTACTGTTGAATTGTATTGATTTTATTTCTTTTAAATTATGCAAACTTTTACCAAAAGACAGACAGGGAGACAGTAAAAGCAGAGGAGACACTAAAATGTTCTGCATCTTTCAGACAATTTTTTAGCTCTTTCTTCAAAGAATATATTCCTTGTGAAATATTTCTGGGTTTTTAACTTAATAAGAGCCAGGCACTTCTGAGAAAAGCACTTCCACACTGATGATGGTGCCCTTCAATGAAACTCTGTTTATACAGCTTATTTCATGCCATGATTGCTGTCCTTGGGCTCATGAAGGTTAGCTGGGACATGGGTGCTGTACCTCAAGGGGGAAGCCAGGGATGGGGCTGGAGATACAGAACTGGCCAGTGCAGCAGAAGAGGAGCATGGAAGGATCAGGAAGGTAATTCTGGATCTGGTTTCCTGGGCAGTGACTGAAGGATGATCATTTTCTCTGTGCTGCCTGAGAGCTCTCCTGTGCCAGGACCTCTTCTGTTGGGGGCATCCAGGACACACAGCAAGAAGTAATGCTCTATAGGGCTCTTTTCCCCCTTTTTATTCTCCTCTTTGCTTTATTTCCCTCCTCCCAAAATGTGCAGTCTTGGAAGGCCATAGTGCAAAGTAGATTATTGTGAGAAAGTGCCGTTACCTGTCTTAATGCAATACATGCTGGGGACTGAGCTCTGCCTAGGGCTGGTGTGTCCTCAGCAGGAAGAAGAGAGGAAGCAAAGCTCTCCCCATGCTCCGTTTGGATATGCCATTTATGAATATCACCCTTTATTCTTTCATAGATACCTCAGGGTTATATCTCTCAAGTGATTGTAACCATTCCCTTGTTCACTTGGCTCATGGTCTCTGGTTTTTGCTTTATAACCATTCCTGGAGATCAGATGAACAGGCAGAGTCCAGAAGAGAGAACTGCAGAAGGAAGTCACTCAGCTGCACCCTGCCATTACAACCCAATCTGAGATCTTGACATTTAAATTTGTGTATAATGATGAAGCCAAACAGCATCCTGTAATATGCTGGCAGAGGTATGAGAAGTATAAAGCACTCTTCAAAATGGCACCTATCACCAGAGGGAAAATGAAGTCTGGAAAGTTAAATATGGCAACACCATGAGACTATAGAAAACACTGTTTGAAAACAATTTCCAAAAGATAGTAAAGCTACCAATATTATTAATATTTTTTCCAGTTGCAGAAGGAACATGAAGCCTGCTAGAGGGGGCAGAAGGTTGGTAGGGAAGGAGATTGGAAGGGAGTTCAGGGATCACTTTGAAACAACCCAGAATTAATTTCTGCATCTGGCTACAGGTAAGAGGAACTTGGGGATGCTGGGCCCGGCTGTTGGTGAACAGAGAAGGGCTGGTGGGAGATGTGGTGGTTGGAGTCTGTCTTGGCCATAGTGGTCTTGAAATGAGAGTTTTCAATTCTTGAAGTATGGAATGGAGTCACAAAACTTCTACCTTGGATTTCCATACTTCGGCCTGCTCGGGGTTGAGGCAGTCCTGCGGGACACTGGACCTTCTACAAGAACAACATTTGAAAGGCACCAGGAACAGGCCAGCCCAATGTGCCATAAGACAAACCAGCAGGGAAGAAAACTTGCCTGGATGAACAGGGAACTTTTGATTGAACTCAAGGGGAAAAAAATATATTTACCAGCTTGGAAGAAGGAACAAGTGATTCAGGAAGATTACAAGGGTGTCATTAGGTTATGCAGGGAGAAAGTCAGAAAGGCCAAAGGCCCAGCTAGAATTTAATTTGGCATATGCCACAAGAGATAGCACTTTTTTTTCCCCAAATACATTAATAACAGAGATCCAAGGAGACTCTCCATCCTTTATTACATGTGAGGGTATTATATGTGACTCTCCATCCTTTATTACACTGCCACCAAGGATGAGGAAAAGGCTGAGGTACTTGATGCTTTCTTTGCTTCAGTCTTTAACTGAAAGACCAGTTATTATCAGGGTGTCAGGCCCCCTGAGCTGGGAGGTAGGGACAGGATAACACCTCTGTAATCCAGGAGGAAACAGTGACCTGCTGTTCCACTTAAAATTGCACAATCTGTGGGGCCAGGTGGGATCCACTCAAGGGGACTGAGGGAGCTGGTGGACAAGCTCACGAAGCTGCTCTCCATCATTTACTGGCAGCCCTGGTCAACTGGGGAAGTCCCAGAAGACTGTGGGTTAGCCAGTGTGACCCTCAGCTACAAGAAGGCTGAAAGGAGGATCTTGAGAGCCACAAGCCTGTGAGCCTGACCTGATAGCAAGGAAGGCAGTGGAACAGATCGTACTGAGTGTGACCAGCCAGGGGCCAGGCCCAGCCAGCACATGCCCATCAGAGACAGGTCCTGCTTAACAAACCTGATCCTGCAAATTTCTGACTGTCTAAATGTATGACCATTTTCCCTCATCTTGGGCTACTGCTTCTTGTATTCAGGGAGGCTGAGTGAAATGTAATGATGTTGCTATGTCTGGCTATCTGATTTTCTGTCTGTGGCCTTTGCCTAGGTACATCATTGATACTTTCTGTTGCAAATAGCAGAGCCTGTGGGTACTTTTTCTGGACAGCTTCAGTGAGATGCCATCATATCTGTGGCTGCTTTGTGTACAGTGATCTGAGAACCAGCAGCTATCAAAACTGCCATATTATTTCTTCCCACAATCTGGTTGTTTGGGGGTTTTTTGGTAGAAAGTTGCTAATCTCATTCTCTGACTCTTTGCTCTGGCTTGCTTTTAATGCATCTTATCCCACAGAGTGTCTATCCAGCATTTCATTACAGCTATACAAGAGGGTGTGTACACTTCTTTCTTTTATTTCAGGAGAAAACATAGTTCTAAACCCACTCTAAGAGAACTGGATATTGCAGGGTTCATTCTGGAAAGGTGAAGTCATGATAAATACAGAAGATACAGTTAAGAGGTGCCTTAAATGTCCTCTGCCTTCATCCGCAGTATTTTATTGGTCTAATATACTACATTTACAAGATTTGCTCTCCTCTTACCTCAAACATTCACACGTGCTTGGTCTGCTGTCCTCTCTGGGTTCAGGAGGAGGAGCTCTAAAGCTGTTGGTAAAATGCTAAAAATGAATTCCCCTAAATACTTGGGGAATTTGCTGGTGGATGCATCCCTGTTGGGCATCACTCTGTGTTTCCATGCCTAGCAGCCTGATTAGTTACCTCCTGAATGCTGTTATTGTCACATCTCACCTCTTCTACCCTCATTAGTAATGTAAATCTGGAGAAAATTGAGATCTTCAGCTGTTTTCTGGTAGGTCCCCAAAATACCTCTATCAGGCTGCTTGTGATGGATGATATTTATTGTTCCAGACTCTTAGCAGCTATCTAGGTATGCAAAGGTTTGCTGGACCTTCTTTCCTCCTCTTTGTTTTTTCCAAGGCTAACGAAGCTGTGTTGCTGTGTTTGTGCTGGATGTAAATTTAAATATAGCTTTTATAGTTTAATGCCATAAAGTAGTTGAAGTCTTGACGAAAATACACAAGAACAAGCAGTAATAAAACAAAGAAAGAAGTGGAGCTATACAATAGTGTACTTTCATTTAGCCTGTGAAGACTGGATGTTCATGACAAATTCTGGCTGATCTCTAACCAGTTTCTCTGCATATTCTGAGGTACAACAAAGAATTACACTGCAAATCCATTTTAGTTAATAGTACATTATGTAACTATAGATACACATGTATTTGCTACTAGTTAGGTCATCTCTTTACACCCTCTTTCCTGTAATTTTCTGTTAATTTGCAGGCCTATACATCTTCTTGGGCTATATCTCCCAATTACCTAGGTATAAGCTGTATCAATTAAATCCTAGATGAGAAACAATAGCAAAGTCCTTATTAAGCACCTCCATTTATACTCTGTTTTTGAAACAACACTTGCACTTCTGCAATATGGATGACTGTAGTTTTCCTGTAATCAGCTGATCACCTCTGGCTAAAACACTTGGTTTTACTTGGTATAGTAAGATTTAGACCTGGAGGGTTTGAGAACTTCTGCAGAACGCTTACTCTGAGAATTACAAAGTTCTAATGTAATTATGTAAAAGCAATCCTAATTGCTTTCAGTGCAAAGTGAGAATGTAACATTTTGTTCTCTGACATCACAAATGCATGCCCTTAAACAATTTTTACAGTTTGTTTCTTCCATTTGTTTTGGAAGAATTTGTCTGCTTCAACTGTTATGTAGATCATATGATATGTTATAAGAATATCACTCAGTAATGAAGTTTTTTCTTATTAGGAGTGATTTGACAGGTTTCAGGGACTTCTGAATATCTGCTGTTACAATTTGAAAAGTTAAGGATTGCAGGAATGCAGGATGCTTTTTTGGCTTCCTGTAAGCTGGCTTCATGCGCAATGCATGTTGTACCATCAGTCAATCATTTAATTATCATCTAGTTTAGTTGTTTTCCTTTTTTGCTGTCTGTGATTTTGCTACCAAGGAAATATCAGTGAAGCACTGTTAATCATATAGGGCAGGAAATCACTTTCCTCAGGGCAGGGTGGATTAAAGTAAGCATGAGCATGTGCAGATCTATCACCAGCAGACTGGTGGCAGTCTTTGCATGGTGAAGTTACAAGATAATCTGTGACGGCAGCCCTGTGTCTGTTTCCTTTGTTTTATCCCTTTTGTACTTGGAACAAGGGATCCCTGATGATTTTCTTATATCAGAGTTTACATTGTGCAGTGAGATGGCTCTTTGCATTTCACAATTTTTGTTTGGACACTTTTGTGTTTGCATATTTCAAAATCTGTATTGGTTAACTAGGCTTTTAAATGTAATAAGCAAGGCCATGAAAATTATAGGCAGCATTTTGAAAAGGGCAGAAAAGGGTCTGGTCATCCCCTGGACCACCAAGCTGACCAGGAGCCAGGAGATGTCCTCACAGCCTGTGGAGCATGGCCTGCAAGGTCGTGGGGAGTGATCCCTGCCCACCACTCAGCACTGGTGGGACACACCTGGAGGGCTGGTTCTGGAATCCCAGGATGAGGGAGGCGCGTCCGTACTGGAGCAAATCCGGCAAAGGGCCACCAAGGAGAGAAGGGGACTGGAGCACACAGTACATGAGGAGAGGCTGGGAGAGCTCTGCTGACTTGTCTTGGACTAGAGCAGGCTGGCTGTGTGTTCAGGGTGTGAAACACCTGCCTGAAGGTGGCTGGGTGGGTGAAGGACACAAGTGAGACTCTCCTCTGTTCAGTGCAGAGATGGCAGGAGACACAAAGGGCACGCCTTGAAGTGTGGCAAGTTAGAATGGAGGGAAGGGTGGTGAAACACTGGCTCAGGTAGCCCAGAGTGATTGTGGAGTCCCTGTGCTGGGACAAGAGTTGCCATGAGTCCATCCATGGTGCTTCCATGCATGGAAGGATTTGGGGAGAGGAGAGAGGTCTGGGACACTACAGAGCAATATTTGTTTCCGGCAGCTGAGGAGGAACTGCAGCAGACCCTGAATTTTGTGGCTGTACTGATAAAGGAGGGATTTTATGAATGTGCCAGCAAGTCTCATGCAAGGGAAGGTGAGCCTCCCTTGATCACAGGGTCAAGGGGTGTCTGTCACAGAATAAGGGACACCTGAATTTGGCAAAGTCCTTCCCTGAGGTCCCTGGCATGTGAGGGAGCACTCCCTAATGAACAAGTAAAGTATTTGGTTATAAGAGTTTGTTTGCAAGGGGGCATCCTGTACTTAGGGCTTGGGGTGGGAGCAGGCAGCTCTGTGGAAGGCTCAGCTCAGTTACTCTGGCAGCCCCATCCGCAGCATGAACTCTGGGAATTCTTAGGAAAGGAGGAGAAAAAAAATCAAGCCATTTTCCCAGCAGTCTAAAGCTCAAAGTGTAGCAACAGTGAGGTTTTGATTTCCACCTTTTTTTTTAATTACTTTTTAACTAGCTTGTTTGTTCATGGTGCATCTTTGTGACCTTTGTATCAGCTACTCATTACGGATTAATGATGTCACATCCTCCCCTTTTTTTTTTCCCATGTGCTCACCATTCGTTTTCATAAAAAGCAAGTGACTATAGAGTAGTAGTCACCTTCACAGACTTTAATTTTTTAAACATCCTTTCAGCTGAGAAGGGAATTCTGTGGTATCTTGAAAGCAGGACAGGTGAGTTTTGTGCCTTCTCTACAGCACGGGCTCTGTCCCATCAAGTCAGTGCCTCTTTGTCTTCTACAGTTAAAAAAATTATTACAGGGTTAACCCAGCTGTGGAGGGTGGGGAATGTAAAGGGGTCTGTAAAAGGCAGGGTGGGCTGCCTTTGGCTGCCTGTAGCACTGGCAGCACATGCTGGCATTTCTGTGCGGGAGGAGAAAACTTTCTGGGGATCCAGAGCTGAGCATTTGTGTAATGGCTGCCTCTCCTCTGTCCCCCAAATCCTAGTCCCTTGCATTAGGCTACCACCCAGTGCTTCTAAGAAGCCATTTTCTGGGCACATGAGAAGTTCCATATGTGACCCAGGCACAGTGATCAAAGGAAAAATGACAAACGCAATTGTGCCAGCTGAGTTTTCTGTCCTGTTCGCAGCTTGCTTGGTTTCCTTCTCCCAGAATTTTTTGCATATGTGTTTCATGTTCAGAATGACTGGAAGTTCTAAACCATGACAGATGAGTTCTCTAATGGGGTTCCCAGAGTTTGTTGTGCACTGCTATGAAGGTGGGACACACACTTGTGAAGGAAGGCTCATACTCTGCTGCCTCGTCTGTCAGGTTGTTTTCTTTCCTTCCCTTCAGGCCGCCTTGGGAGAGCAGGCTCTGGCTGGAGAGAGAATGCTCAGGATGCCCAGCTGCCTCCTAAAGCTGACCAGGGTGGTGCTGAGCCACAAGCCCTGTGCCCTGTTTATCCTCATCTTTGTGTTCGTATCCCTTGCCTACCACAAGCTGTACTGGGGCCTCGGGGAGGACCCAAAGAGCAGCGGCCCCACCTACAGCTTGTCCGCTGAGATCAGCTGTGCTCACTATGCACCTTCTCCCCTCAACATTGCTGGTGGGCCCTCTCCTTCCACAGGAAATGTGTTTTTTGTGGAGACCTCGGAGCAAACTTCCCCAAGTTACCTCTTCTCGTGCTCTGTGGAGTCAGCGGCCAGGACACACCCTGCGTCAAGAGTCGTGGTGCTCATGAAAGGCTTGGCCAAAGGGAACTTGCCCAAGCACTGGGCTTTCTCCTTGCTCAGCTGCTTCCCCAACGTGGAAATCCGGCCCCTGAACCTCAAAGAGCTCTTTTCTGGAACACCTCTGAAGAGGTGGTACTTATGGCCTCTACGGCACTGGGAGCCTTATTTTTTACCCAACCTCTCTGACGCCTGCAGAATTGTCCTCATGTGGAAATTTGGTGGCATCTACCTGGATACAGACTTCATTGTGCTTAAGAACTTACAGAACCTCACCAATGCCCTCGGTATTCAGGATGACAATGTACTGAATGGAGCCTTTCTGTCCTTTAAGGCTAAGCACAAATTCATGGAGCTTTGCATGCAGGACTTTGTGCAGAATTACAATGGCTGGGTCTGGGGGCACCAGGGCCCAGAGCTCCTAACTCGTGTCTTCAAGAAGTGGTGCTCCCTCAGGACTATCACAAGCATGAGCTGCAAGGGTGTGAATGCTCTTGCCCGAGAAGTTGTTTATCCTATTCCCTGGCAGGACTGGAAGAAGTTGTTTGAGGCAGTCAGTGCCCTGGAGCTTCAGGAACTCCTCAAGAACACCTATGCAGTGCACATATGGAACAAACTGAGCCACGGCACCAAGTTAGAGATCCCCTCCCAGGCTCTGCTGGCTCAGCTCTATTCCCAGTTCTGCCCAGCCACCTATGCAAAGATGAAGCAGGACTCTGAAGAGTTGTCAAGGCGTGCAGTGTGACCTGGGGGCCCTTGGCTGCAGGGACATTCCCCAGACTGAAGGAAACCGAGTGCCTTTGACCTTCCCCAGAGTTGGTTCCAACACCCCAGAGCAGCCGTGTCACAGCTCTGTGGTTCTGTACCTGACATTCCTGATATCTGCCTCTGATCCATTGTGTTTCAAATTTACAGCAGAACCTGACTGCAGCCTCTCTTGCTGTCCTTCACGAGGCCTGTTGCTGCAGGGAAGGTTGAACTCCTTCATCAGCATCTCTCAGCTGGTCCATTCTTGGTGTTCCCCAGTGGCTTCTCCTGTGAATCCCAGCCTGAGCAGCCCCTTGTGATGTATCAACAGCTCTAGAGATCCTTGGCTTGCTCTCTGTAGCATTTCTGACTTTGTGAATCACTGCCAGTCAGTGACAAAGGTCACAGATCGCTGGGGCTCAGATCAGAATTCCCTGGCTGGCAAAGATCCTTGCACATGGGGAAATAGATGAAGAGTTTATGAAATTTGCTTTAAGAAGCAGAAAACTCTTTAGATCCCTCTGTGGCTCACTGTGAAGTTGTTCTAAACCTCTGAAGTGAGAAAAGTTCAAATAGTGCTTCCTACAGTTGCTAAATCCACAGCAGTGGGATGATTTGTCTGGGATGCCTCGGGAAAAGAAATAGACAAAAGCAGTTCTTTAAGGAGCAGAAATTATTAATGTCCTTGCTCTGCTGAAGTAGTTCTGGTAGGATACCAGCATCTAAGCAGCCATTGTCACACTCTGAAGGGGCTCAGCATTTCCTGTTTCTGCAGTGCTGTGAGGAGGATTACATCCCTTTCATTGGAATATTGAGCCCAATGTGCAAGTCCAGAGGTCGACATGTCCACATCAACAGAGGGACCAGGTGCAGGGCTCCGAGCAGTGTCCCCTGGGACAAAAATAAAAACTCAGAAGCACACGAAGGTTGGAAAAGACCTCCAAGATCAGGGAGTCCAACCTTCAATTCACTATCACCACAGGCCTGTACCCCAAAGTGCCATGTGTACTCATTTTTTGGAGCACTTGCAGGGATGCTGACTCCACCACTTCCCTGGGGAGCCTGTGGCACACAGTGCTTAAGCACTCTGAAATTTTTCCTCGTAGCCAAGCTGAACCTACCAATGGTGCACAGAGTGCTGCATCCAGCTCTGGGATCCCAGCACAGGAAGGACAGGGAGCTGCTGGAGCCAGTGCCGAGCAGGGACACCAAGGGGATCAGAGGGATGGAGCAGCTCTGTTGGGAGGAAACACTGAGGGAAGTGGGAGTGTTCTGCCTGGAGAAGAGAAGGCTCCAGGGTGACCTAATCATGGCTCTCCACTGCCTGAACGGGCACCTTAAAGCAAAGATGCAGAGACACTCTTGACAAGGGCCTGCAGGGACAGGACAAGGAGGAACGGCTTCATAGTGACAGAGAGAAGGTTTAGTTTGGATATGAGGGAGAAATTCTTCTCTGTGGGGGTGCTGAGGCCCTGGCACAGGGTGCCCAGAGCAGCTGTGGCTGCCCCTGGATCCCTGGAAGTGTCCAAGACCAGGTTGGATGGGGCTTTGAGCAACCTGGGATAGTGGAGATGTCCCTGTCCGTGGCAGGAGCAGTGGAACAAGATGATCTTTAGCGTCCCTTCCAACCCAGACCATTCTATTCATTTCCCCTCATCCTGTCCCTAGTTCCCAGGGAGCAGAGCCTGACCCCCATGTGGCTGCACCCTCCTGTCAGGGAGGTGTGGAGAGCAATAGAGCTCCCCTGCGCCTCCTTTTCCTCCAGGTCAAACACCCCCAGCTCCCTCAGCCGCTCCTCATCACACTTGTGCTCCAGCCCCTTGCCCAGCTCCGTTCCCCCCTCTGGACACGCTCCAGCCCCTCAGCGTCCATCTTGCAGTGCCAGGCCCAGAACTGGGCACAGCCCTTGGGGTGAGGCCTCCCCGGTGCCCACGGCAGGGGGACACTCCCTGCCCTGCTCCTGCTGGCCACACCATTGCTGGCCCAGCCCAGCGGCCATTGGCCTTCTCGCCCACCTGGGCATGCACTGTGGGCCAGCAGGCCCAGGCCCTTTCCTGATGGGCTCTTCCCAGCCACTCTGCCCAGCCTGGAGCTCCTGGGGGTTGCTGTGACCCAGGGGCAGTACCTGGCACTTCAGATCTTGTTCAGCCTCAAGGATATGAAAGGGGACTGTCTCTGACAGTGGGCCCTGGGGCACAACACCAGTGACCCACTGCCTGCTGGATTAATTCCACCACCACCCTCTGAGCCCAGCCATCCAGACACTTTATTCCCAGCAAACAGAGAACCTGTTAAATCCATGGGCTGCAAGGACGATGCTCTCCAGGAGCGTGCTGTGGGAGCAGTGGTCAAAGGCTTTAGAAGGCCCAGGTACACAACATCCACAGCCTTTCCCCATCCATTGGCTGTTCATAGAAGGAGGTTGGGTCAGTCAAGCAGGACCTGCCTGAACTTGCGCTGGCTGGCCCTAAAGCCCCAGTGGTGCAGCACACATGGTGACATTGCACTCCAGGTAATCTGGTCCACATGCTTCCCTGGCACCGAGGTCAGGCTGACAGGCCTCTGGCTCCCCCAGGTGTCCTTCCAAGCCTTCTCATAGAGGGGTGTCACATTGGCCAACCTCCAGTCGCCCAGGAGCTCTCCAGTTCACCGGGACTGCTGGTAAACGATGGAGACTGGAGCTTTGTGGGCTGCTTCACCAGCTCCCAGCAGAAGGATGGCATCTGCCTAGACTTGTGCATGTCTGGGCAGCATGGCAGCTCACTGACAACTTCCTCCTGCAGTGTGGGAGGGGTGGTTCTGCTCCTTGTTTCTGTCTTCTGGCTCAGGGGGCTGGATATGCAGAGGCTAACTGGGCTTTTGGTTAAAGGCTGAGGTCAGGAATGCATTGAGTACCTCAGCCTTTTCCTCATCCCTGGAGGCTTTGTTCCTACCCCAGTGTGCAATAAAGGATGGAGAATCTCCTTGGCCTCTTTTGGTTATTAATGCATTTGGAAAAGCATTTTTTCTTAACTTTTATGCTGGTGACCAGATTGACTTCTAGCTGGACTTTTACCTTTCTAGTTTCCTGTCTGATTAACTTCCTCACATCCTTGTAGTCTTCCTGAGTTGCCTGACCCTTCTTCCAGAGCTGCTAAACTCTCTGCTCTTCCCTGAGTCCCAGTGGAATCTTGCTGTTCATCCAAGTCAGCCTTCCCTGAACCAGCTTCCAGCACATTGCAATTGCCTCCTTCTCCACCTCTATGACCTCCTTCCTGAGGAACCTCCACCTTCCTGGGCACCCTGGCCCCTCAGGACTGCCTCCCAAGGCATTCTCTCAACCTGTGGTCCGAACAGACCAAAGCCTGTCCTCCACAATTCCAAGGCAGTGGTTTTAATGACCCCCTTCCGCCTTCCTCCCTCCCTTCACTGAGAACTGAAATCAAATCGTGTCACGATCACTGTACCCAAGATGGCCTCAGACAACCTCACCTCCCCCAGTGCTCCTCTGTTTGCTCCTCAAACAGCAGATCCCGTGGGACACCTCCCCTGATGGGTTCGCCTGCCCCCTGTGTCAGCAGGTTCTCTTCCATATGCTCCAGGAACCTCCTGGAGTGTCTCCTGTCTGCTGGGTGGGATTCCAGCAGACCCCTGGTAAGTGGAAGATGGCACTGAGGTTGTAGGCAGTGGATGATGAGGGGTCATCCATCTACCCCTAATGCAAATCCTTGACCACCACTCAGCACTGGTGGGACACACCTGGAGGGCTGGTTCTGGAATCCCAGGATGAGGGAGGCGCGTCCGTACTGGAGCAAATCCGGCAAAGGGCCACCAAGGAGAGAAGGGGACTGGAGCACACAGTACATGAGGAGAGGCTGGGAGAGCTCTGCTGACTTGTCTTGGACTAGAGCAGGCTGGCTGTGTGTTCAGGGTGTGAAACACCTGCCTGAAGGTGGCTGGGTGGGTGAAGGACACAAGTGAGACTCTCCTCCGTTCAGTGCAGAGATGGCAGGAGACACAAAGGGCACGCCTTGAAGTGTGGCAAGTTAGAATGGAGGGAAGGGTGGTGAAACACTGGCTCAGGTAGCCCAGAGTGATTGTGGAGTCCCTGTGCTGGGACAAGAGTTGCCATGAGTCCATCCATGGTGCTTCCATGCATGGAAGGATTTGGGGAGAGGAGAGAGGTCTGGGACACTACAGAGCAATATTTGTTTCCGGCAGCTGAGGAGGAACTGCAGCAGACCCTGAATTTTGTGGCTGTACTGATAAAGGAGGGATTTTATGAATGTGCCAGCAAGTCTCATGCAAGGGAAGGTGAGCCTCCCTTGATCACAGGGTCAAGGGGTGTCTGTCACAGAATAAGGGACACCTGAATTTGGCAAAGTCCTTCCCTGAGGTCCCTGGCATGTGAGGGAGCACTCCCTAATGAACAAGTAAAGTACTTGGTTATAAGAGTTTGTTTGCAAGGGGGCATCCTGTAATAGGGCTTGGGTGGGAGCAGGCAGCTCTGTGGAAGGCTCAGCTCAGTTACTGTGGCAGCTCCAGCAGCAGCGTGAGCACCGGGAATTCTTAGCAAAGGAGGCGACAACAAATCAAGCCATTTTCCCAGCAGACTAGTGCTCAAAGTGTAGCAACACTGGGTTTTCTATTTCCTCCTTTTTTTTTTTTTTTAAATTACTTTTTAACTATCTGGTTTGTTGACAGTGAATCTGTGTGACCTTAGCATCTGTTACTGGTTACATAAAAGATGTTGCACTCTCCCCTTTTCTTTTCCACTTCTGTTCAGACTCCATCTCTCATCGTTCCTTTTCCGAAGGAGAGGGAGCTGTCAGACCATCAAGTTCTCGTCCTCCTCTCAGATTATAATTTCATAAATATATTTTCCAGTAGAAGACGGAATTCTGTGGTATCTCTGAAAGCTGCGACAGGTGAGTTTTGTTACTTCTCTACAGCACAGCCTCTGTTCTAAACCGTTCTGTATCTCTTTGCCTCCTAAAGCTTAAAAATTTATTTAGAGGGTTAACCAGGCTGTGGTGTGTGGAGGGTGGGGAATGTAAAGGGATCTGTAAAAGGCAGGGTGGGCTGCCTTTGGCTGCCTGTAGCACTGGCAGCACATGCTGGCATTTCTGTGTGGGAGGAGAAAACTTTATGGGGATCCAGAGCTGAGCATTTGTGTACTGGCTGCCTCTCCTCTGTCCCCCTGTGCCTGGTGCAGAGTGCTGGCTCCATGCTCTGACATTTGGATGCCTCCCAGTGTGGCTGACAAGTCCTTTCTGGCCACAGGGGAAGCTCCGTATGTGAGCCAGGCACAGTGATCAAGGAGCAGTGACAAATGGGACCGTGCCACCCGGGTGCTCTGTGGTGTTCCCTGCCACTTTGGTTACAGCTGCTGGATTAAAGCTTTTCCCGTTTCCTGAACCTTTCTCTCCTGGAGCGTAGGGCTTTGGAGATGGAGCTCAGGGAGGCAGGAGAAATGATGGAATCCTTTAGGATGGAAGAGACCTTTGAGTGCCTGGGTCCAACCCCAAAACCCTCCTGCCACGTCCACCACTAAACCCAGTCCCTAAGTGCCACACCTACGTGTCTGTTAAATACCTCCAGGGACAGTGGCTCCACTGCTTTCTTGGGCAGCCTGTGCCAATGCCTGGTAACTCTTCCAGGCAGTAAAATTATGAGAAATGTCCACTCTAACCTCCCTTGGCACAACTTGAGACCATTTCCAATGGTCCTAAATGCCACAACCTTCCTCACTGCTTCTTCACGTGCTCTTGCCTGTTGACCTCTGGGGCCCAGTGGTGGGCACAGGAGGTGCTGCTTCTGCTGCCCCTCAGTTTAAGGAGAGGCAAGGCAGCAATGATGATGCTAAAGCTGAAGATGGAGCTCGACTGACTTACCTGTTTGTTGCTGCCTTGTTAAAAATCTCTTCCACTCCAACCCTCCCTTTTGCCAGAAGAAGCAAGGAAGTAACTTGGACTTGGAAGTAACAGGAGTGCGGAGGGAATGCCTGTCCACCAGCAGGATCCACTGGCAGAACTGAGCAGGGCAGAGCCAGTGTGGCCTGTGCAGGGTTGGGAAGCAGCCTTGGAACTCCCTTTACAAAGGCAGTTCTTGACCTTATTGTCTGCATCTGCCTCCTGAGCTGCCCTGCATCCATTCCTTTCCCACTCTCCATCCATCCTGCCAGGCTACACTGCCATGGACAACGGGCCAGGCTCTCTGCAGGGGCAGGTGGTTGGTTTGGAAAGGCAGCAAGTGCCAGCTCAACAACTGGAAGGATGAGGCTTGTGTTTGATTTGGGGGAAGGACACGTTGTGTATCCTCATGTGTATGAGGAGAAAACAACTCCCCTCATGATAACCAGCTGTCAGTGGGCAGCAGTTCCACACAGTGTCTGTTGACAGGGCTCCAGGAATGGTCACAAGGAACATTGCTATTTCCTCCTGCCAGGGCTTTGCGTACGTGCCTTATGTCTCGTGTTGACAGTGACCTGAAGTTCTAGAGGGTGACAGATGAGTTCTCTAATGGGGTTCCCAGAGTTTGTTGTGCACTGCTATGAAGGTGGGACACACCTGTGAAGGAAGGCTCATACTCTGCTGCCTCATCTGTCAGGTTCTTTCTCTTTTTTCCTTCCCTTCAGATCATGACGGCTGTCTCGGGAGAGCAGACTCTGGCTGGAGAGAGAATGCTCAGGATGCCCAGCTGCCTCCTAAAGCTGACCAGGGTGGTGCTGAGCCACAAGCCCTGTGCCCTGTTTATCCTCATCTTTGTGTTCGTATCCCTTGCCTACCACAAGCTGCACTGGGGCCTCGGGGAGGACCCAAAGAGCAGCGACCCCACCTACGGCTTGTCCGCTGAGATCAGCTGTGCTCACTATGCGCCTTCTCCCCTCAACATTGCTGGTGGGCCCTCTCCTTCCACAGGAAATGTGTTTTTTGTGGAGACCTCGGAGCAAACTTCCCCAAGTTACCTCTTCTCGTGCTCTGTGGAGTCAGCGGCCAGGACACACCCTGCGTCAAGAGTCGTGGTGCTCATGAAAGGCTTGGCCAAAGGGAACGCCTCCTTGCCCAAGCACTGGGCTTTCTCCTTGCTCAGCTGCTTCCCCAACGTGGAAATCCGGCCCCTGAACCTCAAAGAGCTCTTTTCTGGAACACCTCTGGCACAGTGGTTCCTGCAGCCTCAGCAGCAACAGGAGCCTCATTTTTTACCCAACCTCTCTGACGCCTGCAGAATTGTCCTCATGTGGAAATTTGGTGGCATCTACCTGGATACAGACTTCATTGTGCTTAAGAACTTACAGAACCTCACCAATGCCCTCGGTATTCAGGATGACGATGAACTGAATGGAGCCTTTCTGTCCTTTAAGGCTAAGCACAAATTCATGGAGCTTTGCATGCAGGACTTTGTGCAGAATTACAATGGCTGGGTCTGGGGGCACCAGGGCCCAGAGCTCCTAACTCGTGTCTTCAAGAAGTGGTGCTCCCTCAGGACTATCACAAGCATGAGCTGCAAGGGTGTGAATGCTCTTGCCCGAGAAGTTGTTTATCCTATTCCCTGGCAGGACTGGAAGAAGTTGTTTGAGGCAGTCAGTGCCCTGGAGCTTCAGGAACTCCTCAAGAACACCTATGCAGTGCACATATGGAACAAACTGAGCCACGGCACCAAGTTAGAGATCCCCTCCCAGGCTCTGCTGGCTCAGCTCTATTCCCAGTTCTGCCCAGCCACCTACGCAAAGATGAAGCAGGACTCTGAAGAGTTGTCAAGGCGTGCAGTGTGACCTGGGGGCCCTTGGCTGCAGGGACATTCCCCAGACTGAAGGAAACCGAGTGCCCTTGACCTTCCCCAGAATTGGTTCCAACACCCCAGAGCAGCCGTGTCACAGCTCTGTGGTTCTGTACCTGACCTTCCTGATATCTGCCTCTGATCCTTTGTGTTTCAAATTTACAGCAGAACCTGACTGCAGCCTCTCTTGCTGTCCTATATGAGACCTGTTGCTGCAGGGAAGGTTGAACTCCTTCATCAGCATCTCTCAGCTGGTGTTCTCTTGGTGTTCTCCAGTGGTTTCTCCTGTGAATCCCAGCCTGAGCAGCCCCTTGTGATGTATCAACAGCTCTAGAGATCCTTGGCTTGCTCTCTGTAGCATTTCTGACTTTGTGAATCACTGCCAGTCAGTGACAAAGGTCACAGATCGCTGGGGCTCAGATCAGAATTCCCTGGCTGGCAAAGATCCTTGCACATGGGGAAATAGATGAAGAGTTTATGAAATTTGCTTTAAGAAGCAGAAAACTCTTTAGATCCCTCTGTGGCTCACTGTGAAGTTGTTCTAAACCTCTGAAGTGAGAAAAGTTCAAATAGTGCTTCCTACAGTTGCTAAATCCACAGCAGTGGGATGATTTGTCTGGGATGCCTCGGGAAAAGAAATAGACAAAAGCAGTTCTTTAAGGAGCAGAAATTATTAATGTCCTTGCTCTGCTGAAGTAGTTCTGGTAGGATACCAGCATCTAAGCAGCCATTGTCACACTCTGAAGGGGCTCAGCATTTCCTGTTTCTGCAGTGCTGTGAGGAGGATTACATCCCTTTCATTGGAATATTGAGCCCAATGTGCAAGTCCAGAGGTCGACATGTCCACATCAACAGAGGGACCAGGTGCAGGGCTCCGAGCAGTGTCCCCTGGGACAAAAATAAAAACTCAGAAGCACACGAAGGTTGGAAAAGACCTCCAAGATCAGGGAGTCCAACCTTCAATTCACTATCACCACAGGCCTGTACCCCAAAGTGCCATGTGTACTCATTTTTTGGAGCACTTGCAGGGATGCTGACTCCACCACTTCCCTGGGGAGCCTGTGGCACACACAGTGCTTAAGCACTCTGAAATTTTTCCTCGTAGCCAAGCTGAACCTACCAATGGTGCACAGAGTGCTGCATCCAGCTCTGGGATCCCAGCACAGGAAGGACAGGGAGCTGCTGGAGCCAGTGCCGAGCAGGGACACCAAGGGGATCAGAGGGATGGAGCAGCTCTGTTGGGAGGAAACACTGAGGGAAGTGGGAGTGTTCTGCCTGGAGAAGAGAAGGCTCCAGGGTGACCTAATCATGGCTCTCCACTGCCTGAACGGGCACCTTAAAGCAAAGATGCAGAGACACTCTTGACAAGGGCCTGCAGGGACAGGACAAGGAGGAACGGCTTCATAGTGACAGAGAGAAGGTTTAGTTTGGATATGAGGGAGAAATTCTTCTCTGTGGGGGTGCTGAGGCCCTGGCACAGGGTGCCCAGAGCAGCTGTGGCTGCCCCTGGATCCCTGGAAGTGTCCAAGACCAGGTTGGATGGGGCTTTGAGCAACCTGGGATAGTGGAGATGTCCCTGTCCGTGGCAGGAGCAGTGGAACAAGATGATCTTTAGCGTCCCTTCCAACCCAGACCATTCTATTCATTTCCCCTCATCCTGTCCCTAGTTCCCAGGGAGCAGAGCCTGACCCCCATGTGGCTGCACCCTCCTGTCAGGGAGGTGTGGAGAGCAATAGAGCTCCCCTGCGCCTCCTTTTCCTCCAGGTCAAACACCCCCAGCTCCCTCAGCCGCTCCTCATCACACTTGTGCTCCAGCCCCTTGCCCAGCTCCGTTCCCCCCTCTGGACACGCTCCAGCCCCTCAGCGTCCATCTTGCAGTGCCAGGCCCAGAACTGGGCACAGCCCTTGGGGTGAGGCCTCCCCGGTGCCCACGGCAGGGGGACACTCCCTGCCCTGCTCCTGCTGGCCACACCATTGCTGGCCCAGCCCAGCGGCCATTGGCCTTCTCGCCCACCTGGGCATGCACTGTGGGCCAGCAGGCCCAGGCCCTTTCCTGATGGGCTCTTCCCAGCCACTCTGCCCAGCCTGGAGCTCCTGGGGGTTGCTGTGACCCAGGGGCAGTACCTGGCACTTCAGATCTTGTTCAGCCTCAAGGATATGAAAGGGGACTGTCTCTGACAGTGGGCCCTGGGGCACAACACCAGTGACCCACTGCCTGCTGGATTAATTCCACCACCACCCTCTGAGCCCAGCCATCCAGACACTTTATTCCCAGCAAACAGAGAACCTGTTAAATCCATGGGCTGCAAGGACGATGCTCTCCAGGAGCGTGCTGTGGGAGCAGTGGTCAAAGGCTTTAGAAGGCCCAGGTACACAACATCCACAGCCTTTCCCCATCCATTGGCTGTTCATAGAAGGAGGTTGGGTCAGTCAAGCAGGACCTGCCTGAACTTGCGCTGGCTGGCCCTAAAGCCCCAGTGGTGCAGCACACATGGTGACATTGCACTCCAGGTAATCTGGTCCACATGCTTCCCTGGCACCGAGGTCAGGCTGACAGGCCTCTGGCTCCCCCAGGTGTCCTTCCAAGCCTTCTCATAGAGGGGTGTCACACTGGCCAACCTCCAGTCGCCCAGGAGCTCTCCAGTTCACCGGGACTGCTGAAAAACAATGGAGACTGGAGCTTTGTGGGCTGCTTCACCAGCTCCCAGCAGAAGGATGGCATCTGCCTAGACTTGTGCATGTCTGGGCAGCATGGCAGCTCACTGACAACTTCCTCCTGCAGTGTGGGAGGGGTGGTTCTGCTCCTTGTTTCTGTCTTCTGGCTCAGGGGGCTGGATATGCAGAGGCTAACTGGGCTTTTGGTTAAAGGCTGAGGTCAGGAATGCATTGAGTACCTCAGCCTTTTCCTCATCCCTGGAGGCTGTGTTCCTACCCCAGTGTGCAATAAAGGATGGAGAATCTCCTTGGCCTCTTTTGGTTATTAATGCATTTGGAAAAGCATTTTTTCTTAACTTTTATGCTGGTGACCAGATAAAAGTGACTTCTAGCTGGACTTTTACCTTTCTAGTTTCCTGTCTGATTAACTTCCTCACATCCTTGTAGTCTTCCTGAGTTGCCTGACCCTTCTTCCAGAGCTGCTAAACTCTCTGCTCTTCCCTGAGTCCCAGTGGAATCTTGCTGTTCATCCAAGTCAGCCTTCCCTGAACCAGCTTCCAGCACATTGCAATTGCCTCCTTCTCCACCTCTATGACCTCCTTCCTGAGGAACCTCCACCTTCCTGGGCACCCTGGCCCCTCAGGACTGCCTCCCAAGGCATTCTCTCAACCTGTGGTCCGAACAGACCAAAGCCTGTCCTCCACAATTCCAAGGCAGTGGTTCTGATGACCCCCTTCCGCCTTCCTCCCTCCCTTCACTGAGAACTGAAATCAAATCGTGTCACGGTCACTGTACCCAAGATGGCCTCAGACAACCTCACCTCCCTCAGTGCTCCTCTGTTTGCTCCTCAAACAGCAGATCCTGTGGGACACCTCCCCTGGTGGGTTCGCCTGCCCCCTGTGTCAGCAGATTCTCTTCCATATGCTCCAGGAACCTCCTGGAGTGTCTCCTGTCTGCTGGGTGGGATTCCAGCAGACCCCTGGTAAGTGGAAGATGGCACTGAGGTTGTAGGCAGTGGATGATGAGGGGTCATCCATCTACCCCTAATGCAAATCCTTGACCACCACTCAGCACTGGTGGGACACACCTGGAGGGCTGGTTCTGGAATCCCAGGATGAGGGAGGCGCGTCCGTACTGGAGCAAATCCGGCAAAGGGCCACCAAGGTGAGAAGGGGACTGGAGCACACGGTACATGAGGAGAGGCTGGGAGAGCTCTGCTGACTTGTCTTGGACTAGAGCAGGCTGGCTGTGGGTTCAGGGTGTGAAACATCTGCCTGAAGGTGGCTGGGTGGGTGAAGGACACAAGTGAGACTCTCCTCCGTTCAGTGCAGAGATGGCAGGAGACACAAAGGGCACGCCTTGAAGTGTGGCAAGTTAGAATGGAGGGAAGGGTGGTGAAACACTGGCTCAGGTAGCCCAGAGTGATTGTGGAGTCCCTGTGCTGGGACGAGAGTTGCCATGAGTCCATCCATGGTGCTTCCATGCATGGAAGGATTTGGGGAGAGGAGAGAGGTCTGGGACACTACAGAGCAATATTTGTTTCCAGTGGCTGAGGAGGAACTGCAGCAGACCCTGAATTTTGTGGCTGTACTGATAAAGGAGGGATTTTATGAATGTGCCAGCAAGTCTCATGCAAGGGAAGGTGAGCCTCCCTTGATCACAGGGTCAAGGGGTGTCTGTCCCAGAATGAGGGACTCCTGAATTTGGCAAAGTCCTTCCCTGAGGTCCCTGGCATATGAGGGTGCACTCCCTAATGAACAAGTAAAGTATTTGGTTATAAGAGTTTGTTTGAAAGGGGGCATCCTGTACTTAGGGCTTGGGTGGGAGCAGGCAGCTCTGTGGAAGGCTCAGCTCAGTTACTCTGGCAGCCCCATCCGCAGCATGAGTGCTGGGAAATTTTAGCAAAGGCGGAGAAAACAAAAAAAACCCCAAAAGTTTTCCTGCCACAGACTAAAGTTTAATGTGTCGTGACAATGAGGTCTGAATTTCCTCTTTTTTATGATTACTTTGTAATTAGATGACTTCTTTGCCGCGCTACGTATATCCTTTTTTTGAGCTACTCACTGGAGTGATGTCACATCCTTCATCTATTGTGTTTTTCCACATATTCAGACTTTTTCTCTTGCCATTTCTTTTCAGAAGGAGGAAGTGCCAGAACACAGAGTTGGAGGTGCCCTCACAGACACCAACCTCTTAAAACTCTTCTGCAGCTAAGCAGTGGATTCTGTGGTGTCTTGAAAGCCAGGACAGGTGAGTAGAGTTTGTAATTTCTTTGCAAAGGCACATGTGTTTTCAGAGGAAGAGACAGAGACAGGTTTCCTGTATTTGTTTTGTAAAAGAATTGCACAGGCTATTGCAGCGTTGAAATCGATGCTCTGTCTGCTCCAAAAGTAAAAAGGTATTTCTAACTTTATAGAGATGTGACAGGAGTAAAGTTTGGTCTTTTGCTCAAAATGCATCGACAAGTTCGAACCTTGCTTGTGGCCAGATGAACGTGGCGCTTTCCTGCCCCTCTACTGCACAGGAACTTCTCCCCAAGTCTGTTCCGCTCTCTCTTCCTATGCTTGCAAAGCAAAAACTTATTTAGATGTTAACCAGGCTGTGGTGTGTGGAGGGTGGGGAATGTAAAGGGGTCTGTAAAAGGCAGGGTGGGCTGCCTTTGGCTGCCTGTAGCACTGGCAGCACATGCTGGCATTTCTGTGTGGGAGGAGAAAACTTTATGGGGATCCAGAGCTGAGCATTTGTGTACTGGCTGCCTATCCTCTGTCCCCCTGTGCCTGGTGCAGAGTGCTGGCTTCATGCTCTGACATTTGGATGCCTCCCAGTGTGGCTAACAAGTCCTTTCTGGCCACAGGGAAGCTCCGTATGTGAGCCAGGCACAGTGATCAAGGAGCAGTGACAAATGGGACCGTGCCACCCAGGTGCTCTGTGGTGTTCCCTGCCACTTTGGTTACAGCTGCTGGATTAAAGCTTTTCCCGTTTCCTGAACCTTTCTCTCCTGGAGCGTAGGGCTTTGGAGATGGAGCTCAGGGAGGCAGGAGAAATGATGGAATCCTTTAGGATGGAAGAGACCTTTGAGTGCCTGGGTCCAACCTCAAAACCCGCTCTGCCACGTCCACCACTAAACCCAGTCCCTAAGTGCCACACCTACGTGTCTGTTAAATACCTCCAGGGACAGTGGCTCCACTGCTTTCTTGGGCAGCCTGTGCCAATGCCTGGTAACTCTTCCAGGCAGTAAAATTATGAGAAATGTCCACTCTAACCTCCCTTGGCACAACTTGAGACCATTTCCAATGGTCCTAAATGCCACAACCTTCCTCACTGCTTCTTCACGTGCTCTTGCCTGTTGACCTCTGGGGCCCAGTGGTGGGCACAGGAGGTGCTGCTTCTGCTGCCCCTCAGTTTAAGGAGAGGCAAGGCAGCAATGATGATGCTAAAGCTGAAGATGGAGCTCGACTGACTTACCTGTTTGTTGCTGCCTTGTTAAAAATCTCTTCCACTCCAACCCTCCCTTTTGCCAGAAGAAGCAAGGAAGTAACTTGGACTTGGAAGTAACAGGAGTGCGGAGGGAATGCCTGTCCACCAGCAGGATCCACTGGCAGAACTGAGCAGGGCAGAGCCAGTGTGGCCTGTGCAGGGTTGGGAAGCAGCCTTGGAACTCCCTTTACAAAGGCAGTTCTTGACCTTATTGTCTGCATCTGCCTCCTGAGCTGCCCTGCATCCATTCCTTTCCCACTCTCCATCCATCCTGCCAGGCTACACTGCCATGGACAACGGGCCAGGCTCTCTGCAGGGGCAGGTGGTTGGTTTGGAAAGGCAGCAAGTGCCAGCTCAACAACTGGAAGGATGAGGCTTGTGTTTGATTTGGGGGAAGGACACGTTGTGTATCCTCATGTGTATGAGGAGAAAACAACTCCCCTCATGATAACCAGCTGTCAGTGGGCAGCAGTTCCACACAGTGTCTGTTGACAGGGCTCCAGGAATGGTCACAAGGAACATTGCTATTTCCTCCTGCCAGGGCTTTGCGTACGTGCCTTATGTCTCGTGTTGACAGTGACCTGAAGTTCTAGAGGGTGACAGATGAGTTCTCTAATGGGGTTCCCAGAGTTTGTTGTGCACTGCTATGAAGGTGGGACACACCTGTGAAGGAAGGCTCATACTCTGCTGCCTCGTCTGTCAGGTTCTTTCTCTTTTTTCCTTCCCTTCAGATCATGACGGCTGTCTCGGGAGAGCAGACTCTGGCTGGAGAGAGAATGCTCAGGATGCCCAGCTGCCTCCTAAAGCTGACCAGGGTGGTGCTGAGCCACAAGCCCTGTGCCCTGTTTATCCTCATCTTTGTGTTCGTATCCCTTGCCTACCACAAGCTGCACTGGGGCCTCGGGGAGGACCCAAAGAGCAGCGACCCCACCTACGGCTTGTCCGCTGAGATCAGCTGTGCTCACTATGCGCCTTCTCCCCTCAACATTGCTGGTGGGCCCTCTCCTTCCACAGGAAATGTGTTTTTTGTGGAGACCTCGGAGCAAACTTCCCCAAGTTACCTCTTCTCGTGCTCTGTGGAGTCAGCGGCCAGGACACACCCTGCGTCAAGAGTCGTGGTGCTCATGAAAGGCTTGGCCAAAGGGAACGCCTCCTTGCCCAAGCACTGGGCTTTCTCCTTGCTCAGCTGCTTCCCCAACGTGGAAATCCGGCCCCTGAACCTCAAAGAGCTCTTTTCTGGAACACCTCTGGCACAGTGGTTCCTGCAGCCTCAGCAGCAACAGGAGCCTCATTTTTTACCCAACCTCTCTGACGCCTGCAGAATTGTCCTCATGTGGAAATTTGGTGGCATCTACCTGGATACAGACTTCATTGTGCTTAAGAACTTACAGAACCTCACCAATGCCCTCGGTATTCAGGATGACGATGAACTGAATGGAGCCTTTCTGTCCTTTAAGGCTAAGCACAAATTCATGGAGCTTTGCATGCAGGACTTTGTGCAGAATTACAATGGCTGGGTCTGGGGGCACCAGGGCCCAGAGCTCCTAACTCGTGTCTTCAAGAAGTGGTGCTCCCTCAGGACTATCACAAGCATGAGCTGCAAGGGTGTGAATGCTCTTGCCCGAGAAGTTGTTTATCCTATTCCCTGGCAGGACTGGAAGAAGTTGTTTGAGGCAGTCAGTGCCTTGGAGCTTCAGGAACTCCTCAAGAACACCTATGCAGTGCACATATGGAACAAACTGAGCCACGGCACCAAGTTAGAGATCCCCTCCCAGGCTCTGCTGGCTCAGCTCTATTCCCAGTTCTGCCCAGCCACCTACGCAAAGATGAAGCAGGACTCTGAAGAGTTGTCAAGGCGTGCAGTGTGACCTGGGGGCCCTTGGCTGCAGGGACATTCCCCAGACTGAAGGAAACCGAGTGCCCTTGACCTTCCCCAGAATTGGTTCCAACACCCCAGAGCAGCCGTGTCACAGCTCTGTGGTTCTGTACCTGACATTCCTGATATCTGCCTCTGATCCATTGTGTTTCAAATTTACAGCAGAACCTGACTGCAGCCTCTCTTGCTGTCCTATATGAGACCTGTTGCTGCAGGGAAGGTTGAACTCCTTCATCAGCATCTCTCAGCTGGTGTTCTCTTGGTGTTCTCCAATGTCTTCTCCTGTGAATCCCGGCCTGAGCAACCCCTTGTGATGTTTCAAGAACTATAGCAACCCCTTGCTCTCTTTTCATTTGAAATTTTCACAGAATATTCTGTGTTGGAAGGGACCCACAACCATCTTGGGTCCACCCCCTGGCCTCTCCAACAATCGCGCCCTGCGCATGACAGCGTCATCCTTGGGCCTGTGACCATTCCCTGGGGAGCCTGCTCAGTGCCCCAGCACCCTCTGGGGGAAGAACCTTTCCCTGATACCCACCCTGACCCTCCCCTGACCCAGCTCCAGCCATTCCTGGGTCCTTTCCCTGGTCACACAGAGCAGAGATCAGGGCCTGCCCCTCCTCTTCCCCTCATGAGGAAGCTGCAGAACTGCTGTGAGCTCTGCCCTCAGTCTGCTCTTCTCCAGCTGAACAGACCAAGTGCCCTCAGCTGCTCCTTGTGTGGTTCTCTCTTCAAGCCCTTCACCATCTCCAAAACCCTACTTTGGACTCTCTCAAACAGCTTTAGATCTTTCTTATATTGTGGCACCCAAAACCACACACAATATTCAAAGTTAAGCCGCCCCAGCCCAGAGGAGAGCGGGACAATCCCCTCCCTGGCCTGGCTGGCCATGCTGGGCCTGGTGCCCAGGACAGGGCTGTCCCTCCTGGCTGCCAGGGCACTGCTGGCTCATGTCCAGCTGGCCATCAACCCCTGTTGTATTGCACTAAATAGTTTATTTAGTTGTTGTTTTGCACTGGGTTGGTATTTTGCACTGAATAGTATGTTTGTATCCTCATTGGATTCCCCTCCTGTATCACATGTTCTTCCCCCCCCCCCAGCACCGGTGGAGGTCTCTCCCCGGGTTACCCCCTCCCCTCATCCCTCCCATCACTTGTATTCCTATTGGCTGTGTTCCCTCTTCTCCACCCTCTCCCCTCATCCCTCCCATCACTTATATCCCATTGGCTGTGTTCCCTCTTCTCCACCCCCTTCCCCTGTGTTTAAAATCCCCGTTATCACACAATCTTTCTCTTTTTCCTCTGGTCTTCTTGGCCTCCCTTGGACCCCGTGGAGTAATTCCACTATAAAGCAGTGGGATTTTTGGTCCTGAGGAGAAGAGCGCCTCAAGTCTTTCACTTTTGTCCTTGTAAGGCTGCGAGGGGCCAGGGTCCAAAGCTAGCGAGATGGGACCTGAAAGGCCCCGAGAGATGAGCCTTACAAACCCCCAGGTCCCTTTCCACAACAATGCTCTCCAGCCTCCCATTCCCAGTCTGTATGTACATCCAGGGCTGTTCCATCCCAGCTGCAGAGAATCCCTTGCCTTTTTTAACTTCACACAATTGGTGACCAAGGCTCTCTGCAGAGCCTCTTCGCCCTTGAGGGAGTCAGCAGCTCCTCCCAGTTTTGTACCATCTGCAAGCTTACTTAGTATCCCTTTCTGTCCTGCATTCCCGCTTTTTATGAGGACTTTTAAGAGAGCAGGGCCTAAGACGGCACCCCGTGGAACCCCACAAGTGATAGGCTGCCAGTCTGCTGTCTCCCAGGTGCTGTCCTTCTTTGTGCTGACCCATGAACCAGTTTGCTCAGCCATCACATGATGTGTTTATCCAGCTGTGGGCTGCACGCTGAGATAGATTATATCCAAAGCTTTACTGAAATCCAAAAAGATTACATCTACTGATGTTTTTGGATCAACTGGGTGAGTTACCTTAGCATAAAAGGTAATTAGTTTTGAAAACCAGGACTTTCCTCTCATGATGTGCTGGCTGTGACCAATGACTGTGTTGTCCTTCACATGTTTTCCAATACCTCCCAGAATAATGATCATCATCTCCATAATTTTACCAGGCACTGGAGTGAGACTGACAGGCCTGTAGCTTCCAGGGTCATCCTTCATGCCCTCCTTGAAAACTAGGACCTCTCCAGATTCTCAAGACTGTTCAAAAATTATCAAGAGATGCCTCGTGATGATATCAGCCAGCTCTTTATGTATTCTCACATTAATGCTCTGATACCCCATAGACCTATAGAGATCCAGCTGGAGCAGCAGATCCCTCACACCTTCAGGGTTAATTCAGAGTTTACCATTCTCATAGTCACAATCCTCCAGCTCAGGGTGCTGGGACCTCCTTAGTCCATCATCAGTGTTGAAGACAGAGGCAAAGAAAGCCTCAAACATCTCTACCTTGTCCATGGCCCTGTTTGTGAGGTGACCATCCTCATCCTGTAATGGACTGATGTCCTTTCAGCACTGTCTTTTGCCATTAATGTATTTTAAACCCTCTTTTTATTGTCCCCCACATTTCTGGTGGCTTCAACTGCAGTGGAGCTTTGGCCACACAAGTTCTCCCCCTACAGTGGTAAGCAGCATCTCTGTACTCCTTCCACATCACCTGACCTTGCTTCCACTGGGCATACCCCTTCCTTTTTTACCTTATCTCCAAAAGAGGATTCCTGTTCAGCCAAGGTGGCCTTCTGCCTCATTTGCTTGATTTCCAGTTTTTAGAAATTGCCTGTTCCTGTGCCCTCAAGAGCTGGTGCTTAAAAAGTGACCACAGCACTGATGGGTCCCAGGACCTTCAAAAGCATTTTCCCAGGTGTGTTGGTTCCCAAATCACTTCTCAAATCTCAAAATGTAAAATTTTGAGAAAAAAAAAAACAACTCAATTTTTTTTCTCAAAATCTCAAATTCAAGATTTCAAAAATCTCAAATTGATGAACCACAGCCACTACACGAGGGTATTTTACTTACTGGTTCCCTGAGCAGCCTGAAGTCACTTCTTCCCATGTCCAGGGCTGAAGTTTGTTGGCACTTTTCCTCCTGTCACCAGATATTTTAAACTCTATGGCTTCATGGCCACTGTGGCCAAGACAACCACCAATCTCCACTCAAGGGGATCACAAGATCCTCTCTGTTGACAAGCAACAAATCAAGGAGAGAGGGCATCTTTCCGAGTCAGCCCTCTTAGGACCTGTAGCATGAAGCTGTCATCCAGGTGTTTCAGGTATACATAGGGAGTATATGAAAATTGTGCTAAAGACACAAAATATTTTAAGGCCTGCTGTGGATCTGATGACCATCTCCTCACCTAAATGTGTTCCCTGTGTGTCCAGGTCATTGTATTGTATTCCTCTTATGGAATGAGAAAAGATTAAAACATCCTTGAGTTCTGCCTGTGCCAAATCAAAGCTTCTGTCTGGAAGGTAAAGTGTAAGCAATGTGTGGTTATTGTTTTTTTAGATATGCAGGGACTAAAACCTAAAAGAAATATGTGTATCAATTTTAATAGAACTTTTTCCTGAATGCCATTATTTGCTGAAAAGTACAGTGCTATCATGCAGAAGGGAAGACTGATGTAATTTAGATGTAAATTTAATGTGAGCAGGAGTATGTTTCATGGTTTCTCAGACAGTGTCACTGCACACTACTGATTAAACATTCCATTGCAGACCAAAAGAGACGGAGTCATCAATTTTTACTTGAAATGAGTTGTATGAAACAACATATTAACTTGGCTGTCTGGTCCTGTCCACCCCCCATCCATTCTTCCTCTCTCCACCACTCGTCCTTTCCCTTGATTTAAAAAAAGAAGTTTCCTGCTCACTCCACTAATCTTCACTAGTGGTGCCGAGCAGTACTGGATATGCTGTTCCAATGTGGTGCCCATGGCGCCAGACAACCATCTGTAGCTCATACTCATCTATCTTCACTGTTTCACGTGTGACTCTTTCTTCAGACAGCAGGAAAATGACTGTGTAAAGGGCAAATTCGAACTCCGGGCTGACACCAATAAAGGTGCTTCCGACTGGCTTGACTGAGCCCTTCCAGCTGAACTGGATGCTCAAAACTTGGTCATCTTTATCAGGCTGAAAGCATAAATGAAACAACAGAATAATCTCCAACACAGCTGTGACTGGACAGATAGAATTTCTGATTCTAGATTTTTGAGAGCTTTGTAAGATTTAGTCATCCTTGCTGTGCCTGGGTGCTATAGCTGGGCACAATCTTTTCCCAGACCTCGGGAGCATACATGATTGTCCCAGACATCTTTCATGAAAAATCCTTTCTTAGGATTTTTCCTTGTGAGAAGCTGCAGTTTCAACAACCAAATGTAAACAATGATTATCTGCTGCTGTGGAATGCAACAGGTGGATCCGTGATTGGTCTTGTGTGGATGCTTGGATTTACTGACCACTCATGGCAAAGCTGGCTCTCGCTCTCTGTCTGAGACACAGATCTTTGTTATTCATTCTTTTCTATTCTTAGCTTAGCTTAGCTTCTGAAGAAACCTGTTCCTTGCTTTTCTTTTTAGTATAGTCTTAATGTAACATATATCATAAGATAATAAATCAAGTCTTCTGATCATGGAGTCAACATTCTCATCTCTTCTTCATCCTGAAAACCCCCGTGACCATGGTCACACATGATAATTTATCCCAACTAAGCCTCAGCAGTGTTGCAATTCTGTAAACACCAGCACTACTTTTTAAAATAGCTTTTGCAAAAAAAGAAGCTGGAAGAAATGTCATTGTTCATTCTTCTTATACACAGTTATGTACTGTATATACTTATTGTTGTTAATAACACTGAGCCTATGACTGCATTATTACACTTGTTTCATTAGAACTTTTATCTCTGGATCCATTTGTTTTACTTGCAAAGGCTTCCAAAGGCTTGTTCTTACCCTGGTTTTGTTCTTCCGAGCTACATATCCCTTGTAATCAATCTGGTTGCGCTTTTCCTGAAGGTAAAATTGCACCCAGTTGTGCAAACCTAAGATCTCTTTACCATGCCTTGTTTCTCCAACAAAAACATGTTCAAAACCACAAGAATCAGGTCTGTAATGAAGAAGAAAAAAAGAATATATAGGTCTTTTATATGTTTCATAGAGCCATAGAATGGTTTGATTTGGAAGGGATGTTACAGGCCATCTCATTTCAACCCCCTGCCATGGGCAGGGACATTTTCCACTATCCCAGGTTGCTCAGAGCCCCATCCAGCCTGGTCTTGGACATGTCCAGGGCTGGGGCAGCCACAGCTTCTCTGGACAACCTATGCCAGGGCCTCACCATCCTCATAGGAAAGAATTTCTTCCTCATATCCAATCTAAACCCATTCTCTGTCATTCTGAAGCTATTCTGAATCTGTCTTCCAGTTCTGTGGGTAGCAGATGGCACTCAGGCTTACATTTACCTAAATCAGAATAGCACAGAGATTATCAGTGCCCACACCCATCAAACATACCTGTCTCCTTCTTTCCTGGCATAGAGCTGGAACCAGATGTCATAAAGCTGATGTTTGAAATCAGCAAGGTTTGGCCTTGCTAGGTTTTTTTTCAGCAGATAGTCATGAGCTAGCTGAAGAGTAGAAAAGCAAGAGACACATACAGTTTACTTTTTAATCAGTGTTTTCAGTGACAAAAAAGATCTGTGTTACTCACTCTCATGACTTGTGTTGCTAAGATAGCATCAAGGAAACAGTTGTTTTCAACTATTTCTTCTGGAGTCACTACTTCTGCTACACCAGTTGATGTCTCATAGTTGTCCAATAAGGAAATAAAGGCTGCAGAAAAAGAGAAACTTTCAGTCTGCTCATATGCCTGATCCAGACATTAGAGTGCCATCATAAAAAGTCACCATAGAATATGTCTTGACAGCCCTTAGAGAAAGCCATTCCTTCATATGTCAGATTCTACTCTCAGGTATACTGTTAAGTGTAGGCCTCAAGGTGACTCAAGGCCAGATCACTGCTGTACTTTTTATAGATCTTTTTAAAGATAAACAGCTATTGAGCTTCCTTATGGACCCAAGGGCTGAAATAATAATGACCTACCAAAACAAATCACGTCTGCCCACCACAATTATAAACACAAGCTTAGGACCTTGAGCTATGCTGGCACAAGGTTTTGTGGGCATTATTTCAGTAGAGGAATAACAGAGCATAAACCAATATCAGATGTCTTGAGCTTGATAAAAATTAGGGAAGGAAACATACATTCATAGACATGGCTAAAGTGTAGCCCCCAACAGAAATGCAAGACCTAGCTGTGGGTCTGGTACTATCTGAAAGGGCTTGGAAGTTGTGACTAAGAGAGCAAAGATGAATTCGGTGTCTTTTTCAATGCATAGAATCATAGAATGGTTTGGGTTGGAAGAGACCATAAAGATCATCCAGTTCAAACTCCCTGCCATGGTCAGGGACACCTTCCACTATCCCAGGTTGCTCAGAGCCCCATCCAGCCTGGCCTTGGACACTGCCAGGGCTGGGGCAGCCACAGCTGCTCTGGACAAACTGTTCACCATTATGTCCCAACAGCCCTCATAGGAAAGAATTTCTTTCTAAATTCCAACCTTAACCTGCTCTCTGTCAGTGTGAAGCCATTGCCCCTTGTCCTGTCACTCCAGGCCCTTGTCAAGAGTCTCTCTCCATCTTTCCTGTGGGCTCCCTTCAGGCACAGCAAGGCCTCAATGAGATCACCCCAAAGCCTTCTCTCTTCCAGGCTGAACAATCCCAATTCCCTCAGCTTTTCCTCCCAGCAGAGCTGCTCCATCCCTCTGATCCCCTTGGTGTCCCTGCTCTGGCCTGGCTCCAGCAGCTCCCTGTGCTTCCTGTGCTGGGCCCAGGGCTGGATGCAGCCCTGCAGGGGGGGCTCAGCAGAGAGGGGCAGAGGGGCAGAATCCCCCCTGCCCTGCTGCCCTGGGGCTCTGGGTGCAGCCCAGCACAAGGGGGCTCTGGGCTGAGGCAGGGCCAGCTCTGACCCACAGCACGCCCAATCCTTCTGCCAGGGCTGCTCCCTCTGCTCATCCCCTGCCTGGATTGATCCCTGGGCTGTTCTGACCCAGGTGCAGCACCAACACTTGCTATTGTTGAACCCTGTGAGATTCCCTTGGGCCACTTCTGGAGCTGGTAAGTGTCTCATCCCTTTTACTTTGTAGTGGAAGAGCCAGAGAATTCAGATTTTGCCTGGGGCACAAAGGGATGCTCCTCCTGAGGCTCTGGTACAGGTAATCTCCAAACAACTGTTACAAAAACTCTCTTCAAATGACGTGCAGTCTGATGATGCTCACCACCATCCAAATTATATACAATGTTATATTTTAGGCAAATATGTCAAATACAGCACAGATTTTTTTCATATCACATCCACCATTAACAAAAGAACAGGTCTCACTTGCAAAAGTTTTTATGCTCCTCAGGTGTTCTTCATTTACATTGTGAAACAGATGTCTGGCTGCATTGTCCTGGACAGCCCTGTCCCCTTGCTGTGCTGGACCTGCTTTTCCCTAGCAAAAATGGAGGAAAACAAGGAGTAAGATGTCCTTAGAGGAAACAGTGGCTGCCTTTGTGATAATCAAACCAAACCCCATAATGCCATCAGGATTATTTGCTAGGAATTGTCTTCCTGTAAAATGAGAGACAATATTACAGAACTACCAGCATAAAGAAAAAAGACAATCTCTGACATCTGTAAGAGCCTGAAATTTCTGTTTCCTCAGAGATTATTGTAATGGCCCATGTGATAGTTCAGTTCTGCTCAGTAACCAGCTGTGCAATTATACTATATAAATCAAAAATGGTAAACAGTATTAATGTAGAGCAAGTAATGTGGTCCCTCCCACCACAAATAAATACAAAGGAGATTTGGGTGCCTTCTGTCTCTGCAATTTTAAGGAGGCTTTCCTGATAATTTTCAAATTTCTATTTCATAAAGGGCTTTCTGAAGGAAAGAAGATAGTAGATGAGTAGCAGCTTGTTAACACAGGCAAGAGGTACTAGAGCCTTCTTCTGACAAATGGAGAAACCATATGGCAGAAGTTTTCCCCACACACAATTTGACTTGAAGTAGGTACCACTATTTCAAGTTTATCAGCAACAGGAAATTATCTGTTATAATATGAAGCAACATTGGAATAAAGTGTTTGAGTAACATCGGAATAAAGTGTTTGAGTAGCATCAGAATAAAGTGAGTTCTTGTGTGAGTACAAAAGTGGATTGTGAATATTCTGGTCTGTTGCAATTTGTGGCCAAAACACATGGTCATGTTTGCACTGCACTGAGATAGCAAGGAGTGAAATGGCTGCTTATGAAATCTCACTCCTCTCTCACATTTCCCTGGGACTGGAAGCAACAGTATTGAAATATTCACCCACCCCTCTCTGCTACTCCCTGCTCTCCCAGAGAAACCCAGGAATTTCTCAAATTCCTCCCTTATTCCCCTAAGAATGACTTGGGACCTATCTCCCTTTCTCCCTCACTGCTAATCACCCACACCCCACACACAAGCTGTCATTCACACACTGAAACACACAGGGTGGAGCAGAACATCTCTAGTGCTGCTCAAAGTGTGGTTAACACTGAATTCAGACCATTTCTCAGGGTGTCACCTTTTTGGGTCTTGAAAACCTCCAAAGATGGAGATTTCACAGCTTCTCTGAGCATCCTGTTCCTTTGTCTTTGTTGAATTTCATGATGTTCCTTCCCTAGCATATTCCTCCAGCCTACCTATGTCCAGTGGAAGAGAAGCCCTGCATATGAGCCTACCAACTTCATCACCAGTTTGCTGTCATCTGCAAAACTGGAAGAGTTGCACGCTAGTTGTTCCTCCTCCAGCTCACAGATAGAGAGATGAAATATTACAGACCCAAGACAGACACCTGAAAGACTCCACTTGTAACCAAGGTCCAGGTAAGTGTGAACCATTTGTGTTCTCTGTACTGTTCCCTCTCCTAAGGGATGCTTTCCCCACTGGCCATGACAAAGCACAGGCAACTTTTTAAGCAAAAGGCACTTTTGAAGGCACCTTTTCCTGCAGCACCACGCTGCCCTTAATCCTGACTTGGCAATTGGTTACCTGCACATCAATTGTGTAGTCTCTCCCAGGCCTAAGGCGGTGAATATCTGCATCCCACATCTCATTGAAAAGCTTAGAAAGTTCACGATTTAAGGCCTTCCTGCCAAGAAACACAGAGGAATGCATGTAAGGCACAAAAAAAGGCACGTGCTGTTATTTCTGCAAGTCACTTCTAATAGTGTAGAGTCTTCTAATGCCTCTCCATGTTCTGGATATCAGCCTGGCATCAAGTTTCTCTTTCTCCCCACACCTTCCTGTCAGTGCCACTGTAAAAACCACAATACCTGTGGTCCACATTCCTTTTTAAAGAATGCAGGTAACCTGTAAGGAAATCTGAGTCTTCCCTTAGACTGTCATACAAAAAAGTTCTTGTTAAGTTCCTGGGGTTTTCCATGCAATGAAACAAAAAGGAAGATGGTTGTGTTTCATTCCCGAGGATTCTGTGCACAAACCAGAGGCAAGCAGGAGATTGTTCCCAACATGCAGCAACACTGCCAACAGAACAGGAAGCAAAAAATTCTCCCTATGATGCTTTTCTCACAGCAATCTTATAAACTCTTCCCTTCTTCCTTCAGGCAAGATTCCACATAGAATGTTTTCCTGTGCCATGGGATTATCCCAGCATAAAGGTAGTGGTGACAAAGGGTAAGTAAGGCTCTAAATGCCATGTCTGCATACAATTAAAATCCCTTATGTACTGATCTCTGATGCACATACCCACCCCAGCTTCTCCTTCCCTAATTTTTAATGGAGTCTTGTCCTGCATAATTGTGTACAGTTTTCAGAAGTCTGTCCATTCATCTATCAACAAAATTTAGGTAGGGTTGTGTGTTGGTTTTGCATGGCCTGGTTTTTGGTAGCTGGGGAGGGCACAGAGGTGGCTGCTGTGAGAAGCTGCTGGGAGCTTCCACTGTGTCCAGCAGAACCAATCCCTGGTGGCTCTGAAGATGGACATGCTGCTGGCCAAGGCTGGGCCAGTTAGAGGTGATGGTGAGGCCTCTGTCATAACTGATTCAAGAAGAAAATCAGCACAAATTTGGCACAGCTCTATTCCTAGCCAGAGAAGAGGAGGAAGTGAGAATATGTGAGGGAAACAAGATGGTGACACCAAGGTCAGTGCAGAAGCAGGGGAGGAGCTGCTCCAGGCACCAGAGCCGAGGTTCCTCTGCAGGCCATGGTGAGACCATGGTGAAGCAGCTGTGCCCCTGCAGCCCATGGGGATCCACAGGGAATGCAGAGATCCACCCCCAGCCCGTGGGGCAGGTGCCCATGCTGGAGCAGGTGGATACCTGGAGGAGGCCACGATCCAGTGAAAGACCCACTGGAGAGAGGGGGCCCTTGATCCTAAGCTGGAACAGCCTGTCCTTGGAGGACTGCACCCCGTGGAGGGAGAGACCCACATTGCAGCAGTTTTGGGAGGACTGCTGCTCATGAGATTGGGACTCACACTGGAGAAGTTCACTGAGAACTGTCCTCCGTGGGAAGGAACCCCACAGTCTTACAGGGGAAGGACTCCTCTTCCTGAACAGCAGAAGATCTTGGGTGATGAGCTAACCAAAAACTCCCATGCCCTGTCTCCCTGCACTGTTGGTGGGAAGGAGGGAGGGGCTTGGAGGAAAAATGTGTTTTAATGGCTTATTTTGCTTCTCATTATCTTCCTCTGAGTCTGTTAGTAATAAATTCACTTTGTGCTTCTAAGCTGAGCCTGTTTTGGCCTTGGAGTGCTTTCTCACGGTCCTTATCTCAACTCATGAACCCTTTGTTCATTTTTTTTTCTCTCCTCTGCCTAGCTGTGGTAGGAGAGGGTGAGGGAATGATTCTTGTGGGTGCCTGGTACTTAGCCAATGTCAAACCATGACAGGTTGTTAATGTGATGAAGCATCCAGAGGTAGCTCCAGTTTCAAGTATATTATGTTCACACTAAGAGGGGATCAGGACAACAGAGTGGAGAAAAAGAGAGGTGGCTTAATCTTTAATTAACTGACAGTAGAATCAATCAGTTACAAACCAACACATGCATCAAAGCCCAGAGAAGAACCACTTGATAATTTTGTATTCTCCTCCAAAAGAGATGTTTTCCAGAAAAGAAGAAAAGTACAGAAATCTGTCAACAATTGGTATTTCTTTCAAAAAGCTCTTGGAGCAACCTGCCATGACTTTAACAACTGGTTTTCCCAGACTGAACCAAGGCATGTCCAAGCCCAGCTCTGAACCTCTGATTAGTGTTATGTTCTCCTTCTGTTCTGCTCAGGATAGAGATAACTTGCTGCGTCCTCCTGCCAGTGGCAAATTCCATGCTCTCCAGCAGGAAGAGCAAACAAACCTTGTGGCAAAGGCACAAGGGCAGGGCAGATAACCATAACTACAGCAGCTGCCACACCTCAGCCTGCCTGCAGCTGTGGATCTGAGCCGCTGTGTTCCTGAGCGACTCTGGAGGCACAGTCCATTTTCCCTTGGGTTCTCTGGTACTTTGGGATAGCTGTGGATGGGAAATCTAAAGGATCACTTGAATTTTTAACTGGGCTTGAACACGTGTCAATACCTGAAGAAAGGAAAAAGATTAAAAAATCTAGTGTTTGGTAGCCAAAGGACATGTTCGTTGCCAGGGTTAAACAGGAATGTGAAGGAAGAGTTGTGCTGGGAATAGGTACTTGCATGGATCTCACAGTGGAGAAGAAGGAGGCTGTCACAGAGGAGCTTCATTCAGCCTCTGCCCAAAACCCAGGCTCTGCTTGCGCAGTAAGTGGGGCATTGTCAGCACTGGGTGGGCAGCCCAAACGAGGCCCTTGCTCAGTGTCCCAGGGAGCTGCCTCAGCAGCCACCAACAGCAGCAGTTTTATTTATTTCCCGCCATGCTTCCGTATTCTTTCTGGAGTCTTACAAAGAGCAAGCCCTTCTTGAAAGAGCCTACAAACCAACAACAAACAGAAAACTGCTCACTTCAGCAGCTCAGCTGAAGGCCAGGGAAAGGACTGGTGAGCTCACAGAACAGTACTGGAGATGTTTTTCAAACTTCAAGCCTTTACCTTGGACTGCCCTAATTTTATTGGATCACTTTTGTGCTGCATTCTGGACCCTCCTGCTGTCTGCTCCTCTGTATCAGTTTATCCTGTTTGAGAACCATCATATTATGTTTAATAGAGTTTTTACTTTGGAAGGAACTACTACTGGTGAAGAGGAATCTGCTGCCTGCTGAACATCCAGGGTATGTGGAACATTAGGGAGGGTGTCACTCGGGTTTTATTATATTTTGTTCCTCAGGTACAGTATTTTATATACATATCTTTTAGTATGTGTATATTTTGGTAACAGTCACCCATCTAGGAGAGACCTATCATCTCTTTAATACCCACTTGCTCTCAGTCTGCTCTTAGCAGATTTGTCCTGTGTTTATAAAGCACAGTTTGACCTTTCCTTCTTTAGAAATATGATGAAATATCACATGAGCTCAAGGAGTCTGTTCAAGAGAGGGTTACAATAAGAGATTGTAACCTGATTACCTACAGATTTCAATTCTCATTTTTGTTCAAGAAATATACTTCTCCTAAATGTATTTCTCCATTCAGGAAATTGTCCCAGAATTGAAATCACTAAATTTTACAAAGTAAAAGCCTTTACTGTCCTTTATCTCTGCTAGGTGCTACCACAATATCATAATGGACTTTTTCTCTCCTTTTTGTGGTCCCTTTAGTTTCCAAACAGAGAGAGCACCTGTTTATGCTGTAACTGAAGACTAAAAAAATACACTGTTGCCAAAGCAAAAAACTTGTCTAGCAACTTATGGAGTCACCTTGTAAAACTCTTTCTGGATACTATCTCTTTAAAAAGGGCCATAAACTTAGCTTACACATGCAAGGTGAGACAACTTAAATGAGAAGATGCCCAACACCCTCATGCAAATACATGACACACCAGCATGTAGGTAAGGTTGTCCTAGAAAACAGTATTGCATATTTTCTCCCTGGTTTTCAACACAATGGCATGGGTGACTCAAAACAGAGATTTTTATCATCAGTCCTTAATCCCTTCCCTGTGTGAAAGCTCTGAGTTGTTAGATTTATGCTTGCACATAGAATTAATTATTTCTGTGCAAGAAGTCTGGCCAATTGGATTTTGTCCAGTTGGAGCCTTGCTTGGATGTGCTCACGTGAGCAAAGCACCACCCCAGTAACAACACTCAGTCTGCAGTTTTAAGAGCTGAGAAAACCTGGGGGAGGCTCTTTGCAATAGAAATTGATGCATCAGCAGTGTGTTTAGAGCCAAAGAATCTAACATCTCCATCTTATTCTTCATTCTACCTAAAACAATGCTCCAAGAAGAAGACGTTATTGCTATAAATCAGAAATTATTCAAGACATGGAAAGAATTAAAGGTCAGTGGCAAATAATGTGAGAAAGTCAACAGTGTTAGAGCAAGAAGAACAGGTATTGCAAATGGGTCACATGAAGCACAGCAAATAAGGTCTGATTGAGCACCTTCTCCAAAGTAAATTTACTTTCAGACATCCTTTCAACAATATGCAATTTTATACAGCTTTTAACCTTTATATAGAGAAGAAAGGGATTTGGAATATCTGATGAGCAGCCATTTACAAGAAGTTTCCAATCATTCAAAAAACTTAGTTCAAATGTTGTGAAATACATGCAACAGCTTTTATGACTAACAGAAGATAGAAACAATTCTCTAGATTTTTCATCTTATGCTAGTGTCTACGTCTTCTGAGTCGAGTGATTTTTTTTTTCTTTTCATGTAAAGCTTGTATTTAAAATACCAAAAAATACATAAGGCAGGTTTTGTATGTGGAAAGGAAAAGGCAATGTCAAGGGGCAAACATGAGAGTGGAACAATCTGCCAAGGTCCTGGGCAGGCAGATGATGTCTGAAGAACTGATTCTGAGTTACCAGCTATATCTAAGCACAATCTGATTTTAGCATCACCTTTACTTTAAGCTAGTGGTTCAGTAGCCTCACCGATGTTTTACACTGCAGTGAATCAGTAAAACAGAACAGAAAGAGGAAGAGGGTTCTTGCTGTGCTGCATGTTATGTAATATTCACCCTTTTACAGAAAAATATGTCCCATCCCCCCTACCCTGCCTGTTAGAGGAGAATTTGTATGATTATCTCTTACCCACTTGCCATGCTGGGAAGAAGTTTTTCTCTTGGGAAATACTCTGAGCAGGGAGAAGGCAGCCAGAAGCTCAGCAATCCTCCCGCAGTCCAAGGCGCGAGCTGAGCTCCCCTCCCACTCCTCTTGCCCTCTGAGGACTGTCACTCAGCCTGGCAGGAAGGCACAGGAGAGGCAGGAGGTGCCAGTTCCCACAAGAGTCTGAGGATGGCACCACAACTCACACTGCTCTCAGTGCAGGAACACTCACACCAGGAAGTCAGAGGCACCTGTAGCAGGCTTCTGCCTCACCTTCTCTTGCATCATGGATTGTTTGCCAAATGGATTTTATGTCTCTGGAGAAAGTTTTAGCCCAGAAAGAAACAGTGCAAGTCTGAAAGCCTTGAAATGGACAGGACATTCTAGTCCTGTTATTCTGTATCCAGTTATTATTTGACAGTAGAAGGGAAGATGTTAATTAATCTGAGATTAAAAAAAAATCAAAGGTGGTGAAGGACAAAACCCCAACAAACGCATCTCTATTTACAGCTGAAACCGCTCTGTGTGATCTTATTAATATTAGGAGGTGATATAAGCAGGAAATGTTTTAGAAACAGAACTTTGCATATGCCACTGGAAGAAAGTGGTGGCAGGTGCTGGTGCCTGTCCTGGGAAGCTTGCATTTATTATGTGCCTAAATCAACCTTCAGATGGTTTAAAGCTTATTGTTGTTTGGTTGGTACTTGTGACATCTTCTTCTTCATCATAATTAATTTCTGAAAAGCATAGCTTTAGGTCTAAACTAGATATATGTATATAGAGAAGCCAGAATAGCTTGATGCTAGCTACCAGTCATACAAGTGGTTCTGCACCTCTGGTCCATGAACCCCTTCATCTTTGAAGGGCCAAATAAAGTCCCTGGTGATGAAGACACACAAAATTGCATAGGGAACAAGACATGCAGCCCACTTAAAACACTTAAAAGTGAAGCTTTATTTTGACAGTGGTAGGGGAAATTAAAGTATCTCAAAACTGAATATCCTTAATTTCAACAGAAATTTTCTTTACCATCCTCAGTTAGTATTTATTGCAGTTCAGGGTAAACAAGGTAAATGACAAAAATCCAGTGTCCTGGATTTGTCAACCGCATCAGTTTAACAACTGAATGCAGGAACTCTTCTTTTGTGCTTTCATTCAGAATACAAAAGCCAGTGGGCATATTCTGTCTATTAAAAAAAAAAAAAAAAAAAAAAAGCAGCTTCTTTACTCACATTAGGAGAAAGAGCCCAGGTGGGAGCCCAGGGAATTTTCACTTACAAGCAGCATCATCACTGGACTCAATGGTTTTAAGTTAATCTTTAATAAAATTACAGTTCAGTAGCACCACCAGCAATTTCACAACCAACTGTGTACTTGTAAGTATTTTAAAATTTCTGTCTTTTGATTTGGACACTGATATAAGAAAAATGCAGAGATCTTGAGGAGAGTGAAAGAGTGTGTTTGCCAACAGAAACTAAACACTGATCAAAGGCAAATTAGATCAGCACAGAATCTGGGTCATTCCTGGGTCTAATGCAGAAAAAGAGAGTGTGCAGGGAGCAGCCTTGGTATCTACTGGGTGTTATTATAGATATTGGCTTCCTCTGCAGCACAGCCCAGCCAGTGCTTTGTCAAACCCATTGCACAGAGCAGCGGACGTGGGTTTTGTGCAAGAATTGAGGCCAGGCCAGGCCTCTGTGCTCTGTTCCTCTTTTTCTGTCCCAAGGGAACGGGGGGAGTGTTCGGTGTTGTCTCACTCACACGCAGCCAGCATTTCCAAAGGAGGGCAAAGAATTTCTAGAAGTTCTGCCTGACAAAACCCCCACCTCAAGCATCAGATGCTGACCTTTGCCAACGTAAAGGATCAAGGAGATCCTGGGAATGAAACATGTTTCTAAAGCATGTAGGCATCTCTGTGCATTTCTGGCCTAAATATTTTACTCTTCTGGTCACGGTGGCCAACGAATAAGTGTTGGTTTGTCACCTCTAGTCTGGTTCTTACATTTCCCTGAGGGGAGAAAGAGTTATTTAAACCTCTCTGATAAATCTAGAGAGGTGTGAGTGAGAACACTGAGTTTTACAGGCTTCCAGACCAAAGCAGGCAGGGCTCCCACCAGCACAAAGGGCGCGTTGGGGCTGGACAGGCTCGCTCAGGAAGACTCAGTAAAAGCTGCCAGCTGGAACAAGCACCCTGCAGAGCTACAGCTTGCTCAGCCCTTTGCCAGGAAAAGGCAGAGCAGGGCTTTGGGTCGCATTCTGCATGGAAAGAGGAAAGTTTATGAGACACTGAGGATGCTGGACATTCCCATGGGAGCTTTGGCTATTGCTGCCAAGTCCCCATAAGCTGACCCACACTGAAAAGCAGTGGAGACACAGCCTGGGCTGGTCACTTGGAAGCCAGCCAGGTCAGAGCACAGAGAAAGCCAACATGGGTACACTGAGGTCTCCACCCTTCCATAAATATTAATATTCAAGCTGGAGCCTCTCCTGACAGATTTTTTCCCAACAAACTCCAGGATCCCTGTGCCTGTCTCAGTTATCTCCCTTTTCCTAAGCCTCAGCCTCTGGGTCCTGGGGTCCTTCTCTGTAGCCAGTGGTGTTACAATCCCTGCACTTACTGGGGAGTTTCTGGTGGAGGAGCTGTCATCCTGAAAGAGAAAACGATGAGGATTACAGAGCCAGGCATGCTCTTGTCATAGAAAAAACAGGAAAAAATAACTCCATCCCTGCAGCTAAATGTGCATACCTGGACTGAGGCACAACCTTCTTAGCATTAGGTTGGTCTGTTAGTATTCTTTCACTTCCCAGAGCTAATTCCCAAGTTTAATAAGTTAATCATGATGGACTTATGTTCTCACAGCCAGATGAGACAGCTGCACACTCAGGAAACCACAAGGATGAAAGAAAATATCTGCTTGGGCACACAGGGGCTCAGCACCTCTGTGTGAGCCTAGGGGATAAGGGAGGACTTTTTTTTTATTATTTTGTTTTTAGGACTGCCGAGCATACACCTTTTTTGATTTTGTAAGGAGAAACTGTCTAGGAATCATTGAAGGCATGTTGTGGGGACATAATATGTGAAGACATATTAATTAAAGAAATTTGAAGTGTTTCATGTTTAACACAGACACAAAGACACATGTGGTTATTAGTCATTAATTTTCACACATCGGTGTAAACTAAAATTTAAGGGAGCCTGGCTGAAACCGTATCTGACTTCGCAGCTCAGTTCCGGTGCTTTTTGGATAAACATTGTCATTAATTAATCCTTAAAGCTGAGAGAACTTGGATTACTCAGCCTGGAGAAGTTTTGGGGTGACCTCATTGTGGCCTTCCTGTGCCTGAAGGGAGCCCCCAGCAAAGATGGAGAGAGACTCTTGACAAGGGCCTGGAGTGACAGGACAAGGGGAAATGGCTTCACACTGACAGAGAGCAGGTTTCGATTGGGTATTGGGCAGAAATTCTTCCCTGAGAGGGGGCTGAGGCTCTGGCACAGGGTGCCCAGAGCAGCTGTGGCTGCCCCTGGATCCTCTGGATCCCTGGGAGTGTCCGAGGCCAGATGGACACTCCCAGGCTCTGAGCAAACTGGGATACTGGCAGGTGTCCCTGCCCATGGCAGCAGGGTTTGGAACTGGAAGATCTGGACAATCCCTCTAACCCTCGGCAGTCTGTGATTATTCAGGCAGCTAACAAAGCGCAGAGGGCGCTCGGGGCGCGCTGCCCTCACGCAGCTCCGGGACAGCCCCGCGGCCATGGCGGGGCGGGCCGGGACGTGACGCCACGTGATGAGGCGGAACTCAGCCCAGCGCGGCGTGTGACGTCACGAGGCGGGGCGGGACAGGCGCAGTTCATCTCAGTTCGTGGCGTCACTAGAGGGGGCGTGGCCAGCACTGTGTATGTCGTCCCGGGGCGGGGCGGGCCCGGCGCGGTTTGTCGCGGAGCGGGGCGGTGCCCGCGGTGTGTCGGGGCAGCGATGGGGGCACAGCTCAGCGTGGTGAGTGCAGGGGGGCGGCCGGGAGCGGGGTCCCTTCCTGCGCAGCCCCGGCCCCGCCCGCAGCGCTCGGGGTGGGGCGGTGTCCCGGGGTGTCCCGGCGTGTCCCCGCTGTCTGGGGGCCGCGCGGTGCCCCCGCGGCGCTGCGGAGGCTCCGGGGCCGTCCCGCGGCTGCCGCGCCCTGGGCGCTGTTGGCGCCTGTGCCGGCTGCCTGGCCGGGGCGTTTTGCCCTCCCAGACCCGCGGGTATCTGTTGTTGTTATTGTTACTGTTGCCATTGTTTTGGAGGCTCTGAACGCTTGTGGTGTTTTCCCTGTCGGGGTAATTTCAGACTGTAGGTCTCGAGTAGCTCTGAGGAAGAAGTTCTTCCCTGGGAGCGTGGTGAGGCCCTGGCACCGATTACCCGGAGTTGTGCCTGCCCCATCCCTGGCACTGTCCAAGGCCAGGCTGGATGGGGCTCTGAGCAGCTCGGATGGTGGAAGGTGTCCCTGCCCACGCTGTGGGAACGAGATGATCTTTAAGGTCGCTTCCAGCACAAACCATCCCCGATCCTGTCTGTGGCCGTGCTTGCTGGGCAGCTGGTTTGCAGCGCTGTCAGCTCCGCACGCATCGCTTCCCTCTTTGCTCAGCTGCCTCTTACGGATCTTTGCTCCGGTGCCCAAACTCTCTGTTCTTCGGGTTTGTGAGAGGGTTGGGTGGAGCTGGATTCCACATGTGCTCGTTTGGGAGCAGGTGCTCGGAAGGTGCATTGAACAGGGGAGATGAGGCTAAAGCTGCACAAGTGAAGAATTCCCGTTATCCTCTCGTTGGTTTCTGAAACGGATGAGAGGAATCTGTTAGCTGCCATTGCTTCAGAACCAGGGTGTGTGAAGCCGAGGGTACAGTGTGTCTCCTGCCCAAGCAGGGTTTGGTTTGTGTGTTTGCAGGGCAGGGCAGTGCTGGGGTGTCGGGCTGTGAGCCTGTGTGCTGGACTGTGCTGTGCTCACCACGCCCGGCACTGCCGTCTCCATGGCTTTTCTCTTTGTTATCACACAGAGTCCTTTTTCCATTAATAAAAATTCCTGCTCTGTTACTAATTCTGCCTTGTCCGTTTGCAAAGATTTGTGCAGCTGGAAATGATGAGTCACGAGGTCCCCATTTAGTGATTCCCGGGCCTTGTGGTCAGCCTGTTGCTCTCTGCTGCTGGGGACCTGATGCTGTGCAGTTACCTTCATTTACATCTTGGTCTGCCCTGTGCTGAGAGTATATAGGCCACTTTTAACCCAGAGAATGTTTTTCTTAGCAAGCATGGCTTTTTGTAAGCATTCAGCCTTCACTTCTTCCCCTTTTTTCTGCCCACCTGGTGATAGATCTGAGTAAGGGACTAAAATAGCTTTCTGAATTAAGGGGGTGTGCTCTGTCTTTCCAGGCCAAATCCCATGAGACTTTTGCACTAGTTGACCATGAATAACAAATTGCTTTCGAGGTTAGTGCTGTGTTAAAATTATTTCTCATTGCCTGACAACAGCAGCTCTATTTTTTTGTTCATTTGAGATAGCCACATTTGGAAATGAAATTGCTTTAACTTATTAATGTCTCATTTGAAACACCTGCTGCAAAGTCAGCTTGCTATTGCCTCCAGACCTCACTCACCTGTTAATTTCTCATTAAGGGGTTTACTTGCTGCTCTGTCACCTTGAACAGCTTCCCTCCCTCTGCCCTTTTTTGTGACTCAATGCCAAAATTTCTTCCCAGAGCTGCAGTAATCTGGTAGATCTATGAGAGTTAAGGAATAATTTTCCTGTAAACCTCAGCTTCTTCAGAAACAACCTGTATGGAGCTATTTCAGTGTTCCCAAATAAAAGTGAAAAGTGCAGTGTGTGTATGGCATGGTGTGCCCTCAGGCTGTACACAGTGATGATACATTTTCCACCTGCACAGCAGCACACTTTAGGAAGAGAGAATTTATGCTGTCCTACAGTTTTATGATTAATAATGTAGGAAGTTTTTATAGCCTCCTGTGGGACTGCCACAGTTGCACAAATGCTATTCTAAAATATTGTTCAGGTCCCTTTAAAATAAAATGAAAGTGAAAGCTAAGCAGGCAGAACTTGGAGCTCATTTTTTCTATTTTTGCTATAGTCATGCTTTTCCCCTCTCCTCTGTTGAAGTGTTTAATAATAAATCACTGAGTCAGAGAGGATTTTTATAAGTAGTTCTGCAGTTTATTCTCCTGCCCCAATGTGAAGAGGGTGGTGTGGTGTCAGAGCATAATCTGTTTCTGTCTTATAGGGCTTCAGAGGTGGGGAAAATGATGGTAAAGGCACAAGAAGGGCTGTCCCTTGGCTGTGTCCAGCAGCTTAGCTGCTTTCCCAGGGAAGGGGTGCTGCTCTGCATGCACGGCTCTGTGGTGGTGGAAGTGACCCCAAACTCTGAGCTGGAGGGTGTGTGCATGGTGCCAGCGCCCAGCAGCAGCGTGGCATGGCTGGCAAAGCCCTGCTCAGCTGCCAGAGAGAGAACAGGATCTGATCTCAAGTGTGAGACCCGAAATTACGGGGTGTCTGCAGCACGTGGGGTGGCCTGTGAAGGGGTCTGTGCAACAGTGGCCCCTGTGTCCAGATGGCAGCAGCTGGGGAGCCTGGGGAGTGGGCACACTCTGCCAGGGCAAAGCCAGCTGCTGGGGGATCCACATCATACAGGTGTGTGTGTATGGAATTCCCACTCATGGACCTTCATCCCCATCGCTGGGGACGGGAACAGGATGAGCCTGTCAGGGCTGCCTGTGGGTGTCTGGCTGTGTTGATTATTGTGGTCTGCCACAGATTTAGGCTGGATATTAGGGAAAGGTTCTTCCCCCAAAAGGTGGTTGGGTACTGGAGCTCTCCAGGGAATCATCACAGCCCCAAGCCTGGCAGAGCACAAGGAACACTTGGACAATGTTCTCAGGAATTGTTGAGGTGTCCTGTGTGGGGTTGGACTGGATGATCCTGATGGGCCCCTCTCAACTCAGGATATTCTCTGTATATTTGGACACATGATACATGTGTCTGTGTGCCTGCTGGAGATGGGGACTCAGCCTCCCTGTGAGGGCACCTGGGGATATGGAGCTGTGACAGCCTCACTTTGTGTCCAGCTGCCAGCCCTGTGCTGGTGTGCAAGTGCCTCAACACAGAAGCAGTGCTAGGTCTTCATAAAGCAAATCTGTGGGTTTGGGATTTTTTTTTTTTTTTTTAGTAACGCTTCCTCTTCCTGCTCAAATAAACTTTTTGGTGGTTAGAGTGCCATGGTATAGTACCCTATTCCCTGTCACCCAAAAATCTCATTCTGCACACGTGTCTGACACTGTTTCTGTGCTGCTGCAGTTGCGTCAGGTTGTGACCTACCCAATATGGCTGATCTACACCACCTTCATGAGGCTCTTCAGGAATCCCCAGCCTGCAATTACCCTCAAGGACCCAGAAGTGAAGTATGCACTGAGGCTGATTGATAAGGAGGTAGGTGCATGTGCAGTGCTGAGCATGACCTCTCCATGCGCTGTGAAATGTTTACAGCTTCTGAAGCCTTGGGTGATGTCCTAACAGGGTGGATACTTTTGTCTTGAGGAAAGGACTTCTTTATAAAAGCTCTTTGTGTGGTGTAACTTGCAGTTCTGCAAGCAGCTTAATTCCAAACAGCTTGGAGTGTAGAATGCTGCTTGGAAATGATCAAACTCTTGGTGATGTGTGTCAGCAGAAATTCCCAAACTGTGCACCACTGACTGGGCTAAGGGACACAAGTCCTGCTGTCAGGCAGAGCAGGCTGCTTTTTCATGGTCAGTGGCATTCAACAGCAGCTGCCAGAACTATGCTGATGCTGGTTCCTGTTACTGCATTGATATACTGCAATGTTTTCCAGGAAGAAAGGTGTTTAAGTCATGCAGTCCTGACAGCACCCAAGCTGTTTCAGCTGCTCTACTCTCTGTTAAAAGTAAAGCTTCCTGGTACAAAATTAAATGCTTGCTCAAGTGGGATACCAGAGGAAGGTCGTGATGCTTTCACGGGTGGATCTTGCCATCAGAAATTAGTAACTAAGCTTGTGGGAAGTGAGCCAAAGCCACGAAAGTTGAAAAGTCTAGGTTTCTATTGGATGAACCCACTATCAAAAGCATGAGACAGATATCTTGGCTTTTCAGGTGTAAAGTCATACCCGTGGATATTTTTAAGGCTATGAGCTATTCAGAAATTTATCAGAAGACTTTAGACTGGAACAGAACTTTGTTTGAGGTGCACTGGTGGCTTGGCTTTGACTGGTTCTGTCAAAGGAAACAAAAAAAAAATACTGTCATTTTGAATCCTGGGTTTGTGGGAACTGAGAGCTTCCCTGTGGCTTGGGCTGGGCTGCATTGCTGAATTTATTTCCCAGGTGTGCTGCAACCACACTGTTACTATAGGCTCCCTGCTTCTCATGAGGTCAGGAAAGGCTGAGGGAATTGGGATTGTTCAGCCTGGAGAGAAGAAGGCTTTGGGGTGACCTCATTGTGCCTCTCCAGTGCCTGAAAGGAGCCCACAGGAAAGATGTAGAGACACTCTTGACAAGGGGCAATGGCTTCACACTGACAGAGAGCAGGTTTAGATTGGATATGAGGGAGAAATTCTTCCCTATGAGGGTGGTGAGGCCCTGGCACAGGTTGCCCAGAGAAGCTGTGGCTGCTCCATCCCTGGCAGTGTCCAAGGCCAGGCTGGATGGGGCTGTGAGCAACCTGGGATAGTGACAGGTATCCCTGCCCATGGCAGGGGGATAAACTGGGTGATCTTTAATGTCCCTTCCACCCAAATCTTTCTATGATTGTGTGATGTGTCCAAATTGAGTCTGCCACACCTGTCTCTTGAACAGAGAAATAGGAGTCTTGAGGCTGCTTCCTAGTGCATAGCATAGGAAAAATCTTTTATAATATAGTTAGGTGTGCTGATTTAGTGCATGCCTTAAAAAAGCCAACAACTTCAGTTTGGCTGGTTGGTTTTGTAATTGTGTGCATAATTAATTCGTTGCCTTTCAGTGGCTTCTGCAAAGCACCAACCTGCAAAAACTGTTGTTCAACTTTGCGTTTAGCAAGGGTGGAAGGCTCCTTGGCACTGCAGCTTGAGACAGAAGTGTGTGGCCAAGGGCTTCCAGGTGCTTAGGGCAGTGCCAAAGGGAAGTGACCTTGTGCTGGAAGTGGATCCTGATCCAAGGCTGTCTGTAATCCAGCCTTGATGACACCTTGCAGGGTGACAGGCTCAGTGTCCTGGTTGTGTGACAGAGAGAGGCTCAGGCGTGCTGATCTTGGTGTTGGGGATTCCCTGAGCCTCCTAGTTTCTCGCAATTGCCTCATGATGCACCAAAATACTTGTGTTATTCACCTTCAGCTAAACTCTCTCAAATTTAATTGGTGAGGTGATCAAGTAGGAATTCAGAGCTTTGTTCTTTCTGCATACTGTTAAAGACAGCATAATAAAAATGCAGCATTATTGGCAAAAGCCAGTGATTTCCATGCAGTGCTGAAATTTCTGTACAGAAACAGCAGCAGTGTTAAATCCACATTAGTTGTCTTTCTAAAGGAATTTTCAGTGGCAGTTACTGCTCCTGAATAGACATAAGTACAGAGAAGCCCTTCTGAGACTGCCAATCCATTCCCTTCTTCCTTCAGGATCTGCCTTAAAACGAGGTGCTGTGAGGAAAATTTCATCAGTCTGACCATAGCAAGGGAAGATGAGACTAACTGTGAAGAACAAATTTGTCTCTATTGGTTACTTTAAAAACAGTTAGGCAAACAAAATAAGGGTTACAAAATCCTTAAAACAGAAAGTCACTGGATGAGGCATTAAGCTGTATGATGTTTCCTTCTTTTTCATTTTTTGCTGTGTTTTCCATTCCTATGAATATGACCTGATTTTTGAAACATAAAATTTACATAATATAAGAAATAATGTTGAGATACTTAATGCCAAAATTTTATTAAAGGTGTGACTTTCCTAGTAAAGATTAGAATAATTATCCCAGCAGGACTGGATATATTGTCATAATTTTGTTCATATCTAAACACAGTGCTCTTTTCAATTTCATTTATGGATTAATTCAGTTTTTACAGGGAAAATACTTCAAGGACCTTACCATAGCGAAAGGAACCAGGTTGCTACTTCCATTGAAATGGTTAATTTATCTGAATTTGAGAGATGAAAATCAGAATACTTTGGACTTGATGTCCTGCATATTTAAACTTGAAATGAGAATTGAAGAACTAATTCATTTATATTTTGTGGCCTTCTCACAGAAGGCAGTGTAAATATCCATATTTGGAAAGTTATCACTTAGTCTTAATCTGCACACAAATATCATTAAGTGTCATTAATTCTTAATCCTGCAGGATGCCAGACTTGTCTTGTTTTAGAAGTGAAATCACAAACATTAAATCCCAACAGCAGAGCTGACTGTTCTGATTTTCCTTTTTCAGGAAGTTAGTCATGACACAAGGAGATTTCGATTTGCCCTCCCTTCCATGGAGCACGTTCTGGGTCTCCCTCTAGGTATGTTCCCTATGATTAATCCAAGTGTTGATGGCATTAATTTCACTAGAAGAGATTTTGTGGGGGTTGTTTTCCCTATATTTTGTATTTGGAATACTGCTCATGTGGCTGGAGCTGTTACTGAGAGCTCTGCAAGATTATCCTTGTGCTGTGAGTAATCTGCAGGCTCTGAAATGCAGAGTATGGGAGTGAACATCCAGCTTGTTTCTGTGGAGAGTGGAGGAACAAACACAGGTCTTCACTTGTACTGTTCCAGTCTCAGCTTTCCAGCATGTGTTATTCCTGTGGGGCTGAATCCCTGCAGTCCCTTTCCATGCCCTGAGGCACCACTCTCATCCACTTCTCCTCCAACATATGTGGTTTACCAAATGATCTACTCACTTCTGAATTTCATGGAAGTTTTGAATCACCCAGGGGTAGCTGTTTCCAAAGGCCCTGCCACGTGGTGTGGTGCCTCCCATAACAGCTTAGTGCCATTGTTTCCTCCTGCTTATATAAAGAGCATTTAATTGTGACTTGTGTTTAATAGGACTTCTGCTTTAACAAGCTGCTGCAGTGATCCATGGCTCCTGTGCTTTGTGGTTGTTGTCAGCACCTTTTCCAGGTGTTAAGCTCCATCTTCTTTGGGGTGTTAAAAATCTCTTGATCTTTTCAATAGCCCTGAAAGCGAAGCTCCTTTCCCTGGCTTGCCCAAAATGTTCATTGAGGAGTGGTTTGCAGGGTGAGACTTGGGAAGCAGAGAGAGCTGAAAGCTGCAGAAGATGGAAAAGTAGCTGGGAGCAGCAGAGCTGCAGTTGGGTGGCAGATGCTGTTTAGTCCAGCATCAGCTTTTGCCTTTTATTACCAAAACCACTGAAAGCTTCATTCTGAGGGAGAGGGTTGTAGGTGGCCCCATGCAGAGGCTGCCAACTTATGTCCTGTCAGTGTGGAGTAAAGCTCTAACAGGTGAGGGCATAAGGCACATTTTCTCTCTGGGAGGGGCACCTTTTCTGCTTTGTAGCAGTTCTTGTGAGGTGTGCCCCAGCAGCAGCCCTGCTGTCCAGGCTGACAGTCTGCAGGGGTCACCAGGGCTCTGTGGTCTGTGCCTGCAGCCACTTCTGCCCTAGAGAAGGAACAGGAGCTCCCTGCTGCAGCTCCCTCCAGGTGTGCCCTAGCAGGATGTCTGTAGGCTCTGCTGGGAGGGTTACTGGAATAAGATGTCCATGTACAGCTTCAGGTGAATTATGGTTGCTCATTCCCCAAGTCACCAGGTAGCACATCTTCCCTCACCTAGCACTTTGTAATCCTTCTGAAGTAAGGAATTGAGCATGCCTGAAGGGTTAGCTGCTTCTGGAGCTAGTGTAATATGGTCATTATGATCACTTGCAAACCAGTTCTTGGTAATTCCCGGTAAAATCCCCTCTGTTGTGTTCCCATAACAGGCAGAGGAGCTGTGCCATCATTGGAGATGCTTTGTTCTGTTGACCTAATGGTGAAAAAAAACCCCTAAAATTCAAAACCTCTCCTTCACCTCCTGGGTAATCTTCACTTAGGTGTCTTCAGAATAGTGGAAATTTATAGGAAAACCTTCCATAGAAATTGGTTATTTTCTTTTTTCAGAAAAAAAATATGTGGACTTTGAGAAGAGAAACTGTTGTAGAGAGCTCAGAGGATGTGTGACAGATGGAAACGTGGTTGCTGCATTCGCATGTTAAGCTGGAGGAATAGCAGGGTTAGAAAAGTGCTTTGTGTCTAGGCAGCCTCAGCAAAGGCAGCTGGAGAGCTCCTGGAAGACATGAGGGATCTGTGGTCAAAGCAAGAGCAGTTACAAACTCAGCTTTAACTGAACTTTACAGCTAATACATTAATAAAGTTGTGTGAACAGCATTTGACAGTTCTCCTCCGTGCGTCCCTTAATTTGCCTGTACAGGAGAGACAAATCCCATCTTTTGAAAGATCTGGGGTACAGTTTAGGTTTTGGTAAATGTAAATGCATGAGTTATGATTGGCACACAGAATTAGCAGTGGAGTTGTCTGTCCTTCCAGGTAGATCTGTGCGTGGCTAACAGCTCTGGCAAGGTGTGGCAGTGTCAGGAAAATAAGAAAGGAAGAAGTGATGCCCCAAAATAAGGTAGTTAGAGCTTTGAGGCTGCATTTCAGCACATCCACTGAAAGAAAAATCTTTTGAAAGAAAATAAGGTTTTGGGGTTTTTTTCCCTGCAATAGGGCAGCACATCTACCTGTCTGCACGGATTGATGGAGCTCTGGTTGTCAGACCTTACACTCCAGTTTCCAGTGATGATGACAAAGGCTTTGTGGATCTTGTTGTCAAGGTGAGATGTCATGCTCTGTTCCCAGGCTGGGCAACTTCTGAACCATCTTTACAGTGCCTTTATGTGAAGTTTGGTGTGCTGGCTTCTCTTCAGTAATGTGCCAGGACCTAAAAAGTTCACGTGGCATTCTGCAGGCACTTCTTTAGTGAGGGTGTCTCATGAGATGCTGCATCATTTGCACCCTCTGTGTAGGCCTGCAGATGTTCATATGCTTTTTAATCTTTCTGGAATAAGGAATTAACCTTGCCTAAATGGGCAGCTGCTTCTGAAGCTAATGGAATTTGGTCATTATGATCACTGAGAGTGATGATCATTATCATTACTGTTCCAGGCAGTGGGAATGATTGATTTAATTGGTAAGAATGTGATTTTGACTCTTGTGATAATGTACTTTTGTTTTGCCTCTGGGTAGCTAAACTACCTATCATTCAAAGCTGTTAGGAATTTAAAATATTAATATCTGGACTGGATTTCCTCTTAGAATTTTGCTTTTTGGAATCACAGTGTTTTGGGTTTTTCTTTATTTTTCTAGCCCCTTTTAAACTTGGGTGTGAATTGTGTTGATTATTATCAATATTTTCTGTGTTGCAGAATTAAAGTGGAGAAATCACTGGTCTCTGCCCAAAAATTGGGGCAGGAGTGGCATTTTGACCTTTTGTCAGTCAGACGTTGCATTTCTTTATGGAGCAATTGTGTTCTTTGCATGAGGAGTGTTTGTGCCTAAAAATTTGAAGGGCAGATACTCTTCTCTGAGCTGTGAGACTGAATTACTTTGTTATTGTTTTTAACAGGTCTACTTCAGAGGTGTCCATCCCAAGTTTCCTGATGGGGGGAAGATGTCTCAATACTTGGACAGCCTGAAAATAGGGGACACCATTGACTTCAGAGGACCAAGTGGCCTCCTTGTGTACAAAGGAAAAGGCAAGGCTGGTGTGGAATATAGAATTTACCCAGAGTAAACAGTACAGAAAAATGTCTTATTACTATAGAAGTGCTTTTTATTGATGCTGTTATCAAGTAAGGGATGGGTTTTTTCCATGCTTATATAGGCACAGTTTATACACTGACAAAAACACTGGGTATTTGCACTGTCCACTGCCAGTATCCCAAGTGAAAATGAACTTTGAGTAGGCATTGCTTTTATGTCCATGTAAAATATCTTCTGTTAGTACAATGCAGTCACTAACGTGTCACAAAAACCTTCTGGTAGTTTTGTGTGAAGCGGAACTCTGACACGTGGTTTTCCAGAGCTTTGTATGAAGCATTCATGTTATTCTGGGTGAAGAGAGCTGTGAATACAGCCCAGCACTTTGGGGAGTTTCAGGCTTTCTGTTGTGTTTGGCTCAAAAAGAGAAAGAAAAAAAAAAAAAACCAAAACATGGTACATATTTTATGTTTTTCTTTAAAATTATCTGCTCAGGGGAAATAAAATCTCTGAGCAGATCAATTCCTTAGTGTAGAGCTGTTTCCAGAATCTGGGCTCGTGAATGTCACTGGGGGTATGGGATGTGAGCAAATGAAAATACAGGTGGTGTGTATGCAGGCTGTGATCAGGGATAAGTCATAATAACCCCTGTCAGTGTCTGATGGTACCACCTCATGTCTTAAAACCACCTTTGCTCTAATTCAGGATATCTTCACCTTTTCTATTCTCTGGGAGGGAAGAATGGCATAGCTGAAATGAAGTCAGCTTAGCAGGATGTGCTGGAAAGGGATATCAGGAGGTGTTTCCTGCTTGACTCAGTGTTTTCCATCTCTTTCTCTTCAGGCAAGTTTGCTATTCGGCCAGAAAAGAAAGCTGAACCAGTTACCAAGACAGTGAAGTACGTGGGGATGATTGCAGGGGGCACTGGTAGGTGTCTGTAAGGATTTGTCTGTGGTTTCTGACAGCTGCTAGATGCACTTGCTTACATTTTCCCACTTGTCCCTTCTTTTACTCCCCATCCTCACATCACTGACCTGCCTCTGTCCCCCAGGGATAACACCTATGCTGCAGATCATTCGAGCAATCATAAAGGACAAAGATGACCCCACCATTTGCCAGCTGCTGTTTGCTAATCAGGTAATTCTGTCCTTTTTTTCTGTTTATAGTGTTTTACTTACCTAGCAGGACTCCCCTCAGCAAATGAAATCACAGAGATACAAACCCTGAGGGGAGAAGTGAACTGAAGTGTTGGAAGCCTCCCATATAAAAGTACAGTGATAAATTGAGGGCTTAGCATTACTACAGAAAGGATTGCTAATGTTTGCCTTCCTGTGACTCATTGCTCTGTTTCTGATCCAGTTTATGACTGTTAAAGCCCTGCATTCCTTTGTGCAAGTTGTTAATGTTTTGGGCAGACTTTCAGAGCTGTGTCTCTTAGTGGAAACATGAAAGGGGTGGATATTTGTCTCCTCCAGAAATTTCAACTCCCCAGCTTTGCAGCAGTGTTTGTCTGTGGAATCTTTCTGTCTGAGGACATCTTGGGTGAGGCTAAAACTAACTGTGGTCTTCAGCAGCTCCCTCAGTTACAGAGCTATGATTCTTCTTGGCTGTCTGCTTTTATTTCCAGCCCTTCTGTCAGTTTTTCACTGCTTCTCCTGCTTCTTGAGGTGTGACATTGTGCATGCTGGCCAGAGCGAAGCTCTCATCCATGGAATCCTTGCAAGAGAGATTTCTTGGAAAAGCCAAGTGTTGGTGTGCTGCTGGGCAGTACCCATTCTTGGCCTGGTGTTCTGCTGTGACTCTTTCTGCTTTTTAATTTCTCCTTCTAATTAATATTTGTGTTTGGATTGAGTCATTATTTGTGGTGAGCTTCACTTCATGCTTGTGGTTTTTAGCTTCATTAGGCTCTCCTCTATTTTTCTTCTCATATTCAGTGTGTGCTCATTCATTTGTGCCATTTTTATGCCTACAGGAAAGATGGAGAGCGACTCTTGACAAGGGCGTGGAGTGACAGGACAGGGGGAATGGCTTCACTGACAGAGAGGAGGTTTAGATTGGATATGAGGAAGAAATTGTTCCCTGTGAGGCCCTGGCACAGGTTGCTCAGAGAAGCTGTGGCTGCCCCTGGATCCCTGACAGTGTCCAAAGCCAGGATGGGGCTCTGAGCAACCTGGGAGGGTGGAACTGGATGGGCTTTAAGGTCCCTTCCAGCCCAGGCAGTTCTGTGATAGCTGAATTATAGCCTGAGGTTTTGCTGCCCAGGAGCTACGATCCAAGTTCTGAGATTCTCTGTTCTGAGGAGCCCTGACAGTGCTCTCTGCTGCTGGCTGGAGCCCTTGGATTTGGCATAAAGTGCAGTGGTACCAGGGCAGGAGGGCCAGGATTTGCTGGGAATGATTCAGAATGGCTAACACAGGGCTGGAGCTGCTTTAGTAGCATGGGAAGCCCACTGCAGCTGGGAGGGATAGCCTGGGGAACAGGTCCCTGCCTGTTACCTATGGAAACATCAGTCCCTGGCTTTAAAGAGTCCTTGCACCCAGTAACTCCACAAACAGGGAGCAGTTTTTTAAAATATTTTAAAGTGTTTAAAACAATGTACATGAGCTCCTACTGTGCTTCTGGCTGGCACACTGTGAGTTGGCCATAGTCAGTAGGAGTTTTTCTGGAGCACCCACAGCTGCAAATCCAGGAATAGCACCTTCTCTGGAATAGCTGCTGCACATTCCTCCTTATCCCCACAGTTATGGACTTAGTGGTGACCTCTGTGCCAAATTACTGTGGCTGCAGGGGATGGCAGCACTTTCAGTCCCTGCCCTTTTCCTTCCTGCCCAGACTGCAGCTGCTCTGAGGAAAATAAGGCTTTCCTTTGGCCTTCAGTGATGCTGCATCAGGGAGGAGCCAAACTTGATACCCTGAGTAATGTTTGTTCCAACTTGATACCCTTTTGGTTGTTCATTCCACATGCTTTTTAAAAGCCAAGCAGTCTCCATATGGCAGTGCTGATGATACTTGAATTGTCAAAAGGTGAAAAAACCTGGCATTTCTGTGTCTGGATGGCAGAGTATGAAGGGGTAGGGAGATATTTCTGTGCAGTCATGATTGGTTTTATGATGTGATAGTGCTAAAAGGTGCTTTATTCTTCTGATTCCCTGATTAAGTGATGGTTCTGCTTTGTTTTATTTTTAGAGGAAGGCATTGCATGGCCAGGGTTTGGGAAAGTTATGAGCCTTCTATTATAGAGTTATGAGCCACTCTGCCACAGGCTAGGCATGGAAATAACTTGGGTTTGGCCTCTTCAGCCTCTGAAATGGAGTTGAATCATCTCTTCCATCTCTTAGGGCTGTGCAGTAGCTGCTGCTCTGTGACCTTGTGAGGGCTGCACTCCCATGCAGGGTGTGATCACTGTTTTCCCTGTCCTGCAGACTGAGAAGGATATCCTGTTACGTTCTGAGCTTGATGAGATCCAGGCGCAGAATCCCGCTCGCTTCAAGTGCTGGTACACGCTGGACACGGCGCCTGAAAGTAAGACCTAGAGTGCCACTGCTTGTGAAACTCAGGAGATCAGTGTGCTTTACAGGAGACATGCTGTGCCATGGGTGTATTTCTGAGCTTCATGATTCATTTCTTAGTGCTTTCGTTGCTTAGTGAATGTCTGAGCAGCATCATTCTCCACGCAGGGATGCACACAGGCTCTGGTGTGAGCAGAGAAGTGTTTCCAAAGCTCACCTCAGGCCAGTGGCAGTGCAGTGTTCTTCCCATGGCTACACCTGCAGATTTACCATTGTCTCCTGTGGAGGGTGACCTTCTTTTCTCCTTCCCCACAGACATAAATACAATGTTATCCTTGTGTTTGGAGCCTGCCTGAGGCAGCTGCAGTGCCAGAGGCACTGTGGAGCTCACAGGCACAGATCCCTGCCTGAGCTTGCTGAACAAGCTTGAGGAAGAGAAGGGTAAACAGTGTCATTCCTTGTGGCTTTCCTTTCTTACCATTCCTTGTCATGCCCACCCACATCAGGATAGATCCACACTCTTATTCAGTGGGACTTTGGGGCAGAGAAGGAAAAGCCATATATGCCTCCTCTTCCTTGTGACCCAGAGTACACCTCTGGTATGTTGAGGGAAGGCTCTGTTTCTGTTGTGTCATCCACTGCAATCAGTGTTCTCCTGGAATTTCTGATTGCCATTCCTTCTTTGGGGAAATCATGCACTGATCTTAGCAGTTGGGATAAAAGTTCCTCCTTGGACCCTCTCAAGACGGTTCTGCAGACTTTCATTGTCATATGTGAAGCCTGACCAAAACTGGGATTAAAAAAATGTGTCCGTCTTATGATGCCCAAAAGTTTGGGTCAGCAGCAGCACGGGTTTGTTCTGTATCCAGGGCTGGGGATGTGATGGTTAACCTGAATCCCAGTAAAACTGACTCACTGCAAGTGTTCCAACTGGGAACAACTTCATCAACAGGATTTCTCCTTTCTAAAGTGATTTGTATCTCTCTTTTCCTCCTTTTTACCTCATTCCCCTTCCCCTACTTTCATTTTCTTTTAACAGATTGGGATTACAGCCAAGGGTTTGTGAACCAAGAGATGATCAGAGACCACCTGCCCCCACCTCAGAATGATGTTCTGATCCTCATGTGTGGACCTCCTCCAATGATCCAGTATGCTTGCATTCCCAACCTGGATAAACTGGGCTATGCCAAGGACATGAGGTTCTCCTTCTAAACACGACTGTTAGTCAGGGATCTTGTGTAGAAGAGAAGGAAAAAAATATTTGATGGGGAACAGGACAAAGTTACAGAGGTGGCTGATGCACAGTGCTGGGAAAATACATTTACATTAAAAATGCTTCATATTTTCAGACTCTCTGGCAAGTAAGACACGTAACTGTGCTAAACTATGTGTGGAGAGGTGGTGATGCCTCGTGCTCTGTGTTGTGTGCTCCATGTCCAGGGAGGACAGTGCAGCTGCTCAGGGCAGCACACACTCACTTACGCTTTTTCTTAGTGCTGTAATAAAGTGGCAGTAATATCCTACTTCCTAACACTGTGCATACCCAGGATTTTATTCAGTATGAACTATGAAAACAATGACAGGTGTTGGATTATTCACCTTGCTTATGCCAAATTGTAATCCTTACAGAGCTCTGAGGGCCAGGAGTGTTTGCCTTGTATCCGTAACCTTTGCAACATCAGTTTAAAGATGCTTGTTGAGTTGAAGGATGCCAATGAACCATTTATGGCTGAAGGTGTTGCAGCTGCCTTGTAATCAAAACAGAGAGGTAGGCAGTGATAAAAAATTGGTTTCCTTTGTATTTTGGAATAGCCTCTCTTAAGTGCAAACACTTTTCCATCCGTCACAGTTCTCATCCCTGAGCAATGAAAGAAACTACAGAAGGTGGCTTTGGGTACTGTTCCACAAGTACCTTGAATTTTTTGCTTGATAATGTGTGGGATACTGAAAAAAAAAATCTTAATTTTGTATTTACTCCTAAGTACCAGGCGATGGCATAGGAGTACAAAAGCAGTTCTTCTGCATGCCATGTGCAGTGAAAAAAAATGTGAGGTGAAAACTGGATGAGATTTTCTTGTTAATTGTTTCCCAGAGGTGGATTTGGGCTGAAGGGAGCCCAGGTTTCATTGTCAGGGGGTTTGGGCAGGCAGCCCTGCTCTGGGTGCAGTAGCACCCAATCACCTCCATGTCTCAATCAGGCAAAGCTCCCCAGGGTTTGCTTGGGAAGGATGCGTGGGAACAGCCTTAAATCACCAAACTGACAGCAAATTCAAGTGTCTCACTAAGTCTAAAACTGTCTCCTAGAAGCTGTTTACTACAGCTTCAATTCTTATTTTTTAATATCCTTTTTTTACAGCAGCCTTTTACTTAGTTTTTAGGACACTGCAGGCATCTTGCATGCCCAGCCTTCTGCTTCTGACCAGCAGAGATGCTGCTGAGGTTATAGAGGTGTCCTGCAAGGAGTCTAGGGAAATAAAAACCTTGTTCTGGTGATGACATCAGAGTGACTGGAAGGGTATTTAGTCATGTGTGAAGTACTGTGGGTGCTGAGGTAGCTACAGGAGTCAATGTACAATAGCAATTTTTTTAAGACTGGGTAGGGATTCGAGGTTATAGCTCACTGTGTTTTCTTTTGTGCCACTACAACAGGTGGGTACTGTGTATTTAAAAGGTTCATTTTTCAGCAAGAATTAAAAAGCAAAGATACTACAGTTAATTTAAGGAACCTCAACTAGATAATACTGTTATTAATTTTATTAATTTGACATTTGCCTCAAGTCTTGAATTTTTGATATATGTTTCTGAGACCTGTTCTTTAATACTATGCTCCAAAGTTTAAATACTACTCAATTTTTCAAGTTTTAGTCCCTTTCTTGGAGGGCAAAAAGCAGAAATATGAGAGAAGTGGTCTTGCTGCTGGTCTGTATCACTGTGGGATATGCATAGATTTTTTTTCTTTATTGTATTTGCCAAGGTCATTCTCATCCTTTTGTATCCTGAATAAAGTTTTGAAAAGCTGAGTTTCATGAGAACTGTTTCATATTTTGATTATTCTTAACTTGGAGTTTCCCTTGGCACCGAAATCAGTGGGTCAATATAACATGTCCTTGAAGGGACATAAGATCCAAGATTGCCAATCCCCAGTTCCTTCAGGATTTGTTCATTTAAAAATTTCAAGTTTAATTTACCAAATTTAAGGTTTTGGCAATTTCATGATCAAAACAACAAGAAATCTGTGAAACTTAGCTGAAGCTGGCTAAATGTGGTCCCTGCTGATGACGAATTGATATAACTCATTAAAAAGGAGGTAGGATAATAAAGTAATTCCTGGCTTTCTACACTAAAAATGCAGTACGGAGGATTCTGTTATCCCAAGGGTTTGGGGGATATTTGGCACAAATTTATGGTGGCCCAGGTTGGACTAAGCCTTTAACATTCCTTGGATTCACAGGATCAGGCATTCCAGCGTGCACTGCACAAGTTTTTGCAGGGAAATCCCTTGATTCCCAAATCCATGGGAGTTCAAAGCAAAAACCCCTGGGAGCTGAAGGCAAGATGATGTTTCTTGGGCATTTTGAAGTATTTGGTGCGTCCTAAATGTTAGGTTTGAGTAAATGCAAATTTTCCAGGGATTGTGTGTTTGGAGTTGCTGGTTTAGGGATGGCAAGGTCTGGATTTGGATTTGTGGGCACTCCAACCAAGCACTCTTTGTGTCATTTTTAGGTCTGGATTGGTGGGAATTGTTGGAGGAAGGAAAAGGGAATTGAAATGCACAGATCCATTCCTGGAGAAATGACCAGGATGGGAGAAAAGAGGATGTGGAACTGCTGGGAGCTCCTGGAGAGAGGAAAGGATCCAAGGATTGGAAACAAAAGCTGTGGAACAAAGCCTGAAAGGGGGCAGGGGAAGGAGGGAAAGAATCCCTGCTCCAGGAATCCAGCAGGGGCCAGGAGAGGATAATTTCCGTCCACCAGCTCCTAGTGAAATCCTAATAATGAAAGTCAAAGGAAATTGTTTGCTATTAGGTTTGGAATAAAAGGTGCTATTCCAGAGGGGAATATTCACCTGTTAAAATTCTGTTGGATAAAGAAAAAGAGGGAGGAAGCAGCTGGGGAATGAACAGATGGATTTTTGGTGGATTCAGGGGAAGATGTGGCAAGGGGCTCTTAGGTAAAATACACCTCACGGCTGCCACCAGGAAGAGCCCCAACTGCCTTTCTTTCCAAGCTCTGACATTCCAGAGGGGTGAGCAGTGTTTAGCACATCCCTTTCAATATTGCTTGGATGCCCAGTGCTTTGTTGGGAAGAGATAATATTAGGAAATGAACAAATCTCTGGATGTAACTCCTGATAGTAAAGCCCTGGGGGCCCAGGTGTTTATATTCTTCCCAAACCCAACAGAGGGAATCCTGGAGGAGATGGAAAACACTGTCACTCCGTTGGTGGTATTCCTGGGCAATGGAAAGCAGCAGAAGCAGGAACAGAGCTGGGACCAGACTCCAGCTGGGTAAGGCAGACACCAAATCCTTTGGGATTAGAACTAGGCAGGGGTGAGAAGAATTAACTGCCAAATTTGTACCCCATGGGATACTCCATGAGAAGATCCAGACTGGGGACTGTTCCCAGATGGGAGCAGTGAGCCTTGGAATTGTCTGAAGGGAAGAAAGGAGGATTCTTTCAGCGCAAGGATCAGCTGTCAAACATGGATATGTTACCAGAAAATTACTCAGGAGTGTTTAGTTCCCAAGCCAGGTAAATCTCCTGCCTCACAAGGCTCAGAAATCTGGGAAGACTCTACTAAAGCTGGCTAAATGTGGTGCCTGCTGCTGACTAATTAAACAACTCATTTAAAAGGAGGTAGGATCAATACTCACAAACCCATCTTGCCAAGATCAGGGTCCTCTGCCCACCAAGGACCCAGCAACCAGCAGGGACATTTCTCCTGCTCTGCAGCAGAGACCTCCTCCCTCCACATCCAGGGAGCTGCAGCCACTCAGGGAGCACCAGCTTAGTCCTGGGCTGGGAACAAGAGAGGGACAAGGAATATTTTTAAGTCATTCCAACCTCAGAGGTGTCCAGACCTGGGAGAAAGCACTTCCCACACCACTCTTGGAATTTTCTTCCCTGTCCCTTCCAGCTTTGGAAGGTTTCTGTGGGAGCCTGACTTATTTGTGCAGTTCAGAAACTGCACATCCCTAATGCATTCCCTTGGGAAGATGAATCTTCCCTCATGCACTTCATTTCTTTATCCCAAATATTTTCTCTGATTATCCAAAATCTAGAAAGAAAAAATTCCCCTATTTTTCCACCACTGATTCCCTCATTTTTACTTCAAAGTATTTATTTAATGGAGCTTTTCTCAGGATCTGCCCCCACAACTTTCTCTACATGCCCATTACTCATCACCTCATCTTTCCCTCGAAGTGTTAATTCTCTACTTTGGAGTCAAGTTTTGCCTCCAAAATTTTCCCTATCTGTCCATTACAGAGTTCCTCATTTTTCCCCAAAAATATTCATCCTGTCCCCTACAGATATATGCACAGCTCCATTCCCTTGGGTCTTGCCACTGGTCACCAGAGAGCAGAGATCAGTGTCTGCTCCTCCTCTTCCCTTGGGCTTTATATAAATTTGATTTGCCAGGTCTTTAAGAATTTTAAGAATATTGGTTTTTTAATCTGCAAATGCAGTTCCAGTATCAGATACTGTTTCAGTATCATTGAAGAGATGATGAATCCCTTATCAAACAAAAAGCCAGGTGAGCTCAGTGCTGTTCCAGCAAGCTACAATCAGCTTCTAAAGATTTGCTCTGAGCAGCTCTGGGCTGCCTGCGCTTCATTCTCCATGGAATTTGTGTTCCAGCCCCTCTGGTGCTCAGGATGCCCCTTCTGCTGGGGGCAGCAATGGACACAGGCTGACTCCTAAGAAAATTGTTGCAGAAGAGCTGCAACAATTCTCCTCATTTGGGCTCCTCTAGTTCAATTTGCAGATTTCAGTTTGATTTGTGGATTGCTGCTTGTGGAGCTGGAGGAGCCAGCACAGAGTTGTTTCTTATCTTCTGTCTCTCTGTTACTCATGGCCACTTAGGTCTTCATGACAGTGCTCCTTTATGAACCCCCAGCTTTAGAACTTTTTAAATCACAACAGTTGTCAGGGCTGCCTTGCTTGTGGTTTATTACAGTAATTTACTGCCTGCTGCTAGATTGTCTTTAAAAAACCCAAAACAATGTATTAATCTCCTGTGGTAATTTTTCTGTATTTTGTATCCAAGTTCTGCAAGGAATGTGAAGTTTCCAGTATAGAGACACGTGTTGTGTATGTCAGAGATCAAAGGTCATTATTACAGGATTCTTACAGTTGCTTTGGTAAATAGCCATGGGAAACACTCCCATGATGTGGGAGCTTGCAGATAAACAGAAAGATCAAATGGAACGAAACTCCAGATGCAGCTGCAAGAAACATAAGTTTTTCACCAAAACAAAAAAAAAAAAAAAAAAAAAAAAAAAAGTGGGGGATGGGGGTGTGTGGCAGAAAGTTAGGACAACTACTTAGATAAATAATCTAAAATACAATTCTATCCCATGCTGCAAGCAAAATGCTTGTATGAGTGTGGGGAATGCTGCTCCCTCAGCTCCTTTGGGATAAAGCAAAAGGGGGTGGATTGTCTGCTCTTCTCTCTCTCTTTCTCCCTCTCTCCATCTTTGCTGCATTTAAACCAAGTATTTACTCATTCTGCTAAACTTTCTCATCATGGGCACTTCTCTGGTGTTCCAGATTTGGTGATAAGGGTTGGTAACTTTTTTAATGTTGAAGAGGATTCGTGACAGTAACTGGAGGGGAAGATATTTCCAAAGGGATTATTTTCCTACTTAGTCTGTTACAGAACTGCTGTGACTGTCCCATCCCTGGCAGTGTCCAAGGCCAGGCTGGACGGGGCTCAGAGCAGCCTGGGGTAGTGGAAGGTGTCCCTGCCCATGGCAGGGGATTGCAGCTGGATGGGCTTTAAGGTCCTGTCCAGCTCCAGCCATTCTGTGATTCTCACAGGGAGTGAGTCCATAAAAATTCAGAGTTCAGACATTTCAATCTCATTGCAGGATGCTTTCATAGGAGAGAACTTCTAACCTGTCCCTAACGCATCTATCAGGTGTCTCTGGATGTGGCACTTACACACGTGGTGGACTTGGCAGAGAGGTTTATAGCTGGGCTGAACAATCTTGAAGCTCTTTTCTAACCTAAATGATTCTATAATTCTAATAATAGGTTACAGATGTGGGTGTGGGATGGCCAGACTGTCTTTTTACCCCAAGTGATCAGGCCTTCATAGGTAAATTCATTTGGTCACTGATGGGCAAAGAATTTTATGGCACCGTCATCTGTAATTCTGTGAAATACCCAGTATAATCTTGTGTACAACAATGAATGATTACACATTTTCTTGTCATTAAAAAACCTGGGAAACATCTTCCAACCCTTCAAATTCAAATGGAGGATGAGCTTTTTTTTCTTCTGAAAGTTGAGTTTCACTGAGAATGCAGACCAGAATTGACAAGAGTTTCAGTGTGTCCCAGGTGAACTTTCACATTGTAATTGATTTATACTAACAAAAACTGAGTGCAAACTTGACCCCACTGCACTCAGGGAGAGTCTTTGCCTTCAGCGTGGCCAAGATCAATATTAAGAATAATTGCAAGGTAGCAGTTGAAACTGAAGTTCAAGGTAGAAAAATGGGCTGGGTGTAAATCCTCTCTGCAGACAGGCTGTATTTTTTCCCTTGTTCTTCCTCTGCAGTTATCATGGCACAGTTTTTTGGGCATTTAGATATATAAATCAATATATATTTATAATATATACTTAATTCACCCAGGCTGCAGATGAGATCATTGTAACAGAACTTGCTTTGTCACTTGTAGGCACAGTAATGCATCTCTTAGTAATCCAAACTTTCTAAATGTTAAGCTTCTTAGGAACTGAGAGGATAAAGTCACGTACAGCTGTTGATAATGAAGAAGCAAAACAAAAATGCAGCGATGCTCATATACTGCACTCAAGGTCAGTGCCACAGGTAATGGCTCAGAGAGCAAGTCAGACTCAAAACCAGCATTTGGACAAGAAGTTTGTGTCAAAGCAATGAAATTGGTTCACATTTCACATGGTTTATTTCGTAGAGCTGGAAATGGTATAACCAATATTACCTTCTGTGAATGGAAGGGTGTTGTTTATTTTTTAAATGATGGAGCATTTTCTTGCAGAAAAGATCCCTGCTTTCCTGATGCCACTAATGATGTGATAATGCCTTGCAGCACTGTCTTGAGAAAGCCCAGGGCTGGTTCAAACCAGGCTCTTTGTGTCTGGCACAGTACAGGACCATCAGCACACCAGTGAGTCCCAGGAATAATCCAGTTACAGGAGCAAAGCCCACCAGACCAACTTAACTGGCTTCTCTCCCACCACCTACCTCCGGATCCAGCTTGGGATTCTTCACACAGCACTCCCAGGATGGTATAAACATTGCCTAGAAGCTTAATCTGGCAGATATTTCAATGTAAGTAGCTTTTATTCTGGACTAGCTCTGTTAGAGTTATCCCCATGTTTAAATAAATATTTATACTTGGAGTGTACATGGTAAAATTAAACTCCCCAATTAAATTGCTGCATTAGTTGGTGGTTAAGTGGAGACTCGTGGCAGCACAGTAATTCTGCACTGAAAGTTAAAAAAGAGACAAACAGGTGGAGCCACAGGCAAAAAAAAAGCATTTTTTAGCAAATGTTTACAGTGTCTTAACTATATTGAGATATTTGTAAAATTATAGAAAACTTAAATATAAGTGATCTATTAAAACTTAAATAGCAGTGATCTGCCCCTCAACTTCAAACCTACTTCATTTTTAACACAACAATTTTAGTTGAAATATTTCTCCAAGAAACACACAGGATCATTGACATTTGGAAAATATTTGTAACATCTTGTTAAGAATATGTAAACACTAATAAATTGCTGAGTTCTTTCTACATCAGAGACAGCACTTGGGAGTTCAAGGGCCTTTTGCTGAAATTCCAGGACAAATATTACTGGTGAGCTGAGCAGAGCTTCTCCTATGGAAATAGGAAAGTTGGCTGCAGAGCAAAGCCAGGATAAACATGTGGATTCAGCCATCATTTAGCGTAAGCAAAGCCACACAAAAATAGCTGCAAACTTTACCGAGCAGATGTGCCGCCCCTTCTGTCAACTTGGGGATACCACTTCCAGATTTTTAACTTTGCCTGTTGGTTCTCATTGTTACAGCCATTCTTATCCTTGCTGGGCATTTTTAGTGATGAATTTGCTTTCCCAAAGCCCACAAACTGAAAAAAAAGTCTTCTAGTCCTGCCTGTTGAAAGTGTCACTGTGTGTAGGAACAAAGGAAAGATTCCTGGGGCTAGAAGGAGACTGAGGAAGGCAGCACACTCCTGTTCACAAAGAGGAATGAGGCTCCCCACAGAATGGAAACTGATCACTGGCTACTGAAGTTGGCAGATTTTCCAAATTAGTGACATCTCTATGTACATGTGAATTGTGAGGAAAATTCTGACTAACCGGTGGGTTGGGATTTGAGTCACCCAGCTGGGATTGCTCCACACATTCCTCAAGCCTTTCTGTGGGAAAGGATTAGTTTAGTACTCTCCCTTGGCTTGTGTTTTCAGTGCTTAATGGAGTGAGGTGCTGCCTCTGGCCACAATTCCATGAGGAGTGAAGGTCTGACCCTCTCACACTTGAGAAATAATCTGCTCTCCAACCACTTGCACATACCTGTGTTATTCCACATGCGGCAAGTCTTGGTGTAATAATGAGTCCAAATTAAAACAGACAGCAACTCAGCAAGACTGAAACTTTAGTGTTAAGTGTTGTCCTGCCCCCAGCCTCACTGAGTGGTAACTCAGTGTCTCACCTCATCTGCCTTCTGAAACAAGGAGGATTCCAGTGGGTTTCTACTTAGTCTTCACAATAAGAAACCTGGACTTAATCTGCAAAATCTCATTATCTGGCTTTTCATTTGGGGTGATTTGACAGTGCTGTGACAGAATTACATCACTTAAATGGGTGTAATGCTGAGAAGAGGAATTAGGCCATCAAATCTGAAACCCTGCTAAGATAGCATGGGTGTCACTGCTATTTGGAGCTCACCAAATCCCAGTGATGTGGGGTTCACCTAGAGTTTGGGAAAGGGAGCTCTTCGCTTCTTAATCTGTTGCTAATGCTGAAATAATATATTAAATAATAGATAATGTATTAAATATATATGTATTCATATACATATAATATGTATTCATATATAACATATAATATATGAAATAGTAATAAATAATAATGCTGGTTTGTATCCTCACTTACGTAGCGGGTTGGTAGTTAATGGGGGCTGTGCAGAGGAGTAATTTGTAATTCTTGGTTCTGAGACTCTCCAGGTAAAGGGTAATCCCTTCCACTGGTGCTTCTGAGAGCAGGCAGGAAAGAAAAATGCTGAGCTGAGACAAAACAAGGTAGGAAAACTCAGATTTTTGCTTGAAAACCAGGACCCTGAAGCTAACATCAAGAACCTATTTGCTATTTTCATTGGCATGATAAGGCTGAAACCACCAACCACGCAAAGCTCTGTTTCTCATATAGTCCCATGATTTTGGGTATGGGCCACTGCAGTAGCTTTGCTTCTTGGCAGTGGCTGGGGAGATGGATGAACTTCAGAGCTTTAACATCAGTGTCTACAGCATCACTGGTCTCACAATGGCTGCTGAGAGCTGTTCCTCAGCCTCACAAGGAGCTGGAGCAGGCTCCATGGGCACACTTTGCATTCAAGGATGGGTGTTGGAGCAGATGCTGTTGTAAACCCATGAAAGAAAAGGAAAATAGGAGGGAGCTCTTTCCACTGCTATTTTCATTCTGCTTTGCATCACATGTACACAGAAACTGAGTTCAGTCATTGCACATTTTAAACAACGAGCCCGGTGTTGGGATCTCTGAGTTTAGTCCTTCAGCTTTGCATCCTGGGTGACCTTTGAACTTCATACATTGTCTCTATTTCCCACCTGTGAAAACACAGCCTAAAGCACTCCACACTTCAAAGGCCTTTCCTTGAGAAGAATTGATTCACTGTTACAGTAAGAACAACCATAAAGTGCTCCAAGCTGAGGGAAGGCTTCTCCTACCTGGGAAGGCTGCACAGATGGAGAGTTAATAATTGCCAGATGTAATTACTGTCAAGCTGAGGCTGCCTTTCTGAGCAATGTACAGGGCAGACAGTTAATGCCATAAGGAAATCAGCATCACAGCTTGTGCTGTGGCTCAGGTATGGGATGGAAAGTTCTTGCCGCTTTGTTAATGAATTGGTGTACCATTAGGATAAAACAATAATGAGGAGCATCACAGAACAGTGGAGTGGCTGGACTTCAAGGCCTGGAGAAGTCAGTTGTTTCCTGCTGGCTCCCCTTGCCTGACAAGGAGTGCTGCTGCAGCCTCACAGTGATGATTTTGTTGGTGGCTCTTCCTGAAAAGCAAAATAAGCACGATGAACCAAACTTGAGTCTGAGAAGCTGAACTTGCAAGCAGCGCACCCTTTTTCAGTTTGATTAATTAAAATTTAATCACTAGCTGGGACACAGCTGCTGACTAGAAAACCAGCATATGGAACTGATCTGTGATCGTCTGAAGAAAATAAGAAGTTGTGCACACATTGGCCCTGCACTGCTGGTACATCAATCACTGTTTATATTTAAAACTCATCAGATTGACAGAGAGTCTGAGTTCTTACTGTGACTTGACTTTTGAAGGTTTTTGGAGAAAATGGCATGTGGAGATGAGCTTTGTGCTATCTATAGGATTTCCTGTCTCACAATAGCCCACCCAGCTGTCTTCTCTATAGCTGAATATTCATCCCTGAGTAATGATGCACAGATGATGTAATTCTGCAATGCAGCACAGTGCCAATGGCAGCTGTAGATTTGCTGTCCCTCCATGTTAGTACAGAACACATAGGCTTCAGTGTCCCACTACAAAGAATTGTGTGGTCATAGCACCCTTCTTGCAGGTGTACCTGGGTCATTGCTGGGCTTGTACTTGTAATTGTTCCCTCGAGTGATTTTAGCACGTTCCCTGTGGTGTGCAAAGTGCAAATTGATGTAACAATCAATTCAAGCCTCTCTCAGGCTGAGAGAGGCTTGAAATCTCTTGAAGAAGGTCATATATAGAAATACCTGATTCTGCACATTTCTCTCAGGGGGATGGAGCCAACCTCTGTTTTGCTCCTGGCCTTGATCACAGAACAGATAGAGCTGGAAGGGACCTCTAGAGATCACCCAGTCCAAGCCCTCTGCTCGAGCAGGTTCATTTGGAGCAGGTTGCACAGGATCACATCCAGATGAGTTTTGAATGTCTCCAGAGAAAGAGATTCCTCCACTCTCTGAGCAGCCTTTTCCAGTGCTCTGTCACCCACAGAGTAAAAAAAAATTCCTCTTGTTCAAATGGAACTTTCTGTGTTCAAGTTTGTGCCCATTGCCCTTTGTCTTACAACTGGGCACCAGTGAAAAGAGCCTGTCCCCCTCTTCTTGACACACTCCCTTAAGATATTTGGACATATTGGTAATATCCCATCTCAGTTGTCTCTTCTCCTCATCAGCTATTACTGTGCAGACAGCTACTGTGAGATATATCTCAGATTAAGGGATTCTTTTAAAAATCCCAGCCTTTACTAAAGGAGATTCCTGAAGTCAGGACTTCCAGTGCCTTGTTTACAGCCAGTCACTGAGCTGAGCAGTGCTGTCCTTGAAAGAGTCCTCCAGAACATACACACCAGGCAGAGCTCAGATTCGACCAGATGGTGGTCCTGATTACCAGAAGGTAAGTGGGAACAGAAGATTCACCACGGTGTGTGTAGCAGAAGCTGGGAATATGCAAAGAACCCAAATGTCTCTGAGGGAGATCCCCCCTGGTACTGCACCTGCTCCCCAGGTCACAGAGCCAGAGAAATCACAGCAGTGGCATTGTCTTCCTCAGCATCTGGGCTGGCATTGTCACCACGGGGAACCTCTTGTTTAACTGACAGGCAGGGATGGCCACAGAGACAGGTGAATCCCCAGTGAGGGCACTGGTGCACACACAGGGAAATGTTATTCCAGAGTTTGTCCTAGCTCCAATTCAGAAACATCCCCTGCAGATCTGCCTGCTCTGATGGGTAATGCTTCTCTTTAAATATCATTCTGTGCTAGCTTGACATTTCCCCCTCCTGCCAGCTACAGAGCTGGTCTAGAAAGCTGGAGGGGCTTTTTTTTTTTTTTTTTTATGAAGTGGGAGCATTCAAGCAGAGAGGCAGATCTGCTGCAGGGCACCAAAAAATAAATGATACCAGGCCTCACCAAACAGAGTGCAGACGGAAATTTCAGCTGTCACAGAGATGTTCTTGTTCCCCCTGCACCAGCACAGTATTTACCTCACCAAGACAGAGGTACTCTGCTGTCCTGCACCTGTAGGTTCTTGCCTTCAGAAGCTGCTTGTGCAGGTTTCAAATCTAAGACAAATACCTACAACAGGTTACAACAAGGGATGGAGGGGAAAGACAAGCATAATATGACTGGAGGTTGCCATTTTGTCTCTTGGCACCTCTTCTTGCTGTGATTTGTTTCTGGGTTTTGTTCAAAGATACATTATCTTTGTGTGCTCAACCCCCCTCCTTATCCTGCCCTGCTGGAGGAGCTGCTGCCCCTGACTCAGGCCTTGTGAGGGACATCAGGACATGTAAACCAACTTTTCCCACAGTCCTGGAGTCCCTGGAAAGGGTGTGTGTCCATCTGAGGTGCACGTGAGCACAGCCCCTCCCAGTCTGGAAGTGTGTTGTGCTTGTCCCCCCTCCTGGCTTCCTTCCAAGCTCCTTCCTCTCATTCTCATCCTCCCCACAGCAGTAGCCCATGGAGTCTCATTCAGCCATTTCACAATAACACTGTATTGATGCTGGAAGTTCAGATCATTATTTACAGAGATTGCTTCCCCGTGTGACACTCCAAAAGCTGCTGGCAGGCCTGCACAGCACTTGTGCCAGCTGCCTTCCCAAGGAAAGCAAATTCCAGGTTGATCAGTCTTGAGACCTGGGGCAGAGAAGGGGATGTGAGCTCTGAGCAGAGCAAGATCTCACTTCTGACATCCCCTTTTTGGCAATGCCATGGCTCCCTTTGGGTTGGATGAGATAAATGTTTTGAAACTGCCTGAAACCCTTGCTGGCTGAAGTCACTTGGGGCCTGTGTCAGTCTCCCAGCTCTCCTTTGATGTGTATCTCCCAGCTTGTTAATGCAGGGACAATCAGCTGCATCATTTTCATGGGAAGCAGGAGGGCAGCTTGCCTTAATGTCTTCCTACGTGCCAAATATGACATGTTGAATTTAAAAATGCCCCCACACACTTAATGCAGCTTTGGTAGCTCACTGTGGAGGCCCCACACTGATTGCTGCAGCCCATGGGGATTCTGTGGGCTGAGTGACAATGGGGGGACAGGAAAGACCTGTCATTTTTAAGTCCTTTTTCCATCATACTTTACCATAAGAAATGCAACATAATTTGTCCTGTGTTACTGGAATATTCCCATGATCTGCTGTGTTTGCAGGAGAGGGGGGAGTTCGGTTTGTCCTCTGCAGGGACATGCCCCTGTATCAATGTTTATTTATTAATTAACGTGACTAACCTGGCAGGCCATTAGAGGTGTGCTGTCCACAGAAGAACCCATGCAAAGCTCATCACTGTATCTTTTTTCATAAAATGTAGCTGGTTTAGACAGATCATTTCCAGGTGGTGAATCAAAGTGCTTGCTGCTGGTCAGTACCCCTCAAAGTCTAATCCTCAGGAGAGGTGGCACTTCGATTCCCTGCTTTTATTCACCATTCAGCCAGGAACACAAGCTTTTCGTGGGTAGTTTCCAGTTAGTTTCTCAGCTTTGAACTTATTGCTATTTCTGTTTCAGATTATTCAGCTTGTTCAGCTCCAATATCCTTTCTGCACATGTAGAAAATTCCCTTTTATCAAAAGCTGGTTCATTTCAGCCAATTCTTCTTCCAGATGTTCAGATGGTAATTCCATCAGCTGGGCTGATTTTATGTTCTTTAAAACTTTGGTAGCAAATGTTCATTATTTTCACCTTGAATTTCATTTAATTTTAAAATATATATATTAAACTTATCTTTTAATACTCAATGTAAAAAATTCACACTTTATTTTAAATAGGCTTATATGTTAAGTATGCTATTGAATTATTAGTGAATCCGGCTTGTGTTTACTTCTGTATATGTAAAAATATAGATATAGGCTTTAAAAGAAGGCAAGATTTTTAAAAATCATCCAGTCTAAACCCCTGATTCCCAAACATTAAAGGGGACTTTTGTGTTTGAAAAGCACTTGCCAGAAGATGATAATTACTTCTGACTTGTTTTATCTTAAAAGGGAAAATATCATTCCTCAGATGCCTGAAAACTGAAACATCTTTTAATGTCCTCTGCACGTGATTTGTGTATAAATTAAAGGCCTCATATTGTAAATTCCTGCTTTTATTTTTCCTTTAATTTTCAGGGGTTTGTGTACAAATATAGCAGTACTGCATGAAAGTACATAGCAATTAATCTGAGTAAGGGGAAGTGGAGACTAAATTATTTGGAAATGCTGAAATAGTTCTTTCCAGAACCCAGGATTAGAAAAAATACCCGCAGCACTGACTTTGATCACTTACATTTGCAGCTTCTTTAAAGAACCTTTGTGAGAGAAAACTTCTTTCAAGAACCAAAGGTGCTTTTCTAGAACATGGATACAGCTGTTCTCTGAACCTGAAGCAGACCTGCTCTCAGAGGCCTTGGTGAAACCTGCTTGGTGCACTCTTACCGCTGTCTCTTTAAAGGAGTTCTCGGGAGCTTTTGGCACGAAGACAAAACATGACAGGACCGCTCATGCAGGATCCCTCGTGCCTGTGCATTAGCAAAATTGGGCATTAATGAGCTGATAGGGCTTGTAAAGTTCAGCAGGAGGCATTTAGCCAAGCAGACCTGACCGCCGCAGGTATTGCCGTGAAGCCGAGCTGCCAGAGGTGTGTCTCCCATCCTCAGCAAGGTCAGGCTTGGGATGGCATTAATCTCATCTGAGATCCATGTTTGCATTAATCTCATCTGGGATGCATGTTTGCTTATCTGCCCTTAAGTTGTGCTCGCCTGCTTTCTGTGCCTTTCTTTTCCTGCTGCGCCTGTTTGACCTTTTATCACTCACAACGTGTTGCATCCAGGCTGTTCTTCTTGTCCCTGTGCAGGAGCTGCAGTGACAGCAGGACACATTAAATGGATGCAGAAGGTACAGCTGAACAGGACAGAGGGACCCTGCAGCCTGGCAGAACTCCTGTGCTCTTTGTCCTAGCCTTCACCTCCTCACTTGGTCTCCAACACCTTTTCCAGGCTAATCCATGGATGAACACATGTGCATTCCCATGAAATAGCTTGACGTTTACATTGTGATTTTCATATTGTTTTGCTTAGCTGCTGTTCTTGGAATATTTGCTTTCATGAAAATCCTAAATATCCATATCTTCATTCCAAATGCATTGCTCTGTTTCAAAATGTTAAAATCAACTCTGTCAGGGGTGGAAGTTAGAATATTTGACCAGCTTTAACAGGGACATTGTTGAATAAGTGCAGTCTAAAAAAGCAGAAGAAATTCTTCACTGTGAGAGTGGCGAGGCCCTGGCATGGGTTTCCCTGGAGAAGTTTGTGGGTGCTTCATCCCTGGAAGTGTTTCAGGCCAGGCTGGATGGGGGCTCTGAGCAACTTGGGATAGTGGAAGATGTCCCTGCCCATGGCAGGGGGTGGAAACTGGATGAACTTTAAGGTCCCTTCCAACCCAAACCATTCTGTGTTTTTGGTGACATCCGGATTTCAATTGTGTAATGACTTCAGTGAGATATTCAGGCATTTTTTCCAATGGGAAGAGGCAACTATTCCTCAAATTCCTGGGAGACAACTGAAATTCAGTCCATCCTGCACACCTTCTGGCAGGAATGCTGAAGGGTGATTTTAGGTTTAACCCCATTGTTTGTCTCATGGATGGTCCTCAAATAGTTTGTTTTAAGGTATATAATGTAAATATTTTCATTTTATAGGCTTAGTAAAGTTCTAGTTATAAACTATTCCTATCAGCCATACTCAATCAGACATTACTTACTCCCCACTTTAACAAAATCCCTTTGTTTCTTCTTCTACTTAGCCTTAACACAAAAAGACAGGGCTCACAAGTGAAGTGGAGAATAAAGATCATTTTGATGTCTTTTCTACCTAAAAACAGGTACCTTCCATGAACGAAAACTTATTCTCCACATCTGTTGAGAGAGAGAGAGAGAGAGACAGGGAGATGAAAAACCAATAGTACCTAAATCAATGATCACCATTTCCTTTGTGCTCCTTTGAAGCTGTATTTTCCATGTTTGTCTCTTCTTTCAGGACAAATAATCGCTATTTTCTGGCTGTCTGTCACTTTGCTTGGAGCATGGCAAGCACCCTCCTGACTGATACAGTGAGACAGCTCAGTGACTACTCCAGTCAGCCCCTAAGACTTTCCTTATCACTTCTTGTCTCTCCAGAGCAGAAGATTCCAGTAATCTCAAGTGATTAACTTGCTTGGGTCCTGCACCTGATTGACTCAGCCGGGGAGCCTGGTTTGGCTTCCCACCTCAGTGAGTCACCAGCAAAAGGCATTCCAGAGAGGTCAGTCCAGGAACAAACGATGTGAACGCATCTCTTGGAGATGGGAAGCAAACGCAGTTCCTGCTCCCGTCTGGGCAGGATGCTGTCGCCTTCCTCCACGGCCTCTCAGCCCGAATATTTCAGGAATGTCTGAAGCTCGTTGTTTTCCCCTCCCCAAGGCCACTGAAAGCCTGAGCCCAGGGCCCGGCTGGCCGAGCCGGCTCTGACACTGCTTCATTGTGCGAGCTGCACAGGGTGGCTGCGGCTGTGGCAGCGCGCTGGCAGCGACATCCGCGCTCAGCACGGCTGCTCCTGCAGGGATATGCTCGGGGGGACAAGCCCTTCGGCTGCTCTGCAGCATCACAGCCCCGCCGTGCTACTGTGTGAGACTCGCTGTGTGAGACTCCTCCTCAGAAAGGTGCTTCGTGCCTGTCCCGGTGCCTGGAGCGATTTTGGGAGTGCCTGTCAGCCTGGCTCTGTCAGGACTGTGGAATGACTGCCTTGAGCAGCACTTCAGGCGGTTCTTCATTACCTACTCGAAGTTGATTCCAAGAACAAACCAGGAGATGTGCTTGGGTATCTGAGAAACTTCAGCAAAATATCACACAATTCCCCAGGCAATGGGGATGTGGAAAAACATTTTGAAAGGAATGAAAGCAATATGTGATCCAGAATTAGTGGGAAGTGAAAAGTGAGAGTTATCCTGGTGGCTGGAGAGCAAAGCTTTGGTGTAGGATGTCATCAGCAGCCAGGCATGGATGAAGGGTGGCAGTGAGGTCAGCCGTGGATTAACAGTGTGCGTTGTGCAAGGGATGAGTTTGGCTGTGGCTAGAAGGAAGGTCTCCTCCAGATTAGGCAGATGCTACAAAGGGAGTTTCTGTTATGTCCTGCTGCATCCAGCATGCCTGCTTTGCTCTGATAACACTTCGCTGTGCTTCACAGACTCGGGTATGTGCCTTGCTGTGCCAGCCACGTGTGTGCATTTCACTGGAGAGGTGCTTATCTGGGACATTCCGGTGTGGGGGCTACCAGGAAAAGTTATTGCTGGCACCTCTATGCCAATCCTGACTCCTCTGCTGAACATTTTGTCCTGTGTTTGAAGTTAAACACTTTGAGCACCCAAAGGGCTTCTCTTCAGCTTCCATTGAGCACTGACTGCCAGAAATCCTCTCCTGAGTGTAAGCAACAATTATCTGCTGATACTGAAATTGAGAGAATGCTGTAACAAGTACAGGTATGTGAACCAATTTCAGCCCAGTTAAAGTGCACTTATACCTAAATTAGTGAGTGGGAGACCTTCAGAGAGAAAAAAAAAAATGTTTGGTAGGCCTGCAGAAATTTAAGAATGTAAACTTTCTCAAACTTAACCTTTCCTGTCCTGCTTTGATGACAGCAGTGATTCAGGGTAATGGGAAGACAATGGTCTGGAACACCCAATCTTTCCAAGCAGTTGTGCTATTGCCATGGTATGGATCCTCCAGCTAAGCCTGATGTAATTCCTGCTCATGTCAGAAGGTTTTCTCTTGCTCACATTTTACATAAAATATGCAGCATCTCTGATTTTTGTGATTTCCAGATCCACACTGACACATCTCTGAGGTTCATGCTGGAGAGGTTTCTGCAGTTAATTCCATTTTCATCCTCACAGGTATGAGAAATTTTATGGAAGGCTTCCTTGTCCGCTGGAAAAGGAACTGGAGTCTGCTTTTTCTTGATTTTCAGGGGTTAATTACACAAGGTTCCAGATCAAATACACAAAATTGATCATCTGAAGCTGGGCACCTGAAACGGCCCCAAACACTGGGGCAGATTGGTCACTTCTTAAATGAACTTCTGCTTTTTGGGGGGTTGGAACCAGAAACTTCAGGACAGAGAAACTTTAGACCAGAAACTGCAGCAGAGCCAAGACAGGACAGCATCTCTTCCATCAGTCCAGCAGCAGGTTCAGTGTGCAGGGCTTTTCCCCTCGTGTTTTCAAACACTTTGGGAAGAGCCAGGATGGGAAAGCCGAGGTCAGAAGTTTGACTGTTTTGGGGGCACGGTTTGGGAGCATTTTGTCACTTCAGCTGCTCTGGATTATGAATCCTTTGGGCACGGAATCTCTCCTGTCCTTTTTAGGAAGGGATTGGAGGGGAATTTAAACACGAGGAGAAAGGTTCAGGTATGGATTTGACAGCTGGAAATTGTTTGTGCAGTGCTTTGTCCCAGACTGAACACGGTGTCACACCGAAGCTCAAGGCCAAACCAGTTTGCTCTGCTGGGTATTTAACAATCAGGATACTTCAGGTAGGTGAAAACCAGGACAGCCTTTGACAGCCCCAGCTACAATAGTTGGTCAGAAGAGCAAACATTTTCAAGGTCATGGCTTCTAACAGTAAAAACTGTGCTGCTGCTGTGCTGAGAGAGTGAATTCCAGCTCCCTCATGTGAAAGACACTCCCAGGACAAAAGCACCATTTTCTCTGCTTATACCTCCATCTGCACAAGGTGCTTTTGCTGGCACAGCTCTGCCTTCAGAGGATCTTATCACAGCCCTGACTGACACAATGTGCCAGGAGAGTCAGTGGTAGAGCCCTGACCTGAAAACACCCTGGCTCAGGCTGTGGGGTTAATACCCAGCTGAGAATAAAAAGAGGGACTCACTGAGTCCCACTTCTAAGCTGTCCTGAAGTGAAAGCCATGCACCAGCCTGGGTGGGAAACCATTGTTCTTTGGGAAGGAGATCCCTCAGCTCTTTCAGCTATTGTATTTTGGGGAACAGGTTTGATCTAAAGGAAAACCTTTGGAGCCCAACAAAGTGATGAATTTATTTACAAAAAGTTCTTAAGAACTGCTGCGATGTACATGGCTTGTTATTGTGTTTCAGTTCCTTCCTTGTGAGCTAGTAATGATAGAATCACAGAATTATAGCATGGGTTGGATTGGAAGGGACCTCAAGGATCATCCCGTTCCCACCCCCCTGCCATGGGCAGGAACACCTTCCACTATCCCAGGCTGCTCAGAGCCCCATCCAGCCTGGCCTTCCAGGGATGGGGCAGCCACAGCTTCTCTTGGCACCCTGTGCCAGGGCCTCACCTGGCCCTGAATAGTGAAGAATTTTTTCTTAAAACCACCTGATTTGTGATAGGGATTTTGGAGCTTATCTGCTCACCCCACTGATCCTGAAAATTAACTGCACTAGGACACTGCTCCTGGCTGTACCACGCCGTGAGTGTGTGGGAGATGGGACACGCTGCCCAAAGAAAATCCTGTCACAAAGTGCACACTGCTCCTTCAAAATGCCTCTGATAGCTCTTGAAATACTGGACTTAATGCCATTTATTGATTTGTAACCACGGAGACAGTGCGTGCTCCCAGTGCAAAGTGAGGGAAAAGCTCTTTTCCTTTACCTCCTCATGGAATGAATAATGGAAAGAGCTGGAAAATGCTCTTACTCCTTGTAACCTCCCCAAGCCTTCACAGGAGGGACCAGCAAGTTGTTTGCCTTCTCAGAGGTTGCTGCATTTTCACAAAGGTGGAGAAAATCAACCATTCCTTGCAAACCGGCCTGGAGCAAAAAGGGCTACGCTATTCTGGGAGATGAGAGATCAGCACACCAGAAAGCCTTATCATATCAGAGATTTGTCTTAACTTGCAAAGGTATTTTCTTTGATGAAAGAATCCAAACAGTTATTTGAAATGTTCTGTCTGCTGAGATTTGTTTTCAGAGAGATCTCTCTCATGCCATCCTGACAAATGAAGCTCTTCTGCATTAGGTTTTTTAATAAAGATCTTCACTTTCCGAATTAAAAATTCAAAGCACAAAAACCACAATCAACAGAAAATTCAGTTCAAAAAACAAAGGCTGAAGAATGGTGGATATTTGTTCTGAGTGCTTGTTCTTGGGCAAGTCCAAGCCCAGCCATTTCAGGAAGAATGGAGTGCTGGAGTGGGATCCCTGTGATTCAGCCTGGTGTGACCTGGAGTGTGATCAGCACTCATCCATCAGCTGACAGCAAACTGGTAACATTTGCTGGAGAATTGATGAAAAATTGAGGAAAATGTGCAAAAAGACCAGCTGCAGAGCATCAGAACCATAAGTAGGCATCAAAGTTTTGAAACAGAGGTATTAGAAATAGAAGATACCAAAGAAACCCAGGTATTTTAAATTGCCCTTCTTTTCTCATAGTCTGAAACTTAGTCCTGCTGTTTAACCTGAAACACACCGGGGCTGTGTGGACAACGTGACAGGCTGGTAACTTGCCAGAAAAAAAAAAAAAAAGTGGTTTGGATCAATTTGTCCTCTTTCAAACTGTGCTTAAAAAGCAAATGATACCTTTCCACTTTTGCTAGGAATTCAAAATGTTTGCTTTCAACATGTCACCAATACTTTTCCCATTTTGAATGTAAACTCCCACTTTGCATGTTATGGTCAGAAACAGAGCACAATTAAATTGTCTTTTCCATGAACAAAACATTAAAAGTTTTCTCTAACCCAGCTCTTGGAGAAGGGATGGGAGGAAGAGCTTTGAGTCAACTCCAAACAAAACTGAGAGTTAGTTGGCTGAACCCCTTGGTCTGATACTTGTAAGACTCCACTCCTGAAAGAGCAGCATCTCAGGCCTTTCTGCCATGGAGCTGGTAAAGCCAAGGCTGGTTTTTGGCGTGGCTGCGAGGCTGTTGATGGAGTGCACCCAGTCCCTTACACTGTATAAATGAGACAGTAACGCTCGTGCAAATGTAGCAAGGATCACTGCATTAAAACCAGCACCATGTTTATGCCCAGCACTGAGGCAAAGCGCTGGCATGGGTGCACTGCAGATTTAACCAGGGTGTCACTCGGTGCTGCGGTGCTGCCTCCTGCCAGCTGCAGCACCGGGATCGCTGCTCGGGGGCCGCGGCCGGACCCCTTCCCTTGCCGAGGAGGGATTCGCGGGATCTCGGGCCGCTTCAGCACAGCAGACATTTGGGGACACTGGTCGGGATCCCGAGGTGGGCAGGGAAGGCCGGGCAGAGGTGGCGGAGTCGCGGTTCCTGGGGCTGTTCTAATCCTGGACGTGTCGCTTGGTACCAGGGTGAGGTTCGCGCCGCGCTGTTCGGTCACGGGCTCCGCTCCGTGATCTCTGAGATCCCTTCCAGCCTCAGCGATGCTGGGATTGCCCGTGAGGGGCACTGGGAACTCGGCCGCTCGCATCACCCCACGCCGGCTCCCTCATGGCCGGCCCCGGCAGCGGGCGGTGCCTCGGCCGGGCGGGGCAGAGCGGCGGCTCGGGGCCGGTCTCGGGGCCGCGGGCGGAGCGGGGCGGAGCGGGGCGGGCACGGAGTGGAGCGGCGCGGGCGGGACGGCGGCGGGGGCTGCCCGGAGCCGGTGGAAGTGCGGCCGCCCCGGAGGGCTCTGCGCGGTTCGGCCGCAGGTAAGGGAACTTCGCGGGACCCGCTCCGAGACCGCTCGGAGCCGACTGCGGCAACTTGGTGTCCCGGCGGGATGAGCCCCGCCGTGCCCTGTCCCGGCGGCTCCTCCTCTGTCGCCGCCAAGGCCCGGGGCCCCGGCAGCGGGGCCGGAGCCGGCCCGGGCCCCAGGACGGGAGCGCCGCGTGTGCCCGGGGCGGGGGGCAGCGGGGGGGCAGCGCCGCCACATCCCGCCAGCCTCTGTCCCCGCTTGGTGTCCCTGTCCCCGTGCCCCGCCACATCCCGCCAGCCTCTGTCCCCGCTTGGTGTCCCTGTCCCCGTGCCCCGCCACATCCCGCCAGCCTCTGTCCCCGCTTGGTGTCCCTGTCCCCGTGCCCCGCCACATCCCGCCAGCCTCTGTCCCCGCTTGGTGCCCCTGTCCCCGTGCCGTGTCCCAGCCCCTGCTCCCCCTGCGTGTCCGTGGTCCCCCCTGCATGTCCCTGTCCCCCTGCCGCCTCCCAGTGCTCTCAGCGCTCCCGACCTTCTGTGCCTTGTTTCTGTGCCGGACCTGAGGGAACTTTTCGGCAAGTTTTGGGGAGAGGTTGGCGTTCTCCGGTTTAATCTTTTCAGGCTCTAGTAGGACGCTTCAGGCACTGGCGCTGTGAAAGTGCAGTTAGGAGTTTTATCTAGAGCTAACAAATGTGGTTTGATTTAAGGCCTGGGGTTCTTACATCCTGTAATTATTTTGTCGAGGTCTGTTTCTGTTCGAGCCGTGACTTCTCCCGGCTGAAATCGCTGTGCTCGCTCGCACCGTGGCTGGGTGCAGCCGGAGCTGTAAAAGCTGCTTTGCACCTCCGTGGCTGTTCCTGGGGGGAGGGAAGCTTTGCTGTTGGACGCTGGGCTGTGCTGTAACACGTGTGTGCTCCCTCGTGTGAGTGAGGAGCACAAGGAAGAGTTCCAGGCTGGGCTCGGCTGTGCTGAGCCTCCAGAGGCTCTGCAGCCTCTCCTCTCCTCTCCTCTCCTCTCCTCTCCTCTCCTCTCCTCTCCTCTCCTCTCCTCTCCTCTCCTCTCCTCTCCTCTCCTCTCCTCTCCTCCCCTCCCCTCCCCTCCCCTCCCCTCCCCTCCCCTCCCCTCCCCTCCCCTCCCCTCATTGTGCCCGGGCACAGCCGCTGCCAGCAGCACCGTGGGTCGGCTCTGTGCGATTGCACCGGCAGCGCGTTGAGCAATACAGGAGTCGCTGCATTCCAAAAAGTCAACAGCAGAAATGGGTCACGCAGTGGGAATATTCTCCATGCTTACACCGTGGAGCTTTGGGGAGGAAGATGTCCCACAGTGTCAGCTCGGCATTTATTGCCTCTGTTAAAGGGAGCAGCTGTATCCTGAGGATTTACATTTGGGAAGGATGTAAGCAGAGGTTTCGGTAGAACTGGCACTCTCAGTGAGGCAGCATGGCAGGTTGGTTTGGGAGGCGTTCTGGAAAGTAGGAAAGCAGAAATCTGCTTCAGCTCTCTGCTTCAAGTGCAGCAAAGATTTTGGCCTCTGAACTTCTTCAGATCGCTAAGAAATGAAGAGCCAGAGCGCTCCCTAGTTTAGCTTAGTACCCATCCCAGTGGAGTTTTGGATTTAGCACAGCTTCTTGAAAAGCTGTATCAGAGATGAGCTGCTGGCAGTGACAGTGACTGTCAGAGCTGTGCTGTGGTGCTCGCACACGAGGATTGATGTTCCCATGGCAGGAGGGTGAAGTTGGTGTTTCTCTCCTCCCTGAAGGCAGCGGGAGCCCCACCTGTTTGCCCGGCTGTGAGGGGGGCCCTGAGGAGCAGGTTCCCTTTTCAGCAGCCCATCTCCTGCCCCGAGCCCTGGAATTCCCTCCATTTGCTGCATCTGGGTGTAAGAGTTGCGCTGAGGAACGTTGAAGTTGCTTTGTCCTGTGCACTTGTGTCTGCAGCAGATCTGGGCTCTGCTTGTCCCTGACACGCAGGGTGGAGCGCCTTGAAGCCAGGGCTGTCCCAGGGGGCAGGAACCGTGGTGAATTTCACCTTTTTCCTCCTTAGGTGCGAGTCCTGTTTCCTTCCTGGGCTGTGCTGCCAGGGCAGTGTGACACTCACTGCAGGAAGGAGAGGGGAGCCGCTGGAAATGTCTGTGCAGGTGCACGGGAGGCTTTGCCTGTGACCCGTGGCCACAGGAGGGTAATTGTTAACATTCCTGAAATGACAGCCATTCCCAGGAGACTGAGGTTCCCAGGTGGTGCTGCCGGCCTGGCTGGTCCCGTTGGTCCCTGGTGATGAGCAGGACAAAGTCTGGTCACTGCTCACTGGCCAGCTCAGGGTGGCCTGAGGACAGGCAGAGCTGTGCGTGAGGAGGTGCTCGGTGCAGTGTCCTTTAGGAGGTTTAGTCTCCTTGATCCATCCAAGTGGGCTTCTCTGATGTTTCTTTCCCCACCTAAAGGAACACTTTCAGGGAAGTGGAAATCCTTCCCCTGAAGAGCTTTGAAACCAGCAAAGGTTTAGTCACTTTCTTATTGCTGCGATTGCATCAAACCGGGCCTTTGGCTTGCTGAGCATGAGGGAGTTGCTGTGAGCTCCTTGCAGGAACTGACTGATTTTCTTTCTTGTGCTTTGTGTGCTTTTTTCTGGGAAGGTGGAGGGAACACGGAGAGGGGCCCAGATCCCAAATCTGGGACAGATGTTCCAAAAACACAACCCTGACTCCTGAGGTGGTTCAAAAGGAGTGCAAAACCCCCAGATGCCTCTGACTGGGGACTCTGCTATTTTGCAGTAGTTTTTAACAGAGAAAGTAGAGGCCAAATATTGGGCAGGATTTAGGTGGGTGATGAAATATCCTGAGGTGTTGTGGGTGGTCAGTAAAGCCCCTGTCCCAGTGCTGAATTTTCATGCCCTTCCTCAAGGAGGCGTTGGTAACTTTTGCCTCAGCTGCTAAATGGTGATGTGCAAGTTAGGTTGGTGTATCTGAGACAGCTTCTTCTTGTACTCACCTTGGTGACTGTCAGGGTTTCAAAGCAAAACTGAAGTTATGTGGCTGCTTTCAAGTGTGCAATTATGAACTGGCCCATTTCTGCCTGTCCAAACCACATCTCTAAACTTACAGAAGCAAGGAACAGGTTTATTGGAAGGTTCAGGCAGGTTTTGTTGTGTTCACTCCTCTCGAGTGGAACGTGTGCATGCAGCTGTGCATTAAGGATACATAAAAACACTTAATACCTTCATAAGTAAAACTACTTAATACTTTCCTGTACTTAGGCTGAATAGTGAACCCCTTCCCCCATCAGTAATTGTGAGATCCCATTAGTCATCCCATTAGTGACTTTGCTTTTGAATCCTGCCCAGGAGAGGTGAACTACTGTTTCCTTGCCTCACGCTTACTGCTGGTGTTTATGCCCACATGTTTATTTAACATTTACTATAAATTCCCATCCTGGCTGAGTGAAGACAGGGTGATTATTTAATGACAGCTTCAGAAATCACAGGTTGCCCTTTGAAGATGCCTGGCTTGCAAGCATTAACCTTTGCATCACACAGAAAAAGCTCTGTGCTGTTCCCCAGAGATTACATATCTTTCTCTGTGTTTGGAAAAGTCAGCATCTAATCCAGAATGAAAACTTGGTCCTCTTAGAGGTCAGTGTTTCTCTTGCCATGTGTTTGTTACCTGCACTTGTTGTGTGTTTCCATTTTGAAGTGACTTTAGCAGAGATCACAGTAAGTCCTGACATCTCTCAGTGAGTCTCTGGTGGGGTTTTTGCTTTGGATCTTTCTCTCCCTAGGGAGGGTGCTTAGCTGGGAACAGAGCTTGAGTTGTAGGGAATGATGCATTTTTATATTCTCTCCTTTTTATTCCCCCTCCTCTCTCTCACAAATTGACCTGTGTATTGACTCAGCTCATATTGAAGACAGTGGCTGTTTGTTACTTTTCTAGTAGTGCTTGCTGCCAAAATAGTACTTTATTTGTGCTTAAGGGATGGAATTTTCAATTTATAATCCAGGCATCACACTGGATTCACAGTGGCTTGCTCAGGCTGTGTATTGCTCTTGCTGTGGGTACATACAATTTCCTGGTGTCCTTTAGCTTCCAGAGCACTTTGTTCCTCTGTGACTCCGGCAGTACGTGAGGAAAGTGTGTTGGGTTAAAGCTTTCTCCTTTTTCCACTGGCTGGCCTTCTGTTTGTGTTAAAAGGCTAAGATAAACCAATTGTGTAAAAAGCTGATTTCTTTCCTCGGTGGAACTATATTTAGATACAAGTTTTGCAGCCCATTGTAGCCAAAGCCTTTCTGTTTGCTGCCCCTGCCTGAGTCATCTTTATCATTAATCACAGAATCACAGCATTTGTTAGGTTGGAAAAGACCTCCAAGGTCAATGAGCCCAACCTTTGACCAATCCCCACCTTCTCACCCAGCCCAGAGTACTGAGTGCCACATCCAGTCCTTGCTTGGACACCTCCATGGATGGGGACTCCAAACCTTCCTGGGCTCCTTCCATACCTGACCACCCTTTCCATGAAGAAATTCCTGCTGATGTCCAACCTGACCCTTCCCTGCACAGCTTGAGGCCATTCCTCTTGTCCTGTCCCTTGTTCCCTGGGAGCAGAGCCTGATTTCCCCTGGCTGCCCTCTCCTGTCAGGGAGTTGTAGAGAGCCAGAAGATTCCTCCAGGCTTCCTTTTCTCCAGGCTGAGCCCCCTTCCCAGCTCCCTTGGCTTCCCTTCATCACACTTGTGCTCCAGCCCCTCGCCCAGCTCCGTTCCCCCCTCTGGACACGCTCCGGCCCCCTCAGTGTCCATCTTGCAGTGCCAGGCCCAGAACTGGGCACAGCCCTTGGGGTGAGGCCTCCCCAGTGCCCACGGCAGGGGGACACTCCCTGCCCTGCTCCTGCTGGCCACACCATTGCTGGCCCAGCCCAGCGGCCATTGGCCTTCTCGCCCACCTGGGCAGGTGTTGGATGATGTTCAGCTGCTGTTGACCAGCACCTCCAGGCCCTTTTCTGCTGGGCACTTTGCAGCCACTCTGCCCCAGCCTGCAGCAATGCAATGAGGGAGGCAGGTAGAGAACTTGGGAAATGTTGGAAAATCCAGCCTTGCCAAAGCAATGTATCTGCTGGCTGTGAGTCCTGTGAGCTCTTGCTGTGGAGTGCTTGGTCCTTTTGTGCTGACAGAGCTGATACTTCTGGAGAGAGCTCCTCCCCAGAGCTGCTGGCTGGGGGGAATTGTTTGTGGTAGGGTGAGGATGCTCCTGTTCCCTTCTGTGCCTCTGCCTCATTAAGCAGTGCAAGGTGTGACAAGGAACAGCACCAGAGGCCACTTCAGCAGTCTCTGGCTTGTGGTGTTTGAGGGGAGATAAAAATAACAAACCCAGTGACTTTAAGCAGCCCTTGGCTTACATTTTGATGGTAATCCCTGTTCCAGCAGGCACAGTGTTGTAACTCTTGCATGAATAAAATCCCCTTGCCAAATGGTAGCTGTGCACAAAAGGCTCTGAGGTCAGGTGTGCTGATGCAAAAGTGAGTTTGCACTTGCATCTCTCTCTATGGGCTTTTCCCCTAAATATTAGTGGAGAACTGGAGGCTGAGACTGGAGCCAGCTGCTGCAGCATCTGAACTCCCAAGTGGAGAACTCTGTGCTGCCAGGCAGCTGTCAAATTGTGTCACAGATGGGAAAAATCTGATAACCACTAGTGTGAATCAGCATCTTTGAAATCCAGCAGTTCTCGTGGCTCCAAATGTGATGGATCTGGGAGAAGAACTTTGCTTTCTTTACAGACACATCAAAGTAGAGGAAAGTATAATGCTGTGGTCTTCCCTGCCTTGTCTCAGACTGATCTGTTCTGAAGCAAAAGCATAGGGAAAAACAGGGTGTATTTTATATGTCATTGTAGAATTAACCCCAGCTAGTTCATGGGCACTGCAGTGGTTGTGAAGGGAGATACAACACACACAGTTTATGGTTGGTAACTGAAAAATAACTGTAAAATAACTGTAAAAGTAAACAAGCTGCCAACCAACCAATCCCCCAACCTTCTCATTCTCAAATCTCTCCCCTGTTGTGCTCTGTTGTGGAGGACAGAAACAAGAACACACATGCATTTACCCAACCAGCACTAGGATCTGTTCTGGGCATGAGGGAGGGCAGTTCCTTTCCTTGGTGCTGTGGCAGCTGTGCACACAGCTGTCCATCTGCTCTGTCAGCAGGTGTGGCCATGGGGGTCTGGTTCTCTCCAGCTTTGTGTTTCATGGGCTGAGTCTGTCCAAAGAGTTGAGAGTAATCCAGAAAGGCTGTTTTGCTGAATCTTGACTTCATATTTTCTCTCTAGAGTGTGCGTACTCATTAGCTACAGCCAGGTAAGAAGTCTTGACAGAAATACAGCCTTTGTGAAACATGGGAAAGGTGTGAGCACTGTTGAAGGAAATTAGCTATTTAGGCTAGCCCAGGTCATGCAGAGTATAAGGGATGGGGAGAAGGACCTGCATCCTATTTGGAGGCTGGTCTCATGTTGTGAGGTTGGCATGTGAAGATGTCTGTAGGATCAAATTAAGGTTCTGCAGAGTGTAGTGCTGCTAATTAATGTCTGTCTTGAAGAGCAGGTGAGAAGAGTACCTTTTTTGTTAAAGCACCCTGAGCTGTGGGCGTGTTTCTGAAAATAGTTATGATCTCATGTGGTTGTAGCCCTTGTGATCTTGGGTTCTGTGCAGCTTTGCCATGTCCTTACGCAGCTGCCATGGGTTGGTAAAAATCCCTCTGGCCATATGGAGACTGTCAGAGTCTGTTCTCAGGCTTGGATCAGGTAGGCTGCTCCTACGGAAGAAGTGCTGTGGAGACAGGGAAAGGGATCAAATGCCTTGGGATCTTCTCAGTGTGAGAGTGAGCAGGTACTCATAGATGTCAGCTGTGTGGTTGTGTTTTGCATGATTTTGGAACATTTTATTGTATCTTCAAAGTGTCCATCTCCTCTGCTTTCCTGGTTTAGGTTTTAGACCTGTGCTAAAAATAGGATTGATTCATCTTTGTCCATCCCCAGCCTCAGGGGGAGTGTGCTGTCTCTGAGAGCTGCTGTGTGCAGGATGCTGGGGCAGGCAAGGGTTGGGGTGTGGGCGAGGCTGTGGCTGTGTGGGAACAAGGAACATTCCTGGTGCTGGAACCTGCATTCCAGGCTGGAAAACATGTGGGAGGTGGTGGTTTGATGGCCTTGATGCTCAACCTTTTTGCTCTCCCTCGTGCACTTGAAACTTTTGTTCAGGGGTGGGGGAGGGATGGTGCACAGGGCTTCCTTTGGAAGAACCAGACAGAAATTTTATCCTCCCCAGGAAAAGCAAGGTGCTCCATCCCACAGCTGACAAATCCATTGTGTGACCTACACCCTGGGGACCTCTGTGCTGTGAGGGGGAACCCCCACATTGCAACAGGACGCTGAGGTAGCCATCCTTAGTGACTTCCCTCAAGATCCAAGTTCAAATGTCTGTTCTCTTGGACCTGGAAGTGCATCATAGGCAGTGTCATGGCATTAGTGGCCTACAGAGAGGGAGGGGAGGAGGTTGGAGCAGCCAGGGCACACTGAGTGTTCCCCACTGCTGCCCACAGCTGTTGGTGCAGTGGAGCAAGGGTCTTGCTGAAGAAGAAGGGGGTGTGTTGAGCAGCTAGTCTCCAGGAAAGGCTTGTTACAGCTCCTGGTGGATTCAGGTGCTGGCTTTGTTGTAGTATCCTCTGTCCTGCTTCCAAACCAGGATTAAGCCAAGGAAAATATTTCTTTACTCTTAATTTAAATCCCTGGGGAGTTGGTTTTGCATCAGAGCAGACTTGAAAAGGCTTGTCAGTTGGATCTTAGAGCCATCAGCATTTTTTCCCCCTCCACTTAACCAAAGCTGGTTTAATTTGTGAGAGCACTTTTAATTTGTTATGTTTCTAAAGGAAACATCACAGGGGAAAGTTCAGAAATGCATATTTATATTTCTTGCCTGAGCTTAAATTGGTTCTAAAAATTTGGTTTTTGTATTTTTATAAAGAAAGGCTGGATTTTTTTTCTATATCGCACAATTTTTGTTTGGTTTATTGTTTGTTTTCTTCTCCAGAAGGAGCATATAGTGGCTTACCTTGGTGTCCATCTTCTCTTGGATGTGAAACATGTAACTAACAGGTCATACCTAAAAACATCTTCTCAGAGGTTTCCACAGTCATAGTGGAGCTGGTGTTGGACCTCCTGTGCTGGGCAGGGCCACTGCAATCTCTGATGGTGCTGGACAGAGCTGGATTTTCTGGACTGTCTTTAGGATGTGCAGCAGGAATTTGGATGCTGTGGGGGAGTTGCACCACTCCCCACTACTCCCTGCCCCTCTCCTTGGGAGGACTGGAGCCTGTGTTGGTGAAGGATCCTAGGGAGGTGTGTGCCCTGCTCTGGGTGAGTGGGAGGCCTGTGGCTGGGTTTGGGGTACAGATGTGTCCCCCTTCCTCCCCAGTGCCCTGGTGGAGGCATGCAGACATCCAGCAGCAGTGGCTGAGTCTGGGACTGTGCCCCGTGGTGTGGGGATGCTGCAGCCTCATGGCTTTCTGCAGGCAGCTGGTGGGACCAGATTTGTGGTACTGCTCTAATGCTGGGGTGCTGCTGACAATGTTGGGGTTGTGGAAACAACTGGGAGCAGCTGGCTGCGAGATGGGATGAGTCCTGAGGCTTCCCTGTGGCATTGCCTGTCCTCAGCCAGCTTCTTGGGGAGCTTATAGGATAGTTAGTTCTTCCCCCCTTTCAGGCCTTCACAAGAGTTAAAAAAGCAGCATTGAAGATGTGGCTGCATTTCTGGATGGCCATTAGGTGGACAGAGCAGTCATGGGTTTGTTCTGCAGCAGCAGCATCTTGGTCTCTTCCCATTTGAGTGTCCTTTTGGTGAGCAGTCATGAAGCTGTAAACACAGCCTGGAGATGAGAAGATTGAGATTTATTTTCGGGGTGGAGCTGGTAAACTTCCTGCAGCTTGTGGTAGAGATAATTCTACAGGTTCTGGCTCCATTGTTGTGGCTGGGTCTAAGGTGAATTTAAGAAAAATGTGTTGGTTGAACAGGCTTTCCTTTCTGTTTTATCCAAAGGGAAGTATCTGTTCAGAGCCTGATCTGTTGTTCTCATTACTGAGGGAGTTTCTGAGTGAGACCTAAATCCATGATTATTTGCATGTCCTTATCTGCGTGACACAGGGTTTTCCAGGTCAGTATCTCATGTTTCAGACTTCTCTGTGTCTCCTCTTTTTATGGTGTGCAGTCTTAAATCTGCAAATGCAAGAATGATTTCTCTTAAAGGGTCAGTAAGATGAAAGGCATTTCTCTTGGCATCACTTTGGGCAGAATCAGCTGCTGAGGAGCAGCAATGCTGAGCTCACAGCAAGCTCTTGGGCTGTTGTTGGAAGTAGAGTGAAATGCAGAACTGTCCATCCTGTCCATCACAAAGCTGTAATGCCTGCTGGGCGTGGAGAAGAGGCACTGATTACCTGCAAGGCATGTCAGGGATGAGACTTCCATTTAACCTGCTCAGAGGGAGAGGGAAACGTCTTGTAGCCCAGCATGACTATGAGGATGGAGGCCCTCCATGCCTCCAGAGAGATTTGTGTTGGAGCAAAACCACAGCCTGGCCTTGGGGAAGGCCTCCTTTTTTGCAGGGTGGTGGCAGTGGTAGCTGGAAATGTTTTTCCTTTTGGAGCTCATTGGAAGACAATCCCTGTGACGTGTGTATGTTTACCTCCTTTTTTGCACAAGTATCAAAGCAGGACCAGGTTCAAGGCTATCTTTTGCAAGGAGCCTCTGGGCTGATGTCTCCATCTGAAATCTGTTCTGAAATTTTCTTCAGCTTGTTGCTCTCAGACCTCACGGTGCTTGAAACTCCTCCTCCTTCCCCACTCTTCCAAGGAATTTTGCAAAGAAATCAATAGCTGTCTAGTTATGACAGCAAAATGAAAAAGGCTGTAACGTCTCCATAGCTACCTAAAAAGTACTTGTAAAATGCTGGTGGAAGAGAGTGCCCTGGAATTATCCCATGCATTCCTTGCACGCAGACTGAAAATCGTTTGCATGAGTTAAGTAATCGCTGCAAGCTTGTCCGGTGAGCAATGTTTGGTTACTGCAATAAATTTTTGTTCCTTAAACCCTGTGAAGCTGAAAAAATGAATTTGTTTTACATAGAAAATGAACTGACCTGAACTCTCTGTAGATGAACTGATTGTAAATGGACCAGCTTAATCCAGCTTGGTTTTTCCCTCGTGTTTCATGTACCATCTGAAAAGAGACAGCTTGTGGCAAATTAGCCAGGGTGAGACTACAAAAAGATTGAATTATTCCTGTTTGAACAGTTCCCAGCATGCGAGCACTTGCTGCTTGGCTTGCACATCATCTGGCTTGCCAGGGCTGCTGTGATGGAGGTGAAAGTAAATAACCTCCAACTGGAAATCTTGCTTTTGCTGTAAATGATGATTTATTCATTCACCAGTGAAAATACCACAGAGATATGATGAACAAAACCTGTAGTTGCTATGTGTTTGGCTTTCTTGCAGCAGATGTCTTTCCCTGTTGTGTTTCTGTGCAGAGAAGCTGTTTGACACTCTTTCCTGTGCTGTCCTAGGTGGTAATTTTGCTTCTGGTGGGACTTGGTGCTGTGTGGAAATGCAGTTGTCAGAACAGAGGTGTTGTGCTTGGCATGTGTGTGTGCGCCTCACTCTGGGCCATGGCAGCAGAAAAACAGGGGGCAGAGTTGGGCCTGCCCTGTTCAGGCAGGGCTGAGCTGACTGTGGAGCACCTGGAGATGCAGGAGTTGGAACAAGAGGATGTTTCTGTAGGGCTTGCCTTGATATGCTGGTGTATCTCCATGCCTCTTTTGGAGGGGAAGGGCTCTGCACTTTTGAGAGCCACAATCAATATAAGAAGGATTTGAAGCTCTCAGACAATGTCCAAAGTAGGGTTTTGGAGATGGTGAAGGGCCTGGAGGAGAAGCCCCGTGAGAAGCAGCTGAGGGCATTGGGTCTGTTCAGCTGGAGAAGAGCAGACTGAGGGCAGAGCTCACAGCAGTTCTGCAGCTTCTTCACAAGGGGAAGAGGAGAGGCAGGCCCTGATCTCTGCTCTGTGTGACCAGACTTTGATGATCCTTGTGAGTCCCTCCCTACTCAGCTCATTCTATAACTAAAACGGGTAGGGAAGCTACAGCACATGTGGTAGTTTGGGATCAGCCACCCAGTTGTTTAGGACAGTGTAACCAGATGGACTGCTGATGCTAAATTGGAATTTGGCTGTGATATTGCAGTTAATTTCTCTTCTTACTAAAAATGTTCTACATAATTTTCCTATGGCTGTGGTAATTAGGCCTGGCTTTGCTGTTGCACATGGTGAGGGAACAACTTTTCCATTCCTCAGATCCAGCTATGTTCATGTAGCTCCTGCAGAGTGTGCATTTAGGAGCAAAACAGGGGGTCTGTCTCTGTTTGTCTGTGTTAAAAGGAAGGAATGAGGTCCTACCACCTTCCCTCTGAGCCTTACTTTGTGGTCTCTTTGCCCTAGGATGTGGAGCCATTTGTGGGTGAGGTTACTTGCCATAAGCAGAGTGAGAAATAGGAGTGCTTTCCATTAAAAACCTCCTAGAGCCAATGAAAGTACCATTTCTGCTTCTAGTCAGAGTTCCACTTTGCATTCTTTGACTTGTCACGTGTTTTTGGAAGAGAGAGATGGCTGGGGATGGAGACCCAGTGATGGTCTAAATAGAGATGCCTGTCCTATTGTCCCTTTGGTCTGGGCAAGCTGTTAGGGGTATGGCTGGGGAAGGGAGGAGGACACCATGGTACCAAAGGGATGGTGGGGTTTCTGCTGCTGAAGTCCTTGAGCATGGAAGCGAGGGGCAGGGAAACAGGGCCCCCCAGGGAATGCAGGGGGACTGGACTGGGCTTGTTGGGTGGTGAGAGCCCCACCTGAGCTGCTGCAGAGCAGGGGACCCTGCTGGCTTTTGAAGCTGGCAGTGCCACCTGCCGTGGGGTCTGTCTTCTGAGTGCATGTCCCTGCCCTCCCACAGGCACACAGGGAAATTCAGAGTGCTGTAATTTGTGGTGTCCTTCCTTCAGTCCCTCCTGTCTTGCCTGTGCTGCAGAGTTTTGAGACAGATGTTTTCCTCTGGTATCAGGCCCTCATGCCTAGATTTTGTTGGTGTTTATACAGAAGGGTGAGGGCAGCCAGAGGTTCTGCCGGGTCTGATAGAAGCCATACGTGAAATTAATCCAAATTAAACTGTTAGTCGTTCTCTGATAAACAGGAGGTTATAGCACAGACTTAACATGTGGCATAACTTTGAGACTATGAAAAATGAAGCATGAATCCTCCTCTGAAAGTTGGCTGTCCCTGTTTGAGGCCTGATGAGATTTTGAGACAAGCCAGTACGCCAAGCTCACTGTGTAGGCGTTTGTGGGAAATGAGGCAGATTTTTGGGAGGGGACTACGGATACAGGGAGGCAGAGGAGTGCTGGGGATGAACTAAAGTAACTAAAAATCTGTGGGGCTGCTCAAGGTGAATCTGTGAACCTGCAAACTCCTCCCTGTGGAGGAGGGAGAAGTCAGGCTGTGTGTCCTGCTAGTGTGGGCCAAGCTGGAGCTGCTTTGCTTACATGATGGGATTTTGTATGCCAGTCTGTATGCCAGCTTCCTCCTGGTGCTCTGCAGCCATGGGGCATGTGGCAGGGATGTGGAAGGCAGGGGAGAGCAGTCTGGTCAGGGCAGCTTTCCAGTGAGTGAGTGGGTGACAGCCCTGTTCTTGTGGCAGAGCCTCTGGTGGGGCTCAGGAAATGCTGGAGGTTGATTGGCCAGACTCTCAGTGGGAAGCTTGGCATTCCCCAGGACAGTGTGGAAATGTGTTGCTGGGACTGTCTCTGGCCCTAGCCCCCTTTTCCAAGCGCTGGGGTGAGGGTGTTTCGGACATCCCAGCTGTAGTGGCATTAAGGAGCCATTGTAGGCTGGAATGATTGTCTGGATGAAGTCAGAGACAGCTCCCAGAGTCATGGGGCTTTGCTGGCTTGTCTTTGGAGTGGACAGATTTCTCCCAATGAGGATTTTAGGCCTCTCAAAGAACAAAAAGTGTACAAAGATGTGCCTGCTCAGGAAGGTGTGCTGGGAGCACTGGAGGCAAGAGATGGACCAGTGTAATTTTGCAGATGAGTTTGTTTTGGCCTTGAACTGTGCTTCTCTGGAGGATTTGCAGTGCCTCCTGGCACTTGGCACCTGCTTGGCATTTGGACCATATTAACTACTTGTGTTTGGAATTCCAGAGAGGAGGCTTCCCCTCTAGACTTCCTTTTGCAATTCACATCTGTGAAGCTGAATGCAGATGCTGCTGGCCAGGCTGTAGGGATTCATGTCCAGCTGTGTGTGTACAGAGGGGGAGAGATGTTATTTTGGCATTTGCAAAGGCAGCTTACTAAAAATAGGCTAAAGCCCATGGACCCAGGAGTGAAAGTAGTTGTCCCATAAGTCTCACTTGAGGCATCTTTGTTTTTCTTCTGCCCTGAGGAATATTGTTTGGAGTATGCTCCATGTTTTAGAGTTTGCTGAAAAGCCACTTGTGCTCATGCTGGAGCTGCTGCTGTGTGGATGGGGCCAGACTGAGCTCTTAACTCTACCACGCATTGCATTTGAGGCTGGGATAAGTTGCCTTCTTTATTTTCACTGCTTTCCAGCTATCAGGGCTTTTGTCTGGCTTCTTGAAGCCTTTGTGCTGTATGAGGACACACAGAAGTCATGTTTGAGCAGAAGCAACACTTTTTGGGGAGGCACTGCCAGTCAAGTGGCATGTGAAGAGGTCAGTGTGTCACAGCAAGACCTTTCCTGTGGTTTGGGCTGCTGGCCCTGGCCGTGTTTTATGGGTTTGGTAGGGGCATTTCCTCACACACTTGTAGCAGCCTTTCCCCCTGAGCTACTTTGTGGCTTCAAGTCCTTTCCCTGCCTTGATGCTGTCTTTCCCTGCATTTCTTCCTCTCGTGTGTGCATCCTGTGAGCTGACCTGTGCTGAGGAGTCCCTGCCAGGACCTTGTGCAGGTTTTGGGAGTGGAACCGCCAGGCTCCCTCCTACGCAAGGCTGGGGCCTCCGGCAGTGCAGAGCTGGCTTCGTTCTCAGGAAAACAGAATAAAGCAGGTCGGTGTTAACTTGTCTTCACAGAGCTGGTCCTGGCTGCAGCTTAGCTGGGTCATAGCTGATAGAGAGAGAGAGACTTCCAGATTTTAATGCTGTGAAGAGAGAGCCTGTGCTTGGCTGTGTCTTCATAACTGTTTTCTGTCACTGCACGGCTGCAATAGTAGGAGGTAGTGTTACATTTCTGGACAAGGCTTTGAACAAGATCTGCTGTCAAAACAGCTTGATAAACTGCTTACTGTGATGCAGAATGCTGGTCTGTCATTTTGCAAATTGAATTCCTGGAAAGCTCTTATGATTATTAAAAGATACTTTGTGTTAATTTAATTTCCTGTAAAAGACACAAGCTGCGTGATTTAAAGAAACAAAGCAAATACTTAATCAAGGTAAAAGAAAAATCTTCATATCTGTGCACATACGGTGCTTAAATACTGCATACTTCTTATGACATCCTGTGCAGGGACAAAGTAAAAAATTACACATAAAACCCCTGTACTTTAAAATTTGTCAGTTTTGAAAAAAAGCTGGAAAATGAGTAATGAAACCCAGGCAAAGCAGGAATGAAGAAAACACTGCTTTAATATCTTCTCTGAGTGATGAGAAGCAGGAATTTTCCCCTCATTGTATTTTAAATGAATTTAAAACTGTGTTCCAGACAGCTTGTGAACAATCAGAATTCAGGGGTGGTTTTGTGAGCAGAAGGGCTATTATTTGGGCTTTCTGGCTGGGTTCCAGCTCTAGGGGTCTCAGTTGGGGTGAAATGCCTCCTTGCTATAGGCAGGCACAACTGTTGCCTCCCCCTGCTGTTCCTCAGGGACCAGCAGCCTCTCCTCCCGTTTTTATCATGCTGATATCCTTCAGAACTGAGTTAAGCTCTAATGATCTCACCCATATATATTGAACTTGATTCCTGCTGGCAGTGAAGGGCTTGTGTGTCCAAAATACTGAATGATTGTCTGGCCACTCTTCCCATGGTGAGCGGCTGAGGAGAGGTGTTCTCAGCTGTGTGTCCTGGTGGAGCTGGTCCCTCTCAAATGAGTCAAACATGAACCATCTTGGGCATCCTTTGAAGGAAGAATGCTGCTCTGGATAGCAGTAGGTGTGATTTTAAGGATGCCAAGGGGTCTGAAAGCTCTGTTGTAACTATAAACAGCACTAAACTTTTAAAACAAACATATAAAAATATGTATACAAATGTTGTGTTGCTTTCTGAGTTTGTCCACAGGGTATGATGGAATTGTGTTGGAAATATTGGGGGAATACTTCAAGAGTTTTGGGGTCCCTGAGTGGTGGTTGCCTGCAGTGGTGCTTAGGCACTGCTTAAATGTGCTTAATCAAACATTTGCCTGTGTCTCCTGCTGATTGAAGTTAAGCACTGTGCTCAAATTCAAGATGCAGATGGGAGGGCAAGTTGAGGACAGTGCTGGAGTTAGTTCTTCGATGTAGACAAACTCTCTGGTAATCAATCTGTTTATCTAAGTCCTGCAGCAGTTTAGCATTCCTGTTCTGTCGTTCCCTCTGTGTGTACTCTCCCCTCCTGCTGCACCGCTGTTCAAAGTCTGGCTCGCCTCAGAAGTGGCTCTGCCTGTCCATAATACATCAAGTGGTGTTCCTGGGGCTGTGTGTGCTTTATAAAGTGTATTGTGTGGATAGCTGCTTATATCACCTTTAAATGCTTTTTCCTTGCAAGAATGCTAATGCAGCCTGGTTCATCATGAACTGAATTTATCATGTAGTGATATTTCTCTTACAAATACCCAGCCCTGGGAGCAAGGTTGGTGTGTGTGTATACAGCTGGTGTTTTATTTACTGGGTGTTGTTAAAGAGCTTTGCTGTCTCTTGCTGCTGCCTACTCTGCTCTAGAGGAATCACAGAATGGCCTAGGTTAGAAGGGATCTTAACACCCAGTTCCAACCCTCCAACCCACCAAGTGGACACCTTCCACTATCCCAGGTTGCTCAGAGCCCCATCCAGCCTGGCCTTGGACACTGCCAGGGATCCAGGGGCAGCCACAGCTTCTCTGGGCAACCTGTGCCAGGGCCCCACCACCCTCACAGGGAAGAATTTCCTCCTAATTTCTAGTGTAACCCCATATTCTTTCAGTTTAAAGCCATTCCCCCTTGCCCTGTCAGTGCATGTTCTTGTCAAAAGTCGCTCTCTTGTAGCCCCAGAAGGTGCTTTAAGGTTTCCCTGGAGCTGCCTTTTCTAAGAGCTGAGCAGCCCCAGCTGTGAGTCCTGAGGGAATCCTGCTAGCACATGTGACTTGGGCAGGTCCCCTTTGCAGGACAGCTCAGAAGCTGCGTGGTTCCCTGCCCCTGCAGCCCAGGATGCCCCAGCTGGTGTGAGGGGTTCCTGTGCTGAGCTCTCTGTGTGCGCAGCCTGGCTGCGCTGAGCTGTCCCCAGGCTGTGACCCTCCCAGTGTTCCCAAACTGAGCGCTGCAGGTCACAGGAAGTACAGCTGCATCGCTTGGAGTCTCCTCAATTCTTTAAAAGGATTTCCTGGGAACAAAGGCTCTTATTGCTCTTGTTCTTCAATTTGGTTTGTTGTTTTTTTTTCTTCTTCTGCCTGCTAATAATCTTGGCTTCTTGTTCACTGTTCTCTCCCTTTTTAAGGAGGCTGGGGAAATAATGATTTCCTTGTTTTTTTAATTCTGAACTAAGTTTGCTGTGGTACCTGTAAGGCAAATAAATCTCCTTTTTGCTGCTTCTTGGCTTGAGAATACCTTTAATTTAAGAGAAACTATAGATCTAAAATAACAAAAAATCGAGTTTGATCTTTATTAGTTAGGAAAATAGTGATGTAATGAAATGGCTACTGAGAAGGATCAGTGGCAACAATCACATGGCCCTTTACTTGTCATTTTCCTGGCTCCGCTTTCCAGAAAGCCCTGTGCTTTGCCAAAATCGGTTCTTATCCAGGGCAACTACAGTGCCACGTGAGGCTTTAACTTTGCTTTGATATCTGCCCTCACCCCAGTGATCAGTTCCATCAAATTTAGATTGAGCAAAGGCAGAGGGGATGAGTGGTGAGGGTTTGCAGCAGAGTTCCCTGCTATCCCATCTGTCCTAGAGCAATCTCACCCCACTGGAGCTGCCTGCCAGATGTGATTGCCTGCAGCACAGCCCTTCTTGCCCCCTGGCCAGGCAGTCTGGAGCAGGAAGGCAGAGGGCCATAGGGATAAGCTTTCCTTGCAGCCCAGGTTAAGGGCAGCATCCTCAGGGAGGCCTCTCAGGTGGCCATACAGCCACCTTCCTTCCTTTTCCCACCCCACCCTGCCCCTTGACATCATCTTGGGGATAATTGCAGCTGTTGAGGGGAGCAGGGAGCTCCAGCTGCTGAATCAGTGGGCACATGCATTTCTGGATCATTCTCCCTCGGGGTTTGGGATTAGACTGCATCTCCACAACACTGACTGTAAAGGATCTGTGACTGACATGGAAGGACTTGGAAAACATTAAAAATTGGTTTAGCCCTGCCCTGGCGCCTTCTCCCTCTGCTTTCATGACATGCAAGTGTAAACATCAGAACTTGGCTTTCTGGGACTAATCCAGCCTTGGCTCAAGGAAATTGGTATTTAGGTGGTGCTCCATTAAGTCAGTGCTATGTCTTTTTACAAAGTGCCCTTTGAATCCAACCGGTTCCTTATGCTCGCACAGAGAGTGGCCTGGGTTAGCAGACTCCCCTGCTTATCTTTGTTCAATGCTCTCTTCCCTCCTTGACTTTACAGTGCTGTTGGGTCATACCTCACTTAGCTCCTGTGGTTTGCATGGCTGACATGTGAGAAATCAGCTGCAATCCTCAATCTGCTGCAAATCTGATGGAAAACTCTTGTTCGGCTTAAACAAGGAGTTGAGGAGACTTGTAGTGGCTCATTGACCCTTTGAAAACACACTGAGGATGGATTGGGCAAAGCTGAGTTTTCAAAACCATCTCCCATGCTCTGGTGTATTTGTTTGCTTTTGTCTGTACTAAAAAAGCTTATTTTGAATTCTGTATCATCATCCTTGTATGGAGGCTCCAGTATCGCCTCTGGATTTATTACAGCCAACTTCACAGTGTTGGATTTGCATAAGCTTAACAAGGTTACAATGTACAAGTTTAATTAAAAGTAGTAGAGCCTTTGGATAGGAAGTCAAAATCTCTATTATTAATACAGTACAATTAAGTTTCTCAGTACCTAGCTAGTAATTACACAAAATTCATTGCAGGATGGAAAGACTGTTTGGAAACAGAAGCATAGAGGCATGTAGAAGGAGGCTTTTGCAAATACCAGTTGCCTGAATTGTTCTACTCTTAAAAAAAACATTTTCTCCCTTTTGTCCTAAATAGTACTCTATTTACTGTTTGGAGTTTGTAACTACAGCCTATTCCTTTGCTTGGTGTGGGTGGTTTTAAACAGGTAAAGCTTTGTTGTGTGTCATGAGGTGCTGCAATCCAGTCATTCATTTTCTCTTCCTTGGTGAGTGTTTATGGAAATTTTGAGGGCTCAGTGAGGACTTGGACTCATCCAGAAGCAAAATCGTCTGTCATGAACACTCTTGGATTACAGGGAAGGCTGGATACAAATCTGTATTCCCTGTTTTCAACTAACTTGTAGGGAGTGGTAGTCAGTGCAAGATAGTGCACTATTTCAGAACTATTTCAGCAGTGACCTTTTCAGCATCCAGCATATTATTGTCCAAGAACTGTTGGAAAAGCTATAGTGAGATGGGTCTTTAAAGTCTGGATTCCATGCACAGGACACAACAGCAGCTCTGGGTTTAGGCTGTCTTTTGTTGCTTTCCCTGAGGGAAGCCTGGAACAATGAGGTGAAGAGATGTGCTTCGAATGGGCCTTCGAATGGGCCCTCGAATGGGCTGGCAGCAGAGCCCTGAACACGAAGCCAGAAGCCAGAGCATGCTGTAGTGTGATCACCAGGCAGTAATTCTGGAGCCACAGCTCTGGGCAGACACACAAGTGCATTATTCTTCTTCCTGTGGCATGTGGTGCTGGTGTCTGTCCTGCTCTCCTGTCCTGTGCTCATTCTGAGCATCAGGTAAACTCCATTTATCCTGCTCTGCGTGGAGAGTTCAATTCTTCAGTGCTGCAGTGCTGTTTTGGTTTTTTTTTAAGGATTTCTTTCATGGATTTCTTTTGGCAAGCAACTCAAAGTAAACTCAGAGATGTAAAGCTTCCTAAATTACTCATCTTTTCCACACAAAAGTGGGTAAAACATAGGGCTTGTCTCAGACATTTTCTAATGATCAAATGTATCTGGCTTCAGACTGAACATCTGAAAGAAACTTCTGGGAAGGAGAGCCATGGAATAAACAGCAAATGAAATCACTTTATAGCCCTCTTTTGTATTACCAGAGGAGGAGGAGAGTGATTACTTCTTAGCAAATTAGGCTACATAAAAGAACTCTATATTAAGATTATAAGTGCCCTAATGAGTAATAATCAGTGATGAAAGCAGAAAGGGGAAATGCATTATCACCAGCTGCATTGCTGCTGTGTCTCTGAGGATTACTGGGGTTTAATGAGGACCTGTGGGAAGCTCTTTCCGTAATTCCTTCTTGCAGGAGGTGATCTCAGTCTGCCGGTTCCCAGCTTGCATGAAGAGCAGGGGGGAGAATCCTGAATTAAAAAACAATGTGGTGTTGCATGTTGGGAGCCCTGTGCTTGAGATGCCTTCTCTGCAGCAGAGAGGTAGCAGGCATCTCTGTGTGGCAAGTTTTGCAGTACTGCACACACAGCTCATACGGATCTTCCCAATTTGTCCTTCTCTTTGCTGCACTTCATTTCTTTTGTTCTCCTCGTTCATCTGTAGAGCATTGTGTTGATGTAGTCCTCCCTTAATGCTCATCTTGACCTGCAGAGCCCCACATTTCGAAGAGGGTGCCAGTTTAATGTCTGCTAGACCTTGTCTTTGCTAGGTACCTAAGGATGGTAAACAGGGAATGTGTGGGAAGTGAAGGTTGTGTTGCAGCTCAGCAGCTAAGGGGTTTCATGGAAATCAAAGTTGTTTCAGTGTTTTTGCGAGTGATGACTTGCCCTGTAGGTAAAGCAGGAGCTGGGTTTTACTATTTAGTCAGATATGGAAGGCTGTTTTCTCCCCTCATAAGCTTATAGGATTCTTAGAGGAAATTTCAGGATAAAAGGAACTAAGACAGAAGCCAAATCATTGAATCAGTCTCTCATGGTGTGTATGGACAGGTCTCTAATGAGACTAAATGACTGTTGACAGTAATGCGGGTGGGTTTGGATTGCAGGAGCTGAAAGATATGGTGGTGACTTGCCCTGAAAAGATGTCTTGGAAAGACCTTCTCCCATCTCCATTGCTTCCACCATCCCCTCCATGGGACAGCAGCATGTGCTCCTGGCTATGGCTCAGAGGGACAGACCCTGCAGCTTTTCAGTGAGAGGCTTAGGTTTCACCCAGCCCTTCTGCGCAGGGAATGATCTCCCTGTGCTCCCTTGCCTCTCCTGATGATGGTCCCTTCCCCAGTTTCCCTGTTGGAAAATAATAAGTTTAAGTGATACTGAAGTCTTTTTTGCTGTCTCCCAAATTTTACACAACAGTTAAAAATCTGTTTGGGTGAATTGTTGGATTCTAGGAACATCTGTTTGTGGGATGTTTAATAGAAGCATCCTTGTGTGGGATGTATCCTGCTTCTAATATTAGCTCTTCCCTGTGGGAAAGATGGTTATTAGGTGATTTCTAAATGAAGATATAACACAACAATTACTTAATGGTGCACTTGTTTACCCTCAGCATCTTCTAAATAGTTCTTTCACATCTGACCTTTCATTTTGGAGTCTAAGCAAGATTCACCTCTTTCCTTAAAGAAACAAACAACTGCTGTTCCACAAAACAAACCAGCCAGTTAAGTATGAAATACTTATTTATCTCCATTCCATGTGAAATATGAAAGTGGCTCTCACTGAGCTGGTTTCTGCTTGGCTGCTATGGTGGCTAGGGCTTGTTCTTCCGCAAGAGTGAAAACTGGGTGGATGAAGTAGGAGAGTTTATTGGACTAAGCTGAGTAGAAAGCTCTTAGGTGAAGATGCTGTTTTCTGGGGTCAGATATAAAACATAAGCTGGTTTGGGTTTGAAGAGGCCTCAAAGATCATCCAGTTCCAGCCCCCTGCTGTGGGCAGGGACACCTCTCACTATCCCAGGTTGCTCAGACCCCCAGCTAGCCTGGCCTCGATATCCCCATCTGTCTCTGTTTCAGGATGTGGTACAATGAATTTTGTTGGTTGAAATTCATTGTGATTTAAGTCCTATTGTTTTTGTGAGGTAACTTTACTTTTGTGCCCAGAGTCTGTCTTGTTCCTAGGCCCAGTGTTTGGAAGCTCTTTTCCATAAACCTCACCACCTTGCTCCTGACACACTGCAGTGCTTGGCTCAGAGCCCTGGGCTGTGGATGCCAGCACCTGCTATTAATAAGTGGAGCCAGACTATCCCAACTGGAGAGAGATCCTCTCATCACAGGACACATCTGTGCTCCTGGCAGGACCAGCATTTTCTCCATGCTGCCGTCAGGACATGTGTTGCTCTTGCCCTGGGGTGTTTGCAGGAGCAGTGGAGCTGTTGTGGCTGTCTTCCTGTCTGGAGGCTGGCTGAAGTGCCCTCTGACAAGTGGTGGATGTGGTTTTGCATATTGTGACCCTGGAAAGCTTGGGGGGAAGCTGCTGCTGGTGACTTTTTAACTTGCTGTGTAATTGGTATGCACTTGGAGTGGTGGTCTAGAAGTGGAAAATGACTTTGCATCTTCTTTAGCCCCTGAGTCTTGTACTCTGCCTGCATCTTTTCTGTCTCATGAACTGCCTCCTTGCTATTTTCTCTGAGCAGAAAGCTGCTTTTTTTGTTGTTGCAAGACACTGACCTCTAAAAAAGGGTAGACTAAAAGCTAATGAAGTTTGTCCTCTGAGAATAATGCTCTCTAATTGTTAGTGAAACGGTTTTAAACATTGGTGGCAACATCCTTGTTTGTTCCTTAACTAAAGTGCTGTAATAGGTTAGTTATAAAGCAGATTCCTGAATAAAATTAGTAAGTGGGACTAACTGTATTTGCCACTGGTGGCTCTGGGACTTGCCCTGAGGTTGCTGATGGAGCAGATGCTGGGCCAGCCAAAGGAGGGGAATTGATGAGTTCCTGCAGCAAAATCTGATCCTGTGAGAGGCTGATTTGGATGTGTCTTCTCTACCTGCACAGTAATTTCCCCCAAAGGTGTAGGAACGTGACAGCTGTTTGGATCTGTTTGCTTTCTGCCAAATGTGGCCAAAACTGACAAGCAAGTTGAAAATTTAATAGGGTGAGGACTGACAAACAACACTAGCACATAAGCTTAATTTCCTTAAGATTCCAGGCCAGAAATATGTGCTGAGGGTTTTATTCTGCAATCATGTGCTTTAAAACTGTGTGGAACAATGTGATTAGTAGAAATGTTATTTTCAGGATCATTTGCAGTGCATATGAAAGCACAACAGTTGAATCCTGTTGTGTGCATGTGTGTTAGCACGTAACCAACTTAAAACGGCCAAAACAACCCAAGTGTCTGCATGGAGAGAAAGCAAAATACAGGTATAAAACTTATTTGTGAAGCTGGCAAAACATCTAGTTAAGTTGATCCTAATTTCTAGGGTTTTTAACTCTAATCCTTTGGCTGCCTCCTCTTGACAGCAGCAAAAGGATGTTATTTTGTGCTTTTCGGTTTTGCTTCTTGCAACGCTTCCTCCTCACTTCCCGGTTCTGGAAACACAGGGTTGGGCTGTGTGTGCTTCAATAACAGGGTTCTGTAAGCTTGCGGTGATTGGAGCTGTTTAAGTTCCTTTGAGGAATGTCAAAGTATTGCTGCAAATGTGAAGGATGCCCAGAACAATTAAGGATAATTGAAGGGCAAGCATGTTCCTGGAAAGTGGTGTGGGGAACCTTACGTGAGAGCCTGATGCCTTTTTGTCAAGGAGTATCTTGTGCCTGTTTTGAGCAGCGTTGGGAAGGAAAACAGAAAGCAGAGTATGGTAACACCGGTGAGGTTTAGGAGATGAGCTCCACTGATATGGCAGTGCCTTTTGCATTTGATGGAGTGTGGCAGGGTTGAAGGGATCAGGGACATGGAGGCTTTTCCTGGCTCTTTTGCATGTGTAGTAGAATAAAACCAAACTGGTGCCTGAGAGAGAAAACACTTCAATAATCCTTCTGTGTTCATTTAGTGATAGCAGTGCTTCGCTGTGGTATCTTGCCCTAAAGAAAAAGCAGTCTCCTCTAACAGAGCTCTCACAGCCTCTGCTGCTTTGGGCTGCTGTCTGATTAACAGGATCCATGGCTTTAGTCACCTCAGTGTCAGCAAATGTGGCACAACTGTGAGGGGAGAGCACTCACAGCACCAGCACTTGGTGCTCTCAGATCTGTCATTCTCGCATATCTGATTCCACAGACTTATCATCACCCTGCTTCAATAAACATGGGTTTTGGGGCATGAGATCTTCAGTTAAATGAATGAAGTAGTCTCCTGTGTTTTTCAGGCAGTTCTGCATCTTCCATCAACTAACATCTGCATTTTCAAGCTGACAGAAACTGCATGCAGTGGCACTCCAGTTCAGAGATGGACACAGTGATTAATATAAAATTAGTCATAGATTAGTCATATTTTTTCTTTGTGTAAATCATGTCTAGTTTCACTTAATATCTGATCTGACAGTGATTTGAAAGCTTTTATTTAAACCTTCTGCAGTTTGTTCTTGCTGCTGGTCTTACGAGTACTTCATTGAATGGTCTATCTTGTGTTATTCATCTCTGACTCATGAGATTATTCAGACTATTTTATTATGCTTCCAGAAAGTGTTTCTATTTTATTGTGCTTCCAGAAAGTGGCTGTGTTGTCTATCTTCCAGTGCTGCTGTGTGGATTCAGTGACTCTGTGCATGTACGTTGTTCAAATGTGCTGTTTTGTGGTAGGAAATGTTGTGTGAGCTATCAGCTGGTTGGGTCACTGGAGTTAATGATGTGGTTAGTTCTGTTCAGTTGTGCCAGACCCCCTGGGTTTGGATCAAAACTTGTTTTTTAAGCTCAAGGCTGGCACTTGTAAATGCACAAGTTTTGGGTTTCAGCTGTGGGTGCAGTAAGACCCAAAACCAGACTGTCTCGTTACTGTGGATGCTGTGTGAATTTTGTCTGTGTCAAAATGTCTGCGGCCTTCCAGAAACCAAAAATAAAGATAAGGGCTCAAACATCTGTGTTTTCTATTCTTGTCTAATTTGTCTGAGTGCAGCTAGCCCATCCCAGCATTAAATAAGGTATCTGCTACATGGTCTGCAGGGACTGAAAAATGCGTCCTGGGACAGGGTGGCTTAAAGGTGAAGGAGGCTGTGTCGGTGGGTGATACTTGACATGGATGGGATGTGAGGAAATCATTCAAGCTGCAGTCCTGCTGATTGCTTCCATTCAGATTCAAACCAGCCTTTGCCCAAAGGCTTTTTACAAAAAATTGTGCCATTAGTGTCAGACACGCATCAATGGCTTTTTCCACGGAAAACCATTAACTCTCCCGATCAATCAGACTGTTAGTGTTTCTTGCTTGCTTTGCTTCTTTGGCTTTAAATCCTCCTCCTACCTTTCCAAGGCAAGATATCTGGACACAAATCAGCTTGCATCAGTGACTTCCTTCGAATTGTATATGTTAATAATTTTTCCTTAGTAATTTTGAATCCTGTTGCCTGTGGAAATTTCTTTTTAAAACGTAGGAAGAATGTGATAGTAGCTTTTAAACTGAAACACAAACAGACAGACACGAGGCAAGTGTGTGGGAAGGAGCAGTAATTTGAATTGTGCTGTGACTACCTGGGTCCCATGTTAGAGTAATTTTTTAGCTTTTTGTAGAGAGGAGGGGCTCTTTCAGATCCTGTATCTCAAAGCCCTGCTTTTCTTGATCAGAAATGATTAGGCAAGACAGATCTTTATTTTTATCTTGTAAAGAACAGACATGAATCAGACTATTTGCTTGCAGTGCTCTTGCATTCTTCTGGAAATATTCCTGAAACAAAGCTCCTAGGAGTCACAAAGCAAAGAAATAGTGCTGCCTTAACCTTTCTTGTTAAGCTGTGCCCCTAAACACAGTGGAACATGTGATTTTTTTCAGGTCTTTCAGCACAGGGCTGTGTTCTGTTTAAATTCACACAGTGTGTAATTAATTGCATGCAGTTGTGCATCTTGGATTCGAAAAAGAAATGGGTGGCTATTGCACAAAACATTTGATTGGCAAGGCAAAATATTACTGCTGAACATGTAAAATTGTGGGATTAGGATTTGCATTTTATTCCTGGTTAAGAAATTAGAGTCTGGAAAAGAAAAAGAAACCCATATTACGCACCTTTCTTTCCTGGGGATACTGGTAGGTTCCCCCAGGGTGTTTATACTTTGTGATGTTCTCTCTATGAAAGCAAAAACCCAATTAACTCTCACCTGATTTTCCTAGTCCTGCTCTTGTTAAATGATCATTCCTAACAAGCGGCTCTTGGTTATGAGTGTGGTTGTCTGAGCGGTTGTTTTCTTCGTACTGGAAGTGAACTTGCATTGAACTCGGTGGAGGGCTTTGCGCTTGCTGTCAAGGCTGGAGAGCCCCCCGGCCACCAGTGTGCCCTCAGGTCAGGCTGTGTGTGACATGGGAGCAGCTATTCATTCCCTCAGCTCCTGTTCTTGGATGATAATTGACCCTTCCAGTTAAACCAGAAAAGCCCCACCCTTTCCCAGAAGTCCCAACAAGTCCCAGGTTTCACTCACTGTCCTGAACTCCAGACTTTCCCTGGGGGCTGTCAGCCTTCCTGGCATCCCAATGCAGGGCATGGGGTGAAGCCCCCTGGATCTCCGTGTCCTGTGCCCTGTTCAGGCTGGAGAAGTGCTGGGATGAACATCACAGCCAGTCCTATAGAAAATACTTCTGTAAACAGTTTTCAGAGGTGAGGGTGTGCAAGAGGGATTTCCTTAGCTTAGGGTTAGAGGGTGCCTGCTAGGGTAGTGTTGGGGTTTAACCCAAACCAGCAACTAAACCTCAAAAAATCGCTTATTGACTCCTTTCCTGCTGAGATCAGGGGGAGAATTGGCAGGGTAGAAGTGACAAAGCTTATGGGTTGGGATAAAGAGAGCAAAAGCTGTGCGCACAAGCAAAGCAAGGAATTCATTCTCGACTTCCCATAGGCAAGGTGTTCAGCCATCCCCAGAAGAGCAGGGCACCATCACAGGTAGCGGTGACTTGAAAGGGCAAATGCCAGCACTCCAAACATCCTCCCTGAACTTTATATACTGGGCATGATGCCATAAGGTCTGGAGTGTCCCTTTGGTCAGTTGGGGTCAGCTGTCCCAGCTGTATCCCCTCTCAACTCCCTGTGCACCCCCAGCCCCTCACTGGGGTGGGGTGAGAGGCAGAACTCTGTTCAAGCCCTGCTTAGGAAGAACTAAGCCATCTCTGTGTTATCCCCACTGTTTGCAGCACAAATTCAAAATTTAGCCCATGCTACCCGCCGAAAATTTACTCTATCCCAGCCAGAACCAGCACCAGAAGTTCATTAGTCAAAATTAAACTGAGTTTGAGGAAGGAAGGCCACAGAGGAGTGGGAAATAAAGCCCACTTCCCTAGCAGCCTTGGGAACAAACTGAATCCTTGTGTTGCCAGGGTCTGAGGCAGTTTGTTCCCTTTTGAGGAATGCAGGGACACGTTCCCTTCCTCATCAGCCAGCCAGTGGCCGTACAGCTTGCCCGAGGTGTGGGCTGAGTGTGTAGCTCTGACTGTGTCGAGAAGGAAATGACTAAACTTGCTGTCAAACCACGGTAACAAAGAACATCTTTGATTTACCAAAATAGTGGTGGTGGAGAGGCTTGGGAATAGTAGCTACTCCCAGCTGCCACCCGTGCTGGGAGTAGCAAGTCAGTCTGGAGAACAGCCGTCGTGGGGAGTGTGGTGGGAGACGGACCTGGCAGGGAGCTTGGTTCCGAACAGCTGCTGGGGCTTCCCTGTGCTGCACAGGACTCTGAGGGAGTCTGGGCAGCACTGGTGACTGCAGCAGGAGGGCCAAGCCAGCTGTGACAGGCAGAGGTGGCCAGTCCCTCGCAGCAAAGGTGCAGCTGCAGAATCCCACGGCAGCTGTGCTCCACGTCTCCTTCCCCTGCCCAGCTGCTGCCTGCGTGTCCGGGCAGCCCGGGCAACAGCAATCCCAAAGGTCCTGTCAATCTGGGAGCCTCAGCTCCAGTCAGATATTTGTAATGAAGGGGAGAAGCTCCATCTAATTATAGGTTTTCCATTTCAGCCCTTCATATTACTTTAGGCAGGCTTAAAATAACACCGTTAACTAACTTCTTTTCCCTGGCTTTGCAGTTTCATACATGACATTCTGCAGTGCCCTTTATAGAAACCTCAAATATTTTTTTTTGCCCCGCCTACCACATTTTGTGTCTTTTTCCATCTGGCAGATGTTTTTTCCCTGTGTTGCACAGGGCTCAGTACATAATTAGTCTGTTGCAATAGCCTGGAGCCCCAGTCCTGTGACGGAGTCTGCTTGAACAGGCTCCTATGTCCTGCTCAGTTCTTTGTGTCATTTTTTTTCCCCTGGTGGTTTTGTTCAATGTACTCTAAAAAACTGTTCTGAGAATTAACAAGCACCCAATCATTTGTGTGCCTTGAGATCATCTATTATAGCTTTTTACTGTACAGCCCTGAAAATATTTGGGGATTTTTCCTCCCAGTCGTACAAAGGCTGAATTTTCTCTTCCGGTTTATAACCTCTGGATATTTGCAGTTTGTTGCCACAAGTCAACAACTAGTTAGTCAGTGTGCCTTTACTTTATTCCTACATTTTTGAGCTGATTCTTTGCTTTCCAATTGTGTTACTTGCTTGTCTTAAACTCCTGCTCTTGCTCATGTCATGATTTTTGTTTGGAGAGCAGTGTCTCAGTGTGCCAGTGAAGTGTCTCAGTTACACTGGGGTGTTCCTGGTTGTTTCTATCCTTCTAACCATATTTCACTGAGCATTTGTATTTGAGTCACTTATTCTTATGCCTCTTCTAATGGGAGCTCATGTAACTGCATAGGTTTGGAACTTTTTAGCTACTAACCTGAAGTTTTATTCCCCAAACTTCCCTTTTGCATTTCATATTCAAAGCCTACCCAGAACCTTCTCCTGTAACAGTTCTGTCAGATTTCCCATACCAAATAGCTCCTCTTCTGTGCACAGTGTGTAGATGGGAGTATCCAAGACTAAAACTTCCTGTCAAACCACAGGAACAGAGAACATCTTGGATTTACCAAAATAGTCACAGTAAAGAGATTCAGGAATAGTTGTTGGGAGTGAGTTGTGGGGTTGGTTCAGTGCTATGGGCTGCTCTGACTTCCACTGGCTTTACTTCACACCCTGATTTTCAAATGTTCAGCAACATTGGGTGCTTGTTTGGGTTTGTTTTGGTCGCAGTAGTGAGAAGGAAGCCTTGCCAGGTATTATTCACCTTTGTTTTGTGCTACATGTGTGTGATCAGCTGGGGAGGTCAAGGGCAGGCACAGGCCAACTGTGTAATGTAGAGATACTGAGAAATAATGCTGCTGGGAATTATTTGGAATTAACAAGCTCATTTCCTTTCTGTACATCAGTTGTCATCCTTTAATCTCTTGGTATTAGCTTTTTTTAAATGCTGTTATGTACATCATCCACAGTGCTTCCTGTATCCTGTGTCACTTGATAATAAACTTTTACAAGATATCACTGTTAAGTCATCTCAGGCTTTGAGTGATTAATCAAAATCTCTATTTCTCTTTTTCTCAGGGTTGGATGTTTATATGGATCAGTGGTACTTGCTCAAGAGTGACGGTGGAGATCAACACTAAGTCTGTTCCTCTGAGTGAGTAATCTAAACCCACTGCATTGCTGATGTCTATTATCTACTATCTGCTGCTTTTTTTTTTGCTTTTTGATATCTTACACAACAGCTCCTTTGGGCTTTCATTTCAAATATCATTAAAATGATGCTGTATATGATTTCCATTAAGAGTTGTAGAAGAATGTCAGTCTGCTTCTGCAAATATCCATTGGTTTTGCATCTTTTAAAGGATGGTGTTGTTTAGTGTCAGAGAAATATGGAAACTGTGTTTAATGACAGTAGATTTAGGGTTATCATGTGGACTGTGGCAGAGTAATGAAGTATGTTTGGATTATCCAAGAAGCAAAACTGAAATGAGCTGTTCTGTGGCATGTGGAGGATTCAAGCAGTGCCAGTGCACCCCAGTTTGGAGGGTTCAGCTGCAGCACAAGATCCCCCTGAACATGCTGTGACTGAGTGATGCAGCTGTGCATGTGCAGTGAGTCTGACTCAGCAGGTCTATGGCAATGTGCAGAGAAACTGCCAAAGGCTTTCAGATTACTGGGACAAGTTTATGAGAAAATGCATTCAGCAAAACAGAGTATGTGTTGTGAGATCCCTTGGAAATGTCCCAGTTCTGTTGGCTTCAAGGAGCAGCATTTTGCATTCAGTCTAGAGTGATTTGATCCAAGTAGCCTAGTGCATGTTAGAGCTGGCAGTCTTGTTTTGGGAATGGTTTTCCCTCATCTACTTTATTTTGGATATTATGATATGATTTAGCTTCCTAAATTCCAGCTGGAGAGCTGGGTCAGATTGCTGAGTGAGCACTTGATCCGTGCACCCCTTGGCTGGAGTGTGCTCATCCCATAACTCCACAGCTGGGCTCCCAGTCCTACAGGATGTGAGGACTGGTGTCTCATTTAAAATACCATTTCCCTTATTTTACTCCCTTACCCTCTCCATAGCCCTTGGAGTGCTTCTTCGTGGCTCTCCAACCCTTCCCACACTAAATCACTGTGCATGAGCTCTCTCTGGGATTCACAGCTGTCCAGGGTCTTGCACCAGACTTGGAAAGAAGTGGATGTAATTGCTCCTTGTTTGTCAGAAGCCCTAAACTCCACTGCCAAAAGCTTTTATTCCCTGTGTTTTTAATCACAGGTCTGCTGGTGCTGGAAGTGGTTGTCACCTATTGTCTCCCATCCTGGTTACATTTGTTCAGTTTTATCACCACTTATCAGGCTTGGTGGGATTACACTCCAGCTGGATTTGCATCGATCATGGCTGTAAAAACATGGTTAAAAGTCTGATGCTGGCTAGCAGCCACCTTCTGCTTGATGTGTGTTTGGAGACTTTCAATCTGCTGGCATCACCGTGCAAATGTCTTGCCTTTACTGGAAGTCTCTCCCTCCTTGCTCCCCAGATTCCCCTTGCCTGGGACATAAATCTGCCTGGTTTTCCCTGTCACTGGTGCTGCTGCTCCCTGGGAGGGAGTGTGTGTGTGTCCATGTCCATCCAGGACTGAAGTAGCAGGTGCTCAGTCCTCCCTTCTCCTTTCCTCTGGCTCCAGGACTGGCAGGTTTCTGGCATTTGGAGGAGTCAGACCTGTTGCCCTCAGCAATCAGTCCTAAAAGCCTGATTTCTCCAGCTGCTGCTTGCTTTCCCCATTAAACAGATAAATAAGAGCCTCTCCTAACAGGAAATTCCCATGCCTGACTCAGCACTGACAGGGCAGGGGACTGTGTTTGGGGCTGCTGGCTGCTTCTCCCAGATGGAGAGGAACATGGGCTTCTTTGCTGGGTTACCACAAGTTCAGCACAGATGTCTGACCTCCAGGCTCACCACACAGAATGCACCAAAGTGTTGAGAGTGGAGTTTCAGTGCCTCTGCCCACAGCCTCTATTTATCCATAAAAACATGGATGTCCATCTTCCCTCCTTGGCTAGCTCCATGTTAAACATACTGCTGCCAGTTCAGCCTTGCCCTGCAGTAAGGCCACATGTATAAATAATCCAGAAAAGCTAAAAAATAAGGCTTTTAAAATAAGCCTTAGCAGAAACAGCTGGTTCAGTGTGGTGCCATGAAGAGACAGAAACCTGGCTAAGTCTGTGTAGCCAGAGTCAGTCACACTCCCTGCAGCTCCTGCTCTTTCCTAGCAAAACCCTGCAGGTTTGCAGGTGTGTTTTCACCCTCCATCACCAGCTATGAGTTAGGTCTGTGCTCAGTGGCAGCAGGTTTTTGGTGTGTCTAAAGCTGAGACAGAGCACCACATGCAGCACTGAAATGATATCCAGTCCACCCTCTTACAGTGCCTTTGTGCAAGAGGCAATAATCAGTATTTGTTGGGTTTTCCACCCTCAATGTCACATTGAATACAGGAGGGAAAGAAGCACAAGGCTACTTCTATGTGTTCCTTTTATTGGCACTTGATGGCTTGTCCTGCAGGGCCCAGCCCACACACAGCTTTTCTTGGGCTTTTAATAGTTGTGCTAAACTAAATTGTACTAAAAATAGTGATAATTTCAAGCATTTCCCCAGAGCCTGTGGCTGCTCTGCATGTTTATGGGAGGTGCAGCACTGCCCATGGCTGGGGTAGAGGAGGGTCCCCAGGCAGGCTGGGATGAGATTTTTCTGGTGTCTTTTTCCTCCCCTTCTTTTGAGAGGAAATACTGCTGCTTGCAGAAAATAAGTATTTTATTGTGCTTTTGCTCCTCACACTTTATGTGATGTGATTTGAACTTAAAGTAGTTTGAACGCTTCTGCTCACCCACAGTTCTGATGGTGGCTCTGTAATACACATGAATCTCTGCAGAGAGGGGGGATGTATCTGTCTGTAAACACGGAGCAGCCTGCCCTGTTTGTCCAGCATGTGACCCCTCTGCTGCACACAGTGTTTTCCTGCCTCCCTCCCATCCGGTTCTTCTTATTTTATTGACTTTCCCAGTTCTGGAAAGTGCTTTATATTCAAAATACATATTCATCCCTCACAAAGCTTGCAAACCTGATTTCAGTTCTTCCCTTATTCTTTTAAAACCTCTTTTTGCTCTCTTCAAGACCGAAAATGTACATTTTCCCTGTTTATTTAGACAAGCTTATTTTGTCTGCAGAAATCTTGTCAAAGGCTAAGTTTCTTTGCTTGCATCTATAATCCTCTGAGGTTTATGTATTGGGAATAATCTTTGTGAGCTGGAAAAAGATTGTCCAATCTGTTTTAAGATGCCCCACTTTTTGAGTATTGCATCTCATTAGGAATACAGTTGGCTGTTTGCATGGCTTTCTTCTTCCTCTGTATAGCTTGGGGGAGAAAATACATAATTTCTTCATCTAGTAATAATGGTTGGCACTTGGCATCTTCAAAGAACTCTGTGGCTACAGATTGAATAATTCCTATAACACTGTGTAGTACTTCTCATTATCATTTCCTGTGTTCTATAGATGGGCAAAGTGAACAAGAAGTCAAGTGAGCTTAGGCCATGGAAAGAGAAACAAGGTCAATTTGAGTTCCCACCTTCCTGACTCCTACTGGAGCAAAAGAAAGTTTGATTCAGGTTGACACAAAGGGAAATGTAATGATCTCTCCTAGCCTTCTTCACTACTTACTTAAGTGCATTTTCTGGTGGTGTTTTTTGATGGTTTGTTTTTGTATCCCTAAATAAGTTTTCTCACTGACTGATGTGGTTGGAGGTGTGTGAGAAATTGTCTGGAGTTTTATAAAGGTGAAGCAGCATGTTAATGGGATTAGGTTTGTGGGGTGTCACTCACTGCTGTCTGGGGGATCTCTCTGCTCCTTCCCTCCTCTTTCTTCTCAAACCAGAGGCAGAGGAGACCTTTTCTGTATTATTTGGGAATATTTTTTCCCCGTCTTGTTTTCCATCTGAGACTAAGATGGGAAAAGTGAGCCTCAAAATGGGAACTGGGTCAATACATAGAACCTGATCTTTCTTGTTTCATCCACTACATGCCATGCTAAGATTTTTTTTTTTTCCCTCCCAGGGACTGTAGTGGAAGTTGTTGGCTCAGAGTGGTGTCTGGAATTATGTCATTTGCAGAAAAAAATTCATACAACTGCACTAGGCTATAGGCCTTGATTTAGAGCTGCTTAATTCCCAAATGCATTGCATGGCATATAGAAAAGGTGAGTGCTGTAGGCAGTAAACTGTGGAGTTGGGCGCTCTGTTACAGAGGAAGTCATGGTAACAATTTTGTTGCCTACTTGGTAGAAGTTAGTGAAAACTTTTTTTCAGGGATTCTGTCTTTTTACAAAGTTGCTTCGGAGCACTTGAGAGTGTTAGGGCAGTTTAGTCCTCTTGGGGAGAATGGATAATCTGCTAGGTACAGAGAGAGGAGCATGGAAATCACATGAAGAATTCCTTCATCTTCTTAGGAAAATCTTGTGGCTGCTTCTCTGCAGGCTCTCAGAGGTTCCCTGGCCACCTTCTGACTGGCTTCAGATGTCTTGCTTGATAAACTTCCAGGCAAAAAGCCTTGCTTGACTTAACACAGCTTTATTCTGGGCATGACATGCTAGTGAAGGCGGTGGAGAAAGCAGCTGTCTCCAGCCATGTGCTCTTTTTGGGGATGCAGAACTTTGCAGAGACTTTTTTAGGGGCTCGAGGTTTAGGTCCAAGATTATATTTAGTTTTCTGTTTCTGATGGGTGGGACAGATATCCTGATGCCTTAGATGAGACCTTCAGTGATGGACAGCAGCACCAAGGTATCACAGCCAGTATTTTTGTTTTCATTTTTCTTTGACTTTCTTATATAGCTGATGCCTCATTTGTGCATGCTCCTTCCCAGTGCTGGGCAGAGCTGTCCTGAACCACTCTGTGCTCCCAGGGCTCTGGTTTCATCCTCTGCTTCTCATGACACCCAAATTGCTGATTACTTGTCTGCTGACTTTTTAAGGACCTGAATGTGGCTTTTCATGAATCTGGATGTTTTTCCTTTATTGGGCTTGGGAAGCTCTCAGGGCTGAGTTGGGACCTGGAATTTGCAGCAGTGAGTGCAGAGCAACTGGTGAAGGCTTTCATGCCTTGTTTGCAGGATATGAGTACTTGTGGTGGGGTCTTGGTGTCTCTCCTTTGTCATCTGGTAGCTTCTCTCACTAGATTTTGATTTCAGCTGCTTAGGAAAAATGTCAGTCGCTCAGCATGTGGGGAGCTGCATGTGCATCTGGGGTTGTTCTGTTGTGTTTGTTTTAATTTTGTGTTCTGTCATTTTTTTGAGGTATTGCATCCAAAAGTGGTGAGTACCTCCAAGAATGTGCCCAAGGCAAATTGCCTGGATCACACTGATACCCAAGGAATTTTGTTGAGATCTTTTAGGATCTCTGGGTGTTCCTTAGGTATTTGAAATTAAGAGGAAGGGACCAACTGGCTGGAAGGTGATTGCCCACAGAGGGTTAGACGGGGCTGCTTTTTTTTTTTTTTCCTCTGGGGCATCAAACCGCTGTCAGAAAGCACTAAGGTCTTCAGTGGAAAACCAGCTGTTGTCATTTTTCAGCTCTCCTCACTGCAAATTGGCGAGCTCCCCATTTCTTCTGTGTTTGAAAGGCTGAGGTGGTGCAGCCCAAGTCTGACAAGTGATAACCAGGGAGCCTGGCTGTGTTCTCTGGGGGGATTCCAGCTGTAAGCTGGCCTTCTAAAATGAGCAAGGAAGTGGTTTCCAGCAGAGCTATCTGGAAAATATCAAGGGGTAGGTGACAAGGTGTGAAAGGCAAGGGCCACTCCAAGCAGTGAGAGGCTCCAGAAACCTGGCAGTGACAGCAGTGGGAGAGGTACTGGATGCAGCTGGAAGCTGGGCTGGAGCAGAACTCTGTGTCCTGTCTTTCCCCTCTTTCTAAGGGAGGCTCAGACCCACTCTGCATTAAATTGGTGTTTGTCTCAGCCTGCTTATCTGCTGGCCAGCCCACACACTCACTCCAGATGTTCTTATCTCAAAACCGGAGATGCACCTGAAATTGTCGTCCTGTGATTTGGAAGCTTTTTTGTTAAAGCTGTCTGTCTGCCAGTGTTTCCAAGGACACATCACACTTTGAAATCATGGTATTAAAATAATTGCTTTTGAAATGAAGGGAGGGTCATGTGCCCTACATCAGAAATTCCTCTTAGTGCTTATTAATCCAGTATATAAATGTCATGGCTTACATCCACAGGGTGTTTATATTGAATTTTTAGCTGCATCAGTATCTCTTGCTCCTCAGAATAAATGCCATATAATCTGGTAATGAGCAATATTCTTAATTTAGAAACCAAAAATAGGACATAGACAAATCTTATTTACTGGAAGAAAGTAGGAAATAGCCTTACCTCATAAGGGGAGAGCAAGTTCAGTTGAATCATCTAGTGTTTACTGTAATGGTAAGGCCAGAGAATTCTGTCTGTTTCCCTAGGATGGTGCAACAGTTGCCATATTCCAAAGGCCTGATCCTCCTGTGGTACGCCTCTTCTGAGGTGTGTGATGAGGTAGTTGGGAAACACCCTTCTTTCCACACCCTGAGGAGGTCAGTGCCCACCACTTGGAGGTGCATTAAGCAGTAGCGATTTAGACTGATGCCCTCCAACACCCTGTTAGAAGGAGATAAAGTTGTTCCTCTCAGACCTACAGTGAGCAGCACTGGCTGGGACAAGATGAGAATTTGGGAGTGGAATCATCCTTGCTGGGGCAGGTGGGCATATCATCCAAGATCTCTAATGTCTGGAGCACCTTCCAAGCTGACACCTGAAGGAGGTGCTCTTCCTCATGCCCTTAGCAACTGTTCTTAAGCAACAGCATGGAACCAATAGTCATATAAGCATCAGTGGCTACTGAAGTCAGTCCCTGATACACTAAGGGTGGTAATACTGCAAGATGTCCCCATGGGATGATGACTCAGTGGCCAGTGCTTGTTTTCTCTACACCATGAGGGGCATAGGCTGTTAACTTTTAGCTCAGGTGCTGTCTGAGTGCTGGGCAGATGGGTGAACTTAGTTCAGTGGAGGCTTTCTGACTCATTGCCTTTCCCAGACACAGCCTGCTCTCCCACCCTGTGAACTCCCTCAGTGCAACAGAGCAGCACTTGTTTGCCCTGGTTCACAGAGTGATTTTTGGTTTGTGTTCTGTATGCAGTAACAGTGGCTCTGTGTAACCCTAAGTAAATTTTGCCTTGAAATATCTTGGTAAAGAAGTTACCTTTCTATGTGATGGTGATGTCACACTGAACCAGAGTGATGTGGAGCAAGATCCATATTGGAAGTGAACATGTCTTTGTTGCAGACTTGGTGTGAGTTTTGGAACTTCAGTGTTTCCTGTGGCCCCAATCACACACACCCCACAACCCCTCCCACACACACAGACACACCCACCCAGAGCTGTGCTCTGATGGTGCCTCTAAGTGGAGAAGGAAGACAGATTGTCACAACAATAATCAGGATCTTTGTGAAGATTTGCTCATGTTGTGTTTGTGGCAGAGGCCACGTCTGGCAGATGGTCTGAAGTCCGTCGAGGTGAGGAGAAGGCTGCTATTTATTACTGATAGCACCCACAGATTGCACAAAGCTGCCAGGGTCTGTATTTTGAGGTCCTCTTTTGGTCACTTGGTCAAACAGGAATCCAGTGTTAAGCATGTTCTCAGCAGCATTGACTTCAGTGGCATTAGAAACATGCTTGACATCAAATGTGGGCTTGTGCAACTTGCTGATCTCAGGCTGGGTGGGTCTTGCTGAAAAGCTCCTGTGCCGACAGAGAGACTGTCACTATTTCAGGCTGTGGTTCTGCTCGGCTGTCAATCCAATTTAAGGGGACCAGATTATAAACACTGTGAAATGCTGAGCTGGTGCAAAGCTGCTTTGCTGATAAGGAGCTGTTCAAAATATTTGGAAAGTTCAACTCTGCTGCAGGACTGGGCAACCATTCCTGGCTCCACTCCCAGGGCTCAGTGCCAGGGGTGTTTTGGCTGGTTTGCTTGCTTGGCTGGATGCCGAGTGGCCGAGGCTTGACATGCCCTCGGTGTCACTGTGCCTGAGGGACACTGGGGGATGGCAGCAGTAAAGCAGCCATCCTGGTTCTGCCATCTGGGCAGTGAGCAGCTGTCTGTTCCTGTGAGGACAGAAAATAGTGTGATGCATCCCATCGGGTGCCACAGCGTTGCCAGGAATACCAAAACTGAGCTTACGGCAGCTCGGTGTCCTTGTATCTGTTCCCAGCTCCCAACAGGAGATGAAGCTCTGATAGGTGGGAATGCTGCATCCCTGTCTGAGGAAGAGCTTTGTTGACTGTCAGTCTTTCAGCCCCAGAATAGTCTGGCAACAGAGCAAATTGGCAGCTTGCAAGTGCTTGCAGGAGCCTCTTTGTGGATTTGGTTGCATTTTGCGCCAAGACCTCAGCAGAGATTTCCACGGTTCCTCCCTTGCCCCTGTCCGGGCTGTTGCCCTTTCCCACCCTGTCCTTCACAGGGCAACAATGTGCTAGTGTTTTATTACTTCCCTTTAAGATTTTGGGCACTAATGGAATTTTTAGAATCATAGAGTGGTTTGGGTTCAAAAGGACATCAAAGCCCATCCAGTTCCAACCCCCTGCCATGGGCAGGGACATCTTCCACTATCCTGGGTTGCTCAGAACCAGGTCGTGGGCACTTCCAGGGATCCAGAGGCAGCCACAACCTGGTCGTGGGCAGTTCCAGGGATCCAGAGGCAGCCACAGCTTCTCCAGGCAACCTGTCCCAGGGCCTCACCACCCTCACAGAGAAGAATTTTTTATTAATATCTAATCTAAACCTCTTCTCTCAGTGTGAAGCCATTCCCCCTTATCTGTCACTTCAGTTCCTTATGAAGACTCCCTCTCCAGCTTCCTTGTAGGCCCCCTTCAGATACTGGAAGGCTGCTATGAGATCTGTATGAAACCTTCTCTTCTCAAAGTTTTTTGATCAAGGAGTGTGTCGTGTATAAACTTAACACCTTTGCATCCTGTGTGTCTAGAGTAACTACACTGGAATGTTCCCACTCCTCTGTAGCCTATCTCATAATTTCCCTTAGGAGCCTTCTTTGCATCTGTGCTGCCATTCACAGAATCTCTGCCAGCTGTGCTGCAGTACTCTGGGCAGGGACTTGGGAGGAGTGATGTGCACAGTCCAGCACGAATGTGGTATTGCATCCTCCGGATAGTTCCTGCCAGCACTCACCTGGATCAGATGCCTGATGTCAAAGGGTTTCCTGGTGCCTGGGTGCAATGTTAAGGTGTGCTTTCCTGTTAGCAGGACATTGTCTGCCAGTGACTATGCCCCTGTCGCTAAAGGTAGGGGCAGCACTGCTTTGAGCAACTGAAATAGCTGCCTGTTCAGAGGATGGGAAAGGGAAGCCCAACCACATTGCTACATCAGGAGAAACTATGAGTGCAGTCAGTTCTGACAGCGAGAAACCGTGTAGGTACACAACAAACAGCAGTAATGGGCTGCGTCTGTCTCCTCTAATGCTTCCCCTATCTGATCACTTGTCAACATGTGTTAATCTCTGCTGCCACAGAACATGGAGACAGCTCTGAGGTTTGTGCTGTTAAGGGTGTGTGCTGTGTATAATTCACAGAGTGTTGTGACAGCCTTAGCAAGTGCCATGATCCACGCCAGGGAGCACTGGGATCTGGCTGCGTTATCTCCTGTGTTATCCAGGAGGAGTTTGGAGCCTTGCTGGCGTTAACAGCAGGAGAGAGAACGTGTGTGGTCATGTTACCCTCAGCAGACATTTGCATGTGGCTCTTTGGAGCACCAGGTTGCTGGCCTGCAGCCACACCGGCATCTTGGGATCTTGTCAGATCTTGCAAGCAAATGAGCACCAGGCTGGGTCACAGTTCTTGGACAAGAAGTTTCCAGGGAACAAGCTGCTGATGCAGAGATACCACTGACATCCTTGTGGTGCCCTGTGCGTTCTGACATGCATGCTGGGTGTGTTCCTTTTTTTCTGTTGTTACTTGGTGTTTTCTGACTTCAAAAGAGCACTAGTACAATTCTAGTGTCAGTGAGAAATCAGTTGACTCTTCTCTGCCCCGTACTGTGGCCAGTTGTAAAGGATTTGAAATGAGTGTTTGAAATCTGCAGAGGGATATAGCATTGGTTGTTTATGACATAAAAATTGCTCAGGCACAGGTTGAATATCCACTTGCACTGAGCTTGGCTTTAGCAGCAATGTGGAGCCATGCTTCAGATTCCTGGATGCTGTTGCTACATGGAGTGCTGTCTTTTTTCCTCACTGGTGCAAAGTTCCCAGAAGTGAGATGTTCCCACTGATAAGAATTTTGCACTAAGTTCAATGTGTGCACTACCTGGGTAGGCTCACCCCTTAAAATAGCCATGAAGACCAGAGTAACAGGAGTCCCAGCTCAGGTGAGCAACTTTTAACCTAAGCCCTTCAGGGTGACTGGTTTAGCTAAGCTGTTTCTTTTGATTTAATGCCCAGTTTGCTTCACCTTCATGTCTGTCTTCGGTCAGGTTAGCTCTCTTGAGTTTGGCAGCTGGAATTGGGAAAATAATGGCTGTTTTAAAGCATATTATTGGCACACTGCAGTATACAAGTTAAAAATTGTTGACTCAGATGGAAATTTCCTGCCTTGGCCCACAGTGCTGCAGTACCAGGAGAGCCTCTTGGGCAGGGTTACCACAGGTTAGGGCGTTGTGTGAGTACAGAGCAGGTGGTCTCAGCTGCCAGAGCCACTGCTGAGTACTGCCTGAGGAGTGCCTGTGGCATGGGAACTTGCCAGCAACCCTGTGGAATTGTTTCCTCTGGCGGGAAGGAGGATTGCAGCTGTCTGGCCATGGCTTCTCAGTACTGGTTTCAGGCCTGAAGAAGTCCTCCGTCCCATGATCTGTTGGTTTTCCTCCTTGTCCCTGAAAGCTCCTTGGGCAGCCCAGGAAGCCAGAGTGCAGCCCTCTGGTCACAAGTCACTGGTCACTCACTGGCAGGCCAGTGGTAAATGTCTCCTCCTCAAGCCCTCAGGTGCATGGTCAGATCAGGTTGGCTTCATTACCTGTGTACTCAATGTTTAAAGACATCCCAGGTCCCTTACTCACACCGCTTTCTTCCCTGCCAAATGCACACTTGTGCTAAATCTCTTCCTTCCACTCCTCATCAATGGTTGCGAGTGTGACTGGACATCAGCTCTTGTTTCATCGATACTAAGACTTAGTTTAGAAAAAACAGGATGCCATGGAAGTAATTGTCTTGTTTATGTTGCTTTCCTAAGTCCTGATTTTTTTAGACACAATAATGCAACAGGGAATTAAACCCCTACTTTTTGGAAGGTTTTTAATTAGCAGAAAATATGGATTAAGATCTTGCAATCTGTAAAATACTGCACATCATGCTGCTACATCTTGGGCAATGCTCCATTTTCTTTTTAAGGACAATTTAAATAAAATATTAGGGGAGAGGAAAAAAAAAATCCACCCCAAACCAGAGCACAGAAATGGCAATTTAGAATTCTTGACATTTCTCAGAAAGCTGCTTATGATTATCTCCTTAAAATGGCAGATTTTGCCTGCAAGTCAAGTAGAGGAGCAGGAACTGATATTTCTTTAAAATACTAGGAGAGGCCTAAATGCATCTGTGATCATTGAGACTTTTGCAGGAAACAGAAACTTAGAACTGCCAAAAGTTTTAATAAAGGGCAAAAAGCAAATCCCAAAATCCAACAGCATGACTTAGATACTTCCTCTGCCAGAGATCTCTGCTTGTTACCACACTGAGATACCTGTTCTGACGTTTCTTTCCCTTCTTTTTCTGTGTGTGCTTGTAAAAGCCCCAGTCTAAACTTCCTGACACAGGTCCGTACTGCTCCCTCAAGTCCTGTCCCTGGTCACCAGAGAGAAGAGATCATTGTCTGAAACACACTAAATAACATTTCAGTAGTGCAGGATTTGCAAGGTATTTCAGTACTTCCAAAGCTGTAGTGCACCAGGAGGGAGTGCACGGGTGTTAAGGGATGCATCCTGGGCTGCACCCACTCTGCCCCTCTCTGCTGAGCCCCCCCCTGCAGGGCTGCATCCAGTTCTGGGATCCCAGCACAGGAAGCACAGGGAGCTGCTGGAGCCAGGCCAGAGCAGGGACACCAAGGGGATCAGAGGGATGGAGCAGCTCTGCTGGGAGGAAAGGCTGAGGGAATTGGGATTGTTCAGCCTGGAGAAGAGAAGGCTTTGGGGTGACCTCACTGTGGCCTTGCAGTTCCTGAAGGGAACCCACAGGAAAGATGGAGAGAGACTCTTGACAAGGGCCTGCAGTGACAGGACAAGGGGCAATGGCTTCACACTGACAGAGAGCAGGTTTAGATTGGATATTGGGAAAAAATTCTTCCCTGAGAGGGTGGTGATGCCCTGGCACAGGGTACCCAGAGCAGCTGTGGCTGCCCCATCCCTGGCAGTGTCCAAGGCCACATTGGATGAGCAACCTGGGATAGTGGAAGATGTCCCTGCCCATGGCAGGGGGATAGAAAAGATGATCTTTAACATCCCTTCCAAACCAAACTATTCTCTGATTCTATGATAGGAATTAATTTGCAAGAATAACAGAGTTTATCAAAAAGACCTGAACCTCTCTGAGGTAAACTATCATGGTCTGTGGTTTTGCTGTATGTTACCTGGAAAATCTTGAAGTGGATGAATCCATGTAGGTGAGTGGCAGTTTTGTACTGTAAGGAGGGCGGTAGCTGAAGGGGGTTTGTAGCACTCCTGGAGGGGTGGGTGCAGCAATGGATTTTTCTGTGAGCTGGTCAATGTGCTTGTGATATGGAGCTGTCCCCATTTCTGTCCAGTGACTGAAGTGGCAGCCATGCAGAGCTGCCAAAATGCCTCTGCTGCAGGCTGTTTCCATGGAGTGGTAAATCAACGTTGAGCTGTCCCTGAGAGGAGCTGTACTGACATGAGCCCTGTGTGAAGATGTGTGACAATTCCACCCTGAAATAAGTGATGTTTCTTTTCCTAAACAGGGATGAAACTGGGGTTCTGTTGTGCCAGTTTTGGATTTACTTTTCCCATTTCAAGCAGCAGGACAATCATGGCTGAGGCCTTGGCATCACCAGTGTCTTCTGCAAGCCCAAACTAGACTTGTCTCGGTGCTTTTTTATGTTCAGCAGAGTTAGTGTAAGATCCTCCTCTAAGGGAGGATCCCTTCCTAACTTTAGCCAGGGAAAAAAAACGTCTTTAGTCCTTCAGAGCTAAATATAACCTCCCTGAAACTGTCCCTCTAGTGATGGCTTAGTAAACACATGGAAAAATACTTAGCCCCAAAACGGGATGCTCAGGAGGCATTAGTTTTAAATAGTTATTTGTATAGATCTGTTATATATGAAGCAAGAACCAACATTTTAAAACTCATTTAGTGCTTGAGAACATGCAGGATTATCTCCAGGTAATTCCAGCGTCTCCACATATACCACAAAGGATTTGGCCCCAGATGTTCGTGTGGTTGCTGAGGAAGCTGCTATTCATGATGAGAAAATGCAATGATTTGTGTACTTCTTTTCTTTGGGGTGGGGTTTTGCATTCCTCTGGTTGGTTTGTTTCCTGTGGGGTTTTTTGGCATGGTAGTAGAGGACAGTTGTAGGATCATTCTTTTATTCCAATGGTTCCAAAAAGGTCTTCGATGGAAGCACAAAACCTGGTGCATCTTGCCAGCCACCCCCTATCAGTTTCCGTGGCAACTTTCTTAGTGTCTGGGAGTTGGGTTGAGTTTTTCCCTTTGCCTCTTAAGAAAACCATTGAAGATGATCAGTTCGCCCCAGTTAAACCACATAAGGGCTTTGCCAGTGCTGGTGTACCTTGGTTTTGTTCCAGCCTCCTCCCTCCTGTTGCCTTCCTGCACTGGGCACTTCTATCAATCACAAATTCCCACTTGATGGCAGCAAGTCAGTCTGAGTCCAACATGTTGAACTTGTTTTGTTCTTTGGGATGAGAATCTTCAGCTACAGGTGGGGGCTGGAGTTGTACCCTGGTTCTGTTAGACCTTTGATACATGAAGAACTCCTCCTTGGCCAGCTGGTGTAGTGAAAATCAGCCTATGGTTAATATAGACCTTTCTTTCTATGAGACTGAGTCTTGCCCCAGCCCCCCCAAAGGCTGGGAAAGTGTGGAAACACTTTCAGTGTCTGCTTATTTTAGCATCAGATATCTAATTTAATTTGTATGTAAGTAGGAAAACTTTGAAGTGTGGTCAAAATACAAAGGGAAAAGTACTTCAAAGAAATGTAACATGTGTATCTGATCCCTTAAGGTTTTTGAAGCTTTATCTTGAGATTATGTATTCAGAGGAAGATTTGTATGGAAATACTGAGGGTCATTAATACATCCAAGCCTTTATGAATGTTGGCCTTGAACTATTCTGTGCTAGTTTTGCTTTCACATGATGGCAGGCGAGTTGTCCTTCACCCATCTGTCTGCACTGCCAGTGTCCCTGACACAACAAAAGTTAACGTGGTCTCTGAGGGGGAAACCAAAGCAAAACTTACTGAGTGAGACTTGTTCAGCACTGTTATCCCATGATCAGCCGAGGTCTCTGGTATGGCTGAACAAAACCACAGTTTGTCAACACCCCAACCTTTTGATTTGCATTGGTTGCTCTACTGGAGTCCAAGATGGTCTGTGGTGCTGGATTGCGGGCTTCTAATAAATACCTTGAACTTTGGGAGAGTTCAGATCTTTGGGCTGAGCTTTGTTTTAGGGTTGGGCATCCACTCCTGTACAAACATGCCCAGCTGTGCTGGAGGAGAGTGGTTGTTGTTTTTCCTTTTGGCAGACAAGGATTCTGGTATTGAAGTTTTTAATTGTAAGAATTATATTAGCAGTTCCCAGTGCTCAAGGGGGGGTGTCTGTGTATGTGTGCAGGAGGAGCTAATTAGATGTGTATAAATAATGGGCTTGGGAGCTTTTAATCCTAGATGTATTGTTCCATCCTTGCTATCATTTCTTACAGTGAAACTGTTGGAAGTTAGAAAAATATGAAGTTACACAAGAGTCACTTTCTCACAATACAACTTTGAAACAACAGTGAGGTTGCTTTTCGTCTTTCTATGTCATAAACACATCTTTGAATTTATTCAGTGTTTTAATAAAAACATCTTAAAATATTACTAATTTTTTAAATATTGTTTTTGAAGGTTTATTTTAATTAAATCTGTAGGTCAAGGGAATAGAAAGAGTTAAACAGTCAGGATTTTTTTTCTCTAATACAGACTTTAAAAAAGTCAGGTGATCTTGCTTCCCTATGCCTTCCTTCCCTTCTATGCCTTACTATATTTCATGTCAATTAAGGGCTTTCTGTGTTCAAACTTTCAGGATATTCATAGATCACAAAACTTCCTTCAGCAACCATGTGCCTCAATAATGCTGTTCTTTCTTTATGAAAACTAATATCCTGCTGGAATGACTCCTCTGGAAGACCTTGAGTTTGTAGAGAGTTTGAGGGTTTACCCCTCAAACTGGCTTTCCAGAAGAGTCTGTAAACCTGACTGGCTTAAACATGTGGCAGATATTTAATAATGGAGAGGGGCAGTTCAGCTCTTGCATGTGATGGTATTTCTACATTATTGTTGTCGTGGGATTTAGCCACACCTAAGTTTGCTTCAGACTTGTTGACTTGGATCGTGGCCCCACTTGTGCTGTGTGCTAACCCATCCACTGCTGATCCTGTGCCTACAAAGTTTTGTAGCCCCTTGCTTCAATTAGACTGCTCTGGATACCCAAACCAGGTGATTTATAGGTGTATTCACACTGAACTACTGCAATTGGGCTGTAAATTTCTTGTAAACTGCTCTTACAAGATATCTTCTTCTCCATTTTAATGTGTTACAGCCCTGTCTGCTAAAGGCAGCCCCCTATTGGTAAGGTCAGTAATAAACCACAGTTTATTGCTGTATCTAAAGAAACATGCATTTTTCATTGTTCTGTATAATTAAAAAATTTTGTTTCACCCTTAGAATGCCTGTAGTAAACAACTCCAGTCTCAGTACCTTGTTATCCCAGAGAAGTCCATGTAGGTTTGCAGCAGCTGCAGTTCTGCCCCAGCCGGGTATCAGACATCTCCTGATGCAAGCATGTCTTATTTTTCTGAGTGTTAAGATTTGTCTTCATCCCATGGACTGCATCTTCCTCAGGTGCAAAGCCTTCGTGCTCATCTTGCTGAGGGGGTGAGGGATGGGATATTCCCCCCTCCTACATGCCCAGAGGCCTGGCCGTGGGATGGACAGTGGCTGCTCCCTTCCATCCCTAGACCTTTCTCTCTTACAGGGGAAGCAGCAGAGAGAATTCCCTTTCTTCTCTTCCAGCCTTTTTTCCCCACAGTTTCTCTCTTCTTCCTGCTGCAGGAGAAAGAGGAGAGTACTGGGCCCAGTAGTGTTTAAAGCTCTGTTCCTGCAGAGGCCACAGCTCTGGCTTGCTGCTGATCTGCTGCCTCCCTCTGCCTTGCTGGTGAAGCCCTGCTACCCTTCAGTATCAACCATGAATGTATTATCCTCACCCATGTAGCCCTCCAGCCCACCCCAGCATTGTTTCCATTCCCCTAGCACTGATGTCTTTGTCTTGTGAACTCTGAGCCCCAAGCACAACTCAGCCCCTGCTTCACTGAGATTTTTTGCCTTGGTTGATGCTGGAAGCTGCAGAGCACCAAGACTGAAACCATCTTTCTGCATGAGATGGTGAGGAGGTGTCAGTTGTGCAAGAGAAGAATGGAGAGGACAGCATCTCTTCCCCTAAGAGCCATCTGTAGGCTTTCAGGAACAAGGAATGAGCAGCAGAAGAGCTGTTTCCTGTGTCCTGGCTGCTAAATTGCTTCTGTGCTGAGGAGCAAAGCTGGCACAAGGGTAGGCAGGACACACAGCTCCCCAGCCAAGCAATGGTGTGGGCAGCATATGGTTCCTTAAAACTGCACTGTAGTGGAAGTAGGGGTTTTGGGATTTGTTTGCTTGCTACTCCCCATTCAGAAGAGCATTCAGAAGAGAAAGGCCTTCTCTTGGAGCTGAGAGCACACAGCTTTTGTCCTTCATCTCTTGGCACTGGCACTTTGGTGTTGAAAAAGCAAGACAAAATCAACAGTGCTCTGCTCCCTGGCTGAAAATAAAAAGGAGTAAAAAACTTTGCTTACACCAGTGTTACTGAAATCCCTGGAGCTGTGCTTTCCCTAGGGATTGGAGAAGGGATGTAGGGAAGAGAAGTAGTTGAGAGAAAGTGTGGAAGGGCAGCGCTGGGAAAATGTCCTGCCTGTGCGTGCCTCTTCTTCACCCTAACATCAACAAGTGACTCTGGGGCTGGGCAATCAGCACAGGCTGTGTCCCAGAGCAAGGAGAGGATGGTCCTAGGGGGATGAGGGAGTGCATCCCCACAGAGCCACACTGCCTGGGCAAGAGGTGTCCCCTCCTTGTGCAGCCAGGAGTGCCTTGCTCTGCCGGGTCTGTGGCAGCTCTGGCTGGCAGTGGGATAGCACCCTGCAGTTATCAAATGTCAGAGGTCACTGTTTGGGGAGAGCAAACACACTTTTCTGAGTGTTTTGCTCATGAACCACTTGTCCCTTTTTGAAGCTGAGAACTAATGCAAAATTCGAAGTCTGTGTTTTGAACCCACTTTGAGTATTTCAGGAATAAGGTAGAATGTCCATTTTTAATAGTGATTAAAGTCCATGCACTGCCTAAAGCAGTTTGTCTGGTTGTGGACTCTCTCAGATTCCAATTGTGCTACCTAAACAAAGGCTGTTGGCAAAGCTCCAGTGTGAGTTATTGGCAAAGGGCTCCAGTTTAGGAGAAGATTAAGAGATCCACAGGTTTTTGAGGAGAAAAAAAGAAAATCCGAGGGAAAGTTAGCCTACAATTTATTGTTTTCCACTTTTCTCCTAAATTTTTCTCATTAAAATTCAGTCCCATTCTATTACATAGCAAAAAAAAAAAAAAAGATTCCTTAACCAAGCTGAATTTTACCCTGCATCATTCTTAAAATGCCAGAAGAGTTGAGATGGTAAATTGTGTTGTGGCAGTGGTGCAGTGGTGGGACTGGCAGCCTCAAGTTCTCAGAGATCATGAATCTTTGAAAAACAAAAGTATCCTCACACACAAACATGTGCTTCAGATATCACACTCTTGTTTTGCATATCACTCCTGAAAGGTAAATTTTAACACAGCAAAATCAGAGGCAGATAGAAGGGGAAAGACACAATACATACACAGATTTACCATTTGTAACAGCTGATGCTTCAAAATTAAAAGGCATTGGATTTTTTGTTGTTTTCTGCTGACACTTACTAAAACAGTGTTTGGGCTAATTGTATTTTATTTATTTATGAACTTTTTATGGGTGGTGCCCTTTACCTCTGCATTGTGGCATGTCAACTCAAAGTGTGCATCTGGAACTCTTGGACATGAAGGTCCAAAATCTGGAGCCAAATCCTTTCAAATCTGGAGGCTTGTGAATTTGAACTTTGGATGCAGTTCATTGAAAGAAAGCAATGAAATGGGATCACAATGTGGGTCAGTGTTCAGGACTAGGTGGGTTTTAAGGTATTTTTGAGAACTACCTTTTGGCCTGTCACCCAACAGTGCCCCTTTTGTTTAGTAGCCTGTGTGGCCACAGTATGTCAGTAACATATTGCTGGGGAATGTGAGGCATTTCCTTGCTTGAATTAGCAGTCTTGGAGTCAGGGATGAAAATCTCATTTGTTTTTTTAATCAGTGGACCCAAGCAAAACAAGTGAGAAAATAATGTACTGGTTCTCAGGCTTTCTGAGGTGAGAAGTTGAAGACTATTAACCAGTTAACCAGTAAAACAGGAACAGCTTGAAGTGGTCTGTGGGGGGTGGTTTTTGTTTTGTTTTTTAGCAAGGCATCGTTTGAACTTGGATAGCTTGTGTGAAAAGAGTGAAAGTGAGTCTGAAGGGAGTGTGCAGACAGGTATTAGCATCACACAGCTGCTGTGCAGGTAAGGAGCTGCCTCCCTGTCACAGCACTCAGAGCTCGCAAAACAACATCACCTGCCGGTGTAAAACCCGGGCTTCTAAATTTCCTTTCAATTGCAACAACAGCAACAAAAGAGCTGCTGGAGTAGGGAAGCAGAGATAAGCAACGGGAGTGATTTCAGTGCTGGAGACCCAAATAAAGGGTTTGTTTTGTAAGTGGATATGAATCTAAGCCATAAACCTTGACTCAGAGACTTTGAGTGTTTACATAAGCTGTTTGCTGTGTGTGCATCTCTGTCAAAGGATCTCAAGGATGCTTATCTTGTCAAGGCTGAGCTTCTGATTTACGACCAGAGTGTTTAACAAATGTTAAGGAAAAGTGCAGAATGCGACTCAGCTGGTTTGTAGTAAAAGTGGTGTGATTTGAGGTAAGTTTTTCCCAGGTATAAACATTTATATTTTGGAAAGGCTTCTGTGTTTTGTGCTCTTAAAGTACTTTAAAGTAATTTCTACAGCTTGAAACCTTTTATCTCGACATGTTTCTTGCGTACTTATGGGATGGGCTTTTGTCATCAGTGTACTTCCATTCATTTTTATCAGTTAAAGGAAATAAATAGCCTTTGTTGTATAATAAAGAAATACTGAAATTCAGGGAACAAAGAAAGGCTCTAGACTTAGGGAACAAAGGGACATTTGTTGCTTTGTTTGTAGTCCTGTGTAACAGGAGAGCAGTATTGCTTTGATGTCATTGACTACAGCTCAGCAAATTCAAAAATAATTTTGGTTATAAAAATAAATAGACATAATCAGTTTAAAGTAAGCCTTTGCCAACATTTGGGTTGTTTTTATCCATTATAATATTATGGATGCACCTGGCTCCACATGATGACCTTGGGTAAGGGGGACAATGTCTGAATTACTTGGCTAAAAGCATATCTGGGACCTTACCAGATTCCCATCCCTGCCTCAAACAAAGATATTTCTCTATATTATTCCCATTGAGGTATTTCCAGCATTTCCTAACTTGACTTTTAAAATTTAATTTGTTCTTTTCTTTCAAAACAACAGAGCAATGTATTCAGCTAGCATCCATTTTCTTTTTTAGTTTCTTCTTCCAGGCCTGGAAGGAATGAAATGGAGTCATCATTTACATTAGAAGAAATGTTAATGACTCGTAGTGTAAATTACCCAAATATATTCATTAGTAAACTGCTACTGACTGGTGGTGCTGTAGTTGAGCATCTTCAAAACATCCCATGAGAAACTGTGCCAGGGATTTGGATTGAATTCATTTGAAACTGTTTGGAATTGTGATTGAAATGTATTTTGTAAATAAGTCTCCGTGTGTTTGTGTTTCTCTTCTGGCCTGCCAGAAAAAGCAGAAATAGATGTGTCTAAAATGGCATTTGTCTTCATTAAATAGAGCCTTATTTTGTAAAAGTTAATTGCTAAGGATGGGTTGTTTTAGTGTCATGAGGCAAGAGAGATGCATTCAGAAGTTGCTTTAGACCTCTCATGCAGTCATCTGGTCCATGTAGCACTCAGAAGGCAGGATGTGGATTTTGACAGCATTTAGGGTCTTACTTTTGCTGTAGAACAGTTTCTTTCTCTCCACTCTCCCCAGAAAACATGACTGCAGCTTCTTAGCTTTTTTATTTTACTTTCGTGGTAGGCTGCTCTGGGGTGACAGCCAGCTCCTGGGGTCCTCTTTTACTCTCAACAGCCCTCAGAAGGCAAGCCCTAATCAAGGTTTTTAATTTCTGTGTATCAGAATTTCCTGGCTTAAGGAGTGTTATGCGTGAATGGGAGAGCTGGGGAACTTAAGTCATCCATCTTACTGTATCATGTCATAAAAATAATCTGTAGCTGATGCTTTATTTCCCAACGCTGAGCATTTGCAGCCCATGTGCACAAAGAGGAAGGCGAGTGGGACAAAAGGCCAGCCCTCCCTTCCTCAGAGCGGTGACATCCAGGGCACGGTGTGTCCTCTGGGCCTTCTGACCTGCCATCAGGCAGCTGATTCCCTTTAACTCTGAGAACCTCTGGGCTTTAAAGTGTGGTGTGTTTTGCAGGTGGAGATCCAGGATGAGACCACCCCCAAAATAACAAGAAAATGGGCTCCGAGACGTTGGCCCTCGATGCCTCTGTGTGTGCCGTTTGATCTAGGAAAGAGGCAGCCTCTGGGTGGGAAAACTACCGTTTCCTACATATGTAAAATGCTTAAGCACTTTTTCCCCCTTCTTTTTGAAGTCTGCCATCTTAATTAAATATCAGATTTAGAAATCCATATCCAGGCAGCTTTCCAGTTTGCATCCAGCAGACTGCAGTTCCATTCACAGAGCCTCTTGTTGTTTTTTTTTTTTTCCAGCTTTCCTTGTGTTTATTTGCAGGGCAGCATTTTGTTTTCTCTGTAAGCCGTTTGGAATACGTCTTCAGCACTGTAGCCAGAGGGTTTGTATGTCATTCAAAAATAAAAATAAAAAATCTCCACCTACTGAAAAGTGAACAGCACAGCCCTAGCAACCGGCTGGTGCGTTTGAACCAGAGGAAGGGGCATTAAACAAGTAAGACCACATTATGTCTTCTCTGTTACAGCCAGGGATGGGGTAGAAATGCCAGCTAGTAATAAGATTAATCATAAATGATAGTGGAGAGAGCTGCATTTGTATTTTATTTTTGGATTTTAATGGTGGCTTGTAAACACAGGCTTGACAAAGCGATGCTTGTTCATGTCGGCATGAGCAGGGTATTCAGCTGGGAGCTCTAAAAGGGGGGTCTGCCTCGGTACAAGCAGTCCCCCACACCCCACCTGGCACTGGTTGTGCACATAGGAAGGTAAGTGTTGTCATTTTCTTGGAAAGCAAGAGAAAACTTATTTTAAATTGTCTGTCAGGCAGGGCACTGTCAGTACTTTCCTCTCAGGTGTGTTGTCAGTGACGTTATACCACGGGTGGATTTCATGCATCTGCCTCTCTGTCTCCTGTGTGCACCTTGATATCTCATTTATCTGCCATGCCATAGATCAATCTGTGTTAAAATTATGCTTTTTCCCCTTCCATGCTTTTGTGGATGAAGGGAAGTTAAACTGCTTGTCCTCATTAGCTATGCATTATTTTCCTAAGGAGCTCCACTGCACTCCTCCAGGATGGATTTTTGTTCATGTTACCTGTGTAGTTTTCCTTAATCCCTGCCAAGAAAAAAAAAAAACAAAGCCTTGAGTTTTCTGTTAGGTTTTATTTGTATTAGACCAAAGCCATAAAGAGGAAAGAGTGGAACATACATATTGGAAAAGCTCTGCTGCTGCAGTGGCCATCTGAGGCTTTTCTCAAAGTTTGTGAAGTCAGAGGATGCCCTTCAGGAGGCACAGGGATTAATCTGCTGGCGTTTTATTGTTGTCCCCTTTCCTGTAGCCCACAGAGGACTGTTGATTGCTGTGTATCTTTGGCTCCCTCTGCATCTCCCCTTTCCACCCCTTCCTCCTGGGGTTTGTTGTCTTTTCTGGTTCCATGCAGTTTGGTCCTTTGCTCCCTTGGTGGATGAGATCCTCTTTGCCCTCTGCCCACCCCCTCCCTGCATGCTGGTGATAGTTGTGCAAAGACTGAAAATAATTCTATGCCTTTGCTAGGGAAGGATACTTCCAATATTATTTTTCTATCACAGTAATTTTACTTCCTGACTGCTGGATGTGCTGCACTGTGCTGGGAAGATGGCCAGAGCAGGATGTGCTGTTCCAGGCTAATTTTCAATGGCCACTTTTAGGACCAAATAACCAGGGAAATGGGATTTTGTTGCATCATCCCCAGCTGTTCAGCTTGGGGGCTTTTTGTTCTTTTTGATTTCACCTCTCCAAGTTTCTCAGCTGTGGGCTTGGTCAGGCTGCTAACAGATGCTCTGCGAGTGGTGGAAGAGTTTTTGGAGGTCTGTGTGTTTGCAGGGTCTTGCTTCAGTTTTATCTTAAAATTTCCCCCTGCTGCTCTCAGCAGTGCAGCTCCTTCGGGAGTAGCAGTGGAGGAAGCTCTGTGCAAACCAATGTGTCTTTCCTTGGAGGCAGAAATCTCTTGGATGCTGTTGATACCATTGTCTGCTCCCATTAGTAGGGCTGCCTTAGGGATTTCTGACAACCATGGACAAACCCCTTATTTAGGAAAGCAAGGAGTGCTTTTGGCAAACGTCAGGGCTGGTTGTATACCTGGATGAAGTGCAAGGTTAGTGATTTTTCTGTGCCTACGAGCCATGGCTATATTGTGCAAGTACAAATTAGCAGTTGTAGTTGTACAAATTATCAGAACTTTCCCCAGTTCATGCATATCCTAGCCAGAAGGTGAGAATCAAGGGGTGTGCTGTGAACAAATGTGGTTAGGGAGCACTGTTCCTTTGTGTGTTTTTAGCCTACATAGGCTTTTCCTACCAGCCTCCAGGACTGTGTTTAATGCTTGATCATGAGCTGCACTGAGCTCACTGATGCTGAGGTGGGAAGGCACCACTGGAGATCTCCAGCCCAGCCCCTGCCCAAAGCAGGGATGCCCAGGACAGGCTGTGCCATGTAGGGTCCAGCTGGGCTGTGAGTAGCTCCAAAGTTGGAGACCCCAAGAGGGCAACCCTTTCTATTGCTTGCTATCCTCATAGTAAAAAAGCTTTTTAAAATGGTTTCTTTTTATTTAGGCTTTTTTTTTCCCTCTCCCCTTTTTAATTCTAAGGTGAACTTCCCTGTGTTTTTACATGTGCCCATTGCCTCTTGCCACGTCTTGGGCACCTGTGAGAAGAGCCTGGCTCTGTATTCTTCACCCGCCCCGTGAGGTGTTTATGCACTTCGAAAAGCTCATGTGCACTTCTGATTGCCAAACATTGATTGGCTTCTGTGGGTTTCTGGTTGCTTTGTACTGTTGGTCTTTTCCCACTTAGAGCTGTGAGGAATCAGTGTTTTGCCTGGGGCTGTAGAAGCCCCGGGCTTTCTCTGTGTTCTTTGCCCTTGGAGGGAAATCCACAGCAGATTGTTCACACTCTGCCTTCATAGACTCCCATATTTGCGCAGGCCTGGTATCAGAGCCAGGAAATCTTAAGCAGATAAAAAAAGAGGCAGTCTTCAGTGTTGTCCAAGTGAATGTGTGTGCAAAAGCTGCATTTTCTGCTCATTTTTATCAGATGTGGAGACACCGAACCAGTTGTCTTGTAGGATTTACATATTCTGGCAGGTCTTATACTGATTGAAGTTGAATGTTTACATTGTGTTTAAAACTGGGGGCTTCCTCCTTGAAGGCTGAAAGTCTTCAGTTGCAATGCTACTGCAGTTTTTAAGATTTGCAACATCTTCACTTACAGGTATTTGACTGTTTAAAGTTCTCTTGGTTTTTCTGACTCTGACAACCACGTAATAAAACCAGGCATTTACCAAAAGCACGGCAGTCTTTGTGCTGTTGTTCAAAGGTTACCTGAGGGTTTGGACCTACTTCATGTAATAAAAATGTTGTTGCGGAAGATGAAATGTTTGTTGGCATTTTAAGGATAACGTTTCAGCAACGCTGGCTGGCAGCCTCCCATACGAGCCACCTCCCAGCTGGGTCAGACCAATGAGGTGCCTTGTAGGAGGGAAAGATCAGTTTATAATGAGGCTTTTTGTTTAGATTTGTTTTTTAGTAGACTCTTTTCCAGAACTTATGCCAGAGATACTGTGAACGACTTTCTTAATTGCTCATGTTGGGGCAAATGTCAGCAGTGGTGTGGCCTAATACAAAAACCAAATGGCAGGGCATGCGAAGGTTAAAGCGAGTTTTCCTTCCTGGTGTTTGTTTAGCTTTGTTCCCTGGCTGTATTTATAGCAGAAGCAGTCTCATGTGTATCAGATTAAAGCCAAGGCAATCTGGGCCGTGTTGGTGGTTTGTGTGTCTGTTGTGGTGGGCTGGAGGGATTGGGAATGCCTCTGACCCCTGCAGCTGCACTTCAGCCAAGTTCCTAAGCACCTGCTTAAATTAACTTGTAGCCCATCAGGATTTCTAGTTTACTAGCTCACCTACAGACAGCATGTTGGGCAGGCTTGCTTTTCCAGCCTGCTGGAAATACTCCTTTGGGGACCACTTCTGGCTTGTAGAAGTTTGAGAGTGAGATCAGATTGCATTGTTACAATGTGAATCTCTAAACTCAGGGCAGGGGTAGTCCATGCACACATGCTATATCCAGTGAGCTCAGGGCACCTGAGAGATCCTGCCTGAAGGCAGGCAGTTCCATGCCAGGAACTTCTGGATTGTCAGACATCCAGAAATCTCAGACAAGTGTCAGACTTCTTTTTTTCTATTTCTTGGGGAGAAAATTACAGCAGACACACATGTGGTTTGTTGCTGGGCTGCAGCTCCCTTTTAGTGATAGAAGGCCTGTGTCTTCTCTGTGAGCTTCCTGGAAGTGCCCTGTGGGATTTCTGAGGTGTTCTGTGGGATGCCCTGTCAGTGGCATGGACATGTGGGCAGAGCAGGCTGTGGGCCACTAGAAACTGGGTCATCAGGTTGGTGCTTTGATCCCTCGAGCTCAGTCCATGCCTCATGGTGAATACCTCTGGGGTTTATTGTGGCCAGCAAATGATCTCAGTCTTCTTTCTGATCTGTCAACAGTGATGCCTGAATTCAGAGAACACACAGTGAAATTAAATTCTCTTTTGCAGATTAAATTGCAGAAGACTTGAGGCTCTGGACCAGCTCACAGCATCGACGTTCTCCTGCTCCTTATGGTGTAGCTGGTGATTGTTCCTGAGAAGAGAAGATGATGAGTGATGCAAGTGACATGCTCGCTGCAGCCCTGGAGCAGATGGATGGCATTATAGCAGGTAAACACCTGGGGCAGGTGTTTATTTTGCTTTTTTGGGTCCTCCTTTCTCCCACTGGAGGACAGAGTTCCAGACAGAGAAGGGAATATGCTGGGAATTGCTTTTGGTGCCTTCCATTCTAGCTTAGAGTTAACAAATTACCAGAGTGGAGGGATTGCACAGGCTCTCACAGGCTCCATGGATTAGGTTTTCTCCTACCCTCTGTAAAGGGCTGCTGGAAATGGCTGAGTGATGCAGTTCAGTTCCTGCATGGAGCACCAGGAGAGTCAAGGACAATAGTGGCTACTCTGAACTTCCCTCAACTCAGAAGAATTAAAACATTATTTGAATTTTCTTTTTCTTTTTTTTCTTTTCAAAATTGGAATGCTCTGGGTCCAAACTTTGGAACAGCCTTGCACATTAGAAATTTTTATAAGTACCTGTAAATTGTAAGTTGCCCAGGGAGAGGCATTACAAAGAATACAACCTCTGCTTTTAAGCTGAGTCTAGTGAGTTAAAAAATAATATAAATACCCAACACATAGGACAGAAAGATCAAGAAGTCAACAGTCAAAAATGCCCTTGCAAGTGTAGCAACACAGTTATAAAATTTTTAGTAGTTCCACTTAAGCAATTTTCCTTAGGGAAAAAATAATCATACAGTGTGTGCTTTCAACAATGACTCTTCTCTGCCTAAAGATATTAAGGACACATAGCAGGAACAAATGTAAAGGGGATTCAGTTTGATCATGATCTCTAAAAATACATGTAAGCTGTGACTTCAGTAATTTCCATAAGTAGACACTGGTATTTGGATCCAATCATGTATTTGTGTTTCCAAGACCCCAAGTTGGTTATGGCAGGATGAGGTTTAATATAAAAACAAAATGTGATTTTGGAAGATTTAAGTCACCACAGACTTCATTTACCCCTGTCTGTGAATAGATCTATAAATTAATATTATAACAAGGGGATATCAGCTCATGTGCTGTTGAGGTTATTTTTCTCTTTATTGTTTTCAGTGGGAATTTAGCAGTATACTTGGATTTTTGTGGCTTGTCAGATGGGGTGAATGAAAGTTCATGGAAGTGCATATATGGCATATCCTTGTAGTTTCTGAAAGTTGACAGCACAAACGAAGGTCTGTCATGGACGCGTCTCATTGTGCCGAGGTATTACAGAATTAAGGTCGCAAATCAATGTACTGGAATTACAGTTGGAATTAGCTAGGTTGACTTACATCAACCTTAATCCTAAATTCACAGTTTCCTTTCTAACTTAATATATAGCAATTTCTAATGTAGGTCAAATATGCATCCTGTGAGTTTATGCAAATGAGAGATTTTTCTCTTTATTAACATGCAAATGTCAGTGCTACTGTGTCAAATTGCTGGTTTTAAAATTTATTCCCGTGCAGAAGTGATTTGGTCTTTTAATTTATCTTCATCTTTTTTATTATTTTAAAAAAATTCCAGTGCCTTGGAGGAGCATAACATACTCCTGCATGAAAATGCAGGGCATCCTCCCAGCCACTGGACACCATCACTGGAATGTGACTTGGATCATTCAGTGCCTGCAGGGTGACTCAGGGCATTGGCAGAGGATGTTCCATCCCTGGCAGCACCTTCTGCCTTGGGAATTCACCCCGGAGAGCAGGAGCCCAGCCCATGCCTCAGTCCCATGTGCAGGTTGTGGCATTCCCATTCCCTGAGGACCAGCCCACCTTGTTCCTGCTGGAGCTTCCTCCCCAGGCACCAGTGCTGAGTTTGGTTGGGATAAAACCTGCCAGGAACAACCCCCACCCTTTCCCAGCCTCGTCCTGTGGCTGACCCCATGTGATTTTGCTCCCTGCAGGTTCCAAGGCTCTGGAATACTCCAATGGCATCTTTGACTGCCAGTCCCCCACCTCCCCATTCATGGGGGGCCTGCGGGCGCTGCACCTCGTGGAGGACTTGCGGGGCTTGCTGGAGATGATGGAAGCGGACGAGAGGGAGGGGCTGCGCTGCCAGGTCCCAGACTCCACGGCCGAGGCTCTCATCGAATGGCTCCAAAGTCAAATGGTACAGTCTCACCTTGTTCTACCTCTACCAGGCTCATTTTGGGTGTTGGGTAGACTGGCTCTGTTTCACACAGCTGTTTATAAAGCTTAGGGTGGGTATCAGGGAAGAGATTTTTATTTGGAGATACTCCTGTGGAGTCTTGGAAAAGCTGTTGCTCAAATGCCTCATGCAGTGGGTTGGCCTTTGCTGTCTTTGATGTACCACTGTGCCTCAATCTAGGGAGTAAACAATACTTGGTAACTGCAGTTTCATCTCAGAGTGCTGGGGAAAGACTTTTTTTCTAAGAATCAGATGCTTGGGTGGGGGAAAAGAAACTGTTTTGAATACTTTTCAGTAAAAAGCATTTTTGGTAGTGTTTTTTTTCCCATGGGGATCAGTGTTTTTACTGAGCTTCCTCACCTGATATATAACGTAAGGGAACAGTGTAAGCTCTGCATCCCTTCAATCTGGATACCAAAGCAAACTTCTATTTTCTGTGTTTGTGAATCAGCCAGTTTTTGTCACCTTACTTAAAAAATACACAGAAATATAACTGAGAAGGCAGTTCTTTCCCCAAGACTTGGTTTTCCCAAAAAAATCAACAATTATCCTATTGTAGGTTACCCAAAGACTGCCCTGGGAAATTAAATGTTGTACTTACCAAAAGGTGAGTAAAACCAGCATCATTTTTGTAGAAGCTGCTGGTTTGCCTCCAGATGCCCTGTGACTGGTGACTTCCAAGCAGGGCCAAGGAGGAGTCCTTGTGCTCGTGGTGTGTGGCAGGGTTTGTGTTGCAGAGGTCCAGGTGTGTGCAGATTTTGGGGAAGCTCCAGCAGTGGAAGTCAGGAGTTGCTCTCAGAGGCCACACTTTGGTTTTTCAGCCAGCCTGACCGCAGCTGTCACAGTGACAGCTGTGGGTGGGCACTGCCACATATCCTGTCAAATCCATCCTGCAGCTGTGGCCAGGTCCTGCTGTGTCACACGCTGGGTGTTGGCCAAGGTGCTGCTGAAATTGGGGTGCCAGCTCTGGTGAAGGCTGGGGCTGCTGCGAGACCGTGGTGGCTCTGTGTTCCTTGTGCCCCGTGTGCCGCTGCTGTGGGGACAGACGGCCACCATCGCCTGCTCCCTTGCCAGGATGGGCCCTGCCCCCCCTGGGAAGGACTCAGTCTCCCTGGAGTCATGGCTGATCTTGCAGAAAGCATTTTTATCTCAACACATGGATTGATCTCAGCACTCAGTCGCAGCCCAGAGGACTGCCAGGTGCAGGGCCATGTTTGCTGTGGCTGGCACTGGGCAACCCTTTGTGCCATCTGCTCTCATGGGGCCTGAGCAGAGCAATGCAGGGACAGATGGGCACCTTGGACTTGCTTCTGTAGCCCTTGCAGAAAGATCTGAAGGAAGAGACTTTTTTTTCCTTTTTTTAAATCTTTGCTTTGAACTACTCATTTGGAAATGCTTGAAACTTAATGAATCACGTGGGAGCTCTCCCACTGCCTCCAGTGGGATTTGGATCTCGCCCCCACTGTCAAAGTGTGGCAGCCAACGCTGAGATCAGGAGGAGGAGACAGGAGTGACATTGAAGTCAGATCTTTAAAACAGGCAGAGTTCCTGCTAACATCAGCATTCCCTGCCTGTGAGACGTACAGCCCTGAACATCGCTGTAACTGCTCGCTGCTCTCAGTGGGCATCACAGGTTTCATGCAACTAGGGCCTTGATAAACAAAAAATATGCCAAATAAACAGTCTTGGAAACTGCACTCTCCCATGGTGTTCACAGTCATCTCTAGGCCATGTTTAGTGGTGCTGATTCCCTGCAGGTTATTCTGGAGTAAAGGGGCCCAGCAGCATGGCTGAGGCTGCGGTGCCTGCTGAGATTAATGAGGTGGAGACCAGTCCTTGCCATCCTTGTGATGGCAGATGTGTGATTTAGGGGTGCCTGGCTGGTGGGGTCTGGAATGGGGCCCTTCAGACCCACACGATGGGGATCACATGATGGCAGTGAGACAGCAGTGGGTTTTTATTGCACCCATGGGATCAGTGGGAGAGGAAGGGCTCTGTTGTGCCATTCAGTTTAGTGCCTCCCAGCCACTGGAAAAGATGCTCAGGAGTTCTGAGTACCAAAGATTGCAGAAAATTGCTATTTCATCTATGCCTCAATTACTCCTTATTCTGCCTCAAATTAGTACCCTGTATTCTCTATCATCCTTAAAGCCCCTTGTAAGATAAACTTAACATTGCACTTACAGTGTTCTACAGCCACAGGATTTGCAGGTGTCACTGGTGTCACCAATCCCTGTCTGAGCAGGGAGGTGTCACATGAAGTGCCTGGATGATTTGCAGGAATGTTTTTTGCAGCTATGCCCCTCCTTAGAGAGGAAGGGCAGACACCTTCTTTGTTTGAAACTAGTTTAATCCTCCATGCATGAAGTTGCATCCCCTAGGATGCTGGAACTGGTGTTCCATGGTGGATGGTGGAACATGTGGGGCTGTAAGCAAGCCTCTTGTGTCTCAGAGGAAAACAAAAATAGTGTTTGCCGCTGCCAGACAGTGTGTCACAGGAGAAAAATCCTTCCCTGGCTCCTGCAGCCAAACCACTGGTGCTCACATTGGCAAAAGGCATGACAGCAGTTACCCAAAGTTTCTGTAAAATAGGGCAGAGCATTCAGTCCTGCCACACCAGAATGGGCTGCCGTGTGTCACTGATCCTCTTCCTTTCTGCTTCTCTCAGTGTGTGTGTGTGCAAAGACTAAAAAAAGGGCCAGTGGGTTAAAACACCTCGTGCTGCTTTTTGTTTTTTAACGGGTGTGTGCCAGATGGCCACGTGACACCAGAGCACACGTACAGTGCCCAGACATCTGGCACAGCTCTTCCAACAGAATCCATCATGTGGCCCCCAAGGGGAGCTGGGAAAGGTTGTACATGCAGCTCTCAGCTGCACAAAGTCAGTTTCACTGTAACATGTAATTGCAGCTCAAACTGATCTCTGCAGCTGAAACCCTGCTCACATCTCCATGTGCAAATGGTGAACGTCATGGGTGAAAATACAAACCAGGGCCATTTGTTTCAAGTCTGGAAAAGGACTGAGACCTTTTTGAGCTCAAACATGTTTGGACTCCTTGCTTTTACTAGGAACCAGGCCTGAAATCCATGGCCAGATCATAACAATTGCAAAGTTCTGGAGTTTTTTCAGAATACTCTTGGTCAGCAGAAATATTTGGTGTATTTCAATGTGCGCCTTAATAAGGCATGTGCTGTACTCTTGTGAAAATGGAGCTTCTGGCTTCAGTACAGGCAGTGTGTGAGTAATCTCTAACATCAGCACCAGTAGCAAAACCATTTTAAACAAAACTCCACATTTTCCAAGACCAAGGAAGGCAGCCTTGTTGTGTCCAGCTGGAAGCCAATAGATCCATCTCTTGAAGAGTAATTCTCACAAACCTTGCTCTCAACCACGAGCATTGCTCCAGTTTTTCTTCAGTTGAAACAAACAAGAGAGAGTTTTCCTTCTGGTTATTACTTTTCTGGAAAGTGGTTGGGGGATTTTTTGCATTTTTTTAAAAATACATCTTATGCAACTACTTTCCCAGAAAGAGGAAACCAACTGTGTCTTGTTAAGAAGAAGAGTGAAGGGTAGGAGTGGGTGGACAGTGCCTTCCCACACCTCAGAGCCATTTTCCCCATGATTCTGATCTGAACTTGTGTATGTGGGTCCTGGTGTGTGCCTTTTCCTCTTTAAAGGATGTGCCCCTGAAGTGAAAGAGCCAGGATAACATACTATTTTTTTCTTTCAAACCCACAGCAAGTGCAGCTTTGGAAGTGATTTTCTGAATTTAAATATATATATTATGCAGCATATTTTAGTAATTATTTTCACTCCATAGGTGAATTTCTGAAATTGACTTTAGAGTCAAGCAAAACTTTGTGGCCTCCAAAGGTTTCTTGAATCATATAGAATTATTAAGGTTGGCAAAGACCTTTAAGATCGTCATCAAGTCCAGCCACAGAACATTTTCAGCTCATCTCAGGATGATGGTTGAGCTGAGGTATCCATTGTAGTTCATGCAATCCAATGTGTTGCTGCTGCCTCACAGACCAGCTTCAGATTTTGACATTTTTCCTTTAAGCTGGTTCTTCCAGAGAGTAGCTGGGAGTAATGAGAGTTAATATGAGGGGATTTTAGCTTTCAGAGAGGAATTTTCCTTGCTGGATAGACATAGCTTTGTAATCTTACAGAGATATGCTGACCTATTTGGACAAGAGTGATTCCCAAGTGGAAGAAGTGGTTTGGTTAGCCAGAAATCATCTCTTATTCATGGGGAAAAAAAATTAATCCTGTCTTCAAACCCAAGTTTGTTGTTTGATTATCCTGGTGTGGGTGTGCAGTGCAGTCATTTGATTCAGCTTCTGCTTATGTTGAGTTTGTGTATCAAAGGGTCCTATGCTAATGTGTGGCACCAGGGTGTTACCACCAAACAGTTTGGGATCTCTCCTCGAGTTGCAGTATGAAAGGAGTCTTGTGATACTGTGTCAGCCTGTCATCATCCACTCCCTGCCGGCAATGCATTTGTCCCTGAGAGATTCACCTCCCAAGGTTCTGGAAACACAGGACCCTGCTTCTTGCTAAATGCGATCATCCAGATTGGTGTGTTTTTAACACTGGAAGGTAATATGGGCTCATTTATGGTATGCCTTGCTGTCACATCTTCATGCATCGAGGATGAGTTCTTTGGCAGTTAGAACAACCCATCAAAAATCACCATTTCCCATCCAAAATGAATCAGTTTGGCTTAAAAAGCACAGCTTCTGCTTGTCCTTTGTTCTCCTGCTATCTCCTGAGTTATTCAGCATTCATGGGTTTGAGATTTTTCTCTATCAATGGTAGTTGCAGGCATTTCATTATAATAATAAAACTGGTTTTTGAGATAATCACAGGTCTCTCAGAGCTGGGCTCTGTGGTCAAAAATACTAAGAATTTGTCATGCTGCTGCTGGTAGTGGGTCAATTGAAACCTGAACCCGAGGACAGAGCTTGGTTGTAATTGCTGCTTCTTACATCACTCTGAAGTATGACATAAACTTGGGACAAGCCACTTGTGAGACCTGGCACGGCTGAGTCAACTTCTTCCATTTTTTCTTGGCGTCTGCACGTGAATTAATTGCATGCGTTCCTGCAGCTTTTGCAATTACTAGGAAAGCCCCTCCTGTTTACTTTGTGCTCAGGTGAGGGGGTGGGAATTGCTCTTTTCTCCTGTGCTGTTGGGTCGGATGCTTTCCGGGAGGGTCCGGAGGAGGGAGCTGCGCTGGTGACAAGAGCGAGGGTGGAGGTGGCCGGGTGCCACCTGCGTGGGGCTGTCCTTGCTCCCGGTCGGGTTCACGCTGCTCCGCACCTCCCTGCCTGCATCCCCCTCCCGTGTGTGCCGGGCTGGAGGAGTTTCGTGCCGGGCTTTGATGTGTTAATTCCCCAGAGCTGCTCGCTCCGCTCCGCCTGAGGAGCGCTGCTGCTTCCCACGTCTCCCACTCCGCTCGCCTCCATCCTCGGCTGGGCAAGGGGACCTGCTGTCACTTAACCCCGGCTCCGAGGAGCCCCGAGCCCTCGGCTTCTGGCGTCCGTGAATGCATGAAAGCAGTCATGACCAGCATGGAGTATAGCTGGGACATTCACGGGCACTGCGTCTGGCTAAATAAGGTAAGGAGATCTCTGCCTGTGCTGGCTCCTGCGTTTCTCCCAGTGACAAGCCATAGCTGGGCAGCGCTGGGAATGAGCCTCTCATCCTTCTCCTGCACCAGGCACCAGCTGGGCTCCTCCTGAGGAGGCAGAATATTGTGGAAAGATTGCAGCTTCCCTGCTCAGCAGCGTGTTATTTATGCTTACAAAATGTTTCAGGTAAATGCCTCAGAGTGAAGGGCTGTGTTCAGCTGCTTTTCTTTCAGAATTCACTTTTATTTTTTAAAATAACATGTGGGGGGCTTTGAGTGGGTGTGTGGTTGTTTTTATTTTTCCCCTTCTTATTCTCTGGGGAGGAAGTAACCCGCAAACTTTAGGAAAAGCTTTGCAGTAGCTCTGCTGTTGGATTATGTGGAAAAGGCTGCAAATATTCTGAGCAGAGAAGCGGGAAATGCAGGAGAGGCGGGTTTGGGAAGGCAGAGGTGGGCTCCCACATGAACTGGTTACACACCAGCTCAGACAGTATGACCAGTATGAATTTGGGATGGGATTGATGCTGACAGAGAGTAAAGCTGTCATGGGTCGGTATCACAGGTAGTGGGCACTTGGCTTGGAAAACCAGGAGGCTCTGCCCGAGACGCACCAATTGATGCTGGGGGAACCCTCTTGCAAGGGGCTCCAAAGCTGAGGGAGGAAGCAGAACAGCAGCAGCTTTGTTTAACTGGGCATAGGTAGTGTGTATTGTAATGATCTGAACCACGTAAGCATGTTGATGAGCTCTAATTTAACTCCAGATGGTCAGGAAAGAGGTGTTGGGAAAGGCTCACTTGCCCAACTGTTGACTTGACTGTGGTGGTCAAAACAGTCAGTGCAATCTGCTGTGCAGGGAAATGATGCTGTGGAGTTGCAGCTCCTTCTATACAAACCAAACTGCACATACAGCAAGAGCAGTGTGATTTGTGCCGCTTATTTCATCTCCAAAGCAGAAGAGAAAATGAAGGAAAATGAGGGTATCAGCTGTGGTAAGCTAAAAGTGAGGCTTATTTTTGAAAGGAGAATTCAGCAACTGAAAGGAAATGGATTTTTAAATTTATTTTTTTATTATTAAGTTTAAGCCAGCAGCCACTAGAAACGTTCTTGTGGTTTGGAATTCTAACTCAGTTCCAGGGAAAAGGGATTAAAGACTGAAGCCAGGCAAGCTGTGAAAGTTTGGTGATGCTTCTACTTGCTACAGGAATAATTCCCTCCAGAGCAGCGTGGATTTTTTACACTTAGATGATTACAGACAAAGCTTTACACATGTGTTTAACAGATTAGCAGTGGATTGATCTTGTAGAGTTTATAAGTGCACTGGGTCTGATCTTACAAGGCATTTTAAGTAAATGCTTGACCTCAAACTTTTGTGAAGCCTCAGTGACATTGTGACAACTATTCTTTTGTTTTTAGGATTAAAATCAGTATTGGTAAATCTGCATTCTCTTCCCATATAGTGTTTTGCAATTAATCACTAACATTGAAAACACAAGCAAAATCTTAACTGAAGACAGATTTTAAGTTACTGATGAAAAGAGCCTTCTTTGGGAAATGGAAAGCCTTTCTTACACAGCTAGTAAAGTATGTTAATCCTTTATGATACCAATTTGATCCAGAGCTACCAAGTGCCCTAAATATGCTTGCAGTTGCTGTTCAATCAAATATTTGCTTTTCTTTTTTGCTTCTCTTACTGTTTTATTTCTTTTCTCCCCCCCCGCCCCTCCCCCAAAGAGGAGCTGTTGCTCTGCAGGGTGAGTGCTGGGCTCAGTCTCAGGGGAGGATGCAGATTCCCTGGTGGAGAAATGCTCCTAAGAGACACACTGAGTGTTGCTTGCCCAGGTTTTGCACACACTCGGTCTCCTGGCATTTTTCAGACCTCTCTGCAGCCCATTCCTTCCCACAGGGGCTCCCTCCACCCCATCTCCCGATGCACTACTTTTCTAAATCCAGTGTTTGAGCATATTCCTGCTCCATTTCTCTTCCGTCCTGCTCATTACCATTATTGCTCTGTTCTTCTCATATGTTTCATCTCCCCTCTTCGTTCCTTATCTCTCTGGGAAGAATATCATGACAGGAATCAGCTTTTTACCTGTGAAGACAGTTCAGAGCAAAGATCTGTGAAGGTGTCACTTCCAGTGCGTGCAGGTCCTGGGTCTGGGCACCACTGTAAGCAGTGCTCAGGCTGCTGCTCTTAGAAATAGCTGCCATGGTCTTTCTCTATCATCCATTTTCCAACTATCATCGTTTTCTCCACTGAAACCAAAGTCAGGGGCTTTCTTGCCTTTTCATACCTCAAATTAAGAGTCAGTCACAGGTATTATATAGAAGTTATGACACTTCAGGCAAAAAGCAAACAATTCTTGTGTTGTACACAGAATTTTCTGGGTTTGGTGTGCTACAGGAGGTCTGGTTTTATGCAGATTTTAGAAAATATTACTGGCAATACCCAGAAAAGAGATCTTTGCACCCAGTACACACAGCTTGCAAAATCAAGACATCTCTGCAAGGTTTCTCCCTAAGAATAGATGAATGCCCTAAGTGTTTGATGGGATGAGAGGAAATGGCCTCAAGTTGTGTCAGGGTGGGATTAGGTCAGATATTATGAAAAGTTTCTTTCCTAAAGGAGTTATTAAAAATTGGAACAGGCTCTCCAGGGACATGGTAGAGTCACCCTCCCTAGAGGGATCTAAAAAATGTGTGGATATGCCATTTGAGAACACGGTTTAGTGATGAATGTTGTGGTAGTGCTGGGTTAATGGTTGGGATGATTTTAGAGGTATTTTCCAGCCTTAAGGAGTCTGTGATTCTATTAGCACTAATTTTTGTTTTGTGGGAGAACAGCCTTTTCACTTGTCCTGTTTGGGGTTCCCATCCCCTCTCTCTAATGGCAGGGTGCAACTCTCCCTCTCCCAGAACTCCTGCTTTAAAGCCAAGGCTGGTGAACTGAGCCAAATGGATTTTTCCTGAGAAATGTGAGCGGAGTTTAACAACAAAGGTGTCTTGGCAAGATGCTGTGCACAATGACTAACGTTCTGCTTTCACACCTCGTTGGTTTTCACAGACATTTTAATCATGCTGTGAAACCAAGACCTCCCTCCCCACATTTTCTTCCTGCCGTCTTTGGTTTTAGTTCATTTGTGTCTGGTTATGCTGACTGGAGCTATCAGGAGGGTCAGTGGTTCAGGTGTTGATGTGGTGGTTGGGAGGCAGGGAGTCAAATCCGTGCTTTGGCAAGGAATTCCATGTTAGCCCCAGCAGCATGGAAAAGTGTCTTTGCAGCTCTGCTGCCTGTAGTTAGGGATGGATACCACTGTCCCACATCAGACACATGCACTGGGCTGATAAATGTGTTGTGTATTACAATATACAGATGCTGTTCTTATACAGACTGAGTGCTTGAGATGTACTGGAGCTCTTAAAGGACAATGGAGCTGCAGAGCAGCAAAGTAGACAAAATCCTCAGTTCGGTTTTCACAAACAACTCAGGTCACAAAATCGGAAGCATAATCTACTGGTTGAACAGCTAAAAGGTTTATTTCATTTTTAATTCTTTCACCTAAATTGAAGTGTTACAAAATGGAAGATCTCATGGATCTTGAATGGCATGAGCTGAATTCTGGTAGAGGTCGGGGGAAGACATGGCAAACTCAGAAGTTTAGAGAAATTTTCCCCTGGGGTTTAGTGTCTGGGTGGTCAGGTGGCTTAGTATTGTGCTGCTAAATAATTCAGATACAGGGTCATAAGTTAGATCATTGTGATGAGGTACTGGTACAAATTACTAGAGAGCATCCTTTCTTAGTCTGCTGGAGCAAATTTCGGGGGAGATTTTATGGTCACCAAGTGAAATTTCATGCTTGTGAGACACTTTTGGTACTGCTCAGTGATTTAAGACTTGCCAGGACACAGCCTGATTTCTTGAGAGCACTGAGGTGAGGTCAGACACTTTTACCTTCTCCTGTTTGCTTTATGTCAGATCTTTAAGTGATGCTGGAGGGAGTTCTATTGTTTCAGGCTCAAACAAGGCAGTTTCTACCACCACCACCCAAGGCCAGACATGTAATTTAGAAAAGGAGTTTTAGCCAGGAGGCTTCCTGAGGTATCTTCTGTAATCAGGGGAGATTTAAAGCAGGAGCTGGAGGCTTGGAGCTCCTGAGTGGTGGTGGCCTCTCAAGGCAGGGTTGTGCTGCAGGCTCATGGGAGCACAAGGATCACTCACGCAATTGCTTTTCATCACACATTTCAGGAGGAAATCAGGGCCCCTCAATGTTGTTGGGTGTCTCTGCTGAGCACCCTGGATTTCAGAGCATCTTCTGAGACTCCTCTAAGTGGTTTATTCCATGATGGGAACAAGGCTTTCTTTTCTGAGCCGAGATCTGACTGTGGCCTGGATCATGAAGTGCTTTGAGACAGCTTTGAATATGGATAGAACAAAATCTTTCTCGCTGCTCAAGAGCATTGAAGTTATTATGAAGAAAGTTGCTGATTCCTCTGAACTCTGATAGCATTAACATGTATTCTTGTTTCTCTCTAGCCTCAGGCAGCTTTACAAAGAGATGTGTTTAGAGTGCAGACGTTCACCCATACCCAGTAGAATGTGCCTGATGTAAAAAGATGTCTCTGACTGTGTGTATGACTTGCAAGAAGCGTAATACACATTTTGTAGATTGTATGTTTGGCTTTTTTCACTTGCTGAATGTCTCAGGGTATTTGTCTCTTTGCAAGTATGGCTTAACATTGTGTAGCAATGAGTCCAAGTTTTGTTAGCAAAATGCTGAATGCACAGTAAGTGAATTTTGTAGAACTGGGTCACCAGAAGGTTCTTCCTTTCTCATCTTTAAGCCCCTGAAGAATTCTCTCCTGAGTGGCAGTCATGTGTCCTTTGCTGACAGTTTATTTGATTTGTAACCCTTAGGGGGCTGGAGAATATTTCAAACATGTTCTTAAACTGTGCAGCCTAAAAATGCTCTCATTAAGTGTTTCGATAACGGATGATACTGTGGCACAATAGCTGACTATACAATACTTGTTGTCTTTTCCAGACTAATGGACACATATCTGGGAATGGAGATGTTTATCAAGAAAGGCTGGCTCGTCTGGAAAATGATAAGGAATCTCTTGTTCTGCAAGTGAGTTCTCACCCAAATAATTTTTTTCTGCTCTTGCATTCACGAGACTATCTGAAAGTATAAAACAGTGATAAAACCTCTGAGAATTTATTTGGAGTTGTGATGTCTTAGACAGTGTTCAGAAGACTTGCTGGTATGTGAGAATTAACCCAGATTAGAGAGAAAGGTGTGAATTTAGATTGCAGGAAAAATCTAAAGGTCTTTCTGTCTGTGTATCTGTTCTCTTTGAATTTGGTTAGCAGAGCAGGTCTGCAGAGCAGCCACCTACTTACATCCGTGTGTATCCTTAAGATCACCATTTCCCGGGGCCATTCACACGGTGTCTGCATCAGGAGACAGTTGTTCTGTCCTTAGGAAAGGTAACAAAAGCTGCAGGACTGGCTAGCCAGCAGAAGGAGACAAGCAGCTCCTTGGTGCTCCTGCTCACCTGCTGTTGGGCTGGACAGGGTCAGCCCTGGCTGCTCGGACTGCTGGCTTCCTCTTGCTGTTGGAGCCAGGAGGACCTGGCATCCCTTGGACTGCACAGGTGTCATCCCCTGATGTGGACCCAGCCTAGGGGCTGTGACAGCACTGAGCTCACCCTCCTTCCCAGCAGTACTGCAGAAAGAGCCTGTTGAAAATGAAAGAATTCATTCAGAAAAAGCAAAATGAGAATCTGTCTGCTGTCTTAAAAATGTTGTCTTGGTCTTATGCAGCCTCTGGCTGTGTGTTTTAACCTTCTCTGCTTTTATTGTTCTGAAAAAGGGGAAGTGCTTGTTATGGTACACTGTGTGCAGTCACTTGGGAAAGAGAATAAATTATAAGCAGTGAGGTTTATGTGGTGGTTAAGGTAGGGGCTAATGGGTTGAGTTAATGTATTGTCACAGCAAAGGCATAATTATTGGCAGTAAAATGCAGCAGCCACCCCCTGTGAAAACCTCCAGTGTGGAGGGGAGTTGCAGAATTGCAATGTGTCTGCCAGAACTTTGGCTAAAATTCTAGGAAGTGTGAGAGGAGAGCCTTCCCTCCTCTCCTGTTTTCTTTGCCAAGTGGTGTGTCCACTGCAGAGCTCTGCTCCTCATCCTCTTCCTCCCTGCATGGTCCCAGTTAATCTTTGGCCCAGCCAGCAGTGTTGCTCACTTGCAGTTCTTCAGCTGACACATATGGCCCAGGTGCAAGGTGTTAAACATGCATCCCTTCTTTCCTGCTCTCCAGGTAAGTGTGCTTACAGACCAGGTGGAGGCCCAAGGAGAGAAGATCCGGGATCTGGAGTTCTGCCTGGAGGAGCACAGGGAGAAGCTGAATGCCACAGAGGAGATGCTGCAGCAGGTATTTCACAGCTCCACGTCTGTCCTGCTGTCTTGTTGTCCTTCTGTCTTAACAAACTTTGGTGAGAGCAGTGCCCTTCAAGGTGTTGCAGCCCCTGATGTCTCTTAACTAAGGGATCATTTTCTGCCATACTGGCTTTAAAGTATTTGTACTTAGTAATATCAGTGCTGCTTTATGCTGCAGGAATCCAGTTCTGCCCTCCTTTGAGTCCTTCCCCACTGAACTTCCAAGAGCCATAGATGAATGCTGCTGGCAGGATGGGTGGATTCCCCTCACAGCTCCTTGCTGCCCAGAGTGACTGTGATGACAGACAGGCTTTATTCTTGTCCTGGCAGCCAGCCCATGAGAGTGCCCCTGTGATCTCAGATCCATCCTAGGTGCCTGGAATCTGTCAGATGGATAATAGCTGTGTTTCAGGGCTTCACATAGTGCAAGGATGAGGGTGATGCTATTCCCCATGAAGGAGACCTTTAGCTGTCAAAATAAATTACTGATTTCTTCCCCTTGGGTAAATAATTCCATTCTCTTCCTCTTTATCTTGAATCAGGAGCTTTTAAGCAGAACAACCCTTGAAACTCAGAAGCTCGATCTTATGGCAGAGATTTCCACTCTGAAATTAAAGCTTACATCTGTAGAGAAGGATAGATTGGACTATGAGGACAGATTCAGAGACACAGAGGTGAGTAAACCCCAAGAGGATAAACTGTGAAAGCTGTTTGTGTCTTCACCTTACCTGAACATTTTCTGGTTTTTTTTTTTTTTTTTTTTTTTTGGCAGGCAAGAAGGGGAACTCAGGTTTACGATTAGAACATGTTCCTTTTAAAGTAAAAAGTGTCCTCTTTGCTAAATTCTGGTTTTACAAAGAAACATTTCCAAAGGCAGTTTTTGATTCTGGCTGTCACGTCTCAGGAGGGGTGGATTTAGGTTAGATTTTAATAAAATCATGAACATACTGCACTCTCTTGACCCACATAAAACTCTCACCTTCTGAGTAAGGCATGTCTGAGGCAAGTACAAAAAGCACCCATGTGCAGAGACACTGCACAGGAGCAGAACTTCTGGGGTTGCTGACATAGAGTGAGCTGACTCTCTGTGGGGCTCTTGGGAAGCCTGGCTTCAGACCCCAGCCTTATGGGAGCCCAGGACCAGAGGCTGGGGGAACAGAGCCAGGTGGAGCTGCCAACCCTGGCAGTGCTCTCCTGAGGCATTTCACTCTGTGCTGCAGGTCTGTGTAGCTGAACCTTGCTCATGTTGCAAGCCAGAAAGGCTCAAAGCGGGTGGGCAAACCCAGCAAGTATTAGCTAAGCTGCCCTGCCAGGATCATACAGCCCATATCAGAAATACCTCAGAGCCTGCCTGTTAAGCAGAACAAAATTTCCAGTTCTGGATTCATAAATGAGCTGAAATGTCAGGTGTTTGTTATGATTGTGGATGTCCCAGGTGTCATTTGTTTCTAGAAGGAAAGAGCCGTATTGTCATGACAGGACACAAAATTACCTTTTGCACTTCTGCCAGTGGTTTCCCCACTGCTCAGTTTCCAGTAAAGCACCATTCCTCATTGTATTGCAGGCACAAAGACAAAAGTCAGTCTTGCTTTTGGATTGCTCTTTGTGCCTGTCTGAAGTAATCTGCAGACCCAAAGAAAGCTACAGGTTGAAAACTAATGACTTGTATCACTTTCAGATTTGTAAGTGATTCTTTAGGTAGTGACAGCAGTGTTCATTCCTGCTGTGCAGCACATCTCCTTGGGCACTGCCAAGCTCTGGGGTGGATTCCTGTTGCTTCCTGTTACCTTTGCCTCTAGTTGGTAACAGGTGTTATGTGACAGGATCACAGCAGTGCCTTCAAAGCAGCTGATTTTGTAGTGCAGACAAGCTCTGTGCATGAGAAATTGGCAGGGGGAAGGGTGGAGGGAAATCACTGAAGGTCTCCTGCACCCGTGGGAGGTGTGTGTAAGAGCTGGCTGCTCTCACAGCTCTCCTGGGACTCTGCCCACACAGAGCTCAGCTCTTTCATGAATTACAGCACACAGCAAATAACTCTCTATGGGCTGACACTTACTCTAAGCAGCCCAAATGAGGGAACAACGAGCTGGCACCAGCAGTAAATGGCTGTGGGGAGGCAAGGTTTGGTCCAGATGACCACAGGGAGCAGGTGCTTTCTGACCTGGGCTCTGTTGTATCTTCATTTGCAAACACCCTGTGGATTCTCCTGCTTTCCAGAACTGCTAACAAACATGACTTGGCTTTGAGTGATTTGCTTCCTCTATTTCTACCCTTATTTTTTTACTGAATATTGTAGAGTTCTCCTGGACTCCCTCTTTCTTTGTTTCCTCCCTGAACTGCAGTCTCTCCATAACTTCATAGCACAGCTCAGCATACCAAGAAGGTGGACGTGGAGCTACAGGTTCCCAGAAAAATGGTTCCAGTGTGGGGAGTACACCACAAACTGTGAATCTGTAATCTCTGTGCATATCTTCTATGAAGACCTTCCTCTTTGAAATACACTAAATGCCTTTGATGAAAATAACCTAAATTTTATTTAAATAGTAGTTACTGTAATTATGGACTATATGGATTTATATCAAGCATATTTATGCCAGAGCTAATAAACTATTACTAAAATGTTTCTCCCTCCATTTGAAATCCAGAATGATGTCATTTAGTGTGATATATATTATTATATTGTTTCTTCTTTATTTCAACACTTTATAGCTGTAAAAACACTTAGGCTTAAATGCTGGAAGGGATATTATGTCTTAATTTCCATTCGGTTCCGTGAAAATATGAATGTCTAATTAGTTGGAGGGTCTCAGCCCTTACAAAATTCCTTAAGAGATTTAAGATTACAAAATATCTTAAGAGATATTTTGGAGGCAGTACTTATTCAGAAGTATGCAGTATTTTATTCAGTGTTGATCTAATTCTATTGCTGTTTATCAATAATTTTAGAAGAGATGAATATTTAAATGAATATTTAAAATATTTGACCCTAAAACACATTATGGCATTTATGTGGAGTGATTGAAATGGAAAAAGATTCATACCCAGACTAAGAAAGCAAAACTGTGAATATTGTTTCTGGTTTTATTTAGGGAAAAGAGAAAACTTGATGTCTGACAACTTGTGCAGCTACTGTCTCCTACAAAATTACCATTCTGATTAAATCCTTCATATTATCCATTTGTTTCTTATGTCTGTCATTGCAACTTCCCATTCCAGCTTGGTTGGTTACTCATATTCCCCATTCTTTGTCTAAACAGATGCCTGACTAGATCTTTGTGCTCTAGGATTTGCTGTCTAGATGTTCACAAACACCCAGCTTTTTCAAAGCTAATTGTGTACTTAATAGAGATTCATAATTGTTCTGTTCTTTGACTTATTCCAGTATTTCCACTTTCTCAGCAGACACCAGCATTATTTTCCTTGTGGAACATGGGTGGTCTGAGTTGGGCTGAGTTTATGTAAGAAAATACCCTGCGAGGGAGTTTATTTGGGAAGGAGTCCATAGCCAGACTGGGCCTTTGAAGCAGCCGCCAGAGGCTAAAACTGGCTCACTCACAGGGAATTCTTTGTGATTTATCCACCATCACCTCCAATCTGGTTGCAAGATTGTTCTGTTTTCTGTGTCACACTGAGTGTTTTAAAGTCTTGTAGTTCAAGTGACAAATATGTGGAGAACAGCCACAGCAGTGAGTTCCACACAGCATGTTTAGACATTAGATCATGCTGCAGGAGAGAAAAACCCCAAACAAATCAACTGTCGAGGAATTTCAGGTGTACCTGAATTAGAAAGTTATAGATTAAAAGTTGTAATTACCAAAAGCATTAAAATGTTCACTATTTTCACTTTCCTTGTAGTTCTGAGAACTGAGCTTGGATCTTTCTGAAGAAATACACATGCTGCTCTCTTAGCATCAGGTTCATTAAACACAAAATAATAACCAGAGGCTTGTAAGCTTAGGAAGTGTGGTGTGGAGCTGAAAGGCAGGTGTTACCAGGGACCCATGAATACCCTCTAAGTGTCAGCTGCTGGCTTGTTAATTTATAAATATAAATCTAAATATAATTATAGTATTAGCTCTGAGAAATTGTACTTAGAGCTGTTAGCTCAATGTAGAGCATTACTTCTCACGGATAGGGTTTGCCTCAGATGTAGGAAGGAAAGCAAACATAAGGACCAGAAAAATTCCTTATTTGAGGGTGCTGAGGCCCTGGCACAATTTCTTCAGAGAAGCTGTGACTGCCTCATCCCTGGCAGTGTCCAAGGCCATGTTGGACAGGGCTTTTAGCAACCTGGGATAGTGGAAGATGTCCCTTCCATGGCAGGGGCTGGAACTGGATGGGCTTTAAGGCCTCTCTCAACCCAAACCATTCTCTGACCTAGAGGATGACGAGGCTTGGTGGAGCAGTCACACTCAGGGTTTGTTTGACCGAGGGGGCTGGGGGCACTCAGGTCTGACCCCCAAACCTGGCAGGATCCATCAGGATGGCCAGGAGGTCGAGCTGGTCTCCTAAAGAGCTCAGACGTGAGTTTGTGATGGCTCCGAGTTTCTTCCAAGCCAGGCTGAATTTGGAAAGCCCAGATGTAGTGGTGCCATTGATGCTTAAACACAGGTGCCTTTGCTTGTAGAAACCTGTGATGGCTCCTCTGTTCAGCCTCAGTGAGAGGGCTCTTTTAAGTGGTGGAAACACAGATTTTTGCAGTTCATATTTTGAAAAAGCAGGTGATGGCTGGTGAGCCTGGGGCGGGAGGGACTGCAGACGGGAGGATGTGGCTGCTGCATGTTGAAGGATGTCTGCCACTGTTTTCCATTGCCCATCCTTAGTACTGGGCTCCTGGCAGTTGAACAGAGAAGCAGGAGGCCTTTCCTGGCCCTCACCACAGGGAACACAATTTCAATTTATGTCTCCCTTTGGCCTCTTCCCTCTTACATTTGGTGCAGTAACACAGAAACTGAGAAACTCGGTCCCTGGATAGTTAGGGAGCTCTGAGTTGCTTGACTTAGTGCTGGATTTGGGTGATGTGGTTTTGTGTACTGAATTCCTTTTATGCCTGCTTTTCTTGTTGTTAAAATCATAGCTATTCTTCTGTTTTGTTTACTGAAGTTCTTTGTTGTTTCTGGTTGTCTTTTTTCCTCCACTCAGGATTTGATCCAGGAAATAAACGAATTGCGGTTGAGGGTGGGAGAAATGGACAATGAAAGACTCCAGTATGAGAAAAAACTGAAAACAACAAAAGTAAGTGAGGCTGAGGGGAAGAGGCAGAGAGAGGTGTAAATCAGGCTTTAGGAATTCACTCTTTTCCCTGATCCTTGCCTGCACCCTGCAAAATCCTGGGCACTCTCAGGTCCTGGTGTTTCATGGTTGTCACTTAGCAGCAGTGGCTATTCCTAAATGTCATGCTGTGGTTTTCAGTCTGAGCAGTTTTTTATGAAGGGTAACATACCACGCTGTTAACAATAAATTTATTACCTGTTTAGACCTTTGTTTTGCATGTGTGTCAAGAAATACCAGTTGCAGTACGTAAGGTATATGCCACAGGTTAAAAACAGCATTTATTTTCTCCTAAATGTACTAAAAACAAACCAGTTCTGAAGCAAAAGCATTCACCTGAGTACTTCTAGCAGCCTGTTTCTCTAAGTGTCTAACTTCTCTTTGCCATTTAGCCTTGTCTCTTTTCTACCTTTAGTTTCCTCTCACTCCTCTGTCTCTGTTACCAGTCTTTAATGGCCAAACTTTCTAGCATGAAAATCAAAGTGGGTCAGATGCAGTATGAAAAGCAGCGGATGGAGCAAAAAAGCCAGATGCTAAAGGTGTGGTAGTTTCTGGGTAATGCTGGGCCTGTTTTGAATCCTTCATGTTCCACCCTTTCCTGGTCTGTCCTGCATTGTGCTGTCATGCTCTGTTCTTCATTAATTGCTGTGTGTTGATATGCAGTGTGCCCTTCCTCCTTAGATGTGGAAAGCTCTTTATGTAGGTATTCCTTGTAAACAGCTTTAAATTGCAGAGGAGAGGATTTTCCTGCTCTGAACCTTGCATAGGTTACACATAATGGCATTAGACTTGGGTTAAAATCACTCCCCTTCCAAGGGAAGATTGCCTCGTCTGTAGCTTACATCCATTATTCAAACAGAACTTTTTATCACCCTTTTAGAGAAAATGTATTCATGAAAACTATCTGGGAAATAGTGATTCTTTTATACTGTCCCCTCTCCCACATGTAAATTTGCATATCATACTTCTAATTCAGGAAAAGAAATGCACATTGACAACCACATGAAGTTCTAGTTGCCTGTGGATATAACAGCAGCTTCTCAAGTGACCAAGAAATGATCTTGTTTTGGAGTAGCATGGATCCCACACTGGCAGAAATCCCATCATAATCAGTGCCAACTTGGAGCACTGGTGAATTGCAGTTATTCCCCAGCCACTGTTGTGGAAAAAGCTTTGATTTCTCGACAGTTTTAAGATTGATCTATTTTTTTAAATGATGCTTTAGAGCAAACAGGAACCAATTTCTGGAAATTCTGTAGCTGGGCCATAGTTTGGGTTGCAAACATCACTATGTATTTGCAACAGATCATCTGAGGGTAGCTCAGGAAAGTACCTAAGCCACAGTATTCTAGTTTAGTTTATTCCACTAAGGATTTGAAATGTCATTTAGAAGATGAGTCTTGCCTTGTTTTGCTTTGTTTACAAACTGAAAAAATTAAATTTTCAGTGTTGGGTACAGTTGCAGTGAGGGTCCTGTCTTGATGATGCTGTTGCACAAGATATCCTCGGACATCAAAGAAACATGTTACTAAACTGGGTAGGATTTGACTCAAATTTTAAAAAGTTAAATGCATGGATCTGTGCCAGTCACTTGCTAGTGCAGATGGTTAGATCTAAGTTAAAACTTGACAGCATTTTTCTAATACACTCCAACTCCCCCAAACACCATCTGTCTTATTCCCAAGAATCTCAGCTCCAAGCTTTTTTCCTCATGCTTGATCAGCAAACCCAGACTGTGGCAGAGGTACCACGTTTTTGTCTGAACTGCTTTCCACTATGTGTCCATGTGCTTGCTGGTGTTGTGATTGAGTTTTCTTCCATAGAAGCAGTGGTGATTTCTGAAACTGTCCTCAGCCTGGTATAAGCACAATTTTGGAATTGTTCAGCTTTGAACATGCAACATGCCCTATAAATACAAAAAAAATGTATGGAACATCATCAGCTGAATGCTGATGTTAGCATTCAGCCTTTTCACCTGCATTTTTTCTATCTCTGCAAGGTTAAACAAATAAGAAAACTCTTTGGTTTTTCCCCCCTTTTGCTCTTTCATCTTTAAATTTTGATGTGAAGTTTCTTTCCAAGTATACACGAGACCAACAATTTCAGAGCGCAGACCCACTGATTTTGCTCTGTTGTGGGCTCAGAAGTCTGTTGGGATGTTCAGAGTCACTTTGGTGCATCTTCAGGCAGTGTTAAATGTCAGGGGCCCTCAGTCACTTCCACCAGCTGAGGACCTGTCCACTGTGCTTCCTAGGAGGGGATTGTGGAAACATCTCAGCTGCCTGTGGAAGCTGTCACTGAGTGGCTCTGTGTCTTTACAGGATGAGCTGTCAGCTCTGAAAGACAAACTGGAGCAGAAGGAAGCTGAGGTGAAAAGGTTGCACGAAAAATTGGTTTCCAAGCTGAAAGGAGAAGGGATTGAAATACTGGACAGAGGTAAGAAGAAGGGAGACTCTGTCACCTTGTCCTCCTCAGTCACTTCATCTGAGGTCATGTTTCCTTGTACAGGAAATAAGTGATAAAAGCCTGAATTTTCCTGAACTTTGTCTTGACGTTTACCTCTTGAAACATATATAGATGGTGTTGATGATGCAAGTGCTAAACTTTCTGTCACAGCAAGGTCTTGGTCAAATTTAAACAAGACCAAAAAAAATCCCTAATTAGCTCCTTACATGGCTTGCATGGGGCCTCAGAATATACCGTTTCTACTGGCTGAGAAATTTTTAAATTAATTTCTACAAATGCTCCAAAAAGATTGTGTTGAAAAGGAAACTTCTTGTTAAGGAAAGGGAAAAGCCATACTGCAGACTAAAGTATGATGTGGACCTAGCTGTAAGTAGGTGAAATCAAGCATTGATTCTGGATTTGTGTGCTCATTAAGTCTAAACCTTAATTAGGCTTGAATAAGCACAAACATTTTACATGCTGGGTGATTCTTTTATTGGCTTGTAAAGAAGAAACTATTAGTATTTATTTGTGGTAATCTTAGATTGAGGATTTTTCTTATTTAAAACAAGAATTTTTTAATTAACACATCACAGAAATTTTCCACAGACTTTCTTGACCTGATGCAATTTCAATTCTAAATATATCTTGCTGGTAGTTGTTGCTGATTTTAAAATTGTGCTTTTAAAGTATGTTTTTTAGAAAAAGAAATGCACTAGAGATTAGCCTGTTCCCGTGACCTGAGGAGGAATATGCTGTGTGTAGATTGTCACATTTTATTTCATGAAATGGTGTTTTCAAAACCATTGCCTAAGATCACTAAAAGTGATCACAATGAGCTGTGATTCCATTTTTTTAGAAGAACATTTAAATGTGAACAGGGTCTGACTTCATTGCATTCATGACTACTTATATAGGGCTTTTTTTTCCCTGGGGAACTACTTGAACTCTCATTACCCTCTGGTCCTCAGCTTTATGGTTTTCAGTGTAGCTCAGCAGAAGATCTTTTGCTGTGATGAAACATGTTTTATCTGCCTTGGACTGATATTAAGAAATGTTGTTTCCAGATAACAAATTATCTGCCTCATTAGCTGAATGAAGTGAGGAAGAGTTGACTCATAAAGTATCAATAATGTCTTAAAAATTATTTCATGTCATAACCTTCTTGCTAATTTCCAATCCAATGGGTTTTCCCCACACAGATGAAAATTGTAAAAAGAAGCTCAAAGATAAAAGTAAGGTTCCTGGTGTCTTTCCATGAGCATTTGCATTCCAGAAGTGCTTTCCAGAATAGCTTTCTGCATGTGTTTGCAAAACTGCTTTAACAAACATTGTTAGGTTGCATCATCTATAACCCTTAGTTACACTTACAGTAAAACTGGAGAACGAGGGTGAGTGCATCACACTTGAAACACAAAGTTTTCTGAAGAAAATCTTACAGATAAAGGAGGATTGGGTCTCAGGAGGGCTCACAAAGCAATTGCCTCTCAGTGAAATGCAGTTGCAATCCAGCAGAGCAGATTTTCAGCCAGCATAACTGAGGGAAAATCGCTGGAACTGGATCAGGTGCTGGTTTAGCCCAATGTGTCTAAATGTCTTTCATCTAAAAAGCCAGCCAGGCTGCCTCTTTTCTTCTTGTATTTCATTAAGGAGGAGAATGTTTTTCCTGCTCTGTTTGCTTTCCATGAATTTTTAGGAAGTTGAAACAGGGCTTTTTTGCCTGTGAGTTTGGCTACCTGCCTACATTTGTAGTGAAATTTGACTTTTACCTCATTCATGCAAGGTAGATCTTTAGGAAAAAATGGAGATTATTTCCATTCTTTTTTAATTCCTAGCCCAGAACACCTCCAGAACATACATGTTCCCATGTATTTATACTTCTTGGTAAATAAGGATTATAGATGAAGCACTGTTGTCTGTGTTAGGAACCTTTCCCAGGCCTGAACTGCCATGTAATATTCCAGCATGACTGCTCATCACAGCAAACACTTGTGTCATTCCATTGTGCCCTCCTCATTGCTCCATCCATGCTGGATTAGGGCTGAGCATCACTGCACGATGCTTCCTTCATCACATCCATTCATCCCCTGCCTTTGTTGAGTGGGTTTGAGAGATGCTGGTTGGGGTGGTCAGTGACTGTTGTACTGAGGATGTGTTTTATTGCATTCCAAATGCAGTATCTTGTTTATTTTGAACTTCTTGTTTTGCAGGTATTTGGTTATTTTAAAGATGGACATAGTGAAAGTCAAGCAGTAGTTTTACTCTTTGAGTTTTCCATTCTTGTAAGGCTTGGAGAGGGGTGGGGGGAGGAAGGAAATTTCCTGGATTTCATAATTTCCTTGATAAAAATGTCAGAGCAGAGGTTTTGAAGAAAACTACTTTCCTTCTTTGTGTTTTTATCTTAAAAAGAATTTAAGTGGCTTATGTTTTGTCTGTAACTATGTCAATCTACTTTCAGATATTACTGAGTTGCTTCTAGATTTATTGTTTTTCTTACTTCCTTACACTGCCGTATTTAAATTGACTTGGAGAACTGTATTGTGTTTTTAGATATAGAGGTACAGAAAATGAAGAAGGCGGTAGAATCTCTAATGGCAGCAAATGAAGAGAAGGTAGCAAAGTCATTATTTTTTCAGTAATCATTCATCAGGTTGATTTAAATCTCTAAGAAAACCTTCACGTGTGAGCTTTTCACAATTCAACTAAAAACCAGATTTGTAAAAATCAATGATTTTCTGCAGTCAGAAAAATCAGATTTGTACAAGTCAATGATTTTCTGCAGTCAGAAGCACTGCAGAGCCTTTCAGGGGCTTATGAGCATTTATGAGCTCTGTGCCTGTGCACAGGATCTGTTCAGAGTCCTTACACTGTTGAGCTCAGTGTGGTTAATTTGCACTGTGTTCTGCAAATGTAAAGATCTCCATACAAGTGCCAGATCACAGGCTGCATTTCCAAAAGGGCTTTTCTGTGAAGTATGAATTATTTTCATAGATGGTTTTTATGCTTTCATATACATGTGCATTTTGTAGGATGGTTTTTTTTTGATCACCAAAGCTCTAAATCCTTTGTACATGGCAAGTTTATTATGCTCTACTTTTGACTTAATAAGGGAGCTGAAATCCACTTTCAAGGCTGGGACAGTTCTGGTGATGAACCAGATGATAGTTTTTGCTAAATGCAACTTTTGATATTTCAAAGCTCTCAGCATTCTGAGTCCTGTCCCATCCACTCTTCCCATTTCTTTTAGTTTCACAGCCAGTTTAACTAAAGGATCTAGTATTTGTACTTCTTATTTCTGGGGAGGAAGCACAGTCACAACTTCCTTTTATTTTAGGATCGGAAGATAGAAGAGCTTCGGCAATCTCTGAATAGGTACAAGAAAGTCCAAGACATGGTGATACTGGCTCAAGGTAAAAAAGGTATTGTACAACCAAAAAACAACAACAAAAAATGCAACTCTGCTGTAATTTAAACTCCAGGTGTGTTGTGGTGGTGAGCTTAACTGTGACTGAAGCAGAAGCTGTATCTGTATCACAACATGTAATGGCCTGTTCCATATATTCTAAGCCTGGTGGGGGTTTCCAGACCCCTTCAGAGGGTGAAGATTGTCAACAGCCCAACAAGAGTGAGGAAACAAAATATGTGGTTTTGTTGTGTTGGGTTCACACCATGCTGAGTGTTGGAGGGGGAGCAATTTTTAAGTAAGTATTGCCCTTTCTTGCAATGCTGTGCCTTTGGGCACAGGAGGGTGTTAGAACAGACCTTGATTCTCTGGGAACTCTGCTCCATGGTCACTTCATGGAGCATGGACAGAGATTTCAGGCAGTGGCAAATGGGCAAGAGAGGTTTTTGCTGTGAACAGCCTTTAGTTTGTGTTTGCCTCAGGTCTTTGGCAACAAACACTGAATTTCTGCTCACCTTTTAGAAAGTCTTGGTTGTCTTTCACAACCAGTCCAAGCCTTTTGGTAGCAGTGAGGCAGTTCAGGAGCATCCAAGGTGGAAGGAGCAGAGGATGCCAACACTGATGTGGGCTTCAGCACTGCCTAAATGAGACATACTCAGTTTGTGGCAGGCTGCAGACCTGATGTGGTCACTTCCAGGCTAGTGATAGACTCTGAGCAGTGGGCCGCATTTTTCCTCAGGGTACCTTGAAGGTACCACAGAGATATCTTAAGTTTCAGGGAGACCTGGACCTTCTTACTTTTCCTTAGTAAATAAGGGAAACAAAGTATTTGGAACAAAATTCCGGAATAGTCAGGAATGAAGTACTCCAGTTTATTCAGCTTGTTGAAACTGATGCCACTAAATGCCCTGAGGGTGTTTGCTGGGCTTTTTGACCTCCCTCTGTTCCAACCCTGCTGTGTTGTGATGGTTGAATTGGGAGGTGACACTTGGCTGTGGCTCCCTTTCTAAAACCTAAAAAACCCCAGCAATGAAATCCTTCCAGTTTTGGCCCATAACTGAACACACTGGCTGCAGCTTGTATGGGAGCAAGGGTTGGAAAACCAACAAGTTTCCATGTTCTCTCCCTTCAGGCAAGGAAACTGAAAGTGAAGACTTGAATTCAGGCTCTGTATCTGTGGGTTTATTGGACACACCAAGTCTGACTGACCCAGAGAAAAGCCCATCCCCAACCCCAGTAACAGCATCTCCAATCCATGATGAGTTCAACGTGAACATTCACGAAGAGGTAGGTTGGTTTTGGGGGTTTTTTTTGCTTTATTTAATACCATCATTCCTTGAAAACACCGCTTGTGTTGGATTCATATTGCAGATAACAAAACTCAGATTTCTGAAAAGATTTTTTTCTGGGTTTCACAGTTTTTTGTAATATCTCATATCCTTTTGGGGAAAGTAGTTTTCTTGTGAAAGCTGCTGAGGAATTTCAATTAAACTTATTTTTCATAATCCTCAAATGGGATCAGGAAACAGAAGTAGCTGTATTTATCATGAGAACAGATCTAAATGACTTTTTCTATTAGTCATGAAATTATTTTTCTTATCAAACATAGATGTTTTAGGAGCTACATCTACTTTGGCACAAACCTGAAGTAAATATGTTGGGACTTACTAAATATATCTTGTCATATTTAAGAGAATGCAATCAGAATTGCATCCATTCAATTAAATGATATGTAGGTTGTGGTTCAATCTCTGATTTTTACAATCTGATTTTCCAGTACAAAAACTACAGATCTCTTCTCTAAACTCTTGAGTCAGAGCAGGGTCTTGGCTTACTTAAGCAGCAAGAACACACTATGAAGGAAATGAAATTAAGTTAAATGTTTAGCAGCTTTTTTGTATTCTCTGAGTGTCCGAGGACAGGATTAAATCTAAAAAGTGGACTACCCTTCATGGTGTCTGTGCTAGAGACAGATTTAGCAGGCAGCCTTGGGAGACTTGTGAGATTTTTGTATATGCTATAGCTTAGCTGTGCAATGATTCATGTTTTATCTGCAGTGCCATCTTTCAAGGGGTAAATTCTATTAGAATAAAGAATAAAATCACTTTTGAAACCTTATTCCAGATCCTTTTCTTCATGGTTTATCTGTTACTCTTTTTTCATTTATGATTGCTTAATTTCAGCTCAGAAGATTGTAACATATATTCTTCCTTCTTTTCAGAATTCCTTACAGATCCACACCAGCATTTTACAGATTTCAATCCCTTCCTTTTCATCAGCATCCAAGAGCTCAGAAACTGTTGCAGAGAGACTGAAAACACACCCTAGGCCAGATCCTGCAAGTGAAATGAGGTATTACGGGATCCGTGTATTTTTCAATTGTAAATCCAATACTCTGTGACATTTAAGGAGAGCAATAATCTGTCAGTCACTGAATTATCAAGTCATTTGCCAGGTAAACAAGGCTAGGAGTCCCTTGGCTAACTGCAGCAAACCAGGCTAATGTTCCTGAAGTACATTGATTAAATCTTGAGTAAGCAAGGGCTGGTTTTGTTGCTGTTGTAGCGGCACTCATGGTCTGTCCCAGCTGCTTCACAAGGAATGAACAGAAGGAGAGGGAAGCTGATCTAATGTATGAAGGCCACAGAATCATTATTTTTGTCTATGTTTGCATCATGGAAGTCTGGCTGGCTCTGCCAACCCTGGTGATTTTTGCTCAGACATTTTCGACAGCTGCTAAAGATGGTTTTGAGGCACTGCCAGAACAAAAGGGCTTCCAGCTCTAACCTGAGGAGGGAAAGAAACCCAAGGGATGCGTGGCTGCAGCTTGGGGCTGTGGTTGAGCTGTGGCACCCAGGGGTCCCTGTGCTTGGAACCAGTGGCAACTGCTGGGTGAGGAGTGGCTGTCACCTTTCATCAGCATTTCTAATCCTGCACCCTCCTTGTCCTGGGAGGAAACCCAATCCTTGCAGACCTGCACTAGCACTGCAGGGGGTACAGAAAAGCACTCACAGCTCAACAAAGACTCTGCTTGGGTTTTTTTCTTCTGGGTCCAAATCCCTGGCTTTGTCTTAAGTATCAAACACTAAGAATGCAGAGGCGAGGAGATGTTGTTGGCTTGAAACAATCATCAATCTCAATGTGGAGCATCAGTGCAAGCTCAATTTGATGTGTGATTTTTCCAGTCCCAGTTGAGGAAAGGATCTTCTCCAGAAGCCCAGCTTTGCTCGGTTTGTGCATGTCCCTCATGCAGCTTGAGCCATCGCCAGCAGGGATTTCACCTGTGTCTCCTCTTGGCAAAATCCAGAGCAAGCACTAAACTGCAGCAAAGTGCCCCCTGCTGTGGGTGGTGACCAGGAGATGGTGACCTCCACTCCTTGTGCTGCTGCAGACCCTGCTGGAACCTCTGCATTTATCGAAGCTGAATAGTTCAGCATTGTCATCATCTTACAGTGAGAGTTGTCTTTCCTGGGGCTCTTGAGCTCACCTTTGTCCTTTATCTTTTACAAGACTTGCAACCATAGCAGGGAAAATTTGCCGTGTGTTAGTACCATGAGAGCTGAAGTGAAAACAGAATTAGAGCAGGCTGGGATCATAGGGTTTCTGTCTCAGCCTTTTTTCATATCTTTTTTGCTTTACAGTGAAGGAAGATCAACAGGTTCCTCCCCTGAAACTCATCTGTGTGATAGTCCAGTGTAAGTGTCATAATCAAATCTGTTCAGGGGACATATTTAAATGTGATGGTCAACTTGAACCTCACAAAGCACCCCCCTTATTTTACATACATATGTAAATAGGTTCATTAATTTTATCCAAGATGATATTTGGTGATGGTAGATTTCTGCTTATGTCTCATGCTTTCATGATCATTATTTTCCAGTGCTTTATCTGGGCACATGGTACTTCCTGTTACACAGTGAAGCATCCCTAATTTGGTGGTAGACTGTCAATATACTTTGAAATTTATAATTTTCCACAGTGCATGCACACATGATTTGCTTTTTTTCTTTTGGTAGTGGAGGGAAAGTGATCAGCTGACTACAATGAGAAAATAATTTTCATTTCTGCCATATATCCATATTCCCTAAAGCAGCAGTTATTCCAGCGTGGAAGTTCTTACAGTATCTCATTAAATTGCATGGGCTCTGATTACTGAATTTGCTGCACTGATTACTGCATCTTAATTCAAAATATCATTTGGTTTAATATATCTCATCATGTATTATAATGCTGTCTTTAAAGCTGATTCCTTTCAGTGCCTTTATCTTAGCAAGTTTAATTCTAATAACTGAGCTTCGGTTTTATGGTATTGTTTCAGAATTTCCACACTGCAGAAGTCCAGCAGTCTGAGCAGTTTGAGGAAAGAGGCATCTGATGTGGTAGGTTTGGTCTCTTACTTCCTCCCATCTCCTTGCACATAGGTGTGACATCTCTGTTGTGACCCTCTGGGTGTTGTGTTGCCTTCTGAGAAATTTTGAGTCAGAACAGAGCTCCTTATGGCATGTGCTGGCAGTGGTCACACACATGTGACATCTTCCACATTCTATTAAAGAAAAGCTGTCCTTGAAAACACAGGTGCTTTTTTTTTTTCCTCTTTGTATGAGGCTTTTACCTGAGACTCTCCTGCTGTGTTTTTGCCCAGAGAATGAGGTGGGATTTTTTTACTGGATATGCCTTTCTGATTTAAGAAAAGAAAAAAATAACTCCCACCACCACTTCCTACCTGTGTTTAAGGTGAATAATTTCCTCAGGCCATGTAATTAATGCACTGTAAAATACAGTCTGGGTTGACTGTATGCTTTAGGTAGGCAGAAGCAAAATACTGAGCTGTTGGATGTCTGGGGATAGCTTCAGTTTAGGTTTCTCTGGAAGTGACCAAAAGCAGCTAATCTCTAGCAATGCCATCAAATCAGTGCAATTCAGGTATTCTTTTGTGACAGCCTGAACTCTAGGAAGCTCCTGAATTCCCTGATGCCTCCTGTGCCTCGCAGTGTAGGGGGGAGGCTGACAGAACTGAAAATGTCACCAGAACTGATAAGAGCTGGAGTTCATGGGTTGAGGCTCTTAAGTTTTTGTTTGTTTGGGGAGACAGGAATAGAGGCTGTGGATGTTTTATCTACTTGGCTTCTGCCCTGTCTGGTTCCTGCTCTGGGTCCCCTCAGGCAGCTCTGCCCGTGAGTGCCTTAATATTATGTGTCACTAATCATGTGCACAGCTAATCTTTCACAAAGTGAGCCAAAGCAACTCTATTTCCATGTCAGCTCACTGACCTCAAAGCAAGCAAGGCTTAATCTGCGTGAAATACAGCTCTGAAGAGATTTATTTTGGGGAAAAGGAACAGTCAGGGAAGGGTATTTCTGTCAGAACCTAACTGGGGGTAATCATTATGAATTGACTACTGGCTATAAACCATGACTTTTTAAATGCCTTAATCTTTCCCAAACAGGACAGAGACTGTGCACAGAAGCCAGCAGAGGTAATGTGTATGTGTGGTGATGTGTGTCCTGGGAGGAGGTGCTGGCAGGCTGGGAGGTGTGGAATTGCCACACACAGTTCCAGAGGGGGAATGGAAGTCCTGCAGACAGGACGGGGAGGAGTCTCTGGTGGCTGTCACCGTCAGTGGCGCTGCTCAGTGCTCAGCACCTCCTTGCCTCCTCACACATGGATTGTCTTCCAGTCTGATTGAGCATGAGGCTACCAGCTAAGCTAATGTTTTTCCCCCACTAGATAATTAGCAAAGCTAACCATTAAGCATTTTAATGACTCTGTAATTATCTTTGATTAGTGTATCTTTAAAAACCTTTGGGTTTCTCAGTTGTTTTCTGTGAGTAGCAAGTGTGTTTCTGAAAAGCCTGTCATTGCAGAACAGTTACCCTGTGGTACCTTAAGGCCACATCTTGCAGTTCTTACCTCTAGGAACACCTGAGCAGAGGTGACAGACTTCAGACACCACTCACAGGTTGAATTATTTGATTGATTCAGCAAAACCCTTAGGGTCCTATTTGGACTGTGGATGGTTTTGCTTCCTTCTTTCAAAGAGACACTGAAACAGCTGGCAAGGTTGAAATACTGCTTTGGATTGGCTAACTGGAGTGTCTGATATCTCTCTTGGCATTTATACTCCTTGCTTGATTTGAAATTTCCTCTTTGCTTTGGCAGTGGACACGGTCAATTAATCCATTAATTAAGAAATTGCAGAGCAGTGACAGACAGAAAGAGCTCTCTGACACTTGGCAGAGAACCAAAGTACTGTGGGCTGCTGTCTCTCTGCTTCCCACTTACTGCCCCTACAGCTGCCAGTGGGGGAGACAGAGACCCTGGAAAGCTGGAGAAGTTCAAAGCCTTGCAGGACTTTTTACCTTTTCCACACTTATAAGTCAGCCTTACAGAAATTGAGGAACATCTTAAAGAACACAATTTATTCTTAGCAGGTAGTGATAGTAATCCTGAACATATGTCAGGGTTTAATCCCAGCTCACAGCAAAGCACCCCACAGCTGGTCCCCCTCCCTGCCCCAGAGGGATGGGGAGGAGAATCAATCAACAAAAAAAAAAGAAAGAACTTAGGGCCTGAGATATGAACAGTTTAATAATTGAAACAAAATATTCATCATAATGATATTATAGTAATAATAATAAAACTAATAATAAAAGGGAGAGGAAGAGAGAAAGAAAATCCAAAGACAAGTGATGCACCACAATACTGTTGCTCATCCCCCACTGGCCAATATCCAGCCCATCTCCAAAATTTGATTGGCTCCCCTTCCCAGTAACCCCCCCCAGTTTATATAGTGGGCATGGAATTCTGTGGTGTGGAATATTCCTTTGGTAGCTCAGGTCAGCTATCCTGGACATACTCCGTCCCAGCTTCTTGTGCACTTCCTTGCTGCAGGAGCACGGGAAAATGGAAAGTCCTTGACTCAGGGCTCAGCCACAGCCCAAACACCCCAGTGTTATACACATTATTCCCTACTAAATCCAAAACACAGCACTGAACCCGTACACAGCATTGAACTAAGAAAAAGTTAACTCCATCCCAGCCCAAACCAGGACAACATATTCAAAGGAAGATCTTGTTTATGTTTTTCATTATGGTTTTTACATTCTGTATTCTTATAGTGACAGATGAGAAGGACTTCCCAGATTACCTGCCAGCAGTCACTTTGCAGGCTCTCAAGAGGCCTTCTGCAATTCTCTTATATTGACTCTTTATTTCCCTAATTCAAGCAGGTTAAACCTCCTGTGGAAGGCAATAATTTTGCAACCCTCCCTCCCAAGTCTCCTTCTCATGGTGGCACAGGTGACGAGGACAGTTTTGGCACCCGTAAAGCCAGATCTTCCTTTGGCCGGGGCTTTTTCAAGATAAAAAATAACAAGAGGACTGCAAGTGCCCCCAATCTGGGTAGGTACCCTGCCTCTGCATTCAGATTCTGTGCATTTTGAAGCATCTTAACAACAGCTGTAACTGCCTTAAGAAGCAGGAAGGCCAGCCTTAGTATCACTGACTTGGTGGTACTTCTGATAGTAGAATGTTTGGAAAATATCAAACAGCAAGAAAAGAAAATCACTGATGTTAAAAAATATTTGATGTGGTTCAGACTCTGCTGTGGTATGTCCCCTGGGACCTTGTAGGGGCTTGCTGCTGTATCAAATGCTGTCTGGCAGTAGTTCGCACATGGGATTTGTGGGCTTTTTTCCCCTGGGTCCATCCTTGGTTTATCTTTCACAAGATTTTCAGATATACAGAAATAGGACAGCAGCACTCAGTCTTTCTCTTTTTTGTTTTTTTTGTACTTAAGCAGCCTTGCAAAAGAGGTCGTGGCAACAGGAACAGGATTGGCAAGTCATTCAAGCTCACGTTGATTTTTTACCTGTAGTGCTGGTGGGGGGGTTATTTTGGTATTGTTATTTGGTGACATTTGCTTATGACAAAGAAATAAACAAAATGTTCTGCTTAATGCAGAAGTCGCTGCTGCCAGTAGTTGGAATTCTACTTACATTTACTGCTCTGCTCTAGCAGCCTTTCCAGTGATCCAGTTCAAGCACCCAGTGAATCCCTGCATCAGATCTACTGCCAGATATCTGAGGTTTTTGTTTTTCTCTTGCACGAGATTCAGGAATTTAGCTCTCTGTTTCAGAAGCCTGAAGGGGGATAGCTTCTGCTTTGTTACTTACTCCAAGAGAATTTTAGATTTTTGTTCAAAACAAGTAACATGCTTACACATTGATGATGTGTTGCCCATATTTGCCTGTGCCATACAGCCTGGGAAGTTGCTAGCTTACTTGGAATAGATATACAGTCTATTCTGAGGGTCAAATTCTTTGCTTTGGTTTATTTCATCTTTGCTTTTGTGTAATCCCCTGTGTTGTCCTGAAATTGATTTGTCTAACAAAGCGCAGTACTTGTGTCTGTCATAGAGGAGTGGAAGATGGGCCATGTAAATCAGGGTGCTGTGACTTTGAGTAAGTTATTTATGTTATCCAGATTTCAGTGCCCCCATCTGTAAAGCTGCTGTCCGGGAATTTGCCACTTCACAGGAGCAGTGGGTCCTGGAGCAGATGACCTCCTTGCACCAAAGTGACTGAAGTGCCATTTTTCCCTCCCCACCACAGAGCTCTGCTCCACTCCTTTGTTGGGAAAGGGAGTTTCCAGTGACTTGGCGCTCCTAATCCCATGTGAATTCAGCATTTGTGTGGCACTTGTGCCTCCCGTCCCTCCCTCCTTTTGTCCCTGCTGTGTCACCGCGAGTTTTGAATTGTGTTTGACCTTGTGCCTCTGCGTGTTCTCTCCCGTTGTGCTGCGTGTGGGTTTGTGCCTTGTGTGGAAATCTGAAGATCGCAGTCGAAGTGCCAGTGCACCTACTTTAGGTACAGTAATCCTGCATGTCTGCCGTGCCAGCCCTGTGCCCTGACTGCTGCTAACAGCTGCCTGTGGCCACACACTTCCCAGACCAGGCACCAGAGCTCTGCATCGGAGCCTCTGCCCATCACTAAAAGGAGTTTTCACGTAACATCTGCCCTCTGCTAAAAGTCAGCTGTGCTGTTCTTGAGTAGCTGCTACTAATGAGAGATTGCGGGTCAATTTGCAGAGACTTTTGCTGTAACTTTGAGCACAAAGTTACCACAGACTGAGGTACCAGGTGACAACTGGTTACCTTTGTGCTGCCCCCTGTCCTGGATCCACTGGAAGAGTTTAAAGGGTGGTGAAGTAGGGAATGAGCTATATTTCCCAGGCATTCATTTAAGGGAGTTCTGAGGGAAAACGTGTAATTCATCATCTAGATATAGTTGTGTTTATGATACAGTAAAACAAATGAGAAATAATTGGGGTAGATGGGGAAGGAGCCATTCACACAGTAAATAAGAACCAGTCTTGTGATGTGAGCATTTCCTGGGTGGTTCTGGCAAGGACAGGTGAGACCTGCCTTAGGAAGCAGAGCTGTGTCAGTGGGGTGGTGGTACAGCCACATGGGGTGACAAGGAGACCAAGTGCTCTGGACCCTCTCTTTTTCTCACATGGCCCCCTAAATGTTACCTGTTCTACAGGGTTGCGTCAGTGCATGAAAAGGAGCCAGGTGTGAGGAGCAAACAGCGCAATTCCTGTAAATCTCTGCTGCTAATGCACCCAACCTTGTCCTGGTGTTCTCTCTCTAGAATGCCATTTCCATGGGTTTGGATTTTTTCACTGTACCTTCTACAAGTAAAGCAAAACCCACGAATGCCACAGCCTGGTTGGATGTTAGTGGCAGGATCCCTGTGTGGGTTAGTGGCCAAACTAAAGTGCCTGGAAATGATCTTCTGTGTGACCGTGTCATTTCACTGCAAGGTTTGACAAGGTGGAAAATGGGACATGTTCATGTTCATGAACCATCTTAAGTTTGGCCAGCAGAAGGATACACTGGCAAAGCCTGCAGTTTGCTGCTGGTCATGGCCCTTTTGTGGCCATCTCAGCATTAACTCTGTGGCTTGAGACCACATATCCCATTGTTTACTTTTCTCCTGGAAGTCTGAAAGTCCATTTCAAACACAAGTGATGGGAATTTAATAACAGAGCTATATTAAAAGATGCTGCAAGTCATTCCAGGCCTGACTGCCTTGCCACAGCTGCTTCAGCTGAACAAGCTCATGCTCTCACTCTTCCCCAGCAAGCAACTGGCATAAACTCCACATGGTAGTTTTATTCATCTATCTGGCACTTGCTAGCACATCTCTGCTTATGTAGTCTAGTAGATACTGCAATTCTATTAGTTTTCTATTTAAATGATGTTTAAATTGTCTTTTCCTTTAATAGTTTAGCTTTTGTGGCAACTTCCCCTTTGGGAACAAGAGCCCTCAGGTGTGTTGTCATGGAAAACAGCTACAGATCAAGGATTTAATGCTTTTAGAGTGGGTGGTAATGTTGAGGGGCTCTGATCGGAGATGTTTTGTTCACCCAGAAGATACGATTCAGACAGAGCCTAAACTCCATGGTCTTCCTCTGAGGAGGAACAAAATATTCCACAGTTTGAAGAAGTGAGGGGGAGAGGGCCCTCCTTCTGGAGCAGGAGTTTTGTTGCTGGAATTTCCTGGCCAGGGAATGAAATACTACCGGTTATTGGGAAGGATGTCTGCAGGGAAGTTACTTGGCTTTCTGTGCTTTGGGGACTCCTGGTTTAGTTCCCTGCCGCTGCACTGAATTGTTCCTGGGCACCCATGTGCCCTGGCTCTGTCTGTGAAAGCACTGTAAGAGCACTCCCTGAGGAAGAGTAAATTTGGGATTTAACTCCCTGCTTGATTCATGAGGTGGATTTTCCCACCTTGGGTGCAAAAGGCATTTAACTGAAGCAGAGCATTGCCTTGGAGCATTGCCAGCCAGGCCCATGAAGGAGGAACATGTGGCGTTTCTCATGGATCTTCCCCATCCCTCTTTGCCCCATTTTCTTGACATGGTGGCTGTCAATAATTTAGCAGGAGTCATTCCCAAGGTCATGAGCATGTCTGTACAGTCCTGCACAAGAGGGTCTTGACAAAACTTTTGTTTTCTAACAGCTGAAACGGAGAAGGGATCTGCAGACCACTTGGATCTGGCTGGCTTGCCCCCTCGCCCAAAAGAAGCAGATAGTTTGCAGATGACACCACCTTCTCCAGATTCCAGGAAAAAGGCCAGGGGAATCAAGAAGTTGTTTGGAAGGTAAGTAAAAGATGAGAGATGACCATTCTCCAGAACTGGGGCTTGGACAGGGGTTTGCTGGGGACACACCTTCCTTTCTCCCCTGCCAGCATGTGGCTCCATGGTTTAATATCCCAAGAGCAGGAGCCCGTGTGGTATTTGGGAGAGATAGCAGTGGGCTGGGGGCAGGTAGAAGAGTGGTTGCCTGCCTTGGGGAGATCTTGCCTGTGTTGGTTGCAGTGGCAGCACTGACATGCCTTTTCCTTAGCCAGATGTGAATGTGCTTTCTTTCTTTAGGCTCAGAAGGAGCCAGTCCACCACCTTCAACCCAGACGACATGTCCGAGACAGAGTTCAAGAGAGGAGGGACGAGAGCAACCGCGGGGCCCCGGCTGGGCTGGTCTCGGGACCTGGGCCAGTCCCACAGGTGACACCAGCGCGGCCACTGTCGGTGCCGGGATCCCGGCGAGCACGGGGCCAGAGCCAAAATGAAACATCCCCTCTCCTGACTGGCCAAAACCAGGCAGATCCAGGCTGCCTCCTCCTCTGAGAGGGGGTCCCTGCAGGCTCATGTGGGCTGGGTGGTGGGGTCCTGCTGCCGAGCTCTCCCTTCACAGGATGGGGCCGTGAGGCAGAGCATGAGCCCTCATGGGCAGTGACAGATACTCCTTCTGTGCCTTTCCTGTGGCACTTCCAGGGATTAAAGAAGAAAGTGAAACATCCCAGTCTCACTCCAGAGCTGTAGCCATGCTAGGCAGCAGAGGTGGCTCTTTTCAGTAGCATTATAGGAGGCTGTGTTTATTGTGGTTGTGGCAACAGATCAGCAGGTCCCAGCACTTCATCATGCTGATGGTCCCCCTCAGAGCTTGTCCCAGCTCCCACAAAATGTGAATTAGGCTTAGCTTTTGGCTTTCTCTTATTTATGAGAACAGGAGATTGGAAGCACAGGATTTATCAGTGTTTTTGGGTAACATCTCCACAGTGAGCTGGACATGCCATTTGCAAAGTGGACCAAGGAGCAGGTTTGCAACTGGCTCCAGGACCAAGGGCTTGGCTCCTACATCAATAATGGCAGGCACTGGATATTGTCTGGGCAAACACTTCTGCAGGCTTCTCAGCAGGATCTGGAAAAGGTGAGGAATACCAGAAATAAATAAAGATACAAAATAAAGGTACAAAAAAAAAGGTACAAATAAAGGTACAAAAAAAAAATATCACCATTTCTGTGTATGTAAATCAGGTCTGTAAAGTGCACCTGGTAACAAATGTAAACTAGATGAGTTTTCAAAATACTGTCACATGCAGTGATGCCAAATCCATTTCTTTTTAGCTGAAGTTTTGTAGAAATTTAATGCTCTGTAATGAAGCTAATAATTACAAATATGTGATTTAACTTCATTAAGCAGGGACACATCAATTGACTGTAGCACCCTCTAAAAATATGCATATGAGACTGCCTCATTATCATATGGGTTTGTAGCCCTGCTTCATTAGCACCCATATGTGCTACACTTACTTTATGCCTATGTGAGAAGGGTGTTAAAAGGTGCTGTTTTTTTCTGATTGTGTCTTTTACGAAGAGGAATGAGGATTTGTTACATGCAGGTTGATCAGTCTCTGTCTTTAATTGTTGCAGAATTGCTTGTCTATTTTTAAAAATAAAAAACACAGAAGAAATGGATTCAATTTACACTTTTAATCCATAGTGTTTGATACAGTTTGAATTTTCAGCTTTAAACAATTTACTCTCTTCACCAAATAGTAAGCCTGTTTTCTCAATTGGGTAGTTACATTACAACTGGAATAAGAGAAGTATATTATGAACATAATGGCTTGTAATAGTGTTGTCAGAGGTAACATTAACCAGCAGGCACTCCTGAAAGTGAAGTGGGATTAAAGAGATCCTGGAATGGCTGCATTTGCAACTAAACTGGGGAATAATGTTACACATTTGAAAGCATTAATGAATTTCAGTAATTCCTGGAACATTCCTATGCTCTTAACTAAATAAGTATTTTAACTTTACCTGCCTAAGTGGGAGAGGATGAAATATACCCAGCAAGTATTTTTTGAATGCTAACATTTTTATTATATTGTGGGATTTTTTTTTTAACCTGGTATGAGAATATGTTGTGGTCAAAATTTTAATGCAGTTTAGAATCCACCACTCCTTGAAATTAATCTGCCTGTGAAACTAACCCACCCTGGTAAGTGGGCCTTTCCCTAGTGCTGAATGTCTGCTAAAACAACACTGAAATTCAGCAAAAAGAAAACGCACCTGCCAGGTGACCAGCAATGCTGTGAAAATGTGACTCTCAGAAGCCCTTTGTCACTCAGCAGAGGGAGGAATAAAACAGTGTTGTCTCTAGATTTACTGCTTTTCTTCCTTTCACAGGAGCTTGGGATAAAGCACCCTTTGCATAGGAAGAAGCTCCAGCTTGCTCTGCAAGCACTGGGATCTGAAGAGGAGAACAACCATGGAAAACTGGATTACCACTGGGTTACCAGTAAGATTTTACTGCATGCTGAAGCAGTGGCTTTGCATAGGGCTCCTTAACCGTGCTGATTTGGGGTGCTGAGGATGGGAGCAGTGAGTGCTGCTGGGTAACGTGGCTGCCACTCTGACAGGAATGTCTGTCCTGCCCTAGGGTGGCTGGATGACATTGGCCTGCCCCAGTATAAGACCCAGTTTGATGAGGGGAAGGTGGATGGCCGCATGCTCCATTACATGACTGTGGTGAGTAAATGGTTTTTGCCTTTCCTGACATCCTTTCCATGTTCTTGGCTTCTCAGTGTTCAAAGGATCCCTTTAAACTCTAGTGAGTGTCCTGTGTTCATGCCGAGAGCTGTAATCTACAGAAATCAGATACTACTGCTCACCTGCAAGCATTTCCTAAGTTCTTTCCATCTCTAGAGCTACCTGATTCAGGTGGAAGAGCAAACACAGTATGCAAGAATTTGGACTCCTGCATGAGAAATGGGCAATCCTGAGTTTAACAGCTGTGTGTGACACTCGTGTGCTGAGGCAGGGCTTTTGTACACAAAGGTGTGCAAATGCTGTGCTTGCCATTCATGCTTTTGCTGTTCATATTGTTATTAATTAATAGAAGCAGGTGGAATCCTTTTCTTCAGTGAGCAAGCATTCTATCAGCTTGCTTACTTACGTGGATGCTTAGGTGAAGAAAACCCAGGCAATTTCCTTTGAAGAAAATTGCAGTTCTGAGAGCCAGCTTGTTTGAAAGCAGGCTACACTTAACAGCTTTTGCATTTCAAAGTGCTTAGCACAGGCATCACCTCCCCACTTCACTGCCAGTCAGGTTTCCTTTGTGTAAAGGCTCAGGTAAGATGAGATAAGACCTTCCTTCTCTGGGGACACAAATGCAAATTGAACATCCCTAATATTAATTCTTTCTGCACAACAAAGAAGAAATCAATCACAGCCCTGCTCTCTCATGAACCATGAGTTACCTTTTCATGCCACACTGGCATGTGTTTTGCATAGGTTTTATGTCCTGGTTTGCAATTTTATTTATTATAAGGTTGTTTCTTCTCCTTCTTAACCCTGGGAGGTGTCATGCCAGCAGCCTCCATTAAATTTGATGTTGTGTTGGGAGACTTTACTACCATTTGTCACTGCCCTTTAACTGCAGATCACTGGGAATATTTTTAGAGCAAGTTTAACCATCAAGTTATGACAACAGATTGTTGGTAAATAACCAACAAAATATGCAAAGTATTAAACTAATACTTGTTATGATCTTTTGAAGTTACTCCAACTCAAAATAAATAATAAGGAACATTTGTTATTTTACAATAAATGAAATAGCAAACCATGACAACGTAACCTACTGTCAGATTCATCACAAACTGAGCTGAACGCAGTGGGACGTTTGGGTAAGGAAAGAATCTTGTCTTAAATATCTGACAAAATAGATTCCAGTGCTCATAACACATAAGTAAAACTGAAAGATTAAGCCAGGCTAACCCTGGAACAAGGATGCATAAATTTCCAGCCAAATTGCAGTTGGACTTTGAGACACTTTCTTCTTCCCTCTTTTTTATTCTAACCATAGAGAATGTCCCAATTTTCAGGATAATTTATTTTTTCAGTTAAACTTCTAGCTGAACATTTGAGGTAACTTCTGGCAGGATTAAATGGCAGGTGAGTCTAGTGTAGTGTATTGGTGTTGTCCTGGCTCTTATCCTGTCACTGAGGATGTGTCATCTCACTCTTTTTCCCTCCTTGTTACCCCACGTTTCTTGTACTAAGCTCTGTGTGCAAAACATCCCCCAAGAGCTAGTACAGTGCAACACAGAAAGTTTTTATTTTGGGACAATGGTTTGTTATGAACCACCTGTCTGACGTATTAAAATCTTCCCCCAGATGTGTCAGATGTACCATTTTAAGCCAGGGGCTAAAGCAGTCCTCTCCAGGAGGATGCTGCTCCCATGAATAGCATGTCTATGTTTATTAAATCCCTCTTGTTCTTTGACAGGATGATCTGCTCTCCTTGAAGGTCATCAGTGTCCTTCACCACCTCAGCATCAAAAGAGCCATTCAGGTTTTGAGAATAAACAACTTTGAGCCCAACTGCCTGCGCAGGAGGCCATCTGATGAGGTACTCCTTTACGAGGAAGCTGTGAAGAGGAATCCTCTAGGGTTTTATCCCTGGTGTTTGATTATTCCTGCTCTGCTGTCTTCTCCTGTCTCCTCATTCTGCTTCATTTTTAGTTTCCTGTTTCTCATGTTGTTCTTTTAACCTCAAGCTCTGACATCACTTAATTTCCTCTACCTGCCATGACCCCAAACTCATGTTCCCGTTTCCAAGTCTCCTGCTTCTCCTCCAAGCCAACAGCTGGCTGTTTTGGCCCAGTCTCTGATGTGCTGTCTGGAAAACAAATGATCTTGAATTCAGTGCACTCTTGCCACAAGTCTTGTGCAACTCTCTGGAAAACTGATGGCTGTGTCAAAATTTTCAGTGTAAAAGGAGCTTGGCCCCATTACCAGGCAGGAGACTGCCATCATTGTGTTTTGGAAGCAGCAAATGCTGGACAGGGCAATGGACAACAGAACAACCCAGACTCTTGCATTTAGATCCACAGTGTGCATAGGCAAGAACAGCACAGCAGCTCATGGAACCAGCTGAATTTTCAGCTCTACTTGTAGAAATGGCAAATAACCCTAGTGCACAGCGCAATAATCAAATGACCTGACACAGCCCTGCCCCCTGCCCAGACCCATCCCCAAGCTGCTCTTGCTGCAAGGTAGCAATCCAGATAGAGATTCTTCTCTCAAGTGCAAAGTAGGATTGTATTCCTTAAGGGTGGCAGGAGAAGTACGTTTCAGTAAAGATTGGGGCTGGGATTCACCTGATTTGGGATGTCTCCTGACCCGCCTGTCCCTCCTGTTGTTGGCAGAATAATGTGACACCTTCTGAGGTCACCCAGTGGACCAACCACCGCGTGATGGAGTGGCTGCGCTCCGTGGATCTGGCAGAGTACGCGCCCAACCTGCGGGGCAGCGGAGTGCACGGGGGGCTGATGGTGAGCTTTTGGGGAGACTTCTTCCATTTTAGGAAAAAAAAGATGTCTGGCAACCAGTAGATCAATGTGCTGACATTGTCTTTGCTGCACACGTCTTTTCTGCTTATTCTGCTTAATAAGAAGTTTCTTACCTTATGGTTTAAAGGATATGAATGTCTCAAGGTGAAGCAGTGTGGTTTAATACTCTGTATTCCACTCACAATTCTATTTTGGTATGGCATTCTCCACCTCCTGACCTACAGGGCTGCCATGCTGTTGAACAGCCATTTTCTATCTTCCTGACCTGGATATGGTTTTCTTTTGTGGGGGAAGCTTGTTACCTTTAAAAAATTTGGGATTGCACTTTTAAACCAGGATTGTTTTTAATAGCATCACTTATATATCACTTAATAGCATCACAGGAGACTTATATCTGCAGAGGTTTGTTGTGGTGATTAGGAGTTATATCCCTGCTCCAGACATTTTGTGACTGTTTATTTTCCATGATTCTTCTGGCTACCTTTTCCAGAATTGGAAGATGATACTGGGTAAACATTTTGTGGCAGCTTCACACAGTACTTAGTTAAGGATAGATTTATCTGTTCGTTTCTTCTTACCTGCCAATTTGTTCCTATTTATAACTCCAGAAGGAAAGCCTGGAGGTAGCATTTTAGGGATCCTTTAATTAGCTAACTCTCTTTCCTCCTTCTTTGTTGTATATTTCTCTAAAATACAAACAAAAATCCCGAAGCAGCCTTAGGGAGTGACCAAGATAGGCCTGAATGCCCTTGAGATCTCATCAGACAGTACTGGCTTCAGCTGGGTTCTCTGTATTTGGATTCCCAGGTTTTGGAGCCCCGTTTCAATGTAGAAACCATGGCCCAGCTGCTGAACATCCCCCCCAACAAGACGCTGCTGAGGCGCCACTTGGCCACTCATTTCAACCTCCTGGTGGGGCAGGAGGCCCAGCAGCAGAAGCGTGAGGCCATGGAGTCCCCAGACTACGTCCTCCTGACAGCAACTGCCAAAGTCAAGGTAGGCTTCTTGTTCTGGGAGGGGTGGGAGGTTCCAGGGAAGCATTTGGATCTCTGGTTTTATCCATGCTGGAAGGGTGCAGCATCAGTGAGGTCTGAGAAAAGGGGTTGGTTCCTAAGGAAAGAAGCATGAAAGCAGAACCTGGCAGATGTGGGGCTGACACTTGTGTCTACCATGAACAGGCCATTTCTCAACCTCTCTGACATGCAGAGACAAGAGGTAGCACTCATGTTGTCCTTCTGTCTGTACTGGGAGGTGTTTGGGAGGGAGACTTACTGTTTACAGAGTCATGGTTTAATGTGGAATTTTCACCTCATTTGGGATCTGTTAAATGGTAGTGTCTTAACAGTGGTAAAATGAGAGGACACATTGTCCTTTCAGATGCCACTGTCATGAAATTCAGCAGATCTGTGTAGGAGAGCACTGGGGTTTTGACCCTTTGTCATGGAAACACAAGAGGGCACGAGCAGGCCTGTTCTTTGCTGATTCTCTAACTCCTAGACAAATTTCTCTTCACTTTTAAGCCAAAGAAACTTACCTTCAGCAATTTTGGGAACCTGAGGAAGAAGAAGCAGGATGATGTGGAGGAGTATGTGTGTCCTATGGAGCTGGGGCGGGCATCTGGGAGCGCATCGAAGAAGGGCTTTAAGCCTGGCCTGGATATGCGAGTATATGATGATGATGATTTGGACAGGCTGGAGCAGGTAAGCCAGTTCTAACAATTTTGAGTCTTTGAGCTGTCAGGTTTGGTGGGAAAACCTTCCATTTCCCAGGGAAGTCTTCCTTTTGCTTTGGCCTGTGAAGGCCCTGACTTCTTCAGCATTAGTGACAAAAGGCTCTGCTCCCAAGGAGGCTGAAGCTGTGAATGCAGCACCTTTAGGGCCTGCTCTGGAGTAACTCTCCTCTCCTGGCAAGCCATGCTTCTCCCTTGGTCTGAACATCTCAGGTGTAGTCAGTAAATTGTGTGCTACACTTCAGTGTCACTCTGTCCTAGCAGGACAAGGGAGAATGGCTTCACACTGACAGAGAGCGGGTTTAGATCTTAGGAGATTTAGGATATTAGAAAAATGTTCTTCCCTGTGAGGGTGGTGAGGCCCTGGCACAGGTTGCCCAGAGAAGCTGTGGCTGCCCCAGCCCTGGCAGTGCCCAAGGCCAAGTTGGACAGAGCTTGGAGCAACCTGGGATAGTGGAAGGTGTCCCTGCCCATGGCAGGGGATTGGACTGAGATGATTTTTAAGGTCTCTTCCAACCCAATGCATTCTGTGATTCCATTCTATGATACAAATAAGTTGTTACTAATTCATGATTCATTTTGTTTTTTATAGATGGAAGATTCAGAAGGGACGGTGAGGCAAATAGGAGCATTTTCTGAAGGCATCAACAACCTGACAGTGAGTCTGTGAATGGGGTCTGTGCAGTAAGGTCTCTGTTTCTGTGGGATGGCTGTGAGCCCCTTGGCAGTCACTCATGTTAAACAGTGTCAGCGAGGTCCTTTGGGTCTCCTGCAGGGACAGAGGGCACAAAAACCCTCTGGGTTCAGGAAGGTACCTGCCCATCCTGGTGGGGAGCTTTGGTGGCCTGTGCTGGCTCCCCACACACCGGGGAGGGCAGGGCACACAGCCCCCATTGCCCATGGTTGGTGGGTTTCCAGCTGGGAGTCAGGCTGCATTTTCTGGGTGGAGGCCCAAGCCACTGGGGCCAGCAGACAGCAGTGAGCTGGTTTTGCAGCAGGATGGGTGCAAACCTCCCTCAGCAGCACAAAGCAGTGGCTGGCAGGCAGTGTTTGCTGCCCAGCACAGGACAGGTGACTGACTCCAGCTGTGAGAAACCTTGACTCTTCCCTCCTTTCCCTTGCAGCACATGCTGAAGGAAGATGAAATGTTCAAAGACTTTGCCACTCGCTCTCCTAGCACCAGTATAACAGATGAGGACTCCAACGTGTGACAGTCACCACCAGGCACTGACAAAGGCTCGTTCTCCTGCGTGCAAGGACATCCCTGTTCCACATGACAGATCATGTACTTTACATTGCTCTTGCTTCTGTTTGTTAGAAGTAACACGGATGGGTGGAGAATTTTAAAGAGAAAAGGAGAAAAAACAAGGTGCCTACTTAAGTTGCCATAAAAACCACCCAGACACTGGTGAATGGTAATGGTTTTAGCTCTATTTAATGTACAAATGGTGATATATTTCAGAGTGTTGCGTTGAAATTGATGTGGTATGCTAGTGCTCCTTTTCCTTATTCCTGGCCTCAGATAATCCTTTCTGCTGTTTGAAAAGAACAGAAGGTGTTAGGTGAAAGTGTTGCATCTGTAGATAGCGTGCATCAGCTCTCTCTGAGCTTCCCAGCTGAAAAATAAAAGTTACTGCTCTTCTCTAAGTGCTTTTCTTTGGCACAAACACCAGTTCAGCCCTACCCAATGTAGGATTTTAGTCATCCATGCCCTGTGTAAGCTCCCCAGTAGCTCTTGACTGTTGCTCCTATTTTTATACTGTTTTATAAAAAAAAAAGAAAAAAAAAAAGGAAAAAAAGTATATGAAGTACATATAAAAGCAAAAATTTAAATTTTGTGAGATAAAGTGATGGAAAGTTGAAGGTGTGTGAAGGAAGGGGAGAAGGTTGTAAAAAAATTATGCCAGTTTGCAGACCAGCTGGTTACTGGGAAAGGCAGGCTGACCTTTGGAACTGTTTGCTTTCATTGCTTTTTACTGAGTGCACAGTTTAATGATCTTCCATTTGAGATGAAACTATTCTAAAGCATGTTTCTTCTAGCAGTGACTCATCCAGAAATGGCACATTTTAAAATGTCTTCTTTATTGTCCCCAGCAGCAGTAGTTAGTGCATTCAACACGGTTATTAACACTTCCATGACTGAAAAAATTTCTTTTAAGTTGAGAGTACTCCCTGCATATGGAAGGGATATTTCTGTGCTGTGACTAACGTGAAGATGGTGTAGTTGCAAAAAAAAAAATAAAGTTATATAGAGAAATGTATAGGAAATATATTATTTCATATTATTAAGCCTAAGGTGGGACTTTTCCTCCAAAATTCAGATATCAAATGTGTTGCTCATCATTTTACCTTCTTAAAGCACAGCTCCTCTGCTCTTGAGGATCATCAGGTTTTAAAATTCCTAACTAGCCAGTGGGAATCTTGTGTCAGACTTCCAGTATTGCGAGGTGTGCTAGCCAAAAGCAAGAAACAAACAAACAAAAGTAACTTTTTATTCCAGTGGTCATTTGTATGGTGTTGAACGTTGCATGTATTTTAGCACAATGGCATGAAGCTGCTTTGCTCTGTAAAAGGCAAACAAAAGTCCAGCTGGAATTGTTCCTTGTGGTGGTGTTGCTTTGCCAAGCGTTTGTCATTCGTTTTGTTGCTCTCCTTGCTGGAAGTGAGATCATTCCTGGTGTTGTGTAGGGGATTTGGGGTTTGTGCTGACTTTGGGGGTGTTTCTGAAACACTGTTTAAAAAGCTAGGAAAGGAAGAAAGGTTCTTCCCAGGATTTTCAGGGAGCTCCCCTCAGATCAGAGGCATATTCCAGCATTAGAATTATGTGAGCTGATAACCTGGACCTTTGAAGGATGTGCAGTGTAGGTGATTATTGATGTACCAAGATGCAAAATTTAACGTGGGCAGGTTTAGGGTGCAGATGCTTGGGATGTGGATTCAGGCTTCCCTTTCTGTGAATACTCTGCAATATTGTTGTTATTTACATGGAAGTTGAACAGAAAACCCTGTGGAAGCACTGGGAATGTGGTGCTGGCTTCCAAACAAGTGTTCCTCTGGATGGCTCTCACAAGTCACTGGCTACTGGACAGGACTGGGTATTCACAGGGGGAAAAAGTGACACAATACTGTGTGCTGAAATAGCCACAAACACTCTCCAGTGTCTCTGGAGTGTTATCAGTGAGGCAGTGATGGTTTATTGAAGCGCAGTGTGAGCAGCATTCTGCTCCTAACAACCCTTTCCTGGCAGCCAGGCCGTCCCCTCGAGCTGCCCTGCTTCTCTTAGAGGGTGGGGGCACGAGAGAGGCGACGAAGTCAGGAGGTTTTAGGTGCATGTGTGCACACTGTCCATACTGTCAGGGTGTTTAATTGGTGCCTCTTTGGAGAGGGCAACATAACTGCTGTGTATTGCCATGTGAAATCCAATAAAGTCTGTGGAAAATGCCAAGTGCTTCTGGAAGCTGGTTCCCTTTTTCACGTCCTCTTTTTTTTTTTTTTTTTTCCTTTTCATTTTCCATGGAAGCTTGTTCCATTCTGTTCAAAAAACAAAGAAGGGAAAAGGGGAAAAATCACACATTTTTTGTTGACTCATTAATAAGTTTGTCAGTAGTGCCTGCAGCAAGGCTCGACTAACAGCTAAGAAATCAACTATATCAAGACTTTTTAGTTATTTCTGGGATCCAGATTTGAACCATCTCGGGTTGTTTGGTGTGGTGATAAGTGACATGATCATTGCTCAGTGTGTGCTCTCCAGAGGGAGCCCTCCCAGGGTGCTCTGTCCCTTCTTGCTGTGAAAGAGACTCTCTCTGGTCCCAAGTGTTAATCTTCCATCTCTGGGAGATTAAAAGAAACAGGTGGTTTCATCTTCAGGCAACACCCTGTGCCAAAAAAAATGGTTTCTGTGCAATAGTCCTAGAAAGGAGATCCAAGGAGATAAGATCAGACTGGAATGAGATAACATCAGCCAAAGAAATGGTGCCGGAATTAACAATAAGGAAAACAAGCACAGATGAATTCAGCAAGTGTGAAAGCTACAGGGCCTGCTGGGCTGGTCCCTGCTCAGTCAGCTGTGGAGAAACACACCCAGGAGAAAGCCCAGCTGCCCTGCGGGCACACAGAGCTCAGTTCTGCCATCACCGGGAAGGCTGCAGGTGTCCATGTGCAGCTGAATAGGTCTGGCTGAGCCCAGCACCTGCACAGCCTTTGCTAGAAAATAAAGGTTTGCCCCTGAGGCAGTCTGCATGTGGAAACGACCTCCTCCAGCAGAGAAAATGGGCCAGAAGGTCTCCCAGGAGGACAACCAGGAGAACAAGGCTGAAACGCTGGTCATCTGTGAAGTCTTCAGCCAGGGTGTGCTCCATGCATCTCAAAGGCTGAAGGACTACCTGGGTTTTGTGGATCCTCAAAGCAAATTCCAGCCAGCCACGAACACGCTGAGCGAGATCTTCCTGGTCAACTTCATTGGCTTCTGCGTGGGAAAGGGCATGGAGGAGCGGATCATGACCAGCAAAATGACCAAGCAGCAGTCCTCCCTCTTCGGAGTGGACTGGATCTGGACTCTGTGTGGATCTGACAAGCAGATCAAGCTGCAGATTGCTGTGCAGGCTCTGCAGCCAGCCGAGCTCTTCCACGGCGAGGGCGCTGCCGAGGATGGCTGCCAGGAGGCCGCGCTGGCCGACGAGTGCTTCCAGAGCATGAGCAGGTTTGAGAAGCTGGCCCAGTTCTGCCGCCTGGTGGGACAGGACTGCCTGGGCTTGTTCATCGTGTTTGGCATGCCAGGGAAGCCCAAGGACATCCGAGGAGTCCTGCTGGACAGCGTTGCCAAGGAGGAGCAGAAATGCCGCCTGTCGGGCAGGAATGCGCTGCGGCAATTTGTCACCAGCACTGACAGCTCCCTGCCCACAAAAGACATGCTGGAAAATTGCCTGGGCACCAAAAACGGGCTAAAGGATGTGGGCAATGTGTACATAAACTTTGTGTGAGCAGCTGGGCAGGAGCAGCGGCTCCGTGCAGCACCGGGGGCCGCACGGTGCTCAGCTCTGCCCTCCTCTCTCTCCTCCCCACACTCCATTCCCTCCACCTTCCCCTGGACCCATCGTGTTCCCTTAGCTCCTGCAGAAGCCAAGCTGAGTCAGCCTCTCCAGATTTTAAAACAACAGGATGGATCTGCCAGAAAAAAGTGTTTACAGAAGGCACGACGTTTTTCCAGAACATTTTGTTCGCCAGACATTAAGTCTTGGCTGGAGCTGCTGAGAGCTTTATCAGCCAGAGCTCTGGGGAGGTCCTGGTGGATTTGACTCAGAGCCTTTGTTTGCAGTGTGACAGATTTTTTTCCTGTCCTAGGAGGGTGAGTCTGTAATAATGGAAATGTGCTGGTGCTGGTCAGAAGAGTTGCAGTGAGTGTAAAGGACAATACCAGGCCTTAAAATGACTGATTTGAAGGAGGGAGCTGGTTTCAGTTAAGAGAAAAACCCCTTCCCAGTGCCAGAAATGGGCTCTGAGAGAGACTTACTAATTACCTGCTCCTTAATTGGTGCCAGGCTCCACAGGGCCTTGGAGCTGTGAACAAAAGTCAGGGCTGGAGCCAACTTCAAGGCTTTTCTCACTGAGTGGCTGTGTCAGGGCAAGGTGTGGCAAAAGTTAGGGGCAGGTGTTCAAGAACACATGGGAAAAATCAAGCAATGGCAACAAAAAACAGGCCTGATATAGGTGGGACCTTTTCATAGCAACAGAGGCCGTCCCTGACCATTCACAGCAGAGAGCAAATCTGGAGGAGACAAGACTTTGTCACTTGGAATTTTTTTCAGTAGCTTAGCAGCTGATGGTATTTATGGGCTTGATTTATTCTATTTCCCTCAGCTTTTACTGATCTAAGGCTTTTGGGTTATACAGTTATAATTACTTGCTTTAACCAGTGAAGGATGACCTGATCCATATTTAAACTGGTAAACTCACTTTGGTTATAGCTGTCTGAATAGTCTTGGCAGTGCAAAACTCATCTGCCTCTAATTTTCAAATAAATTCAGTCATTTAACAGAATAAAAATAATATTGAAAACACATTAATCTTTCACCATTTACTATTCAAGTTGTAAGATGGGGGAGGCAGTGAGAGCTGTTACTAAAACAGCCATTAAAAAAGAACCTGAAGAGGCTGAGGCATCAGTGCCACGAGTGTTTGAAGCATTCCACAGCAGAGGCAGAGAGCCTGAAAGGGGAACAGAAATAAAAACAAACACAGAGAACTAGAACATTTTTGCTGAGTCACAAACATAGCTGGGTTTGGAGGAGGGTTACCTTTCAGTCCTGAAACAGTTCATTGAGATAGAATTGATTTTAAAGAGCTGCTGCCACTGTGTTCTGTGTATGTGGCTGGGTTTGGTGGGACAGAGGAGACAGTTCTGGTGTGTTGCATAGAGAACCTGCATAGCTGTGGGGGATAGGGTGGTTTTTGCCTGTTTAAACAGAAGAACCAACACTGCAGCACGATTGATACTGGTTTATAAAAGACCTGCAGAAGCTTTAATTTTACATTAAGTTGGTATAGTATAACTAGTGTGACTTCACCTATCCAGTTCTTTAGAAAAGCTGGCTCACTTGAAAACAGGGCTTTTTTTCCTTTGCGTGCTTTCTCAATAATAGAAAGAGAAGGGGAAAATCAAAGTGTCTTGACTTGTATAGAGTTTGAACTATGAGAGTTATACACTGGGGCAGTTGTTGAGTTGATTTGTGTCCCTCAGAGGGCTCTGGTACCCCAGAGATGTCACAGAAGCTTGGTATGTTATTTTGGGAGCGGGGTTATGTTGCCCAGGCTGCACCACACTCTGGCTTTTACCTTGTGGGCTTTAGCTCAGGCCCCTGGGCCCTCAGCCATGGTGGGACTTGGCCAAGGCTCTGGATTCTGGCTAACAGTGAACAGTGTTTAACCGTGTAACTCTGACCTTGTTCATCCACTCAGCCGAGCTGGAGCCTTGGCTCAGGTGACTCAGAGCCATCCCCAGGCCGCTGTGACTGCACGTGCTGATGGAGCAGGTAAGGTGCAGCCCTCAGCCCCTGAAATCCCACACAGTTTGTGCAGTAACATGACACAGTGCTGGTCCTGGCTTCTGAAGAACCTGGAATTCACACCTTCGTCCCTTGGCAGTGTTTTCTGTTCTAATTTCCCTCTGAACACTCGCTGCTGGGATACACAGAGAAAAGCCCTGTCCCTGCATGGGATGGAAACTCCTCCATGTCTCACCAAGAGTCTGTTTGGTTTTCTGGAAGCAGATGATGAACTCAGCCTCACTTGGGGTCTTGCTCAGAGGGTCAGTGTTCCCTCTGCCAGGAGGAGGGGCCAAGAAGAACACCTTGGTGAGAGCATCCTCTTTGGGAAGGTTCCATCCCTTTGGGAGGGTTCCACCTCCCTGCCGTGCAGAAGGCACAGCAGAAATGGGTGTTGAGACCAGAACTACTGAAAATGAGGGGCTCAGGGAAAGGCAAGCTCCCTTTGTGTGCCAGAGGCACCGTGCTCTGCCAGAGGTGCCCCTGGAGAGCGGCACCTCCCGAGCTGCTGGGCCTGGATCCGTGGCTGTGCCATGGCATCGATCTGGGCCTGGATCCGTGGCTGTGCCCTGGCATCGATCTGGGCCTGGATCCGTGGCTGTGCCATGGCATCAATCTGGGCCTGGATCCGTGGCTGTGCCATGGCATCAATCTGGGCCTGGATCCATGGCTGTGCCATGGTATCAATCTGGGCCTGGATCCATGGCTGTGCCATGGTATCGATCCGGCCCTGCTGGGCCTGGATCTGTGGCTGTGCCATGGCATCGATCTGGACCTGGATCCGTGGCTGTGCCATGGCATCGATCTGGGCCTGGATCCATGGCTGTGCCATGGTATCGATCCGGCCCTGCTGGGCCTGGATCCGTGGCTGTGCCATGGCATCGATCCAGCCCTGCTGGGCCTGGAGCTGAAGTGTCTCCCTGCCTTCATCCATACCCCCCTGTGCTCCCCGTTTGTTGTGGCTGCTGCACGGCCCCTGTTGGCCCTTTCTTCTGGCTCTGCCTCCCTTTCCTCCTTTGGCTGAGCTGTGGGAATGCCTCTGCTGCCTTCCGGAGCCGGGTGAGGAGCACTGGGACGTCATCCAGGGTGCAGCTCAGGATTTGCTGTGAGGACAGAAACGCAAGGGACCAAGGAGAAAGCAAGCCAGGCTGGGCATGGCTGGGAGCCTGAGTCCCAGGGCCTGCTGCATTTCCCTGGGGATGCACAGGAGTGGGCAGTCCAGGCATGGAATAGAGCTGGATGCATCTCTCTGCAAGCACAGAGCTGCTGGGCCTGGCTGTGGGCTGTCCTTACTCCTTGGTAAGGTGTTGGTGGACAAGTGACCCCTGCTCAGGGATGGCTGGAAATAACTCAGGTGGGATGGGGAGGAGCAGAGCTGTAATCAGCAGAGCTGCATTAGGCCAGAGGACACTGGCACTGACCCAGTGATGGAGATTTGGCCACCTTATCTTTGTGCACAGCGGGTATCATTTGAAAAAATGACCAGAGGATGCATTAAATGCCTGCTCAGGGAGGAGCCCTTTGCTCCCTGCCTCTCTTCTCCCTCTGCTCCTGCCTGTGGACTGCGCAGTGCCCTTGTTCCCACCATTTCCTTTGCCATCTCCTGTGCTAACGTGGCTCCAGACTCCTCATGCTCACCAGAGCTGGAGCTTCATTGTTCAGGGTCTGCAAACAAAGGACAGAAAAGTACACTTGCTCTCAGATGTAGGAAATGGGCTCCCCCAAAGGCAGGGATCCATGGAATGGTAGCTCCCAGCCTGGGTGTTTGTTCTGGGTTGTGAGGGCACCTCAGGACACCCCAAGGAGCAGGAGGTGACTGGAGTCGCTGATTAAATCCTGTGGGGGCGGGGAGCAGAGGAGGTGGTCGAGGGGAGGGTGACAAGGACAGAGGGCAGGTGGGGGGAGGTGGGGGTGTGCAGGGCACCAGGGCAGAGGGCTGGGGGCAAGGCAGGGTGGAGGAAGGAGGGGGAGCATTGAAGGCAGGGTGGGGAGAAGGTGTCATGGAAAGGGGGCAGGAGGAGCTAGGATGAGGGGGGAAGGAAGTGTGGAGGAAGGAGAGAGAGGATTGAAAGCAGGCTGGGGGAGACTGGGGTGGGAAGGGGAGCAGGGGCAGGGAGCAGCTGGGGCTGGGGGGAAGGAATGGTGGAATCAGGAGGGGCAGGGCAGGGTTGGGGTGTGTACGTGGATGGGGGGATAGAGGAGACCCGGTGGGGGGGGGGGGGGGAGTAGGGTGTAGGGGGTGGGGAAAAAGGGAGGGGACAAAGGAGAGGTATAGAGAAAAAGAAGTACAGAAGAAAAGAAACGTAGTAGAAAGACAGAGGAAAAGAGATATAGAGCCCGGCCCGGCTGTACCCGCCCGCCGCGCGCCGATGAGCAAACACCACCACGCCCCCCTCCCGCGGTTTAAATCCGCTCGGCCCCGCCCTGCGCAGGCGCTCTGGGGCCCCGCGCGCCTGAGCCGGCCCCGCCCCGCGCACGAATCCCGGCGGCTCCGCCCGCTCCGCTCGGTGCGCGCGATGCTCGTCCCGGGCTGCGGCGGGACCGGCGCTCGGAGCTTGAGGCGCTGAGATGGGGCGGGCACCGGGATCCGGGCCCCGAGATCCGGGTCCGGCTCCTGCCGGTGTCTGCTGGGGGCCCCGGGCGGAGCCGCTTCTCCTCGGCGGGCGGGGTGCGGGATTTGGGCTGGGCTGAGGACCGGGATCGCCGCGGGCCGGAGGAGCCGCTCCGGGCCGGGCGCTGGGGCCGAGCCCGGCGCTGCCGCTTTGCTCCTGCTCGGCCGGCGGGGGCGGGGGTCCCGCCGCGGCTCCGGGTGCGGTCCCGGTGCGGCCGCGGGGAGCCGGGGTCGTGCCGGTGCCGGGCCCGGGATGAGGGCGGCGGTTCCCGGAGCGGGCGCTGGATCGCGGCTGGGAGCGGGCGGGGACCGGGACCCTCCCGCCGCCGCCGCCGCCGCCGCCGCTCCCTCAGCGCGGCCCCGGCCCTGGGGCGCCGCCTGGCGGACGCGGGGCGGCAGCAGCGGCTCCGGTGCGGCCCCGGCCCCGCAGCGCCCCGGGGATGCGGAGCCGCCCCGGCCCGGAACCCCGAGGGCACCGCAGCCCCGGGCAGAGCTGCGCCCTCCGCCCCCGTGCCCGAACCGCCGGGAACGAGCGGCGCTGGATCGCCGCGGGCCGGAGGAGCCGCTCCGGGCGGGCGCTGGGGCCGGGGCCGGACTGCGGCCCGTGTGGGACCGGGGCCCCGCCGGGGCTCGGCCCTGCTCCAGCCGCTCATCCGACACCTGCCGGTGAGACTTGATGCTCTCCCTCCTCTCCCCCACTTTCTCTGTGGCTCGCACTCCCCGATGGAAAAACCCGTGGGTTTAAAAAGCCAGTGAAAACTGTTTGCTCTTTATTTCCGGAGCACAGGAGATTCTGAGTTGGAAAGAGCCACGAGGACCATCAAGCCAAACGGTGATAAGTGATTGGCCCACGCTGAATTCAGAATCTTGGCTTGTCAGCACCCTGCTCCAAGCACCTCAGCCACCCAGGAGGGATGCTGAGCTTTAAATGGGGTTTGAGTGAGGCAGCATCTCCTGGGAGTTCTAAAGCACAACTCCAGGTCTGGGATCCCAGGAGCAGTGCAAACTCCCACTGTCCAATCCCTGCATTTGCCTCCTGCCCGCACTCAGCACCTTGGACATGTTTGGGTGCAAGTGCTCCAGTGCTGCTGCTTCGAGGGATTGGGAAAATGGGGACTAAACCCCTTCCCAAAAGGCTGGCTCTGAGCTCTGGCTGGGGAAAGAATTTAGCAGCCCTGGCATTTCGATGAAATCAGTTTCCACCATTCTGGAGATAGATATTTTGGAGATGAACCCAGGGCACATAAATAAACCTTTCTCCATAAGGACAGCCCCAGGGAATACACAATTCTTCCTATGCCTGGTGAAACAAACCAGCAGCCAGTTTTAGGGGAGAGACTCCAAACTCCTGTCTCCCTTCCTGGCTGTAAAACACTTGCAGGGGCTTTGGAGTTCACACAAGCTTGTCAGGATTTGGATGCTCCATTTAGATTCCACTTGGAATAGGAAGTGTCCTAAAGGCACCTCCACTCACACTTGAATTTTAAGCCCTCTACCACCGATGAATTTGAATGTCCCTTTGTTAGGAACATCCCACCTCTGCTTCTTTAGGCAACTCCATGTGGGAGATAAATGCGTACAAGAGTTTGGAATGCAGCTTCCAAGTCAAGTTACCAGCTAGGGAATTACTCCAGCTCTCTGGTACCTCAGGCTGTTTAACCACAGCCTGGCTCTTCAGGGCTGCAGACTCTGAGCTCCTCTTGGGAGCTGGTAACAGCAGCTGAGGTCTATCCCAGCTGTACACAACAACAGGGGCTGCATTCATGCAGGCAGGGTTTGGGACACTTCAGAAAGCTTCAACCCCTGTTCTTCCATTCCATTAGGGATAATGACCTTTTCACAAATCTTTAAGGCACATGAGAACCTGAGTAAGAAAATGAACTCGACCCCTTTGTTCCATTAGCCTCATGCCTTGAATTCCTGCAGAACAGACAAGTCCCCCTCCTGGGAAGGCAACATCTCCTACCTGGCTCTGTGCCTTCCCCAGCCTTTGGTGGCTGCTGTCTCCATCCTTCCACATCTCATCTTCACCCCCAGGAGGGCTGGCTTCCTCATCCCGTGGAGGAAACAGGGACCAGTCAGCAGCCTGCTCATCCCAAACCTGGGCAGCAGGGACAGACTGGTGGCACCCTCTGGATGTCACCCCTCTGCTGCGCAGCATCCCAACCCTGCCCCGTGATCCCATTCCTGGCTTGGCATCTCCTTTGAACATCCTTGGGATGTTAAACCACAAACGTTTGCTCTGTGGGGCTTTGGGACACCAGAGACTCTCCCAAGGCAGGGGCAAAGCTCCTGTTCCCACATCCTCTGCCTCCCACAGCACCAAGGAAAGGAACTGCCCTCCCTCATCCCCAGAACAGATCCTGGTGCTGGTTGGGTAAATGCATGTGTGTTCTTGTTCCTGTCCTCCACAACAGAGCACAACAGGGGAGAGATTTGAGAATGAGGAGGTTGGGGGATTGGTTGGTTGGCAGCTTGTATACTTTTACAGTTATTTTACAGTTATTTTTTTTGTTACCAACCATAAACTGTGTGTGTTGTATCTCCTTCACAACCACTGCAGTGCCCATGAACTAGCTGGGGTTAATTCTACAATGACATATAAAATACACCCTGTTTTTCCCTATGCTTTTGCTTCAGAACAGATCAGTCTGAGACAAGGCAGGGAAGACCACAGCATTATACTTTCCTCTACTTTGATGTGTCTGTAAAGAAAGCAAAGTTCTTCTCCCAGATCCATCACATTTGGAGCCACGAGAACTGCTGGATTTCAAAGATGCTGATTCACACTAGTGGTTATCAGATTTTTCCCATCTGTGACACAATTTGACAGCTGCCTGGCAGCACAGAGTTCTCCACTTGGGAGTTCAGATGCTGCAGCAGCTGGCTCCAGTCTCAGCCTCCAGTTCTCCACTAATATTTAGGGGAAAAGCCCATAGAGAGAGATGCAAGTGCAAACTCACTTTTGCATCAGCACACCTGACCTCAGAGCCTTTTGTGCACAGCTACCATTTGGCAAGGGGATTTTATTCATGCAAGAGTTACAACACTGTGCCTGCTGGAACAGGGATTACCATCAAAATGTAAGCCAAGGGCTGCTTAAAGTCACTGGGTTTGTTATTTTTATCTCCCCTCAAACACCACAAGCCAGAGACTGCTGAAGTGGCCTCTGGTGCTGTTCCTTGTCACACCTTGCACTGCTTAATGAGGCAGAGGCACAGAAGGGAACAGGAGCATCCTCACCCTACCACAAACAATTCCCCCCAGCCAGCAGCTCTGGGGAGGAGCTCTCTCCAGAAGTATCAGCTCTGTCAGCACAGAGTACACGTAGAAGAAGCACATGTACAGAGAAGGTATTAAGTAGTTTTACTTATGAAGGTATTAAGTGTTTTTATGTATCCTTAATGCACAGCTGCATGCACACGTTCCACTCGAGAGGAGTGAACACAACAAAACCTGCCTGAACCTTCCAATAAACCTGTTCCTTGCTTCTGTAAGTTTAGAGATGTGGTTTGGACAGGCAGAAATGGGCCAGTTCATAATTGCACACTTGAAAGCAGCCACATAACTTCAGTTTTGCTTTGAAACCCTGACAGTCACCAAGGTGAGTACAAGAAGAAGCTGTCTCAGATACACCAACCTAACTTGCACATCACCATTTAGCAGCTGAGGCAAAAGTTACCAACGCCTCCTTGAGGAAGGGCATGAAAATTCAGCACTGGGACAGGGGCTTTACTGACCACCCACAACACCTCAGGATATTTCATCACCCACCTAAATCCTGCCTAATATTTGGCCTCTACTTTCTCTGTTAAAAACTACTGCAAAACAGCAGAGTCCCCAGTCAGAGGCATCTGGGGGTTTTGCACTCCTTTTGAACCACCTCAGGAGTCAGGGTTGTGTTTTTGGAACATCTGTCCCAGATTTGGGATCTGGGCCCCTCTCCATGTTCACTCCACCTTCCCAGAAAAAAGCACACAAAGCACAACAAAGAAAATCAGTCAGTTCCTGCAAGGAGTTCACAGCAACTCCCTCGTGCTCAGCAAGCCAAAGGCCCGGTTTGATGCAATTGCAGCAATAAGAAAGTGACTAAACCTTTGCTGGTTTCAAAGCTCTTCAGGGGAAGGATTTCCACTTCCCTGAAAGTGTTCCTTTAGGTGGGGAAAGAAACATCAGAGAAGCCCACTTGGATGGATCAAGGAGACTAAACCTCCTAAAGGACACTGCACCGAGCACCTCCTCACGCATAGCTCTGCCTGTCCTCAGGCCACCCTGAGCTGGCCAGTGAGCAGTGACCAGACTTTGTCCTGCTCATCACCAGGGACCAACGGGACCAGCCAGGCCGGCAGCACCACCTGGGAACCTCAGTCTCCTGGGAATGGCTGTCATTTCAGGAATGTTAACAATTACCCTCCTGTGGCCACGGGTCACAGGCAAAGCCTCCCGTGCACCTGCACAGACATTTCCAGCGGCTCCCCTCTCCTTCCTGCAGTGAGTGTCACACTGCCCTGGCAGCACAGCCCAGGAAGGAAACAGGACTCGCACCTAAGGAGGAAAAAGGTGAAATTCACCACGGTTCCTGCCCCCTGGGACAGCCCTGGCTTCAAGGCGCTCCACCCTGCGTGTCAGGGACAAGCAGAGCCCAGATCTGCTGCAGACACAAGTGCACAGGACAAAGCAACTTCAACGTTCCTCAGCGCAACTCTTACACCCAGATGCAGCAAATGGAGGGAATTCCAGGGCTCGGGGCAGGAGATGGGCTGCTGAAAAGGGAACCTGCTCCTCAGGGCCCCCCTCACAGCCGGGCAAACAGGTGGGGCTCCCGCTGCCTTCAGGGAGGAGAGAAACACCAACTTCACCCTCCTGCCATGGGAACATCAATCCTCGTGTGCGAGCACCACAGCACAGCTCTGACAGTCACTGTCACTGCCAGCAGCTCATCTCTGATACAGCTTTTCAAGAAGCTGTGCTAAATCCAAAACTCCACTGGGATGGGTACTAAGCTAAACTAGGGAGCGCTCTGGCTCTTCATTTCTTAGCGATCTGAAGAAGTTCAGAGGCCAAAATCTTTGCTGCACTTGAAGCAGAGAGCTGAAGCAGATTTCTGCTTTCCTACTTTCCAGAACGCCTCCCAAACCAACCTGCCATGCTGCCTCACTGAGAGTACCAGTTCTACTGAAACCTCTGCTTACATCCTTCCCAAATGTAAATCCTCAGGATACAGCTGCTCCCTTTAACAGAGGCAATAAATGCCGAGCTGACACTGTGGGACATCTTCCTCCCCAAAGCTCCACGGTGTAAGCATGGAGAATATTCCCACTGCGTGACCCATTTCTGCTGTTGACTTTTTGGAATGCAGCGACTCCTGTATTGCTCAACGCGCTGCCGGTGCAATCGCACAGAGCCGACCCACGGTGCTGCTGGCAGCGGCTGTGCCCGGGCACAATGAGGGGAGGGGAGGGGAGGGGAGGGGAGGGGAGGAGAGGAGAGGAGAGGAGAGGAGAGGAGAGGAGAGGAGAGGAGAGGAGAGGAGAGGAGAGGAGAGGAGAGGAGAGGAGAGGAGAGGAGAGGAGAGGAGAGGAGAGGAGAGGAGAGGAGAGGAGAGGAGAGGAGAGGAGAGGAGAGGAGAGGAGAGGAGAGGAGAGGAGAGGAGAGGAGAGGAGAGGAGAGGAGAGGAGAGGAGAGGAGAGGAGAGGAGAGGAGAGGAGAGGAGAGGAGAGGAGAGGAGAGGAGAGGAGAGGAGAGGAGAGGAGAGGAGAGGAGAGGAGAGGAGAGGAGAGGAGAGGAGAGGAGAGGAGAGGCTGCAGAGCCTCTGGAGGCTCAGCACAGCCGAGCCCAGCCTGGAACTCTTCCTTGTGCTCCTCACTCACACGAGGGAGCACACACGTGTTACAGCACAGCCCAGCGTCCAACAGCAAAGCTTCCCTCCCCCCAGGAACAGCCACGGAGGTGCAAAGCAGCTTTTACAGCTCCGGCTGCACCCAGCCACGGTGCGAGCGAGCACAGCGATTTCAGCCGGGAGAAGTCACGGCTCGAACAGAAACAGACCTCGACAAAATAATTACAGGATGTAAGAACCCCAGGCCTTAAATCAAACCACATTTGTTAGCTCTAGATAAAACTCCTAACTGCACTTTCACAGCGCCAGTGCCTGAAGCGTCCTACTAGAGCCTGAAAAGATTAAACCGGAGAACGCCAACCTCTCCCCAAAACTTGCCGAAAAGTTCCCTCAGGTCCGGCACAGAAACAAGGCACAGAAGGTCGGGAGCGCTGAGAGCACTGGGAGGCGGCAGGGGGACAGGGACATGCAGGGGGGACCACGGACACGCAGGGGGAGCAGGGGCTGGGACACGGCACGGGGACAGGGGCACCAAGCGGGGACAGAGGCTGGCGGGATGTGGCGGGGCACGGGGACAGGGACACCAAGCGGGGACAGAGGCTGGCGGGATGTGGCGGCGCTGCCCCCCCGCTGCCCCCCGCCCCGGGCACACGCGGCGCTCCCGTCCTGGGGCCCGGGCCGGCTCCGGCCCCGCTGCCGGGACCCCGGGCCTTGGCGGCGACAGAGGAGGAGCCGCCGGGACAGGGCACGGCGGGGCTCATCCCGCCGGGACACCAAGTTGCCGCAGTCGGCTCCGAGCGGTCTCGGAGCGGGTCCCGCGAAGTTCCCTTACCTGCGGCCGAACCGCGCAGAGCCCTCCGGGGCGGCCGCGCCTCCACCGGCTCCGGGCAGCCCCCGCCGCCGTCCCGCCCGCGCCGCTCCGCTCCGTGCCCGCCCCGCGGGAGTCATTATCTTGGGAATGTTTGCTCTTCCAACCAGCTCTTGTAGCTGGGCTGTCAAAGCTGTCCTGGTTTTCACCTCCCTGAAGTATCCTGATTGTTAAATACCCAGCAGAGCAAACTGGTTTGGCCTTCAGCTTCGGTGTGACACCATGTTCAGTCCTGGGACAAAGCACTGCACAAACAATTTCCAGCTGTCAACTCCATACCTGAACCTTTCTCCTCATGTTTAAATTCCCCTCCAATCCCTTCCTAAAAAGGTCAGGAGAGATTCCGTGCCCAAAGGATTCATAACCCAGAGCAGCTGAAGTACAAAATGCTCCCAAACCGTGCCCCCAAAACAGTCAAACTTCTGACCTCGGCTGTCCCATCCCTGGCTCTTCCCACAGTGTTTGAAAACACGAGGAAAAGCCCTGCACACTGAACCTGCTGCTGGACTGATGGAAGAGATGCTGTCCTGTCTTGGCTCTGCTGCAGTTTCTGGTCTAAAGTTTCTCTGTCCTGAAGTTTCTGGCTCCAACCCCCCAAAAAGCAGAAGTTCATTTAAGAAGTGACCAATCTGCCCCAGTGTTTGGGGCCGTTTCAGGTGCCCAGCTTCAGATGATCAATTTTGTGTATTTGATCTGGAAACTTGTGTAATTAACCCCTGAAAATCAAGAAAAAGCAGACTCCAGTTCCTTTTCCAGCGGACAAGGAAGCCTTCCATAAAATTTCTCATACCTGTGAGGATGAAAATGTAATTAACTGCAGAAACCTCTCCAGTTTGAACCTCAGAGATGTGTCAGTGTGGATCTGGAAATCACAAAAATCAGAAGATGCTGCATATTTTATGTAAAATGTGAGCAAGAGAAAACCTTCTGACATGAGCAGGAACCACATCAGGCTCAGCTGGAGGAATCCATACCATGGCAATAGCACAACTGCTTGGAAAGATTGGGTGTTCCAGACCATTGTCTTCCCATTACCCTGAATCATTGCTGTCATCAAAAGCAGGACAGGAAAGGTTACGCTTTGAGAAACCTGGTTTGGTTTTTTAAAAGACAATCTAGCAGCAGGCAGTAAATTACTGTAATAAACCACAAGCAAGGCAGCCCTGACAACTGTTGTGATTTAAAAAGTTCTAAAGCTGGGGGTTCATAAAGGAGCACTGTCATGAAGACCTAAGTGGCCATGAGTAACAGAGAGACAGAAGATAAGAAACAACTCTGTGCTGGCTCCTCCAGCTCCACAAGCAGCAATCCACAAATCAAACTGAAATCTGCAAATTGAACTAGAGGAGCCCAAATGAGGAGAATTGTTGCAGCTCTTCTGCAACAATTTTCTTAGGAGTCAGCCTGTGTCCATTGCTGCCCCCAGCAGAAGGGGCATCCTGAGCACCAGAGGGGCTGGAACACAAATTCCATGGAGAATGAAGCGCAGGCAGCCCAGAGCTGCTCAGAGCAAATCTTTAGAAGCTGATTGTAGCTTGCTGGAACAGCACTGAGCTCACCTGGCTTTTTGTTTGATAAGGGATTCATCATCTCTTCAATGATACTGAGACAGTATCTGATACTGGAACTGCATTTGCAGATTAAAAAACCAATATTCTTAAAATTCTTAAAGACCTGGCAAATCAAATTTATATAAAGCCCAAGGGAAGAGGAGGAGCAGACACTGATCTCTGCTCTCTGGTGACCAGTGGCAAGACCCAAGGGAATGGAGCTGGCCAGGGCAGGGTCAGGCTGGAGATCAGGAAAAGGTTCTTCCCTCGGAGGGTGCAGAGGGTGTCAAGCACTGAACAGACTCCCCAGGGAATGGTCACAGCCTCAAGGCTGCCAGAGCTCCAGGAGTGTTTGGACAACATTCTCAGGCACAGGGTGGGATTTTTGGGTGTCTGTGCAGGGCCATGAGTTAGACTATATGATCCTGATGGGCCCCTCCCAACTCAGGAGATTCCACAATTGCATAATTAAGAAATCAATTTGCTTATCCTGCTGTGACAAGGTGAAGTCTAAGGATGGAACCACTCCTCTCAAAGAATTTCTATCCACTCATCTGAAAGTATTTTGCTAAATATTATAGGCCCAGTGCTATTGCCTTCCCTATCTGTAAGGTTTATGAAAGCAGCAATGTTTGAAGTCAGATTTTTTTTTTTTTTGTTGAAAAGCATTGCATTCCCTGAGCCGTTGTAGAGTTCAGAGTCCTGCTGCTCACCTCACAGCACCTTCCAGGAACACCCTGATAAACCCCACTGTTACCCATTAACAGTGTTACCCAAGAGCCCATTAATACTGCAACTCTCTCTGCTGTGCCAAGGCTCCCTGAGCGGTGTAGGAGATGTTACAGAAGTTGGGTCAGGTACACTTGGAATCTGCAAATTCCAGGAAAGAAAAGTTACCACCCAGACAGGGTCAGTACTGCGGCAGCAACAGCCAAGGCAGAGCTTTCCACAAAACTTTTTACCATTTCCAAAGATTGTGTGATTATTTCTGGTGGTTTTGACATGAAAACAAATGAATAATAAAAAGTTATGTGCAGTGCCCACATACCTGAACTTTAACAGATCAGACAGGCTGAGGTACTGTATTCTCTTTTCTGTCCCACTGTGGACCAGGAACAGAAGCCCTGCTGTGAGCAGTCACTAAGACGACTTTAGCCTTTTATGCTTGTGAGTAAACCAAATTTTCTAGTATTCTAAAAAGTGTAAGATCCACAGCAAATTCCAGAGCTACAAAGCACCACAGGAAAGAAACCTGGACTCAATCTCTGCTGTAGACACATGCAACAGCACTGTCCCTGCCCATACCCTACAAGGGAATCCCAAAAGAAGAGACAGGATCCTCCCTGCCCCCAGAACACCAAGTGACAAATGTTCACAGGTACTCAACTATTTAGGTCAAAAAGACCTCAGAGAACAAGTCCAGCCATAACCCAGGACCACCAAATCCACCACTACCCCCTGTCCATCAGTGCCACACCTGCACATCTTTTAAACACCTGCACATCTTTTAAAATCATCATCTCCAGGAATGATGATTTCTCCACTGCCCTGGGCAGCCTCTGCCAATGCCTAATAACCCCTTTTTTGTCCCAATATCCAATCTAAACCTTCCCTGGAACAACTTAAGGCCAGTTCCTCCCATCCTGTCCCTCTGGAGCAGAGCCTGACCCCCACCTACCTGCGATCAGGGAACTGTAAAGTGCTGAGGTCTCCCCTGAGCCTCCTTTTCTCCAGGCTGAGCATTCCCAGCTCCCTCAGCTGCTCCTCACAGGCCTTGTGCTTGCAACAGGAACTGGAAAAGTTCAGGGTTAATGTGTGGAGACCTTCAGAGTTCATCCCTGGAGGGCACGAGGGTGTTCTGAAGCTCTGTTTGAATCCCCAGAAATGCACACTAGCTTGGATTACAGGCTCTCCCTGCCTGGGGAGCATCACACTGAGCTACCAAAGTCCACAGGAGTTCCACATCCCTGTTTATGTTTTGAGGAAGAAGCCTCGGATCTGAGAGAACAAGTACTTTGTATTTCAGTTCAGTATTAGACAGAATTGCCAGCAGACTAACAGCAGGGCATCAAAACAGCATTTATTGACCTGGTTTAACCACATCCTACCATTACCTGCACCATGCCAGGAACAAACTGTCAGTATCTTACTAGAATTGTGTTGTTATACAAACAAAATAAGCACATACTATCTCAATTGTATTCAAAAATATCTATAAATTTCACCAGAAATATTTACAAATGACACTTTTTCTTGAAAAGGCTGCTTTAAGCCAGAAAAAAAAAATACAAATAGTAAAGGGAAAATCTAATAAATAAATTGAAAATCACAATATTTGTCATTGACTGCAAAAGAATCAAAGTTACATTTTTGGTTTTATTTTTTAGGGGTAGCCAAGAATCCAAAAATAGTGGTTTGAGTCTAGACACTCGTATAAATCTTGTGAAAGAATTAATTTGCCCCTGCAGTAACAACAGCTGCCACGTTTCCAAACTAATCCAGTTAAAAAACCTGTTCTAATAAAGTCTGTATAATTTTAAGTTATTTGTGTAGTCATTTATCTATGAGCTACAGTATTTGCTGGTTTATTTAGAATTTACTTCTAGAATAGAAAAGAGAAAATGCATTTTACAATGGCAGAATCTCAAATTTCATTTATACAAAGAGATTTCTATCAGTTCTTAGAAAGTGCCTGTTTATTTCTTCCACTTTGCTCCATGATATAGCCCAAAATTCAGAAAAAGCAGAAAAGTTTATTAGAATAAAGCAAGAGAACTGATGATTTTGGCCCCATGTATGTAAAAAAGAGATCTGAATGCAGGAAATTACATCCAAATTAAATGAAAAAAATTCTATAGAGTTAAAAAAAAAGAAAAAAAAATCAATCCGAGAAGCCATTCTAGCAAATCACCATCACCAAAAATGCATCGTTTGCCAAAGGAGTCATATCATCTATAAGATGCTCTGTCAAGCAGAGGAAGCCACTTCATGTCCAGATTGCATCCTCATGAGGACAGGGTGGCTCCCCAGCAGCACAAGGATGACATCTAGTGACAGCCACATCCATCTGTTCCCTACGCCAACCTTCCTAAAAACACAGCCAGGCTGCCACCCTCACCTGGAGTGAGAGAGGTTAGGGTTGTACCTACATGTAAATGCCTGTATTAAAAAGATGCACATGTATCAGATATCTTCAAATGCTTTCCTTTCGTTACCTGAATTAAAAAAAATAAACCAAAACTCAAACATGAAGAAAACATGAAAAAATCTGTAATTTTATGATATATAATCTATGCAAAAATTTGTTTAAACCTTCAATACCAGAGATAAAAAGATCCTCTTGCTATATTAGTGCTATGTTGTTCTAATGCAACCTGTAAAGTGCCATGTTCTTGAGTCATTTGCTGTAACTGGGATACAATCCTTGCAAAAGCTGTTCCCAAAAGATCATCCTGCATAGCATTTACTTACAAAGCTATAGTACAGAGAGACTTTAAAAAGTCACACACCCAAGCAGTAGAAAATTCTCCCAATCTCTCCAAAAACATAAAAGATGCTCTAGACTTTTAACATTTTTTCACCAACAGACAGTGCAAGCCTCACTCTGGAATCAAGACTATCCATTTACACTTCTCTAGTTAGTAAAGAACCTGGGACAAGACCAAAGTGCTTTATTACAAATAGAGCATTATTTTTCTCTGGTTCTATGCACTGCCTCTCTAATAATACATTACAAATAATACAAAACAGTAATTAAGAGTTTGATGCTCTTTTCTTATTTCCTTCTCACGTTTGTGTACTGGGAAAATGAGTGTTTTTCTCAAAACATTCTCTTTTGTTTATTAGGGTAATCCAACCCCAATCCTTGCTCCCAGAACTGTAGGTTTCATTTTCACCTTTGACTGCAAAAATTGCACTGCTGAGAAGTGCAAGGAATCACAAACTGCATCATTTGAGAATTACAATACCTTATTTTACAACTGTAGTGTGTGCAAATTGTTATTTCAATTAAATTTAATAGTTACAAATATTCTCAAACCATGTAAGTACAGTAGGTTCTACAGAAAGTAACACAGATAACTAATATTCTGCAACTTGAAACAAAAACAATAAATAAAAGTTTGAAGTATTAAAACTAAGAAAAAGTAATCCTGTACATTGTACAGTACCTTTTGGTTAAAGCTTCTTAGCAAAAATATACTAAATGTTCTAAGCATTCCAGTTACAGATGGTTCAATATTAAAATGTCAAGGTTTCCTCATCATGAAAAAAATATTGCATTTGTCCATAGGTGCAGCAGAAGATGTCTCTCTCTGAACAAGGCTCCAATCTTTAAAAACCCAGAGACAGCAAGTCTGAATTCATAGGAACCATTAGAAAACTCCAGTACAGTACTGAGGATGTAGGGTTGTTGTGCATGGGTGTTTCTGCCATTCCTTGCTCCCAGAAGCAGCTCTAGAGAGCCCACTGGATATCACTGAGGTCAGCTGGGTCCCCCAGGCCCCCGTCAGCCTCCAGGTAATTCATCAGCGCTGTCATGGCGGTGTCATCATTCTCGCAGATGGCATCGAAGTCCAGCTGGGAACTGCCACCTACACAGAGATTAAAGCAGGAGCTTGAGGCAGGCATGAGCACTGTGAAGCATGGAGAACATGGTAACTTGCAAAACAGAATTGGTTTGAAACAGAACCTGCCTTTGAAGTCAAAGCAAATATTTCTATGCTAAAAAAACCCTAACTCGACCCCCTTTTAGTTTAACACCATTCCTCCTTGCTCTGTGTTGTTGGGGTTGTTTTTAATTCTTTTTTCCCAAACCCCTATTAAAGAATTAGCTTTTTCTCCTTTGTTTCTTTTTCAGTTGATTGCTTTGGGGTTGCCAGGGTTTGGGTTTTTAAATTTTTCTGAAAAGGCTCCTAGTTCAACCAGAAGAAAGCTGTAGGCTATAAATAAACAAATAAATCCCTAGCAAATGAGGGAGAAGAGGGAGATGGAAAAGTTTCTAAGAGCTGAAATACAGGATCAGCATAAACATAACTTTTACAGCATTTTTCCTTTTATGTCAAACATAATGCAGTGGCATTTTCCTCTTAGGGCCACGGAATCCTGTATCCAGACAAACTTGAATCCTGTATCCAGACAAACTTAACAAGGGAAAGATAAAAAAATTCTTTCTGAGCCATTTGGAGCAGTCCTGTGTATCAACTACTCCCAGCTTGCAGCTTAGAAAGAGGTAAAGTGCTAAAGGACAATAATTCACAAATTCCAAGAAGTTCCCTGACATTGCATTGAAATACTTTTCCCTCCCTATCTCTGTCCTGGAGAGAGAACAGTAAGGTGCCTCATGAAAAGTGTAAGAATGCAATGGTAAACTTCAGTTACAGATGTTGCTTTTTGTCATGAGGTTGCCTCACTTACCAAATTTTGCTGTTTGCCTTGCAGCAATAACACATCTGTTTTCAGTGCTCTCATCTTCAGCCAGCCACATCTTTTTACAATTCATACATAGTTGTAAAGTGGTGCACTCAAAAATGACACCAGGGATCAGAAATGTCAGCCCCTGCAACCCCCCCAAATAGCCCCAAGAGAAATAAATCTTACTGAGGAGAGGTTCATTACTGGGAAATGGAATAGCACCCTGGCTTTGTTCTGAATTCTCCAGAGCTTCTGTTTCTGAAGGACATAACTGAATCAACTCTTTATTTGGCACCTGAAAAAGCAGAATTGGTAGAAAGAACAGAATTAGATCCTAAATTTAGTCACAAATATTACATTACAGAAACATCATAGATTCCTGTCAAATTATTAAGAACTGAATAGAGAAAGTGAAAAATATACCTCATCGGGCAGATATTTTGCATTTAGAAACAAATATTTTTTAAGTTTATATAGCACTGGACCTGGCTTAAATAAAAGTTGTGACTTACACAGCTGTCAAAGGTACTTTACAGTGATGGCACTGCTTGAGGGTCTAACTCAGTGTCCAGTAAATAAATCCAGCACCAAATGTAGTGGTTTGCACTTTCCACATCCACTACCATAAACTACGAATTCCCAGTGACCTGATGTTTGTCACTGTCAAAACATTCCGGTTAAGAGATTAAAAAAGCCCTCATACCTCCTAGGTTCTAGATGCATTAAACTATATTCATCATAGCAATAGAGATGGAAGTCATGCTAACCCAAAAAAAAGATAATTTTTTTCCTGATAGTTGTTTTATTTAACACATACATGTAATTTAGCAGGAGAGATTTCTAGGATTGCCTGACTTGTGTATATTCTACCAGGAAATTAATGAAGGTGAAATGCTTGCCAAAAGTATCCTAGGAACAAATGGGGTACCAAAGCCCAGAATCAAGAAAAGTCTTAAATTAATATGATGAAATTATCCTTATGATGAGACATTACATAATTTAGAGAGTTCAGCATAAGTAAGTCACACAACTCCTCAGGAGAAAGATCTGTGGTAACACAGGGGAGAACATGGGGAGATCATGGAAAAAAAGGGGGAAGTCAAAGCAGCTCCTAGACCAGAATAGTGGGTTTTTTTCATGAGAAATGAGAATTGCAGTAGAAAGATAAAAAAATTGCATTCAAAGAGCTGTTGGAGAAGTTTGTTCAAGCTGTGTCCAGAACAAAACATACAACATATTTAGGTAAGAAGATATGTTAATTATTCCATAGCTATGGGCAATAACTATATTATTTATTATAACTATGTTAGTTATAGTTTGTGGTGTTACAAGCACTAGTAGATTTACAAGCACCACTAGATTAGCATAACTACCCATTTTTAGAAGAGTAACGAAATACCTTCAAAGTCAAAATTTTAAACATTTCAAAACAGCACAGGTTTTTTTTTAAAGTCTCTTCAAAACTATTAAGATTAAAATTACACATTCACAAAAACAAATCAAGGCAATCTGGCTCAAACACAGGTTGTGAGCTGACATTAACCTTTTCATTTTGGATTTTCACAGGCAGGGGTGTACTTACATCACTGCAGTTTATAGTTAAAGCTGGAGAAGGTGACTTTCTGAGGAGATGTGATGGACTTAACTCTCCAGATGGTGAAGAATGCAACCTAAAATTGCATGTGTTTAGTTGATTTACCAGGTCACATTAATCAAACACTGAAAAAATAACTGTGTGGTGCAGAACCCACCAGACCTCCCCAGTGACAAAGCATGAGTCTGATAATTTGAAACAATAATGTCTCAAATATTCCTGAAGATCCTAAATTATCCTGCTCCAAGTTTTGGTAGCAGAAAACTACCAAAAGGGGAGAGATCAGAAAAGGCCATGGGTCACAATTCTATTCCTTGAGCACATTGTTGAATCTGTTGAATCACCAGCACAGTCATGTGCTCTGCCAGGCATGAGACTGACAAAATTATAATGGCATCTCATAATGCTATTGCTCAACCTAAAAAGTGTTATACATATAATACAATAAAAGTGAAACTGGAGCAACCCTCACATAATCATATAATTCCTCATGCCTATCTTTACTTAAAAGCCTAATGATGGTGTTATGCATTTATTACCTTTGCAATTCCAGTATTTCATTTGCAATTTCGGTTCCTATACTTCCAGCACCAAGAACTGTTCCAGAGGACATTCCAGGTACACTTACTAAAGACTGCTTTACAGCATCTGTAGATAAAAAAAACAAAACCCAAACAAAACCTTAAACCCAGAGCACTTTCATTGCAGAGCAAGTATTCATTTTAAAGTAGCTTTTGTTCCAGATATACATATACATTTTCATATATGTACTCAGAAATTATATTCCTTTAAATACTGATTCATGGCAGAGGGCGTTGCACTATAAAGTGAAAGATCTGTTTGTGAAAATTGTTGTTCTCCAGTAGTGAAATATATTTAATCATTGCCACCTCCAGTGTCTCTCACAGACGTTGCAAAGAACATGAGTTTAAAATACCCTTGGATTTCTCACCAACTGAAATCAGTTATTGAAAGAACATTTTGAAAAGCAAATATAAAGCCTTGACAGCAAGATGATAGAACAGCATGCAGAAAGCAGAAACTTTGCACAGCAGAAAAATAATAACAAAATATGTTCTGTATCAGTATTCCCTGTATTTTATAGATAAACTCAGCACAGTTACATCTGTCCCAAAAACTGGGCAAAATATGAAGAGTCTGTGACACAAGCACAATATCCTACTAACCAAATCCCCAGCTCTAACAGAAGCTGCTGGAAATTAAAAGTAGGTTATATGCACTTCTTTTCAGAGTTCTGTGAATTATATCAATTAGGACTCTGTAAGTAACTAGACACTGAAAAATAAGTAGCTTTAAAAAAGAAAATTAATCTTTCTTTGCATGCAATCCAGACTAAAAAAAACCTGGACTGCATAAATTTAAATTGACTGATCAGGAGATGCAGCTGTGATAACTGTAAGAAGTGACACTTGCCTTCTGCAGGTTGGGAACTGTACAGGACCTCTTCTTCAGCTGATTCCTTATGACCTCTGAGATTTAAAGAAATGAAAAAAAAAAAAAAATCCAAACAAACCACAAAAAGTCAGCATGTTTTTTTCCCAAGAGCAAAATCCAGCATATATTTATGTTTAATTTCAAGAATACTTTACACAGAACCAAAGCTAACATCCTCAAACTAGAGAAATATAAGATATTCATCACATATTTCCATGTTCAATTCTTTGTAATGTTTCTGAGCAGTGGGTGAAATACTGATTTCCACTTACTCTCCAATGTAAAAAGAAAGCCAGTAGGATTGTCTGTATTCCATGACAGGGGAATAGGGCTGTCATTTTTAGTATTAGGAGGGAAATCAGGTAACCAGGAACAAGGACAGGTCAGAGGCTGCCTGGTGTCAGCAGCTGCTGCCCTCCTTCCCTCCTGCAGACAGCTGCACACACTTCCAGGGCAGCCAAAAAAGTGTCCTTGGGCTACTGGCTAGCACAGGCTGTCTGACTGCTCTCCTCTGTTTCCTTGGGGAAAAAGGACATGGGCAAAAGAGGTGGGTGATGTTAACCTAAGGCATGAATCAGATACAGAATGGGCAAAAGGCCCCCTCAACAACTTTGGTTAATGGAAATAAAACCCCCTCTGTCCCTGCTCAAAACCCCAATCATTGGCAAAGATCCACAGTAGCACTGGAACAATCCCAGTTACAGCTCCATTGCAAGGTGCAGAGAATGAAAAAGAACTACAAATTAGAAGAAGAATTAAACACACACATTTACTGTCCCCCAGGCTCCACCCTTGCAATCAATGTGGAGAGGATCTTTCTGTCCTGCCTTGCATTTCCACCATCTATCAATTGTGCTTCTCCACCTTCTGACACCTGGGTGTAGGGCAGCACTTGGAATTGGGTCAACTGACAGACAGAGGGTTGTAAATACCAGAAGGAAATGCAGAATTAACTTGACAGTTCCATTTATTCAAATCTACTTCTCTTAAAGATCCTTCCCTTCTTCCTTTAACAAGAAACTCTTCCATCTCTTTTTTTCCCTACTGGGAAACAGCACAGTTATCAGAGTCAAATCCACAACTTAGGCCTGAAACAAAAATAGCTGGTAAATGCCAAAAATATGTTTGTCCGAGATGTTCAGCCCCTTTTTGTGCAAGGTTGATGTTTTCTAGTCTTGTTCGGCCTTCTAAGCAGGTTATTTTAGTGCTAACTGTAATTATGACAAAAAATAAACGGAGAGTCATATAAATTACTTACAATACCACAGTGTTGTTTGATACAATGTACTCCAGCTCTTTGGTCCAAGGATTCATGAAACTAAACCACTGACTCTTTAAAGTAACGAAAGTCCCATCTTTTGCTCTAAATTTGTAGGAATTTGTAAATACTTTTTCTTTGTTCTGCAACACTAGATAAGAAAAGGAAAGTTATAATCACATATTTAAGCTTAGAAAGGTAAAGTTAGAAATAATAAATCTATTTTATGGCATCATAAAACCAAAATGTTTCTGTTGGCCAGACATAGAATAAACATGCCAGAACAAAGTGGGACCTGTTCTAAAATAAAATTATATAGTTTCAGCAGGGTCATAAATCTTACATAAATAAGCAAGTACTAAGTTCCTGCAAAACACTAGGAGATTCATGACTTGGTGAGCTTTAACTCGTGTCTTTAATTATGTTATCAGACACATCTGCTCTTCAGGAGTCCTCCCCTTCCTTACAAAGAATGGAAGCAGAGGGTTTGACAGATGTTCTGACATTATTCCTCCACAATTAAGGCCCTGCACCAGGAGCCAAGACAACACAAGTTTCTCCCTGCTTTTATTACAAGCCTCACACAGGCTTGTCTTAACACAGACATCACAAAGGGCCATGCTGAGGTTGGGTAGTTTGGGTTTGAGTGTTCTCACTTGCAGTTACACCTAGCTGTAAGTAGTCTGAGAGGACCAACTATTTTGTACCTTCTTTGTGTTTTTCAGCTAGGTGATTGTGATCATCTTGATGGCAGTACTCATAACAAGAAGTTCCTAGAAGCTCTTGTGGCAGATACCCTAAAATTGCTGTTGCGCTGTTAGAAATAAAAACGTGAACTACAGCAGACTCAAAGCTGCTTCCTTCAGTATCAGACAAAGCAGAACATTAATATTTAAACAAACAGATGCCTGTGTTCATGTTTGAGGAAAAAATATAGTATTAGTACAGCTCTAAAACAACAGGAAATATTTTTCACAGCAAATTATCCCTTTGCAATGAATGACAATTCAAAGGTAAAGTAAATGTTCAAACATGCAAACCACATGTACACACAACATACTTCTGTTTAGTGGCTCTCCCTTAGCCAGTCATAGTACTGGTCACACACAAGAGTCAATAAAAAACTCAGCAGTTGAATTTTGCTCTTCCACTCACTGGAATTAGTTTCAAACTGACACTTGTAGTAGAAAGAAAAGAAGACTGAAAGCAGTAACATTTCCAGTGACAATGAAATTCCAAATGCAAAGCAGTAACTAGGTCTCTACAACAAATAAAAGTCTGGTTCAGTAAGTACAGAAAATGGGAACTTAGTTCTCACTTCTTATAAAATAATTTGATACTTCATTTAGATAGGATGTATTTGTTACAAATGGTAAGACTCTCAGAAGTAATAACTTCTGGTTAAATGTTATTACTTCAGTCTTGTGCAGAGCTATGAAGCTCTAACTTGAGATTTTTCTTTATGAATGAGTCCATTTTCTATAGGACAGTACAGTTCTGTAAATTATGTATTATTTCACAAAAAACAAAGCCCAAGTACACATAGCTAAAGAATTAACTGCTTCTTGTGTAGAGCAAAAAAAATTCTGAAAACTAGAATTTTTGAGAATTTTCAAAAAATTCTTAAAAATTGAGAATTTGAATTAGAACTTCTACCCTGCTGGAGAAATTACAGTTTTGACAGAGGATCAGAAAATGGAAGCAGTTGTGTCATTTCTCTTCATTAAAGAACAAAAGGCTTACCGCTGATCTACATAAACAAATTTTCCATCCATGGCAAATCGTGTAACAAATTCTGTTGCTTTGACTTTTATCTCTCCACTCTTTTGTGGAACAATATAAGGGTGTAACCTCCCAATCGCAACAAGACAGTTAAAGTTACTACTGTCCTTTTCTACATCATTTTCCTCTTCTACTCCCACCTCATTAGGAGGCCAGTTCTTCAAATACCCAGTACAGTGAATGGTGCAGTATTTTCTGTGATCTAATAGAAAGAAATTAAATAAGAAGCAGTTATTGTTCAAAGAGTAAACCAAACTACTCATTTGTGTTGGCCATGAGACCAGCAACTTAATAGTTCATGCTTACCTACACCAATTGTACAAAGCTATAGACCATATTACAGAGTATTTTTCAATTAATTTTGTTCTATTCGATTTGGGCTTACCTGCAGAGAGAGCTTCTAACCCGAAGTAAGACTTAGGAAGATGAGTTATGGGTGTTGGCAGTTCAAACACAAGTTAGACAGAAAACAAAGCAATAACCCACAGATCACTTTGGTTTTATATGGATTGTGAATTAAAATTAACCTGAGACCCTCTGTAGCTCCCAAATCGATTTACCTTTGGTGAGCACAATGACCTGAACATATGCTCACTGCAGCTGAAAAAAGAATCAGCTTATTTTCTATTTATCTCTGGTTTCTGAAGTTTTGTGGGAATACAAATATTTTAAATATTTTAAATCTCAGCATACACTGTCATTCCCTTTTTTTTCTCTCTAAATAACATGAAAACACCCTCATAAGCATCAAGGTTTGACATTATGTATCCTACAATAGCTGTCTTTCCAAAAAAATGCCAAAGCATTCTTGACACCTCTATGCTGAACAGGATGCTTTCCATAGCTTTGATTTTCCTCTCTATTACAAAAAAACACAGATCAACTCTGCAAAATGAGAAACTGAGTTATCCCACTATGATTTTGTCTCAGTTGCTCAGGTGCCTTCCCTCAAAACTGCTTTCCCAAGAAACACTTAGAGAAGGTAAATTTTTATCTCACTGAGTTATCTGACGCATCAAGGGATATCAAATTCTATTTACTTACAATCACGGGCCTCTTAAAATTTGTGGTGTATCTCAACAGTAACAGGTTACATTGAAAAACAGAACTTGGAGGATTTTTTCAGGATCAAACAATTTCAGCAAACCTTTGCAAAAATCAATACTAAGTTATTAAAACAAAAGCTGGAAATTGCATTTTAAAATTGAAATTTAAATTTTCACTGGAAACTTGACAAGATTATACTGCTCTATGGGCATACCAAAATATGAACTAAAGTAAAATTACTGGGAAAATTAATGGAATTACACCAATAAATTAACTTGACCATGAAAAGGGGGAAAAAAGGAAAATGCATAATTTAAATATACACAACACAAAAAGTAAATCAGAAAAAAAAAAAAATTGGTTTACTTGCTTTTTTCCCTTCAAAATAGTAGAGTTTGCAGGCTTTATTCACTCAGTTATCTTCAAGACATAAGTTTAGTTTCATTCTTCTGATCTGCTCCAGTTCTTTCAAATATTTCCCTGAGAGTTCTCAAATTTGACCACAACAGACCACATGCTCCTATAGAGCCACTGTACCTCAAGTTCCTCCCTCCCTCTTTTCAGGAGGGCACCAGGAGGAGAAAAAGAACAATTAGACTGTTTTTCAAAAGGTGTCCCTGGTTCACATTTACACTGCTCTACTGCTACTTGGTGAGATCAGTAGGAACTAGAAAGTCATTAGTGACTTGGAATTTAAACAAGTTTCAAGAGAGAAAGCCACCATTTAATCTCCACTCTCTGAATACCTTTCTTCTTTGGGTTGGGCAAACACTCCTTCTCCTCTTTGACTGTGGTCCTGCTACACTTTATGCGACAGAAGAAGGAACGTCGAGCACCAGAGTTCAGCCGAGCTGGTCCAGCTTGGAAATCTGTGTGTACTTGCAAGCCAGCTTACAAAGATTTAGTAAAGTAGTTAAAAACAACCAAAACCAAGCAATAAAACTTCAGAAAACAAGGTGCTTTCTGCATTTACCTCCCAGTACATTGTCCTTACTGTTTAGATGCCTAATTTTTGTACTTACAATTAAAAAAGTCAAATAGTTTAAATAGGGCAAAGAAAACATGACTGACAGAGATTCCAAAATTAGAAAGAGCTACTAAACTATTTATAGACCCTTCTTGATAGTCTTAATAGAATTTTACTACAGATATTTTATAAACTTTCACCTTGTATTTGGTACAAGGAAGAACTGCAAAGTGCTTGTAAAAATCCAGCTATAAAATAGGCATTAGCTGCATAGTACACAAAACAGGCATTAGCTGCATAGTACACAATGCTTTCCTTATTAAAAACAACTGTAAAACTAAAGAAGGTTTGGTTACTTTGGGATTGACACTTAGCATTTTCAGAGAAGACAGTGATTCTTGATATTGAAGTATTTTATCCCATGTTCGACTACATCAGGTCTTTTGTATTGACAAGGCCTAGCAAATACAAGAAAAAAAAAGCAGTATGCTGGTAGGAAGAATGTCAGACCACATCTTGGTAATGCTTAACAGTGATTGCAGTAATTTAACAGAATTTCTGTAACTCTTATGATCTAAAGTCAATTCTCTTCTGGGCTAGATTTTCAACTCTAATGCATTTTAAGCAGCAGATACACATTCAAATGTTTGCTTCTTTTGTTCATCCACACATCCATACAAACACCTGAATACATCCTGACTATCAATTAGACTTACTAACATCTCTTGAAAAAAATCTAAGCACATCCAGCTCTGACTTACTTTTGCCATCTACGAGCTTCTCCCTAGGCGAGACGTCTGATGAAGAAAGTTGCTCCTTAACTTTTGCAACATCTTTTGGATGTAAGTAATCAAATAAACTTTGTCCAATTAAACTGGCCTATTAAAAAAAAACAAAACAAAAAAACCAACACAACCCAAAAGAGATGAGAACCACACCATTTTGGAACAGGACCCCACACATTACTTATCTCAGGAAAATAACTGTCTACACCATTAAAAAAAAAGTCAATACCACAGTTACTCCAAACATTAATATTTTGTTTTACATTTCATTTGTCATTGTTTAATATAATTTTTATTTAAAAGGGTAGTAAAAACATAGTTTGTTCCTTCCCTTTGAAAAACAGCAGATTTAGTTGGAGATCAAACAAGTTCTGTACAACCAAATGCTTTATTTATGTAAATAATGCAACTCCTGGTCCTAGGCAAAGAAGGTTATACACAAAGTAATTCCACTCTCAGATTATTGGGGAAGGAGGGAAGAAATAGAAAGGAGGATGAAATATTCAACTGAGGTCTAATTTGGTTGGACAAACTGGCACCACAGAGCCAGGAGCAGGCTGGAAGCAGGGCTCAGCTCACCACAGCACTCCTTAGAAGAGGATATTTTCAGGGATGTCTCCAGCTGGGATGCCTTCTATCTGCTCACTCTGTTCATCCCAAGTAACTGACCTGCTGCAACACTTTCTTTTGGAATAGGAAAGAATTCTCACAGAAGTGGGAGAGTTTGGTTTTCCACTGCTTACCTTCAGCACAGCAACCAAATCAAAGGACATAAAGGAGCTGTGTTGACAAGCTCTACTCTAGACTCAAACTCAGGACAAACACCCAGTCTCCGGCCTTTTTCCAATCCCCATTTAATCCTAATGCAATTGGAAAATGCTGAGTGCTGCTGAGACAGCCTAACAACAGCCTTGCCAAAATATATAGGTGTAACAAACCAGAAAAAGCTGCAGCATGGGATTCAGAACCTAGAACAACTCCCAAACAAGCTAATAAATCCATGGGTTTTATTAAAGTAAGTCATGTCCTCTGAATCTCCTTGTCTGGAACAGAGGAGATCTTAAGGGTCTGGAAGTAGGTATGTCTAACATGAGTGACTCCAGAAAGGCACTTTCAGTTCTTGAACAAAATCAGTGTAGAAGTTAAAAAAAAAAAAAACAAAAAACAACTCTGCTTTATGCTTATTCCCCTAGGATGATTCATTTAACTTTAATTTAAAAAGATAGTTTTGCCCTTAAAAAAAAAAGAAAAAGATAAAAATAAATTTATGAAAGAGTCCAGATTGGTTATCTGTACATTTATAAAGAAAACTAAGATAGCACAAACGGTTTCAAAGTTACAAAAGTACACAGATGGCAGCACTAACTGTTTTAGCCTCTGTTTGTGAAACAGAAGTCATTGATACAAGAACAAATTATCATCCCTGGATTATTTGTGGTAATTGCCCATCATGTTAAACACCAGCTAATGGAAGGAACTTGTATTTTGGCAATTTCCCTGGTTGTACAGGCTATGCTGACTCCCATTCAGTTTGTCTCAGGTTAGGGGTACATGCTCAGACAGTTATTGTGGGTGATGTGTTACGTGGTGCATCCCAGCATAAAGGCATCACCAAGGAAAGCTTTCATTAATTTCCACTGCTGAACTACCCATTTTCCTTGGCCAAAAAAAAACCCACCCCAAATCACTTCACTATGTGAAAGAAAATCTCTTGCACACAGAAATTAGGACATCTTCAAATTATCCCTTCCTCTCAGACTGGTAGTTTTCTTAAGGATGATCAGCTGAAATCTGGTGCTGTTCCTCAGGTTGGGAACACTGATGTACTTGCACATATTTTCTTACAGGATATTCAGCTTTACTCTGAATAAGATTAAATCAAAGAAATTCCAAGAAATTATACACAAGGATTAGTTTGATGTGATATAAAATAAAATAAAAGTTTTAAAATTCCTAAGAAAATGCAAGGTAAAAGGAAGCAAGAAACAACAATAACCACCTGATCATAATTCAGTATTTTGCAAACTGATTCAGAGACAAACAGAATTTTTCCTCTGTTGCATCCAACCACAAACAGGAATCCATCTGCAGCCTGAAAATACAAAGATACTGTCTTTAAAAACACACAATTAAAATAAACAATGAATATTAATGACTACAAGGAAGCACACTTTTAAACCTGATTTTTAAAATTAAATACAAGAAAGCTGGAGAGGGGCAAGAGGAAATGGCTCCACACTGACAGAGGGTGTGTTTGGATTGGATATTAGGAAGAAATTGTGAGGGTGGTGAGGCCCTGGCACAGGCTGCCCAGAGAAGCTGCGGCTGCCCCTCGTCCCTGGAAGTGTTCAAGGCCAGGTTGGATGGGAACTGAGCAACCAGAGACAGTGGAAGGTGTCTTTGCCCATGGCAGGGCATGGAATGAGATGAACTTTAAGATCCCTTCCAACTTAGGCCATTCTGTGATTCTTAAAAAAAAAGCAATTAAGATTGCAAGGACCAAATGAGGCCTTCAACCACACACAGCTAAAGTTTCTCAAACACATCTTTGGCAAAAGTCCAGCTATAAAACAGCTTCTTTTGGGAGCCATTCACAGATCTTGGCAAAGCATTTTTGCAGCAAAGGAAAAAAACCACAAACCTAGCTGTGAATGAGGTGTGTGGGTTTATGATGAAGTGTGCAAACAAGACGGAAGATTTTATTCCAGGTATTTTCTGCACCTTTTGCAAAGTACATCTTTAAAAATGTCCATGAAGGACAGCCAACAACTGTGAGGATGTTCCTGCATAACTGGCAGCATTCTCTGCAGTTGCATGAAGATTTTTAGAACAGATGTATTAAACAGGCAGACTGTGCACAGATTATTGTCCCTTCCAGGGCTGCTGCCTGCCATGCTCCCAAACCATCTCTGCACACCTTCATAAAGCCTGGGTAGTGCACAGAAATCAGTACAAGAAAACACTTGCCTGAAGGAAATGATGGGAGAAAAAGCACTGTCCAACTAAAAACTCAAGCTTTAACAAGGGCATGATTTATCTGGGAGTTTCCTTCCACTTACCCTAAGGATTAACTGTCGCAGTTCATCATCCTTCAGAAATGAAGGCTTATAACGGACTTCTGAGTAGGAGCTACTGGAACCTGGAAAACGGGTGATTCACAGAGATCATGTCAAAAGTTACATTTAACATTCACTTTTAGCACAGCTATACTTGTTATGTTTTTCAGAATTTTTCTCTATGACCCCAACAGCTGAATTAAAAAATAATTCAAGGTTCAAGAAATACTAAAAATAAAATTAGAACAAATCTCAAACATAACTGGTAATGAAAACAGTCATGTAACCGGTTTTTTTCTTGCCCTTTATTAACACAAACCAAGCAAACTTCTGTTCAGATATCATTAATGTACTGCAAGAGAAATGGTATTAGGAGAAGTGAATTTTCTAGAAACATTTCATAGGTATATTTCTTAACTACCTCTTAACTAAATTATCTTTCCTGAAACAAAGTAATTCCAATATTGTCAATTATCTTGTGGCATTAATAATGTTTCATTAATACTATAAAGGCAACAATCAAAAAGCCAGACTATTGTAGTTAAATCGAATGTCTCACTAAATATAGTGAGACTGACTCACTGCATGTACTGTTCTAGCACCCATGGCAAGTACTCTATAAATTAATTTTTGTTCATTACACTTTTATCCATTAATTTTTTTTTGTGTTACATTTCTTGTAACCGTTGAACATTTCAGCCAATTTCATCATGCACTGTAACTCCACATAATATATTGTATTCTCTTAAACCATTTGTTTTGAGGTAAATACAACTGTGCTGGGTGAAGTCCAGTGTTAACATCCTGCTGTTAAAATACAAATGCTTGAGCTGAAGATTTCTTGTTTAAACTGCAAGTGCAGCTACTGTCCTGCTGGTTTACATTATTTCCTGCTGGTTCACATTATTTCTTCATGCAGACTCTCAGTCCTTTAGAAAAACCTCGAAACCCTTTACACCTGAGACACTTCTATGATTCTACTACTTCCAAGGTAGCAACTTAATTTTCTACACTTCTTTGACCCAAAACTAACTGGGTTCTCCTTAGACCTGTTTATTCATAAGCAGTGGGTTTTGCAATGCAGACGGTATTTGGTCTTTGCTTAGAGTTGACCAAATTGTTATTCTGAAACAGTGGGGCCAAAACACCTAAAGATTCTGTGCAGCTGATACAAGTTGCATATTGCAGAGTTTATTTGGATATATTTTTTTTGGGGGGAGGGGGAAAAAAATCCCAAAACCTAGCAATAGCAAAAGGAGAGCAAGGAATATTTCCTGAGCTGATCCCCACACTAAAGCATTCCCTAAGATCCACGATTAACTTTGCCAGCTGACTGGGCTATCAGAAGTTTCTATTTCTTGCTATTCTCTACCATGTGAGGGTTTTTAAGACTTTAATGGAGCAAGGCATGCCCTGAGCAGACAGAAAATATCAGAAACTGAAGGGTGGCTTTTTTTCTGCTATACTAAGCAAAAATTTAAAATTAAGTTCCGACAGCTACAGACATGTACATTTAAATGAGCAGACTTGTAAGGGACAGTAAGGAAATGTAAAATAAAATACTCTTAGTTTATTTAAAACCTGGGAAGCTACACACAATAACTCCTACTAGAACAAGGATTTACAGGATGATGTTTCCCAGACTCACCTTTTAAAGACTTCAAGTGCTGCACAGCCATCCGTAGCACTGTGAGCTTGTCTAGCTTTCGGGCCATGGGATTGCACTGTGGTATCATGGCAGACAATTCCTCTATCAAATTATTCATTTTGTCTCTTCTTCTTTTCTCTGTCTGACTGTGAGCCTCTCTACGAAGAAAAATTATTTTTAAAGAGTGATGTAGGACACATGATTGTCCCCATAATACTCAATTTCATTTTGGGAATGGGACTATCACCAGTACTACTGCACTGAAACAGTTTTTCATATGCTACTTGTATTGGACAATTGAATTGGATTCACTTCAACAAACATAAAATGGTTCCAATAATAAGGGGAAATACTGAGGAGAGATATCTCAAGCAACAATTTGATTATATTTGGCAGGAACAAGATGTTATGAATATTTCTAAAAGTTAAACCCTTCCTGTGCCCCTTGCCATGCAAGTGATGACTTGGACACCTCAGTGTATCCCAGAGAACGCTTGATGTCATTGGGAATCAATGAAAGACATTCCTGCTCCCACCTCTGCCTGGCCTGTGTAACTAAGACAGGGTGTTCATTCTGCTGCCTTTTAAGAAACCCCACAGCAATAAACATTACTTTTCCACATGCTTCTAAGAGATGGAGTGGAAACTAAAAAAAAAAAGGGTGTGCCTCATGTAAATGACCAGAAGGATCTTAGAAAGCTTTCCTGATAATGTGGTACAAAGGCTGTCTCAGGTTTCATCTCTTGGTAAGCCGGTCAAGAACTCAGCCACAGAAAGAGCTTCTCTTCTCAGCCAGTTTTCATCAGGAAACTCCTTCTAGGGCAATGGCTGCACATCACAAGTGCATTTATAGCTCAGGTCACCTTTTCTTTACTTCTTTCTGGTGCACTATGCCAGCTTTTCAGCCCACCTCCTCCCCTCTAACACCCTCCAGCAGATCAAGGAAAGTTTCATTCACTCTCTTCCTCCTTACCCAGAAGACAAGCCAGCCACTCAATTAAAGCCCAAATGATTTTTCTTTCTGATTGAGGCCAGACACAGTAGTATAGTTATGCAAAATGAGGAATAAGTTTTGGTTAATTGATCTCCAAAACTTTTCCTTGTAGGCATGCTGCAACAGAAGCTATTAAAGGCAATAAAGTTAACTACACCTGGCCTGTTGAGAAAGAACAAAGTACAGTTTTAAAGATCTACCTGAATACTATTTTAATTAAAAAAAAAAAAAAAAGCTTTCACCTCACAACTAATTCTGGGCCATTCTACCAAGCATTCAGCTTTTCTCTCTCAAAAGCTATTGATTAGATTTAATTTTTTGGGTTATATTAACATCTATGGGTTCACCCAATTCTTTCTTTATGTCAGGTAAGAACAATCAAGTAATATCCTGGGTATGCTCCTTGACCTGTGAACTTCAGGAAGACAGATACATGCATTCCAGGAAAGGGAACAACCTTCCACACCTCTGAGGGTCAATAAGGAATTATAAAAAACTGGTCAGGTGGGTGCAGAAATTCAGGGGATGACTGAATGATAGAAAAAGCCTTCTGTTGCTTGCCACAGCCACAAAGGCAAAGGGAGAAAAGCAGGTTCCACAATAAGCTAGAGACAAATAATACCGGAAGGAGATAACTGATAAGCAAACCTCCAGACACCTTTGTACTGATTCTTTTTCCCTCCAACTAATACACCAAAAAGTAAGGAAAAAAAATTAACAATACCACATAGAAGCCATTAAAGCAATGTACTACAATCTTATAGAGCAATCTGAGACACTCAGTGAAGAAAAAATAATTTTGAAGTGAAACTGTAAATATATCTTGGAACATTTTAGTTTCTTTAATTTTGTTTCAATTACAGGAACACTTCATAATTACTAGCTAGCATACTATATAAATAATACTTCTGACAGTATGCTGAGTGGATGATGTATTTCTGGTTTGACATCTCTGTTCACATGAAAAATGAAAGACTTATTTTTAAATCAACTTTACAGCACAGCTCTGGTTTTACTACGTGGTTTGTCTGTAGTTTAAAATATTTGTTTGGCTGAACTGTGGTCACACAACATTTCAAATCTTGCAAGTGCTCTAAGTGAATTTCAGTTTATGTGACTTCAAAGTTCAATGGCAAAACTTGAATAATTCCCTACACAAAAGCTTGTTCTAGAACAAGAAATCTTTGTTGTGCTGTAGCCAAATCCATTTCCATGTGGAATAAATTCTAAATACCTCCAAAGGCAGACAAATCCAGAAAACACAATTCTCAAATTCATACAGATGAAGGATCAGCTCCTTACATGACTTGAGTGTACTGCATTTAATTCTCATCTTAAAAGCTTCAACCTAATGTTTTTGCTAAACCATCTGAGATATCCTGCAGCAACTTTTACCAAAATTATTAGCAAATAAAATCCTCAAGGAGGCTTTAAAAATTACTATACATTTAGCAAGGAAAAGGAAAAGCTTACTGTTAAATGTTTGATAAAGTTTTAATGAATGTTATCCACAAACTCATATTTTACTATTGTGAATTTCAGTCTTCAATAGCAAAACGTATTTCTATTGAAAATGAGTACCTGAAATCTTTTACTTTAACATGTTCTTCATCTTCACTCCTAGAAAAAACAAGATAGAGTTTTACATTACATATTTAATACTAGGCACTTCTTTCCCCCAACAAATTCCAGAAGATAGAAAAATGCTACAAATTTACTGTGGCTTCAGCAAAAGCAAACCCACAAAATCTCTGAACCATAACTGACCTAGCAAGTGATGCATAACAGAAAGAGACCAGAGCACAACTGGCAATATTCACAGTTGTGTGAACATATTAAAGGGATGTTTCATAATTATGGGGCTTTTTTTTTTATTCTGGAGACAACAACATTACTGGAACACACAAATAACTTATTTCTTTGTTTAAAGTTTTATAAGTTATCTATTTATGTTTTTATTTCTCATCTCTTACTGTCAAGTTATAAAATAAGCAGTCCTAAATTACATTTTAAAAAACCCAAAAAACTAAGCTATTTCCCATACCCTACAGCAATGACTGGGAAGTCATAAAGTAATAAAATTGTAAATGAAACACAGTCTTAAATGTCTGTAGCACAATAAACACTCTGCAACAGGAAACTATAAAGGATGATTCAAACAAGGGCAATGAGCTTTTCTTTCCCTATGCCCACTGCACTGTTCCCCACTCTTTGTGAAGAATTCATGGCCTTGGTACCATGAGGATCAAGAGGAGAGGCCAAGCAGGCAGTGGGTGTCTCCCATGAGAAGATGGAAGCAGGAGGATCCTTGGAGATTACAGCTTCAGGAAAGGTGCCAAAAGCTGCTGCCTCCTGTAACCAAGCACTGAACCCAGTGAGGATCCAGAAGCCAAATTAACAATGCAGAACCTGGGAATTCACTGGAACCCAGCAATCTTCTAGACAGTCTGAGAAACCCAAACACAGGAGGGGGTTTGGCTCACTACACACCAAGACTTCCATTCACTGAAATTGTTTCAGATTTAGACGAGTTAGCAATAACTAATATTGTCCTTCCATTTTAAAATAAACTTACCAGAAATATCTATATACTGCGATTCCAACAGAATTTACATTCTCTGACCATAAGAGAAGAGGTAAGAAGGAGCCAGACCAGCTGCAATGCAGCATGTGCCCTATTAATTAACTTTCCTTCTCCCTCAGGAACTCCACTTGGGGAAAAAATCTAGCACAAATTTGCTGCTCAAGCAATCAGTCCTAGCCTTCAATGGATTTTTATAGCCTCTGTCCTAACAGCTGTGGTGTTGCTGATATGAATAGCTAAATTAAAACCACCTTGACTACATGAACAGAGGGTGAAATTCTACTTTGTGGCTATAATGTGGGTATATTTAAATGGTACTATAAAGGACAGAATGGGTATCAATCAGTAAAAATAAAGAATACCAGATTTTCTCTACTTTCTCAATTGATTTATTAAATATATTTCCCCATTTCTTCTAAAATGAAGCAAATGTTTTAAAGGCAGAAAAAGAGGGTTTTTTAGTTACACTTTCCATGATGAGCACCATGGAAAAAATCCACAAAGAAACAACCAATTTAACCCCAAAGAAAGATTTTTACACTACCCTTTAAGCTATGTACCAAAGAGCGGCTTCCCTGCAGAAAGGCACCTGGAGGTGCCAGTTCAAGGCAGTCAGGGGGCAAAACACATCCTGGGCTCATCAAACACCAGATATGGCAAAGAGGTGATTGCCCTGCTGTACTCAGCACTGCTGTGCCTTCACCTGGAATATTGTGTGCACTTTTGGGCCCCAGAATGTGAGAAGGTGTTTGGTGAAGATGGGAAGGTCCCTGAAAGAATTCAGAGAAAGGCAACAATGATGAAAGGGATAGAAGGAATGTCCTGTGGGGAGTGGCCAAGGACTCCTGGTTTGTCTAGTTTGCAGAGAAGGAGGTTGAGGCCACCTCCTTGCTCTCTGCAGCTTCCTGAGGAGGGGAAGTGCACAGCGAGGTGCTGAGCTCTTCTCCCAGGTATCCAAGGACAGGACACAAGGGAATGGTTTAAAAGCTGTGCAGGGGAGGTCTAGACTGGACATTAGGAAGCATTTCTGTGCCAAGAAGGTGGGGAAACACTGGAACAGGCTTCCTGGAGAGGTGGTCAATGCCCCAGGCCTGTCAGTGTTGAAGAGGCATTTGGACAATGCCCTTTGCAATGCCCTTTAACCTTTGGTCAGCCCTGAAGTGCTCAGGCTGTTGGACTGGACAATCATTGTAGGTCCCTTCCAAGGGAAACAATTTCCCCAAGGGAAACAATTCTATAAAAACACCGCATGGCTACTTAGAAACAAATATTACCCAAGTAAGGTATCTTTTTCCAGATACAGAAATAAGAAAATGCAACAAAGTAATCATGTAATTAACAACCCTCCTGGCACATACATTCCACGAAGGGTTTGCTTACGCTGCATAGCCACCTTGTAACAGCATTATTTTAACACAGTTATTATAGATGTAATTTTAAAAGCACCTTAAAAGGTTAAAACAACCAACAAAAATGTTTACATTCACCAATCCTGGAAGAATATGAGAATATTTCCTTCGCCTCCCTAAGTCTTCTTATTGAACTGGCACTTTTCACTCCTTCCCATTCTAAACTTCAATACTAACAAGTTTGATAAGAGCATCATCTTAGAAAGAACTATCAGGAACCCTTAACATTGAATGGACCTGTCAATCCTATTCCTTAACAAAACGTTTATCACCTTGTGCTGTACACAGACCTGCCCTGGGATGAAGCACTCCTCAAGGAACCCCACGGCTCATCTAGACAAACAGCAAAGTGTGACAAGTTCACAGAACTCAAACCAGAAATGGATTCATTAATAAAAAGTACCTTTTCTGAGGATCACCATCAACTTCAACTGTATCCCTGCAGAAACAGATCACAAAGTAAGTAAAATGGAGTTTGAAGCCCAACAAGATGACTTGATAGACCCAAAACACCAGTCACAGAAAAAATTTAATGGTAATTCCACTTGATTGGTTATTTTCAGCAAGATCATTAGTCCTAGAATCTAATTAGTAATTTTTATTAGCCAGTACTTTTTCAATTAATTTTTCAACTTGGACAATAATTTTTTTTTATCAGAGAGATCCAAATTTCAGGGAAACATTACTGAGAAACCAACACTTTTACTGAATAGGTAAGAATCAAAAAGTGATACTGAAAAAGAATGGAGACTATTTTTTCCCTCCAGAAACCAACATATTGCTGGAGTTTTCAGTTATCCACATGATACACTTGACTCTCCAAGTTGGCAATCACATCAACACCCACAGTACAGCTACTGCAGATCAATGGACTACATATGGGAGAAGCAGTGATTAAAGAGCTTTAATAATCACAAATACATGTAAATCTCCTTTTCCCCACCTTTTTAAACATGGATATTCTGCACTAGTTTAGAGATAGTTGCAGAGCACTACACCTGCCCCTTGTGTCCCTTCTGCCTGATTTACACAACTTTGAACACATCACTTTTTGGTTAACTGGCATCTGTTTGGCAATTATAGAACAGGATAAAACAGTTGACAGTGTCCCCTCAGCAGTCAGGTATGACCCACTTGAAAAGAATGAGCCCTACAAGAGGATAGTCCCCATTTTTAGGGCACGGGCTGGCTGTCTCCACATTTAAGGAAATGGCTGCTCTGGTCACTGAAGCAGCAGTTCTAGATTAAACAATTCAACCAGTAATCTTGTCTCATGCTTGAAGGTAAAATTCTAGTATGTGCCTGGGAAATGTCAAGGAATTTAAGAATTTGCTTTTACTAGTAGGCAAAGAAGGAAAAAAAACCCCTAAAAATTAGGATTGAAATTTCAGCATTCGAGACACATTATCCAAACACTTCAGGCCAGGAATTGGCATTACAGAATCCTCCAAACATCCCTTGGATTTAAGGATTATTTTTTCTATTTTTAATAATTGAGAACTGTCAAAGAACACATTTGGAAGACATTGTAAATGTAATGGTAATGAACAAAGAAAAGAGGATTAGAAAGGAGGGAGGAAGAGGAAAAGGAAAGACAGCAACCACGTTGCACAAACAACAGACAAATGTCTCAGATTTAGGTTGAGACACGGAGGTTTGATTCACTTACTGGTTATCAGAATCACTTCCCTTGCGTTTCCTCGGGATGTCAGGCAGGGCAGCATTGAAAGCCATGGTGCTGGCAGCCTTGGGGACCGGATTCATGAGGCTGGGCCCTCCGCAGGCCACGCACGGGCTCCCATCCACTGAGAACTTGTCTGGCAGAGAGAATAAAGGCTCAGTGTCCAGCAAGAGCTGCAGCACTCTGCATCCACTCTCATCCTCACTGGGACTAAAAGTTGCCTGCGTGTGGCTTCTGTGTCTCTGACACAAAGAGCCAGGGTTGCACTGCCACAAGCCAAGTCCAGCAAAGAGTGCACACCTTCCCACAGTGCTGCAGTGATCTCACCAACACAATCAACACACCAAGGCAATATAGAACAGCTCTCCCCTCACACAACCCTTGCACTTCATTCCCCCCCCCCCCCCCCCCGCTCAAACATCCTGCTGCAAGACCACCAGCTGTGCCATTTGTCAGCAGATCAAAATATTGTGGCTCAAACAAAATGAAAATTAAAAATACATTGTGAACTGTTTTTTTACAAGTGAGATATCTAAAAAATGGAAGTTTGCTATAATCATATTCCTGACACAAAATCCACAATTACACAGAACATCTGCCATGGAAGTTGGAAGAGTCTCAAAAACTTGTCAAGTTCCCTTCACAATCCTCCTCTTAAGGAAAACTGTTGTTTCTGGGAAGGACAGAAGAGAAGTCACAAGCCAAAGCAATCCTAGCAACCTAGTGGGAAAAGAGAACAGTCTCAAGGAACATGAGCACAGTTTTTCTGTCTCAATGCAGCTATCACAAAGAATCACCCAGCTGATGTTTAGGCAAAGAGCCAGAATTAACTCTGCTTCAGCAAATGCAGGAACTCCTTTAGGCTTCATGTGCCAGTGAGGACAGATGAGAGATGAAGAGATGTCATTTAAGGAAGTGAGCATCTCCTGCTTCTAGCAGGGAGCAAAAACCAAGAGGATTACTTTGAAAATCCAGCAAGAAGAAAATCTGGACAATTTCTTGTGAGCCTTGTCTCTTTTTTTTAGCATCTTATCTTTAGATGTAAAGATAAGATTTTGTTTGCAAAAATGTAGAAATGTGCAAAAACAATGATACAAAGGATATTTTTTTCCCCTCTTAGATGTAAACACATCTCACACCAGAAAAATGACCTTCTAGGTTTTCATTTGGTGTTGGAATACAGGTCTGGAGAGTTAAATGAAAATAGGCTAATACTCCAACAACAGCTTGCCTGGTCTTCCACTAATCCTCTCTCTATCAAATCAGACAACACAAAGTCAGCCCCTGTTTTATTTTAGAAAGCTCTTTAACTCACGAAGTCACACAGGAAGTTTCAAAAAAAAGAGGTGGAAACAAAGAATCAACAAATATGTAAAAAATAAGTGACAACCTTTGGGACATCTGTGACAGCAAGAAAATCTAGTTATTTCAAATGCACATCACATTCAAATTAAGGATGTTAAAAATATATTAAAGAAATTACATTATAAATACTATAAGTACTTCTATAAGAGTGGTAGATGTCTGAAATATTTTTATGACGAGTCTCCTTAAGTCTCATTTTATATTTCTGTTATTAACACAATTCCAAAACCAACAAAAAATGCTGACAGATCCAAAGGATCTGTTTATTTAAACTGAGCAGTTTTAATTTGCCCAGGTCAGAGCATCCTATAATTCCTGATTAAGCTATTGAAGTATAATCAGTCTTGATGAATATTCATAAAAGAGTACTTACTAAACAGCAACCTACATGGTTCCAAGACCAGAATGCCTTCAGCACAACAGATCCTTTCGTCCTGGAATAAAGCAGGACAGCACAGACCCACTGACCTAAATACTGCTCTGCACACAGATGGCCAGCCTGCTTTCCAAACACTTCCCTTTAAAGGAACAAAATCCAAGGCCTCTTTTACAGGTTTTCCAATTTCTCTTCAATATTATTAAACAACTAGGGTTTTTTCCTCACACCCAAGCAACAATTTCTGAATACTGCACTTATCACTTTTACTAACAACACCCATTTTCATTATTCTTAAGTGAGAAAACAAAATATATTCAGATTACCAGTAACAGTGACCTATTAAGAACATCCACACTACAATTATTAGGTGATAAATAGAATCCTTAACACTATTCCTGGGACAAACTAAATGCCAGTATGATGGGTGGCTGATCTTGGACAAAAATGTAAGGTTGAGAATCTGTACTGATCCCTGACATGCTCAGCATGCAGCTTATAGTCTTTATATATATATTCCTAAAAAAACCATGAACCAAACCCAAACCCCCATCAACAATGCAAAAGAAAATAAACAGAGAAATAAATTTAAAGCTTCAGAACAACCAAGCATAGCTGAACAGTGATTATGTGGAGTTTAACAGAAGTGAACAAATCTTTTTAATACCTATCACTCACTGAGCAAGAAGTGGGCAGAAACAGCTCCTAAAGCCAAGGTAGCTTTGAGAAGTCAGGAAGGGTGATGGAAAATAATCTCTGAGGGTTCCATAAGAGCCATCATTATGATACTGGGTGATTCCAGGGCGCTCACTCTCTCCCTGGAGTGTCCCAACCTTGTGTAGGCTGTGCTGAAAGATTTCTTTCCCTCTCTGGCTACACCACTTTGGGAGAGCTGAATAAAATATTGAACAATCTTTAGGTTCACAAAGAGAATGGTCTGGAATGTACCCCAATAACCAGGATGGGCTCCTATGATCAGAAAAAGTTGGATTTTTACCTGTCATTTGAGCACCTGGCTGAATTTCTTATTCTTGCATTTTCTGTTAATATTTTCATATCACTGGCATCACAAAAAATGCCTCTAAACACACATGAAGCAAACTGAAATAATTCCCAGTTTCATAGCACACATGCTTCATGAGAAATAATATCTAGAAAGACCAATCTTTATAACAAGTGGATGTTTCTATAAAACCAAAATCATTAGTGAATTCTAAAACTAGAAACAGTTTAAGTCAACTAGAGATGTTTTGTTTGACTACCCTAAAGGCTGTTATTCACACTAGTCTGGCTTGCAAGCCAAATAAAATTCCAGCTGAGAAATGACATTTTTATTACTGTTGCTAATGCCCTGGAGTATTGATAACCAGATTTTAATGGCAAGTGAACAGTTCCTCAAATACATGTCTATTATAATCTATGTCTGTCTCTCAGCATTAAGCCTATATGCTTACCTATATTAAAAATCAAAAATATTTTTAAAGTATATTATGCACATTGGGACAGATTAAAATAATGAGAATAATACAGGAATTTCTCCACCGGAATTATTCCCTCTGTGAAAAAGCAAAGACCATCCAAACAGTACAAACACATATGAAAAATAGCTCCTTCCCAGTAAGTGTAAGTGAAATGAAAAAACTGTTAGTTGAACACTCATTTTAGTGTATTTCATAACTGGGCAAACAAAATATTTAAGGGATGGTTATCAATACATACTTCTCATAACAAGAGCATCTCTTGTGTTTTTTCTACATGGAAAAGAAATAATAATTAGAGTCCCCAAGGGGCTGGCAAAGAAGGGAACAACTGCCAAGGAGCTGCATGAAACTGATGTTTGGGAGGAGATACAAAGACAAACAAAATCAGCCATATTCCTGTGTCAGCAAAGTTTGTGTCAGTCCCATGCAATGCATTGAGAAACAAGGCTTGGGAGACTCCACAGTTTTACAATTACTGACAATAATATTTTCTAATCCCATGCCACATTCCTGAGCTGTTTTGACTACCAACAGTTTTAAGGTTTTCTATTCCTAAGCAAACACAAGCTTTAAGAAAAGGTTTATGGCCAAACTCCACCAGCCATAAAAAGGGAAATTCATGTGAACCAACAATGATGTCCACATCTGACGTAGCCATTCTGGACCCTCTTGGAGGGAGAAAGACATTTCTAGGGTGATTCATCTCTCCCCAGAATAGATTCCTACATTTGGCTAGATGAAATAAAACAGTTCTAGGGTGATTCATCTCAATCTAAAATAGATTCCTCCAGTTGGTTAGATGAGATACAGCCCAAGAGCCTATCTCTAGTCAGTAATTACACAGGGACCAAAGGAATTGCCTCAGACTTGGACATCTAAAGATGAGTGAGATGAAACCCACCCCAAGTACAGAAATATCACACCATTATTAAACCTAAGAGCCACAGACAGCACCTGTTTGCATCACATGCAACAAGTTCAAGCCCAAGACAGGCTTTCCAAATTATGCACTACCTCAACACCACCCACCCCTAGCAGGGTTAGCTTTTCTGTCTAGGTTTGCAGGATACATATTAGCACTCCAAAAATCAGCAGGAAGATACAAGTCATGTAGTATTAATAAGTTAATAAATTAATTAAAAGAGCTGTCAGTCAGCCCTCATTTATTAGCCAGTTTAAAACAGAACATCCAAATTCAGCTACCAAGATATTACACTAAAATGGGCTTGAAATAAAATATCATTAAAGAAGTACATTTATAAAGCTTATGGTGACACTTTGCATAGTCTGGGAATAAGCAAGACTTGGAGAAATGTGGTAGCTCTGCAGCTAACTAAATTAATAATGTGTTAACACTGGCACAACCTTTCCAAAAATAAGGAACTTCTAATCCAGCTTCCTATTTTGAAAAACTTTCAAAGGAAAGGAGAAGAAAGAGGCTGCTTTGAATTCAGATTTCTAAGATCACAAATACCACAGACTACCAAAATGTGTATTTTCCAAAGGTATGTATGTGGTATGCACAAAACCCTCCAGCTAGGAATCTGAGCTCTGTCAGTTTTAAAGAGCTCCAAATTCTGGTGTAAGCCAGTGTGAAGTGGCACCTGAGGGTTGGGCAGCCCAGCCAGAGCAGTTCCTTTTAGACTGTAAAGTTCTGTCACAATCAACATAGTTTTTTGGTGGGGTTTATTTTTGTTGGGTTTTTTTTGTGGGTTTGTTTGTTTGGTTTTTGGTTGGTTGGGTAGGTTTTTTTGGTTGTTTGGGGTTTTTTGGTTGTTTGTTTGTTTGTTTTAAGATGTGAGACAAAGCATCTCTGTTGTGAGGAAAGGCTGAGGGAATTGGGATTGTTCAGCCTGGAGAAGAGAAGGCTTTGGGGTGACCTCATTGAGGCCTTGCAGTGCCTGAAGGGAACCAACAGGAAAGATGGAGAGAGACTCCTGACAAGGGCCTGCAGTGACAGGACAAGGGGGAATGGCTTCACACTGATAGAGGCAAATAACTCCACACCATGTAAATTGTTTTATTTTACTGTGGAGTTAAATTTTTAAACTTTTAGTTTATTTAGTGAATTCTTGCTGCAGATATTCATTAGTGAGTGTGACAGTGACACACACAGCCTGCACACGTACAGGAGTGTGTGAGAAAGAAAGTTACAGGTGCTGTGACATCAGCTTAAGGTCCTGCACATCTGAACACCTATAAAACAAAGAACTATATTTTCTACACATAGCTGAGAGTTGTACTAAAAATTCTTTGAATTTATTTATTTCAGACCTTTAAAACAGGCCATGAAAAGCATTTTCAAACTTACAGCAAGTCTGACATCAAGCTCATCACCTGCATTACCTCTTATTGAAACCTGGGACAACAATCTTTGGAATGAAGTTCTGAAAACAGTAGAAATGTATGGACTAAAGCAGCTTATTCTTTCCCCAGATTTTATAAGCATGTGCAATGCAGGAGCAAGATACAGAGAATTCAGTAATGAAAGCATCTTATGAACAACACTATCCAGAGAATAAACTCTTCTATGTTAAGAACATTGGATTTAGTTTTAATCTCACAAAATGAAAAAAGGAAAAAAATTAGAACACTCTGAATTACATACATATAAATCAAATAATAACACAGGCAACTGATTGCTCTCTGCATCTATTTTTACTCATTTTCATCACCTGGAAGAGAAGCAGTCAAAATCACGACTTACCAGTTAAATGACACATTTACTTAACAGACTTCAAACAAAAAATATTTGGCCAAATTTATCAGTGTATTAAAAAATAAAATAAGGCAGGAGCCAGCTACTGAAAAGATCCTCCCCAAGGCCTGGAAAGGGTACCCTGCTTTCCCAGCCACTTTCATGTTTGCACCAGGTAGAAAGCACTGATAGGAATCGGGAGTCTCATATATCATAGCTCATTTCTGGGAAAAACCAACAAACAAAGAACAAACCACAAATCCTCTCCAATTATATACTCCTAGAAAATGGTGGATAGTTGTTTTCCTGTAAGTTTTGGAATCATATGATTGCAAAATGCTGAGTCCTGTCAAGTCAGCTGCAGAACTTCCATGGTTTTAGCTGGCCCTGCAGTCCAAACAGGGAATTTTCAAAAGTTCACAATTATTCACTTCCAAAATCACCCACCAAATTATTTCTTCTTACAATGAATTTGGTTCTTGGATGTGAAACATCCAAGAGTTAGAGTTTGAGTTTAGAGTTTGTTTTTCATAATGTGCAAATGCACCAACAATAAGGTGTACACTCAAGTGAAAAAAAAACCCTAAAAACTACTAGGCAGGTAAGTTTAGTGTGGCCATACCCCACAATTTAGATACTTTTGTCTTAAAAACAAAGAAGCCCAAAACTTGTTTCTTTAAAATCCACTAAAGGAACAGGTATAAACATAGGCAGCAGAAGAAAGCAGGGATGGGGGCTAATCTCACAATAAAACATGAAAGCCTATGGTTCACTGCTTTCACAAATCTACTTGTAAATGGAAATGCCTGTGCATTTGGAGGTTTCTTCATCTTGATGATTTTCTCTCCTCTCAGTATATGCATGATATAGAAACAATGTATCTTAAGTTTTAAGCACAGTTGAGCAGACTGCAAAAACGCTACCAAAAAAACCCCGCCACCACCACCGCTGTTCTCAAACACTACATTATTTGCCACAAAATTTTACAACAGTATTTAAACAATCAAGCAGCACAGACAGAAAAACGTCAAGGATTTGAGACAACAAGGATCCCCACATACATTAAAGCACACATAACCCAAGAGGCATTTAGAAAACAACTACTAAACCTAGAAGAACTGGTGCTAACTACGCAGAGCTGCAGGGATGGCTCAGGAGGGAACGGACCATTTGTGTTTCCCCACACCCCGTGCAAAACGCTCCCTTCTACTCGTTTCCAAGCAGGAACACGAGCAGCAGCTGGCAGTTTACAACCAGCCTTGATTTAGTATCAGAAACTTATGATCAAAAACATGGAAAGATCAAACCCTGGTCGCCATACAAGCGTGGGCACACAGAGAAAAGTCAGAATCACTATACCTAAAATACTAAATCATGTTTATCTACCAAAAAAAAAAAAAAAATCATACTAGAGTTTTAGGAATGCAAGGCTACGTGTGTACCAGAAACAGAGAACTACGAACTTAGTTTAAAAAAAACCAAAACCCCACCCCCCCAAACTCCCAGATTTTTAGGGCACATGGCATCAGTATGATGCCACATCTGTCACAGCAATACAGCACAGTGACCATTACACAGGCAGATACCAAGAGGACGGTGCCAGGCTCTTATCACTGCTGCCCAGGGACAGGTCAAGAAGCAATGGACAAACTAAACACAAGAAATTCCACCTCAGCCTGAGGAAGAACTTCTGCACGCTGAGGGTGGCAGAGCCCTGGAACAGCTGCCCAGGGAGGGCCTGGAGTCTCCCTCTCCGGGGACATTCCAGACCCACCTGGACACGCTCCTGTGTCACCTGCTCCAGGTGACCCTGCCTGGGCACGGGGGTGGACTGGACCATCTCCAGAGCTCTTTTCCAACCCCATTCCGCGATTCTGTTTCCGTGTGGGCGCTCCAGGTACCTCCACTGAACTCCACCGAGCGGGAGCAGCGAGCCAGGAGCGCCCAGCGGGGATGAGCCACAAACGCGAGCGGCCCCGGAGCGGCACCGGGCACAGGAGCGGCCCCGAGCGCCCTCACGGAAGGACGGCAGTGCCCCACGGGCACCAGCCCCACAACAACACCCGCCCGTGCCACATCACCGGGCCGGGCGGGCGGACAGACAGACAGACACAAACAGGCAGACACACCCCACACACGGCACCCGCCATCGCCCCCCACGCACGGAGCAACGCGCGACAGGGGCGAGGGGGACGGGGCGCGCACCGCCCGCTCCTCGGGCGGACCCGCTCCCACCTTCCGCCGCCCGCCGCTCCTCCTCGGCGCCCTCGGCGCTTCCCGCTCCTGCTTCGGCCATGGCGGGCGGCCCAGTGCCCCGCTCCACAGCGCCCCCCGGCACCGCCGGCATGCAGGGGGTGAGCTGAGGTGAGCAGAGGAGGAGCCGCCGGCGCCGGGGAGGAACCGCGGGCTGCCCCGCCAGCCGCCCCTCAGCGCCCCCGCCCCGTCATGTTCCCGCCCCGGCCCCGCGCCGCCTCTCGCGAGAAGTGCGGCGGTGGCGGCGGCGCCGCGCTCCCCTCACGGCGGCGCCGCGGGTCGGGCTCGGTCCCCGGCGTGCAGCGAGCCCAGAGCTGCAGGGACAAGTGCAGTAACTACTCGAGAGACACAGCGATGGCTTATCTCAGAGCTGCACAAGCCTGGGTGCTCTGTGCTGATACCGCAAATAAAGCACCTACCGCCGGGCTTTTCATGCCATTATTTATACACGGAAATTCAGAGTAAGTTTCCAAGCACAGCAACTCTTTTAGGTTTGTTTAGGATTTTCCATCTAAGTTTCCATGCAGCCGACTTCTATGCATGTCTTCACCTGGGCATGGTCTTTTTGACATACAGACGTGATGGACCTAGAGTATTTTGCCAAGTTAGCAATGTATATATATACAGACATACATCAACACTGATTTACTACATCCTTAAAACATGTTAGTTCCAGGATGTCCTTGAGTAAGGGATGCTGGCAGCTGCCTCTTCCACTGGTTAGATCTCCATTCTTGCTGGTTAGGCTTGGAAATATACAAAGATCTTGCATGAAAGAATATCCTGACTTCTCTTGACTTATTCCCCATCTTGCAACGCTTGTGCTGGTGCCCTGCCCGTGTCCCGGGTTGGGCAGGGCTGGTGTTCCTTTCTCTGGGTGCTCTACAGAGGATGCTTCATCCGAGGAAGTGTCAGGATCTTGGAATAATTTTGTTTGGCAGAGGCCTCTGTGAGTGGTCAGAGAGCAGTCCCATCTGTCAGTGAGAAGTAGCATAAAATAGGGATAACTTTCACAAGTGAGCTGAAGTGTGTGAGCAGAGCCATAGCTGGTTTTTGGCAGTACCAGGAGCACAGTTCTGAAGTGAACCTGCCCATCATGGTGCTCTGGTTCACATCCTGGAATGTGAGTGAATGAGGGTGTGAGTGAGGGATGTTCCTTAGGCACAGAGACCTCAAGGTGCACCTGTAAAAGATTAGTGTGTTCCAGCTATTCCTAGGCATTCCTTCCCTCCAGCAGATCCCACTAGAGCCAGTCTGTGAAATGAAATGAAACCTCTACAACACAAATGGACCTCAGCAGTGCCTCCGTCACTGTCCTGCTCCGTGTTGGTGCAGCCTGTGCCCACTCAGTTCCACTTGCAGCTGTGACAGAAGAGGCTTTTGCTCAAGCACACAAATGCTGTGTGATTGATCCACAGCCATCTCCATGGGCTGGACAGGTGCTGCTTCTCTCTGTCAGGACACCGCAATATAAGAAAAATCTAAAGCTCTCAGAGAATGTCCAAAGTAAGGTTATGGAAATGATGCTGAAGGGCCCGGAGGGGAAGCCACACACGGAGCAGCTGAGGGCACTTGGTCTGTTCAGCTGGAGAAGAGCAGACTGAGGGCAGAGCTCACAGCAGTTCTGCAGCTTCCTCACGAGGGGAAGAGGAGGGGCAGGCCCTGATCTCTGCTCTGTGTGACCAGGGACAGGACCCAGGAATGGCTGGAGCTGGGTCAGGGGAGGGTCAGGGTGGGTATCAGGGAAAGGTTCTTCCCCAGAGGGTGCTGGGGCACTGAACAGGCTCCCCAGGAATGGTCACAGCCCCAAGGCTGCCAGAGCTCCCGGAGCATTTGGACAGCACTCTCTGGGATGCACAGGGTGGGATTGTTGGGGCGTCTGTGCAGGGCCAGGAGTTGGACTTCAGTGATCCTTCCAACTCAGGATACTCCGTGATTCTATGAACTCAGGCACAAGGGAACCTAAAGTACAGATGGTGTTGCTCACCAGTGAGGCCAGAGCTGCAGAGTTGGTGATGTGAATGTGGAGGAAGCTCCTTCTGCAGGTGGTGTTCTCCCACTGTTCTGGGGGCTTTCCCCTGTCTGTTATTAGTAATGGGGATCCTGTGGAGCTGGCAAGATTAGCTGCAATACTTTGCAAAGGATATTTTGTTCTTTCATCATCAGTTCTAGTGGTCACTATCTAAGTTAAAATTTATGTCTTTAGAGCTGCAGACAAGGAATCAGGTTTTTCAGACCTGGGGGCAGACTCTTAAGATAAAAACACCCTTTGCTAAAAGTGAGTAAGAAAATGTGACTAAATACACATGAAAAGGCAGTGGGGATCGGTCTCTTCTCCCAAGTAAAAAGCGGCAGGATGAGAGGGAACAGCCTCAACCTGTGCAAGGGAAGGTTTAGATTAAATATTAGGACAAAATTCTTCATTGAAGAATTGGAAGTCTGTCAGGAAAGCGGTGGAGTCACCAACACCAGAGGTATTTAAAGCATGTATGGATGTGGCACTAGGGGATGTGGTTTAGTGGTGGATTTGGCAGTGCTGAGACTTGATGAGACTCAATGATCTCCAGGGTCTCCTCCAAGCAAAATGATTCTGTGATTCTAAGGGCTTGAGAAAGTAAATCCTCACAAGACACTGTGAACCAAATGCATTCGAACACCTATGAATTTTATGTAATGTGGTGGAAAATCAGCAACTCACCTGGTTAGGTAGAGTCGGGGGGGAAAAGAACCCAACCAGAAAACAAGGATGTGTTTTCTTCATAGCTTTCGGAGATGTAGGCAGAATTCACTTGTCTGAACTCCAAACTATACTTTTGAGGATGGTTCCTCAGACGCAATCCTGAACTCCATTCATGACATCTTTTATAATTGGAAGCTCCTAGCACATTTCCCATCTGATGTGGAAGCTCCTTGTCTCTGTGGGGGTGGGCAGCTTAGCATCTTGCCTGTGGCAGAGCCCAAGGGTTAGAGCACGTGGAAGGAGTGGGTGCATGGCTCTGATAGAATATTCCAGGGAAGAGGCCAGAGAATCGTGGCTCCCAGCTGGGGATGCTGCTGAAGAAATCCTTGGTACTTCTGTGACAGTCTTAATGCACACTTCTTCATAGGATGCTTCTTCCCCTTGGAAATCTGACTTTTCATTTTAGAGATTTATGTTCTATGCAATCCCACTGTTACTACTGCAAATACACACACACACACATATATATATATGTATGTATATCTCCATCATGATGGGTTCAGCTGGTCTTGCAGACTTTGCATTGAACAGAAGGAATTACAAACCCTTTCTGCCCTAAATGAAATAGAAAACAGAAAAACAGAAGGGAGATCTAAAAATCAGTTAAGATGCTGTTGCTGTCTTTGAGAAAACTGCTAGCATTAATGCACACTTATTTTATTCATATACCACAACTGATACCGAGAAAATTTTTTAGGGATTTATTCCCAGGAAGCTTAAATGTCATTTTTTGTCCTGCTAAAATAATGTCTTGCCCCAATTTTGAAGCTGGGAGCTCCCTCCTCCAGGTTTGCATCATCAATGGACACCCAAATGCTAAGGGGATTTCAGAAGTGAGTCAGCTACACTGACTGAAAATGTTTCAGGGACTCAGGAACAACAGAAAACTGAAGATGGCTGTTGTTATAAAGTTCAATGGGTTAAACATCTAAATAGTTCCCCAAAACCGCTTTAACAAGCTTAATAGCTAAACAGCTATTAAATACAAACTCTCTCCACATGGGAACATTAATGAGGACATCTAAAATCTTTGGTTTATTTTTTTTTAACTGACTCCCTAGAAACAGAACTACTGTACCTGATTCACATTTTGTTTCATATTTTTTAGTGCAGTTGCAATTCACTGCAGAAGTTTTTGGCACTAAGTCAGAAAATCAGATCAGTCTCTTGGCAGTATTTCTGCCTGTCGTGTTCCTCCTCCATGGTCAGTGTCATGTCAGCCAGCACTTGGATAATTCCTACAAACATAAAAGGCTGCCAGATCATTAGCACAGATCTGAGACATCATTTATTAGACTCGTTTCTTATTCAAAGGTGATGATTGGGCTCTTTGCTGAACCTTTAATACATTGACAGTAACTGGTGTTTATAGCACTGTTTGCCTCCAGTCTTGGCAGAGCAGGATCCCAGTTTATGTAAGGCACTGATTTTGAGTAGGCCACACTTGATATTTTTGCCCCATTTTAAGGTGAGCACTTTCTCTTGAGTAGCTTTCAGCAATAAAATAGGGAACAGAACACTTTATGTAACCCATAGATAGCCTCTTTTCTCCAAACAACTTATACAACAACGTGATAAAGGGGTAAAAATAACAATCAAACCTCAGGACAGTTAAATAATAGCCTGAGACTGAGCTGTTAAAGTGACTGTATTATTCCTCCTTTTTTCCTCTTCAGTCACATCCAAAGCATAGCATGTCTCAGCTGTTTCCCAGAACGTGGCAGATGCTGTCCCAGTGATGTGCATTTCTTTGTGTATTTGCTGGGGACAAGCTGGCCCCACACACACCTCACTCATGAGACCTGGGAGAGGGAACACTGGGAATCACACTCCCTTATTAGGGTCACTTGTGTTACTTCTCACAAAAACATCCCTGGGTGACTGCTCGGGGTGAGCCAGAGAACTTTTTTCTGCTGAAACTTAATAGCAGGAAACCGAAATGACCCAGCTTTGTAAGTCCAAACAGAGATTTTTCATAACCTTCTCTCCCAGAGCACAAATGTTTATGGTTTCCCCTCAGACCATGGTCTTATATGGCTGAAAGTACAGAATCAAGTGTGGTTTTGTAGAGGACATATAAACAAGTTAGCTAGTTACAAGAATTAAATTTTTTTAAAATCTATTTCAGTCTGTTATTTGTATTTTATTCTGCTTGAAGGTCACTGGATTACTTTTAAGGGCACCACAAGCAATTTACTGACTTTGCTACAAATTCTGTGTCTATGTATTGTAAAATCTGGTGTCACTTTACAGCAATATTTCTTCACCAAATCAGAGACTCTTTAGCTTCAAAAATTATATGAATAGCATAATCATACTGTCATTGGCCAATAGTAAAAATAAGCTCTTTAAAATTATTTGTGCTTAATAATTACTATGGAAGCCCCTCAAAGAAGCAAAAAACAGAAAAAAATATCAGGCTTCACTAGCAACGAACTGTCCTGTGCTGGCACAGTACTGGGAGCATGGATTATGTTCTGCAGTATCCAACTGGATTGTGACAGGGATATACTCTGGCCTTGGACATCTGGGAATCATGGACAAATTCCTTTCATGATAGAACAAGTTTAGCTTGAGAGGAGCATCTGAATCCTACTTGCTCTTCCTCTCTAATCTCAGTATTGGAGCCAGCAGGATGGCAATTTAGTGTGTGATTGTCTAACAAAATTAAAGGCAGTCAAAAGGATTAGCATTTTCCAAAGTGCCTGCTTAATTTTGGAGTCCAGGCCCGCAACGTTTTTGCCCACAAAATAATACACTTGCTTGTAAATCTCTTATCCCAAACTCCCTCAATTTGACAGTGCCACTTCTGATTTAAAAACAAAATAATCTTCAGTTTGAAATAGCTTTTTTGTTTCTGGCAGAAACTGGTAGTTTCTGAATGCCTAATGAGAGCCTAAAAGTGGCATTTACATAATTTGTACATTATTCAAAGTTTCCTCAAGGCATTAGTTTGATTTTGGTTATTAGAAACCAGGTAATATTGTCCTGTTTAACATCAGAATTCCCATGCGAGTTTCTCACCACTGTGCTTGAAGCCAAAAGGCCTCCTCTCCACACATTGCTTTTCAACCAGCTGAGTTGTATAAATAGAGAAACCTTTTTGTCTCATTTGTAAGGAGCACCAAAGCATGGCATCAGCAACCAGTTTGCTCTGAAGACCATCCCTGTTCCTGGTTTCTTTGGGCTTTAGATAGGGATCTTCTGCTGACGTCAATGGGAGTTGGATGAGACCTCAAAGAAAGCCTGCTGGACTGAAGATCTTGACGTGTGGGTCTAGATTGCCAGTGATTTCACCGTGTCCTGATCAAAAAAGTCACTGAACTTCTTATCTGATCATTCCCTAGTATTAAATAGAGACAGTGGAGTCAGAAGTAGAACTGGGGAAATGAAGTGTCCAAAACCGTTGCAGTTTTGCACTCCCAGTAAATCACTGCTCCCATTTCCAGTCAGTTTTGTGCATGGCTGCACGTGCCCAGACAAGGTTGGGGGAAATATTTTGGCATCTGCCTCCTGTTGGAGCTCCATCACCTCCATCTCCTGGCCCCACGCTGGGGGCAGATCCTGCACACAGCTTTGGAAGGAAGGGAGGAATGGTGTTACCTCCATGTGTCTGTAACACTCTCTCTGTAGCTGCAGTTTCTCTTGCAAGATGTGGAGCAGGGGCTGTGGTTATTTACACTTTTACACAACAGCTCCAAGGGCTCAGCACTCACTCTGCTGATGAGCCACCCTCATCCTTCAATTCCAAGGGCGGGAAATGTAGAGGCAAGGGCAAAGATTTTGTCTTTGGAGTGGGGAGGATGGGCAGAGGCACCTGGAAGGGAAGGAGATGCTGCCAGGGGAAGTGAACTGCCTGGGGACAGCATGGAGAGCCAGCATGTATTCCTGGAGGAGGAGAAGCTGCAGCAGATGGTGTCTCACTAGAAACATTAAAGCAGCTGGTACAGAAACAAGCTTCAGCACCGAGGGTCGGTTCAGATCTGAAACAAACTGTTCCTAGCAGAGCTTGGGCTTGGTTGGGAAAGGAGAACCCTGCGCTCCTTCCCTCCTCAGCACAAGGAGATTGAAGTCTGTGTGCCCCATCTACCCCAGGAACAGGGACCTCCAAGGGCTCAGATAACCTGAGGAGTGGCTCTGGGAGGAGCAGGAGGCAGCAGGGATGAGCTCCCTCTGCGTTGGAGAGATTAATTTCCTGTCACATCCACTGCAGCAGTGTTCCTGAGTGAAGTGTCCAAACCCTGGTGTCAGTTCAGTGTGTGACAGACACACCAATTTGCCCTTCAGCTGTCCCAATATGAAAGCACCTGGAACCTGGTGGATTTTAGGAGCAGGCATTCCACACTGCAGAGCCTGATACGACTGAACCCAGCATGGCTCATGAAGAACAGGGCCTGCACCCATCCTTAGATCCTGCTTTCACCTAGGAAATTCAGCTGTGAGACAGGAATTTTATACCTCTCTGATATTTAAAATTTACATGTGTGATGAATCACATTACCTAGAGAAAGGGAATCACAGAACCATGAAGTTTGGAAAAGGCCTCCAAGATTGTTGGGTCCAACTTGTAACTGATCCCCACCTTGTCACCTAGACCAGAGCACTGAGTGCCACATCCAGTCCTTCCTTAAAAACCTCCATGGATGGGGACTCCAAACCTCCCTGGGCAGCCCCTTCCAATGCCTGACAGCCTTCTACATTTCCAAATACATTAAGCACTTCCTGAACTGCAAATATACCCTTGCCTAGTGCAGAGCTGGGAGCCACTACTGTCCCCACTCCCAGGACAGACAGTTTAGGATACTCCTCCCTTCTCCCTTCTTAGGAAGATTGCCAGAAAAAGCCTTTTATTGTCCAAAGCATTATTGTTTTGCCTAGGTACCATGCACACTTTGTACAAGAACAAAGAAATGAAAAATGTAGATATTTGCAGTATGTCTTATAAGCCTTAAACTAAGATAAGATTTAAAAAGAGATTTACCCATGCAGAAGGCATAGCCTTCACATTTGCCATTCAAGTGCTTTTTCTGAGGAGTATCTGATTTGGTAATGCAAGGAGGTAAAGAACTAAACCTGTATTTCCTTATGATGTGTAGCTCTGCTATACAATCATGCACAGTCAAGGGAAGAAAGGGGGGATCCCATTAAATAGAATTTGCAAAATTCTGTTGCATTTTTACCTTAATTGAGAGCACCAGTTCTGGAGTAGAGGGAGGCCTCCTGTTCTTCTCAGGAGGGCTCCAGACAAGGCCAGGCAGTGACTGCTCACTTCTCTTGGCTTTCAGCTGCTCCACTCTGATCGTCTTTTTACACAACTTTCAGTGCTTCTGCTGCTCTGAATTTGGCAGGGAAAGTGGAACAGTAGCACAGAAAGGCTTCTTAAGTGGATCAAAGGACACAACTGCCCCAGAAGCCTTTCCTGGATAAATTACAGCCTATGGGGAAGGTAAAACTCTGGAGAAGATCAGTAACCATTTGAGAAGTAGTTTCTTCACGTGACTGCAGGTGGGACAAGTCAAATAGTATTTGCTTTCTTTACTTTCTGATTGAGTGTAACAACACTGGGGTGTTTTGTTGTCCATGGAATTCAAGATGAGAATCCACAAAACAGGATATCAATTCCTTAGATGTCTCCCATTCTGGAAAAGAAATCCAGTATACACACCAGGGTGAAAGAAATGATAACTGCAACTTTACAAAAAGAATGCTACTTTTATTTTCAAATGCCGTAAAAAGCCTCATATAAATTTTTATAATGCTTCTATGTAACTTTCCCAACCACAACTAATGAAACAGTCTAGGAAAAATATAGCAGTTGCATTTTGACTCCAAGAACGAGCTGCTGTGAGATCCCAACAGTAAAGGACAAGGTTCAGTGTGTTACAACGCCTGTAATTGCTTGTGTTATTGAGAAAGTGAGAGCACTTCCTAAGCATTACCTGGGCTAGACTGCAGCATTCCCTGCTTGCTGGGCACAGGAGGAATGTCAGCCCTGGGGAAGGAGCTGACAGCAGAGCTGTGTGCTGTTCCTGGTGCCCACTCCTGGTGCCCCCTGGCTGAACTCCCCCCAGCACGTGCCCTTATCCCAGACTGTCTCCACCGGCTCAGGTGGGGAACAATTGACCTATAAAAATAACACTTCTATAACTCTCCAGCAAGGCAAATTGAACAGTGCAAATGCAGTATCAACAAGATTTGATTTCTGAATGCTGGCAATTTTTTTAAACTCCTTTTGCACATGAGACAACCTCTGCTGATGTCCTGTACCTAAGGCCATTCACTCATGCTGATTGGAGATGGAACGAAGTGCAAAAGCTCAGCTGCAGTTCCCAATCCAAGCTTCCTCCCCACTTTCAGGGAATTCCAATCCAGAATTTGGATTCAGGCTCTCCACTTCCATCGATGCACTCAAGTTTTCCCTGCTGGAATAGGTAAATATCCCAGCAAACCTCTGATAACAATTTGCATACACAATTTAGCATTTTAACAAAAGTTTAACAAAACATACTTCCAGAAAATAAATTTTCACATGGTTGCAATCATCAAGCCATTTCAGGATCTTTGGTACTCCAAGAATAAGAAAAATAAATGGCACAGTGACAAACGTTGCCAAAGGAAAACACACAACCATCCAAAGGACTCAGATAGAAATAACAAAATTAAAGATATGTTGCACTTCCTTTTTTTTTTTTTTTGAAAGCCAGTGTAGATTAACCTGCTGTTCTCTTTAATCCAGTACAGTGTCACAGTTTCACCTTTAAAAAACCCCTATCATCCTAAAAGCAGTAGTTAATATTGTTTAACTTGATTTACTGATTAAAATAATGCTATGTTTACAAAAAAAATTTAAAAACTCAACTACCACAATACAGGAGTTTATGCTAGATAGGCTGCAGGCTGTTTCCTTATGGATATAACTCCTATGTGAGCATTGATATGATTAATCATCTGCAGTTTTAAATTAGTATTATTTTTAGTGTTGCAAGTAGAAGGGTTGAGCTTTTTCCCGAGTTTGTAAACCAGTGAGTATGTACAGACATAGTTGTTTAATAGATAGCTTTAAATTAAGTGTGTATTTCTCCGCCCTTCCCTAAGCCCCACAGGAAAAAAAAAAATCACCAGTATCACTGAGCATTTGCAGTTTCCATGAAACTGAGCTTGTCTCAACAAATTTGAGCAAAGACTTCTTTGTAGGTCATGTTAATGGGGTTACTGTGCTCTTCTGAAAGGTGGTGGTTGCAGGAATTCCAATTCCAGTGCACACAGTGCCCCATGGATGAAACTGGAAATTAAAACCAATGAAAAGTATTTTGAATAGCAGTGTCCTTTGAGGCCAAATTTGCATCTCAGGATTTTTTTTCCTGTCTGAGTTTCCCTGTTTTGGAGTCAAGGTCTTAGGAAAGGCATTTCCTTTCCCGAGAAGCCTCAGGAGCTGTTGGGGCACTGGCAGAACAATGCCTGAAAGGTGGATTTAAGTGAGTTATTGTTTTTCTACAGCCTTTGGATGGCCACAGGTTGAGCCTCAGCACACTGACAAGGCTAAGAACAACACTGGAGAATTTTTAAGGACCTTGCCCCAACAGGAGTGCAGGGATGTTAATTGGTGTAAGGTCTGGGAAGCAAATGTGGGAGATCAAGGAGCTGTTCCCACCTCAGTCCAGCATTCAGGGAGAAGCTCAGCTTAGCTTTGCTCTAATACTGGATGGGCCTGAGGCAGTGGCTACTCCTCTTTGAGGAGCTAAAGACTGAAACTGTTTGATATAAATAACAGGTATTAGATGCTTCAAGGGAGACAAAACTGTGGAGGAAAGGCTGGATCAGGGATCCTGACTGGGTCAGGGAAGAATACCTGCCCATCACAGGCACTGATGCACAGAAATCTTGCTGGCAAATGGCCTCTTATGCAACAGATCAACATCCCAGTATGTTTTTCAGAGCATACAAATAATTCAGAACAGCTGATACCACAGTGCCTAACAGCAATAAATACTTCTCAAATGGCTTTATAGCAGTAGTTTCCATATTGCTACAAAAGTCTGTCCAGTGGAATCTTTCCTGCTATATGCCAAAACATCCTGTGCTCCACTCAGAAGGGGCTGCAGAGGCTTTAGGGTGTCTTTCACTGGTGTTCAGAAGAAGGAGACAGCAACAGTGACTCTGCTTGTTCAGCCACTGGGGAATTGTTCAGTGCTGAACATCTCATTCAACCAGAAAATGACAGCAGAGATCTCTTCTGTACTGTGACAGATTCAAAGCCCTGCAGATAAGCTGTAAGTACAGGCAGAGAAAGTCACCAGTGACCAGATAATTGCAAACTGCTCAGGGAGTACAACTCAGTCCTGAACTGCTGCTGGGCTGATGAACAAAACCAGAGCCTGCACATGGAGGTATTTCTGCCTCTGTTTCCTCTGCCCAGGGAAAGGACACCTGGCTCGGCTGTCAGGTTGTCAGCATCCTGCAGACTGGCCACAAGAACATTTAGATGGTCCCTGGAAATTGGGCTGAAGGCTCAGCTGATCCCTTCTAATCCCATGGCCATGCCAAGTGGAGATCCTGGAAGAAAAGGAGCCCAGTGGAGAATCTGAATCTAGTGGGACACTCAGCTTCCTCTATGTGAGCAGAGGCTATAATTCTGGAGAGGTTAGAGCAGGATCCCTTCTGCCTGCAGCTGCTCAGGGAGGAAAAAAAAAAAGAAAAAGCACCAATCCAATCACTTCTCTAGAAAACATTTTGCACAGAGGGAAGAGAATGTTTGAATTATGAGCAGCTCAGAGGTGATCTGCTTTAGAGCAGATGCAGGAATGCAGTCTTGGAAACTCTGCCATCCCCTCAAAACTTCCTATCAGAGTGTTTCCCTTCTGCTAAAAATATTGATACTTTTTATTCAGATTCCTTTTTGCTTCTGAAATTGCCAGCAGGCATCATCACCTCTAACAGCAATGCTGCCAACAATCATTTAAAGCAGAAATACCACTAAACAGAGCACAGGGACTGCTTCACTGCCACACACTGTGGGAAAAGGGACAATAGGGACGATGATAAAGGGCTGATAAAGTCCTGCACTTGGGGCAAGAGAGGGCACACAGGACACAAGGAGGCCCAGAGGACACTGCTATTTAAAATAATTCCATGTGCTACACTCATGGGGGATCTGCAGACCACAAATGGAACACCCTTGAGCAATTGCTCAGAGAGGTTTGCAAGTGTGGACAGTTTTCTTTATACTGCATATCTAAACCCCACCAGCTGAGCAGTACAACACCAATGCTGCATCAAATGATATGTTTCCCTCCTGGGTGGATTAGATGGTTTACAGTACAAACAAAGCCACAGTACAGAGAGGCATAATTAACCGTTATCCACACGTAGGCAGTGCAGGAAAAGCGATGCACATTCCTTTTATTCCAGTACCTTTGTATAATAAAGTTAACAAAAATATTCAAATATTAAAAAAAAAAAAGGACAAAAAAAAAAGAAAAAAAAAGCCAGCTGGCACTGCCAACTAATTCCTGTAGTAGTCTTAGAAATCCTAATCCCGTAGAATTTCCATGTGAAATTGATGCGCACCAGAGTCGATGTGTTGATAACTAACGGCAAGCGGGCCTGGTGATGCAGCTACCTGAGGTTTGTGTTTGCAATTTCCTTTGGGGGGTTGTGTTGTTTCACAACTTCCCAGCTTTCATGTAGGAAGGGATGGAGCCACGCTGGGTGAGCCCTTCAAACCTCTTGTAGGTGTAATTGAGGAAAACCCAGTCTTTGGATTTGTAGTCGGGTTCCGTCGTGTTTGGCACTAGAATTCAGAAACAAAAGCAAACACATATTAGAAGAGTTAAACCCAGGCTGCTTCTGAGAGGACTTTTCACAGAGCTAAACAGCCCTGAACTCTTATTTCCTTAGTCAGCAGAAACTCCTGGAAGAAATCCTGCTTCTAATCAGGTCAGTTGCCTTTTGTCAATGGTCTGAGTTATAATTTCAACATAGAACTCAGAAGCAGAAAAAGAGAGGTTTTTGTTTTGCCTTTTTTTTTTCTTTTAATTATGTGTACACACTCTACCAGGTTTCCATACCTTGACAGAAGACTCTCCCACACCCACAGGATACACAATTATAAACCTCATGACATTTCTGATGTTCAGATTTTTAGGTATCTACAGTACAGTACCATTTTCAGTGGGTCTGAAATGCCAAAATAATACAAATGTTCTTGGCATTATCTAAATAAGGACATAACCAGCTTAGGCACTGGAGATGGCTTGCTTTGCATTAAAAGGACAAACTTCCTCACCATTAAATAAAAGCCTTAAATAAACTTCAGAAAAAAAAAATAACCAACAGCTTTTGGATAATTCTTATGGCTGTTAACACAGCTACACTTAGCAGACAGCAATTAATCATCTGCCAATCTTCAAGTAACTGAAATCAGTGGGAGCTGGGACTATTTGTATGTCACAGAACCAAGTCTTTTACATATGAAAATTTCCTGTAACTTGCCAAGAGAAATCAACAACTAAAAAAAAAAACCCTGAAGTGATTTACAGAGCAACTCAGGTCCATTAAATACTGCATTAAGTAATCAAATGTCTGAAAATTCTGACCCATAAATATCTCAACAATTGTTTGGCACAAACCTCAAAAGTCACTGAAGATGAAAAGCAAATTAGTGCATGATGTTTTACCAGAAACTGGTTAGACAGACTACCTGGCAGAAAACTCCACTGCTTTCTGTGCTCACTATCTCTGTAAACCATTTTTACCAAGAGTTTGGACTCTTAAAATCTCTGGGCTTTGCAGCTATGAGAGATCACAGGTTCACACTCATATTTCAAAGAAAATATAGAGACATGATCTACAGAATAACTTGATTGGGTCATTAGAAAAATTAACACAAACAACAACAAAGGCATCTGTGCAGTATTCTGGCATGTCACAGATGGAGACTTGGAATTTACAATGGGAGTCTCACCTGGCTGTAAAATGTCTGATTCAGGAAATTCATCGAAGTTGGAAGTATCATCAATACTTTTGATTTCTATAGGGATTGCAGCTGGTCTTTCCCTGGAAATAAAAGATCAATGCCAGAAGAGTGAATGTTGGGAAATGAGACATTAAGTTCCAGTTTTAACTTAGCTTTTTACACTTAAAGCTTCCCTTAATGCAGAGCACTGAGTGCATCACAGATGAATCTGACTCTACTGGTTGCTGACACCATGGGGAGATTGTTTGGTTCCCTATCCCCACTGGTGTCTTCCTGGCAGGCTTAGGGAAACATCATTTTCCCACTGAGAGAGCATCCCACACTTATCTGCCACACAGCTATCACCCTGATCTTGTCACCAGCCACCACTGTGGTTATCCTGTTTCACAAACCCAGCCCAGCAGGATTGCACTTGCACCCAGAGCTTTACAATTCCAGTGCTCACCAGCCTGGACCTCATCCAAAACCTTTGGATTGTAGGTCCTCTTTGTGACACTCAGCATCTCTCTCCCAAACCAGGCTGGCTCTGCTTTAGCACCTCCACAGCCACAAAGCCCTTGCAGGAGTTTTAAGGTGGCTTTTGAAAGTGCCCAAGAAATCTGTGCCAGCAAAATGCTCACATGGGGACACAGCACTGTGGGAAAGGCAGGGATTTACACCTGTAAACTCACCACAGGTCTAATTATTACACTTACAATGAAATCCACAGCCCCCCTACAATAACTTCTTTTCTGAGCGGTCTGGAATAATCTGAGGTATCTCAAGTCAGTTAAACTCTGGCCATTTCTATGCGTGTCAACAAGGCCAGAAAACCTTCAGTGTCAACCCACTACTGACAGTAGCTGCCTTTCAAAATGAAAGATAAATTGGACATAACTGTCCTTGATATCACATTATATGAAATTATTGCCTTCGTGGCTTTTATTCTCCCTGTGAAACATGTGTGTATAGACATACCTGATATGTCCCCAGTCTACTCCTTCAAAAAATGGATGACTTTTTATCTCCTCTACTCCATTGCTACCAATTCTGTTTTCTGAGTCGATACAAAATCTGGAAAAGGGGAAAAAACAAAGGGAATGTTACAATAAATTCCACAGAAGCAACAGTATCCAGTATCAAGAATTTGAGGAAGTTCTGTCAAATTGTTTCACCACTTGGGTTAACATCAAAGCAACCCATTGCATCTAGCAGAGAAAGCAAATAGTAGAAGCAGAACATTGTTAAATCCTGAAACAAAAAGCCAGGATGCCAGTAACTGACACCTTTTCTAAACTGCTGCATCCCGATCTTCCAGGGTTTGGGAAAAGTTGCTGCATGTGCTGGTCCTGTAAGATCAGTTTGGAATGGAGGTTCAAATTCCTACTACTGAGAACTGCCCTGGCATGTTCTCAACTATTTAAACATTCCTGTTTCAAAGTCAAACTAAGAAGAATAAATATACTTAGTAAATCAGGACTGCTCTCTGATGTTGTATTTTGGAATCCCAGTGAGCCAGCCCATTCCAAACATGCCATGTCCCTGTTCTCCCCCTTCCCTCTCCTCAGAGGTGCAGGTGGTGCAAAGACCCAGGGTCTGTTTCTGATACAGCCTTGATGCATAACCTCAGCTCAGACCCCACAAGAAACTGTCAGTTTATGAGAAGCAGCCATGAAATAGCAGGAAGAAAAAGGTGAAATTGGAGACAGAGGATTGGTGAGATGGGGACTTTTACCTGTTCCAGCAGGCCAGAAGGAAAAGTCTAAAATCCCAAAGAAGGAAAATAGGGAGGTGGAAGCTCTCTGACAGCAACTCAGTGACTTCAGGGATTTGTTCCAGGGAGCAGCAGAGGCTGACTCTTTCCTCTGGACTGGAAAAGCCTTTCAAGTATCTCATCCAGGAGATGGGAACGCCAACATTTGCTTGGGAATTCATTAAATCCCAGCCATTTTTTCCATTTTCTGCATATGTAGCACAGCAGGTTAGGCTACAAACTGTATCCAGCTATAAATGAAAGTTCTTTTTCTTGTAGTTGGGTGTCAGTGGGGAAGAAAACCTCCCTGTATTTGTATTGCAGCCCAGCAGGCTGGGTGGTGCCAAGGACTAACAACAGACCTCAAACCTATAACAACACTCAGCCACAGGATTTGTCAGGCTTTGTCTGAACTTGAGCTTGTTTTAGTTTGGATTTATCTCTATCCATAACCCTTTAGCTTTATCTGCATCTTCCTTTAAGCTAAAACACACGTTGCCTAACTTGTCCAAGCTGTAATGGACAAAGTACCCAAAATGCCCAGGTGGTTGCTGTCCAACTTGTTTTGACCTCATTTTAATAGATTACCTATAACTAAGAAGTTCTACCCCAATTTTAACCCTTCTCCTTGTGAAGGCAAACTGATAAATTCAAATAGTCATTGTGTAAGTAGATGCCTGGGCAAGACATGCTAACAAATACACTGAAACTTTTAAGAATTCCCCAAACACAGCCAGGATCGAAGAGGAAGAAATCCTCAGCAGTGATGCTCTACTCTGTTCAGCAGAGAACTTGGGATGTTGACATGGAAGGGTTGAGGAGAACAGTAGAGAAATAGATACTGAAAATGCAATATTAACTGTTTGATCAGACTTATTAATGAGGATTAGCGACAATTCAATTATTTGAGCTGTTAGCATCACTAGCTGAATGTAGGATAACTGTTTCTTGTATTTGTTATGGTTTTATAGGTTACTGGAGCACTGCTGGAACTAATTATAAATTCTAGTTTTCCGAAGTACATTCCCCTTTTTGCCTGTAACATAATTATATAAGGCTATGGCATTAGCTTTGAAAAGGAAAAAAAGGAAAAAGTATCAAACCCAAAAGCAATGTGCCCCTCAAACCCTCCCAAGGACAAGAGGGTAATTTCTGTTAAATGAGGTAATTAAATTTAAATTTAAATTAAATTTAAATTTAAAATTTTACAAGACAGTCATTTCTGCCTGACCTTGTTACCAAAACTGTCACAAAAACCTCAATGCAAACTAAAAACTGGGATTCTGAAAGAAGTGAGTAAATCCAAAACATCCCAAGATTTCTGTTCAGTGCATTAAATGCTGGTGAGTGGTTATTTTCTTGCCACCTCAGAGAAGAAAAAAATTCTGTGTTGATCACTTTATTTTTGGTCTGCTCTGTTTTTCCTTATACCATGGGACAAATCAAGATCATTCCAGCTTATTCCTTCATGTTGAACAAGTGGCAAAGAGAAAAAGACTTAAGAAATCCATCAGGGATGGTGACAGAAGAAACCAGCCATTCCTCCAACATAAAGCTTCCTTTACACACAACAGGAATTTACCCTGATGGAAGATGACGCTGGCTGGGCAAGAGGACAGAATTGGGTTTTTCTTACTGACCTTAGAATTAAATCCTTTGCTTTTTCTGAAATGGGCACCTCTGGAGGAAATACCAACGTTTCTTTCCAGTTCATAACTTTCCTGTAAGTTTCTTGTGGCGTTTCTGAGCAGAAAGGTGGATACCCTGCACAAACAAATAAAAATTATTGAACTTTTTCCAGGAGAGCAGTGACCTAGGCCTCTGCTTTTGTCATTGGGGCTCCCAAATATAACAAGTATTAGCCAGAGGTTTTCTCTTCTGAACAAATGGACCCTGTTACCTTTGAACAACTCTTAAGCTGGGGTTTTTAACATACCTATTAGCATTTCATACATAATCACTCCCAAGGACCACCAGTCACACAGTTTGTTGTACCCAGTCTGCATAAACACTTCTGGAGCAATATAGTCTGGTGTTCCCACAGTAGAATATGCCTGGAAAAAAGGAATAATCTCTTTAAAAGATAAATACTATGGTTTTACACTTTGCAATACCTTCTCCTGGGAATTTGCATACAGGATCTTGTTCTTTGGGTGAAATTTGAGAATTCACAGGAACTCAAGTCCCAATAATATTATTCTTTTATATTAATAAACACAGAGAACCTTAAAAATAAATGGAAATCATCCTCTTTAATGTGATGAAATCATAGAATATTGCAACTGCAATACCAGAAGGTCATCTTAGCTTAAGTTTCAGGTAGCTGCATTATAAAAATACCCAAGAAGTTCTATTGTTTGTGGTCTTTGTTTATTTTTAAAGGCATTATCAGCGGTAGGTTCCCAGGTGTGGCACTCATGATACACAAGCCATGTATTGGGAATTTCTCTCTACTGATGAAAAATCCTCCATGAGGCAGGACGGAGAGAAAAAAAACCAAAATCCAACCCAAAAACCCCCTTAAAGAACAAAAAAGTCCCCCAAAAGCAGTTTTGCCACAAAAATATTTTCCATTAATTTGTCTGACCATAAAGAAACACTTTGTTTGATTGAACAGACCTGAGATATTTAGGACTGAACCAATGGAAAACTGAAAACGTGGCTCCTTTCCCAACAGTGTTGATGCAAGTTGTCATTTTGCCCTCTTATTGTCTCTGTGGGACTGTTCTTCACCACACAGTTCTGTCACATCAGCCTTTACTGGACTTGAGATAAATTCTTTTCAGGGATCTAATTCCAGGCTGGAATAAGGCTGTGAAATACAGCCCCATGAGGCAGCACGGTGGCTGCAATGTAATCTCACTTTGTCTCATAAGGAAAGAAGAAACCACCCAAAAGCTTTTGGGGAATACTGCAGTAGATCACTTTTTAAAAAGGGTGTGGAAAAATAAATGGTCACAAAATTTGAGAGCTGAGGTTTTTTTGGTGAAAATCATGGGCAGGGATGGAAGTCTGAATGGCTGATAGACACTTTGCTTTGGTTCAGTTTATGCCACAAGTTCCCCATTACTGACCACTCCTCACCAGAAACCCAGGCTGGAGCACTCCAGCACCAACACCCTCCTACAGCCTTTCCACCACATTCCCTTTCAGCAGAATGGGAATTCCCCAGAGCTCCCTGAAAAGGAATTCTGCAGCCACATATCTGCTGGTGACTGAGCTGCAGGAATCAGAGCCATGGATCCACACCAGGCCAGTGCTGCACAGAGCCCCAGACCCAGCTTGGCCACAGGGCTGAGGACACCTGAGGGCTTGGACCAGATGCTCACAAGGCAAACAAACAAGAGAGAGAGGAGCAGGGCCTTGCTATTCCAAACTGGACCCCCTTCTTTTGAGTTACTTGTGATTTTGGAGCTTGTAGAGAGCCACATATCAGGGCCTTGCAGGTTTTAAAAACCAGGAGCATTAGCACTGAGTTTTAATTTAACACCTCCTCTAGTTTAAAAGCAAACCAAGAATTATACATTAATTAGCTCACCAGCTGTCGCCTGTTCTTCTTCCATGTTTCTGCTTTCCTCTTTGAGTTCATATTCTGAAATGCTAATTTACAAAGTAGCTATTAAATAACAAGTGTATTTGTGAGAATTAGGAGTAACTATCTTGGATATTTACAACCCTAGTCTAGAAACAAGTACTTGATTATAACTGAAAATGGGAACATGAGAGTAACTACTGCCCAATGCACAGCTGAAACTCATGTAAGTAGGACACATATCAGCAATTCTAAATTAGAACTTGTTAAAATTTTTAGATCAGCTTCTGAAAAGTTTCATGAGACTGTCACTGACTGCAGCCCTTTGGCACATGGAACCCACATCCCTCTTGAAAGAGCAGTTCTCTAACTTCACAAACATAATGAAAAATACATTACAATATAGATACATTACATTATGTGTATTCATATCTGTGTATGAACGTGCAAAAATACATGACCACTGCAGAAATCATCATTTCTTGCCTGTGAAATGCTCCCATGACCCAGGGAACAAGCATTTCCAGTTTTCCAATTAAATGCAATCAGCCTGCCCCATCTTGCTTATCCCAGCAGAAACACAGGTACAATGTACAGCTGTAGCTCAAAACCATTTACATGTTCAACTAGGACAGCTCATACTCACAGAAGTCACTTGGTGGGTTGTGTGTGAGGTTCCTGTAGAACTCTGTTCTGTGAGCTTTCTTTAAACCTGTGCAGAGCCCAAAATCAGACAGTTTTACATGACCCTGAAAATACAATCAGAGAACATAAAACCATTATTTACATGGGTAGCTCTTGGGGAAAAAAAGAAAAAAGAGTTTTAATCACTGCACATGCCCTCTCAGGCCATGATGGACTAGCACAGGACTAGCAGGGAGGCAAAGACTGAACTTTGGTGTACTGGAAGGGTCTGTTTTGTCTCCAACAGGCTATGGCCTCCCAGGAATGGTCAAATCTACAATTTCCCAATGGTTGAGGGCAGCTACTTTGCCTGGTTTTGTTTTAAACTGTGACTGAGCAAGCCTCCAGGACAAAATTCCTTTGCTTTGTTTTGATAGCAACCTTGGCTTTAATCAGATTCCCAGACATCAGTGCTGATAGAACCCATCAAACCTGACAGACCTGTGCATGCTGGGATAATGCCTGGCCTCCATCATCTTAAAGATCTTCTCCAACCTAGATAATTCCATGACCTGGTGATGCTGACTGGGTGCATTTCATGGCCAGAATGGTCAGTCTAACTGAGGGAGTTTCCACACCTGAGTGGGTGATGAAATAAATGTAACTGTAGGAATTGAACATTTAGCATTGTCTGAATTGTCCACAGCTCTTTCAAGATGCATGAAAGGAATGCTGCACCTTTTAACGTGTATGAATATCAGCATCTGGCCACCCTGAGTGGGTTTTTTCCCTTAAAAGCCTTGCCCTTAAAATGGTTTAAAGGCCCGGAGTAAGATTTGGCTTTGTTTAAACACACTGGTGTTCTCCAGAGAAAATAGATTGGGCATTCCAAGCCTTCCCTCCAGCCAGTTTAAATCTCTGGGTTGGCCCCAGTGGCTCCCACTGCTCTGCAGTGGGATGTGCAGCCTGGGATCTTGGAAGCACCAGCAGTTGGTGAGCCCAGTACATGCCTTGGCATCCAACAGGAGATTGTCTGGCTTGATGTCCCTGTGGATAAATCCCAACTGGTGAATGGCATCGATGGCCAACACTGTCTCAGAAATGTAAAACTGGGTCTCCTCCTCTGATAAAGTGTCCTTCTTCATCAGTAAGGTCATCATGTCACCTCATCAAAGAGAAGAAAATACAGCTTAGGGATCAGAACATTTTAAATCACAAAACTGTAAGAAACCCCAGTAGAATCCAAATTTAACCTTGTAACTGGCCTTATAGTTACTAATCACAAAACTATCACTGCAAGAACCTACAAACCCAACTGACTTTTTTAGTTGAAAATCCTAAACAGGAATTTTAATTGAACAGCCTGGGAAAATACAGTGGATTTTTACACATGTTAAATTTATTGCACAAATTGTTTGAACAAGGGCTTTTGTTCTGGTTTGTTTTTACTGTTAACAGCCTCAGTTGTAAAAAGCAGAAATTTCTATTAAAAAATTATTTAATTCAGGTCTACTTAATACCCCTTCAACCTTTTTCCTTCCCCTAAAAATCAGGAATGGTCACATGACTCGAACTTCATTTAAAAGAGTGTTAACATTTTTATTTTCACAAATTATACAACATGTTTGTTTCTAATATTTTATAAAGCTGCCAACAAAAGCTAAGGAAGCAGTACCTGTATCACCTGATGCCACAGCATCCAGCTTACCTCCAGGTAAAAACTCCATGATCAGGTAAAGGTTCCTTTTATCCTGAAAGCTGTAAAACATTTTCACTACCCAGGCTCCATCTGCTTCAACCAAAATATCTCTTTCTGCTCTGATATGGGCCACCTAAAATTTGGGGAAAAAATGATGATGATTATTATTATTATTATGCTGCAAATATTGAAATATCTCAACAAGGAACACCACATTACATTCCTAGCCCTACAGCACATTTTCATGACCTTTAGCAAAGGAACTATTTTTCTAGCTCTTTCCATACTCATGCTTTCCATTATTTTTTACAAGATCCTGGGGTTTCTCTAGAAACACAAAGCACAGCTTGTTAAGCTGGTTCTGTTTGTTAGAAAGAACGGAAAAAGCTGGTGGAAAAAGTACAACTGAGTTCAGGAATATCTGATCTCGCTCAGGGTATTCCAGTTCCAGCTAAGGTTTTGGAAAATAGAGGGAAAGCTGCTACCTCATAATTTACTGGAAATTAAGAATAATGGAGATTGGAGAAGCGGTGTGTGTTTTCACTACAACATACCCTCATCCTGGAGGAAAAATTCAAGACATATGCATGGAAAAATATTTCTTGACAGCTGTAAAAAAAAGCAGCAAAGAGTCTTCTGCATCTGTTCCCCAGTTCTGCTGCTGAGGAACATCTTCACATGAATCTTGTCACAGGGTTGCATGGGACAAAGGTTCTCCCTCTGCAGGAGACCCTCCAGCCTGGATTTATCTGCCTTTATTTAGTCTCATTAGAAAGTACTTTTTTCCACCCTCAAATCCTCAATGCAGCTCTAAAATACAACAGGAAAACCTTGCTGAAAAACAGCCAGGATTTCTCCCAATGCTACTAGGCCCAGAGGGAAAAAAATACTAGAAGATGTTTCTTTTCATGTGTGTCCTCTGTTGTCTCTCCACAGAACAATGCAGGCAATGAAAATTCCACCAGATAAACACTGGCCAGGGAAGACCACTGTCTCAAACTGAATGTAGAGCATGAGCTCAGACTCCTTCCCAAATCAGGTTCTGAAATGGGGGCAGCACCACACAAATCCTGACTGCCCTGCACACCCTGCTGCTCCTCTGGTTCCCTAAATTCAGGGCATGGGCTGCAGGAGACAAAATAATCTGTGCCAGGAAAAAAAAAAGTACCACTGCTGCAGGGAAATGATGTGCAAATGATGGGTAAGGTCTGGACTAGTATGAAAAAAGTCCACTTTTATCTACTGAGATACCCACCCTTTATTTCTTTGCTTTGTGGTGCTAAAGTACTTGATGTGTCCTCACAGTGAATTGTTAGCTAAAAAGTAGAAGCAGAAACCAACCAAACTAACAAAATCAAAACAAATAAAGCCCCAACAAGATTAACCCAACTATAAAGCAAACCCAAGGAAGGCAATGCTGATGAACAATGGGATTTCTGTTGGTTTTCTTTTAAAAAAATTCAAATACCTCCATTTTTACTTTGGCACAGGATTATTTTTCCAGAAGTATTTTCCTTGAAATGCAGTTTTACAGATTCAGTCTTATAAACTCTGTGTTGATAAGGGGAGAAAAATAAAATCTTTGTGACTGCTCCAAATTAGTTGTAATGAAGTAATTTTTAAATGCATTTGCATGACCTTATTTCCTAACCTCTGCTGCTTTTGTGCTGTGGTAGCAACAGCACAGACTCTTTGGACTGCCAGACCATTGTAGGGGCTTTCAAGGTGGAAAACATTTTCTAGAAAGGGTAAGTTTGAAATTTAGGGGACTCAGAGATCACAAACCTGCTCTTTCTCCAGCATATCTGCTTTTCTCAGTATCTTCATTGCATAAATGTGACCTGTATCCTTCTTCTGAACGAGGCGGACCTTTACCAAGAGAGAGAACCTAGTCAGTCTTCTCTGCCTCAGAAATCCACTGGAAGGCTCCCAATTGCCAGCCATGGAAAAGTTCTCTTGTTAAATATTTAAAAACACATTTAAATATGTCAAATACTGAAAAAGAAATTATTCTGCACCATGTACAACACTAACACTAATGCGGAACAGTTTTTGTTTTAGGAAAAGTCAGCAGGCACAGATAGCACAGAATTCCAGATAGCTTGGACTGTGTAGGTTAAAATTCAGGAGAAATAACTGATGTGACAAAGGGCAGAAAGGAGGTTTATCAAGAGGGGCTATGTCACTGCCAATCTATAATTGCAGAGGGCCATGTGGGCAACATCAATGTGGGAAGCCATGGGAAACTAAGTGTCTTTCCAGAAGCCTTGGGGAATCAATGCATGTGATTAAGCACCAGACTTCTCACACTTGGAGAATGGCACAAATAGCTGTCGTTCTGCAATAAAACAATTCATCAAGTTGTAATTAGAATGTTTCATTACAGTGACCAATCCCATTTCAATCTCCTGTTTAAGCAAGAATGCCACAAACCTCCCCAAATGCTCCTCTTCCTATGACTTTCAAAGACTCAAAGTCATCCAAGCCGAGCCTGGTCCTCTTGAGCCGCAGGAACTCTGTTTCCTTGCGAGCGTGCTGTGACCTGCGCAGCTTTTTCTGAGGACACAGCACAGCAATCTGTCACTCATCTGGCAATAGAGAGTCAAGATATGCACCCTCCCTTCCAAGGAAGTTGTTCTCTGGAATCCCAACAGGAGAAAAACTTCTCCTTCTACACTTCTTTCTGAATTTCTCAAAGTATAGTCTTTGAGTATGGTCTTTTCTGTAGAAGCCTCAGGCATAGTTTCCCACCTTTTTTTGGTTAGTGGTGATATTTAAATTTTATTACATAGTTATTAAAAAAAATAAAAATTATGAAGAAAGACTGTCATACTGGTCCAAATAAAGTGTATCAGTCCCAAGGCCAAAGTCACTGCCTGAGGCAAGGACTCTTCATTTTGAGCAGTGCAAAGGACCAATAAAAGGTGAAACTTGTATCCCAAGTGATGACAAGCAACAAGGAGCTTAGCAAGCAGCAGAGGCCCTGGTTACAGATCTACAACAAAATCCATTTGTTTTATGGCAGGCAAGCACTCAATTCTGAAAGAAAAATCTGTCCAAATGCCATCATCCATTTTATCTGATGAAAACATCACTGGGATTCACTCCGAGAGAAGACAAATGCTGCACCCAAAGATGCTGAGAGCTCAGAGTCTGCTAAGGAGGTCCCTGGATCAGGCCCCTGCCAGACTCTGTGCTGGAGTTACAGCATCCTTTAAAGCCACAAGATGGCAATACACACCCACACTCATATTCCCACTTCCCAGGAGTTATAGCAGCCACAAAAACTCCAGAAGGACTGAGACACTCTTCCTACTTATTTCCCAGTCTATCCTGAAGGAAGACATGGTGTAAATGGACCTCAGAAAAGCAATTTATTGACCAAAGTTCTCAGAGGTGGCAACCAGATTGAGATTCCTCCTCATCTGTATCCAAAAGGAGCAAAGGTGTGATGATTTTTTGTTTAATGGTTCAGCACTTTGCTTTCTACCCACTTCTAACCACTTTTTTTTCTTACCAAATATAACAGCAAACAATTTTAATCTTTGCAAAGCTTGCTAGCTACTTGCTGTGGCCATGTCTCATAAGAGCTACAGGTAACATGAAAAGCCTTGGATAGCTATTGCAAGTATCAGTCAAGCATATTCCCAGCTTCCCTAACATAAACAGGTTATTAAAGGGATGACACTCATGTGCAAAATAAAACCTTCTATCATGCTGGCTGATGCTTCTATGAGCTCTTAAAATGCCCATCTGAAGCAGTGGGACAAAAGCAAAGCAGTTTGTAAGGTTACTTAAGCAGCATTTACCTCCTCATCTGCAAGGCCTTCCTCTTCCATAGCCACTTCCAGCTTCTTCTGCCTGCCAAGGAGAAAAACAGGGGATTGCACCTTTTATTATTTATTAAAACCAAATGTAACACCACAGCAAGTCAACACACACTCCAAGTATTGAAGAATTTTCCTCAGATGGAAATTTGCAGGCAGACAGACAGCCCCACTCCACCCAGTTACTCATTTGTGAACAAAGCTGAAGAAAATGTAGAAGCAAATTTAAGCACATGCTTATGTACTTGCAGAATCAGGCAGTAAACCTCTATGAAAAAGTATGTTAGAGTGATTGTATCTTGTTGAATTAAGGCTGCTTTTATCAATTAGGATTACAAACCAGAATAAAAATTGGTTTTTTCACCCTTTCTATCTCAGCTCCGTCTCCCACATGCCAGCCAGCTCCAGCTTCCATCCCCTCTGGGTGATGACCTCCCCCTGGTCACACACCTGGCCCTGCCCCTCTTCTTCCCATGCCAACTAAACTCTACCCCCTGGATGCACCATCCTCTCCCCCGCAGTGTCCTGCCCAGGCCAGGGGTCACAGCTCCAAGCCTTCCCCCAGTGCCATGCCAGGCTGGGAGGTTCTGAGAGGGGAGCAAAGCCTGGGAATACCCCACAGGTGGCAGGGGATCAGCACATGACAATGTGGCTGCAGGACCCCTTTCTGTCCCTTTCCTTTCTTTCCTTTCTGTCCATCCACAGGATGGACAGACCTTTACAGCTGCCTGGGTGTAGCTTTCTGAAGGCTGGTTACCCCCTGCAGCAGGCAAGAATTCAAAGGCTTGGAGCCAGCCTGCTGCTGCCTTTCTACACTTTGGGAAATACAGCAGGATTCTCTAAATTACAGGCCCTTGATAGACAGTCTATTCTCCTAACTAGAAGCAACTCCATTACATGGAATAATGAGTAAATATGATGAAGAGAGAAACCCTGCTGCTTGACTGAAAACCCTTCAATTAAAAACATATTACCAGGGGAATGATAATTTCACACACTAATGACAATCCAACACAAGATTCATTATAGTCAAACACTTGGTGCTTTGACACCTAATTCAAGTGGCACTTCACACCTCAGAGACAGGACTGGGCACTGCTGGGAGAAGCTGAGTGATGATGACCATCCCACACTCCCATGCAAGGAGTACCAGGCAGCACCACCCAAGCAGAATTTCCAGACTGGGATTACATTACGCCCTAAAGTCTTCCTGCCCACCTGAGAGCCTCTCAAACCCTCCATCATCAACCCCTTATTCCTTTGCTGCCACTTATTTCCGCACCAGCTCTTTGCCTCCTCTCCTTACCCCATCATCCCATCAAACACCTCTCAGCCCTGCTTGCTGTCTCCTACACACTCCCTCCTGCAGGGTTTGGGAGTCTTGGCATGAGCTCCATGGTGCAGAACAGGAACAGACACCACAAGCTGCTGCCTTACCCCAAACCAAGCTCCCACCCCTCAGCAGCTCTGCAGAGTTCATTCCCTAGGGCACCTGCAGAGGAATCAGAGGTCCCCAACCTCACACAGAAGGAGAAACCCCACATGTTACTGCAAAATAACACCCTGCGCAGAGCAGTTTCCACAAGGTAACTGATGAGGAGGTGAATTGCACAAAAATATCAGAAGTGGAGCTCCTTGACCACTCAGTGACTGGGATGTTCACAGGTCCCCCCAAAGATAGCCTGTGCCCTCTAGGAATTCACTCCCTGCCACCACATAGAAGAACTTCCCAGAGCTGTCCCATCCCTGAGGATTGAAGTGCCCTTGAACAAACAGCAAGAAAAGCTGCAGAGGGGTGAGAGGAAGCAGAGGCAGTACCTGGTTTCCCTCTCCTCATGCTGTATAATCAGGTTGCTGTAGAAGTTCTCCAGCGTGAGTTTGGCCACCGTCACTCTCTCCCGGGTGTGGTTACTCATGGGAAAGGATGTTGTAGTCCCTGCAGTCATCGCCATGGTAACATGTACTGAAACAGAGCAGGTCAAATCATTACTCACTTCAAAAAGAAAATTAAAAAAATATATATTCCTCTTTCCCACTCTCCATCTCCAAGTCCTTAGGCACTCCAGAATTTACAGTAAAGGCACTGTTCTTTAGATATAAGAAACTCTATTAAAAGCTGCCTTGTAAAATTATCCCAAGATAGCAGGAGGATGTGCTTACCCACTCTCTAAAAAATAACAACATGTTGGCAAAACAAAGAGTGAATCATAGCAAAGAGTGCTGCACGCTCTGGGCAGCTGACCCAGCTGTGCTTGTCCACAAATAAGGAGAATGTCCCTCTGGCAGACCTGGGCCCAGCCTGAGGGAGGGAAAAGGGTAGGAGAGAAGGATCAGGCAGCTCCCAGAGCTGGACTTGTCACAGCTCTGTGACAGACTCCAAAAATTCTAGATGCTAAAAAAAAAGAGTGGAATAAAATGACACAGCAAATGGAAAAATCCCTAACCTCAGTCCAGAGAAGTTATTTCAAGGATAAAGATAACCATTGAATATATTTGAATTTTAAAGCTGCTCCACAAAGTTACACGTAGCCAGGTGGTACTTATAGCTTAGGGCACATAGTCACTGGGCACCTAAAAACTGGGAAGAAAGAAGAAAGAAAGGAGAAAGAAGAAAGGCTGCTCTCCTTGAGAGCTTTTATCCTGAACCCCAAGAACTTGGATGTACTGGAACAACATTTTTTAATGCTGGAAAAAGACACCTCAGGGAAGCTCTGAAAGCCCTGCAGCTGATCCGGGAAAGCCAGGGGAGACTTAAAAAACCAAAGAACCAGCACAGTTTGTCCTAAGATTCATGCCCCATCCGGAAGTGAGCTGAGGCACTTTAGCAGAGCTTCATGGAAGAAAAGCATGAAAAGCAGCATCGCAGCCCCACTCCCATTTGGTCAGGTTGTTTTGAGGTTAGTTTTGGAAAATTACACAGCAGTACACATCACCATGTGTACATCACCTGTCTTCTGTACACAGAACCAGGGAATGGCCTGGGTTGGAAGTGAGCTCAAATACCTTGCTCTCCACCCTGCTGCCATGGGCAGGGACACCTTCTACTATCCCAGCTTAATCAGAGCCCCTCCTGGGCTTGGACACTGCCAGGGATCCAGGGGCAGCCACAGCTTCTCTGGGCATCCTGTGCCTCACCACCCTCACAGGGAACAATTTCTTCACCTTTATCCAATCTAAACCTCTTCTGTCAGTGTGAAGCCATTGCTCCTTGTCCTGTCACTCCAAGCCCATACCAAGAGTCTCTCTCCATCTTTCCTGTGGTCTCCCTTCAGGCACTTGGCTTCCTTTTTATTATTTATTTAATCCTTCCGTTTCACCAGAGGATTGTGCAGAAGACAAATCCCAAATTAGGCTTAATTTAAGCAGATCCTAATGGCTTTGAAGGTGAACTGATTAGGGGTTCATACAGAAGAGAACTCGCACGTCCACACTGGGGCAGGAGGATCCCTGAACTCTGCTCCTGGCTCTTTGTTTTGATTCTGCCTGCTGCATTCTGAGAGGGTGGGATTTTTTCCTGTGGATTTTTCATGGGATCTGATGTGACAATAGGATATTTGTTGCCAGAAACACAGCTGCTGTGTCACAAATAAAGACATTTTATGGCATCATGTGGATATTATTTTAGCTGTTTATTTTGAAGTGCACAAGACACCAGAATTCTGAGAATAAAAATATATCTCTCCATAAAGGCACAAAGAGGTTTTAATAGCACTACAGCTGCTTCAAAGTGATGCCAATATTTCTATTTTTAATCAATCTTTTATTCCCTTCAGTTTTCTACTGAAGAAAGATGAGATCTGTCAATTCCTAGCAGTGTTTACTAAAAATTAGGCAGCTCTGTTCTTCACACAGAAACATTCCCCATGCTGGACACGTCTCCGAAAGCTGGGATAACTCAGCACTGGTCTCACTATTGTATCTATTGTACAATTTTACACTTTTTCCCTCAATAGGTGGGAAAAGATAAATACAAATCAGTTGATAAGAGCAAATCAAACAGAGCAACAGCTGACCACATGCCAGTACCTGTGATTAAGTTATTTTAAGAAATGACCTAACAGAGTAAAAACCTGTCTTCTGATAATTTTGGAACATCAAGATAGAGCAGCATTAACCCAGGCTTGAAATGGATTAACCTTTACTTAAGGTACAGCAGGCACACTCTCACACCGGATATTTCTCCTTTGCACATCTTGTATTCCTGGTAGGATAAAACAACACTGCAACTTTATTTCTGTTCATTTGTTTTGCCCATGCTCTACACTCACAAATGCAGGCACTGCCAGACAGCAAATCCAAGTCACTGGGTTTTATTAAACTTGTAAAAAGAAGATCCCAAGGCCAGCACTGACATCCCACACTATCAACAGTGGGACTGACCCTCATATGCTTCACAGGAGGGAAAGACAAATAAGTGTCCCCAGTTAGCTCTGCCACTATGGGGAGAAAACCAACCCAAAACCACCACAAAAAATATTTGTAAAATCAGGAGATGCCTTAAGCTCTTCAGAGTTCCCAAAGTAAATTAACAAGAGCACAGACCTGGCAGGAGGCATGAGATATCCCACAAAATCCTGTGCGAACTCACAGCCGAGAAAACCTCTTCAGCCTTTTTCCTCCTGTCTCTGCTTCCACTAACGAGCCCCCAAACACAGCACAAATCCACATCCCAGACAAAATATTCAGCTGGGAGTCACCAAGTACAGTCCTTAAGCATGACCTTTAAAAACAAATGATGCAGAGGGATGGGGGCGGGAAGGAAGGAGCTCCAAAACAGGACCTTTTATTGACAGCACTCAACTTGTACTGACCTCACCACATTAACGGGAATGCTTTGAAAAGGCGCCACCCATAATTCTTGGAAATGCCCTCACAAGCCTAATAGTTCACCCAAATCCATGCCACCTCCATAATGGAACCATTCCACTCCTGCAGCATCACTGGAATTACTTTAGGCTCCCTGGACCATGAAGAATGTCACATTCAACCAGCTGGCCACATTTAGCCAGACCTCCTCTGGCTGACAGGGATCTTTCTGAAGGGCCTGGAACATCCCCAAGTGTGAGGAAGAAAGACATCAAAGGGCTGCAATGGACAGGAGGCGCTGAGCCCGCGGGACCAGGGCTCCGAGCTGCCAGGAGCAGGGATGCCATATGTGCTGCCTGGCCCAGGAAATGAGCCCGTGCCTCCTGCAGGCATGGCTGAAATCCCAGCCTGAGCTCTCCTGATGCCAGCTCAGCACCTGCAGCATGGGGATAAGGAGCTATGGATGTGCAGCAGCCAGGGAAAATCTTGCTACCAGAGGCAGGAGGGAGAACAGCATAGAGGGGAAGAGAGGAGAGGAGGGATGTTCCCGAAGGATGAGGGAGAGCAGGGAACAGCTACACAAAGGGGAGAGCAGCCAAATGCTACTGAACTGGAGCCTTCCAGAGATGTCTCCAAGCAAGTCCCTCCTGATCCATCCTTGAATAGAATATGTCAGTTGGATACAACTCTCCCTCTCGGTAGAAAAAATGCCTAATCAAAGCATACATTTGACCTTTTTGTTCCCAGATCTTTCCTGACTGGGAAGCAGAGAAAGGCCAAGCAGCATTGACTGCAACTTCAATCGGCACTCCCATTTGTCACAACAGCTCTAAATCAAACTCTGCATCTGTTTGCCTGGAGTTCCCACCCTTTAAATCCCCACACCCAGATTCTGCTACACCACTGGTAACTCCAAACCCTATATCCTCTCTGGGCCACCTCTTGGCAGCTCCCACAGCCTGTCATTAATGTTTTCATTAAACTATTGCATTAAGTCTGTTATTAATGAGTGCAAAAATCACTGAGGCATCCAATCCCACCTGCTGCAGCAGCTCCAAAGAGGAGAGATGGAAGAAATCAAAGCAAATGGAGAACTGCTCTGCCCTGAAACACAGCACTTTGTGGGATCACTTTCTAATCAGGAAGGGGTAAGAAGATAGAATCCAAGCCTCCTGCACAGGCAAGTCTCCTGCACAGCTGTATCAGTAACAAGAGCCATAGGATATTTCAAATCAGGCTGGATGTATACTATCAAACAAATATGAACCTAAGTCACACACTGGAAACATAATTCTTCTTTTTGAATGCAGATGTGTAGCGCACTTATACAGTAGCCCTAGAATAAATTTACTCAGGACTCGGTGAGTATTTAAGTTAGGGAGCAAACCCCACACCCAATTCTGCCAGAGAGAAAAACCCCTTTTTTCACATGACAGAAGGATGCTGCTGGTCTCTCATCTGGATTTACAATGTCAAGCTACATACATGTTCAGCAGGACAGGGAAGAGCAACCCTCCCTCCAAAATGCCATCAATTCACAGAAAGATTGATAATAATTTTAATTCATCCACCCAAGCATACCCCTAAAGCCCAGCAGTTAGGAAGGCAGTTTGCTATTACAGTAAAAACTGCCAAATTAATGAAATTTCCATTTAACATTCCAAGAGAATTTGCCTCTTGAATCAAAGCCTCTGGATAAGTCAGATACCGAAACACATTTTTGCCTTTCAAAATTCCCATGGTTTCAGCATGACATTGAACTTGCTCCTGAAATGAAGTATACAAATGGTATTTTTCAAGAATTAGGAAGTAAAAGAGAAAGGAGAGACGAAGCAAACACATAGAGCACAATGAAGTGAGTACCTTCAGAAATTCCAGCTGTCACCACCGTGCCCAGAGCTGGGGCTCTTCTGGGTGAGAAATGAGAGCAGACTCTGCCTGGCTCCTTCCAGACAACCCAGCCCAAAAACTCACCAAGCTGGGCACTAAATCCCAAGGTTACAAGGATTATATTTAAAAAATGACAAGGATTATATTTTAAAAATGAGGTACTATCTAGGAAAGCAGCACAGACACGGCAAAGCTTTGAGCACAAGCGCCAGCCCCACGGTCTCCAAATTGTTTGAATTCTCCTAAAGAGAGACAGGATATATATAAAACTGGAAAAAACCAACCCACCATACACAAATAACAGCATGATTCACACCAAGGGGCAGTGGGCAGGGCCAGACAAATGAAAAAAACAGCCCAAGGCTCAGCAGGATGATGTGGTGGGATGTACTCTGAGCAGCTTCTGAGACGTGCAGCCATACGTGGGGTGAGCAAACCGACAGCAAAGATAAAAATGCTGTACAACAGCTGATAGTTCCAGTGAGGGAACAGAAGGAGAAAGTACCATCGAGCCCAGGAGGAAAATTACTTTCTGCACTAGTTTCTGCTAGCACAGGTTTGGCAACTGTGCTGTGCATATTTTCACCATCCAATTGTTTATACTGAACCTCCTCCTGCTGAGGATCACAGAATAGCCTGGGCTGGAAGGGACTTTGAAGACCATCCAGTTCCACCCTGCTGCCACGGGCAGGGACACCTTCCACTATCCCAGCTTGCTCAGAGCCCCATCCAGCCTTGAAAAATGACAGGGGATGGGGCAGCCTCAGCACCCTCACAGGGAACAATTTCTTCTTCATATCCAATCTAAACCTCCCCTCTGTCACTTTGGAGCCATTGCCCTCTGTCCTGTCACTGCAGGCCCTTGTCAAGAGTCTCTCTCCATCTTTCCTGTGGGTTCCCTTCAGGCACTGGAGGGGCACAATGAGATCACCCCAAAGCCTTCTCTTCTCCAGGCTGATCAATCCCAATTCCCTCAGCCTTTCCTCCCAGCAGAGCTGCTCCATCCCTCTGATCCCCTTGGTGTCCCTGCTCTGGCCTGGCTCCAGCAGCTCCCTGTGCTTCCTGCACTGGGCCCAGGGCTGGATGCAGCCCAGCACAGGAGGGTTCTATCTTCTTTTGCTATAACCTAGTTTAAATCCAATTCAATCAAAAGCTTTTGATTAACCTCCAGAAACAACCAAAACTCAACAGGACCCAGAAGTCTCCAAGCAGCAAGCTGCCAAGCAAACCTCACTAGTCCCATCTATGTCAATCAAGGGCCAGTATTTTTCAACTCTTGGGGTGTGATCTTAATATTTCTGTTATTTGTAAGTACAGCTTTCTGTGCTTAGAAAAGAACTTTGTCCAAAGTTCACTCATGACAACAAAAAACCCCTTCAGCTCAATGGGTTTTGACCTAATAGTCCATTCCAGCCTCAGGATGATGCTAGCTGCTGTTACTGAGGTTCATAATTATCAGATCAGCATGTTTGCCAAGCACTGCTCTGGGGAATGTTTCAGACAGAAAAATAAATATTTTGTTCCTCCATAATTCACATTTTCAGTAATATCACCATTCACAAGCCCCTGTTTTATTTAATCTGCTACTGAAAGGAAACAACATTCCCTGCCAGATAAAACAATCAGATATTTCACATGCAGATTCTTCTCTAACATTATTGCCATGACCAGATCCTTCTGACACCCTTCAGTTGTTACAACAGTCTCCTTTTGGGAAGGGAAAACAAAATAAGACTGCAACATGCCATCACTGACACTTCAGCATTTCATTAACCTTGTTTATTTACTTCATCTCCTTTAGCCTTCCTTCCCCCATGTGCATTATGGTTGAATAAGTTTTGTTACTTTAAAGCTACAGAATTAATTACATTTGTTCTATTTAAAGCACCACTAAGAAACCAAGTAAAATTAGCCCCATTGGAACAGGCTTTGCTATTTAAAAGCCAAAGATGTCCAAATGTTTTAGCCATTTTCAGCCATTCTTCTCCCATGGGGCATCTGGGTGAGGTGCCTGTTATAGTCCCAGCTAAAAGCAGAAAGTGCTCCATGACTTGTGAACCAAAAGGAGTGGACACTCCCAGTGCCTGACTCCCAGGGCTGTGACAAAACCCTGGGGGGACAGTGCCAGGCACACAGGACTCAGGATGCAAACACTGCATGAGTCCTGCAGCCACCGGGGTGATGATGACACCAGGGAAATCTGGGAGACAGCAAGACCCAGAGAGCATTTTGGGGTGTCAGCCAGCTCCAATATGCTCCCTAAACACCAGAAGACTTTAATACACCCAAAAAGGATGTTTTCAAGATAAAGGAAAGGAAGGGACTTTCCTGCCTTGAGGCTGATTCCTAAACCTAAAAACATCCCAAAATAGCAGCGTGGGGCTCTGATTAGAGCAGGCAAAAAATCCCTCTGCCAAACAGCAGGAACCCCTCCCAGGCCAGGCCAGGGCTATGTGTGTGCTGTAAGCTGGCACAAGCCAGGACTGTCTCTGAAAGGAGCCATCCCATTTTCCATCCAACCATCTGCTTGTTTCCCTCCCGCTGCCACTCCATGCTTTGTGCCAGCACAAGAAGCTGCACAACCCACACTGAAGAACCATTACCAGGCTGAAATAAATTCTTTCAAAAATAGTTTGGGTGAGGCTGGTTTCACCTGCAGGGATTGACAAGGGCCACCCTGCCCCAGGCTGAGCCCACTTGGCCCTTCCCATGGAGTCAGTCCAAAGTGGGAAATAAGCGGGCATGGCCTCCTTGTCTTTTAATCTGGCTCGCAGAAATTAATCTCAGAAATCATTCCAACACACCCGCAGTAATGATAAGGAAATATTTCCTAATATGGAATAAAAACTGAATATTGGAGTTGTGCTGCACTCCAGGATTTCCTGCTATTCAACACGGCTGAGCAGCAGAAGTCTCCCATGAACAGCAGCCGAGATTCAGCTCTCTGCTGCTTTCGACGAGCAGCGAGAGCAAATTCATTTCCCTGACAGGAAAAGGTACAGGCTGAAACTATGTATGGGTATACAAGAGTATACAGGGGAATATATGCATTAAAAAACCCATAGGTCTACCTACACCTATGTAAGATCCATAAACTATGTTTATTTCCCTTGAGGGTTAATCTTTTGTCCATTCAAGTAGCAAAGAAACTTTTGAACCAAACGTCATAACCTTGGATTTCACAAACAATGGGAGACTGGCCATGTGAAGTTTAGAAAAGCAAATCTACTAATAAGGTCACTTCCATCTCAGCTCCACTTGCCTTCAGCCTTTGGTGATACAATTACATTCTTTAAGCTCTACTGTCAATAGCTCTGTCCCAAAGTGAGGAGCACATTTCGAGACATTCCATACTTAAAACACTCCCTCAGCACTGAAGGACACGCAATGACTTACCAACATCTCCCTGAGCTCAGCTCTTTCAGATAACTCATTTTATTCCCTTTCCTTCTTAAGACAACCCAGCCATTGGGGTTTAGCAGTACCCACTCAAACTGCCTCACTGAGCATGTGTGTGTGGCTGTGGGCAGGACTCCCCCACCCACCCGAACCTCACTGAGAAAGGGGACACACAGGGGTTGTACTTCTGCTCCACCTGCAGGGATGGAGGGCTGGAGCCAGGAAAAGGAAGGGAACAGAGGTGCTGCTGTCTCCACACACTGCTGTCTTCCAAGGAGTGCTCCACATGGGAGGTCAGCTCAGGACAACACTCTGCATGACTAAATGAAGCATGAGACATGATGAGGGAACCAGACCTGCAGTTCCAAGCAGCCACTCCTTTACTTCCAGTGTTTACCACTGCATGCATTTTAATTTCCTGGGGACAAGAGAAATCAGTAGCTTGCTGGAAAGCCCACAGTGCTCTGCAGTGAAACAACATTTCATAGCTTGCTTCATCTCACTTCTCTCTGTCCTTCCTCCTGGCTCTCCCCACGTTTCACAGTGCTGCAAATCCTTCTTTTCTCAGAAGCATCTAAAAACAGGAAGCTTCTCTATTTACTGGAGTAATTGCATTCCTGTGCACTTGAGCATTCTCACAGCTTTTAGCAGGTACTTGCATCCAGGCGTAAGAAAACATTGTTTTAAGACCCATTGAATTAACTGGCATAAAAAAGCCCATACTAAATATCTTGCCGAAATGTTTTGGATCATGAAATAATTACCAACAGAGCAAGGTCAACAATCATAAATATGCTTCCTCCTCAGTTATTGGTTTTCTGGATAAAGTCCTACTCAGGTCCAATAAAAAACATTCCACTCTAAAACATGTACAACTGCCCAAAAGTAACATTCAGTCACAGCGACTTTCTCAACATCTTTTGTGACAAAGAGGCAAAAGTTGGCACAAAAGCAATTAATAAGCAAAGAAGCTTCTAACACAGCACCAGTACAAGTTTCAAGGAAACTGTGTTACATTTTCAGATGTCATCCAAGAAGCTCTGCTCTTAGATTTTAGGTATTTTGTAAAGCAGGACTTTTGGAGGGACTTAGGAGGGACTGTTGCATTGAAGAATGCTGGAGAAGAAGACACCAAGTTTGCTTTTCTTTTCCACTGATGTATGTTCAAATCCCTGACTCTTGCCAGGCTCTTTTTAGATCACATTAATCAAATTAAGTAATTACACATGATAAGTCTGTGCCAGCAAAGGAGCTGACTGCTAAATGAGATGCAGAACATCAGTGCCCGGCCATGGCCTGTGCAGTGCCTCCAGTCAGGGTTAATGAGCACAACAGATCCCTCTGGCCCTGCAAAACTGTAAATGCAGGTAGTGTCTGTTGTCAGTGTACACAACACTGAAGAACAGATGTTTGCCCATTCAAATCCCACTATAGCACTTCATTCCTTGAACTGGGATATTTGGAGCAGCAGACAGCTGTTGGCACACAAAGCAGACTAACTTGGTGAGGGCCCAGAGATAAAGAGATGTCTGTGGTTTCCTGACGTAAGAGAAGAGCACATGGTACCACCCTCCTGGTGCCTGAAGCTGGGAAGCAGATTTGGAATGCTGGGGATGTATCTGAGCCATACTCTTACCACCAAATCACCAGCAGCAGAGGTGGAGAATGAAGCTTTATCTCATAAAGGAACCCTAATCACAACACCTAATCCCCACAGTGATAATAAGGATAACTGAGAAGAGAAAGCTTTACCACTGTGCCTTATCTCAGGCTGGTTATGGGGAGAACAGTCAATACAACTGTGGTGTCGTATTTCAACATTTCTATCACACTGAAAATGCATATATCACAAACACACAGCAAGTGGGTAGCTGCAATTTATCCCTCTGAAATTTAGAGGTTTAGGTAGAGAGGAAACAGCTCTTGCAGAGGTAGACTGCCTTGTGAAATCCCAGAGTCTTCCTGCAGCCTTTCCTTCATATCCCAACTACCCATCTCGTCCAGGGCTGAAGGGCACCACGAATGCTTTGTTACGACAGTCTGTATGTCCACGTAACTGCATATTCACCTCCTACATAACTGCATATTCACCCTTCTAGGAAGAGCAGAGGAAGGCCAAAAAGGAACTGCATGCAGGTGAAAGATGACAGTGTCTGTGATGGGTATTAGCTCCCAGTGAGTAGTAATTCTCCAGCCTTGGCCTGGGAAAGTTCACTCAGAATAGGCATTGTTTTCCTTTAAATTCATCTCAGATATTTGATTCTATTATCTGGTTTCCAAGTTAAAGGAAAAGAGAAGCAAACCAGGGTGTGGATAAATGCTCTGGCTATACCCTGCTGCAAGGGAGGTAGGGGGAAAGGAACAGAAGAGATCTGCTTAAGTTTCTATAAGACATTAAGGCTCTATGTTAAACATGCATGAAAGGGTAAATTTCCAGATTAAAAATAAATAAATAAAATTTAAAGAGCCAGTTTCCTAAGCTTTCAAGACGAAATAGATTATGGCAAGAAAAGCAGAAAAAGATGATAAATTCTCCAGGAGCAAACATTTCCCACCAAGGAAGCCTTCAGAACAGAAAGCCTTGGAGCATGTCCGGAGGGCTAAGCACTCTCTTGACAGAGAAAAGGAGCAGGACCCATCAGTAGAAGAAAGACTCTTCATGGAACAGGGGTCACCTCAAGCAAAGGAGAAGAAACACTTGAGTTCCTTTTCAAAGTGAAAGTCTCTACTGCCCCTGTAAGGTGACCAAGTGTCATTGAGCCTCCATTTCTTTATCTGTCAAGTGCAGATAAATACAAGTGGAGTCACCTGCAGGAAATCTGAACGGAAACACCAGTTCTGTACAAACAATGGGTCAAGATGGAGACTGGTGGAGTGGCAAATAAAGACTACTTTCAGGCAGTGATCTGAATTGCTTGACAAATTGCATACAAGCAGCTATTTCCCATAAACAGTAACCAGAGAAAAACCCAAATAAGCTGTAGGAAGAATGAGTTCATTTCCACTCTTGAAATTTTATTTAACATTAACATTTCCTTATGGGCATGGGCCCTATGCTCAAGGCCTTTACACAGAAAGGACAGATATTGCTGCCAAGTGCTGCTTCAAGGACTTGTCAGTGCAGGTCTACAATTGGTTCTTAGAAAGACAAGAAAATTCTCAGTGACCAGGGTTCCAACAAAGTCCCTTCCTCTCCACTGGGCTGATCCCTCAAGTCCCAGCCACACATTCCTACAGTTTTCCTAATAACACAGCCACAGTCTAGTTAGGGCAACACAGCAGCCTGACAAAATTAAGCTACCAGCCAGCCCAAGCTCTTGTGAAAAGGAGACCACTCTTCCCTAAGATCAGCAAATTGGTTTGTCCCATCCTCCAACTCCACAAATTCAGTGAAAGAGGAGCAATTAAATAGGGACAGGCACAGAGGACAAGGGGGAGAACAGCACTGTCCCTTTTGCAGGCAGCCAGACTTGGATTACATCCCAGTAAAGTCTGGATACACTCGTGGCAGTGGGAGTACAGGGCTGTCCCTTTGGACAGAGGCCATTTATGTCACATTGGGTGCAACAGAAACCCCAGAGCCCCACAGTGACAACTGTTATACAAACACTGACTCTCGCCAATGAGTCACATCCCTCTTCCCCCACTTTGGCTGGCTCCCTTTGGAAATGGGCTGGTGGAGAGGAGAGCTGTGCAAAGCTCTCAGAACACAGGCTGTAAGTACTTTCTGACATTCCCTTCTCTTCAGGCAGCAACAGTACAGAACACAATCTATTTGATTCTGATGGAAGTGGTCAAGGTGAGGCTAATCATGATGAAGAGCTGAGCTGTGCTGCACCATCCATGTGCTGCACTCCCCACGGATCACCCCAGTCACATTTACAACGTCCAGGAAGGGTTTGTACCATGTGCTGCTCCCATTTGCTGTGTGAGCTCTCCCAAGTTCTCCTGGGCCACTGCTTGGTTCCAGCATGCTGAGCAAAGCCCAGCATGGACAGCAAGCTCCAACAGCAATGCTGAGCTGCAGCAGAAGCCCACCCTGCAGCACACACAGACACAAGTACACAACCTTTACTTGAATCTGAATAGTTTTATGGTCACTCAAACACTTAAAGCAATGCCCAGTACCCAGTCTATGGGAACACATCAGGAACATCCACTTAAAGGCCCATCCTAATTTCTCACTCATTCCTCAATGCATCTCCTCTCAGCCTATTCAACCACTCTCCCAGAAGAGTTGCCTGCTCAGGTATCCCTAACAAAGCCTCTAATGGTGACTTGAAGTGCACAAATTCTGCAGAATAAAACCACATTAAGTCTCTGTCATTTGCCAGTGATGCAAGCATTGAAGTAGTGAATATCTGGAGTTTTCTGTTTCTAATTGCAGATGATGTATGCACAGAGGAAGGATGCTCTTGTGGCTACAGCACAGGAAACTGCATTAAGTAACAGATGATCTGGATTCTATTTTATTTCCTACATGCAAAAACAAATCATACAGAAAGAAAAAGAAAACATGTACTTAGGGTGTGGCTCAGTCACCCTACAAGAAAGCAAACATCATTCCTGTAGCCAGCAGGTCATGTTAGGAGGCTTAAGGAGTTCATAGGCACAAAACACTGGAGTCTTAAGTATTAAGAAGTTATTAATTCATTCTAAAAATTCATTATTTCACCTAAAATATAGGAGACATGTGGGCCCTCCTTTCTAAGTGCACTTGTGTGAGCTGCCCATTTGAGGGCTGCAGCCAAGCATGGGTCTGTATATTGTGGGTTTGGAAGGGCATGTGGCAAGATAACCACCTGAGACAGCTTGCACTGATCCAAAGACAGGGCTGAAATCTCACCATGAATTCAGAAACAGGGGGAAAATATATGGGAATGAGCAACAGGAAGGACACTGAATATCAATGCTCTGGAGGAGGCCAAATTTGGTGATAGCATTTCCAAGCTGAGCTCCAGCAGCCTTGAAGAAATGCTGCTCTTGTGAGTCCAGCTGAGAGCATTCCTCCAATGACTCTCCAGTCAATGTTTACATATTCTGTTGCTCACATGCAAATAACATTAATCAGCTGCTTTTAAAGCACTGATAAATAGGCAACCTTTGGAAAGTTTTACAGTTTCCCAGTAAAGCCACACGCAGTATCAGGAATGTGGTTTGTCACACTGATATAGCACAGGGTAAGAGAGAACATGTCCCAGTTTCACAAATCACAAGGAAGCAGCTGCTCTGCTCTAGTCTCTCCACTTCTGAAAATGTAAGGAGCACCAAAAATAAAGAAAAAGTAGTCTAATAAAGTAGTATTAGCACAGAATCAAAACCATTTACATCTGTGATTCCTCAGATGATCAATTATTGCTTCAATTGAGCCTTAAAATATATTTGAACTTGCACTCATTTACAAAATGAAAAGCAAGTGAAAGCCCTTATTTTAGAACTACCCCTGGCAGTCAGAAAAGGTTTGGGAGAAACCAGCACTTTTTACTCCACAGATTATGCTCCATTGATACTGAGCCCTACCTCCCTAGCCTAGATCCATAATAAAAAATTCATTACTCTCCCTAGATCTAAGATGGTAACTCAGGGTTGGAAGCAAGATCTGGAGGCTAGTCTACCTTTTTTTTTTTTTTTTTTTTAATCCCTTGAGTAAAATTTTGCAAAATAAATTATGGAAATTTCAGCAAATCCTGAAAGCACAGGGAAGCTGCTCTGCTGGCAGCCTCCAGGAGAGAAGGTGTGCCCTCCCTCTTCCCAGCATGCTCAAAGCTGTAAAGGTCTCTTGGGGTTGCCAGCAAGCCTCAAGCTGCTTTCCTGTCCTCTGGGTTATCCCTCGTGTTAAAAATGCCAGAAAGGATCTCCATCTTGCAATGAACTAGAGCTGCAGGCTTTATTCTGCTTCCCTGTGCCATGCACCTTCCATCCAGCCTTCAAGCAAATTATGTTTTGCCCCTTTAAAATACTTTCCAACCAGATCTGGAGGTACTTTGCAAACTGAAACGTAAAACGCATGATCTTGAAAATGCAAGCTGGCAACTATATCACCTGGACTGAGAAGGAAACAAAGTAAAGGCAGCCTTCAGTCCTGGCAGGATTTTGAAGGTGTACAAGCAAGGGAAGATCCCTGACTTGTAACAAGTATCTGCAGCAGCCTGTAGGAACAGACCTCTTCCACTTAGTAGCACAAATTTATCCAAGAAAGCAGAGAATCCTAGAGCCATCATGGTCAGAAAAGACCTGCAAGATCAAGTTCAGTCCTTGACCAAACGCCACCACATCAACTCAAGCACAGCATTAAGTGTCATCTAGAATAATTTCTTGAACACTTCCAGGGATAGTGAGCCACACATGCTGACACAGCACTCGCCATATACAGTTCTCAAAAAATACGGACAATTTCGGTCTGATTTCAGAAATGCAGAAAGCAAGGCATAACAAAATTAATCGGAGTCACCAAAAAATAAATTAAATCAAAAGTTAACTGTGCAGCACTGGCATTTGAGGCACAAAGAGTAACTGCAGAAGCTGCCAAAAACCTGAAGGAAGAGCTGAGGCACAGAATGAGTGCATTAGTCCTGAATCTCACCTTGAGTTTAGTATTACAGTCAGATCAGGTCAGCACTGGGCAAAGACACACTGCTCCTCTGGCAAGGCTTCACACAGACACACGTTTGAAAAATAAAGTGTGTGCACTTCAGGAAAATAAAAATGTTTTATGGAATCCTATTTTTAACACTAAATGCCACAATGAACTATGGGAAAATCTAGAATTACAGCAGGAAACAGAAGAAAAAGCTCAGTTGACCTGAGCCCGGGGATTTTTCAGAGGTGCAACTGCAGAGGATCACAGGAGCCCTGGGGCTCTCAGCTGCTGTTGAGGGAGCACATTCTTCACGGTCTTCTGGAGAAAAACAAACAGATCCTGACCCCTCTGCTGGCAAAACAAAAGGAGGCTGGGAATTCACAAGTTCTTGCTTGCACCTGCAGGGATATTTGACAAAAGTGAACCCACTAGATCCTGTTATTGTTGACATTTCACCTGCTCCAGGGAGCTACTCAGAAGTCACACAGCAGTATCAGGGTGTTCACTCCAGGCAGCACAACTACAAGTCCACCCAGGCCTTCCCTGCACCCATATTTTTTCCAACTGTAGTCACCCTTGCAGGAGGCAGAAGCAAACATCTCCTCCCAGCCTCTCCAAGTCCACTGAGCACCCAGGATGGTTAAGATGTCCAACTGCCTTGGATGTGCAACTTTTAAAGACCCAAGGCCAGGCAGACGAATCCTGCCTGGCATCTGACACCATGCCAACTCTCATTGTGCTGAGGATATCTGGAATGAGTCTTTGGATTTAGCAGCTTGCGTCTCCTCATAATCCCCAAAGCCTCTAACTGTTGGCTATGCCTGCAACAGCTTTCTCAAGCACCTTTAGAGACTCATCCTCAGCAAACAGTCCTACAGCAAACAGATTTCGCTTTCAGTTAAATTATGCTTCAAAAGCCCAGTGAAGCAAACAAAATAGGTGACATCCCTCATCCCCACCTGCACCACAGGACACTGGACCCTCCAGCAGAAGAGGGCCAGGCAAGTCTGTAATGTGGATAAGCACAGCTCTCACCAAATTTAAGACACATTGAATCCAACTGTGGCTTGAGCATCTTGTCATTTTTACAGCCTTTAACTCTGGACACCTCACAGACAGTAAAAATATTCTTCACATAAAGAAAGAAGATGAAGATCTGAAGCTCTATATATAGTGTTTGCTAAAAATACCCCTTTGGAGACATCCCTTGCCAAATAGGTGCCAAAACTTCAAAGGCTGAATTATCATGTTGAAATATTTGAAATGCAAGTTGTTATGATTCTTGTGAGGCATGGCTGGCAGGCAGAGATGGCATCTTTCAGCTCCAAGACCTGGTCCAGGCAGTAACTGGAAACAACTCTTCGGTGGCTTACGTGAAATGAGTCAAAGGATCTCAGTCCAGCTCTCAGCAAATTAGGAACCACATCACAAAAGCATCTGTAAGAGTCACTTCCTTTGTTGATACCAATCTGAAGGCCAAGGACTGAATAAGGTAGGGAAAAAGGATTATCCTCCCTCAAAATAGCACTCTCCTTCAAAACACAAATTGCTTTTACCAGCATGTTTGTGGAAGCATCCCAGTGCATCTTTGCTAAATATGAACTAATCTAAGTACTCCTTTAAGTAATACCTGAAATCCAACACTTGACCAGTAGTAAAGCTCAAGACCTACTGGCTTCTGACATGCTAGAACCATGCAAAAGGCAAGCAGGAATATTCCCATCCCACATTCTAACTGTATTTCTTTCTGGAGCCAACAGAAGCTTCAGAGCTCTCAAGCATTTTTCTTTAAGAAAATTTAGCACAGAAGCAGAGGTTCCCCTTGAACCAACCACCTCACTTCAAAGAAATCAATCATTAGTTGCATTTGCCTTGTATCTTGCCAGTAAAAGGGCATGAAGCAAGCGAGCCAAGTTTAGAAAACTAAGTAACAATATTTTAGACTCTGCTTTAAGAAAACAAAGTAATTTTAGCTGGATGTGTCACAATTCAGAGCAATAGCTTTGAAAGCATCACTCGATTCCATTAATTAACTGGAACTTTTTGGGATGGCACAAGGTAACGGAATCTAATCGCACAATATTGGTGCGATCGGTGCTGCTCAGTAAATTCAGAGATGCCACGTTGAGCAAAAAGAATGTGTTTCATTCAGAGATGAAAGCCTTCTGAATTTTGGTGCTTTGTAAACAGCTGCTAAACTGATTGAACAATGCCTGTGAAGTACACAAGGTCAAATGTGGTCAGTACCTCAAAGAGTACCACATTTCAATATTGAAAAAGCACTCATGAAAAACATCTCAGCATACCCATATCTGCCTAGCACTTAAAACAGGTCCCAAGTATCCACAACAGAGGCAGGATTATTCTTTGTCAGTCCCCTCTCCCTTAAAGCTGATGAGAATTATACCACCAAATTCAATATGGGCAGTAGATTTATCAAAAAAAAGAGGCTTCTTGGTTAGAATTAGCATTGACTGAGGTACCAAAGAAAATCAAGAACTACAATAAATTCTTAGCTGCTTATTTTATTCACACATTAGTCAATGCCATTAATCTGGAAAGCCATTGGAATACATTCAGTAAAGCTTCCTTAGCTAAATTTTATTTCATTAAAGTCAGGGTCAAGCACAGACTGCCTTCCTGATCTATCCAAGGAAGGAAAGCAAAGGCAGGTGCTTGCTGTAGCACAGGACAAAAAGCTCCTGTTTCCCTGCCTTGAGGTACATAAATACTGGCAGCCCACTCGTGTCAGTGACTTCATCTTGTAGAACAGGTGCTTTGCTGACAAGATCATCCCCACCCCGGAACGAAGGAAGCTGCACCCAAAGCACCGATTCAGATGTTCCAGACAGGAGTCTGGCCTTCCATCCAAGACAAATATGGAGCTGGACCTGCAATGCTCCTGCTTGGGGTTTCCCAGTTTGCAGTATCTGAGGAGGATTTACTTTAGGATTCAAGGAGAAGGGGGTGGGTGGTCCTTAATTAACCAGCCTTTGTGGAAAAACCCAGCCTTGCCTCGGCATGCAAGTGAGGGAGGGAAGGCACTTGGATTCCACACTGACTTGAGAAAATCTCATCCTGCAACTGCATTGTCCAGCTGCACACAGGCAGATGCAGATTCCCTCTGCCTAATGTCCTAAGTAAGGATACAGAAGCTTTTGTCTTCTCAGTCTGTACATCTTTAAAGACACGACTGATGAGAAGCATTTCAGCAAAAGAACCAAGAAAATACATTTATGCTGTGGTTCTTGAACTGAGAAAATTACAAGCATAGAGAAATAAGAAAGACACTGTCAGGACTCATTTCAAAAATTAGTTTCTACAAGATAAAAATACAAATAACAACAACAGCTTCAGTTTCTTGGATTTTTTTTTTTTCTTAAAGCAAAACAGTATAAGCAAAATTCTCATTATAGTTCTTCTCTTGCAGCCCTTGCTCCCCCAGCAGCACAAGCTCATTCTGTGCCTGGGGGTCAACACCTGAAACTGGGCTGAACCATAAACAAAACTGAAATTGGCTTTCAAAATATTGCTGCTTGTTTAACAAAAAAGGCAGAGAGAAAATTAGCTAAAACTACTTATCTTTATTACAGTATAACAATTTCCCCCCTCAATTATTTCATAATTACTTCCTTTTTTGTGACTTTCAATCCTTTCAAATGCAGAGATCCAAAGTACACATTAAAGACATATGTGTACCCATTGGTCATTCTCCCAATGTTCCTTTTGACTGTAAAGATTATTTTATAGAGCAGAATGTTATTTTGCTTATTTGAACATAAAAAGGGCAAGCATATTTCTTCTTTGTACCCTCACAAAGGCCAGAGTTTTAGATCTTACTGAGGACCAAAGGTGAAGGCAGCAGTATTTTTGGCAGGCTCCAAGGAACCTCTTTGCAGCAGAGGTGCTCAGCAAAGTTATTCTGTCAGCAGCCAGGCTGCAGCACAAGCTGCGAGCAGCAGCTCCAGTCAGTGCTGTAGGTCAGCATGTATTCAGACAGCAGAAATTCTCTCTTCCCTGGTTTTGGTAATACAATGTTCACCTCTTTCTCCTGAACTCTGAAAGGGATTTGTTCTCGCTTTTTTCATGGGCCACTACAAAAGTGGCTTATGTGTCTGAGAGCAAAAGCAGTCAGCTCATGTGAATCAGGTGCCCTCTGGGATTAAATGGGGCTTAAAGGTATCCAAGTGTGAGCCTAAGACTCTGGAGTTATGAATGAACCCCAGCTACCAGAGACAATGCTTACAATGCTTCCAGCCTGACCTGGGAGCAGGCAGCAGGGCAGGTTGTACTCAGATGCCTCCTGAAAAACCAAGTGGAAAGTTCCTTTAGGTCACTCTACAGCAACATCAGCACCACCAATCCCCATGGAAGGAACTGGGATTAGAGTTGAAATACATTAACTGAAATATCCACATACTGGTAAAGCCACTGACACAGCCATGGCCTGAAATTCTCTGCACTGATCATATCAGAATGGCCTTCATTTCACACTCCTCATGGTGATAAAGCCCAGACCAAGGCTGGGAAGACAAGAGCACACATCATCATTCCTGTCACAAGAAACTTTCATACAAGTTCACTTTTATCTGAATTACATGCCAGGTATAACCAATCCCTCGGAAGGGCCAGGATTTACCTGCTCAAACTGATTAGCTGGTAATACGTTCTAATCCTCACCTGGACACCTCTATATGTGACTACCACAGCAGCACAGCTGGAATCCAAGGATTCATCCCATGGATTTGTTCTCCTGTAGCACTACCATAGCTACCTGGCCTCAAATATCAGAGACAGCCTTGCACATGGGGCTCACAGAGACTTCAGTGTGTTCCTTCCTCTTGAAGGGATGGGTGAATGTTGCCTGTAAATACTGTTAATTACTGAGAACTAGAGCAGTCAAGAACTGGTGCAATGCAAAAAAGGTAAAAAATTTTCCAATTTCTTTGAAGATTTGCCAGCAAAGCTTGACAATTTAAAGCATTCCACTTTGTTCTTTTCCCTTTATCACAGGCTCATGGGGGGAAAAAAAAAGACAAGAAGAGAAGAAAAATATTTAACAGGCAGAAGAATTCCCTTCTGTATTCCCTTCATCTCCCAAACAACTGGTATTGTTTCTCCAGATCACCTCAAAATCTTCCAGCAATTCAATCTCCTACCTGAAACTATTTCTGAAGATGCTCATTCCTACCACCACAGCTCACTGTAACTTAGTGACTTCCAACCCGTGGTGCAGAGGCCTGGGAAATGGATGATGGGCTGAGAATGTGCTGAGCCTTGACAGCACTCTGGGGTTCACTGGGCCTGGGAACCACAGCCCCAACCTCTGTTGCTTATTGTCATTTTGTCCAACTTCAGCTTCACTTTGATTTCACAAAGAATAAGCAACTTACACGGGATTATTCCAGGTGTTCTTAACATAATTCTTGCAGGTTTTTGTTTCATTTTGTTGGGTTTTTTTTTGTTTTGTTTTTTTTTTTTTTTTTTTTTTAAGAAGGGAAGAAAAACCTCACAGGAAAGTTTCTAATTGCTACTTAGGCAATTGTGCAGTGAGATCACCATATCCAGACTACAAGTGGGCTAAGATGCTCAAGTGGCACACACTTTATACGATCTCTCCTTTTCTGTTAAATTAAACACGGAGCAGAAGTGTCCATACAATAATTAACCGTAAGAGGAACCATCTAACACACTTCAACATAAAGTGGTCATTTATATGCTTTGTTCACAGGAGATTTGTGAGACAAATTCATGAAGAATTCCTGTTTTAATAAACCTCAATTCTCTGCCCTTAGTCACTACTTCCTAACACACCCTATGGCTGTAAAGATTGGGGAAGGACTAAACAGTAAGACTTTACTAGAAGCTATGCTTACAATGTCACCAGGGTTGGTTAGTTTGTTCCTCTCCTCTCCCCCCCAATAAGGCTGAATATTAATATTTCCTTTCCTACAGCATGCATGGCAATGTAGATACATGCTATAACTCATTAAGTGAAGGCAATAAATTAAACTATCAGCAGACAGATTAGTTTAGCAAGAAAAAAATTTCCTTAGGCACAATAAAACTTCTGATTTACACAAGTGAAATATGGCAAGTCAGTCAAAGAACAGCCACACACCTGTTCAACCAGAACTCTTTATCACTTTAGTGGAACCAACCAAGCACAAACAAAACCAATAAAAACCAGTGACAAAGATGCAAGTTAATGACACCAGAAATTACACAATTCCTTTCTTTCACCTTATCTTGAAAGTTGGAATTTGCTGTGATGCACTTGACTGCCTTCCAAGACACACAACTGCAGGATATGCACAAGGCAGCTTTACTTCAGAGAATCACAGACTGGTTGGGTTGGAAGGGATCTTAAAGAACATCCAATTCCAGCCCCCTGCCATGGGCAAGGACACTTGCCACTATCCCAGCTTGCTCAGAGCCCCATCCAACCTGGAACATTGCCAGGCATGGGGCAGCCACAGCTTCAATGGGCAGCCTGTGCCAGGGCCTCACCACCCTCACAGGGACAGTTTCTTCCTCATATCCAAACTAAACTTCCCCTCTGTCACTTTGGAGCCATTGTTCCTTGTCACTCCAGGCCCCCTCTCCATCCTTCCTGTGGGTTCCCTTCAGGCACTGGAAGGCCACAATGAGGTCACCCCAAAACCTTCTCTTCCCCAGGCCGAACAATCCCAGCTCTCCCAGCCTTTTAAACTGCCTTGCTAAGTCTCACCAAGAGTATTTGCTACAGCAGTGTCTGATAAGCCACAGCCATTACTCCACTGCATGGGAATGTGCTTTAACAGCTGCCTGTTACCTGTCTGTACCAGCCATGGCTCTCACTGCTCAATGACTGCATCCCACATCCCACAGAGAACCTTGCATGCAGAACACAACATTCCCCTGTAGTTCCAGATTTTACAGATTGTTAAATTATACTTTTAATTACTGTTAAACAGCCTTCATTCTACATATCCCGTTGCTACTGTTTGAAGAAACAGGTACTCCCACTATATCCTTACCTTGTGATTAAATTTGTTCTCCTTTCCTGCTCTGTGAATGCCACAGAGCACAGAACAGAGCAATCTTTAACTTCAGCTGTTGTAAGAAACAACAGCTGTCTTTAAACAATGCAGTGCAATGCTTTTGTCTGGGGAGCTACTAATGTAAGCTCTCCTCTTCATACAGGACTCAGCAGGCTAAAAATTAGTGACATTTTAAGTGGAACAATCCTTTCATCATCAGGCTGATATTTGGCTGCCATTCTGGTTACCTCCCTTATAAGGCACCAGCAAGAGGGAAAGGCAGGGAACACATTATGCAACTGCTCATTGTAAAAAGTAATTAAAACAAATTTTAAGAAATGTCTGTAATAAACACTTTTCCAATATACAAAAGGAGCCTGATGCCATTGGTCTAAGGTCTGCCATTTCTACTGGGCTAATCTGGGAAGAGGGGATTTCTCCTGAAATCCTCAGTTTTTACAAGAAAATAGTGGAAGCCTGTAAACCACCCCTCCCTTCTCCTGAGTCTGGTTCAAATCTAGCTCATCAGCCAAAGAGGCAGCTCTGCCCTGGGTAATGAAGGTGCAACACTGGGACCACCCGCATCCTGTCCCCTCATCTGTGTGCAGGTGTGATCCATGGAAATCTACGACATCTAATCCCAAGTAGAGGGTTCTGTGGTTAGGCCATCCACATCTTGGTTGGTTTGCACACAACAGCTCTCCTGCAGACAAGGAAATATTATTTGGAATTTACCTATCACTTCAGATGTAAGCAGGTTTTTACCAGTAAAGTCATAAAAACACTGAGACTTTTTACCCACAGAACAGACTCAAGAGTCTCCAGAGTGGTAGTGGTCTGGCAGGAAGAGGCCCCCATCTGTCCTTTGGGGGGTTCTCAGTGATCCTGGAGGAAGTTCATGGCACAGCACAAGCATGTCAAGAGGGGGTCTCCCTCTCTGTTGCACCAGGGACACGGAGCCTGTACCACCAGCAGAGCCCCCTAAGCACACCGAGATCCCCACTTGTGACAAGCTGCTCCTGCCAAGCCCCTTTGCTTGGCTGTCTTCTGCCTTCAGCAGCCATTCAGGGCAGTCAGGTGTCCTACTGAAGTGATGACTTTCATTCCCTCCCCATCCCTTGGCTATGGGAAGGGAAGTTCTGTACACTCCTGTGTACAAAGCTGGGTGTCGTTGCCACTCCTACGGTTCGGTGTGACCCAATATCTTCATTTTAACTGTAACCAACTGATGCACAACTGTGCTTCTCGTCAGCATTATTCTACTACAGTGGCTCATAAAAAGGGCCTTTAATCAAGTACAGCTTTCTGGGAAGGCCAGATTTTCCAAGGGTTTGTCTGGGGATGGTCAGCTGGGTTTTGTTTTCCTACCAGGAGATTTAATTGCTAAAATACCTTGGCACATTTTATAAATACAGTACTTAATGTGACATTACACACAGTGCTCTCAGAATTATAAGCAGCTGTAGAAAAGGTTTCACAACCTTTCATCTGGTCAAAGACAAGAAAAAGATTTTTTTATTTCCCCTTCTGTGGAAGGAAATTTAACACACTCCAATATGCCAAGGTCTTTGCTAAGACTGGAGCTCCTCTACAGCATGTCAGTGATCACAGGCTCAAACTCTGGGACATAAGAGACACAGCTAATATAAGTTGCAGTACAGTAAACACTCTTCCTCTCCCATCCAGATTTGAGTTATCCCTTTACTTCCTCCCTCCCATTCATTCTGTCACCTTTGATTAAACTCCATTTGTTTGCACAACCTGCACACACCAAAGTATTACTTCATCATGGCTGCTCCCTGTTACTAAGAGGTGAAGAGCTGATTCCCTTTTTACTACTTCAAGACATTCTCACTCCTGTGAAATCCCACAAACCCAGGCTACCATTTTAATCAACCACTGCTCTTTTTACTAGTAAAAACAAAGACAACTGTTCCTTAGACAACCAAAATCCCATAGAAACAGTCTTCCAAATTCTAGGGCTCTTTTCTTCACATTCTGATCAGTTGTAACTCTCATGAAACCATGGGTCAGGTAACAAATTTGCAAGTCTGTAGGTATAAATATTAAAGACACACAACACAAACCAAGTTTCAGGTCTACAGTACATACCAGCATACAAAATCCAACACCTAAATTACCAAGAAATCAGAAAATCAACTACTTGAAGCATAAAAATTTATATTCTTTCTTGATCCACCATTTTCCTTTGCTTTTTTGATCTGTAACAGGTATTTAATGATATAGCAATGCATGCCTTACAAGATTACCTGATTTCACAAGTAAGGCAGTGTTAACTACGACAACTGCCCATTTTAATGCTTCCCATACTACTAATGCTTCAAATTATTTATGTGAAGGAAACTGAGTTTTTCTTAATCATTTATTTCTTCTCCTACTTCCTGTTTTGTTTTATATTGTTAAGAGGAAAATGTTCTATTACTTCCCCATGCAAATTCTGGAGCAGTGGGACTGCTGAAGTTATTCTGTAGTTTTAAACTACAGATTTGTAGGATCTTCTGTACCAATCAAATTATAAAGTCTGCTCTGCTGCATTTGACAACTAATTTCTGAGTCTTCAAGACAAGATTCTGCCATCTTAAATACAGTTCACTATTTAAATTCATAACCCAAAATAAATACCTCTTCTCTGAGTTCCTACCCCACAGTATTAAATTGGCTTACCCCAGTATAACAATTTTTTGCACAACAAGAGCTGTTATTTAATCACCAGACTTGAAAAATTCTGCACCAACCCATCTCAAAAATTAGACTCCAGTTATTTATCAAACCCATATTTTCAAGGCACAGCAATGCAATTACCACTAGTGGCAGGTCTGCTCTAAGTACAGCTATATGTTAAAACGAGCAACAAGAGAAGATTAAATGATTTTGTGGACAATTGTATGTTTGATTTATGTCAACTGCCATTACCCTAAGACACAAAGCCTCTTTCTGGGAGACTAAAAGCAAACCATTTACCATATAATATCAGCTTAGCAGGCTTTGTGCTGATGAATACTGCATTCAGAGAAGCAATTCTTTCCATTGCAATTTCCATGTCTACCCTGCACCTCCTGGAATACAAATATCAAAGTTTATCAACTGGCTTCACATTTTAACTAATGCTCAGCTTAAACTTGGTGGGAAGAACAACATTTTTATTGGAATAAACACGGACTGAGCAAAAGCTGAATCTGTAGGGAAGAGATAAGCTTTGAAAGCAAGACAAACTCACTGCCTAGACAAATGCAGAGGACACAGACAGTAACTAAGCTCCTTGTTGTCACCACGGGATTCAAGAGCCATCCCAAACCACAGCAGTAACCTAAATGATTAAAAAACTCCCACCCACCATTCAAAGTTTGGGGACAAAAAGACAGATGAGCCAAGGGAGGCTACACAGAACTCCTGAGAAAGAACAGGTGAGCACATCTCAGCCCCATGCACTGAACTCCAGTGTGATATCCCATATTGTCCCAACCCAGGAGTGCCCCACCAGGAACTCCACTGGGGATCAGACCACCCAAGGTCAGCTCACACAAGCAGGTCCACAACAGATCATCTGACAGAAACCCAAAATTTCTGTTCTCCTGGGAACATCCCCTCACCATGACCATAGGCCTGGTCCAAGTCCACTGCAAGTTAATGATGGGCTGGGCATTTGCTGTTTGTTTTTTTAAGACAGCCTAACTTTCTGAAAAAAAAAAAGCATGAGACCTGTCCTCCATAAATATTTGCTTCTGAATACTGCTTAGCTAGTGGCTTGGGATTTGTTTTCCCCTGAAATGCTGGAGAAATAAGTGTTTAGAGATTTTTTAAGCTCTGTTAAGCAAAAATATTTAAATCGAACATATAGTATGCCATGTACATTATGAAAAACAAATGAGTCCACAGAGCTATGCAAATTTGACTTTTCCTATCCAAGACATTTCTTAACAAAGCCAGGAAAACATGCCTACATATGGCACAGAAGGTAAAATTGCAGCAGTTCTATTGGATACAGTACCAGATTTCTCAAATGCAATGAGGGTGCCCACTGATCATCACCTCTCAGGTCAGTAGCCCATGGGCTCCTATTTCTTTTTACTCTTCAGAGTAAAATTAAAAGCTGATATTCTTTCATTCCTGAAGGATAAGGAATGAAAACAATTCTTCAGATTCCTGTATACATTCAGGCATCTTTTATGGAGCAGGCACAACTCTAGCGAGATTTATTAGCATCATAAACACTCATAAACAAGATCCCTCTGTTTTAAGTGACTTTAAAAAACTGTAATCAAAACACTGAATCAGTACAACTGACAAACCCTAACATCTACAGTCAACAAAAACCTCACCGCTCGCCAAAAGGAAGGTAAAAGCAAAACCAATACATCCCACCAAATATCTTATAGGAAACTTCTCTTTAAAAAAAAAAAAAAAACAACAACAAAACCGAAACGTCGGCATTACTTTTGATTCAGAGGCTACAGCAAGGCTCACTTATTCCCAGTGTGGATTTTGCAAGAGGAAGCCAGGTACATCAGCGGAGGCACGCGTGTGAGCTCTGCTATTCTAACCCAAGGCGTTCCAGATCAAGTAAAACCAAACAACAACTGCGCGACCTCTGTAAGTCCCTAGCGTTTAACTTTTACCTGAGTCAATGGGAATTGTCTAAAGACACACAGCACGAGCCGGAGAGCCAAAGCACGGGGCCTCAATCCCCAACTCCTCCGGCTCTGCACAAGGTTTGGGATTTGCTCCTCCCGCGAGTGGAAACTTGTGAAGGTTGTTTGCTTTTCTAAGCGCATTACGGAGATAATTTCGTCCCTTCATTTATTTATTTATTTCTAAAGAGGGCAGGACACCCTTAAGCCCAGAGCCACGTTCTGTAGCACGAGTACAGCCCAGCCCTGACCCTGCCGGCGGGGTCTCCGCACAGCCCCGGCCCTGCTCCCCGCGCCGGGCTCACCTCGGTCCCCGCACCGACACCGCCGGAGGCACCTCAGCCTCCCAGCCGGCGGCAGGGGGACAAGATACCCCGGGGGCTGCGGGAACGGCCACCCCGGGGGCCGCGGGACGAGCCACCAGAGGGGCAGGCGGGCGAACTGCCCCGCAACCCAGAGCCACCCCCGACCGTCCCCGCAGCCGAGCCTGAGGCTGCGCTCCCTCAGCCTCCACGGCGATGGCTGCTCCTGCTGCCTCACGGTGCGGGGGGGAGGAAAGAGGGGAGGCAGGAGGAGATTCCCATTCTCCAGCGGCAGCGTGCCGGGGCTGCTTCCGCGGGCAGCGCCGGGGCGGAGGGTGCCCGGCTCCCCTCGGGACCCGGCTCGCCTCAGGACTCACCTCCCGCCCGGTCCGAGCGCGGCGCCGCCCCCGCGCTAATGGCAGCGGGCGGGCCCGCGGCGGGGGCCGATGTTTACCCGCCGGCTCTCGCGAGAGCCGCGCGCCGCCCAGCCCCGCTCCGCCATTGGCCGCGCCCGCCGGCGCGCGCCACCCGCCCCGCCCAGCCCCGTCCGGCGGCAGCGGCGGCGGCGGCGCCCGGGAGCGAGACCGGGAGCGGAGCGGCGGGGCTGCCGAGGCTGCCGAGGCTGCCGAGGCTGCTGCGGCTGCTGCTCCAGCCAGGCCATCCACGAGCCCACGGCACAGGGTTGGGTCCGGACGGGTCTGGAATATCCCCAGCGAGGGAGACTCGCCATCCTCTCCGGACTCGGTCACTGCCCAGGACAGAAGTTCTACCTCCTGTCCAGGTGGAACCTCCTGGGCTCAGTCCCTGCCCGTTCCTCTGGTGCCATTGCTGGGCCCCTGCAGCAGAGCCTGGGCCCTGCTCGGAGCCCTCCCTGCACACAGGGACACCCAGGGTTGAGGGCCCCTCTCAGCTGGGGCTCCTCTCCAGGCTGGACAGCCCCAGCTCCCTCAGCCTTTCCCTGCCAGAGATGCTCCAGGCCCTAAATCATCTCTGCAGCCTCCACTGGCCCTGCTCCAGAGCTGGACACAGCACTGCAGATGTGCCACAAAGGGCTGGGCAGAGGGGCAGGATGATCTCCCTCTACCTGCAATCCATGCTCTTCCCAATGCACCCCACGATCCTGTCCCTCCAGCCCGGCATAAACCTTGGCGCTCAGCAAGCTCTGCCAGTCGGGACTCCCTGAGGGCCCGTGGCTGTGACAGGTCTCACAGTCAGGAGTTAGACTGGCCTCACTGTGCAGAAGGCAAATCTGTGACCTCATGTTGGAGGAGTGACAAAGGACAATCATCTGCTTCCATCACGACATGGAGCATGTGGAAGTGAGGGAAAGTTTGTCTTGATGTCATCAGTTGACTTGAGGAGAGTTGCTGATGAGGAGGACTTAACTGACAGATTTGGTTTATTTTACCTGGTTAGTCTTTATATACAGATAAGGAACTTAGGAGTTGTTTGCACTGAAGCAGATTTCTTGCCCAGAGACCTCACAATTTCAGGATCCACAGGGAGACCCAGAGAATCCACCATGGACCTCCCAGAGCACTGTGAACCTACCTGCTGAGACCGGCTTTTGAAAGCATTAGGTTTGGTAGGTTTGAAATAACAGAAGCCTAAAATTAGCATGTTTGAACTTGAATGAGGTGCAGGAGTGCTTCCTGAAGAGACTGACTGTTCTTTGGGACATCGGAACTCCGGTCCCACGTTTGAAACCTGAGCTAATGAAGTTGGGCACTCATGTTCACCATGTTGGTAGTATGGACACATAACCCAGAAACAGAATTAGCAAGAAGGGAAAAGACACTATAGGATAAGTAAATTCAAAATAAACTGTTTATGGATCTAGAAAAGTGGTATTTCACTAAAGTTCTCTTCCTAGAGCAGAAGTTCTTAAAAATCTGTGTCAGTAACAGTGGTCAGTGGGAGTGAGAGACATCCCTACTCTCTAGCAGGAATGGGGGATGGTTTTGACTTGGGTGTTTGTGAGTTGTATGCTTTGATTTCAGTACCTTACTCCTGTCTGCTCCCCACAGCTGCCACAGGGAAGCCGGAGGAGGCAAGGTCAGTCTGGGAGGGATGCTGAGGCCCAGCTGTGACAATGAAAATGGAATGAATATTCACAACGTGACGTTCCAGTTCCTGCCTTGCTGCCGGAGCTCCTCTGGTGGGTCCTGCCAGCACAGCAGATGGCAAGCACTGAAAGGCTGTTGTGCCAGTGGAAAATTACTGAGTTTTGTTGGTCCTGTGCATGTATGTGGATGTGTGAGGGGGGAACTGGGGCAGACTTTCATTTATTTAATTATTTTCAAGAGAGAAAGGGAAACAAATGGCTCCCGAAGTCTAAAAAAGCTACTGGCATATAAAGAACCAGTCTCTTGTTTTAGAGGAATGAGGCATGTCTGTTTGCATTTCGAGTTTTCTGTATGATTCCATTTAACTTTCCTCATAAGTCAGGATTGTGAATTTTTCTAAATAAAATGTAATTAAAAAGAGAAGCAGTATATTAATAAAAGCCCTGGCTGTTGCTGAACAGACCTATGGAAAAACAAAGTATTTCATGTTTCTATTTTTATGTGGCTGTAAAAGTATTTATGTTAGCTGACATTCCATCACAAAACACACGTGGTTTATTTTAATTTTCTAATTTTAAATATATGTTCTTAACAGAGCTGTTCACATAGGAGGTTATCTCACTGCTATAAAAGTCTGATTAATGGGTTCACCACTGTTGCAGCTGAAGTTAGTGGGCTGGTGCCTTGTGAATAGTGGAGCTTGTCCATAGCTTTTGAAGGTCTGTGCACCTAAAGAAACTTACAACCAAATGCTCATCCTGAAACAAACCGTGGCAGAGCCAAACCAAGCAGATGAATTTGTTTGTTGTTGAAGGAGAGCTGACAGAAATACCTAAGGTTTAACCCAAACTGTGACACAGTGCAACCCTTACCAACAGCCCAATAAACTTTTATTTCTGTGTATTTCCAGAGTTAGCCCATCACATAGAAATATAAGCACCTATTCACAGTGTAGAAGGGCAGCAGCTCTTTAGGCTGCCAGGCATAGGAGTTAGACAAACATTTTGGAACAGAACCTTTGCTCTGAGCATGCACACCTCTGCAGGCTCCGTGCTGTGCCACTCCTGCAGGCTGTGACAATCCCCCGGGTCCTTCGCCCTCTGCTCCGGCTGCAGCAGCAGCAGCAGGATCCACCCCGGGGCGCAGCAATTAAAGGCAAACACAAAAGCCCAAATACCTCTTGTCAAATTCCACCGAACCTCTGAAGCCTTCAGAAAACTCAGGGGAACGTCTGTGGCAGAGCAAAACAATGCTGTCCTCGTTATTGTAGTTCAAAGGAGGGAGAGCTTGTCAGAGAAAGCACATTGATGTGAGGGTTTGACGTTTCTTTCTCTGCAGTCAATTGGTGTAACAAATCTAAATTGCTGTATCAGAATCATGCTGGAGATGTCTCTTGGAAAGATTCAGAGGGGGTTTTAACCATGAAAGCTCCCTCTCAGCATCAGAAATAACCTAGAAATGTTTAATTCACAAGTATTTTGCATCTAACTACTTAATCAACATTTAGGAATCAATTCTGACTTTCCTTTCTTTCTTACTATTTTCCTAATACATCCCAGGTGTATTTCTTAAGAAATAGCCAGGAAAAAATCCAGAACACTTGAGATTGGTCAGAAAATAATGCAGAGCTGGGTAAGCATAGTGCAAGCCATTCAGAAACATTCCTACAAATTTTCTACTGGTTTATTAGGACCTTTTTAGCTGCTATTGATGCTACTTGTAATCCAGATTTTACTTGTAGCTCCCTGGCCTGTCTGAATAACAGAAGTCTATGTTTTTTTATATTCAACAGGTAGAAGGCCTGGAAAAAAACCCCAAATGCTTTATTCTGTTTTATGACACTTTAGTGCTGCTACACAACTCTGATAAGATTTCACACCTGCTGAGTGCACTGTAGATTTCAGTGGGGCACAGTAGTGAATCAAATGTTCAGAAAATGCTGCAGCATGGACAAAAATGTATTTTCTTAATAGGTGGAATGCAAATTTAAAAGGAGGCACATCTGGTCATACTTCATATGCAGTGTCTCACAATTGAATTACACAGTTAAGATCTTGGGTCTGCAAACTTGTGAAGAATGAGACAACTCAGAAATTCATTGGGTTTACTTCTGTGAGACCATTCATAGAAGAACCATTTGCTCACCCACTTGTTTCCTACCATGCTTCATCTTCAGGAAATCATCATCAATATTTAAAAATACCTAACAAGATCAGAATGTCTGCGCTGGTTCAGAGCTGGGCTCTGTCTCAGGCACATTTCTGCCTTCCTGGTGATCATGGCCTGACATCTAGGGAAAAGGAAGAATGGAAAAAGTTCACAAAGGATTCCTTTAAAACCCTCTCACCCTTCACCTATCCCAACCCTGATGTTGTCTGTCTAAATAATAACTTGAAGGGTTTTGCTCTTCCAAATGTTTGTGCAGTCTACTCTTAAAATCCTGGAAACATCTTGTACTCCCAGTACATGGGACAGCCTGTTGAGTGAAATTCACCACCTTTGGCTTGTCCTGAAGCTGGTTCTGAGAGCATCTTGGTGTGGATCCTGAATTTGTTACCAGCACAGATGATGAACTTTCAGTTCATGTCAATCCTGGCAGTGCTACTCTTTTTTTAAATATCCTGTTCCTTCTCAGTTTTCTTTATTCCTAGCCTGGAAGCCATTCCATACTCTCATCAGTCATGTTGCAATGTTGCAATTTCTATTACATTTTTGGAAGGAAAGGAACTAGAATTTCACCGTTCAAATTATGGCCAAAACATGAATTTAACCAGGGGTACATAATTATTACTTCACTTAATCTAGAGGCAGAACACATCATTTGCTATGTCTCTCAAAAATAAGAAAAAGTTAAGTGATGTCAACAAATAAGTCATATTAGTTCAGTTCTAAAAATGAGGTGCCTTTTGAGGGTATTTGAAACAGTCCAGCTCTGTTCCATACAGGCAACCACAGACTGTTCTATATCCACACCCCTTCTGAGAAAGTTCTAGTTTATATTTTCCTGAAAGCCCAGATAACTTTCATTATATTAATAGCATCTATGTCACAGGGAAACCATTTCTATTTCCATGTGTATAGTCTAAGGAACAAAGCAACTCATTCAGCTCTGCAAAATCAAGGAAATTGGTATAGTCACCTTTTAGACTGTCAACTCATATCCTGAACATCTTTGCAACTCCCAGCAGCCCTTCCAAAACCAGGATTTCGCCAATTTTTAATACCATTGAAACTACTTCTTTCCTATGTAAGTAGTATTATTTTTTTAGTATGAATTTCTGGCTTGGCTGTGAATTTTGCAGGCAATTTGGAACCCACAGCACAGTTCTTCCTGGCACAGAGGTACCAGATTCCTCAGGCAGGAGTTAAGGATGTGACAAATTTGATTTGTTTTGTAAGCAATTAAAATATTTATAGCTGAGTTCGCTTAAACAACGTCATCTCTTAAAATATTATTCCTGGATTCTCCTTGGACAAAATCCTTGGTGGACTTGCAAGAGACATATTTAGTACATGATCTTTTTCCATAAACAAAGAAACATGGAAAGCCTGGAACAAAATAGTTAAGGAATACACTAACTAATAATAGCTATTTTTAATTAAGGAAGCTCAGTATTATTCATCAGTTAGCACAGTCAGCATTGTCCTTTCTTCAAAATGCCAGAGAAAAATGAAGGTGACAACTTTCCCAGTCAATTCCAAGGATACAAAATAATATAGTGAACAAAAATACTTGTGTTTTCCAGACATCTTATTCTTAGTCAGTATATTTGATCCGTTCTTACACTTATTCAGTAGTGATCCTGTGCTCTTTTCTTCTTAGCAAAGATTCTCTGCAGATTCTTGGCTAAATCCATTGTTTTTTTCTCATTATCCCAAGACATGGGAGATCACTGTGTGTTGCAAGCTTAACCACAGTCTGTCTTCTTACTCAACGTTTGCTTCCTATATGGTGATCAAGTGCAGCTTTTCTGTCTGACATAAAGCTCTCAAAATAAATTAGGGAAAAAAGAAACTGGAGCAAGATGTAAACAAAATGATGCAACTTGCTGTTACATTCTGTTCCCTCTTTTTCAACCCTAGTGCATCTATTTTATGGCCTGATACTGAAGTCCCACTGAACACAGCTTCTGGAGGAGCCTAGGGAGAGGATGTTCTTGCTTGGAAGGGCTGGCTGGCATCACACAGGAGAACCAAGGAGAGCCAAGCAGGCGCAGGAGACACAGAGAGTGACCAACCTGACTGGAATGGGAACTGCCACATCTTGTGATGTAACTCAGAACATCACACTTCAGTCACGGGGCACAGTCTGGCTCTGGTGCCACAGAATGGGATTGAAGTGACAAACTGTCCCTCTTGGTATCTCATGGATTGATGGTCAGTTGCAGGAGAGTCAAAACCTGTGGTTCCAGAGCCTGTAGCTCAGTGTATGGAGCAGTATGGACAGTAAGAGGATGGATCACAAGGAAATGAGATAACTCTCAGTGGGACTGTGAAGAAGCACTTCTGGAACCATGGAAGGTTTGTGCAGAATGGACTGGTGTAAGCTTAGACCGTGCTCTTTGTGGTCATGCTCCATTGCTGACATGAATGATCCAGCCGTACCTCAGAGGAGCTGCATGGAAGGGAGGAGATTTTGGTGAGGGAAGAGATCAGAACAATGGTCAGAGATAACCTGAGAAAACCACAGGTCCAAGGATCAAGGAGTCTCAAGAGCAGGGCTGCTGTTTCCATGGAGGAAGAAGCAAGGGATCACTGGAAAGAACTTGAAAGGTTTTTCCAAGTTAAGCTAATCCAGGGTTTGGGAAGCACTCCAAATCCTTTAGGGCTCAAAAATCTTAAATCAGCTCTCCTAAACTTTCACAAAATATACAGAACCACGAGTCTGGAAAAAAAAAAAACAAAACAAAACAAAAAAAAAAAAAAAAAACCCGAGATGATGGTGAGGAAATCCCAGGGTTTAGGCAAGTTCTTTAGTTATTTAATCTTTTCTGCCCTGTTCTCCCACTCCTCTCAATTTCAATGGAATAATTGAAAGCCTGAAAAACTCCATCCTAAGTACTCACACAGATATGCAAGCCCTCCTCTGCTGTGTTCTTGATTTACGCTTCCAGTCCTTTCAGTCTCTGTCTTCAAGCTCCCTTGCCTAGAGCCTTCCCTGTTCCTAAGTGCACTTAGCAGACCTGATTGTTCCTACTACATTTCCCCAACCACTGATAGCCTGGCAGAGGTTCTCCTCTGTTTCCAGGGTGTGTGAAGCATGTTCTTGTCATGCCTTTCATTACTGGTTCTCCTTACTGAACAGGATAGGGGGTGTTCTCCACGTTGTTTGCTGTTTGTTAAGAGCAGAAGTCTGTTCTGGATTTTTAATGCTAATCTGATCTTCAGTGACAAAGCAGCAGAAAGGACATTTCTCCGACCTAGGCAGCAGCCAGTAAACCTTGGCTCTACTACACAAAGAGAGAAAGAAAACTCTTTGCAGAACTAGAGCTGCCAGCCCTTGATGTCAGGGTATTTCTGACACATCAATGAAATGCAGGAAAAATCTTCAGGGTTAAAAAAATGATAGTTCTCAGTTTGGCAAAGGTCAGTTCTGAAATCAACTGGCTTTGCAAATTGGCTTAGCTACCTTTAGCACCTAATATGAAGCAGGAGATTCTAGGCAAAACATTTCAAAACCAAAGTGTAATTCTCATTTGAAATGAGGGTTTAAGAGCCAGTTTTTCTATGTGTCACACAATCACTATGAATATACACTAAATTAACCCATTTTTTAGAAGAAGATGAATTGTTTTGCTGGTGAAGTTTTAATAAGCTATCAAGAATTATTCTTGACCAAAATGTGATGGGATCCCTGTCCATTTATCTGTCCTAGTTACAAACACATCTACACACAGTCTGTAACAGAATCTGGCACATGAAGATGCAGCCTAGGCAGCAAAATCTCTGGCATTCTGAAGCTTTAATGCCAATAAAGACTATGCACCTTCTCCCATTCATGCCAAGAGTGGCCCTCTGAATGTTTTTGTCCAGATGAAGCACTAACTGCTCTGACAGCTTCCCAACAGCTCTGGCATTCCAGCAAGAGTTTTCAAAGATTACTAAGGAAATGGACTGGTCAACCATTGCATCTGTAGGTCAAGCCCGTGTGAAATTGAGACAATCACCCTGTGAAGACCATCCTGCTAAATGGGATGACGTTTTGGAGGCTCACCTGTGTTGCAGGCAGAGTTTGCAGTGATACCAACATCTGCCCAACCTAGCCTAGAGATTTGTTCAGTTTTATGCCATTTTTCACAGTAAAAAAAAATAAAATGTAAACATGCTGTAATTTCCTTTTTGCTCCTTTTCTTTGTGAAACTTACTTTTGTTGCCGTCCTTTTCCACTACCAAGGTAATTGCAAGCATAAATTCTGTAAGTAGCCTTTTCACTTTTAATATGCCACAACTGCATCCTGGATTATAATGATCTAAGCACAGTCTCCATCTGCAGAAGAGAAGAAAGTGATTTCAAGCTAACAAAATAGCTACAAACCTAATGCAGCCTCACACTTGTTTAGACTACTAATGAGGGAGAGCGGGGAAAGGAAAACAATTCTGTTCCATTCCACTTATCTTGTGGGCTTGGATCTTTAAATGAAAATAATCCAATTAATTGTCACAGCATGAAGAAAATAGTTTGGTCTGATAAAAAGCAAGGAAGAACCCTAAAGAAAAAAAAAAGTATGTTTAAGGTCTTAATTTAAGCCAACAAAAGATCTGGTTCCCATGGACTGATTCCAGAGCCTTCTGTGCATTGTCCCTGAATGGGCCCAATGTCACAGAGAGGTGGAGCAGCCAGCTTGGGCTCATTGCACTGGACCAGCAGGACCAGTTGTGTAATGCTGGATCTCTCACTGTCCTGTTGGATGGAATTCTTGTGCAGCCTCAGGAGCACAGAGCTCTGTGCACCAAGGGAAGCAGAGCAGGTAATTAAGCCCGCAGTGCTTGAGCCTGCTGTGGAGAAAGGCCACGGGGGGGGGGGGGGGCAGGGAAGAAAAGCTTTTTAAAACTGCATCAAACATCCAATCCCCAGAACTCTGTTCTTACCCTCCCAGTTCCCAGTCAAGGATCTGCTGCCAGCAGGGTGGCAGTGGAGCTGGAGCTGCCAAAGCCATTTCTGTGTCTCTCCAATGGAACAGAATGTTAATCAATGTACTCATTTTTCTCCTTCCTCTGTAATTAGCCATGCATGATCACAGCTTGACCACCTGAGTTAACTCAAAACTGTGGAAAAAAAGTCAGGGTACTCATAAGGATTACTAACCAAAGAGAGCAGCTATGGAAGGACAAGAAGCAGTCAAATATCTGGCCTGGTTTGGTGGGGGTCAAAGCAAACAGTAAGATGATAGGGAGTGCAGACAAAAAGGTGTAAGCATGGAAAAAAACTCTCTTAGGTTTCTATGGTTTAACTAGTCTCCTGTCTCCCTGGGACAGCAGCACTCCTTAGTAAAAAACATAGCTCCAAGGCTATTTTCAAAGAGATTGCATATATTAGAGTTCTTCCACTAGCTGGAAATTTTTCATCAGCTGAACATACTAGGAAACCCTGCTCTTTAATGAGGCTTCTGTCCTCCTTCCAGAGAAGCTGTGGCTGCCCCATCCCTGGCAGTATCCAAGGCCAGGCTGGATGGGGCTCTGAGCATCCTGAGATAGTGGAAGGTGTCCCTGCTCAAGCAGGGGGTTGGAATGAAATGGTTTTTAAGGTCCCTTCCAACCCAAACCATTCTGTGATTCTTTTTCATACAGAGGAGGGGGACTGACACACAGAGCAACTGCAAAATCACAACTGAAACCTTTATTTCTGCATCCTAAGTACTGGCTACTAGGAAAACATCATGGCAGTGAATATAGAGAGGAAAAATGTGTTGAAAGCAAACAGCAACCAAATTCTTCAGAGAAGCTGGAGAAATTTCTCATCAGAAGAAAATATTTCAGAAGTGAGCAACTGGTCAAATAGTTGAAGGGACAAAAGAATATCTTAACTCGCTTTTCATAAACATTTGTTGCAATAAATAAGATCTGGATGTGTACAACAACATGATAACATGAAAAATGGCAGAAATAGCACCACATCATGTTTGCCTCCTAGCATAAATGTAATTACTCTCTAAATTCCCTTCTAGATCTGTCTATGCCTGTGAACCTGGAGCACAGCAACACTGGCTGGCAGGGACTCTGCAAATCATTGTGTCCAAACACCCACCTGAACTGGGGCTGCCAGCAACTCCTGGGTTGTCTTGTCTAGCAAGGACTGGAAACCTCCAAGGCTGTCTACTGCAGTGTTTTTCTATCCTCCCATCAAAAACACATTCTAATGTCCAATCTGGACTACCCAGAACAGTTTGTGGCCTCCACATCTTCATATACCATCTTATAGTGCTGAGAATTTGGCTCTTCTTTGGCTTGACATTTTTGTAGCTCCTCTCCAAGTAGTTTTGTTTTCTTTTTAATTAATCATTTTTAAATGATTATGCTACTTTACAGGATGCCAAAAGTGCTATGTGCTCCTCTTTGTAACTGGCAGTGGGGAATGGGTCTCTACACAAGGAGTATTTGCTTATCCTGTGGCTGTTTGCAGGAGGAGCACAGCCAGTGTGGTCCAAGGACATCAGTCAGAGAGAGGAGAGTAGAATAAGGAGATCCAGAGATTTGGTTTTTCTTTATGATGAAATGCCTTCTTTTCATTTTGGGGCATTTGTATTCTATATTACAAACCTATTAATCAACAAGTAAACATTTCAGCCTCATGGCTGGGACTGTGAGTTGCTTCTGCAGCTGATAATCTTCAACCAGCATTGGCCATCAAGAGGTGTTGATGTTGTCTTCTTTACTACTCCCTGAAAGGTGAACTGGCTGTAATCTCTAATAGTCCTGAGCGAATCTGAAAACTCATTTTTCTACATATATGCCTATAGATATTGTAAGAATCACACTGCTCTCAGCTTCTGGGATCACCTGGAATCTTTGTGGAGAGCTCTAGGACTGGTGCAACGTATTCCTGTTAAAGCATCTGGCTGAGAGATTTTTTTCCCCTAGAAGTTGTTCTGGAGTCTGAGTTTAGAACTCTTGATGGCACACTGAATGTTGCATGGATTTAGTCAGGCCTTTTATTGCCTTTTATTGCCCATTAGAGGTTTTCTGGCAATGCATGCTGGCACTGAACTGTTGCCAGTGTGTTTCTTAGGCTGCCCCTGAGGGTGGTTTTGCTCTCATCTAGTCTCATCCATTTTGCTTTTTTAGATGATTTTTTGTTAGACAACATCAGTTGCTGCCAAAACAGGCACAAAACATACTATGAAGTAAGCAGGTATTTTGGTGAAACATTTTGTGAAAGTGGACTTCACTGAACACTTCTGTACCCCGAGGTTTGGGGTGCTGTGGGTAAAATCCAAAGCTGTGGCTCTCCAAGCTAAGTTCAGGTGTGGTAATAGAAGTTTTATCACAAGAGATGCTGGTCAGAGTGTACTGCTTGTTCCTCCCCTCTCTGTAAGGACCTATTTTATTGAAATAACATTAAAGTAATTCCTTACAGTCCTCTACAAAATATTGGTGAAGCTGAACACTGCAAGAACCTCTACTTTCCCCTCATTCAAGAAAAAATCTATTCCAAGCAGGTTTTTTTTTACTTCTGCTCTTCTGGTTTGTCATACTGAGCCATACCATTAATTTTAGCTAAGTGATCACTACATTTGTGCTTTTTGGAGCTTGCTCTTTTATCCATTCTTCATTTGATTTCAAGTTCACATGCTGTATTTTGCATGTAATTCACAGTCTACCAGCTGCATGAAGAGAGCTAATCCTGTCAAAGTACAAACTATCACTACATTTTAAATAATTGTCTGCAGCCTGGTCCAGTATTTCTTTACTATTCTTGATTAGGTAAAAAGATGAAAAGCTACTTCTCTTGCCAGTAAAAATCACATTTCAGTAGATGGACTTTTAAAAAGATCATGATGTAGCACAACTAAACCCAAGAAGGCAGAGCTTATGCCATTGTGTTATTACCCTGTCCAATTGTGCCATTCCCCTGTCCAAGAACTATTTCAAATCGAGAATTGCAAAAAAAAGTCACTTAAGAACTCTTGGAAAATAGAACATTCACCAAGGAATAATTAATAAGTAACTTACTGATAAAGCTGTTTCATGCTTCAAGTGTTACCACATCTGGTCCAGCAATTTTGACTTATCTAATGGTAAAACTTCCTGGTTTTGTTTTAAATTGCTGCAATTTCTTCCCCTTATGTCTAAAGCACCAGACAATGCCTTCTGTAAGCCAGAGCAAGTGGCCAAATGTCCCAGTTCTTTGTGGAGCAGTGGCAAGTCACTTTTAGTACAGTAACTCTGGAGCTGCCACATTTTCTCCAGGCACACGCTCGCCTCATGGAGCAGATAAATACAAGCACTGATAAAACAGGGCAAACAGCTGGAGATCTGCAAGCTTAACATGTTATTTGTAAAACTACATCAGCTGTAAGCTGGAGAGGTTCCCAGGGACTGAATGGCTGCAATGGCATGAAGCAGGTGATGTATTTCTGCTGCTCTTGCCTGTAATGCTGCTCTGAGGTGCGTAGTAACACCAGTCAGGAATAAAAAACAACACATGCATCTCAATTAAAAATATAAGCCAAGACTACAGCCCTTTTGCTTGTGAAAATTTCATCCTACCCTTCTTCAAGTGACACCTCTGAAGAAGTTTGGGGGTCTGCCAGGAAAGGGAGTCCTTAGAGAGACAGCTCCCAAATGTGAGCGATTGACAAAAGTTGTTGAGATTGACAACTCTCAACTGGGTTGAGGGTTTCAGTGCCTGAAACTCTCAAACCAGTTTCTTAATCTCTCTTAAAAACACTCCCTTCAGCATGACTCCTGATTAGTGCTAAAATAAGATATTTTCAGGTAAAGTGTTCAGAGAAGCAAGCACCATCCACATCATTGTCAATGACAGAACATGGCAGCGCTTACCCAGTTCCAGTTCCCAGCTGAATTTCAGTCCTACACTGTTGAACTCAAGGGATGCTGCTCTTCTCATCCATTGTCACCTCTGCCTTCTTGTTCCTTCTTATTGCAGCGAGGTTGTCCCCTTGTGGCACCACTTGTGGGATGAAGCCTCCCTGACTTCTGTGCTCGTGTGAGGTTTTGGCTTTAGGGACAGAGCTGAGGGCAGCATCCACATCACTCACACCCTGCCTCTTCTCTCTCATTAATGGCTTTTATCACCACAGCATCTCTTCCTCCAGTTATTCTTCAGAGGGGAAAGGACCCTGTTAATTTCACCTGTCTTCTCCTGCGTGCATTCTAATGATGAGATTTTAATTAAAAATACAGAGAAGGACTATGTAGTAAGGAAAGCTGACTACTAGAATGACTAGAGAAGCAAGAGCAAGCCAAATTGCAGGTCTTGTTGAGCTAAGGTGCTTGAAATAAAGGGAATTAGAAATGTTGGTGATTTTTATATAATATCTCTCTTGCCAACAGAAGGCAATTTATCTTATACTCAATGCCAATCCTATATACACACAACAAGAGAAACTTTTTAAATTTTGCCTGAGTGTGGGAAGAAACATGACCAGCATTAAGGATATCAGCAGGAAATCAGCAGGAAATTTCTCAGGAGCTGTGCTAAGGGACAGCTTTTTTAAATGCCTGTGTGTGCATGTGTGCGTGTTCCTGAGTATTTGAAGGAATCAGGTTTACAAAAAAAGTATCTATCAAAATCCAAGTGCTGGTGGAATGAAGTTTGACTCACACTCCTTAAGAAGGGTGGAGTGTGTGGATTCAGACCTGGCCCTTTGGTTTATGTATTTCTCCATTTGGTTTTACTGTATGAGTCACAACGTACCTAAAAATTCACAGATGGAAAAGGCTGAGAAATAGCACATCTTTTTTTTTATGATCAACTGGACCAATTTACCATCACAGACAGGAAGGACAATAAAATGAAATTAAAAATCTAACCTTTTACTGAAACTACTTAATGTATTCCCTCAGTTAGGAAACATGAACTGTTCTAGGAACCACAAAGAAACATGAAGTCATTTGTAAAGAAACATTAACTCATTTGTAGAAAGCTCAGATTATTACATCATCTGTCTGAACAGAGATTTATTGCTGCTGAAATTCTGTGCTGCAGAAACACAGCACCAATAAATCATCATTTACCTTGCCAATAACTTTAATAGGAGAGGGAACAGACTGGAAATTTTTCTGGATGCAGTGATACTCCAAAAGAAGATCTGAGACTGGAGCGTTATTGCCATTAGGAATAACAATATTTACTTGTCTCTCATAGGGAAGGTCAGGATCAGAACCTGCATTACAAAACCAAAAACAAAACCAAAACAAAAAACAAACAAACAAACAAACAAAAAAACACCCAAAAAAACCCCAAAAAACAAAAGCAAAAAGGGCTTGAAAATTCTGCTTTGTGTCATTCCTTGTGGATGTTGCCACCCCTCTGGCTGCCAGAATTGATCAGGAGGGTACAGGTGAGTGTTCCTCACTCACACCAATGGAAGTGACTGATAACCTCCTGCTTGTGCCAATCTTCAGACTGGGAAGATTATTTATGCCCAAATATTTGAGATGCCTTTGCAACTGGAAGTGCAATATAAATCCTGAATATTATTGGTTAAGTGTGTTGAGCTCTTTGCACAGTTAAAGAACTGCAGTTTACAATGTGTCTTCTCTTTATGGGGAAAGATTTTAAATTATTTGCTGTTCTCCAACTTATTATTGTGTTTAAGGTAGTCACTGTGTAATTCTGCAAAACAACAGGACTGTAATTTTAAGGTTGGTAGGATGGGAGTTTGCATGACCAAGGCATTATTAGCTCATCTATGGTCTCATATGTACTTTCCATTTCTTGCTTTTATACTATCCCCTTGACATTTTGTCATCTTTCGGAGTATTTCCTTACTGCTTGGGGATTTTGGGTCCAGAAATGTATTCCTTTCTCTAATTTTAAAGAAGACTGGATAGGCATTAGTGGGTTTTTTCCCCTATGTGATACTTCTGCTTTTCATTATACTCATTAAAAGCTACATCCTACATTTAACTTCCCTTAAATTGTATTTCTAGAATGCTTAATTCTGCACTCCCTTCAATATAGTTTATATTTCTGATATTTTTAAATTGTCTGAGTGTTTAACAACCACAGTCAAATACCCCTCAGTTTCCTCCCAAGAAGACTTAAAAGCCTCTTCAAAAAAAAGTAAAATTTGTTCCAAAAGAAATATCCAGTAAGGAACTGAAAACAAGCCCTGCTATTTCTAATGTCAAGCTATTTCACATCTGCTTTTACATCAGAAGAGAAACTAAAGTGAAAACACTCAGCATCTTTCCTGTTTGCAGGTTGTCTTTAGCAGGGAGCTCAAGGCTGGAATGGGTAGAGTGGCCCTGTATTTATTGATCTCACCTCAGTTGTCACCTGTCAGCTATAAAAGCTCTTAACGTATCAGAGGGAAATGCTTCAAATGCAACATGGGGATTTTACAGCAAGAAAATTGCTGTAACTGAACCTTGGGAATTGCATCATTAAACAGCAGTCTCAATGCAGAGGTCATAGTAATAAACTGATATTTCCTTATATTTTTTACTGCATCAGGGCTGAGGGGTGGAAGCTGCATGACTAAGGATTTATAAAACCAATCTCATGGAGACTGCAGTCTTTAAGCTAAAGAAAGAATTTATGCTGCCTGCTCATATTCACAGGCTCTCAGTTTCTCTGTTACTGTTTCAAATGTTAGAAAAAGTGAAGCTGTGGACATGGGATTTGTAAAATTTTTCTGTCTGATCTACAAACTGTGGAACAGTGACCCATAAATGGGTTCATGCACTGCAGTACATGGACATTTGAAAATGAAAACCTGAGAAAGCAGCCAGTTAAGCAAGAAACTCCCCAAACCAGCCAGAAGGAAATGCAGAAAAGTATGCCCAAGGTGAGTGCCCAAAGTCAGTGCAGAGATTAAGTAGGTGATTCCCTGTGTGCTTCTCCCTCTGCATAAACTCCCTTGTTGAGTCTGGTGCCTAATCCAGGTGAGCTCCTGGCATATTAAAGAAAAGGAAAAAGCCCAAACCCAAAGATAAATTGCATCCTATTTCAGTGGCATGTTAAGGCAATTGTTAAGGCAGATAGACACTTAAAACCTTCACAAATTTACTGGTTTGCAGTGGGGCTGTAAAAATAAGTCTCCTAATGCCAGTCTTGTTTGTGTTTTGGCCTGAGCCTCTCTTGGTTTCCATTGTGGGGGCTGCTTCCATTTGTATCCCTCATGAAAAGTACTGGAGCAAGGAACTGTCCTTTTCCCCAAGGAAAGGGAGAACAGCAGGGCAAAAGGCACAGAAGGCTGCAACTTACAATCTGTGTTCCCACCTGTGACAGGTTTTTTTGTGACCAAATATTTATCAAAGACAGGTAAAGCACATCTGTTTTCATCCTGTGTATGGTTCAGGGTTTGATTTAATTGTTTTCCTGGAACCAGACTGAACAAGCCAGAGCCAGTTTTGCCTTGCAGATGCCTCAGGGCTAAAGTGCAGATTGAGCACTCCTGTATTTCTTTACAGGTAAATACAGGTGTGCCAGGAATTCAAGGGTGCAGAAGGAAGTACCCAGAGCCCCTACAGGCAAGGGGGGAAGAAGCTCCCTTAGGAAGCCTTGCTCTTTTGGCATTTATGGGAGGTGTTCCACAGGTGAGCATTCGCTCCAGTCTGATCAGCAAATCCCACATGGAGCAGTGCAAACCTGTGGCATGTGATCTGTCCCAGGATAAAACCAGGTGTGTTTGAAACCTGCACTTTTCAGACTTGGAGGCTGAAGAGCATTTCCATCAAACACAAAATTCAATAGACAGAGGAGATCCTTCAGGGACCGGGAAGACCTCAGGAAGTAACAAAATTGGACTGGGCTGATCTGCCCCCCCAAACATGGTGCTTCCACTATTTGAAAGGTGATTCTTGACAAAAAAGTCTTTATCAGGGAAAAGCCAAAAGACTAGATGGATCTTATGGACTTTTATGGGTGTTATAAAAAATTTATGGCTTCTTGTGGATTGCTGTCTTATGGTTTGGGATGAAATCTTTAAAGGGAGGATGCATGTTCATTAAGATACACTGACACTGGGAAACCAATACTTTTTCTGCGAGGCATGAACTGTCAGCCAAACTTGCTCTTTGCTTTGTTCTGGGTTTTAGAATGCTATGGTTTACCAGCACATGAGCTCCATCCACTTTATTATTCTTGACAGGATTTTTGGGGTTACTGAATATTCCACATGGGATCAGGCATTCCTATGACCTCAAAAAATCAGCTGAATCAACTGAAAATGTAGCCTTGAGGATAAAAAGAAGCACTGGTGTATGATGAACTTGTGAGAGCTGGATCCATATGTGAGAGCTTGATCTCTTGGCAGTCTGTGTTGTCAGGGACCAGAAGGAAACACCCAGCCTAAGATGTGTGTGCAGAGTGTGATTAAACATCTCAGTAGCTCTCCACAGGTCCTCTATGCTTAGATTTGAATCACTCTTCCCCTATGTCCCTTATATGAGCAGTTTTTACTGTAGTGGGATGATGGCAAGAGGGGCACCTTGTGGGCTGTTTGAACCTCACCACTGGAGAGCAAATGCAAGAAAAGCAGACAAAAGGCAAAGGCTTCCCTGTGGTTGAAAGGTTCAGCTTTGTGAATGCTGATGCAGACCTATTTTGTTTACACACTTGCTAATTAATGGTGTTTGTCTAGTTGTCTCTCTAGACTAATGGTTAGTTTTACTCTGTAAATAAGACAATCTGTGGTTATAGCAGAACAGAATCTCTCACTGTGAGCTTGTCAAGTAAATGCAGATTGTGAAATACAAATATCTACTCTGTCCTGTGAGCAAAAGCCTGCATTGTAATTGTGCAAAGAGTTGTCTGGTTGAGCAATAAACCTCCTGTGAAACACACAGGGTCAAGAAAATACAGGTGGTGAATTTGAAATCCATGAGTAATTTCAGACCTGGTTACATCCAGCTGGTTTGTGTTGCTGAAAGCATCATTGCTTCCCCAGAGTAGGAAGGAAGGACAGAGTTTTGGGGTAGATCACCCAGCATTTGTCTGATGAGGTGTTGGGTGCACAGCCCTCAGAGCCTGCTGCAGACCAAGATGTTTCATGGGATAGGGACCATAGGAAGTAAATATGGCTTTGCAGTGAGGGTAAGGATGGTAATCCTGGAGTAGGAGTAAGGCAATACCATAAAGTTGTGCTTGCTTATATGTTATGATGATGCTAATTTATATTTTATGATAACACACTGCCTCTGCTGACTGTTTAATCCATAGGAGAACTTGGCACCTGCAAGCTCCTGTGGCTCTTACACGTGGTTGTGAGCAGATGAGAGCTGAGGACCTCTCCCCCACCACCCTGAAAGGCAGCTCACAGAATCAGTCCCAACACAGGGTGCTTTAGGTGAGAGAAATTCCACCTTCATGTGGCAGCAGCCAAAGCTGCAGTGCAGAGATGTGTAAAAGGGCTGATCACTTCCAGTGGCTGTGAGTTCAGAAGGTGCCTCAGAAAGCTCATGAGCAGCTTTATGTTCACTCCAGGCTTTTCCTGCTCTGCTCCTCTGTGCTGGCTGTGTGGCACAGAGCAGAGCACTGCCTGTATCTCACTGCTGCCTGCTGCCCTGGCCTATCATGCACAACATCCTTCATTAGCAGAAGCACGAGAATGAGACAACACATGAAATTGCTGATGTGGATGAGTATTTCACAGACATTTCTCTTTTAGTCAGTGAGAAGAGCAAACTGAAGGTGTGTCAGTGTACTCACAATAACATCACTCAGGATGACCACGCACGTGATTAAGCAAACTGCTTTCAGGGAAGTGACTCACTGCTTTGGGTTTGCTTTTTTATTTTTTTTTTTTTCTTGCATTATACATAATAAGCATATAAATGTGTTTTTGTTCATGGATGGCTCTGGGACAAAAATACACACGGTGTGCATCATCAGTTAAGTAATCCATGTCTGCCTTTATCCAAGGGTGCAGGCATCAGGAAACTGGAACAACTGAAAGATGACCATCATGTAATAATTTTGTTTCAGTGTCTCCTCATATTGAGTCAGATCATTTTGATGGAGCATAGCTTCTGGGAGATTGTTCTCCCTGAGCATCTCTTAGAAGTTGTGAGAGTCAGCATGTCTTGCCTTGCTGTGTTTATTCTGAAGTACTCAGACCTCTCTTGTCCTGTTGTTCTGGTTAATTTGTTAATGGATAATTGATTTCAAGGGAGAGGAAAGTTTCCTGTTCATAGTCAACTTTACAATCCTGCCTGCCTGGATATGTAGGATGGCAAGATAGTGGCTCCCAGATCCTATTTCTGATCTTCCACCTCCTCCCAGTAGGTATCTGATGTCCTGGTTTACCATGTGCCCCAGCCAACAATTATGCCTGAGCAAGTCAATACTGAACAGGTGTCCCAGGGTGCAGCTTATCAGGTGCAGATTAACATCTCAATTCTACTGGATTCAGGGACTTGTGTGCTTTTCAGAAACACACAGCCAGTCACTGTAGGAGAAGAAAAGTCGGGTTGGTGGCTTTTTGTTTATTTTCCCCCACTAACCAGGAATAGAGAGCTGCAAATTTAACATTGTGTTTTATGTAAAACTTCCTGTGTGGTCTGCAACATGTCATTAGTTGAATTTGCTGTTGTCTGTAAAGAAATAATGTTTCACTGCCATTTGTGCCCTTGAAAGTCAGCCTTCAGTTCACTGGGCCTCTGTAGCCATTTGTAAGTTTTTCCAATTTAGGAGCACGGGACAAGTGTTAGAAATCCTCTCTGCTTAAGAATTCTCTGCCTAAGAACATTAAGAAGCATTTCAGTACTCATAAAAGTGAATGCTGAGCAAAGGTAATTTGAAAATTATTGCTGTGATTATCAAACTGCAGTACCAGTAAATAATGTGGTATCATAAATGTAGTAAATAATTTGCATCCAATTTCCACATTTTATTACAGCGTCTGTCTGGAATTTGAAGTGCTTCATCCCAGCCAATTTCTGCAGCTCAGCCCTGGGGGAAGATCAGGGTTTGCTGGTTTTGTTAACTTTTGAAAGCTAAAATCAAATATGGCAATTGCATCAACTTCCTACAACCAGGGGTGGAGGAGGCTCCCCTCTCAATAGCTTCAGTACCAAATTCAAACCCTCCTTTAACCCTTGAAGTTTAGCCATGGTTTTATCACTGATAACCCTCCTAAGGCTTCAGAGAAAATGCTCTGTGCAGAAGAAAAGAGCCCAGGGCTGTATCCAGCTCTGGCAAGGCAGCTCAGACACGCCAGGCTGGCAGGACCTTGCTGTGCCACGTGCATCCTGCTGGTGACTCACCTGTGTGGCGGGGTCAGTGGCACCACGAACTATTTCCCTACTTACCTGAACTGCAGGTGCAAGCGGGATGTGTGTGCAGGTTTTGCTTTAGCTAGAGAGAAGTCTGGTGAGGGCTGCCATGGCCCCATGCTGGCATTATGCAGAGAAGTTTATTGTGGGAATGCAGATGAATGGTTCTGTGCCTCACTGTCCATATGGCTGACACTCGGCAAGGCGCGGCTCTCCAGCTGTCACACGCGGTGGCACAGCTGACAGCAGCGAGTGCCTCGCTCTCCCCTTGTCCCACTCGCAGTGTTTTGAGGCTGAACTGGATCTGTGTCACTAGGTGCCACCAATTTGCCACTTGGCTTGCCTAAAAAGCTGTCACAGCTGCTTGTTTGTGGCTGACATCTTTCAGTTCCCAATGTGAAACAGCCTCCGAGGGCCCACCACTGAGTTGGTGTCTGCCTCTGGGTGGTTTCATGGGAATGAGAAAATAAGATTGGGAATGAGCAGATAAGATTGCTTTTTTCTCCCATTGTGCCCATTGTGATTATTCCTCAAAAGGCTGGGGCTGCTCTTCTGAGTTTATAAGAATGTGAGTATAAGAGATGGCTCTGCAGACCACCAGTGTGTGGTCCCTCGGTGTCATCCCACAGGACAGGTGGTTACCCTGGAGCAGTGGGATTGCATTTGGATACCTGTGCACCTGTGTTGTTCAGCATTTCCCCCTAATTGTGACAGTCACCCCCCTGCTTCAACATCTGATGCTGTTTCTCTCCCAGGTGGAAGAGGACGTGCCCCTCCTCATCAGTGCCAGCATATCCAGTGCACTGTCACAGGGTTTCTCTCTGAATCTCCTGCAGCTGATGAGGCTGCCGTTGTAGGACAGCTGCAGCAGAGGAGCTGGATTCATCCCCACAACTTCCTTCTACTGGATTCTGCTCACACAGTGCTCTTCACCTGTTCCTGTGTAACCAGCTGTTGTCAGGACGGACCCACATTATGGACCCATACTGGTCCCACATACGGCCAAACCAAGTTCAGGAGTAGCAGCTGATACACTGCACACACCTTCCAAACCATCAGTACAGGTCAAATCTTCAGCATCCTTTAGTCTGGTCATCACAATGAAAATTCCCTTGGGAGGGCAGACCCAGGGATGCTTCTGCTGATCAGAACTTCCTATAGATTAAATAATCTATAGACTCATAGAATCTCAGAATGGTCTGGGTTGAAAGGGACCTTAAAGATCATCTTGTTCCAGCCCCCCTGCCAGAGCAGGGACACCTCCCACTATCCCAGGTTGCTCAGAGCTCCATCCAACCCGGCCTTGGACACTTCCAGGGATCCAGGGGCAGCCACAGCTGCTCTGGGCACCCTGTGCCAGGGCCTCAGCACCCTCACAGGGAAGGATTTCTTCCTGATATCCCATCTAGATTTCCTCTCTGTCAGTGTGAAGCCATTCTTCCTTGTCCTGTCACTCCAGGCCCTTGTCAAGAGTCCCTCTCCAGCTTTCCTGTGGGTTCCCTTCAGGCACTGCAAGGGCACAGTGGGGTCACCCCAAAGCCTTCTCTTCTCCAGGCTGAACAATCCCAATTCCCTCAGCCTTTCCTCCCAGCTTAGAGTACAGTGCATTGTGTCTTTAGGTGGTTCTCCTAAAAGGAGCCACTGAAGTTTTTGGTGAGTTCTGGGTGTATCAGGAGAACACAAGGATCTGTTGACTGACCAGCAGCCAATTCATCAGATCCATGTAGTGATGGTTTGTTCAGGGCAGCTTAGATTTAACTCAGATTTAACTGGCTGCCATAATGCGTGGGCATGAGTCTTTTAGCCTGGGTTCAGCCTTACAAAGGCTCAAAGCAGGCAGATCACATCCACACCATGGCTGCTTTGCTATGCTCTGGAGCTAATTTTAGGACCAGAACATAGTTGTAGCAGATAAGGAGCTGCATTTGTGAATTGATACCAGCAACATCACCTCTCAGTGAGATCGCCCCACTGTGGGTGGCCCAGAGCAGTGTCCTGGGAACAATGGCCCATTCCCAGCAGGCATGGGGCAGTGGGGATGCCAGGGTGGGGGTGAGGTGCTTGTTTTCTCCTCACCAGCCTGTGGCTGCACCTCCATGCTGAGCTGCTCAGCCTCTCAGGGCACCCAGCAGATGCAGCCCTGTACAACAGTGACAGCTTGTTTTCTCCTTTTGCCTGCGTCCCTCACACTCCACACAGGGAGCCCCTGTGGCTGCCTTGGCTGTTTTGGCTTTCCAAGTTCAGTTTAGACACAAACCTAGGCTGGATCCAATTAGGCTTTTCAAAGGGATCTAGGTGAGCCTGAATCCCTCTTTTGTCAGTCTTGTACTCACAAACTTTATAAGATCCCAAGCAGAGATTCAGCTTTTCTAACACATTTTTATGCTTTTCCTCATGTTTTTCTCCTCTAATCTGAAAATTCACATTTTGCTTTCTGTATGTGCTATTTTTTACCTTTCTTTACTTGGGTCTTGGGCAGGCTTGTAATGCTGGGCTTGCTTCACCCATCAGCAGCGCTCAAGCAATCCTTCCATGCTGGGCAGCAAGATCTGTTTCCAGGCCCCTTCTAGGATCTGGCCCCACCTTTTGTAACACTTTTTGCCCACAGAAAGGTTCCATGCAGCCTAGGCAAGGATTTTATGCCTGAGAGCTGAAATCTGTCATCTCTTTGTTCCAGCTGTGGAGACAATTTCTTTTCAGCATCAAATGTAGGTGTGTCTCATGCTCTGGTTTCCAGCTTCTAACAACAAAAGGACAAAACAAAAGGGCTTCTGTTCTCAGATGGTTTCAGAATAAGGTGAAGTGCTATATTTCTTGCAGTCATATCACTTCAACTGATTTTGCCCTTGAGGACAGCATTACCTCACACACAAGAGAACGTCTGTGTGCTGAAATGTCAGGCCTCATGAGAAAAAGATTTCCCTTTCTAAGTGTTGTAGCTTTCCACAGTTCTCCTTTCTGGCTGATATTTTATGGGTTCTTGTACACAGCTGTACACAGGTTTCCTTAACAGAGAGGACAGTTTTTATTTGACACAAGGGAGGGATCAGTCGCAGCAAGAGGAGCAGCCAGGTCGAACTGCTTCAACACCAGTGCTCTCCTGCACAGCAGCATGTTTGCAGAGCCCTGCTCCCCCCTTGGCATCTTCTTGTTTAACAAATATCTCAATCTCTATGGCTCTGCTTCAGCTCTGCCTTGTTTGTCTTGTCTTTCCCTGGTGCAAGTTCAGAAGGGCAGCTCCTGCCTTCCTGTTTGCACATCAGTGCCTTTACCTCAGCCAGGGGCTCCTGGCACTGTGAGCAGCATCTCCTCAGGCCAGTGCTGGAGAATGGGAACACAGCTGACATCTGATTCCCCAGTTAATCCACAGGCCCCATGCTAATTGCCTTTACACACTAGGCTGCACAGCCTAAGTGCAGGAGAACAGCTTGTGTCAATCCAGAGAGCAGCTAATGAGAATAACCAGCCATTAACACATCAAATCAGATAATAAATGCTGGGAAGCACATCTGATGGCTCAGAGCCTCTCGTTATTTGTGAGGGTTGTTGGCTTTTTACTTCCCAGTAAAAGAGCAGCCACTCCTGCACATCTTGGCTTCATAGGAAATGGCTTTTCTTAGGATTATAGGTGAAATAAAAATGTATGGTGAATTACAGCAGCTGGGGTTAAAATCCTAGACTAACCCATTAAAACTGTAGCCTACCAAGGCCAGGTCAAGGACTTCAGAGCCAGCTGGGGAGCCTGGAGCTCTGCCAGTCCAAACACTTTTACCAACAGGCTCAGGTGTGGGAACTGGGGGAGAAGGGGCAGAAATTCACCAGTGAAGTGTGCCAGAATTCCCTCATGTGCTGCTTTACCCTGGCCTAACTCATGTAGGGTTTCTGTATGTGAAGATTGCTTAGCATTAGTCCTTATTATAACAACAGAGAAACTAAGGAAACATACCTGGAAATAAACTAGCTGGAGCTAAAACTTTGAGAAGAGCAGTTGGAGGAGTTTTCTAAACGTTGGTTAGATATTTTGCTTGCCAGTCTCAAAGCTCTCCCCAGTCAATTAATGTATTTGTGTGGCACCTCCTCACAGTAGAAATTGGCAGCTGCTGAAAAGCCCTTCTCTTTGGTGTGGGAAATAGCTGAAAACCAATAGTCTGGAGAGTATAAATGCAGAAGATGAAGGCTGCTGAGTGCCTTCGAAGCTGGACAGTGGTGAAAAGGGAACTTGTATAGGCAATGCCATCACTAGCTGGGATTTGCTGTTCCTCTTCAGATGAAGCTGCTGTAGGATCTTTCATGACCTGTTCCCATCACTAGTAATGTTACTGGAGTGGCTGAGAGCCTTTCAGCTTCTAACTTCATCCAAGGAAGGAGTCTTGGAGTGGCACAGAGCTGCTGGAAACCTTTCTTGGGCATTTGCCCCAGCAGATGGACGCTTGGAAGGGACTGGAGCTGGCTGCTGCCTCATCCAGCTGCTTTGCAGAGCACAGAGCTTTTTTTGTCTTGCAAGTGTCTCCTGAACACAGCTGATTCCCTCTGCACCACGTTTTCCTCTGGTAAACCACCGAGACCCTGGCCTTTCTCCTGCCTCAGGGCTTTTTTAGGATGGATTTCTTCCCTCCTGGTACAGCATGTGGAGTGAGACACTGCTCATTTTGTTGTGTCTTTTGTGCGCATCCGCTATGGGATAGAAGACCACAGTTCCCACCCAGGAGCAGAGCAGCATAGCAGGATCTGCAGCTGGACCATTTTCCATGCAAAGCCATCTTCTAAAGCATTATTCTTCTTTTCAATGTACTCATGTGGCTGTAGAGCTGGAAATAATTTTGGTATGGTTTGGTATTGAGGCAGATTAATTGTATTACAGCCATGCATTGTGCCAGGATGCTTTTTCCTGCCAGTTTTTAATGTCACTCAGAAGCAGCACAGACCCACAGCTCGATTTCCTCACCTGTCCCTTGGGCATTATTAGTTTGGCATAATCAAGCAGTTGACAGCAGCTGCCTGGGTGAGTTTCACTGGAAGGACTGGCAGAAATATTTCCTCTTCCACCAGAGGACATATTTGAAATACTGGTGAATTTATAAAGCCTGCTTCACTGCAAGGAAAGGCAGGGAGGATTCTTTCTCGGAGAGCTATTGAGAGCTCCACAGATGAAAATCCTGCTGACAAGTTTCCCTTATCACCAAAGTGAAAATATACCATGTTTTCCAGTTATTTCTCTTTTTGCCAAGACCTGATCCCAAAATGAAAAATACCAGAGCTCTTTATGAAAATTACAGGAAAATGGTCCCATGAAATTTGAGACCTTCAATTATTCCACATCAGGTCTTCAAGGGGCAGAGAGTATCAATGAACAAGGAGAACATTTCTATTTCTGTGGCTCTAACTGGTTTTCAAATTGCTTTGAGCCATTTCCAGCCAGCCCAAATTCCAGCTAAATGTCTGTGCCTGTAGTGGGTTTAGTGCCTCTGGAGAGCAATTCAGAAGGTCTGAGGGAGGTGCAGAGTGAGTGTTTTGAATCAGACAGCAGGAAACAGGAGGCAAAGATGACACTTGGTGGCATTTAAGCCAGCTGAATATGCCCACTTTCTTCTGTTTGTTTTTTCTAATGGTGACACCAGCTGGTGTGTTCAAACATTTATTTCTGTCCTCTCTTTTTTAGGAGATGGGCTGTGTAGGAGGATGAGAGAATTCTTTTCTTCTAAGGGGCATAAGGTACAAACTCAGCCTCTGTCCAGTGGGTGCTGTAGGATCCTTCCAGAAGGAGGATCTTGTCCATGCTTCACACTGTATCTCACAAGGAAGTGGGACTTCTTCTAAGTGACTACAAGGCCAGCAATTCAGAAACAATAATCCATTTGGGCTGCACAGGTTAAAAGATAATAAATATTTGTACAGTAATTAGAATATCAAATAAAAGGCTGTACAAAGTTCTAGTCAGGAGGGAAGCATGTGGTGCTCTGTCAGAGTAACCCTTTGGGGGCTGGATCCTCCTTTGTGCAGTACCAGGGGCTGTAGGTGCTCTGGAGCACTCCATGGTTTCCTGGATTTTCATAGGCATGGTGCTGTTGACCATGGGGATGAGATGCTTGTTGTCCTACCAGCTCTTCTCAGGAGGGAAATTATGGAAATATGGGTGTGAACCACATTCATTGTAGGACCAGTGCCAATCCTCCATCAAAAATATTTCATTTGAGACCATAAAAAAGTTCTGTCAGAGTTGCTGCGTGGTTCTGGAGACCTAAGTGCCTTAGTATTTTAGGCAGGTCCTTTTTCAGTCATCAGACAGCAACAGCCACTTTCAGTTCTTCAGGGAATTAAAACCAAAACCCCAGTGATGTCAAACTATGACATCTCTCCTCTCTGGGGACTGCAGCCTTCCAGAACACTGCTGGGAATAGGGAAGGAAAGGCAGAGAAATGTAATTTGTGCAGTGGAAACCAGATTGGCTTTTCTAACCCCTGCTCCTGGGGTCTAACACCAGAGGCACTACTGGCAGGTCTTGCCTGCGGCCCCAGGGTGCTCAGCTCCAGCCAGAGCTGTTGGATAAACCCATAAATCCCTCCTCTTCTACAGGGACAAGCATTCGGCATCTGCTGAGGCTCTTGGGAGGATTTTGTCTTGCTCCCAGAAGAGACCCAGCCTTCTGCTTTGTGAAAGGCACTGACTTTGCTGTCATCTTTCAAACTGAGAACCCCTTAGTGCCCTGCAGGGAAGTGTGCCATGAGGATGGGCAGGTCTCTGACATCCCATTTCCTTCTCCATTGATTCCAGCCCCTACACTCTCTCATACTCATGACTCTGGGAAAGCATTAAAACCTGTGGCTCGTTTCTATCTTTGCTACTTGCACGGCCCTTTACCCTGCAGTATTTAAATGCTTTTAATGTATTTATCTTCCCAGTAGCGCACTAAAACAGGGAAGGACCATATCCAGAATTTACAGATGAGTGATTAAGACATAGGAGCCTTAATTCCTAGATTCTGGGATGCATCAGAAGCAGTGTGACCAGCACAAGGAAGAGATTCTGCCCTCTATAGCTGGTGTGCTGCATCCAGCTCTGGGGTCCTCAGCACAGGAGAGGCCTGGAGCTGTAGGAGTGAGTGCAGAGGAGGGCCATGAATCAGAGGGATGGAGCAGCTCTCCTGTGAGGAAAGGCTGAGACAGTTGGGCTTTTTCAGCCTGGAGAAGAGAAGGCTCCAGGCTGACACTGTTGTAGCCCTCCAGCACCTTAAAGAGGTTTATAAGAAACATGGGGACAAACATTTTGTGAGGGCCTGATGTGATAGAGCAAGGAGTAATTGGCTTTAAATTGTAAGAGGGTTGATTCAGACTACATATAAGGAAGAAGTGGCTTTACAATGAGGGTGATGAAACACTGGCACATGTTGCCCAGAGATGTGGTGGATGCCCAGTTCCTGGAAACATTCAGGCTTCTGGGCTCTGAGTAACCTGATCTGGTGGAAGATGTCCTTGCCCACAGAAGTCCAAAGAGCAGGGTTTTCCCTGGTTTTATGATTACATGATTATGATTATAAACAAGGCATGTGTTATAAACACAACATTTACACAGAAAGACTATTACAACATATAATCATATAGAAGTGAAAAAAAGGATAAAGCTTTGCTACTTCACAGATAATTTGCTGTTGCTTTTATATTTCCCAGACTTGTAAAGAGCCTTTGTAAATTTTCTCACCTAATGCTCCAGCTCTCGTTTGAGCTCCTTATCTGCCAGCTAAAGCATTTTAGATAACACTTTTTCCATACACCCGACTTTTCAAGCACCCTGTGCATGCAAAGCTGTGAATGAAAGTGCCAACTACAATGTGTCTCACCTGCAGCCACCTGAGCACCTTCTTTCATCCTGTTTTCTGTATGAATACAGGATCATTTCCACCTTGTGCACCCTCAGAAACGTGGGGTGGGTAGAATGGTACTTCCAGTGTATTTGTGCTGATGAATCCTTATCTACACAACATCTTTGGCAGGATTAGAGATTCCAACAACTGGAATGCACCTACACAGATCCCTGCCATGAAAAGAAGCCTCTCTCTTTTGAATGAAGCAAGAAAATCATAGAATCACAGAGTGGTTTGGGTTGGAAGGGATTTTGAAAATCTGCCAGTTCCAAACCACTGCCACGGGCAGGGACAGGTTCCATTATCCCAGGGGGCTCAGAGCCTGGCCTTGGACACTGCCAGGGATCCAGGGGCAGCCACAGCTGCTCTGGGCACCCTGTGCCAGGGCCTCAGCTCCCTCACAGGGCAGAATTTCTTCCTAATATCCAATTAAAACTATCCTCCTTCAGCTTAAGACCATTGAATATATGCATTTAATATCTGCCAAACATATGTTTTGGCTGATCAGACCATGACTGGCTTGCAGGCAGAGAAATGCAGTCGCTTGTTTGCTCTTGAGGCACATTTCAGAGCATGTCTAGAAATTCTCCTTCAGTCCCTGCAGTCCGGTGCATCACAACTTTTTGCTTATTTTCTTCTGGAGCATCCAGCTGCAGTGCTTTAAGGTGAGGACACCAGTCAGTAATGTCTGTTTGGAGCAATGGGCACGTGGCTGAGGGAGACCTGAATCCCTGCTCAGATTCCAGAGGGGAATCTGGGAGTTTTGTAAAGCAGTGTTACCATCAACAGTTCTGATTTTTATCCCTTCCATTTTAGTTCAAATTTAAAAACTAAAGCAGGGAATGTAGGGGACTCTTCACCTCATAAATGCATCTGTAAGGGACACATCTATTTTAAAATGTTATTTTTTGAAGAAAGAACCTGCAGCATAAGAGCTAACTTCAGTAACTATCCCCTAACATTTATGTAGGGCATTGTAAATCGACGGAGCATAAACCAAGGTGGTTTTCCAGTGAGAAGGTTGATTTCCCTTTGCCCTTCACCAGTATTTTAACTACAGACCTGTGAGGAGCATTTCTGGTTTGGAGATAAGATTACCCAGGTGAACACTATCTGAAAGGGAAAAAGGAGGAGAGCAAGTAGTCTGAGTTATTACAATATGAGAGTAGCTTAATTTCATCCTCTGCTCTCTGCTGACTCACTTTGACCTTGAACAAGGCCTCTTTATGTTCTCCCGACTGTAAGAAAGAACTAATAATATTTTCTGCTTCCTGGAAAAGGATGTAAATATAGCTCACCATTTCTAATGTGCTCATATGGAATGCGCGGGGTAGGGGGGGACACAAAGTTTTTTTTCCATGTGGCACATGCAGGAGGACTTATAACCACAATATCCATAGCATTGCAGACTTCCATTCAGGTTGTGTTGTCCCACCCAGGACATTGCCTTTTTTTATCCCTCTATAATTGCATTAGTTGTTTTCTTTTTTCCCTGAAAGAGTCAATCAAAACAACTCTTCAGTTCCAAGATTTGAGCTTGGAAAGAAAAAGCATAAATTTTTGTCCTCTTACAAATAGTTGGGTGATTTTTCTCAGTGAGACTCTGGCATCACTATCTGATTAGGGGCAGTGTCTACTGATTTGGGGTAAAATCCCTTCTGTCACAAAACATCTGGCAAGGAGTGCTCAGCAATGGAAAACCCTGGAACTGTCACTCCTGCCATGCTTGAACCTCTGATGAGGTTATAGTTTGATGTGGGAAAAAGTTCTGAGCTAACAGTAGCAGCCTTTCAGGTAGGAAAGGAGACCTGTATTCTGAAATTGGATTTTGGACACTCTGTGGACATGTGCCCTGCCTGTATTTTTATGCAAGAGAAGGTATTACTTCTTTGAACCTGTCAGTGCGACTTTGATTCCTGAGAAGGTCCTGAAACAGCCATTAAAACATGACTTTGTAAGTACCTCACTGATATAAATTGATAAAGGGAATAGGCAGCAAGGATTGTTGAGAATGGATCATGCCAAGCCTGTGGAGTTTCTGCCTTTGGCTGCTTAAGTGGCCTAGTGGAGGAAAAAAGGAGGCTACAACTCATAATCTCAAGCCCAGTGACATCTCTGCCACTTCTTAGTGACATTCCCAAGAGCAAACTAAGGAAAAGGTGTTGATGTGGTTGTGAGAAAAAGGTGTGCGGTGGTTGGAAACTTGCTCCCAAAGAGTGCTCACAGCTCTTTTATGATGCCCTGTTCTGGCCCTGGCTCTGTTCACCACTGCTCAGTGTGGAGGACAATGAGACAACATGGTCATAGTCTTAGGGACTGGGAAAATAAATCAAGGTTGCAAGTACTGTGGACACAAGCATCAGAATTCAACACATGCTTGAAAATTTAGAGGGAATGTGAAATGAAAGCAGCTAAAATTCAGCAAAGTCTTTCTCCTTTCAGCAAAGTCTTTCTCCTTTTTGATGAAAAATTCAGTAAACAAGCAGAAAAATGGAAGTTATCAGTTAGGAAGCATCACAGCAGATTTTTCTGACTGCATCCTACTGATTTAAGGTAGCATTTTGTCTCTTAGCACCTGAATGTGAGGACAGCAAAGCACTGGAATGGATTGCCTATAATGACAATGAAATCTTCTGTTGGACATTTTTTAAGAACAAGGGAGACAAACATCTTTTGAAGATTTCTAGGTATCATTCATTGGAGAGTCTCTTTTTATCCCCTCACATTCCTGGTGTTCTGTGATCCACACTACAGAGCTCCAGTCAGGTACATGTCAATAATCAGATACTGCTGAGGAAGAGAAGAGCTTTGTTCTGACAATAAAACTCTCTTTCTGTAGGCAGCAGTAGCAATTGTTCCACTTTCTGAAGCAGCAGTGAACTGCCAGCTGGAGTCCTTTGTCTCAGCTGGAAGCAGTAAGTAGAAGCAGGCAAGGGAAAAGCACAGGAAAGTAATCAGCCTAAGAGGGGTAGAAAAGAAAAGGCTGAGAAATGCTGCAGCAGCTTGGAAGGGATAGATGCAGGTGGGGCAACAACTTTGCATGCCCATTTCGGGATGAGCAAAAAAGAATCAGTTTCCCTTTCACTTAAAGGATTTCAGCAGGATATCAGGATATCTGTCTGAAAGTGTGGCAAAGCGTTACTACCCAGGGATATCGATTTCTTAAGGTGAAGATAAAAACGTCAGGGTGGTGTCCAGATACTTTTAGCCTGCTTCAGTGCAGGATGTTGGGCAAAATGATCTCCTGAGACTCCTCCCAGCCTGCCAGATCTGTGAATTTATCTCTGGCAAGCGCTTCTTTTGGCATGGTGGGAAAGCATAGGGAAATGGAGCCAAATGAATGTATCCGGGAAAATCACTGACTCTGGTAATGAGCGTGAACCTTTCTGAAGGAAAGAAAGCAACATCTCTGTTGCAACATCCCACTGCCAGGATGCTTTATAAACATCATTATTTTTATGTTGTTTTTGCAACTCAGACCCTTCCAGACTCCTATTGAGGCCCAAAATTTCTTACAGGGGCCAGACCATGCTGTAATTTGTAGTGTTTGTGTCCTACTCTCATTTATGCTCTGATAAGTCTCCTGAATTCTGGAGGACGTCTCTTGTGAAGCTCTCCATGGGTCAAAATGTACTTTCAGAAACAGAACATGATGCACACAAGTGTTGCTTTTGGTCTGCCAATATGGTAAAAAGTCCATTGAAAGCTCATTCCATTGACAGTTAAATACATTTCTGGAAATTCTCATCCTGCACATTTATTTCCAATTTGCTAAAATCAACTGGTGAGGACTAGGACTGCTGCCAGAACATGCCTTAACATTAAAAGTCTTCTCATCTTCCATCAGCATCTGCTTAATTGAGGCTGTAGAAAAAAGCATCTGCTGCTTTCCCTCTGTTCAGTGGTGAAAAGAAACTGCCTTGGCATTTGACAAGCTGGAAAAAGTTGAAATATTTGACTGTTAGATGGAAAATCATCCAGTGAATGTGAACCCAAAAAATGAATCTGTTTCATGTGTTTCAACATAGAAATCCAAGTGCAGGCGATACACGCTGTGCTCTTTCAAAAGCCAAAGAAATTCTCGCTGGATTACTGCTCATTTTTGAGAGGCAAACCTTTCAGGGACTTCTCCTTTTACCATAATAATTTTTCTGGAGGAAAAATGATTTCATGGTGTATTACTGGGCCTGTCAGCAGGAAGAAATAATGAGCCTCACCTTGCCATTCTTTAGCAGAGAATTTGTTGAGAAAACAGCCCTCACCACTCTGCAGTTGCATTGATGTGAAAACAGCCGTAAGAACTCTGGGATGTGGATTATTGGTGCTGTTACCTGGGGACTTCAGCAGCAAAAAGATGAAAAACATAGTAACAACCACTTTAGCCAGAATATCTGCTTTTTGTAAGGTAAAGAAGAGAGCTTAGAGGCAGGAACTCTTCCATGAACTGGCATTAGAGCTGTACATCTCCAAGTGGGCATCCAGCAGCTGCCAGATCAGTCTGCCCCCCTGCAGACACTGAAATGGCTCCTGTGCCACACATTTACCCCTGGCACGCCCCTCCATGTCCCTGGGCAAGGCTGTCCTGAGCTCTCCTGACCCATCAAGGTGGAACAGCTGCCTCAGCCACACGGGCAGCTCCACCCTGAGCCATGTCCTGCTGCCTCCTGCCCACCCGGGGCCAGCACGGAATTTCCCACCCAGGCAGAGGAGCTGAAGCTGCTGGGGAGGAGCGCAGCAGCACTGTGGTTGGATGGGGCAGAAATGTCAGGGAACTTCCATTCTTTGGGAAGAAAACTGTGTGCTCCCAGCCCCCCGTGGGTTTGCCTTGCAAGAAGAGCCACGGAGGGATTTGCAGTGTTAGCTGGTGCAGGGTTTTATCTGAGAGCTGGGGATCACAGCACTAGATTTGCCCATCACTCAGACTTAAATGTATAGGGGATTAAGGCTTTGATTCAGGAAAACATTTCAACAAGAAGTCGTGTCTTTAGCAGAAGAACACTTCAAGGGCTGTGTTGAATCTGTAATAACCCCTTTTCTTTGATACTGTAAAATCTCTGTCAAGAAAGGCAGATTTCTCAATGTCTTTAACTGCACTAGATAACTTGTACAGTTACAACAATGGAATAAGAAAAAATGCTCTTAGAAGTGAAATTAAAAGTATTTGGTACTTATCAGAAATTTAAATACATTTAAAATACATTTAAATATGGACAGCAATGCCGTAAACCTGTCTCAATCACAACAAATCTGAAATTCCCATTAAATGCTGATGAACATTTTGCCTTAGAGAAGACTGCAGAACTCTTCCCTCCTGATGGCATGGTGTGATCCACAGTCACAGTGCCTTTACTCTAGGCACTTCTAGAACAGCTTTACCAGTGGTTGTTTTTTCCCCTCTTCACTTTTTTCTGAAGCTTAGTCTGTAGTTCTGAAACTTTGGTTCTCCCCACTTTTATAGTCAAATCTCATTAGACACAACTGTCTATAACTGAGGGATGGGCTCATCCTTCCCTTTGACAGAGGAAGGCAAAAACCTACCAGGCTGGTACATAAGGTCAGGAAAACTAAAAGTGCATGTCTTTTGAGTATCATTAGGCATTGGAGCAGACTAATATGGAGCACAACAAATTCTCTTCCAGAAGTTTTTAAATCAAGACTAGATCCTTTTCTCAAACCAGGCTTTGACCAAAAAATGCATTACTGAAGGAAATTGGGTGAAGTTTAGTTGCTTCTTTTATGGAAAGGGTCAGATAAGATGATACTAATGGCCTTTTACAGCTTTAGAATTGCTGAGTCCTTCACTGAATGAGCAAGAGGGTGAATTTTAAGTACTTTATTATTTTAAATTAAACCTCTCTTGCATAACGTGGCACTATATTTTCTCTTGCATTACCTGATGAAATTTTTCCTTCCTGAAAATAAATAAGGAAGTATGTCAGCTTCTCACAGTCTCTCTAAAATGAATAATGCACCGCTCAAAGGGATCTGTTTTCTGTTTATTTTTGGCCCAAAAATGATTAGGACCTCTTAAAGAATTTATAGAAATATCCCATTTTTGCAAAGTAGGCATTATTTTCTGACAGCAGAATTTGAGGGCAGATAGTAATTTCTCTGGATGTGTGTCACTGACATTTTGAATGTTTGCCCCTTGCTATGGGAGATGAGATAAGCAGCATAATAATAATTTCATATTTCAGTAAAGGAGTGAACATTTAAAAGCCCGTGAAGGATGGATGACACCAGAGCTGTAACACAATTCAGAGGGTCATTTCATATTTCCAGCTACTCCTCTGAAGCAACCTGAGGAGGTATTTCTTATTAGACCTGCTGGTTTGGGGGTGGGCAGGCTCCAAGAGGGGCGTTGAAATGTTACAGCACTCAACATGAAAAGTGCTGCAGGGCCCTGACTGCTGCCCAAGGAGGGAATGAACACATCTTCACTCTCCTCACTGTCCCTGTGGCTGTGTTCTGACCAGAATTATAAAAGGTTCAGGCTGGACACCAGGAAGAATTTTTTCATTGAAAAGGTGGTCAGGCATTGAAGGAGCTGTCCAGGGAGGTGGTGGAGTCCCCATACCTGGAGGGGTTCAAGAAATGACTGGATGTGGCACTCAGTGCTCGGGTTCAGTTGGCAATTGGGGGCGGGTGAGAGGCTGGACTCAGTGATCTTGGAGGCCTTTTCCAACCAGAATGATTCTGTGATTATATTTAAAAAAAAAAATAAAAATCATCATTAGTTTGGAAAATTTCTGTGTTTTGGTCTTCAAAGTCCTTCTTTTTGGCCACCTTTATTATATTTTTACATTTAATCTGTCAGAGGTTATGATCCTTTCTATTTCCTCCCTTTGCACATGCCTTCAGCTTTTGTACTTCTTCCTCCTGCTCTTCCTTGCTCTGCTGCTGAACAAAGCTGGCTGTCTTCTGCCCTTTCCTCAAGCCCCTTTCTGCAAAGACACTAAATTACTGGCCTGGTGCACCTCAGCAACCTCCATCCAGCTTGCAGGAAATTAATTGTCAGAGTTGTCCCTTTAAAATCCTTTTAAAATGGTTTTTCCTTCTTATATGGTTCTTCTTTCTGGAGCTGAGCACATCTGTAATGGATATTTGGCCTCTGTAAATGCTGTGCACTGCTCAGGTCTGAGCCAAGGGCTGGGTCTTCTCTTTTGAGCTCCTTGAAATGGAAGTATTTAAAAATTCAGTCCCAGGAAGGGAATGTAACCAGTGTGCAGTGAGTGAAAGGTACTGAGCCATTGCTTCTGAAATTGCAGATGACAAACCAGTCTGTTTGTCCTGGCACGTGTGAGGTCACTGTTTGTGCACGGCAGCTTGTCTTGGAATCACACTGAGAAGTTCTGGGCTGGAAAAGCTTCCTTGAGGGGACAAGTTGGTTAAGTGGCTGATACTCTCCAGAAAATCAGGCACAAACCCTTCTCTCAAGCTGCAATTCACAGGCTGGCAGGAATAACACACATGTAAGGAAGTCAGTTCAGTGTCTTATCAGCCCAATAAAGCAAGAGGAAATAAATGACTTTTGTTGTATCCTCATAATTTCCCTGAAACATAGGGGCAGATTCTGGAGTGATGGGAAAGGGTGGCTCTTACCAGAAAGAATGACTGTGCATTCATCAATATAATAAACATGTGGCCATGTTTATTATACTGATAATATACACCAAACCCACTTCTGTTCCTGCCTCCTTTACCTAAGGAGAGAAGGAAGGCTGAGGATGCAGTTTTACCTTCAGACCCACGTAGAGATCACAGGAAACTGTCACATCCAATTTCAACATTCTCTCTAAAAATTCAGATCCTGAAGGATCAAGATCAAAACCCCAGGCTCTCAGAGTGCCTGTCATGAATGTGCCAAGTTTGTTTGGAAACATGCCAGGAGACCTTGTATCAAACAAGTCTGGACCTTCTTTACACAAAACTCCTGTCCAATCCAGAAGAGCTTTTGTGTAGTGATGGCTTTGGGTGTATTTGCATACATCCAGGGAAGGGAGCAAACCTTAAGTGAAGCCCAGTGTAGTGTTAACTTGGACAGGGAAATTTTGAGGGCAACCGATCAGGTGGAGAAATGATGCAAAAATGTAAACTGAAAGTACAGACAGCAGTTGCTTAAGGATCTGTTGCAGCAGCAAAACTGTCCCATTTACTAACATTTCCAGGTCTGTGTGAGGGAATGTCAGCTTCAGTATTCTTACCTGGCCCCATGGAGCTGCCACTGCCAGGAGAATTGTCAGGTGCTCTCTCCATAGGGTGGGTGCACAGGGGTTCTTTTGCTCAGTAAATATGAAATCTCAATTTCATAGCTTCAAACAGAAGGAAAAACCATTAAAGTCAAGCTGAATGTTCCCCTTGACTTCTAAACATTCTTGGAAGCCTCACAAGTTTCTATGTAAAACTCAGAATGATTCCTTGTGGCGATGGGAACAGATGCTCCAGGTTTCTTTGCTCCAATTTCGGATGAACAAATCTAGCAAACAAAGAGTGAGCTAAAAGAGAAACAACCTGAACTGCAGCAAGCCAGAATTTGTTGTGGCAACATCTGGTTGAAGTAACTGCTGCCATTTAACTTATTCCTATGCACTATCTTCCTCCTCACTTGAAGAAAGCAGCTCTTTAATGACAAGATCCAGGCAGCTTCATCAGGAGCTGGCAAAGGGGGCAAGCACGGCTGCACAGGGAAATTCCAACCTACACAAAGATATATTTACATTTCTGATGATGCTCTCCTGACTTTAATAGAGCTGCCTCAATAACAGCAGGACTGTTAAACAATTCTTTCCAAGGTTGGAATATGCAGAGCACCAAGAGAACCAGCTCAGGAAGACTCAGGGCTGGGTGGAAGTGATTGGCTAATGGATGCTCATTCAGGGAATATCAGTGACAGCTTGATACCGACTTTAAAGCAAAGAATGAAAATGAATTTATAACTGGTAAGCAGAGAAAGGGTTGAAAAGCCTGTCTGGGTTTTACCCACGTGGCTGCTCTTAGTCAAGGATTCCTAGGAGGAAAACCACGAGGTCAAGTGGTGGCTCAACCCCACTTATCTCCAGGACAGTGACAAATGAGGGGCTGGATGGAGAATCACTTGTGACATGTGCAGACTTTTCCACAGCTAGTCTGAAACTTTACATTTAACTGGTTTGGAGCATATGGAATGAAGATGGAGCAGTGAATAATAATGTGTGCTTCAGTGACTTTCCCATAACACTGCAATAACAAATAGGTAATAAAAATGTCACAGACACTGACAAAATACAGACTATCCTGTTCCTTTGTTGTGTTTTTGTCCCTAAATATAACTCAATATTGTGGCCATGATCTTTGCTTAATGGTGACCTTCAAGCTTAAAAACAAATTGGCTTTGTGGCTATATAAACACACAGACACACACAAAGGCACTCTGCTTTCTAACAGCAGAAGTGAAAATCCATTTCCCCCATAGGCTTTCTTGCTCAGAAATAATAAGAATGAAGTATGAAATGTTTTGGCTTTCCTGAGACATTTATGGGAACTGTCAGAAATACTGTTTTCCTAGCTTCTCACCGAAGCAGTTAGGGAATCACATCTTTAGTACATCTTTAATCCCAAGTTGTTATATTGTTTATTTTCAGTTACTGACTTTTTCCACCCCCCCCCCCCCCCCCCCAGTGTAAACCATAGTGTAGAGCCTGAATTAGCCAGCCTTTTCTCTAGTCCTATTGTTTACCTCATTAACCTGTGGCAGACAGAATTAATAGAATTCAGGAATTTTTTGATCCGCAAAGTGCCCCATCTCTCTCTAGTCCTTTGGTCCTTTTAGTTCTCTTTCCTGCCCCTTCTTTGTCCTTTCCAGCCTCCTTCTCTGGTATCTTAAAACTGTTTCAGGATACAAATCGATGTGTGTGCTATGGAGGAAAAAAATTCTTTAGTGCTTTGACTATGAAGAGTTTTTTATTTTAAAGGCCTGAAACACAGCAAAAGCTAAGGCAAAGAAAACATGTTTTTAGGTGGGAAAAAACAATCAGAGTTTGCCAATTGGGTGGCTCTCCTTCCTCCCATAGGAAAACAAAAAAAATCCTGCAATGGTTTTTCTAAGACTTTTGGTTTTAGTATGATTTTATACCAGGAAAAATCTAGTAAGATTAATGTCTAAACAAAGGAAGATAAAGAGATTGGTTAAAGAGCCTTCAAGGCAAACAGTGTTCATCACTGTGGGTCCCTGGCAAGATATTCTTGGGGAGGGCTGATGGGAAAGGCAATTTAGCCTTTGACTTCCTCAAGGCTGGGATTTAACCCCGAAGGGAAGGGAAAAGATGTGAAAACCTTCTCCTGTGCTGCACTGCAAGCACTTCTCAGCTCTTCCTTCGGGCAGGAGCAGCCAAAGGCTAGAGGCAGCTCTGGCAGAGATTTTGGGAACCTGACAGCACTCCCAAAAAGCAGATGCTGTCCTGAAGGCAAAGAACTCTGAGCTGCACCATTGAGCAAGTGAAGAGAGCAGGAAAAGGAGCATTGGCATAGGAGGCTCCATAAGGAGGCTTTGCTCCTTCGATAGAAATCACTCCTGATGAGAGCAGCATTTTCAGGATTACTCTGAGATGTCAGTGAACCCCCAGAAGGCTCCTTGGCATCTCTCCTGGAACTGGGATGTGACCTATGGGCACAGCCTTTCTGTACTTTCTTTCCAGAAGGCTTAATTAACTCCAGCTGGATTTGCAGGAATTCTGAGGATTTTCTCTAGGAGCATGACCTCTCGGAGCGCAAAAGCTCTGACAAACACCTGGAGCTTCTGACAGCTGTATCATTATCTCACCTTCTTTGTGAAGCCAGGAATAAAAGAGAAATCTTTTGTGCTGTATGTGTTACTTCCCTACACTGCACTTTCAAGCCACTCAGGCTGAAAATTTAAGCTTCTTTTCTATGCTCTTATTCTGAAATTGCAGGTATTGGTGTTCACCTCTGCCTTCAACTCTTATGGATACAGGTCTTCTGTGCATGGTTAATCATTAATCACGTGTACTTCTTTGAAATAGATTTTGTAGTGCTGCTTCTTTCCCCCAGTGATACTGAGTGGATTTTTTCCAGAATTGTTGTGCTACCATTTCTCCGTGATGCTGTCTAGATTAGTTTCGAGAACACAACCACAGGTGCTACTACAGATTTCGGACTTTCATCATGTGCAGGGTCAGCCAAACAGGAGTTTTCCATGTAAGGAAACCCTCTTGAGAGGTTGTCTTTCCCAACTCTAGCTTGGAATCCAAATCCTAGAGTTAAAAGTTTTTGAAGTCCCACCACAAGTCCGTGTAAGCAGGAGGCAGCTTTTTCTCTAAACAACTCCTCTGTTGAGCATCATCAGCCAGATGTCCAGGCTGCTCCCTGGGGATGCAGCAGGACCATCAGGAAGCCCTTGCTGCTGTTTGGTGTACGCTCCACAGTATATTTCAGAAGGGCTTCTGGGGCTGTGGTTCTGAGAGCTCTGTACCTCCAGAGGAAGTGTGAGTAAATATTTAAAGATGCAGCCAGTCTGCTTGAATGGCAGAGTTCACTCCAGATGGGCTCCTAGAGCAGAAGAGAGAGATTCAAGCACTTGACAAGGTTTCTAACAAGTTCCAGCCATGGATGACTGCAACTATTCAGATCTAACAATTCAGTTTGATCATATTTCTAGCTCTGATAAGACATTTTTTGTAAATACAAAACATTGTTCCCATTGAGCTCTAGCTTCATTTTAGAAAGTGACTGAAAAATTTCCTGGACAAAGAGATATAGAACTGAAAAAAATTAAACAAGCACTTGACAAAACCAAGGAGCGATAAAAACCCCTCAAAGTAAATACAAGATTATGGTCTTTTTTCCATGAAGCATCATTTAAATAAAAACATTTATCACATCTATATAACAACAGTGTTTGAACTATAACTGTTCATTCTGTATGAATGAACAGTTATAGTTTAAACAGCATTTCAGAGGTTTTTTCCCCCAGCAGATTCAAGCCATGAAATGCTAGGAGCCTTGCAAGCTGGTTCTCAGAGCCTGTTCCCACTGCAGGGCAGGCACTCAGTGCTGGTGAAATCCCGCTGTGGGCACTGCAGGGATCTGAGCTCCCTGCTGCAGGAAGTGAGTAACTCACTTTGACTTCAGTGGTGCTTACTCATATCCTGTGAGAAGATGAGTGGGAAGGAGGGAAACACACAAGGACAGAAGAATCCAAAAAAGAGAGAGACTGTGGTGGGAGGGAGACACACTGACAAACAGTGAAGCCTCAGTCATTAGTGGTCCTCACTTTGTGGCACAACCTAGAGAAATTTCTCATAATGGGGGAAACACAAGTGGTAAGACACTAAGATGATCCCTAATCATTATAATTTCCTCATGTTTCTTTTTACAGTTTATCTTTCAGTCACACATAGAAGAAAACGAAAATGTTAAATGCGGGTGCAAGTTTGTGTTCAGAGACAAGCACTGTAAATGTGTGGGGTGGCTGTGCACATATTTATATGCACAAGATACAGGATTGGGTTTGGATATTTGCAGTAAAGCTGGAAAACATGCTTAGGAGTTAAAACCTTACTACATGCACTACTCCAGTTATCAACCCTGATTTGCCTTTGCTTTATGGATCAGATCCAGGAACAACTGTTTGTAATACTTGACAGAAGAGCCCTTACTGTGTGCAGTAACATGTCACTTGGGAGTCTAGAGAGCACTTGACAGCTAGATTCAGGCTTGCCCAGTGCTCAGTTCAGGTACAGAAATGCTGGATTATAGAAATGGCCACCAGCCTTGGACCAGTGGTGACAGGAACACAGCAGCTGCCTTCGAGGGGGCAGGAACCATCTGTGTTTCTATAACATTCATTCTGCCCCTCCAGCAGAGCCAGGGAGGGGTGCAGCCAAAGCTGAGAGAAAGCTGGCTGCACTAAAGGCAGGCTTGGATCTACTTTCCCCTGTCATTTGGGGATGCTAGGGTCTGGCATTTGGGTTCAAGCTGGTGTTTTACTGCATAGCCTGCCCAGGCCAATAAACAGAGCTGGCTACAGCAGCCCCAGCTGACACTGGCATTCTCCTGTGTATATAGCTGGGATTGGATTGATTTAATCCCTTGCTTGGATCATTAATTTCTGCACTAAGTCTGAGGGCAGACAGGGAGCATGATGAGAAGCTGATCCATTGCTTCCCAGCAGAGGCAGCTCAGGATGTGCACAGCTCAGAGCGAAGGGTATTGCACCAACAGGCCAGGCTGTGCGCACGTTAAGTGCTGAATCAGGCTCAGAAAGAAGGCCAAGTCTAATGCACTGTACTTAAAATGCTTCCTGAAAGGTTTTGGAACCCTCCAACATCAGTGGAGATCGTGTTCCTAAGAAATGGGTTCAAAAGAGGTCAGGACAGGTTTATTTTTATATTGTGAAAAAGCCAGAGGCACTTAAAAAGGTTCAGCAAACTGCTTGTCTGCCATTAAGGAGACCTGCAGTGCCACTGGGAAATACTGTGCCTAAAATCACAGGGGGACAGAGCTTCCAAGGGGAACAGTGCTGCTGGTTTAAATCACTGTGACCCCACAGCCCACTGCACACACAGTGTCCATCCTGGCTGCCAGGGAACTATAAGCTCACAGAAACATCGACCTTCACAAGTAAAAGTATTTATAAGGGAGAAGAAAAACTAGGAAGGATGGGAAGAAATGGGTGAAGACAAAACTTTCTCCTCCTCTCCTCTCCTCTCCTCTCCTCTCCTCTCCTCTCCTCTCCTCTCCTCTCCTCTCCTCTCCTCTCCTCTCCTCTCCTCTCCTCTCCTCTCCTCTCCTCTCCTCTCCTCTCCTCTCCTCTCCTCTCCTCTCCTCTCCTCTCCTCTCCTCTCCTCTCCTCTCCTCTCCTCTCCTCTCCTCTCCTCTCCTCCCTTTTCCCTTTGGCAAAGATCTCCCTTCTCCAGACCCTGACAACAGGCAGACAAAGCCCATGGCTGAGATGTTTCTGTTCTCCTCTGTTTCTGATAACAGCTTCTCTCTCCTGAGACAGCAGCTCAGTTTTTCTGGAGGAAGCACTGCTCCCACAGCAGCATGAAGGGTTTTTGGGCAGCAGAGCCAGCTGTGAGGCTGATGGGTTTTAGGAGGACAGCTGTGCCAGGTCCTCGAGGGCAGAGAGCCTTTGAGGGAGCACAGGGAAGTGACTGGACAAGGTGCCACAGGAGTTTGGCAGACACAGACAGCACCTGCCAGGCAAAAATGGAACATGAAAAGCTTTGCAAAGTGGATGCAGGAAATGCTGGGTTGAGGGACAGCATCCATGGGATCAAGCTGGTGAATCCAGCTGCCTTGGCTCCAACTCAGTGTAAAGGCAGAACGGGTGATGGGTCAAGGAGACCCAATGCAGAAATAGTAGATTAACAATTGTGTGATGCCTGCAGTATGTTATGTTTATCATCTATTAGTGAATTACTGTCCTCCCTCTTTCTGTCTCCCATCTTCTGACACTTGGAATCATTTTGCTGTACTGACACACCTCAGTTTAGAATAATCATCTGTATTTCTCATGAGTCTGGCCCCAGGGACAGTGGGACAAGCACATAATTCACTGGCCAGAAGCAGAGCTACCAAAGACTCCTCTGTACAGACACCCACTCTGGTTCTCAGGTGGCACATGACAAGCCCTAGGGGGGAGAAATTGTTGAAGTCTGATGTGGTGACCGCAGTACTCAATAACAAAGCATTGTGCACAAGCTTCACCTTTTGCTTTCTATTACCTGTCCTATATTTATTTTAATTAGCCACCAAATCTGGCTAGCTGTGTCTGGGGGCTTCCTGGTTAAAGTCTGTTCCAGGAGTATGTAGGTCAATCCAGATTACCCTTAAGAGAGGCATGAATTGCATCCCTCTGAATGCTGTGCCTGTGGAGTGAATCTGAGAACTCCCTCAAGTCTCTCAAAGAGCAGGGATTATTCTTCTCCCTGCTCAGCACCTGAAGCTGTTTTTAACACTGATATGCCAAAGCAGGTATCTCCAAGCACGTGATAAGTAAACACAGCAGACTTGGGAATGAGGTATGTCTGCAAAACCCCTGTGCCACGGCCTCTCCAAAAGGACATCAAAGAAAATGTGATCAGTGAGAGATGTCTGGCCAGCTTAACCATTAACACAGACTGAACTATTAAACCTTCTTTATAAAGGCAAACTTGTGGGCAGCTCTGGTGGGATGACATTTTCCTTGAGTGACATCACTCTACAGTAATTTCTTAAAAATACTGCGATGAAACATGCAAGGAGAAAAGTATTCTGGCCTTTCCAGACACCTGTGAGTCACCCTAGACCACTTTTTCTACCTCCAAATAGAGCCAGTTAGAAAAGGTAGTTTTCTGAAAGCTGTAGCGGTGACAGAGGCATTAATACAAAGAGTAATTAAAGCACATTGTTGATATATTCTGGCTCTCTAAACCTTTCAGGCAATCAGGCTATTTTCCCCCCCCAACTTATACCCATTTCACAAAGTTTATTTATTGTAAATCCCCATTCTTTGCAGTATTAAGGCATGCAAGCTTAAAACACCTGGTTAAAGGGTTTCCTGGGTTTGGAGCATTATTGTGCTCCAAAATGTGGCACCTCACTGGCTGCATGGGGGAGAAAACCAGCCTCAGACAGGAAACTCTAAAAATACAGCTCTCATGTTGTAGTGTCATGTCCAGAGGAGAGTGTGGCTTTGGTCTTTGTTGTGCATGTGGCCTTGGTGACAAAGAGACACACCTCCCCTTTAAGCTGCTGTTGAATTACAACAATCCTAGTCCTTCCCTGGTCCTTTTATCCTGTCAGACTGCAGGCACAGCTGGAGTTTGGTGGGCACACAGACCCTGTCTGCCCTGGGGAACCTGAGTGATTTGTCTTTTGAGTAACTTGCCCCATCCTTGCCCCTCACACACACATTTGCCACCCTCCCAGGTAACAAAGGCCAGCTTTGTCCCAGCTGATGCCACCTCATGTGGTGGCCAGCATGGAATGGAACAGTGCTGTGGTTCTTTGGGTATGTCTCCTTAAAGATGCTGCAATGAGGGACACAAAGAAAATCCTTTCCTACTGCTCCAAGGCAAAATGCTGGGTTTGGATGGACAAACAGTAACACCTGTCCCTCCAGATGGGGTATCCGTGCAATTTATTGTTGCAAAAATAAAAACATGTGCACAAGGTTCACCTTTTGTTTTCTAATAACTCTTCTTTGTTTATTCAGTTTAATTAGCCACCAAATCTAGCTGTTCTAGGGGTTTCCTGTCTCAAATGTCTGTTCCAGGAGTATGTAGGTCAAGCCAGCCTTCCCTTAAGAGAGGCATGAATTGTATCCCTCTGAAAGCTGTGCCCATGGAGTGAATCTGAGAACTCCCTCAAGTCTCTCAAGTGGGATTTTATTCATCTCCATGTTCAGCACCTGAAGCTATTCAGCCTGGGGTTACAGACTGCTCTGGAATGGTGAATCTTTACATCCACTTTTACTCCATGTCTGTGTGCAAGACTGGAGGGTGTGACTCCCCCCTCCTCCCACTAGAACATGGACCATATCCATGCATTCTAAATCCATCTGTCTGGATAAATGACAATGTGATTCCAAGCGAGGTGGAACATTTTTAAGAGAAAAGCCCGACATTGAATCTAGTGTTTGACAGAGTGGCGTGTGGGTATCCCTTGAAAAATGTGAGCAAACATGACCACAAACAGTTTAAACAGAGGCCCTTTGATTTCTACAGCTGTGTTCTTCTAGATTCAGAGACTGACCTGAAGATGTGCTCTCAAAGGACTGAGCTGAAGATTTTGAAAGAAAGGAATCCATCCAGGTGGTCACAAGGAAGAGTGCCTCCTCGTTACCAATTTTGGTATACTTCTCTCCTCAGCACAAGGTTAAGGAGGGTTAAACCACCAGAACAATGCATTTCTGGCAAGTGCAGCAGCTGCCTCTATTGTGTCTGGTCGAGAGTTCCTGAGTACGTCAGGATTATGAATCATAAGCAAAAAAGAGAATTCAAAGTTGTGCAGTGCAATGTCTCCTCACAAGCATTACAGTGCAATCCTGCAGTCTCATTTCTGGGAAATCCCATCCCCTTTGACCTCAGTGGGGCAGAGCATTAAATCTCTGCTAACACCAGAGATCAGGTTTTGTGCGTACTCTGGTCAGAATTCACGTAACAAGGGCTAAACACAGGATGAAAGAGGAAGGGGCTGCCAGAGGGGGCAAAACCGGCCGCACAGCACCACGTGGTGTTTAGTTCCAAGAATCCAGTGAGACAACACAAACACAGGAACCACACCACCATGGCTCAGGAGCCACCAATACTGGAAAACCACAGGAAGTGAGCACAGATGATCAAGGGCACACTTAAGGTGCCCGTTCCCTGCAGGAGTAAGATGAAGTGCTTGGATAATCTAAGAAATAATCCAGTTCTATGCCATGAAGAGGTAGCAAAGAATTTTAACAATCTCTGTCTCTAAGGCTGGGGCCGATGTATTTTTGAAAAGCTGTAAGTCACAAGAGGCTTGGACTGAACACAGGTGACTCTGGAAAACGGACAGGTAACTGCCAAAATTCTGCTGTCCCTGACTGTCAGATGGGATGGACAGAAAGGAACCACAAGTTCCCTTTAGGAGGGGAACAACAACTCGTTTGCACTTTAACTTAGTTATTTCAGAAGTTACATTGTTGCAGCTTTATTCTGGCAGCCACCAAGCATAAAGAGCTGTGCAGGATATAGGCACAATCTTGCTTATTATGGCAAATATTATCACTTCATTACTCTAATGATCAGATTAATTTCTGACTCTGCTCCATAGGATTCTTCCTGATAGATTTTCTCTGAAAGGAATGATTTTTTGCATTTTAGCCTGCAATTTACTGTGTATTCCACAGCCCATCAAAGTCAGGCTTTCAGATGAGGTTAATATCCGCTGTCCCACAACAGACAATTAAATATGACTTAGTCATAAAGAATAAGTCAGGATCACAGTTCAGGATCACCGGCATCTACAGATGCCGAGCCATTTTGTTAAATCATACAAGCTCATGACAACTTTTGTGAAGAGAAAATTGATCCCTCACTACCCAGCTACACCTGAGATTAAAACCACTGCCTTTTATCATGCCCCACCTCCTGAATTCCTTCTCCTGTTAGACTGGTTGGCAGGGATTTGTTACTCAATTACTTTTAATTGGTCAATTAAGGAGCGGGTGGAAGGAACCACACAGGTGCAAGTGGATCCCAACTCATTCACCTGAAGCTGCTTCAAAATACCTGCAGAGAAAGCAGCCAAACCCAATTGTTCTCTGCTGAAAAACACTAATGCCAGAGCAGAATTGCCCTTTGCACGCTTGAGCACACCAGAACAAGTCAGAGCTGCTCCTTCTGCCTCACTGAAGGATTTCACTCCCTCTCAGCACATAAACCATCCTGTTGGAACCACAGGAAGGATTTCTCTTGCTGTTGACCAACACCAGCAAGGGCAGCTTCCACCCTGTGCTCCCCATGGATCTGTCTGGCACCTGAAAACCTTAGGCCTTATAGGGGGCCTGGGAATGTGAGTTCTCCTTTGCTAAAGTACTCAGGTTTGGGCTCTTGGATGCCAGAAGCAAGCTGGAACACTCCACCCAGATCCACTTTAGGTATCTTTCCATAGCTGGCTCCCACAGCACAAATTAAAGCCATGTAATTTGAACCAGTTCCATCATTTTATGTTCAAACTCAGTGCCTTTTGGGGAAGGAGGACGACATCATGCATCCTTTAGTAATCAAATTTAGGTGTGACTTGGCTTCTCCGTTGCTGAGGGTGCATGCAAATCCATGCTGCAGCCCTAGCCCTGACTGACACTGTGGAGAGCGAGGAGGGACACCAGGACATCTGCTGTGAGGTGGGCATTGGACATTCACTCACCACCCTTGAATCAATCCAAGATGTTTTTCTTCTTCTCTGCAGTGTTTCCCTTCCATGATTTTACATTGTGTCTCTGTAAATCCCACAGGAGCTGCACAGAGAGGCACATGCTCTGCTTTGTGGTGCTGAGGACAGTCAGGATGCCTCCTTAGCTTCACACACACGTACCTGGGACCAGGGGAATACAGGACCTGCTTCCACTCCATCAATCACCATTTGACAACAGCTGGACAATTCTGGTGGCTTTTCTGTAGCTGGACAAATTACTGCACTCTCACTGCACTGCCACACAGGGAAAGCTTCCTGGCAGCAGCCTATTGCTGTTTTTAGAACACCACCAGAGAAAATCTCCATTGCCAAAGCTATGCCTTCAATTCCAAGTCCAGTAAACACCCAGGGTGCTCACTGGCACATCTGAACACTGCCCAGTTTTTGGAATGAATCCTTGCTTATATTGTTTGCTGACATGAGCATTCAAAATAAAATGGCAGGGTGTTAGGAGAACCCACACTTTTTCCAATAACTCTGGAGAGAAAACAGAGAGAGGGAACCAGATTTTTTTTTTTCCTTTTCAGCAAAGTTTGTTAGATTGGGAACAATTGTATCTGGACTGCCCTGACATTTTTCCTTCTATATCGACCTTCTTCAGTGCTGAAATAAAATCTGCCTTCCCCTGTCTTTCCCAGCGGAAGGCACCAAGCACATATACTGTTACTTTTGCCTGTTCATCATTCTGCAATACCTGGAGACAGCACCAGAGAAACTCCTGCAGAAGTCCTACCTCCACAATCTCAAGTGTAAGAGCCCTCTTCTTCTGAGCTCTTAGCTTCAAAGGTGTTGTGCTTCCTTTAATGAATGTGGCTTCTCTCTCAGGTCATGGCTTGAGAAAACAACTGGGATTTTTTTGTAGCACTTGTGGAAAGTTAATGTGCATTTAATTGCTTTCCCACACAGCCATAGAAGGGAGTACATTTTTTCCTGAAAGAAGGCTTTTATTCCAATCTTCTCTTTTTAAGTGGGCAGGGTGGAGGAAGGATGTCTCAGAGCAAAATTACACAGTCCCTACTCAGCTACAAATTTCTACTTCACAAAATTATTCATTTAGGCCATCAGTGAAGCGTGTAAGAGGCTAAACCCAGGGCCCAAGAAATATTTACAGTAAGCAAATATCAAGTTAAAATGGTCAGTGGAAAACTGTTTGCACTGTTGTGTTATGCTTTTTGAGTCTTAGGTACAAACAGAAATTCAAAAGAAACGAGGTTCTGGTGTAAACAGCTATAAAATAGACAATCCTTTGCGCTCAGAGCATGAGGTGAATGTGTTCAGCTGCTTGTCCATGCCGGGTGAGTAAGCAGCAGCAGCAAGAATATAAAATTCCTGGTCTAGCTACAGTGAACAAGCCTACAAGGCTTTCCAGGAAACAAAAATAAACATAAAACCTGCATCTAAGAGTACACAAACAGCATGCAGTCATTGTCAAGCTGCACTCCTTCAAAGTTTGTTACACTAAAAACATTGAAACAGACAGAAGCTTCCTGAAGATCATTTCCACTGTGGATGCCACTTAAGGCAAGCACCTAAAACTGTGCTGCCATACCTGAAATGTGAACATAAGCTGGCAAACTTTGTTTTCTGTGCTCTTTGTTGGTAGAACATGGGTTACAGATAAAAAGTTACCGTCAGTCAGTCAATAAAATGGTTTTAAGTCAATAAAAGTAATTCAAACTTTCTTCCACAGATCTTAAAGAAAAAGCTAGAATAAAACATTTTGTCTAGCCTCAGGTTTAATCCCTGAAAATTGCACTTTTGTTATCTCTTATGTAAGACTATATAACAAGTGATGTAAAACACAAACACAATTTCTTTCTGTAGAGGAGTCTGCCTTTGTCTAACAGTGAGTCAGCATCATCTGACAGATCAATTTTCTCTAAGTGTAGGATGTGGATTTTGCATATCACACTCTCCAAGGGCACCTGTTGGAAACTTGGGTCGCTACAGCGTGGAATTTCACACCACACATAAGGTCAACTCAGTGGCCTCCCAGCACATCACAAAGTCTCATCAATAGGAATGAGGCTGATATGAGATACCTCAAGTTTTCTGCCCTCCAGATCTGCCTTTATATAACGGGGACACAACATTCCTTAACATGTGGTTGATCCTTTCTGAAGCTGTGCGTGTCTTGTATCCCTAAGGATCAAGAGGAGGGACCTCAGGAGGGGTCTAATTCCACCTCCTGAGCAGAGGTCAGTCAGCTGTGAGGTCAGATGAGGCTGGCCAGAGCTTTAAGCAGCCAAGTCTTGAAAAACCTCCCAGGATTTTTAGCTTCTCTGGGGACCATGTTGCAAAATTTATTTGTCCCGATGTGGAAAACACTTTTCTTTGTGACCAGTCTGAACCTCTGTTGTTCCAATCTCCTCTGTTGTCCACCATCATCCTCCTTCTGCCAAGCACCGCTGTGAACAGCCTGGTCCTGTCTTTTCATAAGCCCCCATAGGTGTGAACAGGCTGCTCTTAGGTGTCCCAAAGCCATTCCTGTTCCCAGCCTAGCTCCCTCAGCCTCTCCTCATGGGGGATGTGCTCCAGCCCATGCTGACCCTGGGGGCCCACACTGTTGGGAGTGTTCCAGGTGCACTCCAATACGTGCTGAACACAGGGAAGTGATCCCTTTCCTCGACCTCCAGGCTGCGCTCCCCCTAACACAGCCCGGGATGCTGCTGGCCCGTTGGATTCCTGGGCCAGCTGCTGGCTCATGCTCAGCCTGCTGTGTACCAAGGTCTGAGCTCCATCTGAGCAGAGCAGCTCTCCAGCCTGCCAGTCTCTTGCCAGTACTGTTGCAAACTCCTAAAATCTTTTGGTATCAGGTCTGTGGGGATGGCCAAGACACTTTCCCCATGCCACACACAGCAGAAGCTCCCAGATCTTCCAAGATCATCTGCATTAAAAGCCAAGATTAACTCTCCATAGATATTAAGCTAAAATAATGTCAATGCACTTTCCCCAGTACCTTTAAAAACAAGTGTACAAATTCCTCTGTATTCTTGTCTCTGAAAAAGAGAACAGCTGCTGTGAGGTGTTCCTTTCCTCCAAGCATGGTTGTTTATAGTAAAGAATACTAGGCTTTGATCAGTTGCTTATGTTTACTAAATTGATTCCAACATCTTTGCCAGTGGGCTGTATGGATTCCCAGCATGAGATGCTCCTGCTCATTTCAAGTGGCTGAGATTGTTTTTCAATGGAATTTTCCATTATGCTCTGTACTATCTTTCTTCAAAGCACAATTTGTTCACTGGACAGCACTCCTTGTCCAACATAACATGCAGAACCATTGCTCAACCCTTCTGTTTTCTTCCCATGTGCTCTACCTCCATCTATTCTCTTGTCTCAACCTAACTTTCTTTTCATAACTCTCTCGCAGGTAATCTCATACGTTTGTTACCAGCTGCTATGCCCGCTTTGTTTCAACCCCCCTCCTTCATCCCCCTCTCTCTGGTATTAAAATTTGGAAAGCAGTCAAGGCTTCTCAAGGAAGACACAATGTTACACGGGTTGGGGATGAGCAGAGGGAGCAGCCCTGGCAGAAGGATTGGGGGTGCTGTGGGTCAGAGCTGGCCCTGCCTCAGCCCAGAGCCCCCCTGTGCTGGGCTGCACCCAGAGCCCCAGGGCAGCAGGGCAGGGGGGATTCTGCCCCTCTGCCCCTCTCTGCTGAGCCCCCCCTGCAGGGCTGCATCCAGCCCTGGGCCCAGTGCAGGAAGCACAGGGAGCTGCTGGAGCCAGGCCAGAGCAGGGACACCAAGGGGATCAGAGGGATGGAGCAGCTCTGCTGGGAGGAAAGGCTGAGGGAATTGGGATTGTTCAGCCTGGAGAAGAGAAGGCTCTGGGGTGACCTCATTGAGGCCTTGCAGTGCCTGAAGGGAACCCACAGGAAAGATGGAGAGAGACTCTTGACAAGGGCCTGGAGGGACAGGACAAGGAGCAATGGCTTTACACAGACAGAGAGGAGGTTTAGATTGGGTATTAGGAAGAAATTCTTCCCTGTGAGGGTGCTGAAGCCTTGGCACAGGTTGCCCAGAGAAGCTGTGGCTGCCCCATCCCTGGAAGTGTCCAAGGCCAGGTTGAATGGGGCTCTGAGCAAGCTGGGATAGTGGCAGGTGACCAGCAGGGGGTTGGAATGAGACGAGCTTTAAGGTCTCATTCCATTCTATGATTCTCTGACTCCCACACTTTTTCTAATGCACTAAAAGTAGGAGTGCTATAAATGACCCAGACCCTGTAATCCTGCATGCCCTACAATTCTTGCCTGAGTACAAGGAGATCACTACCATCACACAGTGTGTTCTGAACAGAGATGTTCAAACCCCAATAGCAGCAGCTGGACAAATCAGCACATGATAAAGGGCAAAGGAATCACCATCTCCAGCCCCTACCTAATGCTTTGTCCATTAAACAGCTGTAGCAACTCAAAGTTTTCTCTATTTTCTTGTGTCAGACTCAACAGAAGATACACACTTTGCTGACCAAGCTACAGACTGTGAAAGAGCAGGTGAAAATCTACAACAGCTCAAGTGTTGAAACATCAAACATACTTATGATGAAACTTATTTATACTCTGGTTAAGGTCTACTTTTAAGTGTGACCATTATTTGATGCTTCAACAGCAACTAGAAGCAAGAGCTTCCACAGTTAGGCAGTACCAGGCTACAGAAATAGAGCAAGTTTCAGGAGTAAAAGAATAGAAGGCTATGAAATGAAAAGAACTGTGGTTCCTGAAGATGTACTGTCTCCCACAGCTCCCAAGTTAACAAGTGTGAGGTGATGCACATGTCAAGCTGTAACAGGGAATCTACTATGAAGATCAAATCCCTTTTCCAGCAATGTATCTCAATTTAAGACATCTCAAAAAAAAATCCACAAAGCCCAAACTTTTCCCTTTTTTCAAGCCCATTAATTCAAAAAGCTAACAAACAACAAAAATTCACCCCACCCCAATCCAAACCATCTTGAGAAGCACTGGACGTAGTTTTTCCAGGAAAAACCAAAAACCAGGCCACAGGACTGACTTCAAATGAAAATCTGGCCTCTCAAGCCTCCCCAGGACATGGGCAAAATAAATCAAGGACAAGCTGCCATAGGCCTAGGACTGTACTGTAGTCTGTTCACCCTCCAATCTTTTTTCTTTCTGCAGAATCTTATAGTACAAGAGTTCCACAACAGCAGGTTAAATTTATGACTACAGATATGCACATTTCATAAAATATTTTTAAGCAATGAAATACAGTCTCATTAAGTACTTACAGTTTCAGTATTTGTTACAGGTAGCAACACCTTTGTCTTTTTTAATCCTCAAAACACTGTGCTGTGCTACACTTGTTGCATGCTAAAGGCATTTTAAATTGCTCTGATTTGTCTGGGTGCATTAGCAATGTGTGTAACTTTCAAGTCAATGACAGTGTAGTCAATATATAGAAACAGGTGGATTTGATCAGGAAACGAGCAGATGTTATGTGGCAACAAACGACATCTTGCAATAACAAGGCTAGTAACTCAAAACAACAGAAAATTAGCAAGTTTAACCCCAAGTTCATGCTTTGAACCCTACATTAGCTGCTGGTTTGGTGTTGGGGTTTTATTTCAAATATCGTAAGAGACACTAGTATTTCTGTAGTCCTACAACAAAGAGCAGAAATTCACTCTGTGACTGAGTGTGTGAAGGTAAATACACCTCTGTAGAGCACCTTGGGGACAACAGGAATCTTGCTGCTTATGATTACAGTATTCATACGGCAGCCACTGCTTACACTGAAAAGCAACTTTATGTAATAAGCTATTTTCACTTTTCTCACTGCTGATTTTTATCCAGTCATCCAATGCTTCCTCATCACTGCCTGCTTTAGACGCACTCACCAGTTGCCAAGAAAATACAGAATATCAGTAAAAGCAGAGAAATAGCACAAGCAAGAGCAAGAGTGTCAGTGGCAACAATGGACTCAAAGGCTCATTTGTGAATTACAAACAAGAAATGTCAATATCAGACACCTGCAGGTTTATTTCTTTGCAAATGCGATGCCAATGACAAGAACAATCACTCTGTAAACATCAGAGTTTACTTATCCTTCCATGCGCTCTGTAAAGGGTGGTAAAGCAGCCAACCAACATTACCAGTGCTGTTAACTAAAACATGACCATCACTGCATTCACAGCACTGACTCCAGGGAACTCTGGCCAACTCCTATGTAAAAAAAACATACCACGACCATAGTGGGATTAATTTATACAAATACTTGTAATATGTAACAAATTCGATTGAAGTCATATTTGTGAACAGAAAGCTCGTTTTAAGTCAAAGAAACACCAATCCACGCCGCTCCGTAACAGAGCCCCTGCAGAAGCGTTTCTCACACAAAACCCGCAGCCGAGCGGTGCCCAAGCCGCCGCTCCCGACGCGGAGCAGAGTGGGGCAGCCCGGCGGGAGGGCCGGGCCAGCCCAGCCATTCCCGGCGTATCCAGAGGCGTTCCCGAGGCTCTCGGGCAGAGCCGCGCTGCCCCCTGGCGCTACGAGTCGGGCAGGGGCTGGCTGTGGGTGCCGCTCCGCGTCTTCAGCTGCGACTGGGCGATGTCGGCCAGGGCGCTCTGGATCTTCTCGAGCAGCACATCCCCGCGGTACACCACCTCCTCCAGCCGCGCCGCCGCCTCGTGGTTCTCCTCCTCCAGCCGGTACAGGCTCTCAGCCTTCAAAGCAAAACCGGGATCATGCCCAAAGAGTTTTGGCTTTTTATGCATTTTTCATATATTTGTACCTCTGGATACTACTATCACATAGTCCTAGTATTCTTCCTACCGTTCCCCTTTAGAACAATAAGCTAAACTTCTAATGCATACTTGGAACTCTGTTCAGTCTTATTCTTATGAAGAAGAAGCCTGACTGGGATGTTTTGTTTTCCAACCGGAATCTGAGAACACACAAGAAATGGGGCAAAGAAGCCCCTGGAACAACTCCAGTGGGGTAGAATGCAGGGAAAACTACCTAACCAACTACTCTTCTACTTGGAAATGTTTATTAGATATGCTAATTTGTTAAACACATAAAATTGTAGAAATCTGATGCTGGGTGTGCCCATGAGCATTGGGACACCTGGAAGCTTCCAATAAAGGCCTGCTTTTTATTTTACTATTTTAACGCTCTTGCAAGAGTTTCCTCTTTTGATATTAGGCAACAGGGAAAAGCAAGGATCTTCAACAGAACCCTGAAGTGACTTGGCTACTCAAGGATACTGAGGGAACAGCTGGTGCTCCCTAAAAAGAAAAAGGTTCTCTTGTTTAATAGTTGACAGCAACTAATTCACAGATTAGAGCAGAATTTGTACTGTCAACTTCACCAAAAGGGAACTCACAAGGGGCAGGTAAATTGTGCTGAGCATTCATCTAGCAGCTCCTTTTATAATTTAAGACAAGACTCAGATCTGAAACATACACCAAGACAGCTTTAGTATAAACAACTTTTTTTCTATTTTCTAATTAACCAAGTATTATCTACCACTTCTCAACTAAACCTATAGTACATATTTGAGAGTGTTTCAAGCATCTTCAAAACCATTTATTTGAAGACCATCAGAATATTTAATACTGCACCAAATTAAGAAACAGAAAATAAAAATCAAAACTGGAATCCAAGTGATTTATCTTAAAATCACACCAGACAGATAGTATCAGAAATTTTTGTGACACGAAGTTCTTCATTAAGACGGTAAGAAACTGTTGAAGTATCACCTCTAAGGAAAGCATATCCCTGTGGATCACCAGCTCCTCCTTCTGGAGCACCCTGCTTTGCCCACACCAGCTGCCACTTTGATCAGACCCTGCTCAGTCATGGAATAAACTGGAATTTGTCTGCAGCAGGCATTCTATCTTCAGCTATTAAAAATGCACTTATAGGAAATTATGCTAGTGTTAACGAGGCCAATTAGGATGTTCAGCAATTACTGTGACTAGAAAAGTTCCCAAATTTAACCTTCTCTGTTTAAAACCAAATGTGATGCCACTGCCAAATCATTTCTCTTTGGCCCATTTGCTGTCAATCTTCTGTAAAACACTTTTGAATGGTTACAGAGTATCAATGCAGGTTTAAAACTTCTAGGTGATCTTAAAGGTCCTCATCAGGTTTGTCAGGTTTGCATTCTACATCCTTTATGCATTCCAAAAAGAAAATACTTGATGGAAATCCAGCCATTAAGAGTGAAAAAAAAAAAAAGAAGATGGTTTTAATAAGTAAAATCTGTGAAACATTAGGAAAAAAATAAAAACCAAGTTTGACTGGTTCAAAGGAAGACTTCTTGCTATTAAAAAGTGATGGAATTATTTTGTGACAGAGCTGAAGAACTTAAAGGACACCCTGCAAACTCTTTAACTAGAAACAAAGTGGAAGAACAAAAGACTTCTGTAATGTTGGTTCTGCAGCTACAAAATGAAATGTGAGAAAATATTAATTATTACACAAGGGGAAAAAAAAAGAATAAAACAATGCACAAAGCCTCAGTACTGTTATACTTGTTCTGTTAATATCTGAAAAAAAAAAAGGGATGAGCAGTTTCCAGTATAGTGGTGGCATGATAAAATCACCTTTTTTTTACATTTTAACAGAAAACTAAGTCTAAAATATTGTCACTGATTATAATCTTATTTGGAACTAGATGCAATTCAGTATTTCTGCTAAGCCTACAAAGTACTCACAGGCTACCCTCATGAAAAATTCAGGTTTGTACTAAAATCATTTTTCAATGACGCCATGGCTTAAGAGATGAAAAAATGTGTTAAAAAAAAGGAGGAAGTGTGCCTTCAGGAGCATTCTGATACTGGAATTAGGAAAACTCCTACCTGCAAAGCTGCTGTGGATTCTTCACTGGGCAGGGAATCTATGAGAACATCGATATCCTTGGCAGTGCGAGCGATCAGAGCTGCGAACAGCTGGGCATACTCTGCACAAAACACAGCACGACTCAGGCAATCACTCAGGGAATTATGAGAAACAAGCACAACTCTGCTTGTCACGATGCTCTGCAGAAAGTGCAGCCGACATCCACTGACGACTTAACCTCCACCACTCCACCAGCTAAGGGGGAATTATTTGCCGAGGCCGCATTTTGCATCCCCGAGGCACTGCCCCGCCGCACGTTCGCGTGCAGGGGACACAGGGAGCCGGACTCACCTTCCGTGGGGTTCACGGGCTGATCCTTGTTTATGGCCGTCTGGATGTTGCTGAAGGAGGCCGGCGGGCCGCACTGCTGCAGCACCCCGATGGCGTTACAGAACTGGTCCGCGAGCTGCCGGCGCCAATTAACACGGCGTTAATCACCCTGCCCCACCGCTACAGCCGCGCCGTACAGCCGGGTGAGCCGGCTCCCGGCGCACTCGCTCCTGCCCAGCATCCCGGCCGTGAGGAGGGTGCGCACCCCACACCCGCGGCCATTCCCCCGGCCGGGGGGCTGCGGGCGGGGGGTCGCATCACCACATCCCCGCACGGGCGGCGCAGCCCGTGCCGTGCCCGAAAATGAAATGTGAGAAATGCCTCACCGAGTTGACGGCGTCCTGCAGCTGTGTCAGCCGGTCCGCCATGGCCTCGCCTCAGTCGTCGCCGCCGCCGCCGAGGCGCGGGCCCGCGGGGCGCGCACGCCCCCTGGCGGCCGGGAGGAACGGTTGGGGGGCAGCGGGGAGAGCCCGCCCGCAGCGGGGGTGGACCGGCCTCGGCACGGCTGCCCGGGGCGGCGCTGGAGTCACCGGCCCTGAGGATGTTTAAGGGAAGACTGGACTTGGCACTCAGTACAATGGTCTGCTTGGCACGGCGGTGTTCAGTCACAGGTTGAATTTGATGATCTCAGAAGTCTTTTCCAACCTAAGTGATTCTGTTATTGCCATGGCCTGGGCAGCTTTTGCTGTGCTGCAGTCGCTCTGATCCCAGCTGAAGGCCGCAGCAGCGCTGGGGAGCTCCGCTCCAGCCCCGATCTGAGCAGGGAAAAGCCAGAGTGTAGTGTTCCCAACAAGCCAAATCATCCGGCCTCCAAGCCCAGGGGTTGGAGAATAAATGCCATTTGTGCCAGTCGGTTTGTGCTCATCTTTCTTACCTCTGACAGCTGGGTACAATGCCAACCTTCTCCCAGGTGGACCTTAGAGATCATCTCTTTCCAAACTCCCGCCACTGGCAGGGACACTTTCCACTATCCCAGGGTGCTCAGAGCAACCATCCAACCCAGCCTTGGACACTTCCAGGGATGAGGGAGCCACAGCTTTCCTGTGCCAGGGCCTTGCTGCCCACAGGGAAGAATTTCTTCTAATATCCAGTCTAAACCTCAGTTTGAAGCCATTTCTGTTATCCTGTCACAACACGCCTTTGGAAATAACCACTCTGTAGCCTTGTCACTGATGCTGCGGGTGCAGCAATCATACAAATTACCCGTGCAGTGTTTTTTCCCGACGGCACGGTCGGGTGAGGATTTTGTTTGCTGGGAGGTGGGTTCTCTTCATGCTCCAGAGTTAAAGCCCAAGTCCCAAACTGCCGGTCCGAACCCCACCGTGCGTTTTTAGGAGTTCGCAGCCGCCGCCGCGGCCAAGCGCTTCCCCTCCGCACTCCCGCCGCCCTTCCCGGTAGGGCCCTGCCGCAGGTGCCGGAGGGGGCGGGAGCGGCTCCAGCCGGGCGGGCGGGCCCCGCCTGCGGGCCGCCTCCAGCGCCCGTCCCGCCCCAGCTGCCCGGCCTTCCCCGGCCTCAGCCCCCCTTCCCCCGTCCCTCCGCGGCGCCATGTGGGTCTCGCCTCGCCCTGCGTTGCTCCTGCTGCTCATGGGGGTCCTGCGCCATGGCGGAGCCTCAGGTGAGGGCGGTGTGAGCCGCAGCGGGGGGCGCGTGGGGCTGTGGCCGCCATTAAGCGGCCGGAGGAGCCCGGCTCGTACCGGGAACCGCGGGGCTGTGCCCGGGGTTTTGTCCAGCGGTGGGGGCTTGCTGTGGCTGCGGAGCCTTTTGGGGTGTCCCCGGTGCTGGCCGCTGTCCGGAGGGCGACCAGCCGCTGTCCGGAGGGATGAGCAGGAGTGCGGAGCAAAGCTGCCTGCGGCGCTGTAGAAGCGATTCGTGATTATCTTAATCTTTCATGCGGACAAGGAAAACCACCCTTTTCTCCCCCTTTCCCTCTCTATCCACTCTTTTTTTCTTTTTCTTTTTTTTTTTTTTTTTTTTTTTTAATACCTGAATCATTATGAATGCCATACTTTTAACTGTTTCATGGATAATTCGGAATCATTTTAGGCGCGTCGTTGCGGGGGTGCGGTACCGCTGATGCGGCTGGTGTAGGGCTGGATTCCCCGAACAGAAACAGGGCGGCATTCGTTACCTATGAACATGAGCTTACATGACAAAGGGAACACGGCTAAACGGAGGTTTGGTTTTGTTTGCTTGGTTTCCCCCGCCCCCCCCCCCCCCCCCCCGACCGTGTACAGGTGTGCATGGGTTCCCACCACCCTAGTGGATGGTGGGTTGAAAACCACTGTCGCTATAAAACTAGGGAAAGGAGCAAATCCTGGAATTTGCAGCTTGATTCCTAAACTTACCTTTTGTCCGTTCTGATGTAATCTGACTCTATTTGGCATGGACTTTTTTGTAATTTCCCTGTGTTCCTGCATGTGACTAAAATAGGAGTCCAGAGTTAAGTGTGCTATAATAAGTATAGTTTGGGAAGATTTACAGTCACTTTTTTTTTTTTTTTTCTGGTTAAATTCTTATCTGTTCAAATAAAGGAAAAAATAAACAGTTTCCTCTCAGAGATAATTCAGAGATAAGCAATCAGTCCTTTGTATCAGGGCAGATGTAAGCCTCCTCCTCTTAGTTTTGCTTTATTTTTATACTTGCTTCTAACCATAGACTCATAGAATGGTTTGGGACCTTAAAGCTCATCTCATTTCACCCCCCCCCCCGCCATGGTCTAGTGGACACCTTCCACTTAATGCCCCACCCGACCTGGCCTTGAATGAACGAAGCTTAATTGTCCCAAAGGAGACTCTTGGGATACTTTGAAGGGCTGCAGGACAGCATTTGGAACCAGTTCCAGGCATGGAAAGCTTCTCTCTGCCCAAGTCTCATGCCCAAGATCCTAATGGAGAGCCAAGTATTCCCTGTTTTTTGCAGGACCTAAAAGCTGCTGGGCACCGGATGGTCACAAGCAGGTGTGAGAATTAAAGCTCTGCTTTCTTAGACCTTGATGTCCTTAAGATAACTTAAAGGATGCTAACTAGCAGTTTGTCTCCTGGACTTGATGAAAATGGGTCATGTGTTGAGTAATTTTTTTACAATATGTAAAAAGGCAAAGCAACTATGAGACTAAGCAAACTGCCTTGCCTTGAAGGAGCTTGTTGCTGTTTTTCCTTGCACGATTGAGGGTGGAGGGGGAAAGTATTTCCCTTGTGAAAATCTAATAAGCTGTGTAATTTGTGTACCAGAGTCTAGCTGATCATTAGGGCCTTTAAACAAGGCCACTTGCTTAATGGTTCACTGATTTGAAATTGTCTTGTGCTTATTCAGTTGTGGACACCCACTTTGCAGGGATGGGCTCTGCTAACTTCTAATCCTTGAAGATCCTGCTTCATTTAAAAAGTGCTGATTAGTAAAATCTTTGCATGATGGCCTGGGTTACCTTTCTGGGCTTCTGATGGGCTGCAGCTCCTCAAACTTGGTTTTTGTACAGAAGTGTTTTTTACATTGTGTTTGTTGCCTTCCAGGGAGCTCTGTCTTCCTGAGGAGGAGTTCAGCTGGCTGTGTTTGCTACATCCCAACCGGGCTGTTTAGTTTTGGAAAAACTAAAGTGAATTTATACTGTAATCAGGACTGAGTGGTGCTTTTGTAAAGGGAGCTTATCTGGGTGAAACTTGTTTGTGCCAGCTGTTTAGTCTATGCAGAGATGATACTTTAGAAGTTCACACAAAACTCTTCCCTCACTTTTGAGGCTGTAAAGACCTCTAGCCTGGTGAACAGAATAGTCCTCTGGGATGGGAACGGTGCAGATGGTGACAAGCCACATTCTGTGGTGTCGTCTGCTTTAAGCATCAAGCTGTTCTAAGCATGAGTCTCAGTACACACACAGTCAAAGTTCAGAAGCTTTCAGAAGTGTTCCAGCTTCTTTTGGGAGCTGGGTAGGTGCTGTATTTTTTGGGGGGTTCTGTAGTGTGGGAAGACAGACCTGTAGCCAGACTCCCATGATCTGGGTCTGCATGGCCTTACAGGTCTGATAGGCTATGGCTCCAGGCTTTATTCTGTTAAGTAACTGTATGCTAATGTTTTTCTTACTCAAACTGGTTGTTGGTCTGAGCTTGCACTTCATCTTCATTAAATGTCTTCATGTGACTACTTGTTGTTGCACTCCCTGCACTGGAAAGTTCTCCTTAGCTCCTGGAGTTTGCTTACATCAGGTTGTTTTGCATATTCACTGCAAGGTGCTCGGCACCCAGTAGAAATGTGTTTTCTCTGACTGCACAGAACCTCTCTGAGGGGAGCATAATGTTTGAGCATAGCTCTGCAGGTGAAGACTGTATAGGAGACTGTTCTGTATAGGCAGCAGGGACTTCAGTTGTGTTTCAACTTCTTCAATTGTGTTTCTTACTGGAAATTGGACTGCTAGGTGCAATTAAGACCCCTGTGTGGTTAACTGCTCCGTGGTGGTGGGGAGTGACACTTGGCTTTTGGAGCTGGAAATGTGGTTTACTCAAAGCATCAGAGCAGCCAAGAGCTTGGTACTGAATCAGCACGATGGAAACAGTTAAAACTGGGTGTAGCCTGTTGGGGAAACTGTGTGTCACAGGGAAGGGATAACAAGTGTAGAGGCTCTGCAATTGTTTGTCTTGTGGAGTTAGGAATAAGGACTTTTGATCTCAAAAGAGTTCCAGGAGGTTCTATTTCTTTGCTGTCCTTACTGGTTGTGCCCTTCATGTGAGAGAAGAGATAGTGTGAGGTGACAGAGTGGGCTGTTCGCCAGTGCTGTGTGCAGGACTGTCCATGCTCCAGTTCTGGTGCTCTTTATGCAGTAATACATGCTCAGTGCTCCATCTCTGCTCTGCTGCTGCTCTGTTTCAGCAATGCTGACTTCCTTTCACCATCTGTGCAGTTGATAAGCTCTGTAATAGTTTGGGTTCCTCTCTCATGTATCTAACCCAAAATTACTCTGATGTGCAGTGACTGTTACAGTCCTTCCTACAGGGCAAGCAAGAGAACATAGCCTGACACCTTAGAGTGCTTCCAGACCTTCGCTGTTGGAAGCAATAAAACAAGTTGGGATGCCTGGATTTTGCTCCTGTCTCTGTTTCTGACTTGCTGGATCAACTCTCTCACTTGTGAGGCGGTGTTAACTGTGCTGCTGGTCCTGCAGACCTGTCTGGTGGGCCACCTCTGGGCAGATCAAGCTTGCCCAAAGGAGAAGGTTGCACGCTGTGACCAGCACTATGTGGTCATTGAGGTCTCTGTGTCCACCTTCAAAGGATGCTTGACAAGACTGAGCTTGGGAGTGCTCAGGGAGTCTAATGCCTGTCTGGTATTAGAACCAGAGAACTGGTGATAGCAACAGGCCTGGTGAATTGTGAGTTGATTAATTTAAGCAATTAATCTTGCTCACCACCTTCCCTTTCTGTCTCAGTGCACCAGTAGTGACAAATGACAGAGATGGAGAAGGCTGGAAGGGTGTTGTGGTGTGTGGCTATGGAGCAATTGCTCTTCCAAAAACTTCTTAGAAGGTTCGGTTGCTCTGCAGTGTTCATCCTCTTTTAGGCCTGGCTGGAAGTGTGGTTCAAGGAGCTTGTGAACAGCAAGCTGAACAAGACTTGTCTGATGAGTGTAGATGTTCTTCACCCTGAGTCTCTGCTCTTGTGCCCAGACTTTGGGATAATGTGTGTCACATGTGCTGTTCTCGGAGCAGTTATGCAAACAGAAAGCAATATAGAACACCATACCTTAATTCACCACGCTAATTAAACTTGAGAGAGTGCCTCTGACATTTAGAGTCTCATGATCACGCTGAAGTAGTGGCTGTGTGTCCTGCTGATGAATCTGTCCTTATTTATGCAGAGGCCCCTGGGTATGGGTACAGAGTGGAGGTGAGAAACAAGGCGGAGCAATGCAGCTTTTTCCCCTTGATGTAGAACACACTGAGAATGTGCATGGTCTCAGCTTTTTTTTAAAGAACATCTAAGTGTGAATGTCTTGCAGTTCAGGAAGCTCTGCTGAAGTTTTTAAAGATCAAAGAAAATATTTTTCGTGCATTGTAAGCATTCACTGTAAATTTCTGAATGTAACAATGTATAGTCTGTGCCTTCTGAATGCTTTTCTTTAGCATTCATACTGCTACTTCCATTTGTGGTAGAACTTGAGCTAGTGAGGAAAGATCAGAGGATATCTGAATGCTGCTCAAGGAACTCTGAAGAATCAGAAACTGAAGGACGCACAAAGTTTTTTTTGCAGCTTTAATTTTACATTACTGTGTGAAAATTTGATTTAGAAGCTTCTACCTTAACACAAACTGCAGATGATGGAGCAGAAAAACTGAGCATCTTTCTTTCCTCACAAGTGGCTTATGAACCCCCATATTTTAGCTGAGATTTTATTGGTGATGCAGTACTGGTATTAATTGAATTTTGGGAGTGGGCATGTAAAGGTTGAAGTTTCTTCCCTCACTGTGTATGGAGGAGGCATAACAGCTCCCCTCTGTTAGCATATCAGGAGGCAAAGAAACTGGCCAATGATGCCAGTTCTTGGCAGGAGAGAGAGAAAAGTAACAGGAAAGCAGTCAGAGAGTACTGGGTATAGTTTCAGGTAAGTAAACTGTCCCCTCCCTTGTGAATGGGAGCCCCTCAGTGTCATCAGCAAGTGTCCCTCGGATGGTGCTGCTGGTGACTCTGCGTTAGGGAACTCGGCAGTACCAACCCTTTCCACCAGAGGCAACTTCATTGAGGAAGTGTGTGTGTGTGTATTCAGGCTTGATAAGTTTTGGGTTTGCTGGGTACAGAAGCAGGCAGAGGAATTCAGGGAAAAGCCTGGAAGACATTGTGCGGCCGGGCTGCAACCACCAACCAAAGAGCATCTTGTGGCTTCTCTGTGGGTGCTTTGCTTTCCTCCCTTGGCATCCCCTGTCCCTGCAGCGCAGGGACACGCCAGGCTTGCTTGCAGGACTTGAATGACAAACTAAAGCTGATTCTCCAAGATCTTGTATCCTAGGTCATGTGGTTCTCTTTAAATTAAAATGACAGTGGATCATGGGGTTATGCTCATTGTAAGAAGAAATGGTCTGGGTTGTGTCTAGGAAAAATTATTCAGATTTTTTGCTCTAGAGATGGGGATGCAGCAGTCCTAATGATTAAAAACTGGCAGTGAAAAATGTGGAATAGCTGAAAGTGGGTAAATTATGTATGTAAACTACAGATTTGACTCTGTCTTCTGGAACTTGACTTCAATTCCCATGGTTTGTAGGAATTCACCTGCAAAGTCTGATGGATATTGTGCAAGTTGGCTGGCTGGTACAAACATACCTGCCTGTATTTGCCAAAGATCAGGCAGTCTTCAGTATCTTCTCTTACTGACTTTTTGGAGTGTAGCTGGCTGGTTGGCTGAGCTGTATTGAATCCTTACTCCTGGCAGGAAGTTCTGCCCCTGTGCTCAGGTGGGTGCCAGGCTGCCGGGCAGGTACTCTGGCTGTGCCTGTGTCTGCAAATACAGCTCTGTGGGCAGCAGTCTCTGAAAGCTTGGTACAGCTCACAGGATGAGAGCAGCACAAAGCAACATCCTGCTCTGCTCCCAGCTGATTAATACTGGGCTACTGGAAACTTCCAGACTTTCCTGGTAATTGCTTCCCTCTGGACCAAAAAAACCCCTATATCTTCCGTTTTTTTGTAATGCAGGTCTTCTTGAGCTCTCCTTGGGAAAATTCAGAAATGTGCTACTTAACCAGACCAATCCAGTGGAGGCTGTAATCAGGAACATCGCCAGCAATGTGACTGTGGTTGTTTTTCAAGTGCATGCCCAGCAGAGTGATGTGGTGATATCCTTTGATAAGGTAAGAGTGTCACTTCTGTTAAGTGCTGCCTGTCTTTCAACAAAGACTTGGCTCTAGTACATGTAGGACTAATGGACTGAAGCTGTATAAATAAAGGGTATCTTTTACCTGCTTGGCTTTTAGACAGTGTTACTGTAGCTTCAGAAATCCTTTCTCGTACTTATATGTCATAGCTGCTATTTTGAAAGACTGAGTGCCAAAGGAATGTCAGAGCTGGCTTGAAAATGTCTCAAGGCTCTTTGTTTGGTGGAAGTGGTGCTTTTTGTCATGTGGCTCTACTGACTGTTGTCCATCAGCTTGCCACATTAAAACCAAATCTGTGTGTTTGCCAGATGCTCCATACATGTTCAGTTTGGGATGTTTAGTTGTCTGCTGTTCCCATGGCTTGGATTTAACCACTGCAGATATAATGTGTTGTTATCCCAGCTCCTTGCCCTGAATCTAATCCTCCTTTGGTAACACATGGAGAAATTCCTCTGCATACTCCAGTGAAAGCTGCTATTTCTAGACAGCAGTAAAAACATTCCTGCTGCTGTACCCTGCATCCCAGTAATGATGGGACAAAATGAGTCAGTAAAATACTGATTTTTGTTGTGGTGGTGCTGGGAGGCTCTCACTGGCATTTGACCAGAACATGGACTAAGATGAAGGTGGTAGATGGAGATCTGACAGCTGCAATCCAGTTCCCCTCTCTCCACCAGCATCTTTGAAATCAGAATATACTGAGTGCTAAGAAGTATCCTGGGAAGATTAGAAGATGAATGACATGTAACACAAGTCACCCAGCTCAGACATCCTTGTACTGGTGAAACAGCCAGGATTCCAGGGCTGAAACATTACTGTTACACCTGTTCAGTCTTTGCTTGCCATTGGTAGAATCCTCTGCTGCCAGTTCAGATCCTCTTTGCATTCATGGGCCTTACCAGGCCAAGGGCAGTGATGCATAAATGCGGCTGTACTGCTTTTAGGGCAGGCCTGCCTCTAGAAATATGAAACTGAGCCAGATCTTAGTCTGCCAGGTCCAGTGTGCTTCCTTGCAGGGTTGCCTTGGGTAACTGTGGCTGCCTTGGCCAAAGGCACTTTCCATGCTGAAAATGTGGCTGCAGATCAACTGGCTGTTTCAGCTGTGAGATTGTGATACTGTCATTGCTGCTTATCTTTCCTAAGAGCTCTGGTTATGGAAGGGATGGTGGTGCTGGGGATTGGGTCAGTAGTTGGCCTGGCCCCAAAACCATCTGGCATTGCTAGTGTTAAGGCAGCTGTCATACAGTCATGTCCATTCTGGTGGAGATAGGAAGGTGCTTCTGTATGCTGGTTGCCAGAACACTTCCTTGCTGCCATCTCACAACATTTTGTGAGGGATACTCCAGTTATTTTACATTTTTACTAGTCAATCCATTGCTAGATCTACTAGCTAGATTTCACTGTAACTTGCTTGTGATTATCAGCTCCTTAATAGTCCCACACTTGTCACTTGGGTTTTTGAGCCTGAGCCAGGCAGTGTGTGGTGTCAGAGCTCCCTTTTTCACCAGCTAGGGATGCCATCCAGAGGGACATTAACAGGTTGAGAGGTGGGCAGACCTCATATAGTTCAGCAAGGCCAAGTGCACATGTGGAGCTGGACAATTACAAGCACAAATACATTTTAGGCAGAGCCTGATCTGTTGTAACTGGCACTGATGTGTGTGCCTGGCAGGTTTGTGGCACGAATAGCCTCCTGTGATATTATCAAAATACAGGAATGTTATCAAACTGGGATAGAAATCTTCTCAAGAAGAGCTGTTTGTTTCTGTAACTTGTTTCTGTGCAGACTCCGTCGGTGAACAGCTCAGGAGTTGGGGTGGACAGAGGGCTGGTGTCCGTCCTTCGGCCGGAGCAGACGGTGTGCACGTGGTACCTGCGCGCCCTGGCTGCCGGCCAGGTGCTCAGCACCGCCATCTCCATCCCCTACATGGAGAGAGGTATGTGCCCAGGGCATGCCAGCTCTGCTCAGGCAAGTCATCTGGGGAATGAAGTGCTGACCTTTCAGTCTTACATGGTGGAAATCTGATGGAGATACCAGAAATTCTTTTGAAATGGGCTGAAAAGGTTTTTATTGTCACTGCTGAATTGTGAGTTGTGTATTGGAGGTACCCTATGGTCTTAAGCCTTAGAATAGAAAACGCTGTGCATGTGATTACAGAATTACGCATCTGTTTGGATTGGAAGGGGACCATAACGATCATCCAGTTCCACCCCTCTCTGCCATGGGCAGGGACACCTTCCTCTACCCCAGGTTGCTCAGAGCCCCATCCAGCCTGGCCTTGGACACTTCCAGGGGTGGAGCATCCACAGCTTCTCTGGGCACCCTGTGCCAGGGCCTCACCACCTTCACAGGGAAGAGCTTCTTCCTCATATTGATGCTTTGAGAGGGTGAACCTGGAACAGAGACTAGACAGAGCTAAAGGAATAAAGTAGGTATTTATTGAAATGCCTTAATGAATATATCTTGGGCAGTACAAAAGCCTGGGCAGGGCTACAGCCAAGATGGACCCAAAATGGTCACAAAATGGATGACTGGTCATGAGATCTCACACTTTTATAAAAGTTTTAGTCCACTTGCATATTGGTGCTAATTGTGCAATTATATCTTCAGGTTATGAAGTCACATCCTCCTTGTTGCTCTTTTCAGTTCTCCATTGTTTATACTTTCTGGAAACTTTTAACGGTTGTCCTTGGTCTCAGGCTGGAAAGGATTGTTTTGTCTACCTACCCTGCAAAGAGAACTTACTGACACCTAATATGAAGCTTAGAGCTACACACCTAGGCAGCAGAGAATCTGAAAAATATGAAAGCTAAAACCCAAGCCATCAATATCCAATCTAAATCTACCCTCCTTCAGCTTAAAGCCATTACCCCTTGTCCTGTCATCCCTAGGCCCTTGTAAAAATTCCCTCTCCAGCTTTCTTGTAGGCTCCCTTCAGGTATAGGAAGGCTGCTGGAAAGGTCTCCCCAAAGCCTTTTCCAGGCTGAACAACCCCTACTCTGAATCTTTGCTCATAGGAGAGGTGCTCCATCCCTCTGGTCATTGTCATGGTCCTCCTTTGGAATAACTCCAGCAGGTCCACATCCTTCTTGTGTTGGGGTGGGGTCTTGCCAGAGCAGACTGGAGAGGCAGGTCCCCCCTGCCTGGCCCTGCTGCCCTCTCCTCTTTGCATGCAGGATGTTGGGTCTGTCTGGGCTGTGAGCACACATTGCTGGGTCATGTCAAGCTTCTCATCAGCCAACTCCCCCAAGTGCTTCTCCTCAGGGCTGCCCTCACCCTTCCCCACCCAGCCTGTGTTTGTGCTTGGGATTGCCCTGAGCCATGTGCAGGACCTGGCAGGAGCTTGAATCCTTCCATTCCAACACTCCGGTCACTGGAGTCACCCATGTGTGGGGACCTGTCACAGGCTGCAGTGAAACCCTTTTGCTGCCTGCAGGGCTAGAACCTGATGATTTTCCATGCTCAGCAAGTGGATTGTGCCTGCAAGTGTGTAACTGCAGTTATGTTCTCTGTGTTCTAGATCCTATTCCTGGAGGCTGCAATCTAGAATTTGACTTGGAAGTGGATCCAAATATTTACCTGGACTACACATTGGTTGATATACACATCAAGTTTGCCCCTGCAAACTTGGGATATACCAGGTATGTGGAGAACTTCCGTGCACTGAGCAAGACCTTCTGTCCTGTGTTTGGCCAAAAGGCTAAAATAAGACCCTGCTGTAACAGCTGAACCATCCAGCTGCTGGCAAGAATCTTGTTCGCTGCAACAGATGTAAATGGGGAAAAGGAGGAAGGGAAGAAGTACTGCATGAGAGAGATAAAGGTTGAGAGTTACATCTCGTGGGGGAGGTTACGCAACTTCAGAAATGTAAGCAGTCAGTAAATACTGGATCTTGCCATTCCCTGTAACAGCTTAATTTGTTTGAGAAGCAATTGTATGTTACAGCCAGTTTTATTTCTTTCCTAGTACTAAAGCATGATAATGACCCAGAATTTTGTTTAACTTGAGACTTCAAGTTAAAAGGTGTTATTTCCTAAATGGTGCCTGGTGTCACAAGTGATAGGCAGGGAATGGAGAAGACTCTTCGGAACTGCATGGAAAGACAAACAGGAATGCTGTGGTCTTTGGCTGTTGTGGCCTCCTGGAATTCTTGTTATGGCAATTCATAGGATGCCTCTGTAAGTAAAAAGGCAGGTACCAGCACAGCCACGACCTGTGCCAGGGTGGTTCTGTGTGATGCTGCTGTGCCCTGTGCTCACAAATACAGTTCAACTTTGAATAGCTGCTGGTGTGCACCTCTGAAGAGTAGAGGCAAACCTTGGGGACAGGTAACTACTGAAAACTGATGTTAAGGTCTGGGACCTTGTGGCTGATGTGTTTTTCATTGCAGAGGAGCAAGCCCCCCCTCCTGTGATTCAGGGACTGGCCAGAGCTCCCGCTGGCGGCTGCGCTACGATGTGTACCAGTACTTCCTGCCCGAGAATGACCTGTCCGAGATGGTGCTCATGAGCCACATACGGAAAATGTCCGGGGTGCAGAGCGTCAAAGCCAATGGCATTAAGGTGAGCCCCAAGCACCACGTGGGTGCCAGCCACGTGGCAGTGGGGCTCTCTTGTTTTCTCCTCCTCTGTGCTTATCTTCCCAGAGGGCAGATGTGAGCAAGCTCCCTGGCCCTGCTGGGGAGTGGAATGGCAGCCTTGCCTGCCTCGGAGGCCAGACCTGGGTCAGTAGGCTGGTGGGGAACCTGAACTGTTCCTCGGGCAGGGAGGAGCAAAACAGGAGTCAGGGAATCTTCTCCCCTGACAGAAAACACAGTAGTGCTGGAGGGAAGGTTTCCATTCTGTGAGCCTTTAACACAGATATTTACTTTTCCAGATGCTTACGCTGACAGCTGATGACAAGACCAATGTCTACTTCTCCTCACTTCCTGGGCAGGGTGTGATCTACAATGTCATAGTGTGGGATCCTCTTTGGAACACTTCTGCTGCATACATACCTGTGCATACATATGCCTGCAGTTTTACTGACCTGGTAGATAACTGCTCTTCCCTCAGTAAGTTGGGAATTGTATGTCCTTGCCAACTCCTCTATAGCTTCTTGTGCTCCAACATGCCGAATGTGCTTTAAGATTCTTTTTCCAATGTGTGCAGGAGATATTTGTTTTACACTGTGTATATTTTGTTACTTTATGGTGAAGTCTACATCTGATTAGGGAGAAAGTCTAGAATGATGAAGTAAGACTAAGGAGAACCATTAACAATTAAAGGTTTAACTTAATGGGGGTTTAATATGTGGCTTGCAAATATAACTCTGAATTTTGTAGTGCCACCCCACCTTTGTCCATTTCAACTGGATACATAATTTCAAATAATTTGTAGGACTATAGATGCTGGATGTGAAGCTGAGCTAACAAAACACAGACTAGATTAGGATCCAACCAGATTTTTCTAACTGTGCTGGTGCTAACAGGAAACCTGCAGATGTTTTCAAAGGAGCAGTCATTTAAAATAAGAATGAAGATAATGTGACCTGTAGTGGAGTGACTACCAAGTCATGCTGCTTTGCACAAAGCTATATAATGATGGAATTTGTGCAGACACAGCAAAGCTGCCACTCCCATTATGAATACAGAAGGGACACAAGTAATTGGTAGAATTTGGTTCATAAAGTAATATTTGTTCTCATTATTTTCTTATGTACTGTAACACAAGTGAGTTTTGTCAAACTCAATGTTGTCCTATGACAACGTGAGACAAATTATCTAGGCTAAACTTCTCTAATTCAGAGCACGTGGAAAATATAGTTTACTTCTGCAAATAGCTGAAATATAGGTAAGAAATTTAAGAGAAGAGGAAGGTGAGCTATAATGGGATGCTGGTGATCATTTCTGTTGCATGGCAAATGCTTGAGAGAGAGACGAATGGTGAAGGCTGCAGTGACTAAGCCTATGGCTGCTGCCTGGGTCACTAATCCCATAGCATGGATTTTTACAGAAGACTGGATGTCCCGTTTTTAAACCTGAGTAGAGACTTTTCTGGCAAATTTATATCTGTATTATAAACAAGTTACATCTACTTACAGAAACTTCTCTTGAATAAGGAGGAAGCTCTTGATTTCTTAATCAGTCTGGGACTATTTCAATGTTCTGTTGGAGATCTTACCAAGCCAACTGTTAGTTCAGGCTTTGCAGATCTGACAGAGTGGCAGCTCTCGAGTTGTCAGTAAAGTTTGTGACAGCAACCTGACCATACCTTAATCTCTTTGTTGGGACTACTAGGTGGAATACTCTACTAAACCTACCCTTCTTCTTGTAGGTAAACTCTCTACCAAATTATTCTTCACTGCTTTTGCTGTTCTTGGTCTTTTCACCTGCTTTTTTGGACACAGATTCTGGAAAACAGGTACTGAATATTTCATCTCATAAATCTGATTGTAACTTCATAAGTGTTACTCTGTGTAACTTAGAATGATGGTGTTATTACCAAGATTCACTTGATAGTGATGCTGTGCCGGTTAGGCCCACTGCTTTGCTTTTATGGGCTCTGAGCCTTTAAGCTCAGAGCAGGAAGTTTTTGGGATGCAAAGAATAGAAACCTAGAACTAGGGTGCATGCTGAGCAATACAGCTATAAATATGTAATTTTGGACTATCTGTAGTGCTTGAGGACACCCCTGTTGAGAACAAAATGTTGCCTTGCTCTCCTTTTGTGAGCAGTGCTATGTTCCTTCCTCATTGTAATATGAAGATGTCTGAAGATCCACTGAAGTGGGCTTGGTGTGAAGCTTGCTAAATACTTTTTCCTTTTTCTCTAGACTTATTCTTCATGGGCTTCATTGTCGCAGCATTTGTCTTCTTTGTGTTCATTACCAGGGTAACTGGCCTTAGCTATGATGGTGAGTAGATGTGTCAGGATATCCTATGCTCTTCCCAAACTCTTGTTAGAACCTTCAGGAACTGAAGTTTCCAGAATGCTGGAATTTTCTCTTCTCTCTTTCAGCGCGTCTTATTTTGACGGCAGTGGCTGGGATCATTGGAGGCCTGCTCTTGGTTGTGAGCTGGTGGAGATTTGGCTCTGTCCTGCTCAGCATGTTTGTTATTGGACTTGTGTTGGGATTTCTCTTCTCCTCAACGCTCTTCTTTACTCCCCTAGGTAAGCATTGTAATCCTCTGCTTGGGGAGTGCTGTGTTCCTGCAGGGCTTCGGGCACACTGCAAGGCTCAAGAGTGAATGGCACTCTCTGGTTTATCTTACTGGGATGTTTAATGTTCCCTTTCCAGTGCTGGGAGGAATAGAGATACACCTGGAAGCTTCTTTCAGCTGTGCTGTAATTAAAAGTACTTGGGGAAAAGGGAACTGATTGTTTTGCAGAGAACTTGGTGACTCTTCCTACTGAAACTGTGTGCCATGTCTGTAACACCAGCTCTGCTCCAGGCATGCACTTGCTCTCTTGTTCTCTGTCCAGAACAAATCCCAGTAGAAAATCTACAGTCTAATTTGAAGGCTTCAAGCATAAAGGCCTTAGACAAATTGCTTAAAAGCCAGTAAGCCTGCTGAGCTGGAGCCCCTCTGGGACATCAGAGCATCAGCTATTGTAATTTTCAGTCTCAAAGCTTCTCTTTTTGAGGTCCTTTGGTGGGACAGGTTTTTGTTCTCCCTTCATCTATGTTTGACTCAAGCCGTGATTCTGTGGTAATCCATGCAGTCCCTGGTTGCTCTTCATTAAGGTGGAACAGTGACTGAGCTGGAGGTCAGCTTATCCTGTCTGGTGAATCCACAGGCCTTAGAAAGCAGGGGGAGCAAAGAAGGGTTTGAGTAATTTAATTTTCCTAAAACCCAGAAGAATTTGTTGCCTGGTGCTGTGGTGATGGCGACATTTGCACCATACTCTGGAATCTGATGCAGATTTTTAGTTTGGAAACCCACAGAGACAACAAATCAGCTTCTTATTGGGCAGCAGTACTCTGGTGCTTTTATTTCTTACAAGGTGAGGAACGTGTACCTTGTTAAAAATTGTTCCATGGACAAGATCTGCTCTTCCAGCAGAGTACAGGACCTGTGCTCAACTAGGACAGTTTTTCTGTTCTTGATTAACTGTTCTAATACGTCTTAAACAGTCAGGATTTGGGCTCAAAAGCTGGGTTTTCAACAATGTACTCCTGGTATTTCTGAATGTACAGAATTTTGGGGGGGAAAAGCTGACTCCCAAACACTTGTGAAAAAGGAAATCTTTCCCTCACTGCTGAATGTGGTGTCTTGGCAGGAGACTACAGGGTCTTCCGTGACGATGTGGTGTTCTGGGTGACCTTTACTTGTGTAGCCTTGATGATTCCAGTGCTTTTTGTTGGCTGCCCCAGAATTGTAAGTAACTCTGTCACTTCAGAAGGAGGGAGGGAGAAGAGGAGATCAGATGTCTTAATGCAAAATGTTGTCCCATGGAATATGTACAGAAAACTTAGCACAGCTTTGTGAAGCTCTGCACAGGGCCAGTTGCAGGCAGTTTCTGTTTAGCCCCATATGTGCTAAACGATCCAGAAGCTAAGGAATTACTTATTTTGCACACAGCATCCACTAAAACCAGCGTTTAGTTGACTTGTGCTATCTTATCAGCTTGGCTGGATAACAGGTGCGTGCAGCTGATTTATCACAGAAGAACTGATAAAAATTACAAAATACTTGTCCAGAGAAGCTGTGGCTGCTTCATCCCAGGCAGTGTTCAAGGCCAGGTTGGACAGGGCTAGGAGCAACCTGGGGCAGTGGAAGGTGTCCATGTCCATGACAGGGGGTTGGAACTGGATAGACTTTAAGTCCTTTTCAATCCAGGCCATTCCATGTTTCTATGATTGCACTGTCTTAGGGAGGTGGGGAATAGAGAGTGTTCATCAGTCTCCTAAAGCTGTGGTTTTTCTCCCTGTCTAGCTGAACATCTTGGCTTCTGGAATAGTGGGCTCTTACACTGTGGTCCTGGCCATTGCTTGTTACGTCTACACAAGCCTTGCTTACATCACCTTAGACCTGCTCAGAAGGGTCCTCAACAATTACTTCAGCAGAGCTTACACCAATGTGCCTTTTCAAAGGAATGGTGAGTCCTCCTGAGACTTTATTCTCCTTATCACTGCCTTTTTGGTTCTGTTGTAAACAGTAGAGTGGGGGCAGGAGGGGGATGGAAGGAGAGCACAGTACAGTGTGAGATATAACATCCACATGAGAAATTTTAGTCCTTCAAAAGCAGTACTGAATAGACTCAAAGGCAGGAACCTTCCTCCAGGTGTTGTGACAAAGGCCCTTGTGAAAGGTGCCACTCAGACTTGTGCTGGCAGCATGCTGAGGAGTGTGCAGAGTGGCCAAAGGCCTAATACAGTGAAGAGACTCTTCCCAACCCCCTGTGTGTCCTGGCCTCTGCATGGAGTCACTCTGGGCATCTGAGGATGTGGGAATGATACTTCATTCCTATCTGTCACAAGACTAGTTCAGTGTTTGTGCTTGGAAAGGCAAGGAGTGTTCTGCTTTGCTACAGGAATCTGTTTCTGTTTTTCCAGACTTCATCATCCTGTCAGTGTGGGCAATGCTGGCCCTCAGCGGAGTCACTGTGCAGCTCCGCCGGGAGAGGAGTGAGGTGCCCTTCCCACCACATCCCTATCTCACCTGGAAGAGGGAAAGGGAGCGTAGAAGCACCAATGTCTTAGACCCCAGCCATCATATCCCTCCCCTGAGAGAGAGGATCCACAACAAGCTGCTGCATATCAAAGAGTTCTTCCAGAAAGACCAGCCAGCCGGGGAGAGAACTCCACTGCTTCTGTAACTTGCCAAATAACTGATGGGAATGGAGAGGGAGAACTGGGAATGGTGAGATGATTACCAGTAACCAGCCAGTGGTGCAGGATTTACCACTGCTAATTTGTCCTGCTGAATAAGAGAGTGCTGCTTGGCCAGCTTGGCAGAGCAGTTCACTGTCCAGTACACTACACGCTGTTTGTGACTCCTCTGTGGCACACTCTGCCTGCTGCAACCTGCTTGTGTCCAGCTGCAGAATCCTGTACTCGTAGCCAAGGCAGGCATTGATCCTGTGGGGTCTGCTTTGCTCTTCGGGTAGGTGGAATATCAAACAGGCCTTGGAAAGCAACCTGCTGATTCCTTGTGTGTGGAAATGTCTGCTGAGGCAGTGCCCAACTTGCTCCCAAGGGTGGGCTGCCTGTCCAGCTGTTAGGGGAGGGACGGGGACTGGACATACAGGGATTTCTTCCAGCAGGAACTGAGCATCTCCTTCCAACAGGTACGAAATGTGTGGCTGCAGACACGCTGGTTTCCAAGAAGTGTTAGTGAACCTTGCAAACTGAACTGAGTGACTTGAATTGAAACTGCACTGAGTTAACTGTTGTACGTGTGCACTGTGGGGCTTGGGAATGGGGACTGATCTGAGACAAGAAGACTTTTTCCTTTGCTTTTGGCTGGTTTTGTAGCAAGTCAGTCATCTGGTCTCTGTGCAGAGATGGCTGCTAAGAGAACACAAGAGTTTGCCTCCCTGTTTGCTTTCTGAACAGCCTGTGTCTTGTTTCTGGTCTGGTATAGTATCTTTTTTGATGGTGCTGTCATAAAAGAAAAGAGAAAATAAGCTCCTTGTAGCCAATTGCAATTTTTTCCCCTGGTGTTGGCTGAAACACTAATTATTTATTTTTAACCATCTTTTAATTTTGCCTTTAAGGGGTGAAAACAGCATTCAGCTAGCAAGATACTGACCAGGATCCTTGCTGAATGTGTTCCTTACCTATTTGAATTGCATCTGCCCAAAGCAGAATGTAGTATAAAATCAGATGAGGGACCAATCTCCTGTGATGGCTTTATGCTCTTCCTCAAAAAAAACCCCAAGAGCCATTTTCAAAATTTCAGCTGGAGCAATGTGTTTTTGGCTTATCCCAAAGACACCTGGGGGTGTTTTATCTGTGCTTGTCCCTTGTGCCCTGTCCTGGTCTCCAGCAGGGGTCTGTCATGCACTGCAGGATGGCTCAAATCTCACATGCTGTACCATGACACAGGGTATGGTGACTCTTCCTCCTTCTCCCTGTGTCTGAACCTTCAGTGAGGGCAGCTGTGTGCACAGTCCTGCCTATGTGAGGTGAGTGGCTGCTCAGGTGCCTGCATGGAGCCTCCATGAGGGAATTCCCCAGGGATGGAAGCTTCAGCTCTCAGCCACCCCTTCAAATTCTTGGTAGGAAATCTGTAAGAAACAGCTCTTGCTGAAGAAACTGGCAAAATAACTTTTTCTGGGAACTTTGTTGGAAATTAAAGCACCCTGGCATAGGCAGGAATGATTGACTTTTAAATGGCTTTTCTTTAAGGAGTGAGAGCTCAAAGACAGTGTCTGAGGTGACTGAATCCTTCTGATGTTTAGAGACAAACCCCATCCTTGCTTGGAGCTGGACCATCTGCCTCAAACAGCAAAGCAAGGCTGCAATCCTGTGGTTTGGCTCTGGTTTCCCTGTGGTGTTGTCTGGCACATGGGGTAAACAAGGAGCTCTTCTCTGGCTCTCTGCCCATCATCCCTGCACTCATCCTAAGCATGTCTCTGCCATGTGCCATGGCAGGCAGCAAACCCTTCTGTGGTATAAAAATGCTCTTAAACATGTTTACCTTGGTGGGTTTTTATAACAGCTGCGATTAACATTGTGCAAGAAACAAGTTTAACTTTAATTTTCTATATCTTTTATAATAAAGATGTCTTTTCAAAGAATATTGAAACTAAAGTGGTCTCTTTGAATTCAATGATGATGCTTTTACAGTTTAGCCTCTGCCTTTGATCTCGTAAGGAGAGTTTGCTTTGAAAATTTTTTTCTGGCTAAGGGCTGAGGTGGGGGAGCTTGGCTGGCATTGTAGTGACACCCAGAGGCTAAGAGTGTGGCATGTGCTCTGTGCAGCCACTGAGGGAAGCATGTGGTCCAGAGAGGCTTTTTGTTTTGAGAGCTTTGTCAGATGAGGCTCTGGAGAACAAAGAAATGGTTGTCATCCCCTTCTTGCCTGAAAACTGGTCTGCAAGATAGGAATCTTCTTGCAGAAATGGGCTTTGAACTCTTTTTCTGAGATCCTGACTTGGAGATTGTATTTCCTTTTTTTGGTTCTGCCAAGAGATGGTTCAGGAATTTTCTCCCATAATCCCTAAGCCACAGTGATTAACAGTGGCGATGATCAGAATACATGAACTGATCCACTGCAGTGTTGAAAGGGTATTTTCAAGCCTTTTTTGGTGTAACTCTTGAAATAGAGGTCTCTTTAAGGTCCTGTCCAGCACAAACCCTTCTATGTTTCTGTGATTCCCTTCTGTCCTTGCCTAGAGCTGTCCTTGATCTGGAAAGGCTTCAAAAAAAGAGGGAGCCCCTCCAGAGGAATCAGTGGGCTCCATCTCAAAATGTGCATTTTTCAGTGAGCCTTGGAGCTTTTCATCTCTCTGCCTTCCGATCTGTCATCAGCTGTAGGTCTGCAGTGATCTTGGCAGTGGTTTTTGGGGTGAGCTTTAGTGGAACTTTGGTTCCTGGCTGGTTTATCCAGTGAAGAGTCAGCATAAGAAACACTGAGCCTTTGGGTATGCTAGGTGAGTATTGTGTTAGGTTATTGTGTCCTTACTCAGGGGCAGGAATGCATTGCTATATTGATATATCCAGATTTATTTGGATTTTCCCAATGTCCATCTGGTTGCCTTCCCCTCCCACATCCTGGATTAGTAGCCTCTAGTGTCTGAATTTTCTCTGGAAACAACAGCTCCCATTACACTTGTATGTTCAACAGATGCTTGTTGTTGATTATATTTATTTTATTGCTCTCACAGCCTGTCTGCTCCAGCCCCCAGCTCCAGGCAACCAGCTGACTCCTGCTGAGCATGAAGTGCTTTGTGCTTCCTTGAACACTGGGAGAAGTCAACTTCAAACCAGAGCAATAAACAAGCTCATTTTGGGGGCGAGAGGGAGTGGCAGGAGAAGAAGGTTGGGTAAAACTTCCCTGCCTGCTTCAGGACTAGATCATCACAAGGCTGTCTCATCAGAAGAAGCATCAGATATCTAATGTGCTCAAAATGAGCTGGATTGGATTTTTTTTTTAACCTGAATGTTGAGGGTGAGGGGGAAAGCCATATGCAGGGAGCAAAGAAGCACAGGTGAATTGTAGGAGGCAGCTGCTCTTTGCTTAGCCAGGAATGTACTGAATTGCAGATGATGAGTCATTTAAACGTGTTTGCAGTGTTCTTGAATGTAGTATTGGAAAAGGGAAGGTGCTGATCACCCTGCATCCATTGGTGTGCTGTGTTGAGCTTCCAAGAACTGACTTCTCAAAACCAGTTCTGCTGCTGCTCACTGCTGGAAGAGCCACCTCAGGTGTACGGATTGCAGGATTTCTGGTGCTGAGCACACTGCAGAGAAGTCATTGTCTGCCACTCTTCAAAAAAGTAAACCTTCACCGTGGGAAATGGAAAGAGATTGCAGCTGGAGTTGGTGGGTTTCCCCTGTGCCTGTTCTCTGCTGGTGCCTGAGAAGTGCTGCCAGCACGTGTTTCTTCAAAGACTGCAGTGACAAAGTGTTTCCCTCCTTGCTGAGCAGTTGGTTAAGGCAGTTGTCAGGTGAGTGTTTTCTGAATGTGGGAAATGAGAATATTCCCTGATACAAGGGCCACACTGGCTGCCAATGTCTGGGGATGGGAAGGTGGTTGCAGGCAGCAGGAACTCAGTCTCTCCCGTACAGTTCCAGTTCAGTCCCACTTTATGCTAAATGGCCCATAAGCAAAGGAATGACTTGATATAGTTTTGCACACAGCATCTACTACAACCTTCATTTAGCTGACTTGTGCTCTCTTATCAGCTTGGCTGGATAACAGACGCATGAAGCCAATTTGTCACAGAACTGATAAAAATTACAAAATATTTGCCCAGAGAAGCTGTGGCTGCCCCATCCCAGGCAGTGTTCAAGGCCAGATTGGACAGGGCTAGGAGCAGCGTGAGCTAGTGGAAGGTGTCCCTGCCCATGACAGGGGTAGCACAGGAGGAGCTTTAAGGTCTCACCTTCCCTCTGCCCTCATGCTGTGAGCAGCACCACAGTGCTCTCCTGGCCAAAGTGAGGCCAGTCATGCCTTGGACACTCAGACTCCAGGCTCTCCAAAAAACAAGTTCAAGTTTTACATTGCAACAGAAGACTTGAAATTTCCTCTTTTAACCAGAAAAGGAGCTTAAGGAAACTCCCTAAGCCATTGGGTATTCACACAGAGATCCCAGTACATGTAATTCTCCAGCGTCATTAGTTCTGTATTTTAACAATCTTCTAATCCCATGTGCTTGTTAAAAAGTCAAAGCTGTTTGAAGCTTTTAGTTGTACAAACCAGCCAAATTTAGTTTCAGTCTGCCCTCAGCTGAACAGCTGCCACATAGAAGAGTTTTGGTTACTTTCTTATCTTGTGTTGCCAACAAAGCTCATCTCGGAGCCAGTACCTTGCTTTAGTCATGGAGACATCCATGTTTTCAGTCAACTTTATTGATAAAATAAGTTTACTGTACAGTACACAATTCTAGCCATAAATCCTTTTCAAGCCATCTGCATTACAAAAATAACAGGTATGCAATGAAAAATAGTCACTCCATACACTGTGAAGGCTCTTTAAAATCCTACAGTGATCAGGGTAGGGGACTGAAAGGGGAGACATATCAAATGTGAAGACTAAGAGTAGATAAATTAAGTCACTTTTTCTTTTTAATTTACAAAAATAAACACTACTCAAGCATTATTTCCTAATAGAGCAACCTCAAAGTACTGCTACAGACCAACAACCCTCTTCTGTATTCGGAAGCCAAACCAGAAGTCAGCCATGAAGCTGAATTCAGCACCAAATGGATAGAAATGCCTCTTGACACCAGTGCATGGCTGAAAAGATGCTTCTAGAAACAAGAACTTCAACAATGAACCCAAAATTCCTTGTAAGTTTGCAACAACAGAACACTCCAGTGAAAAAAGATGTTGCTTCTGGTATGTCGGCAGTTCGCAAGCCATGGCAGAAATGCAAAATCTAGATTAGAGAAGCACCGGCAAAGCTTTACAGATAATATAAAAGCAGACAATATTTTGTGCTTGAGCTAAAATGTTCCCCCAGAATTTCCCCGTGGCTGTTTCACAAGTCTGGAAATGGCCACAACTTTTCTCCATGCATGTGAATGTCCTCAGTGTGTTCCTAAGCCTAGCAAGAAGCCAAGGTGCTCTGCAGAGAAGCAGCAGCTTTTCTATTTCTAAAGCAGCCTGTGAGAATGTGGAGGCCTGATTTACCTGTCCTGTCAGCATGTGTTTCAGTTCACTGAAAACCAGCATTTACTGCCTGCTAATGCTCCTTTCTCACTTATTTCCTCTTAAAAGCACCACAGGAAGGGGCAGCAACAGAGAGAACAGAATAAAGGTACTGATCTGCTCCTAAGTCAGTTCAGTGCACTGAAAGCTCCCCCTTAGGCCTGTGGAACATTTAACTCAAGCTCAGGGAAGCTGTGCTGGGGCATAGGAAGCTGCACTGAAGCTGGCATGCTTGGAAGTGTTGGATGCTTAGTTCCTTCTGTGTTGCTGTGACTGAAAATCAAACTTGACTAAATGGTGGTTGATTTCAGGATAGCTCAGCTCATGTTGCTTGGTGGGTTATTGAACAGCCAGAATGTGAAACTGTGGGTGGCAGCTGTAGCTCCACAGTTTTCTCTAGCTGACAGCTCTCACTCTGCTTAACTCACTTTAAAACCTGCTTGATAACTAGTTAGTACTGGAGAAAGGAAAATTAAGACTGTTAATTGCAGGCTGCCAATTCTGCCATGAAGCTCCTTCCTCCACACCCCTTTCTGCTGCCACTGCTTCTGTGCTTTCCAGTTGCCATTTCTCACTCAGGAAGTTTGGGCAGGCAACTGGAGAAGAAAGACATGGGACTCATGGCTTCTTACTGACAGAGAACGGAGCTGGATTTCCCCTCTGAAAGGTAAAAGCTGAGGCAGAATTGTATTGCTACCTGTGTTCCTGAGAACAACAAAGCGGGAACAGCTCTTTCCATGTTCTCACAATACAATTCAGTGCACGTATTTGAAAGAATCTTGTTTCATTTAAAAACTCCAAGCTATTGATTGACAGCATTCCTTACGTTTAAAAACTGGCCTTGTATTTTAAAGCGATACCTCAAGGCTAAATGACAGAAATCCTTAAATTTTATGCTGCCTGTGTGCCCCTCCCATCAAAGAGGTTTGTTGCAAAATGAGAAGTTATTAAAACCAAAACAAAAGGAAAAAATGCTATGTGGATCATGCACAGAGCATATTCATAAGTTACTACTTTCTAAGGCAGAGATCAGACTTGAAATCTTACCTTTATTATCTAAGAGTTGCACTGAACTTTGTATGAGCAATAATTTATATAAATTACTTGAAATCTCACCTTTTATCTGTAAAACAAGTTCATATAAAAAGAATTTGCAATTCAGCAAGTGCATTAATCCATTTCCTACTGAGGTTAGATCTATGGCAATCAATCTGTCACTGAGGGTATTGCAGAACACCAGCTGAATTTATGTTACACAGTATAAAAGCCACTGAGCTGGAGTTGGATGTATCCTCTTGCTGGTGCCCTATTCAGTAACAAGTGCTTGACCAGTGCCCCCTGATGCTCCCTTGGTTTAAGTGTGCAACTGAAGCTTGCTGATTCCCAGAGTCCTTAGCTTTTCCTCAGGCTCAGATCACTGCTTGTCACTAATCCTGACAGGGACGTGCTCTCTGATGCATCGTCTTTCTTGAGGTTCAGAAACGATTCTCTAGTGATTTGAAGAATTTCTCTCAAGCCTTTGTTTTCTTGCTAAAACCAGAGAGTGAAAAATACGTTAATAGGACTCCAGAAAGAAATCAGGTAAAGCCTCCCACCTACCTAAACTAATGCATAAGGAGGAAAACACTAACTTCAAATCAGTGCTGTGTCATCTTCTCCAAGGGAGCACATGAGGTTTCTGACCCTCCTGCTCTCTTGGATGGGCTTTAAGCACCCCCTCCTTGAGATTAAGCTGTAGTGGTGCTCCTGCTGCTCCAGCAAGGCAAGGGTAACACAACAGCAGTGAGTGACTGGGATAGTAACTCCATGAAACACCTGGAAGGATCTTTGCTCCCTTTAGTATCTGTGCCTCTGCAGCTTTCTCCTCACCTCGAGCTGGGTGATGCGCTCCTGCTCTTTGCAGCCGTGCCTTTCATCCACCTCAATGGCTTTTCTCATCACCGCTGCCATCTCTGTAATTTGGTCCACGTGCACTTGCAGCTCCTGAGATACAATATTTAGTAATATCTTAGTGATATATTTTCTGCATTATTAAAAAAAACCAAAGCATTAAATGTGGTTTAGCTGCTGTGACATTTTTTATCACAGACCTCAATTTTGGAAAACAAATTCTCACTAATTTTACAGTGTGGGCAGCCACAGTGGTCCTGTTTATTTAAATAAACCTGGTTTGCCCCACAGTGGAATTTGATAGAAGCTTAACCAGCTGTGATTCCTGGCCTCAAAACAGCTACAAGATGGTGCTGTGCTTGCCCTAACCAGGCCCTCCTGTGCAGCAGGAACTGATGTGTGTTATTTTGGATATGCAAAACTGCTCCACTCCTGTGAGAACGGCAGGGAAAGCGACATTCTTTCCAGGTGTTTGAAACCGGATCTCGAGTACCAGTCCATGGACAGGCATTTTTCTCTAAAAAAGAGCAGGTGCAGTGGTCATCCTTACTATGTTGTATACTACAAAACTCAAACCTGTCCTCCACTCTCTATTTTAGATACTTTTGCTTGACTCCCCCTCCAATTCCAGCTTATTTGGGCTCTGAACTTCAGAGGTTCAGGATAAGGGTCAGTGCTGCCTTTCCCTGCAATGCTACGCGAGAAGCCTGTGCCCCTCTGGCATTCACTGCTGCTCACCTGAGCCAAACAGTTTAAAGGTGTTTCCAACAGCTTTCATTTCTCAACTTGTCTTTTATTCCAGCTCTGATGTGATGCCAGTCAAGTTGTGCCTGACCTGGCCTTTGGACAAAATCCACAGTATTTACTGGCTAGGAAAAGCAGGACAGGAGGGCTGAAATGAAGGACAGTACAGACTACAGGTAAATCCCACCTTTAAATGATGAATTTGATGGGAAATCTATACAGCTGCCAGATGATCAGCTTGCCTTTAAACTACCACAAAGAACTGCCTCAGCTGGAATCATAAACTTATCTGACCAAAACAAATATCCTTTACTGAAATAAACATCAGCCCTTTCCCCTCTGCCATTCCAATTGCCCAAGCTATAATTTAGCAGTTGTTAAATGCCCACTCTCAATGTGAGGGAGCAGGGAAGAACTTGCTGTAAATCTTTATTTTCTTCTCAGTTTCCAGTACAGGTGATGACATGAAAGATATTTTTTTAAGAACTCCCAAATTTAGCTTGACAGGAAGCTGTGGTCAGGCAAGGATGCACCCTTGACAAGGACTGGGTGGGAGCTGAGGGTTTCAGATATACTGCTGTCCTCCCTGCTTCCTGCTTTCACAGTTCAATACAACTGATCAATACAACTTCGGGCCTGTTCCAAGGTCACTGATGTTAGGTCAGACCCTAACGCCAAACTGGAAGGCTCTGCTCTAGAAGGCACATGTGGAAAACTTAGATGGGGGAAAACCAAAGAATGCAGTGACAATGAAAGCCTCTGTGTATCTCTCTCTTTTGTCCATGTTTTTCTTTTTTTCCTCTCTAAAGAGAGAAAACCAAAAAGGGCCCGCACCCATTTGAGGGCCTTGTTTCAGCTGAGCAAATTCCAACAGCACGCTTGGATCAGGGTCACTGCTACCAACACACACTTTTCTCTTGCATACAACACCAACAGAAGACACTGTTGTTCTGTTTAAAGGAGGTGCTTCTTCATCTGCAGCAATCAATGCTCTTGTAATAATCTGTAAACAGGCACTAAAATAACAGCTGGCACTCAGGAAAATAGCATTACTGGGAAAAGGGAGCTAAACTCCTTGGGTATAATGGATTTTTTGCTTAACAAGAGAGAGGTATTTAAAAAGTGTTTCAACATTGCTCAATCTTCTGAATATGAAGCTTGAGCTAGAGAATGAATAATGAAATTCCAGAAATCCTATGTGTCAGGATAAGGGTGATAAATCTTTTTCATCAGGCATTCATGAAGGAAGAGGTTTAATGAAAATGTTGAAGCCTAAATCTCCTGTTCCAATTACATTGTGAGTTGTTATTTTTTCTTTTTTGTTTCTTTTTCCTGCCTTTCCATTGAAGTGCTCCTAAATGAACTATCACAGTCCATTTCAGGATGGATTTCATTTTACCCCTCTTGTGTTGGCTCTCTTGAAGCTGGAGCAGGTGCTATACCATATTCTGAGGTAACTTCTGTTGAAAATGATCTTTATCTGTCATTTTTCAAGATTTTATGTTAAAGATACAGTTCTAATCCAATAATATTTTTTCATACCAATGGCAATAATTACACACATAGGATGCTGTAAGCAGGCAAGAAATAATCAAATTCTTAAATTCTGTTTTCCCAGTAAGCAGACCCTAAGTTTGCTTTGCAAACCTAAATTAGCTGAGGAGAAAGATTATTAAACACTTGGAACATGTTTGTCCACACAGCTACCTTGCTCTAATGATTATGTTACATTTTCAATGAAATGTAATATTTTGCTAAAAAGCTCCTGTTTAGATCTGTTAGTGACCCAGATTAATGAATTCCCCCAAAATTTAAAAGTCCTTTTGACTATTAAATAACTGAACGTATACTTGTGTTTCCTGCTTCATCCAGTTAATCAGTAGTCAAAAGGACTTTTAATTTTTAAAATTTATTTACAATATTTAGGGGGAAAAAATTAAATATTGAATTTAAAAAGCTTGTTCCTCCTACTCTCCCTAAGCAGAGGTTTATCAATGATTTGTTGGTGTCACAAGCATAAATTAAAGCTAGTCTAAAAGTCTGACTATTACTGACCTCTGGCAGTGTAACAGGGCAGTTGCCTTAAAGACTGAAGTGAAACAAAAGAAAATTAAGCAAATACAGTAATGAAATGCTACCTGTTTAAAGTGCTAATAAATGAGGTTGACTCACTCAACTTATAGTTTCCCGATCGTGTTGCACGGGGTGGATTATAAAAATTAGGGCTCATTGTAATACAATAGCATTAAAACTGACATGAAGTGACCTTTGAATTGATTCACTACAAACTAAGGTTAATTAAAAAGCAAAGCAAAAACCCTCAATGAAGTTGTTACCTTGGAATGTTGCTCTTTTAACTTCATTATTATACTTGGATCATCCTTTTTGCTTGCCATAAGCAACCTAAACATCTGTTCTCTGTACTTGCTCATGATGAGTTCCAGAGCTGACTGGTGCTCTTCCAGAGATGTGCGCAGTTCTGCCAACAGAATTCAAAATGCATTAAGAGTTTAACACAGAGAACCAAATCAAAATGCACAAGGATTTCAGCTTGAGAAAACTGAAATGAGACCATAACTGAGTGTCCCTGCTCCCTGCACCATGAAATCTACACAGGCCCAGCAAATGGCTTTGATGGTGATCAGCCTGGGCAAAATCCTGGTCAGTAACAAAGAATCTTTTGTTAGTGTGACTTCGTGTTCAGTCCCTGTGGCTGACAAAAGCCAGCTGGAGTGTGGCTGAGCAGCTTTACCCCAGCCACTACAAGCCACACTGTACAAAAGGCAGGAAGGAGTTCACAGATCTGTTTTAATCTGCAGCTTGGTAAAACCAGAGTTGAAAAATGCTTCTGTTCAAAATATACTGAGTCAAAGGATAAATAACGCCTGAAATAAGGCAAGACTCATCCAAACTGAGATCACTGAATCATTTGCTGAGTGGAACTGTTAGAATATGTAAGACTTTCTTGGAGGAACAGTGCATTCCTAGCGTACAGAATTCCAGAAGGAATTATACTTCTCTACTTGCACTGTAACCTGTCCTGACTGTTCCTATTATTTTCAGCAGTTGTTAAACAATTCTCCAAAAAGATCTCTATACTGCAGAATGAAGTTTTATTTATTTCCTTACTTGTGCTGGACATTAGGTAAGGACCAAAAAGAGTAATTTTTCCCAAATCTCTCTTCAAAAGTCCCAGAGGTTGAGACTTTAGGACTCTTGAATTGAATTTTGATTAGTTAAACTGACAAATTGAAATTAGAAGAAAAAATTTCTTTTACGGCTCTGTTTTGAAAAAGGATCAGTGATAAAAGTCTCACTATTTCCAGTGATACAGACTGGAGCTTGAAAAGGATAAAATATTCATATTTTACCTTTGTTTTCCTGTTGCAATTCCCTAATCTGTCTGTTTTCCTGCTGGATACCCATCACTAGAGTAGACCGAGGGCGATGTCTTGCTACTTCATTGAGCTCTTGGATTTCTTCCTGGTACTGGTTATTACAAAAACAAACCAACAAGGTACAGCATATTTGATTAACCAAAGGCAGGTATTACTCAGCAGGTCACAAAGCACCAGTTCTACTGTCATTCAGTCTGTAACCAGGATGACAATGCTTGTTTCAAAATATTAATATCAAACACACACACCAGAAGTTGTTGCAGACATCCTATCCTTTAGAGACACAAAAGCATCACCTTAGATGTGTGTAGTGGATACTATTTAACCTTCAGTTAATGCAGGCCAAGTTCACCATCAGGCAATTTAAAACTCGTAGAGATGTGGTAAAGACAAACCATGAGGTATTAACCTCCTGACATTTACAGTGGCTTCCCAAAACCTTAAACCACAAGGCTGTGTGGGTACAAGTCACTTGGGCCAGAGTCAATGGATCCTGACTCCCAACACATGGGGATATGTAATACTCTTGATCTGAAGCCATGAGGCCTCTGCATGCCCAGTTTTACAGGGCTGAATTGCATGCAGGGTGTTATAATTTTATAGGCCCATTAACATATCTTGGGTTCTTTAAAATGACAGGATGGACTCGCATATGGAAAGTCACAAGACACCTTTACGTTGTCCCAGGAGTTGTCTTGTGAAATTCACACTCAATCTAACAACAGGCCTTGAGCAGCTCAACATCAGAACAGAAGTGAGCACAAAAAGCCCAAGAGGCTATTTTGGAAACAAAAGGAGACAGTGCAAAGACAAAGTATTCCGTATAGAAGAAAACATGTCAGAGCCTCTATGATTAAATGGCATGCTAAAATTAATAAAAATGTGTAATACTGCATTGGAGAGCAAACCAAGAGACACCACAGAATGGTTTGTAAGATACCAAGCCCATTTCTACCAGCATTCTTCAAATAAATGCTTGTTTTCATTTTTAAACTGGAGTAACTGTGAAAATGTTTTCCCAGTCTCAAACTATATAAACAAGCTATTTTTAGATGAGAGCCACACCCCTACTAAAAACACCAAGTCTGCATTAGGATTAACCCAGCACCCCGCTCATCCCGTGCTGCACAGAAGCCCCCACAGGTTGGAAGTGCTGCACTGCCAGGACAAGCAGGGCTGGAGAGCAGACCTGTTTCATGGCTTCCACCCGCTTGTTGAGCGCCGTGGTCTGTTCGATGAGCGCCTCGGCCGCGCTGTCGTGCTCCCTCAGCCGCTCCACCAGCGCCTTCGCGTCCGCCAGCGCCTTCTCGATGGTGCAGCTCATTTCTGAACAGGACAAAGGCAGCGCTGGCACACTGCACCTCTGCACAGCACAGCTGCCAGAGGCAGGGCACCCAGCACAGCAAAGCTGGGCAGCGCCCCTGCTTCTGGCAGGGCGATACAGAAAGTAAAAGAATGTTACATGAACTCATTCATTCTTAGTGCTACTTTTTTTTAAAATGTGCCCTCCTAACAGATACACTTCAGCATAACTGAGGTATAAATCCAGCACAAAAGAGAATGCTGAAGGATTACAGGGGCCTGGAAGATTCCGATGACTTAAATCAGCAGAGAAGGAGCATCTCAAACTGATGGAGTAGAGAAAATTGCTCAGGGAAAGTTCAGAAGACAAAAGGCTCGTGTTTTGTTCATGTCTATAACTGAACACAAATATCGCTGCATGGAATGGAACTGTGACGTTTTCAAAGCACGGAGAAAGACAGCAACTCAGCTGATGAAAAGAAGCAACTGCACCCTTAAAACATCGCCCTTCCACCTGCAGCACTTGTTCACAGGAATTAGAGATTGCCAGAACTGCCAAACTTGCAAAACGCTTGCGTCTATTGCAAACAGTCCTGGCCTTTACGCTGCAATTTTCATATTCATGCCTGGTAGGTTAAGTTTAGAGACCAAGATTTTCAGTCTATGTTTTTATTTTCTTTTAAGTAACCTTGGACTTAGTCTACTGAAAAGGAAATCTATTTAAACTCCTTGAACAGTCTTCAGCAATCAAACAGCAGCAAGAGGCTTATAAGATTTATGGGTCTTGTTGATACCAGGCTTAATATTTGGTTTAGGAAATGTTCTAAGGTACTGAAAGAATGTATTAAATCCATTTCTTAGCCAGGCTATTTGCAAAAGTAAAGATTTTTGTAAGCATTAAAGATTATTGAGTCTTTCCTCAGCTACATGAAAAAAAAATCACTTCAGGTTGATTTTCTAACTTTCTCAGGCACCTTTAAAATCATAAGCCCGGATCTTAAGCTAAACTGAAAGAAATCCACAAATTTGCCTCAACTGACCTTTTGCTCCTATCCCAGGTAAGCAGTAGCAGGAAGGATATTTCAAACACTAGACAGTTTACCTGTGTTTTCTGGGGTTCATGTGCTATCAAAAGCATCAGCACTTTGGCAAGTGCAGGTTTCCTGTTAACAAGATAACACTGGCATTTCACTTTCCATGGGATGTATCTGAGACAGCCAGGCCCCCAGCAGGCTGCGGGGCTATCACAGGTGGTTAATTTACTCACCCTGACTTAGCACTTGGAGCTCTTTCAAATACAACATGGAAGGGAAGCACACTGCGCTGTTTCTAGAGATCTGCTTTTCTTGCTCCTCCCTCCAGTCAGATCTCCTATAGAAGCATCCCAGACAAAAGATGACCTTCCCCACTAACTGGCTGAACTGCTGCAGAAATTGATTTAGTGAGATCCAGGTTGCTGCTGAAGAGCAGCCTTAATTCAGCTCACTCTCCAGGAATTCTCTGACCAGTATAAACAAAGCCTCTGAGGCCTCTACGTGAGCTGGGAATACATTTGGCATTCAGACTACAATGCACTTAACACCTCTGATAATTTGCCTGCATCCACATAAATTTTTAAACAGCATCTGTTTAATAGATGCACTTTCTCGCTTTTGCCCCAGCCCAACCATGTCAGAGAAAAGGCAGTTGGTTTGTGGCAAAGGCACTGATGTTTCTTTTCACAGGGAATGTGCTGGGAAAGATGTGTAGAATACAGCCCCAAAAATTCTGCAGTCACTGTCCCCTGTCACGCCAGGGCCCAGCTCCAGTTTTCAGGCAGCATTTATATCTCAAAAAGCAGAATCACTGTTTCTATCATGGTGATTCACAGCGGCTCCAAATCATGGCTAGGATACCTTTCAGTATCCAAGACACTGGTCCTAATCCTTGAATCTTAAAATGCTCTCTGGCTGCCTGTGAAAAACAAAACCTTTGCCTGATCCTGAAACTGAGCTAAATCTGTGAGTTAGCCTGGACATTTAGGGGGTGGAAAAAACTCCAATTAATCATTAATATAATTGATTTAAGCACATTCTTATCATGTATTATTTTTTATGAGCATGACTACGGGAGCTGAAGTTAATGATTCCTGAGCCCTGCCCTAGCAGAGATGCCCAGTTGCACAGATGCTTGTCACCGCAGCCTTGTCAACAGGTAGCAGAGCCCCAGGTCACCCCAGCAACACTCCTACGGCACACTGTCACTTCCTGCTATTTGCTAATGGCTTTCATCACCAAATTAAACACCAAAAAACAACACCAAAGAGTAAAGATCTCTGTGCGACCACCGCCTCCTCCTAACTTTCTGCCTCTTTTTTTCTTTTTTATCCTTACTGGAAGCCACCTTTTCCCACAGCTTGTGGGCTCTTGTTACCACGGAGACCAATTTGGCAGCGCTGAGCCAGAATGCAATTTCCAAGGAATTCCAAGGAATTTAGGCTGGTCCAAAGGTCCCGGCGTGACAGAAGCATCCCGGGGGTGTCACCGCCGCACTCCCGGCGTGACAGATCCCGGGGTGTCCCCTCCCGGTGTGACAGCGGCGTCCCGGGGGTGTCACCGCGGGGAGCGTCGCCTCCTGCCCCCAAAACGCGGCGCCACCGCGACGCTGAGGGGCGACACCGGCGCCTGTCGTGACACCGGCGCGAGCCGACACACGTGAGGGGTCCCGGGCCCGCCCCGGCCCGCGGGTCTGAGGCGGGGGCAACGGGCGTCCTGTTCCTTCACGCCCCTCAGGGCGCCCCGGCCGCGGGGCGTCCTAACGCAAGTCTGCCCGCGCTCCCGATCGCCCGGCGGCGGCCACGGCGGCAATCCCCCGCCGTGTCCCCGAACCCCTCCTCGGAACTCACTCATGCCCGGGGCTCCGGCCGCGCCGGGGGTGCGCCCGGACCGGCCCCGACCGATGTCAAATGGCGGCGTGAGGGGAGACCGGCGCGTCCCGAGCCCGCCAGGGGGCGCCGTGCGGCGGGGGCGGTACCGGCCGCGCGCCGCTCTCGCGAGAACACTCCCCTCCGCGGCCGCCGGCTCCAAATCTCGCGAGTGAACGCCCCGCCCTCCTCCAGATGCCGGGTCTTGCAGGTGTGAGGAGGGTGCCGAGCCAAACCTCGGGATCTGTGTTGAACTGTACATCAGCAGCTCTGGCGGGACACGCAGGATTAAGCAGTTGCACTGTGAATACGTTTAGATTGGATATTGAGAAGAAATTATTCCCTGTGAGGGTGCTGAAGCCCTGGCACAGGGTGCCCAGAGAAGCTGTGGCTGCCCCATCCCTGGCAATGTCCAAGGCCAGGTTGGATGGGGCTCTGAGCAGCCTGGGATAGTGGCAGGTGTCCCTGTATATATGGCATGGGGGATGGACCCGGATGGGCTAATAGGGTCCCTCGCAGGCCAGGGCGTTGTGTGATTCTATGTTCGTATTCTTGTCCCATCTTTTAAGAAAAAAAGTGAGACAGTCCCAAAACCACTGGGCTGTGTGGCTGAGAGTCATCAAGCACAAAGTCAGCAATAACAGGGGGAAAGTTAATGCCGGCAATCGCAACCACCGACCCCCTCCTAAAAACAGACCCCAGATTCAAATGGAGAGAACTTCGGCTGCGCACTGATAAGCGTGAGAAGCCACAGACGCACACGCAGAAAACGGGGTTGAGTACTGATTAACAAACAAATTATGTAACTTGCTGCTTGTGATCGCTGATGCTTCTGTTTCTTAAAATGTATAAACAGTGTGGAGTTTCGGTGATCGGAGAGCATTTTACTGGCACGCTCCAACTCCCTGCACGCTGGAAGACAGAATTCCCACAGAAACTGGAACACGGAGCTGCCGCCCCCGGTGCGCGCGCTCCGCCCGCAGATCTCGCGAGAACACGACGGCCTCGGCGGGGCCCGCCCACAGGGCGTCGCCGTGCTCTCGCGAGATCTCGGACTTCTCCCCCGAGCCGTGCGGGCAGCGCAGGGACGGGCGGGGCGTTCGCGCCCAGGCGGGATCGGGCTGGGGAACAGGAACAGGAGCGGGAACACGAGCGGGGCCGGCGCCGGCCTCGGCATGTCGGGCGAGTGATCCCGGCCGGGCGCTGTGGCCCGGGGAAGTGCGGACAGGGGCCGGGCGCTCCCCCCGGGGGAGCCGCGGTGCCGGCGGCGCCCGTGGCCGCGCGGGGCCCCCGCGGGCTCAGGGGTGGGCGGAGCGGGGGGGGCTCCGGCCGCCTCTCCCACCCCCGCGGGCGCCGGGCGCGCAGGCCGGACCCGGGCCCCGCGCTCCCCGCCGAGCCGCCCGAGGAGGGGGAGCAGAGCGCCGCAGGGACATGGAGGGCGCCCGGCCGGAGGCGCCCGCGCCTGGCCCCGTCTAGGGCGCCCCGCGGGCCTCGTCCCTCCTCCTCCTCGGAGCGGGGCCGCGGGCGCGGCCGGGCGCGGCGAGGAGCGGGACCGGGGCTGCTGCACCACAGGAGGAGCCGGCCCAGGTGAGGAACGCTCGCCGTCGCCGTACCGCTTCCAGCGGCGCTGCCCCGGCCCCTCGGGCTCCCTGCCCCGCCGAGGGCCGGCTGCGGGCGCTCGGGCCGGGCCGGCAGCGGCTGGGCTCAGGCCCAGGGGCCGCGGTGAGCCCCGGCTGCTGCAGCCGAGCGCGGCGCCCAAACCTGCCCCGCTCCCTCCCCCCGAGGGAGCCGCGGTCTCACTTCCGTCATCCACGTTGCTTTGACATAGTAGGTTTTTTAAAATGAGGTTATATGTATTTTTGTGTATTTTGCAATTCAGCAGAAGCACATGGAAAAGTAAATTCTTATGCTAGAAATTGTTTTCGGTGGTGTCCAGCGACAGGAGAGGAGCAGTGGCCATAAACGAAAACACAGGAAGTTCCACCTCAACATCAGGAAGAACTTCTGTACATAAGAGGTGGCAGAGCCCTGGAGCAGCTGCCTGGGAAGGGAGTCCCCCTCTGGAGACATTCCAAACCCAGTGAAGGCATTACCCGCTCTAGGTCACCCTGTCTTAGCTGGTGGTTGGACCGGATGATCTCTGGAGGTTCCTTCCAGCCCTATCTCCTCTGTGATTTTTATAATTTCACACTTGGTATATTTGTCAGTGAGATGTTGAAGTACAGATGCAACTATTCGTTTAAAAATAACATATATTTAGCAAAGCCAAGAGTGAAAACCCACTTAAAATTCTGATTATGTTACTTAAAGTTCTTTAAAGTTTAATAATAATTTTTTTCTTTTGCATGTTACTTATTTTAGGAAATAAGCTTTACATAGGAAGCAGTTTGTGTACTTCTTCTTTAAAGCTGGTTTTAAAAAGAGAAGTGGGGAGAGTAATACTGTGCATTTTTATTGACTTTTCAGCAATATAATTCCACTTTTCTCGATTTTTCCTCCTGAGAAAAAATAGTTTCTTCTGATTAAAAAATGTAGCCTACTAAAGATGGACTCTAAAACTTGCATATTTCTAGGATGTATGTGTAATTTTCACAGTCAACTTCTGATGTGTTTTATTTTGGTTTTTTTCACCATGTGCAATTTCTTTCCGTTTTCGATGTCTGTTTCTTTCAGGAAGAAAATGAAAATATTTTCTGAGTCTCACAAAACTGTTTTCGTTGTGGATCACTGCCCCTACATGGCAGAATCATGCAGGCAGCACGTGGAATTCGATATGTTAGTGAAGAACCGCACCCAGGGCATCATTCCTCTGGCACCCATCTCCAAGTCCCTGTGGACCTGCTCAGTGGAGTCATCCATGGAATACTGTAGAATAATGTATGATATTTTCCCTTTCAAGAAACTGGTAGGTTCTGCCAGCCATGTTGCATATCATAATACAATAAGGGATGTTTTCATCTTTTATTCAAGTCTTTTAATGTATTTGTGTTGTTTAGAATAAAATAGCAAATTGTAATTTATCACTTAAAATTTGTTTTTGCTGCTTATATACTTCATAGTCTTTTAATTGGTTTTAGTAGTATATTAATCTCATTGCATAGTTAATTTTGGAATCTTTCATTGTCGTAATGTCACTTTACAAGCTGGTGCAAAACATGGAGAGGTGCTTTAGGGCAACTTAGAGCTCCTTGTTTAGAAAACCATATTTTCTTTGTGATGTTAAATCTTGGTAGATATTTACCCCATGATGTACTGTGACAGACTTTGGAGAATGATAATGTGCAGTTTACAGTATTACAATATTTTATTTTGTGGCTATCCTGCTGAAAATATTATCTAATTTTTAAAATACTAATGTTTTGAAAATCTTATTTGGTGTAGGGAATGATTTTCTGGTGTACAAATATAAGTAGAAGTTGTTAATCATATTACTAAGGGGAAAACTGAATATAGCAGGAGTGTGTGATTTTTGTGGGTTTGTTATTTTGAGTTTGGCTTGTCATTGCACATTATCTCCAGACAACCAGAAAAAAGAAGTGCAGTTCTTGTTGGATTAAATTTGGGGAAGTAACAATTTAATCGCTGTTACCTTAATGTGCCTTTTTGATCCTTGTAGGTGAATTTCATTGTGAGTGATTCTGGGGCTCATGTGTTGAATTCTTGGACTCAGGAAGATCAGAACTTGCAGGAGGTATGATTTGTAACTGTTTTTTTGTTTTGTAATTCAGATTTCATTGTGAAATAAACATTGTGTCCAACATGAAGTAACTCTGGTTAATTACAGTATTGGTGGATCTAGTCTGAAATTGTTGTCTAACAGAATTTGAAATACCTGCCTGTGAGCCTGGATTATTCTATAGACAAAATTTAAAAAGAATCCAATATCTTTACGTAGAGGCTTAAATATTTAAAATAAACATTTTGAATAAATTAGTTACATATTTCTTCTGCAATTTGGTGCTACTTCTTGAACTTAAATTCTTTTAAAAAATATTTGCATGAGAGGCAAATAACTTGTGTTAAATACTTTAATTGTTAATATCATCTTTATGGTCAAGTTGTTTAATCCTGAAAGGGCTCATCCTCTAAAAAATTTACTTTGAGGAAGAAATGCATTTCTGAATTCTCAGAAAATAAAACCAGAAGGCAACCAACAATATTAGAATGTCTTTTGGGTATTGGATATAAGTTGTTATTATGGTCAAGTATTTTTCTGTAATAAATGCGAATATTTAATCACAATGAATAAATTAAATTACAAAGGATAATTTAGGGCCAAATGTTTTCCAGAAGGCTGCCAGTAAGGTTCGTTAGCGGTTCCATTTGCCCTTCTCCAGCAATGTTAACGTGCATGTCAGATGTGTTGGAAAAGCTGGGAGGTGCCTCTGGGGGGTAACAGCTCTCTGTCCCGCCCAGCTGATGGCGGCGCTGGCGGCCGTGGGGCCGCCGAACCCGCGGGCAGACCCCGAGTGCTGCAGCATCCTGCACGGGCTGGTGGCCGCTGTGGAGGCGCTCTGCAAGATCACCGAGTACCAGCACGAGGCCCGCACCACGCTCATGGAGAACGCCGAGCGCGTCGGCAACCGGGGCAGGATCATCTGCATCACCAACGCCAAGAGGTGGGCGCCTGGGGCCTCTGCTGGTTCCTGACATTCCCGCAAGGGCTGCCGGCAGCTCCTTTGCACAGATCCTTCTCAGAGCACTTCTCACCTTATCAAAGGTTTTGTTTATGGGTTTCTGACAGAGGATTGATGGTGCAGCCTTAATGAAATCCACCTTTCTTTGTAGTGACAGCCATGTTCGGATGCTGGAGGATTGTGTTCAGGAGACCATTCACGAGCACAACAAGCTTGCAGCTAACTCTGACCAGTGAGTATGCTTTTTACAGTTTCTTGTGTCCTCTAGGAAATATGGATGGATTTCTGTCACAGAACTCACTATAATGATCTATTTGAATGAATGTGAAGTAGAATGGTAAATCACAATATTGTTAGCTTAGAGCTGGTGTATGATCATTTTCTTTCCAATATCATCCTTCATAGGACAGGATTTCTTTAGCTTGTTACCTTCTACATCTGCTCCAAAAGGAGATGTGTAACTGTGCCTTGTTACACATTGTGTTTTTAATCACTAATTCATCTGGAACAGTTTTTCTTGATAATACTGTGTTACTTTTATGTTCATTTTCCTTTGACTAAAACAGCTAACTTCTTTGAAACTAGTTTTAGTTTCTAAATGACTGTATTGCCTGGAACTTCCCTTGAGATAAAGGAATCTTGAAATGCAGACTGCATCTTCTCTGAGAAGTCTTTCTCCACATATGTTTTGTCTAATGAAACTGAAGTGTTTGTCTACAGCACTGTGTTATCTTGTAAAGTTGTTGTGGGTTGAAATGCTATTCCTGGTTACTCCTCAGGCACTTCAAGAGCAGAAGCAGCTCTCTCCTGTTCTTTTCCTGCTGCAGTTGCAGTTTCATAGATGTATAAAGGATCCTGCCCAAGGAATTAGATGTTAAATCCATTGTAAAGACAGGGATGTGGTACAATGTTTGTATCACTCCAAACTTCCAGCCACATCAGGATTAGCATATATGCCATTATATGTCCCATCTCTCTGTGCTGTTTGGGTAGTTGTTCTCATGTTCCCTGGAATCCCCTCATTCTTACCTACACTTGGAGTCTCAAATCCTCTGTAGTGTCAATATTCAGCTGAATAAAGCTGAACAGATTGCACCAGTTAAAGACTTACTCCATTGATGTGTCCAAAAAAGAAATACAGTGCTGTAGCATCTGAGGAGCAGGAAGTGTTAGGCTTTTATTTTTATTCTAATCAGAACTTATTTTGAAGTCTGTGCTTTTGAAATTCGTATCTGTAACCTAGTTCCTGCAGCACACTTTCAAAAACATGTTACTAATACATGTTTTGATTCTGTGTTCTAGATATCAGAATTAATTTAATTTTAGGTGATAGTCTGCCATGCTGTAGGCTAAGCAAAATTATTTTATTTTTAAGTCTAATGCAGATTCAGAAATGTGAACTGGTGCTAATCCACACTTACCCAGTTGGTGAAGACAGCCTTGTTTCAGATCGTCCTAAAAAAGAGGTGAGGAGCTTAAAATGAGAAAGCTTATCCCAGATTGAACCACATCAGACTGAAAATAGTGCAAATTATTCTTGGTTTTTCAGTAGCAAAAGCACATGCGGTGGTTGTTTGAAACCAAGTATAATAAAAAATCTGTAATATATTCTGCTATTCAACAGTCTGCCTGCATTAATGTGCTGTCTGTAAGAAAAGACCCCAGAAAAAAGACTTTAACATGAAAAGCATGTAGTGCTGCATAGTATTTAATATATGAAAAGGACTATCAGGGGCTACCTTCCTGTGATTCATTTCTACAGAACTCTGCTGTAGTTATGCTAAAAATTGTGAATAGAAGATAGCAAATTGACTACTTCCCTCTCTAAGGTAGTCACTGGTTTTGGGTCTTGGGATTTTTTTTGCTTGTTTTTGTTTGGCGTTATTGTTTTGGGGTTTTTGGGGATTGTTTTGTAGTTTTTGTTGTGCAGTTTTTAAAATTTATTTTGTTTTGGTTTTGAGCCCCCTAGTTCTTTTTGGCTAAGGAAAAATCAAATACATCCTCTAGCTTGTGTTTATTTGCCTTGTGTGTGTATGATGTGCTTATAGGTAGACATCTAAAAATTACTTTGCTACTGTTACTCAGCTGGTAAAAGAATGTAAAACTAGGCCCAGAGCTGCTGTTAAGATTTATTCCCCATGTTGTGATGCTAATTTTTCCTATTAACAATTAGTGACTCAAAATTTTTAGCACACTTCTAATTCTGTTTTTTTTACCATTTTTAAGAAGTGCATTTATAGCAGTTGGCATAAGCTCAACCTTCAGAATGAAAATTGGTTTTGCTTCTTGCTCAGTAGTTTCCCCTGGTGTGGGTTTTTGAGTGGTAGTGTTAGCAGTATAAATACTTGTTTGAGAGTTGAACAAACTGTACTGTTGAATGATATCACAACCTAAACTATGAATTCCATGTGTCAATTTATTTCAGCTCTCCCCTGTTCTAACCAGTGAAGTGCACAGTGTCCGTGCAGGGAGGCACCTGGCTACAAAACTGAATCTTTTAGTACAGCAACACTTTGATCTGGCTTCAACCACAATAACTAACATCCCTATGAAGGTAATATTGTGTCTACAGCTCTCTGTTAACCAGATGCATCACTTCTAAATTTGTTTGAAAACTTTTGATGTTTATTTTAATTGAATTTTTACATTGTTTTTCTCTCCATATCATATTTTCTGTTTTGTTTTTTTTTCTTTTATTAGCCCACATTCAATGTCTGTGATCAGGTTAGTAAAAATGAAGTAGGGGAAAAAAGTAAAGAAGGATCACAGAACAAAATATTGTATTGCCAAATCTCAATTTTTGATGTAGCAATACAAGTGTTATTTCAGTTCTGTTTGTATTACTTTATATAAATACAGTCTTGTTTTTGTCAGATCAATTTGTCTGTGATTCTTTTGTCTTTTTCTAGTTGTGTTTAGATATTCTTGACCCTTGTGCATTATAGTGGCATAGTGAGTCTCTTTTTCCTCTGTTTCATTATCATGCCCACCCAACATAAAGGTGTTTGTAACTAAAAGCTGCTTTTTTACCAAGGATTTTCCAGTGGGTTTTCTACTCTGAAAATCCATAAACGTGAAATGGGGACAGGATATACCTAGTTAAGAAAGATATTTAATTCAGTGTCTTGTGGTAGAAGTTATGTCCATATTTTAAATTTTTTTGCTATTTGCAGGGAAATTAGTGCAGTTTAGAATGTCAGGTGTTAAGTTGACAGTAATTTTCTGGTCAGGCAGCATGAGACAATTGAGACAGAAGTGTCAGTATTCAAACAGAAAAAGAGCCATGGGCAGGTAACCTTCATGATTTAAAAAAATCATTAACTTGTTAACACAGTCAATCATTGTATATTTGAAAACTAGCAATATTGTGTGGATTTTATAAGTTAAAACATGATATCAAAATAATTTTCAGTTTTTATGAGAGTTTTATATGGGTCATGGCATAAATGTGACTTCAGTTTGCAAATACCTTGTCTGTAACTTTCTGACCTGTGTGCTGCTGGTGTGCCTCTCCCTTTTGCCTTTGTCCTTATAGTAATAGAATATGTTGGGTTCTCTGTGGTTTTCTCTTTTTTTTGTGTGTGTTTCTTTTTAAACTTGGAGTAAATTAGCAGAGTTACTGTTCTGTTTTTGCTGATCCTCTGCAGCTGTTTGAAGATGCAGTGTCCTCTTTACAAAAATCCATTTTTTTAGTTACAAATTTGCAGCTGCAAGTGCACTTCTTCTCATAAGCTTAAGAAATAATGAGTTCAAAGTGTGGGTTTTTGTTTGGATTCTTTATTTTTGGTTTTGAAACGTAATTGTTGCTCTACCCTGCAGTGAGCCTTTGTTGCTGCTCAGTAAGTTGTAACTGCTGGTGATTATGTAACATTTTGTAGTCTTCCTTAAGGTAACTAATTTGGTGAAGTAATCAAGCCTAGTTTTTACCTGCACCCTGACGTGAGGCTTGTATAAAGAGGAATAGGGTTTAAAAAAGTAAATAAGAGGAAAAGCAGTTGGCTGCATCTTTAAACTGCTCAGAAAGCAAAGTTTCCTCAGCATTGCAATCCTGTTGTTGTCTGAGGCACTTGGAGATTTTTTGTTTTCTTCCAGACTGAAAGACAAATGTAGAATCATTCATTTATGAAAATGGTGATCTCTAGCTAAAGTAATTCTGCTTATATCTACCTTTCTCTTTTGAAGGAGGAACAACATGCTAACACATCGGCCAACTATGATGTGGAGCTGCTTCATCACAAAGAGGCACACGTGGATTTTTTAAAGAGTGGTAAGTAGGAATGGCCCTCTGAAGGTAGCTTTTGATCAGCCTCTTTGGGAGTATTCACCAAGAAAGATTGAGACCTTCTAATCCATGTAAATTTCAGGCTCAAATAGTAAATATTTCAGTTATTCCTTGTAACCCAGGAAACCTAATTTGTAATGTTGGCATTAGAGTTTTACTCATTATTGACATATTTTAATACAGTAATGAGAAAACAGGCCAAATTCACATATATTCAGGATATTGCTGTGAGATTTGAAGGGCATGTCAGTTTCTTACTGAGACATAAAAACTAGGTGAGAGACCAGATAAGCAGGGAGATTTTACAAAATGAAGTCCCTCTTGTGGATATTTGTGCAAAATTATGCCTTGCACAATTGAAATTTGTCAAGTAATAATAATTAACACCACTTATATCCCACAAGCCTGTTTATGCAATAATTGCTTTGGAAAAAACAAGACTTGTTTGGCTGCTGAGCTTTTATTTTTTTTGAAATACCTACTATCTTTTTTTTGGTAAATTTGGAATTACTACCTAGTATTCCTCTGAGGTGAATTTTTAATCGCTGAACCAAAGTTAGAAAAGCACAACACTTAGCCTTTTGCAGAATTACTTTGTTGAGGAAACTGCCTGATGTAAAACTTCATTAAAAATCAGCTTGTAACTTCTGTATTAGTAGAATTAAATGTCATATGATCCATAAGTAGCCATTTTGGGGACTTTGTTCTTTTTGTCCCATTACTTTGAGAAAGAGAAGGTAACTCCTTTGTCATCTCCCAAGTGCTGTGCTCCAAATTTTAGGAGAGTGGATGACTAAAGATTGATGAAAAGCAGAGGGTGTTGCAGTAATGACCTCAGCCTCACCTGAACTGTGTTATGATGTTGAAATCTTAAAGCTTTTATTGCCAGGGCTCAGAAGCAGGTTTGTAAAACCTGTCGGCTCAAGGAATTAGGTCTCCTAGGAAAATACAAAAGCACTCTGACTGCATTTCCTCTTCACATTTTTCCCATCAGGACTTGGAGAGGAAAAAGTCTGTTCTTAGATCCTGTAAATTTTGGGTTCTTTCATTTGTTTCTAATTACATAATTCCGCTGTAATAGCTCTGATTATAGGAAAGTGGGAATTTAGTTACACTGCTCTTATTTCTCTGAAATGTTGCAAGGAATTTTCAGGTTAAATAAGTTTGGCCTTTAGATATTCTGAGAGATAATTTCTAAAATTGTTGCAGTTAATTTTAATAATAAAGTATTTCCAGTATTTTAATAATAATAAAGCATCTGTGGTCAGTAGAACACATTGAGAGATTCAGGTTGAATCTGACATAGCAAAGAGACTGGATGATGAGACCAAATGTTTCTTTCCCCAAAAAAACTAAACTTGTCAAATGTACATTTAGATTGGTTTAATTGACTTTGGGAATACAATATGTACAAGAAACAGTCAGCTCTAGTATGTAAGAGTTCTGATTTCTGTGTGGAAAATTTTAATAAATATATTGTCTTAAAGTCCTTTCCTGCATTTTAGCAGGAAAAAACTTGCCTGCTACCGATAGAACTAAACTTACGTAGAACTTCCTAATTGTCAAATCAAAAGGTTAGGTATCTAAGTTTTAAATTTAGATTGCATTGTGTATATGTTCATGTTACATTTTGTACCTTAAAAGTTTAGAGTTGTTTTTCTGTGATAAACTCTGGTTGATCCCCCCTCTTTCTGCCTTTCTCTGCAGGTGATAACCACGTGGGTGGCAATAGTAGAGAAGGCACATTTAAAGAAACTGTGACACTGAAATGGTGCACTCCTCGAACCAACAGTGTGGGTAGGTGCCATGGAACCTTCCAGACCTGGTTGGTAACAAATCTGAGTACAGGAGAGAAAGCCGGGGCAGATCTGAGATGGCTGTGCAGCTCATGCACCCTATTAACTATTAGCAATTTATGTTGACTCGTTGAGCCAGCAGGCCAGAAATACAGGTAAGAGAATTAAGAGCAGACTGACTGATCAGTGAAGTGCTTCAGGAGATAAAGAATTGGGGTTTTTGCTGGAAACAGGGCTTGGGAATGTATGAGATTCTCAGAGCTGTGGATTCTTGGGAATCCTCCCAGTGAGGACTTTCAGACTGAGAGGCATCTATCTAGACGTTTTAGTTTTGCTCATTATGGACTAGCCTCCTCCTCTTCCATTCTTTTATTTTGTAGATTTTTTTTTCTATCTCTGGAATTACACTCCGCTTTTGTACTCCTTTATTTTTCAGAACTGCACTATTGCACCGGAGCATACAGAATTTCACCAGTAGATGTAAATAGCAGACCTTCTTCATGCCTTACAAACTTTCTCCTTAATGGTAAATTTGTGTGCTTGACTAATTATTCAATGTTTTAATTTTTAATTCTGTAAATGGAGCATGTAGCACATTTTGATTGGTGTAGCAGTAATATGTATATACTGTAAAAATACTGTATTTATTTTAAAATGTCCTATAAGTGAGAGAAGAAAGTTGTTAAATGTCCTCAAAGGCAAATGTGTATTGAAACTTAAAAGATGGGAGGAAAGATGTAAAGAAGCAACAAGTGTTGAAATGGAGGTTTGTATGTTTGCAAACAAAATAGCATTACAAATATCTTTTAATAGAATGTTTCCTTTAGTCAAGTCATTTGATTGTCTAAACATGCAGTGGTTTTATTAAACATTATATTTTAGTGTATTTTTCTCTAGAGATTGTGTAGTGAAAATGTCCTTTGATTAATAAAAATTGTTAGAACCAAAATTAATAGCATATTTCAGATAAGCTCACTCTTCTGATTTTTGCTTCCTGATAAACTCATTTGAAGAATGCACCCTTAATGCTTGGTGTATTTTACTGAAAACAAGACAAACAGTTTTATTTCTCTGTCTGAAGAACAGTATCCATTTTAAGCATTAGCAAGTGGTATCAACTGATACCTTTATACTCAAGAGGTTATTTTATTACTTTTTGAAAGTTGCTTTTAATGAGAGTGGTTCTGCAGCAGGGCCATTTGAATGCCTTATGCATTTGTATTTTTTCCTAAGGATAATATCCTGTAGAAAAAATGATTGGTTGGTCTAGGAGAGGCCTTTTGGTGTTGCTTTGTAAAATTTTAAGGTGCATATACCCTGTTCTGTGTCAAGAAATGAGGAGATGGCAGTTCCTTGTCCAGCTGGGTGAAAACACCACCTTGGTGGATTCAGATTCTTCTTGGGCAAGCAGAAACCTGTATTTATGCAGCTCGAAATTTAAAATTGCAGCACCCAGGAATGAGTGAATAAAACTGATTTTCCCCTCCACCAGGTCGTTCGGTGTTGTTGGAGCAGCCACGCAAGTCTGGCTCAAAAGTCATCAGCCACATGCTCAGCAGCCACGGGGGAGAGATTTTCTTGCACGTGTTGAGCAGCTCCCGCTCAATTCTGGAAGATCCCCCCTCAATTAGTGAGGGCTGCGGTGGGAGGGTCACTGACTACAGGATCACAGTAAGGGTCTTTCTGTCCTACACTGCTGCTTCTCTCACATGACAACACATGCAGGGCAGTAGGTGTGGGAAGGAAATGGTGGAGTGGATTGCATGGTCAGACTTCCTTTGTAATAAATACCTTGATAGGTATTTAGTAGAAAATACTACATTTGTTGATTGTTATGCCTGCTTCATAAAATACTTTGTGTGTCCAGGAATGCCTCCTTAATGCACTAGGAGTGTTTAAAGTTTGTTCTGGTTCTAGAAAAACATTTTTCTTGGCAAGTTTCTTCTGTGGGTTGGATACACATAGGACTATACCATGCTTATTGTCAAAGGATAGATTGCATATGAGTGTTTGTACAATAAATCAAAAAGATGAAGTTCACAGCTTTGAATCCTGATATCAGACAATCAGCTGACATGCCTTTTTATTTATCCTTTATTTTTTTCAACACATCCTTGATACCTTTTGTAAATAAGCAGAAGTTCCTTCTGGAAAAAGATAACTCTTCCCATACATGAAATACCTTGCAAATCTGGAAGTCCTCCTTGTCAAAACCCATTCATTGATTTTTACCCCATATTTCTGTGGCCCTGTTTTTGTGTTCCCCCTGGTAAATGCATGAGAGCTAGAGACAGGGCTGTGGTTGGTAGGGTCGGATGTGGCAGTGGGATGGTACAAAGTGATAAGCAAGGCTAAGCTGTTTAGCCCCTTCACTGAAAGTTACTTTGTTAGAGAAATGCCTAATTGTATCTTGTTTGGTTATCATTAGGATTTTGGTGAATTTATGAGGGAAAACCGATTAACTCCTTTTCTAGAGCCCAGATATAAGATGGATGGAAGTCTTGAAATTCCATTGGAACGTGCAAAAGACCAGTTAGAGAAACATACTCGTTACTGGCCTATGATTATTTCTCAGACCACCATCTTCAACATGCAAGCTGTAAGTAACCTGGGTTGTGTACATTTTTGTTCTGTTCCTAGATTGTTTCCCCTTGTCACTTGATGAAATACCAACTCTATGGGGTGATAAATCCCTTGCTGTATAATCAGTTTATTTTCAGCTTTATTTTTCCTGAACTAATTCTGTATTTAATGCAGTAGAATATTGCAATGCTATTTAAATAAAGTGATTTGAACCTGACAGCTCCAGTTCTGCTGGGTAAAGAAGACATCTACTTACATTTAGAATTAGTACTAAACTGAGGATAAGAGGGTGGGGTTTTGTTGTGTGCTGTTTCATTGCCTTTATTTTTTTTCTCCCTGTTGCTCTCCTGGGACACACACACATTTTCTTTTTGTTTATTTCTGTTTTGTCTCGCAGGTAGTGCCATTAGCCAGTGTGATTGTAAAGGAAACAATGACTGATGAGGATGTGCTGAATTGTCAAAAAACAATATACAATTTGGTAGACATGGAGAGGAAGAACGATCCACTGCCAATTTCAACAGTTGGTACCAGAGGAAAGGGGCCAAAAAGGTTACATGCATATCTCTCTTTGTTGATTCTGGACTATTTACAGAAATACTCTGTTGGCATTGTTTTCATACCAGATTTTTAAAATACAGCTAAAAGTAGTACATAGTGAACTAAACACTGTATTGCACATCCCAAATGCTGTGAGTGCTTCACCTGTATCATTTAGGGGCTATAACAGTACTGATACTGTTTTATATTAGGGACAAAACCTCTACAATTTTATTATCTTAAGAATTTAAATGTGTTAAAAAAGATGAAATCAAAGATAGTTATCAGCAAAGGTAAGAAATTAATACAATATGGACAGATAAAGTGGAAGAATTTCAAATTAATAAAAAGGAAAACTTAAGTATATTATAAATGAATGGTGCATTAAAATTGGGATATATTAGAATCCTTATGGAACAGTTATGTAAAATATTTCTTTAAAATAAGCATGGAATATTCTGATCCCTCAATCACTGGGATGTGTTCTTTGTATTTCCAAGAATGGACTGAAAAGAAATTCAGCTCCTGATTTGCCTACATGACTGGGAGTTATTGACAATAGTGTCGTGCAATTCTTTCTTATTTTTTTAAACCCAAATAATGTAATAATTAATTTGCATGTCAGTACATGAGTGGCCCACTGACGTTGCATTGTTAGCAAACACCTGAGAGGTTTCACAAGTGCCAACAATATGATTTCAATGGACATAATCCACTTCAATTTAAATTCTACTCTGGGCGTTAACTGGGAAGTGTTGATGTGGTTCAAGCACAGAGTAATCCCAGGTGGAGAAACCTGCAGTACAGGAGGACAGATCATCTCTTGGGAGTTATTTTTGGTTTGGGGGTTCTGTGTTCTTAAGGTCTGCATTCATCCAGTCAGTAGTGTAATGGTGGTGGTGATCCTCAGTGTGGTGTTTTTCCTGGCCCTTCAGGGATGAGCAGTACCGCATCATGTGGAACGAGCTGGAGACGCTGGTGCGAGCGCACATCAACAACTCTGACAAACACCAGCGAGTCCTGGAGTGCCTCATGGCCTGCAGGAGCAAACCCCCCGAGGAGGAGGAGCGCAAGAAACGGGGCAGAAAGAGAGAAGACAAAGAGGACAAGTCAGAGAAGTTGGGCAAAGACTATGAATCAGATAAGCCATGGCAGGAGTCAGAGAGGTACATTTTCTAAAGTGAAATCAAACTGTAGCATAGCTGTTGTTCTTAGCTGACCTCTTAGCCAGATGTTTTAGCTTGAGGAGTTCCTGCTGTTGGATTCTACCACACCACCGTTTTGATATTAAACTGTTTTATGGAAACCTAAAGCATGGCTGAAAACGTGGGACAAACAGTTGTTTTCTTTTATCAAGCTGTAGATAGTTCAGTGTTCAGGTTGATTAAACAACCCAGCTTGATTTGGCTCTTCTCTTCAGCTGAGCATCAGGATTATTGTCCATTTACCTCCTGTGTGCAATTCATGTTGTTACTGTAGCTTGTCTTAGTGGCAAGCACCTGTCAGTCTGTTCTGTATTCCTTCTTTGAAATTACTTTCTACAGAGATCCAAAAAACTCATGGTAATAAGCTCAATTTGCATGTGTTCTGTGCATGCAGGGATCATTTAGGATGGCAGGGCCTTTTCATCTACCCTGCTGTCACCATGCTGATGACATTCCATGCCTTCCTGTGAATGATCATTCCTACAACTTTGCTTTCACACATGGAACAGAAATGGGGACTGAGATAAAAGGAGTTTGGTGTGAATTGGTCTGAATTCACCTAGAAAAGATAATAGGAAATTGTATTGTATTTCTCTGTGTATTTATTTTAATTTAGTCTTTCCTTCAAAATTCAGACATCAATTGTCTCAACAACTGAAGTGAAACTGTATTAAGAACCTTTCCTATATGTAATGCTTTATACAGGGGATTATTTGGCTACATTTCCCTATTGTTTGTCACCCACTCCAAGGGGTCAAAAGAAATTTTCTTATGGTAGGGGTCCTGTATAATTTTGAGGAGTACAGAAAGCTATCAAGACTTACGTCCTGCTCAAGCAGATTTTTCCTCACCCTTTTCCTTCCCTCTGAAAAAGGTTAAAAGGTCTTTTGGATCGGGAGAAAGAAGAACTGGCAGAAGCTGAAGTTATCAAAGACTCCCCTGATTCTCCTGAGCCCCCCAACAAAAAGCCTCTCATTACGATGGATGAAATGCCTACAGTTGAAAAGGCAAAAGGTAAACCAGAACAATTGCAACAGATTATTTCTTATAAAGGTAGATGTTGTTGCATCAGTCTGTGTTTTCTAAAGTAATGAGGTGAATCATTTTGGAGTTAAAGCTAAGTCAGTGAAGATCATGTTTAATTGAATGCTAAATGTTGAGAAATTCTTGGAAAACATATTAACCTCAGCAGGTCTGTGAAAAAAGGGAGATACCAAGACACTGTGTGAGTCTGCTGATCGACTCTTGGGTTGACAGGGGGTTGGCCAAGTTCCTGCTGGTTCTGTCTGACCTACTGCATGTGAGAAATGCTGTTTGAGGGCAGGTATCAGAAATCAATCTCCTGCTAATAAATAATCAACTTGCCTAAGCAGTGCAGTTGTCAGAATGGACAGTTCTCACTCTTCGTTGGTGTGAATTATTTTCTGTCACAGTGGCTGAGCTGATGCTGAGGTTCTGCATTTAAAGCAGAGTCCATCTCATGTGCAGCAACTCCTCAGCCATTATCACTTTGCATATTTTATATTCAGTTAGCCCCTGTAGTAAGTTTGTTTAATTTAGCTGTTTTAACATGTTGAATTACCATAATCTGTAATTTCCTTTAAGATATTATAATGATGTAATGTTAATTCAAAATTTTCATCGCTTAGACTCTTTTTACTTAAAATTTTAGGGCCAATGTCCTTACTGTCTTTATGGAGCAACAGAATTAATACTGCCAACTCTAGGAAACACCAGGAATTTATTGGCCGGTTGAACTCTGTCAACAACAAAGCTGAGCTGTATCAACATCTGAAAGAAGAAAATGGGTTTGTATCAGGAAATCATCACTACCCATATCTTGGTATCAGTCAGTGTGGAGTTTACAGCATTAGATACTCCTTTGATGATTAAAATTTCTGAATACATTCCTTTGCTTCTCAGTATTGATGGAGAGCCACAGCAGTGTTTGGTTTTCTGTTTGCATCTGTGCTGAGTGAGACTGACTGCTGAGAGCTGGGCTTCCCTGGGCCTCAGGGATTGCCTCTGCAGCAAAATTCTTATTAAACTTCAGGAGTTTAAATAGTAGCTGAGACTTTCTGCTTGTTTCAGCTTCCAAAGGAATGGCTGATACAGAAATATTGTTGGTAATAAAGTGGTTGACTCTTGGGCTGTGCTGTAATGGAGTTGACAGTAGTCCATGTTCTACAAAAAATACTGGAAAACCAAACCAGCCTTCTCTGAAGGAAATCAAATGATGGTAGACAATGATCAGTGTAAGAGGGGTGAAAATGAAGTCCTTAGAAAAAAATGGCCAAAGCTCAAGTTTTCAAAATGGATTCTCCAGTCACATGAATATTCTCCAGTCACAGAAATATTTTCTATTTTGGTGAGGTTGATAGTGGATGGTTTTTCACAGCTGAAATGTATCTCTGCAGAAACCTTTCCTTTATGTACTGACTGCTGCTTAAAGAAGTATTAAGAGGAGATAAGATTGCATATGTTGAGGTAGGGAGAAACAGGACAGTTAGTGAAGTAAAAAATATTTATGAAAGCATTTAAATCTGATTTTTTTAAACTATTGATTGTTCTTCCAGTAACAAGCCTTACCACTTGTTGTCTTGCCTTTCAGAATGGAAACAACAGAAAATGGAAAAGCAGGCCGGCAATGAAGATTAATTCTGTTTCTTGGGACAAAACGCAAAAATATTTAATGCTGGAATTGCTCTTGGTACTGTTTCAATACAATTGTATAGCTGTGGTTTGATTGGTTTTTACATTTTTCTAGTCCTATTTTTGCTATGAAGTATGAAACCTGCATATCACGTTAAACCAGCTGTGTGCAAATAGGAGCTGTCCTGAAGCGTTTTCCAGTTGTGCTTTAGGATGAAGAAAACCTCTGCTGCCATGGAGTAAATCAAGTAATCAAAAATGTTAGTCACCTTAAAGTCCTTGCCCAGAAGTATTGGATACTATTTCAAAATCAGTGATGACTGTCTTAAAAAAAAATTGAAGTAATTTACAGTAAGCTGATAACATCCTTAATTTTGGTCCATGAACACCTTTTATTTATATGAGGATTCCTCAGGAGTTCAGAATTATGGAAAAGACCGCACACTGAGTACCCAGACACTGAGCTGAGAAAGTGCCAGTCTTGGTTTTCATCTGAGGGGTGGGAGGGTGAGGGGTTTTACAGATAGAAATTGTTGGTTTAAAGACTTTTAAGAAATGAAATGGAAATGGTCTTTAGAAAGCAAAGCCTTTCAAGTTGTTGTGTTGGAGTTAAGGCTTTGTAAGCAAAAGTACAATAAAATTTTTTGCTAATAATTATATTATTGATGAAGTGTGTTCTGTAAGATACTTGTGGTTGCATGTCTGAGAGCCTGAGTTGGAATGGCTGTGAATGAAAAGGTAGGTGATCCGTCTTCAGTTTCTTTGAGTAGAGCCTCTTTCACTGGGGACTAGAATTCTGAACTGGGAAAACTCAGCCAATGTCTGTGATCTGACCCCTTGCCGGGTTTTGCGTTGTCTTCCACATGGGCTAAGGAAAGATGAATTCCTGAGCACTCCAAGTGTGTCAGCCTTCTGGTCTGCACCTGGCTTCTATAAGCAACTGAAGGGCTCACAGATTGGATATCTTATAGTTGGTTTGAGACACATCTTCGAGATTTTCTAAAACTAAATCAGTATTTTTATATTCACCTGCAGCTTTAAATACCATGGTTTGTGATGTATAGATCTGAACACAAATATTCTTCGCTGAACATTTGTGACTGAATCCTTTTTTCAGTTTTGCTGAACTACCATGAATAATTTCAAGGTGATTATGCAGCCACTTTGATGCAGGTGTGTTTTCTGTTAAATGATTTCAAAAGAGTGATTAAATAGTACTTGCATGGTAATAATTTCTATCATATTGTAAAATATTTGTAGCTTTTATAGAGGCAACGTGTAACTCTTGGAGATCCTAGTGTGAAAAAAGACTTACTGCTTTAATTTTTACTACTTCATTGAAAACAGAATGTCCTGCATCACCACATCTCTTGATACCCTAGCTGAAATGTTCTGATGGAGAAAACTGCCACAAGATTATTGCTTCTCATAACTTACTGGGTTATTTTAATGAGATTTTACTGCATATCTGGATGTTTCTCTTGTTTCCTAGAGGAATGTTGAAGTCTGGAAGCTGGGGAGCGTCTAAATGTCAGCTCTGCAACTTGCTAGGCTGGAGAGATACAGCTGAAAAGCTCATCCTGTGCCTTGGGAATTGTGTGGTGCATCTCCTCATGTGCCATTAATATTCAGCTGCACTCCTTGAAAGTATGCACAGGAATTAAATACTTGATTAGAGAAAGAGAAATTTGATAGCACCTGCTATTAAAATGTGTATTTGTTTAGCTTGTTTACTAACTCCATTCTCCACATTTGGAGCATCTGCCAGGTCAGACTGGTTGGTGATTAAATGAGCAGGGCTGGTGACTGTGAGTCTGTATTTCGTGTACCTGAAGAGTCTCACAGGAACTCAAGAGGCTGCAAGGGCTGATCTTTGCACTTCTGGAAAGGCCAATTCCATACTCCCCTCCTGCCCTGCATAGTGGCACTGGTGCTGCTTTGCTCCTATTTCACTCACTGCTTTCAGGTTTAGGGAAGGTTTAGTCAGTTCTAAAAAGAGTTTACAGATTAAAATTGGAAGTTATGGATTAAGTAGCTTGATCTGTAATTGATTGCAAAATGCAGTTCATAATTAAATTATGGATTGCATTTTGTATATGATAATCTATTAAACTGGAAGGATTTCAAAATGTTTAAAAAGTCCTTATAAATTCTTTTGCAGAACTTTAGGAGTTCTCTGCTAGAACTGTCCCAGGTGGAAGCAGACAAGAGACAGTTTTACTGTAAAGAAGGCAAGACTGGAACTTTAAAATATATTTTTAAAGATACATTGCACCAAATTACCTAACAGGAGGAGTTCAGTAGCTACTATTGCCTTTAGAAATGCTACATATGATGTATTTATAGAAATACTTTAAAAGATTTTGAAAGATTGTCTCTGTCCTTTCAATGTCAGGCATTTTTTAAAGCTCTAAAATTCCCAGATGGCCTAGACTCCAGGACTGTAGCACCTCTGAATTTCAATGGAACCATAATGGTTTTTGGTGATCCTTCTGTGACAGTTCTGCCTCTTCTATGTAAAATATGTATTTATGAGTCAGGGAGACATAACGGAGTGAGATTGGCCCAGCACTGGCTGTGTCCCCTCATTCTTACCAACATCAGCTTGATGTGTATTTTCTTGTTCTGACTTTCGCAGGGTTGTAATTCTACCCCTTCATCAGGAGATCCCTTTGCCTGCTTCACTTGGGTTCTGCTTTTGCCACTGCCTCTTTGTCAGGTCTGGGTCAAATATATTCTATTCTAAATTGAAACATGGTGAAAATCACTAACTGCCTGTTTATGTTGGGTTTTTTTTTCTGGGTGTTAAGGATAGCACTTGGTAATGCAATTTGTCTTTTTGTAGATTTGCTCTTAATGCCATTTAAAAGTTTTTAAAACTTAAGCCTCTGGATGTTGCCCTGGCCATGGCAGGTGGTCAGAGCCTCTGCATAGAGGGGAGGGAGTTGGTATTTTGGTGGCTGGAAGGGTGGTGTGATGTGAGGGATGGGCCTGGGACGCTGCCAGTGGGAGGGAAGTGGTCCTGAGGGTGGGATCCATAATGGAGGTGAAAGTGCAGCCCTGCACTCGTGTACAGGGGCTTTGTGAGGTCTCAGGGTGTCCAGTTCCACATCAGCGTGGCTCAGCTGGGCGTTTGTCTGACCCAGCACAAGCTGTGCTCCAGGAATCCTCCTGGGACACCTGCAAAGCCAGCAGACCACTACTGCCAGCACCAGGCCAGCAGTGGCACAAACACTGCTCAGCAAGGCATGGGGGCTCCTCCTCACCATGGAGTCGTTCTCAGTGTGGAGCGCCGGCCCGGTGCTGCTGCAAGGCCCGGGGACCGGCTTGATGCTGGCTGGGCAGTCCTCACTGTAGGAAATGCTGAAGGTCACATCGATTCTGTACTCTGGCAGCATTGCTTGGACAAACTGTGGGCTCACAGAGCCAGCTGGCACCCTCAGTTTCTCCAGTGCCTGCTGGATTTCATCTTTCCTGCACCAGCTGGAAGAGGTGTTGGCGCTTGCACACAGCGAGCTGTTGTACCAGGAGATGAGCGTGGAGCCGGGCTGGAGAGCTGTCAGCGCCATGTCTTTGGGGCTGCTGGAGTTCAGGAAGGAGGAGAGCTTCTCCAGGAACAAACCCACCCTTTTCCTTTCCCTCAGGAAAGAGGAGAAGCTGTTCTTGGTCCGCACGGTGAAATGGTGGCAGGGTGGCTGGGGGGGCTTCAGGAGCTCGATGGTGAAGGATTGCCAGGCTGTCAGAGCGCCGGAATCCGTGGCAGACAGCACAAACTGCTGTGGGGAATGCTGGAAGTCCATCTCTAGGGGATAGCCGTGCATGGCCTGCTGGGAGGTGTTAAACTGCAGCCAGCTCTCGGATCCCCACGGAGAGCCGTCAGCTGGGAGGATTTGTAGGGATAACTGAGTGGAGTTGCCATCTTCTTTGTCATAAAATGTGTTGGCAGGTACAGGGACAAAGAAGAGGCAGCCGATGGTTGCTGTCAGGAATTGAATTGAATGAACAACCTTGGGAGAAGTGTTTGCTTGTCCTTTAGAGAGGAAGGAGAAAAGGGGGGAAAATAATTAGGAGGAAAAATTTGCCATCTCTTGCTGAGTGATGGCAAAGAAATCTTGTCAGCCTCAGGATTGTGGAGTGTGTTGAAACTGAAACTTTTAACAGTAAAGTCTTGTCCTTGATCACATCTTAACCTCATTTGTTAAGCATATTTAGATATCTGTTTATTTAAACAGCTGTACATATCCTTAACACTGTTTTGTCTAGTCCAAAATATTAGTCAAGTCTTGTATAGTCCCTTCCCAAACAATTACATCTAATCCTAGTAACTTTTACACAGAAATAACACAACATGATATAGTTTCATCTTCTATTTCCAACATTAATCATGGATTTTTTTGGGGGGGATTTTATGAGAGTATGGATGCTTGGGATGGGATTACTGTGAGTGCCTCACGTCTGCCTGCTTTGAAGAGTTCCAGAGAATTTGAGAGCAAACACCAGGTAAGCTGGAGAATGATGAAGTGTGGGGGCAAATTTGAAAGGAAATCTCCTCTCTGTGACTGTCAGGTGAAATTCGCTACCAGGCTCAAAGAGGGAAGGATCACAACACGGGATTCCTGCAGCTTGTGGCAAAAATGGTCCTCTGTTCCTGCCATATCTGGATCTTCTGTACTTGTGCTTTCTACACTTTATGGTGAGGACTAGTAAAGTCATGCCATTATTATCCCCTCCTTGTATATTACTTCATGTAAATATTAGGGAGGGCTGAATTCAGGACATGAATATTTTGATTGTGATAGTCTGAGGACTGCATGGGTTCTAGTACAGGAAGCCAGAGACACCTTGCAGGACGGATGAAAAGGTGATGGCACCTGTGTTCAGAAAGAAGAACAGAAAAGTAAACTTGTTTTTACCTTGGGTAACAGGCTGCAGCTCTTGTGAAGCAGAAAATGGAGGAAGAATCCATTCACTTTCCACAAACTGTACTCTTTCAGAGGGAAACAGCTGAGTGCTTGGCTCCAGGTGTGATGGCAGCAGTGTCTCACCCACCTCTGTGAAAGTGAGATCATTACAGTTTAAGGTGAAAGACCATTTAGATCTATGTAAAAGGAATCTTATGTCAATAATGTGTTACAGGTTTGGGAATAGTATTTGAATACTTTTATGGCATGTGGTTGAAGACTTTTGCCCGTTTCTGTCAGCACAGGAGGGACCATGGGAAGCAGGCTGGAGTTCAACCTCCCCTTTAAAAATGAGGGAATGGAAGTGCTTCTATCTCAGAAGAATAAAGTTGTTGGGTTTTTTTTAATATTTCTACATAGCATGTGCTTGGAAGAGTGCTAGTAACCGAAATGTGTGAGGGCTGTATTGTCCATCTGAGGGCTTTGACAGATCACAGAATCACAGAATGGCCTGGGTTGAAAGGGACCTCAAAGATCATCCAGGTGCAATCCTCTGCCACGGGCTGGGACACCTTCCACTAGGTCAGGTTGCTCAGAGCCCTATCCAGCCTGGCCCTAAACACTGCCAGGGATTCAGGGGCAGCCCCAGCTGCTCTGGGCACCCTGTGCCAGGCCTCCCCACCTTCACAGGGAAGAACTTCATAATATCCAATCTAAACCTGCTTTCTCTCAGTTTGAAGCCATTCCACCTTGTTCTGTCATACCCCACATGGTTTATCCCAATGATGCCTGCTGGGACACCTGATTGCAAACCTAAATACCTCAGACTGCAGTCTGTGTACAGGCTTTGGGTACAGACTTAATGTAGGTCCAATAAAGTTTTGCAAAGTTAGCTCTGAAAGGCATTAACAAGGCTCTGAATTCTGCACTTTGTAACAGTTTAAAATATATCATGTGTACATTTTTACAGATTTGATGTAAGGCATAATCCTACAAATTTACCCAACTGGCACTACAAACAAACCATCTCTATTGCCTAGTATACACTTAAGCCTGAGTCACAGATTCAGGCAGGTGGAAGAGAAGGCAGACTAAAAAGTGTGTCTGGCCTAATTCTTTACTCCAAAGGATACTCAACTGCTTCTGTGTCACTTTTGATAAATATTTATTGTTCAGTTCTTAAAAACCCTCCACAATGTTCTTCAATCTTCTTTTCTAATGTTTTATTATCCTTACTGTGAGAAAGTTTATCTAATGTCTAACTTAAATCATCTTAACTGCACTTGAAGGTCATTAGTGCTGTGTTAGTTCCCAGGGGATTCTGAGAATGTATCTTTCATCTTTTAAGCAAAATATTTTACAAACCCATGTATTTTCTCAGTCTTCTAGACAAATTATTTTAGTTTGACATGTTTTCTAGACCTCTGACCATCCTTGTATTCCTTTGGAGCTTTTTTAAGGGCGCGCATCTTTCCTTAGATAGGATGGTCAAAGCTGGGCCTGATCATTCAGCTGCGCTGTTATCTTCTCCCAGCTAAGCAAAAAAATTGCATTCCCTTATTGGTAAGACTGCTGCTGGCACATGCCTAATGCAGGGAAGTTGTGCTTTTGCACAAAAAACTGTATAGAACTATTCTGTCAGGAAAGAGGACAAAAGGAAAGTCAAACCTTAAACATACCTGGTATGCTGCTGGGCAGGTGAGAAGTGGCATTAAATAAAGTCAGCAGAGGTGCTTCTACAGCATCTGGCTTGATGCCTGAAGTGTTGTGTGACTCCAAGGTAGGCTCAGTGACACTTGGCAAAATCCCACTGGTTCCCAGATCTTTGTGTGTAGGCAATTCCTCTGTGCCACTGGGTAAAATCCTCGTGGGCTGTGGCTCTGTTCTGAGCATGCTGCTGCTGTAAGGAGGAGGGAATGTTGGTCTGGATAACCTGGACATGTGAAAGGCAGGAAAGTCTTCTGGCACAGTAAGAACTGGAGTGGTGTCAGGGTGGGACAGAGTGATCAGACTTGGCTCAAGAGGTGCTTCAGCTTTACCAGGGACAGTGCTGGTTAATGTGTGAGGAAAGCTGGCTGAGGCTTCAGCACTGAAAATCAATTTGGAATAGAGGGTCTCTGCTTCTCTCTGGGCCACAGAAGAAGCTGTGCTTTTCCCTCCAGCAAATGAAAAGCCGCTGGGCTGTGGGATAGTCATAGAAGGTTTAGACTGAGGTTCACAGCCATTAGTGAACAATTGGCGCAGACTGCTGCTTGCTAGGACAGCTGGGAATGTGGCCTTGATGGGAGATGTGAAGCCAGACAAAGCTGTGGCCCTTACTGAAGCTTCTTGGACTACTGAAGGGAGTATGTCCAGTACTGATGCTTCTGGAGAGAGGGATGCATCAGAAAGCTTTTCAGGTTCTAGAAAGTGGCTTTTTACCTCGTTGCTGTAATCTGCCGCTTCTGGCACTTCTGACATTGCTCCAGGCAAAAATGGGTGTAATTCTGTCTTGGGAGAAAATGCCACTGCTGAGCTGTGAGACCACTCCTGAGGAGTGTTTATCACCCATGGCCTGGAAAGCTGCTCTGTGCCTGAAGTGATGTCCTGTAGGACATGGTGTGTGGGTATTTCTGATTTAATGGAAAGGAAATAGGAGTCAGCCTCAGGCACGTGAGGCTCTGACAGCAAGGATGTACCAGAAACTCCAGCAGGCAGCACTCCTAGTTCAGAGAAGAGAAGCCTTGTTTCAGTCATCAGTGAAGGTGAAAGATCTGGGTAATGAGAGTCTGCAAACATAATGGATACTGTGGGCTTAGCTGGTATGTCCTGTGCTGAGTCCATTCCTGAGGTGACCAAGCTTTCTTGACTGGCAAGGTGGATATTATTCTGCATCTTGTAACTTGCCATCGTTATACTTTCTTCACAGAAAGTTGATAAACTCTGAGTAGCTCTGAGTGATAGCACAAGTGGTGTGAGTAACTGGCTTGGCACAGGAAAGAACAAAGGCCTGGAAGCCTCTCCTGCAGCTGGTCTCTGGGTAATTCTAGTTGGTTTTAACGCAGGTGTTGGGGTGATCATTAACTGCCTGCGGTGTAGTCTTGGAGACTTTCTTTCATGCTCCCCTCTCCTGAGTATTCTCCAGCCTGCAATTTCATACCCCAGCAGCTGTGAGAGGTGATGTGAGTTCATGTTGTGCTGCAGGACCTGGATGAACTCAGGGAGCAGGGCAAAGGCTCCACAGGTGAGGGGCCAGGAGAGCCCCAGGTAGCTGCTGGCGGCCAGGTGGATGTGCGCAGTGTCCTCAGCCAGGACGAGCGAGCCCCCGGCCGCCGGGCCGGGATGCTGCAGCAGCGCCAGCAGGGAGCTGTCCAGGCGCAGGTACTCGGCCATCCTCCGCACCACCCACAGGCGCTCCCGAGCTCCCAGGGCTGCTGCTCCAGCGCAGAGGATGATTTCTGCACGGGTGATGGCAGCTTCCTTCCCACACCTGATATTGAAAGGCCAGAATTAGAGTGGTCAACAGTAGTTCTTCTTACCCCTCCCCATTTTTGTGAAGATCCCGGTTTGAATTTAGTCAATCATTACTCAAAATTTTACCTCTTAATCCAAAACTTCCTTCTCCTTGAATATATGTGTCACAGACATCTTTTATGAAAAATCCTTTCCTTAGGGTTTTTCCTCCTGAGAAGCTGAGAGGCCTCAGGAACAAAATGTAAACAATGATTATCTGCTGCTGTGGAATGCAACAGGTGGATCTGTGATTGGTCTCATGTGGTGGTTTCTAATTAATGGCCAATCACAGTGAGCTAGTTCAGAGAGAGAGTCTGAGCCGCAAGCCTTTGTTATCATTCTTTCTTTTTTCTATTCTTAGCTAGCCTTCTGATAAAATCCTTTCTTCTATTCTTTTAGTATAGTTTTAATATAATATATATCATAAAATAATAAATCAAGCCTTCTGAAACATGGAGTCAGATCCTCGTCTCTTCCCTCATCCTAAGACCCCTGTGAACACGGTCACATATATGAATGCTTCCCATCCCACTAACTTCACTGGTTGCCAAGTTTGATCCTACTGCTTGTGCAGAACACAGCAGCATGGGCTGAATTTCCAAACACTGTCCTCCTTATCGAAGTAATTCACTTCAGAGATTTTCCCAGTCTGTTACACATCAAATGTAGGTACTTTCACTAAGAAAGTACCATCAGCAGTAACAAACAGTGTCTTGTGGAGGAAATTTGGAGCCTCACTGGGAGCCTGCCTCTCTCCCTGCTCACAGAAGAATTAGGAACTGGAGCAGGGAGGCTGGATGCCCCCTGCACAATGGAGAATTGTGTCCCTGTGCTGCTGGGCTTGCAGCCTTCATGCCCGTGTTTGCTGTGCACTGTTGCTCTGGGACAATAAAGCCTCCTGCCTTTATATTCAACATGTGCTTGTTCAGTATTTTGTGGGGTTTTGTTTTTGTTCCTTGATGTCACATTTCCACATCAGGAAAAAACCCACCCTGTGTCAATTAGGGAGCACCCATGTCTTTTCCTTAAAAACAGTTTTTCCCTCCCCTCACTGACTAGAGCAGAAGCCATGGAGGCCAGCAGTACTCACTGGTAGCTGTTTGGCATGTGCTCCAAGTTCTGCATCTCCAAGGATAAGCTGCTGTCCTGCACGTGGATGGTGAAATTTCCAGCAGCCCTCAGTGCTTCCTGGGCAGGCAGCCCCCCAGAGGCAGCAAGGCTGAGCAGGTACACTCCTCCCTCCCCTGCCATCGGCAGCCCTTGCAGTGTGTTTGCTTCAGGGTTGAATTCCAACCACTTTGGCAAATCTGCACCACTGGCTAAAGAGACCTTCTCCATAAGAGGATGGCAGAGAAACAGAATTAGTGATAGGAAATGGTGTTGCTACTCCAGTTTTACATACTGTAAGCTCTAGCTGGACAAAAGTTCAGAAACAGACACAACTGATCCATTAAAAAATCTTAGAAACCATAGTACCTCGGCTTTTCAAGTAGTGCTTGTTTGGGGTTTTTTTTTAGCATAATGGCAACATTTTTTGTCCATTTCCAAGACCCTGCATTCTTTAGACTGGTTGATAAACCACTGGTGTATGCAGGTTGTTTATTTGCTTAGTAGGGAACTGCTGGTTGGCAGTGAATAATGGTGAGATTTTTGCTATCAGTCCTACCTGTTTCTAATACATCTGAGGCACTTTCTGGAAGTAGATTTTTAGTGAGTTCATTTTAAACATAGAGTGAATGTCTTTGCTGCAGGATTGCACCAGGAGAGGTATTGAATAGCATTACCTTGTACTGAGTTATCATTCCCTGAAAGGCAAACGCTGGCACTGGATAATAGAATATTTTTCCCATGAGGGCAGTTGCATCTGGGATTATTCCTTGCAGGCTCTTTGTTTTTTCCCATCTGTGATTCAATCCCTTGGCATCCTCAGCAGGGGAGCTCACACAGACGGACAGCAATGCAAAGAGAAGAGGGAGCCCTGGGAGCACAGGGGACCCCGAGGCAGGAGGGCTGTGCTGGGTGTGCCCTGGGTCCTTGCAGGCATCTTCCATCCTCCTCCAGCGCCGCTACCAGCCGGGTGCTGCTACTGGAGCTGTAGGGGAGAGAAAAACCCAAACCCGCGGGCCCGTGCTCATCAGAGCAGCCAGCTCCATCTCCCAGGCAAGCAGAACACTGCCAAACCTCTGAGGCTCCTCATTGCATTGGTTAAAGCCCTGCAGGTCTCCTTGGGTCACAGTGACATTTGGGCAGGGCTCTGGGCTTTCAGAAGCCTCAGTACTCACCACTGCTGCTCTGTTCAGATGAAGGATTTCCACAGGCAAACAACAGGTAGCACGAAGCTGGTTCATGATGCTTTTGACCCAGTTGCCTTCAGTCTTACTGTTGCTCCCATCTCTGTTTCTGTTGTGATAAAAGCCCACTCAGAGGTGAAATGCTACACCAGGGCCTCATCAGGGGAGCCTCCAGCATATGGCAGAGGACAGAGGCAGCTGAGCAGCGCAGTAACCTGACCTGCTGGGATTTTGTGGTGTAGTGGTACCAAAGGGAAAGGTGACTATGGTATTGATCATGGGGACAAAGGCAGGCTGAGACTCCCTGCCCTTTCCTCTGCAGCATCAAGGGCTGGAATTCGATTTGCTACATTTGGTGCTGCTTCTTCAAGTGAGGATAAAAGCAGAAATAAGGTCTCTCATACACCTGTGAGTGGCTTCCAGCTTTTAGATGAGCAGTGCATACAATATGCTTGGTCTGTCATGCTTAGGACAGCTTTATTTAAAAGCATACAAAAAGAAAATAACATTTACTAGCTCAAATGATAGAACTGAGAAAGCATGGATGATGTTTTGGAGCCAGATGACTGCAGCAGCAGGGCAGGGCAGGGAGTGCTCCTTTCTTGGTACAGCTCTGACATCAGGATGGCTTGAAAACCACAGCCTGCTTTGCTTTGACCCTACAAATTCAGTGGCCATTTATCAAGGAATCAGGTTATGCTCTGCTGGTTTTTAACAAGTATTTTCTTCCTTCTGTTTGTGGATGTGTTTGCAGTAGTTAACAAGCTTTCTGTCATGCTCCATTGTACAGATCCCTTCCATTTTAGCCACGAGTGGAGCATGCTTTGGATAGAGTAAAAGTGGTGATGCAAATTTTACATGAAGATAGAAATTGTGTGATATCTGCCAAAAGACAATGGTTTGCTAGAGTCTGCAGTGTGTTCCTATACTCTGGAAAAAACAGAAACCCACTTGCCTTGCTGCTAGGTGTGCAGTGCTTGATGTCATTGTCTGCTTTTGGCCAGAGATGAATCTTCATCCAGCAAGTCTGTTTTCCTTGCAACCATGATTGGCTCTGAATGAATCAAAAGTTTGTGCTCCTTTGATTATATTCAGCTGTGCTGAGGAACAAGTTGCTGCATTCACCTCTTCATTTTTCACTGTCAATGTCTCCCGCGTTTCTTTCTCCTGCAATCCACGAAAACAATGATAAGTCCCCATTCATCCCTTATTAAATAAGAGGGAATAGGTGGTGGGGCAGAAGTTCAAGTTGGAGATGAGGACTTTTATTTAGGGAATATCATTCTTATGCAAGGGAATGGGTGCTTGACAGCTGACTAATCCCTCCTGATGAATTTGCCTCCTGAGAGCTGAGTAAATATTGCCATGTAACCATGCATGAATCATCAGTGTGCACTGAAATCATAGGAATACTCTGAGATCCATTGGTTGCTGTGAGCTGACAGTAGTCCAAACCACCTCTGGAAGGACAACATCTGCCCAGTTCAGGGTTCCAAAGCCTATGGACACACCTTTGCTTCAGGTGAGGAAATGTCAGTGAGTGTTTCACCTGTTTGGGTCCTGTCCCTCCTTAGTAACATTTGTGCATTTGCTTTGACAGCAGCAGACATTGTGTATTTACTCTGTAGTGTCAGATGAGGCAGAATATTTTCACACTGCTTGCTGTTGTGATGTTCTGGGTGTAAACTCACTGAAATCTCACATGAATGTGCAAGGGTTTAAAATAATTAGATTTTAAAAATTTATCTGGAGTCTCCCTGTAATCCTCACTGTTGTATAATTACTGAGCTCATAATGAATTGTTCTTGCTAAATTGCAAGAGAGGCATGTGGCAGTCTGCTGGGTAAATGCCTTTTGATAAAAACAAAAATGAGAGAGTGGGAGAGAGACTCCTTCATAGAGGAGCACGTAGTAACAGGACTGGGGGAATGGCTTCAAGGTGCAGAAGGGTGGGTGTAGATTGGATATGAGGCAGAAATTGTTCCCTGTGAGGGTGCTGAGGCCCTGGCACAGGGTGCCCAGAGAAGCTGTGGTTGCCCCTGGATCCCTGGCAGTGTCCAAGGCCAGGCTGGATGGGGCTCTGAGCAACCTGGGATAGTGGAAGTTGTCCCTGCCATGGCAGGGGATTGGAACTGGGTGAACTTTAGGGTCCCTTCCAAGCCAGGGCATTTTATGATTCTCTGAAACTATCTCAAATATCACTCTCTGACTAAATAGAGGGAAACTTGGGAACAAATGTAGCTAATCTTTCCCACACAGAACGAAGAAATATCAAAAGTTTTATGGAATAGCTTCATTCTCAAGTGATTTCATTACCAGGGTGCAGAGATAAAGGTGGGCAACTGAATCGAACAGGATCTTTTTGGGGCACCTGTAAGTACTTGTAAAGACAAAAATAACTTGCTTATTTTGCTTCACTTCTAGCTTTGGACAATTTTTCCTACTAGTGTGTGCTGCATTTACACAAACATGATTCTGAAACCAGGGGAAGAAACACCCCTTAATCCTTATCTGAAACACCAAAGGACACAGCTGAAGGTGATACACTATCTTCTGCTTTCATTTTGGATGATCTTGTTAAATGGAAATTGTGACTGTCTTGTTTCCCTGTGCTGCCCTACGGCACTCTCTTGTCACTCCTTCCTAGAGGAAATGGGGAACAAATGTCCAATACTTCTCTGTCCATGTTTAGCAAGCCTGCTTGGCAGGGTTTGGGGTCTCCTGCAACATCCCAAATAGCCTAGAATGGTTCTGCTTTACAGCCTGTAACACAAAAGGAATGGTTTTTTTGATGATGTTGTTTTTTGTATCTATTAAATCCCCAGCACCTGGAGTCAAGTAATTGCTTGGCAATTTTAACTTCCTTTCAAGTGTCTTTGATATTCCAGCCCCCTTGTCTGCTGCAAGGGAAGCCTTGATCTTTTCCCGGTAGCCCCAGCAAGCCCAGCAAGCAGAAGGTGATTTCAGAGCAATATTTTGGTGGCCTGATTCATTACTTTTGCAATGCCTGAAGCTGGCAGTGCTGGCAGCCCTGGAAGCCATGTGTTGGTAACTTTCCAGGCAGTTTCAGAATGGTTTGTGTGGACATAACAGGAAGCCTGGTAGTAGCACATGTTCTGCTGAATTGTCCAGTATGAGTTTTTCACCTTTGACTTCCATTAAATTCCAGGAAAAGCCTCCTGTGTTGGAGTTGCCTAGAAACCTGTGGAGAAATGCCTGCAAACTGGCTGTTGGTGCATTGAGTCTCATGCAAAATGTGGGAGATGTTTTTGCTTGGGCTGTTGCAATTAAGACGTTGCCTGTTTCTGGAAGGCAGAATCCTGGAAACTGGGTGTTGGGAAAGACAGAAATTAATATGGTGGGAGAATGGAGCCTGAATGTTACAACTTGTGTGTCACAACCATGGCACTCCTGTGTTGCCAAATGTAAATGAATTAGAAAGTCAGGGGTTTGGTATCTGGGATAAGTGTCAGAAGAAGCGTTGAGTTTTTCAAAATAATAATGCGCCCCCTCCCCACCCCCAATTTTATAAATTTTAATCATGGTAGTGTCTTATCTTCAAGTGGCTGCCTTAGATTTTATTTCTTTTTCTCTTATTTTAAAACAAATGGGAGAAAGAGTGGAAAAGACAAAGGAACAACATCTGAGGGAAAGCTGCTTCTTAAACCTTGTCTTTACTTGCTTCTATTTCTCATTCTACTTAGCAGTGGGAAAGTATTTTCACTTCCCACCCCACTTCCCTCCCAAACCCTCATGTTTCCTCTGAGAAATTGTCTACGTGGGAAAGTTTTAAACATGAAAGTCAAGGGATGATTTTATACCAAGGTTAAATTTTGTTTTAACTACCCATGTGAACACTCTTGTTTTGCTACAAGCTTTTTTCCCTCCCAAATCATGGTTTTCTTTTCCTCTTTTAAGCTCAGTTTATGACACTGGAAACTGAGTAAACTGAGCTGGAAAAGGTTGTACTAAAAGGAGTCAGGGACTTACAGAGTTACAGCTACATATCTAGCAGATAAAGCTTTCCTGCTCAGACAAGCCCTCACTATTTCATCTTAGCTGTTTGTTGGGGTTTTTTTCCCTGGGGAGATCTAAAAAGTGAAAAGAAATAATTTACTTCAATGATTTCACTTTCCAAAGCACCATCTTTTTGTCTTCCATTTCAGCTTCTTTGAAAATGAGGAAAATGGGTTAAACTCAAAATGTCCTTTTTCGTTTCCCTAATGAAAGATCATCTTTTCACAAACTTTGAAATAATGTTAAATTTTGGCTTTTTCAAAGTCATTAGCTATTTAATCCCTTTCAAAGTTGTTAGTTATCTAATCCCTTTAAGGGAAAGATCACTAGGCTGGCCAGAATAAAGATGCTCTGTTGTAGGAAGGCTTTGTTTGTAACACTGTGCTCTGTGGGAAGGGAGATGGCAGAAGATGCTAGAGCTGCTCATAAAGCAGGGCTTTTGCCTGTACATCTGTTAAATTCATTGTGAGACCTGCAAACCTTCAAAACCTCATTAAAACTGCATCTCTCTCCAGCTGTTAATACCAACATGGGCTGTCACTTCAAAAGGGATTCTAGAAATCCTGTCAGCTGATACCACTCTGGGCTGTCCTTGATGGCAAAAAGAGCTAGTGGCTGAAGTTTTCTGGCAAAGTCTTCATTGTTGTTTTGTGGGTTTTTTTCTCCTTCTGCCATTTCTTAGTCAAATGGAGGAGTCTGAGCAGGGCTGAGATTTGCACAAACCCCAGGGCTGGTGTGCCAAGTTCCAGCCCCGTGTGATTTTTCAAAAGGTGGTGGGATATGTACCAAACAAGGATCAAAAGGTTTATAATGGCCAGGCTGACAGGACCTTTTTTATGGAGCCTGCTGCTGCTCCTGGGCCCAACCTTTGCATTCAGCCAGCATTGCTGCCTTCCCACAGCAGGCTCTCAAACCAGTTGCTGTAATAGCCCTAAAATGGTTCGTGTTTCACTCAATGGGCTCAGTTTCACCTGGCTGTCAGGTGATGTGACACTTTGGGACAGAGCTCCCTTCCCCTGGCACCAGCCCCAAATGTGGCTCACAGCTCTCTGCTCAACCCAGCACTGTCCCTCCACTAACACAGATGCTGCAGCCATTGCTCTGTCTTTGTGTGAGATGTTTTCTGTCTTCTCCACTGGAAAGAAGAAGAAAAAAATCACATTTCCATGTGATCAGCTGTGGATCTTCTCCTAGGGAGAGTGAACTCAGTCGTGCCTGGAAATGATGGGGAAGCTGCAGCATTGCCCAGCAGATGGGAGCTGGCTGGGTCTGGGTGTGCAGAACAGCTCCTTCCCCCTTGGGCACTTCCAGAAGTGCTGAAAACCGGGCAACTGAGATGTTCTCCCTCCTTCACATCTGCTTTTTTGTAAAGCCAGTCCTAAAGCTCTCTCCAAAAAGAAAATAACAGCTGACCCCCGGTGCCTTTCTGTGTGGCAGAAGCCGAGAGGCTGTTGACTGATGGGGGAAAGGAAGGAAATTTACAGCCAGTGCCCTCTCACCAATTTCTCCTCCCAGATGTTTTTCTTTCGATGTTTGTTTTACTTTGGCAATTGACTAAACAAATTGCTGTCTGAGTGGTGCAGCTGATGGAGTCTGGTTTCCTTCAGGTTTTTCTGCAGTTCCCTTTCTTCTGACTTAATGATCTCAGCTTCATTCTCTGCTATATTTTCCACGGGGAAGGGCAGCCAGGAGCTGAGCAGGGCTGCTTTTGGCTTTTCCCTCCCTCAGTGGGGACATGGTTTTGAATTTCTGTCCTTTAGCCAACTTCTAGTTCTCAAAAAAATCTTGACATAACATAATTTTCAAGGCATCCATAAGACCCCTCCCCCTGCAAATGCTCTAACTGGCTAATAATGGGATCAGGCATTTCTGGCTGGGGAGAGGATCAGGTTCTTGGAGGGGACAGGCTGCAATTGCACCAGCTTTGTTTCCTCATGGCACTGAGGTGGAAGTCAGTCCCTGGAAGCCTGTTTTGTAAAAAGGCCCCTTGTTTTCTGCATTCCTTGGAGCTGTCTGGGCGAGCTGCTCCTGCTATTGCTAAAAGCACTTGAGCAGAATAAAAATCCATATCCAGCAAAGCACTTGAGGTTGGGCTGCCTCAATTGTAAAGGGGTAACAAAAAGAGGGGAAGAAAGTATGGTATCACTTTAAAATAAAGGACTTTCTATGATAGCTAAAGTAGTGTTTATGTTCACTCTTGACTTGACAATGTTTACAGCTTCCTTTCCAAGGGTTGCCCTGAATTATGAGTGGGATTCAGTTTCTGCTTCTATTTTTTTTTCAGTTTCTGCCAATTGTCCTTTTGTAGGTGAAGTTGAGTGCTGCAGAGAAAACCACAGCTCAGGGAAAGTGTTGTCCTGTGTGTGAAAGCAACGACTGGGGCCTCCACAGAGAGGCAGCTGTGACTCTGCTTTCATCTCTTTCAGGAATTATATAATTTATCAGTGATGAAGACAGATTTTTGATAGAGGATTGAAAGTAATCCCTAAATATTTAATATGTGAGCATTAAAGACAACCAATTTGTCAGATTTTAGAGTGGGTTGAGACTTGCTCCAAGGCCGTGGTAAATGTGTGCATGACTCATGTTGAGGTGCTCCAGGGTTTTTATGGAGGCTTATCAGTATAATAGGGAGAAAAAAAGGGGTGGAAAGGCAGCTCTTGAGATTTTGAGTGCATTTAACAGAGGGAAAGTGCAGGAGCTATAAATTGTGCTGAACTTGGGGGATGGAGAAAACTAGATCCATTTAGTTTATATAGATGCCCTGTGCCTGAAATGAAATTAAACCATGCAAAAAGCCTTGAGCTGAGCTTTGTAGCTGCTCTTATAAAACACAGCAGAGGTTTTTGTGTTTTCACAGCCAGGCCTCAACAGGTTTTGGTGCTGTAATAAGGCATTTGATAAACTAGCTAAGTTTTTAGGAAAAGTTCAAGCTCTTTCCTTGCAGTCCTTCAGAGCTTCTGCAAACTAAATTAAAGTCCTAGCTCTGGATCTAGAAACCTTACTTCAGTCACTTATTTCTGCAAATATTAGTCTGGCTATTTGCTTTTTAAATTTTTTTTCCAGGCTGTTGTGCCTGGATGCTTTTATTTGCATACATAATGCCTGTTCTTGCAACAGCCCCTGCTCTGGGAGTTGCCAGGGCAACACTTTGTCTGTTTCCTTTTGAAAGCAGGATGAGAGTGGCACCTCGACCTCCTGGCTGGGTGTTGGACCAGGAGCCAGCAGAGCTGGGCTCCATCCTGCCCTGGCTGATGGCATCTGCCTTTGCCTGAGGTGCCCTTGGCAGGAACCAGCAAAGCCTTTCAGTGGTTTCATTTATTTATTTATTATTTACTTGTTTGTGTGCCTGTTGTTGGGCAGCCACCCAGTCCCTGCCTAGCAACCTCTGGCATCCACAACATTTACTTAAAGGACTCTTCCCACGTCCAAGGGCTTTCCTCACACCTCGCTGTCCACCCCTGACCCCAAGTCCCCTTCCCAAATCCCAGAGGGACCCCGGGCCTCCCTGCTTTTCCCAAACTCCTCTGTAGCTCCTGCCATTTGCCTCTTGGTGTCTCCATTTCCCTTCTGACCCCAGGTTTGCCCTGCTGACTTGAGGAGTGGCTGTCACTGTGGCTTTGCCTCTGTTGATCTGTAATTGCCACCAAGCTGTTGGGCAAATGTTGACATTTTTCAGCATTACCAGCTGCTTGGAGAAAGGAATCTCAGGACGGTTCTTCTGTTACTGAAACTCACAAATGTTTTCTCTTTTTGTTTCTACCTACTTTCCTATTTCTCAAATATGCCTGTGCATGTCAAAACAGCGATGATCAGCTTGCATGAAATAAATTAGCTTAATACTGCTTGACATCACTATCTTTAGCTCATCCACCAAAAACACCTAAAGAGAAGGGCTGGTCTTGGTTTTGCTGGGATTTGCATTTTTTGTTGGTTTGTTTTTTGGGGTTTTGGTTGTTTTTTTTTTTTTTGGTGGTTGGTTGATTGATTCTTGTTTTTTAAAGGAGAAATGTTTTAAGCTCACCCTGCAGTGGCAGAGCAGGACTGGAGGCAGGTCTCCTGAGCTCCCTCTCATCCCACTCCTCAATGGATCAGCCTCTTTCACTGCTCTGGCTTTGAGAGAAGTTGGGGCTGTTTAGCTGGAAAAAAGAAGGTTATGTGGAGAGGTCACAGGACCTTCCAGGATCTGAAGGGACTCACAAGGGAGATGGAGAGGGACTCTGCATCAGGAGCTGGAAGGACAGGACAAGGAGTAATGGATCCAAATGGAAAGAGGGGGAATTTGGGCCAGATGTATGGAAGAAATTCTTCCCTGTGAGGGTGGTGAGGCCCTGTCAGATTGCCCAGAGAAGCTTCCTATCCCTGGAAGTGTCCAAGGCCCGGTTGGACAGTGGAAGATGTCCCTGCCCATGACAGGGTGGGGTGGAATTAGATGAGTTTTGAAGTCCCTTCCAACCCAGGCCATTCTGATGTTCTAAGCTGAGTCTGTGGGAGCAGGCTACTGAAAAAAGCCATTTATCTCCCAGCTCCGTTTCTGTATGCCTGCCAAGTGATAACTGGGGGGAAGAGGAGCCCAGCCCTCCCGATGCCCATTTGGTCCATGACTGACAGATTTATGATAGGCTGCAGTTTCCTCCGTTTGTCCGGCAGCGAGTGGCAGGGCCAGGCGATTGTGAGCCAGCCTTCCCCACAGAGAGTGCTTCCAGCTGGATCCAGGGCACAGGAAATGATCTAGCCAAAGCCTTTTGGTGACAATTAGCAGAATTCCTGCTGATAACTTTTTTTTTTGTCCTCTCCCTCAGAACGTTTTTACATCAAGCCCTAAGTGGCTGTGGAGAGGCTTTGGAGGTGGGTGGTTACAAATATTTGATGAGTGTGTCATGGATAAGGTTTATTTCTGCTGAAAGTATGATTATTTTTTTAATCTACACCTCCTTAGTATTTTACTCGATGACCAAAGCAACAAAAAAATTTATTTTTCTTCTGAGATGATCAAGTCCTAAAACCCAGCCCAGTTTGACCTCAAGAGAGAAAGAGTTATTGTAAAGTGCTTGTTTTGCCAAGAACAGCAAGGGGCTCGAGTCCTGGGGTCACCAAGGTAGTATCAACTTGGGAGAATATGCTTAAACTCCCTCCTCCCCCCAGTTTCTGTAATGCATTCCTGTGTGTGGCATCTCTCTTGAAAAGAGGGAAAAATAAATATTTATTTGTGGTTGCATAGGATTATCTGTGTCAAAGGAATGAAAATACTGGTGTGGGGTGTTCTCCTTCTGAAAGCTTTTAAGAGTTGCCTTGGATGGAATGTTTGAAACCAAACACTTTTCCTTAAAGCATCATGGTCTTCAGATCTGAGGTTTTGTTTTTTACCATGGGTGAAAAAACAGAATCTGAAATCCTTGGTATTCCTTGTTCTTGTAGAAAAGGAGAATAAAAATAATTTTTTTTTGAAGAGTTGATACACATGGGGATAAACCAGCTCTATTTTCAGTAGATAAATTACAGCTCAGAAAATTAAATTTAAAGTGAGATGAATATTTGTCCTTGGGAATTTGACACCTGTAAGCAAAAAACCCTTTGTTTTGAGAGCTTAAGGTGCTGCTGTAAGGCTTTGTGCTGGATTATGCTTGAAGACTTCTTTTCTCCAGCAACTTTTATTGCACTGGATTCTCCAAACTGGGGTTTACTAGAGAAGGGCAAAAGAGAGTGAAGCTGGTGTTGTAAGAGGGGTCAGGTTTTTCTGATGGGTTGTTCATGCTGTCAGGGGCTCTTGCAATGAAGTGCTACGTGGGAAAATGGCCTTTCCTTGCCTGAGCAGTGAGCAGAGCACAGGCAAGACTGCTTTTATCTGCTGTGCAGCTGGTTTGAATACTGACAGCTCGGACCTTTTGATCTGCCGCAGCCTGGCTGCTGGTTTTGCCTGTGCAGGAGCAAGCCCAGGAGCAGAGAGTGGAGAAGGAAAATTGCAGAGGATGGAAAACAGGCAAGTGATGAGACCATGGAAAATCCAGTAAGGAAGTGTAGGAAAAATGGACAGTCTGGAAGAGTCAAATCTTGCAGTGGTACAGGAGAAGCCACGTCCTCATCTGTACTTCTGTGACTTCTGTCCAGAGGCAGCTTGGGCTTCAGCTAGAAAACACTGCTTTCTTTGTAAGTATGCAGAGATTTCAGTAACACTAGGGAGCAAAACACCTTGTAAGAAGAAGCTAGTTTTTGAGCTTCAGAAACCATCTTGTAAGAATTCCCTCTGTGCTTTTGCAAAAGTTCCTGTGCTCCCGTTATCCCCCCTCACCTGTGTACAGGCAGGTGAAGAAGGGCTGGAGTCTTGCTTGTTTGGTTGACTGCATTTTTGGTTTTGAATGAAAGAGACTGTATAAATCTATCTGTGTCTCCTTGATATGCATTAGTGTGGGCTCCACAGCAGGCAGGGTGAGCACGCAAAAGACATGAGAAAAATCAAGAGGAAATCTCTACCTTGAATCCAGGCATGAAAGAAATTGTGCCCTGTGAGTGTGGTGAGGCCCTGGCACAGGGTGCCCAGAGCAGCTGGGGCTGCCCCTGGATCCCTGGTAGTGTCCAAGGCCAGGTTGAACAAGGCTCTGAGGAAGCTGGGATAGAGGAAGGTGTCCCTGGCCATGGCAAGGGGATGGAACTGGCTGATCTTTAAGATCCCTTCCCAACCTAAATTATTCTACGATTCCATAGAAATCCACTAGACCCAGCTGCTGCAGGGCAGGTACTGGGGACTGTAAACCTGTGCTACCTCAAAACCAGGGGCTCTGTGATCCCCTGGGGATAACTGGAGATGAAGCAGGTCTGCAAATGACTGTGTGCAGCAAGGTTGGTCCAGGCACTGCCCACAGGATGAAATGATGCTGAAAATGATGTGTCAGCTCACAGCTTTAAGAGAACCTGCTGGTGGGTGAGGGAAGGGCCGCTTCTGACTCAAGTCAGAAACCCCAATTCCCTCAATCCCCCGTTTGCAGCACTGGCTTTCAAGAACTCTGCTTATTGAGGGGCTGCTCTGTGATGGGTTAACCACACTGTTTTTTATTTTATTGCCTCTTTTTTAAAGGAGGCTGACAATGTCTTGTCCTCACTCTTGGCTTGGTGGAAGAAGGAAGCTGAAAGAAGGAGGTGATCTGGCAAAGCCAACAGCTGCTTGAAGCGCTCCAGGCCTGTCTCTGCACATCCTTGCTCCTGAATTCCTAGGGTTTCCAGAGCAGCTAGCCAGAATGCTGAAAAAGCTTTCCCTTTAATCTCTTGATCTCCACTGTGTTTTTGCCAGTGCAGGTAAAACAGAGGTGCACGCTCCACTACCGGTGTTTCCACCAGGGTAAACAGGAGAGTCTTGGTAATTACTGAGAACGATCTGGGCGAAACATCTTGTCTCTACAGCTGGATCCTGGGACACAGGAGAGGGCAGGGCAGGCACACTTGACCTGCCAGGTATCACCAGTGCCTCTCTCTAGTCAAACAACAAGGAATGAGATTCATTAATTAATTCATTCTTTTCTCCAGCTAAATCCCAACTCAAACATGAGGGGAAGTTTTGTCTGACAGGTTTGCTGGGAATGGTGGTGGGGGTCGCTGTGCTTTCAGGGATCCATTTGGTACACACATCCTAAATTCACGAGGTGGTTCTCCACAGGCTGCAGCTTTGCTTCAGGAGCTGGCAGGCCAAAGCCCTTGGCATCACTTCAGCTCTCACTTGTAGTGTTACAGAAAATGAGGAGATGCTCCAGTGTTTGCTCAGGTCCAATCCTCGGAATAGGCCACCACCTTTAATAACCCCCAGAGAAGGCTCTACTATTTTATTTTCTTAATTTTAATTTTAAGCAAAGAGACAACCCAACTGAAAACCAAGAGGATAACATGATATTAAGGATTGGAATTTGGCATGCAAGTTACAAACCAGTCTGAATCCCACTGCATGAAAATGTTCAACAATACTGCAGAGCCTGACTGCTTCCTCCCAGGCTTCAGCTGGGACTGAGGACAAATCCCAAGGAGAATTAGTAGCAACAACATTCTCCCTCCATGTGTGTGTGTATGTATATATATATATATGTATATATATATATATATCTCCTAATTTTGCAAGCTGCATGACAGACTTGTTGTAGCTTCCCTTATAAACTTATACTTTCTAAACAGGTTAAATGGAACTAGGACCAGAAATACTAAAAGCAGCGAAAGTTTAGCCATTTTTTTCAGTAGTGACAAGAATGCAAGAATGGGGACACGTGATGATTCACCTGGCTCAGAATCCTCTCCCCCAGCAGTGGCCAGGGATGGGACCCTGAGGAGAAACAAGAACCAGGTACATGTGCAGTGACAAATCCTCCAGACAATTCAGGGAATCCATGAACTGGATAAGGTGTCTCTGCTCCCCCCATGATGTTCTATAAGCTTTGTCAGTTTCTTGGGGGAAGGAGCCATGTGGATGTGCTACCTGTTGAGCTTCTGCTTTGTTCTCTGAGTGGTTCCTCTCTGTGGCTTCACTCTGCACCTCTGACCTGCATTATCAGAGCTCTACAAGCATCTGGAGATGCTTGTCTCTCTGGAGATCATCCACATGCCAATCCTGGTGTGGCAGACTCCTGGAGAACATTTGTGCACTTTATGTTGTGGGTTTTATTGTTGTGAAGATTTTTTTTGTGTGTGTGTGTTTTCTTGTTCTGTTTTTTAATGGAAGTTGGTTTTATCATGAGCTCTGGGCCAACTTTAGGTTCATGTGGTGGAATAGAGCCTCTGTGTCATTTGCTCCTTATTTTTCTCCTGACAGGAGAAAAGTGCTAACCCCTAACAACCCCTGCACTACTTTGTTGCTGAGCACTGGGACTATCCTGTTAGGCAGTCTGGAAAGGACATTCCCCCTCTTCCAAGGGTTTAGCTGGCTGCAGCCCAGGAGAGCCCTCCAGCAGGAGTGATTTGAGGAAAGGCTGGAAGAAGCATCATCTGTCTCATCCTCCCAGGACAAACATGATTTGGAGGGGGTTCCTGTTTCTAGACACCTCAGCCAGTGCAATTTTGGGCTGGTCAGAGACAGAGCAGTTTTTGGGAGCTGGGAAGGAGGAGGAGGGAGCTTGGATCTGCAAGAGATTTCCTGTGTATATCTGTGTATGTAGAATTCTCATCTGTTGAGCAGGTAGCAAATAAATGTAATTGAGCATGAGGAATGCAATTATTTGGACTTTGTCTACATTAGGAATATTCTCCAGCTGGGAGTTCAAGATTTCTTTCAAGATTTCTTTCTCTCCATCTTCTCCCATGCTTGAGGCCAGGTGGTTTTGGATGGATGAGGCAGCAAATTTGAGGCAGAGGCTGGAAGTTGACTCCTCAAATGCAGTGCTCAAGGTGTTTGGTGAAGCAGGGGAGACTAAATTACCACAGAGCTTATTTACCATCTTAACTTGCCACATCTTAGAGGATATGCAGCTGTTAGAAACAAATATGTTTGAACCATCATTAATAAATGCTGTAAAGTAAGTGGCACAAGCCAAATTATTTTCCACTCCAAGTCATATTTGCTTCCCTTTTTTTCCTGTGTCTAATCCAAGCCATGACTAGTAATGCCTCCCTCTCCCAAACAGCTGTCACATAAGTGTAATGTTTAAGCTTGTTGCAGAGCAGTCACAACTTGCCTATCCTGCCTGTCATCACCTCCCTGCAGGTTTGGAGCTGCTGTCTTACCCCCAGTACTCCTGAAAGGAAGCACAGAAGTGGCTCCTTTGTGGATGTGGAATTTTCATGGTTCTGCAGGTCCAGAAGCAAGGACCTGTGCTGTGGAGCTGGTGGGCTGGAAAAGTGAGTGCCAGGAGTGTAACTGTCAGTTTGTCTGTGGATTTGTTGCATCTCACTGTCAAGGTGAAGCAATGAAGACTTGTGGGACATCACTCTGGTTCTGCCCTTGGTTTCATGCACGCAGATTTGGGAGGGAAGAGAAAAAAACCCTGCACAAAACACTTTCATATCAGTAAACACAAAATACTGTGCAAAAGTTGAACTTACTCCTGCTTTGGAGACTGGGGGGATCTTCAGACATCACAACACCCCTAGGGGGGATTGTGTGTGATACTAAAAAATAAATTAGGAACCTCATGTTGGGGCAATTACTCTCCCCATCTTGGGGAAATTTCAGTTCAAGCCCTTTGCAGTGGTGTTACAAAGCATAATTATATGACTTGAGGTGCTATTAGATAGATGCAAATCTTCTGGGTATGCTATCTCTCCATTTAATCAGCTATTTGTTTGCCATTTGGGTACAGAAAGTACTTTGTTTAAAAATTAGCTGAATACAATTCCAGTTAGAGCATCAGTGGGAAATAATGAAAAGCAGCTGATTTACTACTAGTAAAGAGCATCCAAGAGCTCCCTGGTGCATCTCATTTACTCTGAGATTTATGCAATACACAGCTAATTCCACACACAAGCAAGCCATGCATGGCTCCTCGTGTCCTCTGTTTATGCCCATTTATCTTTAACTTTGTTAGAAACACATAAGCTGCCTTCTTTATTTGCTGGGTGTTCCCTTTCATTTGAATCCTACTTTTCATTTTTTGTGAATATCTCTTTGCTGTTAACATTGTTGTGTGTGTGGTACACTGGTACTTTTCTGGAAATGGGTTGTAAAAATTTTGCAGCAGGTTCATAGATTTTGTTCAGGGACTACAGATCGTCCTTGTTGCAGCAGTGAGCTGATGTGTGATGATGTGGGGTTTGTCAGCAGCAGAGGCTGTGTGCACACAGGTGGGAGTCTGGGATAGAGCAGTGGGCACCACATCCAGGTGAGAAACTTGAATAAAAGCCCACTGAAAATGGGGAATGTTTTTCTGCTTTCAGGGGCTGAACAATACGTGCACTGATTTTTCCTTATTCTTTTACAGCCCTCACCTGAGGTCACACGTAAAGGTGAAATTGCTGCCTGGTGTGTGCGGGATGCGCATTGTGCTGAGCTCCTAATGACTGGCAAGGGCCCTGAGGTAGAAGCATAAATATTAACTGTGAAAAACAAATGCCAAATATTCGTTTGGCATCTGAAGGAAAGCAACTCCTTTCTCTGCAGAGTAATGTGTGCTTTCCTTTTAGAGGGAGACGAGGGATGGTACCTGCCAATAAGCAGCAAACACTGCCCTTCCCAAAGTCCTGCACCTCCCACCTCTCTGCCATGTGTGTGGCAGCCTTGCAGTGGGGTTGTCACCTTGCAACATAAACCCTGTCAACTTAAGCATCAATAAAGGAATCATACTTCTGTGCTAGCTGTGAAAATAGGAACTTTAACACAAAATGAACCACAGCAGTCCCATCCTGGGGGTCCTCACCATGTGCAGAACTTGCTGGAGGAGAATTCACCATGGAGGAATATCCTATGCCTGACCTGCCATAGCCTGCTCCCTCTGGGCTCTCTGCCCCCACTTCTGTGGAGTTTCTGAGCAGCTGTTTAGATGAACAGATACTGCAGCTGATGGGGATGATCTGTGGTGAGAATCTGTTAATTCAAATTTGTCTGTAGAGGACTACACCAGTCAGTCAAGCATGCACCCTCTTTTTTTACAGGATGGGTTTAAAACAAACATCCTCTCCAAGCCCTGTTGTATCCCTGGGATTTAAAGTGTGGGATCCAATGGATTTCCCAGTGCCAGGATTTCCTGATGGTTTGAGCACTAACTTGGGACTTGGAGACACCACCACTGTGCCTTTGGATTCATCATGGAAGTCTCTTTCCAAAAACGTTTGAGATTCAGAGGAGCCTCTCAGATTTAAGATTCAGATAGGAGCCTCCCAGATTTTTCAAAGGCAGATAGCCAAGCTAAGAGCCAGTGTCTCACTGATCTCTGCAAGTGCTTCAGCTGGGTCACAAAATACATAAATTTTCCTACCTGCCTGCTTCTCAGAGGCTTAATTCATAAATATCTTCTCAGATCTCTCAGTTCTTCCACTCCTCACCTGTTCTGTACCCTACTCAGGTGATTAATAGTTTGCTTTCTCACATGGGGGTTGTCAAGATATGTTCATTAATGTGGTTTCATTAATTATGTACGGTGGGAACAGGGGATAAACCAGTTTTTCAGATGAGATGGCCAAGAGGAAACTTTTATCTCTCAAAATACACTGAAAGATTCTTGGTGCTGGGGGAAGGCTGCTTTCCTCCATGGCTTCCAAAATCCTCTGTGCTTGCTGTTCGTAGCTCATGTGCATGAACCAGGGGCTGGGAATGAGAAATGAGGACATCAGGAAGCAGCAGCAGCAGCCAGACATGACCGATCCCTGCCAGGGAAGGATGGAGTGGCCTTGTGGCTGTTGCAAAGATTGAAAATAGGAGGTACAGGGGTGATGGGGAGGAAGAGCTGAATGAGGAATAAATGAGACCTTGGCAGCATGTTCTGGGAGCAGGAGTGGGCTCATCCCAGCATGGGAATGCTGCTGGAATGGTGCCTTGCTGGTGCTTTTCACTGTCACAGAAATGGCACAGAGGGCCAACCATATCCTCTGCCCCCTTCCCTGTCCTGGAGAGGGGTTCAGCAGCGTCCTTATAGAAGCATTTGCCTGTTCCCTTTTTGCTCTACCAGCCAGCTGCCAGGGAGGCAGAACAGGGGATTTCTATAGCCTCTGGTTGCCACGGGAAGTGTTTTTCTCCTAGATGTTAGAAACCAAATTGCACCATGAGGGGAAAATTGATAGAAATCAGCATTTCCCCCCCCCCCTTTTTTTTTTTTTGCCTTTACACCCTCATTTTCACATTAATAATCTCTCTAATTAACTTGTGGGTGAGTGCCCATCCAGTCTGCCCTGATGTGATCCAGTCCTGTACCTCCTGAGCCTGTTCTTGGTGCCTGTAGCTGTTGAATAAGGAGTGTGCACCAGGCAGGACATCTCCTGTTGGTGTTTTTATGTCCCTACCAATGAAGAGGTGGCAGTTCCCAGCCTGGTTGTGAAACAGAGGTGCTGATTGTGCTGATGTCAGAAGGCAGGCATCACTTTTATGTTACCCATCTGTTTTCAACCAGCACCTTAATATCTCTGCAGATCACCCAGGAGATAATGTCTTGTGTAGTACTAAATGTATCCATGTGCATTTTAAATGTTGGGCTTTACTAGCTATCTCCAGCAGTTTCTTTTCCTGTGACACAGTAACAATATGCATTTCTTCTGTTCTTTTAAAGCAAAATCCAGTTTCTCTGGTAAAATCATTAATCTGCTGCTAACTTTTCCTTTCTTGGGTGGACAAAATAGAAATGGTGGGTGATGGTTCTGCTTTTTTAATGTACTCGTTTGTGGTTAGCTGTGGATTAGTTAAAATGTGTTTAGTTAATTTACTAAACACATTCATATTTCTAACTTCCACTGCTGCAGAGATGCAAAACATCTTGCAGGAACTGCTGAGAAACAGGAGGTTATTTCACTGATTTAGGTGAAGTCCACTGAAACAGGGTTTTATTTCATCAAGCATCCACACCATGGATCTATTTAAATCCCATGATGCCGGAGGATATGAAATTGCGTGTCTCAGCTTTTCAGGATTCAGCTGTTCTGCTAACTTTTGTTGTGCTTAAGGAAGACACCCAAATGAGGAACATATTTAAAAACTACCCACAAAATAAATGCAAACAAACCCCCCCAGTTCTCAGGGACAAGGCACGAATATAAAGCAGTTTTTTTTCTGACTCATGTCTTACACCTTTAATACAATGTTAAATACTGGTAGGGGACAGAGGCAAATGCACAAGGCATTCCTAAATGAAAAAGCAAATCAGGTATTTCCATGTGATTAGTATGCAGTTGATTTTTTTCTTTTTTTTTTTTCCCAGTTCTAGATAAATTTAGCAGTTCAGCATTCAACGTACTTTTAGATAAGATTTTTGTTCAACCCACTGCATTCTGGATGGGTGGGAGGAGAGAGACTCCAGTCTGGGGAATCCAAATGTGCTGTAATGTTTTGATGGTTTTCACAATTCCATATTAATTTATTAAAAAAACAACAACATTTTTTCTCCTTTCTTTTTGTTACTCAAGCTCTCATTTCCTGGTCACAGCTGGGCTGAGATGACAGAAATCCTTGGAAAACATCTCCCATATAGGGCACTTCCTTCAACTAAGCACAAAATCAGTTTGAAATATTGGTGGTGTGAATCTCAAATCTTGGTCCATATTTACCATCAAAGACATTTTCTGTCTACTTGGAATCACAGCCCAGTCATTTAGCTGTGCTAATTAAATAATTCCATTGTGTTCTGGAAAGTAATCTGCATTTGGGAGAGGTAAAACTAGAAATGAACTTGGAAAGAGCCAGCACCAATCAGAGGTGAGGGCATGCAAAGCTGAGACAGGCAAAGAGGATTTCTTGGACCTCCCCATCCAAAAAATCTCTAGACACAGTGGCTAATAGAATTCCTGATTTCTAATTTTCCCTTCCAAACACATTTCTGAGAAACATCAATTCTTGGGGTGAGGGAGAGGAGTGATGGCTTTAAAAGGGCTTGAATGACTCCAGACCTCCCTAAATTACTTCTCTGGAAATGCAGTGTCAATTACCCAAAGCCTGTTGACTTGTGTTCCCCTCCCTAAAATGGTATTTTCTGTTTATTTTACCCATCTGAAAGCTAGAGTGGGCCTGAGGTGAGGATATGTGGCCCCTGCTCTCATGAGGGAAGACCAGCTCTCCTGAAAACAAGCTGTTTTTCCTGATGTTTCCTTGACTGAACATGGACCAGAAAGACAAAGGCACTCCATCCCAAGGTTAGAAATGCTGGTGTGGCCTAGAAAGAATGGGCCTGGTGGCAGCTGTTTGACCAAAACTGATCACAATTTCCCCCCTCCACCCCACTCTGGTAATATTTAATGTGATCCAAAAAGGAAAAAAGCTCTCCACAGACTTTTTTTTTCACTCTAAACATGGCCAGTATGCTGGTGAAAGGAGACAATTCTGGCACAAAAATAGGGCTGTATTTATTTTGCAAAAGCTTTTCAGAAAGGAAAAAAAAAAAAGTTGATCAGAAAAAACATCAAAAGCACAAACCTTTTTAAGCAGTCCTGAAGTGTAAAGCTTCCACAGGTTTGAGGCACCTTTCCTGAGGCTCTGCACGATAAAATTAGGAAAGGTAGGGAGGTATTCCTCAGGTATGCTTTCCAAGATCCATGTCTGCAAATAAACTGCAGCCATACAGAAATTACAAATTTTTTCACTTCTTTAGTTAGTTGCTAACAATTGCCACTTTATCCAGCTTGGAAATACAGCTGCATTATTTTAGACCTCTTACTAGAACTGTTGTTTTTCTTAGACTTTACTGTGGAAATTTTTGCAAAACATTCTCAATTTTGGAGTTGAAAACAAAAGGCAACATTGAGTTTATGTGGAATATTGCTTGCATGGTTTAAAATATATTTATTTTTAAAAACTGCTGTATATTGCTGATGCTGTATCCACACTGTAACCCCTGCTATTGTGTCAGCCAGTATTAATGACAGCACTCAAAACACAATTGCCTTTTAATTACAGTCACTGTCCTCTATAGGAGGCTTTCCCCCCCATTTTATGGCGATGATTCACTTTTTCCCCTGTGTTTTCAGGATTCTGAAGTCTCAGGACAGCTGGCAAAAGAGAAAATTCAAACAAGGTAAGTGCCCCTTTCTGTGTTTGGTAGGGAAAGGCTTCATTTTGAAGCAGCCAAGCAGCACAGGAGGCCCAGGAGACAGTGGCTGATTAACAAGCCCGTGGGGGCTGGCAGGGAGGGCTGCAAGGTTGGAAGCAAACCCGGTGTAGCCGCTGGCACTTGCTCCCTGCAGGAATAGTGAGTTCATTTTTGTGCGCTTCCTGATGCTCGCTCTGCGGTCGGGGAGCTGATAGAAGGCAACGCTTCAACTTCCTGAACCCTCTAAATAAAGCATCCTTTCTCTAGGGGTTGGTTTGCTTGGTTTGGTTGGTTTTTTTTTCCCCCAGAGAAAGGCACATTGTGCTTTCTGCTTTGGTTGGATTTTCGTGTTTGGCTTTTTGAATGGACAGCTTTGGTGGTGGAACAGTTGGAAACTGATTCCAGAAAGGCTCGAGTGTATGGCAAGGGGAAATATCTTCACTGGAATGGCTTGGAGCTGCTCTCAGGAGTTTATTTACATAGCTGCTGTGTCGTGCCACAGCTACAAGGGTGGCCAAGCTTCCTCTTTAATCTAAACTCCTTTTGCCTAAGGTATTAATTCACAAATAGCTTCAGTTTTCTTTATTTCTAGGTTTGTTTCTTTCAAGAGATTATTATGGCAAGGCAGTGATTATTTAAATACTTGAATTAATAGGTATATTAGCTCTTGCAAATTCAGATGTGGCAAAGAGCGAGTCAGACAGCCCCTGTCTGTTCCTTCACACCACAATGTGTGCCTGGACAGTGAGGATGCAAAGCTCACACCCATTTCCTAGTGAAACCCCCAAGAGGTTGTCTGCAAGAGGTGTTCATTTTCTAATGTTAAGAAAAATGTGTTTTCCTCCAAGGGAAAGTCCTTTACAAGACAAGGTGTTAGGAATTGAGCTGGAATTTCCTGTTCCTACCTAAGCCGGGTTGAATGAAGTAGGTAAACCAGCACTAAATGCACCATATTCTGCTTTTCTCATTATTCTCAACGAAGTAATGATGCTTATTTTGCATGATTCACTGCTTTATTACGTAACTAAATCACATTTATCTCCGTCAGATGTCTTTTTCCTGGAGTATTCTGTTGGTGTATTTTTTTTTTAACCAAATGTTTGATATTTTGTATGGTTCCAACACCAACATATTGTCTGAAACAACGTCAGAAAGAGTTAACTCCTACAAGGAGAAAAAAGGGAAAATGAGTCCCCACAGTTGGCTATCTCTCAAGAAATCAGCTCCTGCTCTGACGTTTGCTACAGGCAAAGTAAAACAAAGCCCTACAGCAGTAAATCAATTCCTGTGTGCGGGTACTGTCAAAATGAGCTGTTCTGGAGCTCTCTGATCCAACCCATGGGCCAAGTCACTCTGATTTTATACATCCCAGTGTTTTGAAATGCCACTGTGCTCAGGGAAAAGCTTGGCTGGCTCAAATATGAATATCCACAAGGTAATGGGTGTCTTCAGCTTCTGTGGGAAACTTCATTGGGTGCCTTGAAAAACCAGGCCTTCCTCAAGTAAGCTGTTAATTGTGCATTGCTTGAGATAAGTTTATTAAATATACTCTGGCTACAGATGGGCTTTAAAATCAGAGGTGGATTTTAAACATGAAAATGTCTGGAATGGTTTGTTCTTTTTTATTTTTTTCCTCTTGTCTGTTAAAAAGATAAGAAACAAACCCAAAGTTTGAGTCCAAACTTTCATATAGCTTCATGCTAAAGCTCTGGGGTGCCTGCCTGGATTTTGGCCTGCTCCCACCTACATCTATTGTATAAAAACAGTTAAAGGCATTCTTCTCTTCCCCCTTTTCCCCTGCAGCTGGAAGGCACTATCCTCTGCTCTCGAGAAAACAAACATCAATGCTGCCTGTTGTGTAAGCCTCTGGTTGGTTCAGTTTGCTCCTCTGGAGTGGCCCATGTATCTGTAACTTCATCCAACAGAGAGGCTGTGTAGGTGCAAGATGAAAACCTTTCCAATCAAACAATTTTCAAATGCACAAAAAGCTCAGCTTCTGCCAGGAGCCTCCCCTGTTTAGACAAGGTGAGCAGGAAATTCAGACATTTTCCTAAGATGTGAGGAGTGAAAAAGGAGCAGGAATAGGATGACATCAGCCCATTTAACTCAGTGAGTTTTTGGAGTCTGAGGACTCTCTAATATTGTGTATTTTCATACCTAAGGTGGATGCTCAGTGCTGCAATGAGGTGTTTGTGTTGAACCCTCTGTGGATAAGCTGCTTCTCCTCTGTGCCTCAGCACTGGAATGAACATCAAAGCACCTAGACATCAAGGTGAAATTTCCCTGCACTAAAATATAGCCAAATACTTCAGAGTACCACTACAGGAACTGCTTGAATATTTTCTTCTCAGAAAATAAGTAGCAGACCAGAAATGAGAGTTGAGAGAGGAATACTTCCTCAGTTTTACAATGTACAGAGGAATATGTGCACCAGGGCAGTCTGTCAGCACCAGCTGATGATTCCTGCATCTGGGTCCTGTATCACAGCAAATCTGTATTCCCAGCTTTGGAACAAAAGATTACCAGAGATAACTGATGGAAAACATATCCCAGTTATTGACTAAGTAGCCTCACCTTCACCCTGCAGCTAATTACAAGGTTAAAAATGTAGTAAAAATATCCATATTTATCCAAATAACCCATTTGGTGTATTTCTGCTCCAGATAAATGGAGCAATATTCCATTATAATCTCTGGCCCTGTTTTATCTTTTCTATGTAGACTTGTTATGACAAAATCTCTTTCATTTTAATTAAATTTTTCCAGATACCATCTTCATAAAACTAGCACTCAGAGAGGCATAATCATTATTTTTAATAGAAGAGAGTTAATACTTGTTAAAAATGCTGGAGGATTGTCACTACTTATGTTTCCTGTTTCCAAGGAGAAGAAGAGCAAGGGTTCCTCAGATCTGCTTTTCTGGGCTGATCTTTCTACCAGTTTAAGACCCGGTCTCCAAAAGTGGATAAGTGCTGGCTTATTTTGAGCATACAAATCACCTGAGATTATCAGGGTGTTTCAACATCACAGGTTTAAAATGAAGCCTAAATACTTGACTGCCTTCAGAATGTAACTTTTTCTGCAAAACTGTTGATTTATAGGACTCATTTTTAGTTAACAGCTTTCTCTGCTTGGATTGAGATATCCAGTTCATTCCATGTTTATCACTGGAGAGCTACGAGGTGGCAACTGCATTCAGCTGCTGGCACCATCCAGCCTGAGACAAGATGAACAACCCCAGGAGAATGCAGCCTGTGCCCTGATTTCCTTGGGGGAAAAAGAAGCAAAGAGGACTGCAAGTGGAGGACTCCTATCAGTTTCCAGCTTTGCCATGGCAAGCATATGCCAAATATTTTCTAAAGTGACCCAAATTAACCTTCTTGTAGTGGCAAAACCTGTGGGCCCCTTTCATCCCATGCAGGCAGAGCTGTCAAGGACACAGCAGTCCTGCCTTGCTGTGGACAACCCACAGGCATGTCTCAGGTGCCAAAGGACATTTCAAACAGCCCCAATAACCTGTGTTTAGGCAACAGAGCTGTCCCCTCCTGACAGAATGGTCCCAAATGGGGCTTTGCTCCCAGGCACACCAAGGACACACAATCCTGCTGCTTGGCCAAGTTCTGAAGTTCATTCTCAGGAATACTCCCACTGATCTAAGGCATGCCAGGATTTCATTTACTGCTGGGAAATGTGAAACTGCTCTGGCTAAAGTGTCTTAATTAGGCCATTAGAGCCTGGTATAATGGCTGAGATAAACAGGGTCAGGAGGGCAAAGGATATTGTCAGTGCATTGTAAAGCCTTTGGTGCTCAGCTCAAGCTGTCCAGAAGCACATTTCCATGAAATAAAACCCCGGAGCCCTCTGTGTGGTGGTTCCTGGAGGGCCCTGGGTCAATGCTTTTCACCTAGTCAGCACGTGGGCAGGGAGCCAGAGCTTCTCTGCCCTCTGGTGCCTTGTGCTGCTTGGACTTTCAGTTTCTAATTCTGCTGTTTTTTAACTTAGTCCAGCTCTGGGGTTTACTGCGTGTTTGGGGAAGTTCGAAGGGCCTCATCTTTGGTTTTCCAGTCCAAGGGCTGGATCCTGAATGAGGGCTCTGGCACCTGCTCCCTTCATATGGCTTTTCCAGGAAGGATTTAACAACTGTGGTGACTCCAGGAGACTGAGCTGGAAGAATCTGGGGAAGTGTCAATCTGGGGCCTACATTTGTGTGTACACAGAATCACAGGATGGATTGGGTTGGAAGGAACATCAAAGCCCATCCAGTGCCATCCCCTGCCATGGGCAGGGACACCTTCCACTATCCAGGGTTGCTCAGAGCCACATCCAACGTGGGCTGGGATGCTTCCGGGAATGGAGCAGCCACAGCTTCTCTGGACAATCTGTGCCAGGGCCTCACCACCCTCACAGGGAAGAAATTATTCCTAATATCCAGTCTAAACCCATCCCTTTTCAGTTTAAAGCCATTCTCCCTTCTCCTATCACTCCAAGCCCTTCTAAAAAGTCACTCTCCAGCTTTCTTGTAAGCCCCCTTTAGGAACTGGAAGATGCTATAAGGTTTCTCCAGAGCCTTCTTTTCCACAGGCTGAACAAATTCCAATCTCTCAGCCTGTCTCCATAGGAGGGATCTTTGCTAGAGTTTTTGTATCCCAGTGGGTACAAAAGAAAGGGGCAAATCCAATATATTCACCATAAAAGAGCAAAAAGGGATCTCTAGAATGGCATAACATACATCTAGATGCTAAGACCCTTTAATTTGGAAACTCATAGTTTCTGATCTCAACAATTTATGCTCAGAAGTGCAATAAGGTTGAAAGTTGTAGATCTGAGAGACTAAATCTAAGTCTGAAACCCTCAGCTTGTCACTCACTACTAGCAGTCAGAACACTTCTGTGACTAGATTAATATTCTTATAATTTAAGAGTTAGTACTTGATCGGGCCCTTTTTAATTTTTTTAATTCCAAACAGTATTTTTTTAAACTACAGTGGTTAACAAATACTATTACTGAGTTTGCTTGTAGTTTGGACAGCTGTCTCAGGTGAATTACACCTCAAAAATCATAAAAAGCATATAGTTTGCTTCTTAGAACTGTTAGTGAAAATCACATGTCTGCTTAAAGAATGCACAGTATTTTTAAGACCAGGAGTCTCCTGCTGGGGTTAGCCCTACCTTGGAGCTGAACACTTTCACTCCATACTGAATGCGTGGTTTGGTGGGCTGGTCCATGGTTTTGGGCAGTGAACTGAAGGAGAGTGGTTATGTGCACTGAGCCCCTTTGGTCACCAAGGCGCGGCCTGAAGGCTCTCTGGACATTGTGCCCTCTTCCAGCTGGGCATGTTGGGGGAGCCGTGGCAGGGCCCAGGCTCTGCTCCAGGGGCCCAGCAATGGCACCAGAGGAACGGGCAGGGACTGAGCCCAGGAGGTTCCACCAGGGCAGAACTTCTGTCCTGTGCAGTGACGGAGCCCTGAACAGATTGTCCAGAGAGGGTGTGGAGTCTCCTCACTGGGGCTATTCCAGACCCCTCTGGACACAATTCTGTGCCCTGTGCTGTGGGATGGCTGTGCTGGCGCACGGAGATGGCACCAGCTGACCAACCCACTGCGGCCCCTTCAGCCTGACCCATCCTGTGATTCTGTGAACTCCGGCACAGCACTGCAGCACGCTCTGCTTCCCATTTAAAACAATAACCACAGGAGCTGTGGTTCCTGAAGTTTGCAAGCCATCAAACAGAGGGTGACACTTTTGGCCACCACACCAAGCACACTCTCTCGGCTGTGGGGAAGGGTCGCCGACCCCTCACGCCTCCCGGTGTGGGCTCCCTCAGCCGCTGCCCCCGCGGGTTCCAGCCCCGGGGAGCCGCCCGCGGGGAATCACAGCCCTGGGGGCTCGGCAGCCCCTCTCCGGGCCGGTGGGGGTGCCGGGGCCGCCTGCCCGCAGGCTCGGTCCCCAGCGGAGGCCTGGTCCCCGGCCCGCAGGCTCAGTCCCCCGCCGAGGCTCGGTCCCCAGCGGAAGCCCGGTCCCCTGCCCGGAGCTCGGTCCCCAGCGGAGATTCCGTCCCCCGCCGAGGGCTCGGTCCCCTGCCGCGGCTCAGTCCCCCGCCGTGTCTCAGTCCCCCGCCGGGGTTCGGTCCCCCGCCGTGGCTCGGTCTCCTGCCCGGGGCGGGGCGGAGCAGGGGCGGGCGGGGGCGGAGGCGCGGGGGGCGGGCGGGGGCCGGGCCGTGCCGAGCCGCGCACCGCGCTCCTATCAGCCCTCTCGGCACCTCCGGGGCCGCGCTCAGCCCCCCGCCCGCCCGCCTCAGCCCCCGGCTTCTTCAAGGATCGCTGCCGTTTGCTTTGATTTTATTTTATTTTAATTTTAATTTTTTTTTTCACCTCGAAGGGGAGGAGCGCGGAACCCAGCTGGAAAATGAACCAGAATGTCTGAGAAAATGTCCAGCTTTCTGTACATCGGGGACATCGTGTCCCTGTACGCGGAGGGCTCCGTCAATGGGTTCATCAGCACGCTGGGGTGAGTGGGGCCGGGCGCGGAGCCGTGCGCGCTGCGCGGAGCCGGCCCGCGGGCAGCGCCGGCGGCGGCGGCACAGGAAGGGGCGGCAGCGCTGCTCGGCGGAGCGGGGAAAGTAGGAAGTGATGGGGAGCGGCAGGGGATGAGAGAAGTTCCCGAGCGGGGCCCGGGCGGCCGCGGTGCCGGCGGCGGTGCCGGGATCCCCGCTCGGCTCCTGCCGGGGCTGCGCCCCCGCGGCGGCCCCGAGCGCAGCGCCAGAGCCCGCTCTGTGCCCTGCCCAAACGCCTTCCTACGGTCTTTATCTATAGCTGACCTTTTAATTAATTAATTAATTAATTAAGTTTAATTGCCCGTCCGAGAATTTTTGACAAAGACCTGAAAGGCAAACCCTTTGCTTTCTCGCTCATCGTCCTAATCGGCTCGTTAAATGTGTATGGCTTTACTTCAGGTTTGTGTTCAGCACAATCTGGTTGTCATCGATGAGATATTTATAATCAGATGTTTAACTTCATGGGGATGCTCTTCCCGGGAGCTCTTTCTCTTTGCGAGATGAAAAGATGTATTTTATTTCACTGAACCGCTGCTTGTTTCAGGTTTTTATTAACAATGACCGCGGCAAATCACCCTTTTGGAATCAGGGGGGAAAGCCTCAGCTCGGAATGACAAATACACTGATACATTTCTTGACGTTGATACATTTTTTAAAACCATCCTGCAGTTTGGTTGCAGTGACCTGTCCGGAGGGTGTGGTGGTTCCCTCTGATGTTTGTAGGAGAGCTGCGGGAGCTTCAGTGACTTTGTGGCATGTCCTGAAACCTTTACCGCTGGAAACAGCTCCTGTGCTGCGTGGTTGTAAGTGATGCGATTGGCAAGGCAGGTCAAACTCTAGTAAATATCTGCTTAAACATTAGTGGTACCCTCGGAGTAGCAGTGAAACTTGCTAGGGCATGTTAATGTGTGCCTAGGAATCGCTCCCGTGTTTGTGTTAGGCTCCCTGTGTTCTGAGATCCCTGCGATGGGGGGACTGTTGGTGTGAAAGTGCAAACAATGAATGTCTAGATTAACTTGGTGTGCTGCTGTTACTGGAAAAGAGCTGGTGTTCAAGGTCTTGTATATTTTTTGACACCTTATTATTGCATCCAATCCTTTCTCTTCACTCTTTTGATCTGTTGACAAGTGTCTTTCCATGGTGTGTTCCTCTATTTGTTAATTTGGTGCCTTGTCTCTCTGTGACTCCCCATGTCTCACATCTTTTGTTTTGCTGACTCTTACAACTTTAAATTCCGTCTGAAAAATTTTGCTTTCTGCAGATGTTAATTGTTGGATATTGTTTCCTATTCTTGTTCTCCGCAGCACTTCCTTTTTGCTGGCACGGTCTGTTGCTGGTTGGTGGTGTTGTTGTGTCTCATCGCTGGGTTCTGTTATCTGGAGGAAGCTGCGTGTGCCATGCTTTTGCTTTTCATTGTGTTCCTCCTTTCTGAGAACACCTGCTTATGGCATGGATGTTCCTGCTGTGACTGGTGCTTTGACAACTGTCTCTTGAATATGTGTTGGCATCGCCCTGACACAGTAATCAGACTGCTGATCCTCCCCTGATTCCTCGGAATTAAGGCAGGACATTTACTCCCATTTTTATAGAGGAGAAGCCAAGATCCAGGCTTGCCTAGGGCACATGGGAGCTCTTTACTAGAAGAAACAAGTGAGCTCGAGCCAACATGTTTTATCCAGGCTCTCTTTTAGTCAGGAAACCCAGCTCAAAAAAACTACCTGGGATGAGACAGGAGTTCAAGAATGCTGATGTCTCTGTTGGCTTTTCAGCACAGCCCTTTTGTGCCCTGCTCCCTGGCAAGGTAAAGGCAGCTGCAGAACCAGGAGGCTGAAGTGGAGCAGCTCTGGGAAGCTTGAAGTCACCAGTGGAAAACTCCCATAGCTACTCAATGGGAATGCTGACCCCTCTGCTGGTGGTACAAGAGCTTGGACTGAAATTTAAAATTGTGATGCCAAGTGGCATTATCTGCGCCAGCTATTGCACTTGCTGCCTTTGGACTGGCTGCAGCAACACAGGAGGCAGAAATTCCTCTTATGTTCAGGGAAAAAGCTTGGCCAGCTGCACTTTTGGTGTGCAACCATTGCTGAACTTCTGCACCTTCTGCTTTCCTGTGGGTTCTCTGCAAATCTCTGGAAAGAGGAGGCCTCACATTTCAAAGGTGCCTCTAGTTGGTGAGGACAAAGTGGGGGTAGGATTGGGAATGATTGCTTGCTTCATTTGACTGGTGGGATCCTTGTTTGGTTACTCTTGGTCGGGTTGCTCAGGGTGCTGTTCTGAAAGGTTAGCTTGCTCAGCACCTCTCTTACACTACTGAGCCCACTGGGGAGTCTTGTGCTGTTTCAGCAACTTGAAATCCAGCTCAGGGCTAGTAACTGTTCAGCAGGGAGAGAGTCCTGTTTATTTTAAGCTGTCAAAGGCTAATTGCTTCTTAAATGAAGCATGAGCAAGGCTATTCTATAAATAAGGTAAAAAAGTGCACAGCACCTCTCCAAGCAGGGCAGGTCTGTCACATCAGTGGACATCACTCCTTGAAGGGTTGATCCAGCTCAACACATGAGTTTTGAGGGAGATTTCAAAGCATAGGCTGTTTCTTGAATTTTGGAGTAATTTTTCCTCATTTGCCAGTGCAAAAAATTTCACATGCTCAGTGTCCAGATCGTGTGTTGGGCCAGCTTGATATCTGCTGTAACCTGAGTAAGGAAATCTTGCTCTGGTGTAGTTCAGGAGGTATAAACCATCTCTTTATAGGAGGCAGAGAATCTGTGGCCTGTGTCCAGGTGAGCATGCTGAGAGGTGTTAGGTGAGGGCAGGAGTGCCTTTCCACACCTCCTCTACAAAGAGGGTTTGAGAATTGCTGGAACTGCATTCTGTCAGTGGGTCCCAAAGGCTTGGAACACTTCTTGGAGCTGGAAGAAGCCTGTGTCCTTGCCCTTGCCCTCCTTCTCTCTGAGTGGTTTCAGTGCAATAAACAGCTGTTGGATGTGAGCATGAAGGCTCTGCTTTGAGCTTTGATCCCTCTTAGTCAGAAGAGGAAACTGAAGCTCTCTTGTGCATCTGGGGCTAGTGCTGTAGGGTGGGATGGGAGCAGGGAAGTTGGGCACTGCTGCTCCAATTCTTGCTCCTCAGTCTATATTTTAAAAGAGAGCTGTTTTGCTCAGTTTTGGAAGAAGAGGTTTAACCATCTGTCTCCAGGAGAATGTTCCAGGCTGTGGATCCCACAAGGAGAGGGGCGCCTCTGGATCATAGTAAAGGGGAGGGTTTCAGGCCTCAGCATTCCCTCTAGGCAGCTGCTGACCTCTTGGTACTGAGAGCCCAAGAAATTCCCTGCTCTTTTTTTCTGCTTGGCTTTGGGCTTCCTCTGGGTTTGGATGCTGCTTTGAGGTGCTGATGACGTGTAGTCTGGCTTTTCCAACCTCAAGGCTCTCCGAGTTTCCTCGCTTGCCCTCCTTCCTTTAGAAAAATGAGAATGCTTTTGGTAGCTGATAGTTGAGGAAATGTTTGGGAAAAGCAATTTGCATCCGTTGGTAGCATTCTGTCGTTGCAAGACAGAAGGTTTGATACTGGATTATTGAACTGTGCTAATTCTGTAGGGCTTTCCCTTATTTCTTTAGCTTTTAGTGTGTTTTGGCTTCTGCCAAGTTGGAGGCCTTATGTCCCACAGGAGATGTGTGGCAGGGCCAGGCAATGAATCCAGTGATCTCACATTGCCCTAGGCTGGTGTTGAGACCACCTTTCCCAATATTTTGCCTGTGAGTGCTCTCAAATGATGCATGGTGGCAATTAAAACTGCATTAATCGCCTATCAGTACAATGAGGGGAAAAAGTATTCTTCACTGGAGAGGTGGGGAAAAAAAAAAGTAATGACAATGGCCAGGATCAGCTGTAGGAAAGTTTGATGATGGGCCTGTTAGTCACCATGGGGAGCTGCATTCCTGTCTCACCTCCATAAATGTGCAGTCAGAGATCTCCTGGAACATAATTAATGGAGCATGCAGCAGGACCTGCCTGCTCTGTGATAGATGGCCCTGGATGATGAGGAGTGCTGAGACTTACTTCTAAAAAGCAGCAAAAATTGTGTTGCAAAATAATTTGGACTAATTTCCTTGAATGTAATGTTGATTTCTCTTGAACAACTTCTCTTAATTTGTGGAAGTTCTTGCCGGAACTTTCTTACTCAAAACATCTCAGATTTATTCAGGTTTCTTCACTGGCTTTTTGTGAATTAGTTGTCTTGTTGGCTTCACAGAGGTGTTGAGTCAATCATACTCTCTGAAGAGACAAGATTAAGTAGAAAGTGCTTAAGAAGCAGCATAAATCAAAATGTTGCAAGTATAGCGAAGGCTGAAATATGTCATGGTGGCTTCAGGAATGGTGCTAAGACAAAAGATGTAGTGACTGATGGTGCTCCCAAGACACCCATGTAGTGTTTTTCATCAGTGCACTTATTTTTCAACCTTTCTCTCCTGCTGTCTGTATGTGTAAGCTATGGTAAAGGAACAGAGTATCCATCCTTTAATTAATCACAAACTTCTTTCATGTGCCAGCTGGAAAAAGGTAATTAGTCAGGAAAGAATAAAAAGCCTGAAGAAAGTGAGAGTGGCATAACTAGAATTAATCATAATTTGATTCTAACACATAGAGAATCAAATAATACCTAAAAGAGAGACGGGAGTATGAATTTCAGCTTTTCTGTGGGAAAAAAGTATATGTATGTTTTGTTTCCTAGGTACTTTATCCTCTAGACTGATAGAACCAATGAAATTTGACAGTTTTGATTGTGTGATTCTGATTTTTTTTTAAATGCTGTGTAGGATTGGCATTTTCAGGAATATATTCTCTTTCTAATGCAGCAGCCCTGGTGTGAATTCTACAGCTGCTTTGAGTATATGGTGATGTACACTTTTCAGCTGCACAGTGTATTTCTTTTCTGTGATAACTAATAAGCTATGCATTATTAACTACTTTCATTGATCTTACAATAAATGCCATGTAAGTGGAGATGTAGGCATATAAATACACCTCTGCATCTCAAATACCTTGCTATTCAATCCATATATCAAAGCTCATATCCTCTGTAATTATCCACTCTCACCAGCAATTAGGCACTGCTCCAGCTTTTATAACAACCTTATTTTGATGCTTGTTTCAAATACTGTAACAGCAGTGCCATCTTTGAATAAACAATGAGACAAAGCTTTCCACAAAGCAGCCTCAGGGGAATGCAGCAGGCCATGAGCCCCAGGGGAAGTTGGTTTGTTTCAGAAGTTTTACTTGTTCACAGAGCACAGCCTCCGTGTGAGGGAACATAACATTAGACTTAATTACAGCAGTATGATTTATGAGGCTGCATGCTTAAATGTAATATCCTTGGTTCAAAGGGCTCATTCTCAAAAAGGGTTGGAGAGAAAATGGGGATTAGGGAAAGAACTGTTTGATTGGTGTGGAAGTGAGTTTACCTGCTGCATGGTGGTAACTGGAAATAAGAGATTAATTTTGAATTGAGACAGGTCATACAACTTCTGTATTTCTCAGCTGGGCTGTGGGTGATGTGGGGAGTAGTCAGGAAAGAGAGGGGAGATTATTTGACCTGAGTGACCTGAAGTCTTTTCTACCTTGCTTTTACATAATGAGGGGATTAAACTGGACCACCTGTGTGTCGTTCTTGGTGTCACTAGAAACCACATTTACCCTGTATTTTAAAAGTACTGCAGAGGAAGAAGTCAGTCAAACTCTGACTTCCCCAGCCTGGAAGAATGTTTCCCAAGCGGCACATAGCCCTTGGCTCAGCTGGGTGTTTCACAGCACAGTGAGGTCTTTGGAGCCCTCCCCTGCCCGTGCTGCTCGGCTGGAGCCTGAGCCTGTTTGCTGGGCAGCAGCTCAAAGCTGTGTCCTCTGCACTTGAAAGTCTGGTTTCTGCTTGCTTTCAAAGGTCTGCTACTTCTTGTAGCAGAAAAGGGATGTGGGTGAAGCTCCATCACTTTGATACACTTGGTATCAAAATGGGGAAAAGAAAATGAACAGTAGTTTAAGGTTTACTTTTTACCTTGTCTGTGCTGTGTTTTGTCACTTGATCAGAGATGCATATTTTAATTCTGTTAAGGACATAATCCCCCTTATGACTGATTCCTTTAAACCTTCAAATCCTACAAATTTGTTATTTGTAAATCTGATTCCATCTAATTACTTGAACCAGCAATTCCACCACTATGTAGATGTGTAGGCACTTCCTGACACAGGTCCTGGTTTCAGCTGTTTATGGTGCTAAACCTTGATGTTTAGGACCCAGGGTAGATGCCTGGAGCTGAATGTTTTGCTGTAGAAAGTTTCAAGTAAAATGACCTTTCTGAGAACAGGATTAACCAAAAAACCCCAAACAACCATCAAACCAACCAAACAAAGCATGTTATCCCCATTTTTCAAAAAACCCCATGCATCTTGCAGATGTGTGTCAAGAGTCTTCCTGAGGGCAGGGCTCTCTCCAGCATGGAGGGCTTGTCTTTCTCTGCCCCTGTGGAGCTTTGCCCAGGTTTAGCAGGTGTAAATTAAGGAAGGATTTTACCCTAAGACTTCGTGGGCTGTCGTGATTACCTGCCTCTTGCTGGGGGACAGCAGTTTTACCTGGCAGGGGCAGCTTCTCTTTGCTGACACTGGGCACCAAGAGCCCTCACCCTGACCTGCATCTGTGTGGGAGGTGAATCCCAATTCCCAGAATTTCCAGATTCTTTTCCTGGAAGGCCACAGGAGAGCTTCAGTTGTCCAGCTGCTTTGTGTTCCCGATCTCTGAAGAAGTAAAAATAATTTCTGGATTTAGTGCCTCAGTTCACTTCAAATAAGAAACAAACAGAAATTACATTCTTGCAAGGTAAGGTTTTGGAAACAGAGTTAAACAAGAAAACCACAGGGCTAAAATGTACTTATTCATGTCTGATATTAAGTACTGCTTGAGGTTTTGAGGGGCTGTTTTGGCTGTGGTAGCCAAAAGGTTGTGTCAGGAACGGTCTTGTTGCTGTTGTTGCTGGTTTTGTGACTCTGTGCCTCCGTCTCTACCTACTTCTTATCCTCATTCGTTTGCATGTTTTGATTGCTGTTGAGTAGAAATAAAGCGTTGTCCAAAGTATGTGCTTTAAAAGCACTTCTTATTCATTGCTTAGTAACAAAGGAAAGAGGAGCCTGAAGAGTGGGCTATAGGCTGTAGGAAAGAATGTGAGGGAAACAGCTTCCCCTGCCCTTCCAGTGCTCCCTTGCTGGATGATGAAAAGGAGGAAGAGAGGTGTGTTGATGAATTCAGGATGAGAAATGAGCAGAGCAAGTGTTAGAAGGGAAGTGGGGCTGAAGAGGAGCAGGAGCTGCAGTAACCAAGAGCAGCAGGGGCTGAGAGAAAATAGCTCTGAGAAGCTACTGAGAGAGAAAATAGCTCTGAAAGCTACTGACAAACTGTTCTTTTCCAAGGGAAGAAGTCAGCTTGCCTTTGCCACTGTTTACTTTGCTATTTCAAATGTTTGAGGCCTGTGCTAAGGCTGGTGAGGTTTCAAATACTTGAATATTTGTTTGTTTTTTGTTCTGAAGGTTTTTGACTTTGTCCAGGAAAATGTTTTATATCACCTTCTTCAAGAGACTGTCTGAAGTAAAGTGCCAGTTCCTCAGAAAGAAATTGCAGTTTTAAGATTGCCTGTGATAGTTCTTGTAACAACAAAAGTTAGAAATAACAAATTGTGGTACTTGGTAATCTTATATCATAAAGTTTGGAAAATTAATTTGAAATGTCCCTCTAGGTCATTGCTGCTGCATGAATGAAGGTACTGGGTTGAAATTTATATGAAATTCTTGGCAGGAGGAGGCTGGAAGAGCATATCCAAATGTGGTGGTTATCACTGTGGGTCCCTTCCAACTCAGCTTGCTCTGTGGTTCTGTGATTTGACACCAAGTTAAGCTTCCTCCAGCTCTTTTCTGTATGATATTAAAACAGTAGTCAAGTTTTTGTTCTTTGACCTCTGACAGATAAAAATCAATGTCATTTAAAAGGAATATCAACAAACAAACCCTGAAATGAGGCTCTTTATATGCAACTCAAAATACAGAAACTTCTTGTGATTCAGTGCTTGGGCTTCTTATCTTGATTTTCTCTTGGAGGCTTGTTTGAATTTCAAACAGCTTTTTTATTCCCTGCACTTGACACACACAAGTTAATCAGTGCTGCAGGGGCAGTTGAAAGTACACAGAATTAGGGAAACAACTGCTTAAACTCTTAGTAATTTTTCTGTCCAGATAAAAAATAAAAAATAAAAAAATCTGTCCAGATTTTTTATACCTCCTTCCCTCAGTTAAAAGACAGGAATCCGGTTCTTAAGAGTAGATTTTGGGTAGTTGTGTCACGTTGAATACTGTGATGTGGAAAATTTAACTTGGCAGCTTTAGAGGGCAGCAAAGTTGGATGTGAGCAGTATAATTTTGTCCTGAATCTCGCAATACCTGACTTGATTTGTAAAATCCCAGCTCCTACAGCTCTCTTACTTGTGGATATCTTCAGCTTCTCCCTCATGCGCTTTGCTAAAATATTTGCAGTCACCTTTTCAGTCTGGCATATATTTTTTTAATGTTCAGAAACTATAAATAAAGAGAGCAAGCAAAACCAATGTATTAGGAAAGACTGGATATCACTTGTGAAAACACTGAGAGCAGATCTTTGTTCAGTTGTGAATGCTGAGAAATGTTCAAATGCATCACTAAGCAAGTTCCATTCTTCTGATCAAAGAATAAAACTTTAAAGCCTTCCCAGAAAGTTGGGGTTTTAAAAACATCCTTTATTAATAAGAAAAAATGGAAAACAAACCAACAAACTGTGTGGACTCAAAAAAGTTAAGTTAACTGCCTGTTAATAATGTTTTCTTTGATGTTTTGGATAATTTTTTTAGATTATTAGTTTTTGCTAAAATGGTCTCAGTTTCAGCAGAATGCACTGTCCTTGCTTTGCTGCCTGGCATCGGTGAGGGTGCCAATCCATAAACTCCTGTTCCAAATCTGACAGGGCTCAGTGAGCTTGGCTCTTTACAGAGAGCAGAAAAGTCAGGGTTTAGTGGAGAGTTTTTGGAGTTTCAGCGGAGTAAAATGAGGTTTTCCATCAGGCTTGCTGATATAAAAATCAGGCAGGGCAACATCTAACTGCTTCCCAGGCTGGAGACAGAACTAAGTAAGTCAAACTTTACTGTCAAAGAGGTTTCCTAAGTCCTGCACTGATGTATAAGTATTTTGGATTTTAATGTTGCTGTGAGAACTGTAAAGCTAATGACTTCACTAAATACAGGAAGTCCAAGTTTCAAATGAGATTTTCAGGTATCTCTGCAGATATCCTTATGTACCATTGTTGCATGTTGCATGTAATTTTAATGAATAACCTTGCCTTTGAATAATAAAAATACAAAATAACATACAGAAAAATTAATGATATTTTTGGTGGTGAGAAGGTCACTTTTGTGTGACAAGCTGGCCAAGCTGATTAAAGGGATGGAGAACCTCCCTTGTGAGGAAAGGCTTAGAGAACTGGGATTGTTCAGCCTGAAGGGAGCCCACAGGAAAGATGGAGAGAGACTCTTGACAAGGGCCTGCAGCGACAGGACAAGGGGCAATGGCTTCACAGTGACACAGAGGAGGTTTAGATTGGATTTGAGAAAGAAATTCTTCCTGTGAGAGTGCTGAGGCCCTGGCACAGGTTGCCCAGAGAAGCTGTGGCTGCCCCATCCCTGGCAGTGTCCAAGGCCAGGCTGGATGGGGCTCTGAGCAACCTGGGATAGTGGAAGATGTCCCTGCCCATGGCAGAGGGGTGGAATGAGATGATTTTTAAGGACCCTTCCAGTCCAGGCCATTCTATGATATTACATAATATTTTTCTCAAAAAAAAAGTAACCCACAAAAATCATTGCAAAGCTTCATGACATTATTTCCTGTATAAATGATTTAAGATGTAGGTCCTACAAATGCAAATTTTTGGACTTAAACTGAAAAGATGTCATGAGACAATTTTTTAAAAGAACCTGTTGAATAGGATACAAATTCAGATTTTTTACTTCCCTGGCTTGATCTTCATGAGTATTAAAAGGTAAATTAGGATTTGATCAAGAAACCCCCTCAGAGGCAGACACCTGGCTGTTCAGAGAGGGCACTGCTGTGGCTCCTGGGCAGCTGCAGGTCTGGCTTAGAGGTTTGCTCAGTTTGTGTTAGCCGTGGCTTCTCTTGCAGGAACTAAACAAGGTCAGGACCTGGCAGGCAATTAAGTCTTGTCTGTATTAACTTTTGTAGTTGAACAGGTTTTTCTGTCACTGAAGGCAAGGACCATTGAATGTCCCACACCCCCTCCCCCTGTAATATCTGGGATACAGTAAAACCATGGAATGTAAAGTTTGGTTCTAACAGCTCATTTGAGGCTGTGCTGTGCATGGGGCTGGTGGAGTCAAACTCTGGGTTTCATCTGATCCATTTCCTTTCTGTGCCGGATTAAACTGTCCCTGTGATTAGGCTGCTGTTAACGGAACTGTTTTCCCTGAGCACAGCTGGAAGTGGGACAGTGCTGGGTTGAGTTTTCAAGCATGGATCTGAAGTATGTTTGAAGGGAAACAGTGGATTCAGGGGTGGGACACGAGCAGAGGAGCCATTTGTGCAAGCTTGTTGACAAATTGTGGATACAACCAAAGACTCCAAGTTCTGGGCCAGTGCTCTTTTATAAGCATTGATCTGGTGAGCTGTTCAATGCCTAAATTATTTTATATTGGTTTATCCCACAGTAACTGGGCTTATGCCAGTAGTGACAAAGCTAGTTAGTTCATTAAGGCTCCCATGTGTCAAAAGGTGTGTTGTTTTATTTTAAGTCTGTGTCTAAAGATGCAGAATTTATCACTTTGAGAAAACTGTGTGCTGAAGAGAGTCTTACACTTGCAAGCATTATTGTTATGCTCATCCATTGGGGGGAACCTTGCTGACTACTAAGTATAATTAATGTTCTTCATTTGTAATGGAGGTGAGGGAGAACATCCTTTATGCAACCTGATAAGTGAGGCAATAGAAGTCACCAGCCAAAGCACTTACACTTGATAAAGCTGCATAAAACCTGGGCTGTGTTACCCAAGAAACTTCTTAGAAAGAAATTCAGCATCATCAGGACAAGGCATACAGGCCTGAATGAGTACGGAGAACACAAGAGAAAAACATCAGTCATAGACAAGAAAATCTGCTGACCCAAAAGCAATAAAATGAGTGTGCCACTGAGCACTCTTCTCTCTGAAAACTGCTATCAAAGAAACTCCTGCTGTTTGATATGTCCTGGGTTCAGGAAAACAAGAATTCACAAGTTCTCGGACTCATTGACTCAACGATCTTAGAGGTATTTTCCAACCTAAATGATTCTATGATTATATAAAACTATTTCCAAATAACTGATGAAAAAAATACCTGATATCATCTCAAACTTTTCTTTATGGCAGAAACAGCCCTTAAGTCTCCAGAATTGACACAATTGCTTCTGACTAACAATAATTTGGTATCATGGGATGGATCCAACTTCCAAAGTGTAAATTTGTGACTGGTATTCGTGTCACAAATGGTGCAAGAAGCAATCACAGAAAAGAAAAGAGACCAGAGAGAATTGATATTATTTCTAATACAAGAACTGGAAGCCTTGGGGGTACAATTACAACAATAATAAAAATGCCATCTGGAAAAAGAGCTGGGTGCATCAGTAGGAGTCAAAGCAAAGTGACACTAGTGACACTTTGATTTGCAGATGAAAGTGAAACATTTTATGGGCAGCAATTAAAAACTGTTCAGGCAAGTTAGGGAAATGAATGTCAAATAAAGCCACTCTCAAACAGCAGGGTGGGGTCAGTGAGTTGGTCAAAAATATATTTGCTGTGGTTCTGATCTATTTTTCCACAAAATATAGGCGAGGGGAGCTTTGGAATGCTTTGTGTTTGAGCCTCAGCAGAGACTTGACTTTAGGAATGACCTCGCAGATCAGTTACTCAGCTGTGGAAGCACAGGTGTGAGAAGGCAAGGGGCAGCTTAGAAGGTGGGACAGAAATTTTTGACAAAGTGGGACAGAAATTTTTGACCTCTTTGGGGAGAACTCCTCTTGGTGCCTAAAATTTGAGATGTTTTCATTTTAATTTATCTTAGGAAGAAGTACATGGTCAGTACTGTGCTGAGGCATCTTGAGAACAGCGGGAACATCTTGCTGAAGGAATTAATAGGAATTAAATGTGCTTTCATGGGTGCTCACTGATCTGGGAGCAACGGGGTCGCCTTGATGCCTCACCCAAATTAACTCTTTGCAGATATTGCCTTAGGCAGAAGATCAAGGAACTATTTCAAGGAATAACTGCTAAAAAAGGCATTGCTTTTTCTTTCCTTTTCATAATTTGCAAAACTTTCTGAATAAGGTGCAAAACCTGCAGTCACACACCTGATGAATGTATTGCTCCTGGAACAGATTGCAGATCAGCCAAAAGCTTTCACAGACCATTTGGGCTCTTATGATCATCTGAAAGTGTAGCATCCCCTCAAAGTGGTAAGATCAAGGTCTTCTGATCTCATCAGGCAAGTTTAGAATTTAGAAATGAGGTAGTGCACAGGTGGTTATATTCATTCAGAAATTGTATCATGGCTTTGAAACTGGGGGTGCTGGAAGAGTCGTGGCTGATTTGCAAAATGTATGATTTGGTGGCTTGTAAGCAGGAAGTGGGAAATGGTGCAGGAAATGTGACGTTGGCAAGACAGATAGAAGAGAGAGATCACAGTGTCTTATGGGGGCATCACTGGAGTGTGTGGCTGAGGAGCTGAGGGGTTTTTTCTGCCAGAGAACTGGTAGTTATGGCTGTGCACTGAGACAGTTGTGATTTTTTTCACAAAATCACCCAGTGCTTGTGAAGTCAGGCACCAAAGGGCTCTGCAAATAGGAGAAACTTGGCTAAATGACTTTTGTAGATATAGAAACAAGGGTAAACCATCTACAGATCAAAGGAGAATTTGGAATTCCAAGTATTTTGCTAAGTCTTTGAGACATCAGGCTTTCAGAAAAGACACACTATCTCAATGTGCCCAGAGGCTGATGGGTGTGGGTAGAAAGGATCATTATGGACTTCTACCTTCAACTCTCTCATTTTATAAATTCAAGGAAATGAGGGCACTGTGTCCCACTGCTTTTGAGGAATTTAAAGCAGGAGTGGATGTGAACATGAATTATACTCCAGAAGTTATTTTATTTCAATATAAAGCAAATTCCTACATCATTAAGAACTTTTGGGATGGACTGTGTAGAAGATCAAACACTAGGCTGGAAAAGCTTGTTCCAGCCTGTTTGGTAACATGAACATCTCCTGGATGGAATTTTACAGGAGAGCTTATGAAGTCCAGGGATTCACTGGATGTGAATGAGACATAATGAATCAAGGAGAATTCAGTCCCAATTGCCCTTTGTAGACATAATGAATCAAGGAGAATTCAGTCCCTTTGCCCCCAATAGACTCCTTTTCCTATGTAGTTGAAATATGTGTTAAAATAGTCAACCCTTGTAGTGACAAGTGCATAGACTAAGAAGACCAAATTAATGTCCAGGTCAAGAATAAAGACTTCCAACAAGCTGAGGTGAAAGCATTTTTTTCAGTAGCTGCTTTTCATCTATTATCTCAGTTTAGCAGAGGTCATAGAAGAACTAAAGGAATTTTATCCCTTTAGCCTGAAAGGACTGAAAATATCTTGTCAGCTCTTCTTTTCAATCACGTCAGTCCTCTGAGGATAACAAAGATATTGCATTCACAGGCTTGTCTGAGTGATGAAATGTCTTCAAGTATCTTCAAATGCTGTCAGAGTGGTCTCTACACCTTGGTTGTGGTTATCTGTTGTTGGTGGATGATGTTACCCATTGAAGGAGCTTCAGAATTTCTGTTTTGGCTGGGTTTTGGTTGTTTTTATGTACTGGTAGCTTGAGGGATCAAATCTGAGTACTTGTTTTCTAAGGATTGTTGAAGGCACTTATTGTTTGTGTTAAAAAACTGGCGCAGGTTTTTTTTTCCCCTGACTTTTGCAGCCAAAAGAAATATGGATCTGTTTTGTAGGGTGGACCTTAAATACCTTCTGTAAGTTCTCAGTCCTTCTCCATATAAAATGGGACTGAATTGTTGTGAATGCAATGAGGTGTAGGTTATTTAATCTAGTTGAAGAGGGAGGAGGATTTTCCTGTGCATTTTGAATATTGGTAGCTCTTTCCACATGGTTTGGTCCTAGTCTGGGGATGGGAGATTTTCTCTTTGGAGGCTGCTCTTCCCACCTTAAACTGGCACCTAGGTGTCCAGATGAAATTCTGTGTGTCCGGATTTCTGATTCATGTCAGCCCTAATGTGGCAGCAGCTGCTTTCAAATGGGTCTTGCTTAGAGGGGATTACAGGGAGTGCTGTGAAGTCTCATTTTACTTTCTCCACCTTGGCTACAGTGTGCTGAGAGGAGGGGAAGTTGGATATTTGTGCCATCCCTTGTAGACACAGAATTGAGCATTTGCTGGTCAGCTGTTTTCTGGGCATTTTGTTGCCAGAGTAAGTCAGCAGAATATCTGATTTAAATGCCATTGAAAGTCTGCTCCACAGCTATGACAGGATCTCTTCAAAGTTAGTTGGCAGGAACTTAGCAGAACTTTGGTGAGGTAAGTGCTGTGATACTTTTTTCTAATTTCAGGATGACAAGTTAGAGACAAGTTTTTCTGTTGTGTAAACACAAAGCTTTAAACACAAACAAATAGTTATTTTTGGTGCCCTTTTCCTATGACAAAAATTAAACTTGAAAGGTAAAAATAAACAAAAACATGTTCTAAAACATTTTCAGATTAAAGGTTAGAAAAAAAGAACAAAGGCTCAAGCTCATTTCCAACTCGCATAATTGCTGACACAAAGCTGCAGTCCAGCCAGATGAACAGCACATTATGAGGTACAGGAATAATTTGTAGTCCTTTTAAGTAACCAGAGTAGCAAGCAGCATATACACGCAGTGCAATAAAGCCTTGTCTCTGTTTCAGTTTTTCTGGGAAACATGATGATATTTAGGTTTAACCAATATCTGTTTCTATCTTAATGAATCACAAGAGAGCAGTTAACTTCTGATGTCTTATTTAGGAAGAATTTATATGTGAGTGAACTGTGGTGTCAGAGATGATTGTGTCTTTTGCCTTGGTGAATAGTTTTTCAAACCACCAAGGCTGTGGATGTACACTTACTCTGCAAGCTGTTTTTTATCAGTGGTTTCACATTACTGCTCCCCATCAAAACAGTTTATGTGAGTGTTCTCAGCCCTCTCTAAGCAATATGAGCTCATATACTTAAGCAATTTAGTAGATGATTTGTGCTAACGGGGTTGACTGTTGCTTAGAGACCCTCAGGCTCTGAAAGGTAGTAATGTGAAATGAATGACCCAGATTAATGTTTACTTTTGCCCTTGCCTGCATTTGGGTCAACTTAGTTCTGTTATTGAATGTTGTGATCTGTGGGTCTTGTAACTTAGAGGAGTGTCAGGTTGTGGGCACACAGTTTGTGGTGATTGGGAGTGGGGCTGTGGAGCCTCATCCCCAATGGCTACAGCTGTGCAGGACAGGGGAACAGCATTGAAGGCAGTGAGTCATGGAGTGCCCAGGTGCACTGACCAGTCAACAAAGGGAACAGAGGGCACACAGGTGCAATGCATGAATGTGAGGGGTATGAAAGGCTGGGCTAAAGAACCAGAAGGGTGGAGGCTTGTAGCCTTCTGAAGTGACGTGGTGTTATTCTGTATGGGTTGAAGCCTTCTGAAATTATGTGATAACACCCTGTGTATTGTGGCTGTCTCAACTGTGACATATGCTGCAACATCAGCTATGCTGTTTTATTTCCATCTGTCAAATCAGAAAATAGTGGAGAATTCTGCTCCAGAGAGGTGCTTGGGGTGAGGCTGGAATTTCTAGTCAGGGAGGAAGCTTGGGAAAAGCATGTCTGGTTTAGCAGGAGGCCAGACCTTCTTCCACTTAGGCTGAAGCATCTCAATGTCCTCTTAAACGGAAGTGTTAATCAAAATATAGCAGACTAATTGTTTATGTGAGTGGATGAGATTATCCCAGACAATGTGGTGCTGTTTGACTTGGAGAAGGAACTGTGTAACTGTATGCAAAGCTGCACCACTCTGATAGACAATTGGCTTTTTGATTAGGTCATAAAATCTGGGGAGGTGATAAAAATGGAGCTGATTTTTGGGTGGGGTGCTCTGCTATCTTTTCAGATCAGCTTATAGCTGTGGAGTATTATTTACTATGCACAAGTGAATAGGTACTAGTAGCTGAGGCAGTGGGCAGGTTTTTAATCTTAATGTGCCAGGCAGCAGGTTAAGCTCTTGTGATAATGTGTCCGAGAGCTTTGTGGAGTGATAAGGAAAAGGTTAGAATAGTTTCACTGTGCTAAATATTATTGCACTATGTTAGATTAGAACTCTTTAAATGGGGGTTGTTTGTACCAATTAGTTTAACTTGAAAGTAGATGTGAGCTTTGGTATGCTTGTTTTTGTGTCCAGGTTCCCTTTGCAGGGAGAGTGTGCAGTAGTGGTTGCTCCTACAAAATCTCTGTGGGAACAGGGGTGTAATGAAAATAAACTTCAGGATCTCAGGCTTTCCTGTAATTGCATTTATGACCTTGCACTGACACAAAGAGATGGAATACACAAAGCACCCTGAAAAGCACATTGCCTTCTTCCTGAGAAGAGCTGTTGAAATGTATTCCATTTACTTTGTCTGCTCTGGGCAGAGAGAGCTGACATCTCTAAAAAGGGAATCAGGTGGCTTTCAATTGCATTTCTGCATGGTCCCCACCATCCTGGTTGAGAGGTGGTCAGGCAGGAGTAAGGAAGAATGGCTACTTAGTCCATCACCATCACATTCTGACCTTGCTCCAGTTCCTTGTGGGAGCTGCATGGCTCTCTTCAAACCAGGTAATTTATTTTCTCCTGTCATCCCTCATATTGTTTCTGTCCCCCTCACTTGTGCCTTGGAGACCTGTGCCATCTCATTGCCAGCCTTTCCCACACCCCCTGTTGCTTGAGGGCACCAAGAACTCATTGCAGGACAAGCTAAAACCCTGTATGCTCAGCCAGGGCTCTGCTCTGCGTGCAGACGAGCTGATCCCAAGGCTGTCCCTCTGCCATGCCTCCTGCCCAGCCTGCCAAGCAGCTGCTTGCCCAGTGCTCTGACAGGTCCTGCCGGTGAGTGGAGAAGGGGAAATGTTATTTTTTCCCATGTATACAATGAAAGGAAGCGCTGTAATAAATGGAGTGAGGTAAAAAGGCTTTCCCGGCACATTACCTTCTAACACTTCTTCATCCTGTTTCTCTGCTCCAGGTCCCACTCTGCTGTGGGGAGCAGGACTGAATTCCCCACAGCTGGCTCCTGCCTGCCCCCAGGGCCTGGCTTCCTCAGGCAGGGAAAGCCCTGCTTTGTCCTGTCAGGGGGTGAAGGATGTCTCTCCCTTGGAGCTGGGCAAAGGAGGGTCTCTTGCACCTCAGTGTGCTGGAGCTGGTGTAGGGAAGTGCTATTTCATTGCTAATATAGCAAAAGGAATAACAAAGTCTCCAGAAATTATGTAAAAGACAAGAGGGGTGGGTGGGAGGGTGGAGAGAGGAAACACTTGGAGATGTCTGCAGTGCTTCCTGTTTGCTTCTGAAAATTATGAGTCAGATCCCCCAGAAACAAAAGAGAGGGGTTTGAAAAATTGTGAGATTTAAAAAAAGTAATCATGCGTGCATCTGTTCTCTCTGTCTTCTGGTTTTTGAGCTCTCAGAGCTGGAGGCCATTTTTCACATTTTTCAGGGCAGTGGTGACAGCAAGGAACACACATTCTTTTCCAGTGAAAGTTGAGGGATTTTAATATCTCTCAATGCAGCATCAGGAAGGAGACCAATAGAAAAGACACCAAAGATCGCATGGTTTGGAATAAAATTTGTGATAGCATCACAGTTCTTCTAGAGTTGATTGCTTTGGCTTGAAGAGGTGTAACCCTGGTTTGGCTTTGGCTTGGTTAGATGTAACCCTGGAGCTCGTTTGCCTTTGCTTTCTGAGGTGTATACTTTGGCACAGAAGGGAGAAGGTGCATTGTGTGTGCCCAGATTGTGTTTGATACTGATCCACAGGGAAGAACCATGATCCTTTTTCCCAGGTCAAACACAGTCTGCATCCTTAAAAGCCATGGATTCTGTGGGATTTGTAGCATGAGTGTTGATAAGTGTATGTGTGTACAGCAGGATTGCACTTAAAAAGGAAAAATGAAGTGGATATCATTTCCCACTTATCGTATCACCAAGTGCAGGCTTTTCTAGAAAACCTGATTTCTTTGTTTCTCTGCCAGTTAATTCCCAGTAAATATATGTAAGTGATAAAAGACTCCAGTTTTCCCAGTAGAAAGTGATTATTTGCAGGTGTTTTTCCTCCGTTAAGGTGTCAGGATAAGCTGTGTGAGGAGACCTGGAAGCATTTCCTTCAGCTGAAAAGAATGCTTCTGAACTGGAGGGCCTGAAGGTAGAAGGCCAATCTCATTTCTTTGTAACAGAGCTTGTTAAGACACACCTTAGAAGGTGATCTGACTGGCAGGTGACAGCACAGCCAGAGAGTTAGAGCTCCTTGGTGCTCAGCAGAGTCATTACTGAGAGCTCAGGGGAACAAAACAAAAATAATTTGTATTTATAAATAAACACCTGCACTTGTGTGCTCTGGGTGCTGGATGCAATAGCCTGTACTGCTGTAAGTGTTTTCTGGAGTGATTTTTGCCACTTATGCTGTCCCCAGATCCTGTGCAGGGATGGGCCTGGAGGGGTCCTGGAAGTGCTCAGCCACCCTGGTTAGAATGCTGAGCTCTGCTGAGCAGATGTGGGGCTTTCTGTGCCTCAGAGCTGGGAGAGTCCTTGGGCATGTGAGTTTGGCTGTTGTAAGTGTAGCTTCCTGGTGGGAGATGCCAGCCTGCCTGGTGGTTGGTTTGAGAAAGGTCTGAAACAGTTTTGAGAGGTGAACCTGCTTGTGATGTAATTTTCCTGCTTTAAAATGATGGTTATGAAAAGTTCCCACAAGTAGAACAGGCTCACCTGTCCCCTTGCACAGAAGTGACTGTTTTGCCATGCTGCTTGTGGCTGCTGTTTCGTGACTCTCCTGCTTCCCAGCTCCTTCCACTGTGGCCAGAGCATTCCCAAGCATTTCCTCTCCAGGGTTCTGCTCTGTGCTCTGCACGGGACTCGCTCAAGCGAGTGTGTACAGGTCGGGCTAGGTGTGGCAAAGGGCTCCCAGAGCAGCTCCCAGCAACTGGGAAAGCAGTTCTGAGACAATCTGGAACAGCTCCCAAAATGATCTCTCCCTGTAGGAAACTGGCTCTTCTCAGTTTTAAAACAAGTAAATAAAGGAATAAAGGCGCTGTGATTTCTCAGCTGGTTGTTTTTTGGTTTTTTTTTTTTTTTTTTTGGAAGGCTTTTTTTAACTTGCTCCTGAAGAAAGAGAAGAGCAAAGAAAACGCAAAAATACCTGGGCAAGCTGCAAAAATTTGGAAACATTTATTCTTGCAAAGTGAAAATAAAAATCATACAATCCTTTGTTGATAGAATTGGAGCACGTGTTGATGTGGAGGTATTTCCTGTGCACAATTCTCATTGCCACCAGTGAGAGCTGGACACATCAAAGGGTGAGCAGACCTCGTTCAGGGAATTCCTGCCAGCCAAAGTCATTGTCCCCCAGGGGCAGAAGGAAAGGCTGAAACCAGCAGCAGGGTTTTGGGAGATGGATTGCGTGCTGGCTACAAGCTTGTTGGTGGTTATGCTGTTCAGCCTGAGAGCTGTGTCCTTTTATCTGAGGGCAAAACAGGCAGCACTGTAATTCCAGAGCAAGGGGGTGGTCAGGAAAGGTTCCTGTTCCCAGTGTAAAGCCCAGGTTTGCACCCAGTGCCAGGATATGGCATCTCATGGAAAGGGGCTGTGGCTGGGGGAGCTCAGGATGTGTTGTCTGAGTGTACTTGGACAGTTTCTGTGGCTGCTGAAGGAAGGTGCACTAAAGGAGGGGTATAAAAAGCCCTGGGTCAGGTACTGAGTTTCTGCAGAAAAGGGCTGTCTGGCTAGTTTCAGTGGAATTGCATGTGTTCACACTAGCCTGGGACTTGTCCCCATTGTTTACATCTGAAATGAGGTGAGCCCTTTCTTTGTTTGGTACCCTGACATATAAAAGCGTTTGTAATATGGAGGGTTTTGTTATCTGTATTGTCTGAAAAACTGAGTTTTTTTAATGAAGCAAAAAATAAGGCATGTAAAATTTGCCTCTCCTGTGTAAAATAAGCACCACAGAATGTGTAAAATGTCAGCACTTTGGTTGAGCAATGTTTTCCACTCACATTTTTACATAGTGTGACATGGGTTACTCTGCTGGATTATTGTTGTTTGTGTTACAAAATGGAGAAAGAACTTGGATCATTTTCCAGGATTTACATTCCAACCTGTGTTTGCAGGATTGATAGTTTGTTCATGTACATTTGTGTATGTATAGATTTTTGTATGCATTTGTTTGCCTACATATATGTTGTCATTCCAGATGCTGAGGTTCATGATAGTCCTTACAGTAGCATCTGGGGCTGATTTGTCTGCTTAAACAACAATATTTTTACATTGTGCCATTTCAGCAAAGTTTCCTAATTTTCTTTCTTTGCTTATGCTTCCTTTCTGCAGTAAGTGTTGCCATTTTGATGAGTAGGTGTGACTGCCTTCATTACGGGGATGAAGTCACTTTTTGATCACTGGACAGATATTGGCATTTCTCAACAGTGTTTTTTCTGGATAAATCTCTCCATTTTCATTAAGTGCTGTTAGCAGTAACAATCCAGCCTTTCTGACTCCTTTTATTAGCACATAGTTCTTCAAAGCAGTCCTTTCAAGTGGCCATTCACAAATATGTGCAAAGGTGAGAAAAAACCCTAAAATTCTTCTGTTGTAAACTAGATGTAGAATTTGTTTTGATTTGGATTATTTTCCCTATGCTGCTGGCTTAGCTTTGTTGTCTGTGGCTGAATAGGTAACTCTGCAATGAGTTCTGCTTGGTTTTGGGAGCAGTGATGCTGTTACTAGGATCTCTTTTCTGAAGTCACTGTGTAACATGGAAATTTAAACTGCTCAGTCTGATAGGGACCAGTTAGCTGCATGCCTAAAAATTCACATAAAGATGCAGGGTTGCTTCTGACACCCTCATTTTTAGTTTACAGTGGTCCCAGTGTCAGTGTTTCTAATGTGTGTTAGGTTGATATACCTAGTAATTCTACTTTATCTGTGCTTTCTTACATTGAGACAGCTGAGTTGCAGATCTGTTATGGGTGGTTGTAAGGTGTGAGCAAGCAGAGTTAAAGTCATGTGTAATCTTGATTTATGTCTAAGTTTGGGCCAAATCCTGGGCTTGTTACAGTGTTTGCATTCCATATGTAGTTAGGTGGATTAGGTGGAAATGCTGAAGAGGTTAGATTGCAATTAAATCTTTGATGAATGACCCTCTGTGTGGGTGCTGACACTGCTGCTTCTTTAAACTTCATCCCTCAGTGCAGTTCTGGGAAGCTGGGATCATGGGGGTGAAATCCTGGCCTCAGAGACATCAGTGGAAATTTTGTCCATTCAAAGACAGCCAAGATTTAACCGACAAGGAAAATGTTAGTAGTGGAAAAATTGTCCAGTCCTCCAGGTGATGTGCATTATTACTGGATCTGTGTTCTGCAAGCCACTAAAGAAAGCCTTCAGAAAGCTTTCCTAATACTCATTTTGTCATTTCAGTTTTTTTAGCTTTAATACAAATTTCACCCAAAAGAGGGTTTGCCTGTGGAAGGGTTTTCCAGTTAAATGCCTTTAGGCTGTCGCAACATCCCTGTGTGATAGACTCTTACTTTTCATATTAAAAAAAAAAAAAGAAAAGAAACAAAGGAAGAAATCAACCATTTCCTTGGGTTTATGGGAATGTAATTTGTTTATCAAAGGCACTGAGACAGACTGAAGCCAAAACCTGCCTGGGAGCAGAGCACCAGTGTTGTAGAGAAGTCCAGCAGGACTGGGTGTGCCTGGGGAGGGAGCTGGGTGGGATAGGCTGGCACACCTCCTCCCATGGCCAGTTCCCCATGGAATCACAGAATATCCTGAGCTGGAAGGACCCACAAGGATCATTGAGTCCAGCTCCTGGCCTTGCACAGCCTCAAGAATCACACCCTGTGCCAGAGAGCATTGTCTGAAAACTTTTTGAGCTCTCTCAACCTTGTGACTGTGACCAATTCCTGGTCCCCTTTTGACAGCAGAATATAGGTGTGCTTGGCACCACTGCGAATGACTTGATGCATGTTGTATTGATGTGAGGATCTTGAAATACTGTGCAAATGTTCATTTGCTTGGCAAAAATCAGCATGTCCAAGCGTAGCTCTGTAGCATTTTTTTGGGCATTAATGACTTACCTATTACACAGGCTAAGAAAATTGCAAAACTGAGACTAAAATCCAAGGATCATGCTTTCTCCCTTCCTCTGCAACCTCCAAATAACATTTTATTCCTTTGTAATAATTTATTTTAGCTCTGTTCTTATAATTTAATGGAAATTCCACAATGTTTTAAATGTAAATATAGCTATAAAAAGGGATAAACAAGCTCTACCGAATAGAAGCTTTTGCAATCTAAAAGCATGATTGGATCTAACACAATACAATAGAATAACAAAATGACATTCAGGATTTATAGCTGGATTACTTAATTGAGCAGAAAAACTTCTGCTTTTACTCCCTCCCCCCTGACATGCAAGCCTGCAGGTACAGTTACAAGAATACATGAATGCAGTATCAGATAAGGGAAAAACTTTAGGGCTAATTATTTGTGCAGTTATTAGTGCAAACATGGAGCTGCCTGCTTGTATGGTGTGTTTTTGTTTCCCAGTATGTGCTTGGGATTATGCTTTCTGCCCTTATGTCTCCACACCATTTGCTAATGCAAAGTGACCCACACAAGCATTTTTGGGATGGTGGGAATGGCTGAGTGTTCCTGCTCTGTGTAGCTCAGATAAAATGCATCCACACCTTGGTTTCATGCTGAAGGTTGTTAATGGTGAGATTTGTCTTCTGTTTTAGACACCTTCAGGAGTTTGGAATGTTTTAGATGCATAGAATTTTGCTTTCCTAGCGTAAGGGTATTTATTAAACTGCTCCTTTCAACCTGTTTTATGCTTTGTGTTTGTGGCAATTAAAATTTGCTCAGAAAAAGTATAAAACTCCTAAGGTTTGAGGCAGGCAGGAGCCAAACTTTCTTGTGTCTGTGCTGCTGTACCTCACTGGTATGAAGTGAAGTTCTTTAAATATTGTGTTCTGCTGTCCTCCCATTTGTTGACAGGGCTTTTTAGCATGGAATCTTCCTAAGTTGTACAGAGGTTTAATAGCCCTTCTATAAGTGCAAGGAAGAGCCTTTTTATTTTCTGCTTGAGCTGGGATTAATCTAGGGGATCCTAAAAGATGTGAAAGATGATGGTGAAAAATTTGGCATTGGAAAGAGAGAGGAAAAAGGACACATTTCATACAGGGTAACTAATCACAGAGCTGTAAATAATTTGAAGCAGGACTGGTAGGCAGAAAGGAGTATGAACTCACATTTTGGGAAGGGTGAGGTAGGATGACTGTAGATTTTTGGCAGGAGACCACTTGAAGCACACAAGAAGTGGGCTGACCTAGATGCCTGATAAGAGGCTCAATGAAATGAAAAGTGGGTGGACTTGGAGAAGAACTGGGTGGATCTGATTGTTTTGGCACTTAGGTATTTGATGTTTGATTTCCAGGGCAGCAAAATTTTAATCACCTATTGTTCATTATTGGTTGGTTTCTTGGTGGTATGACTCTCGTCTGTCTTCCCGAGTGGGTGCTGGGATGTGTGGAGCACAGGAGAGGCTTCATGCTGCAGTTTGGGACGAAAGAAGTGTCCTGGGTGGCAGGTGCTCTGGAGGAACATTTCTGTGGAGGAGGTTGTGTGAAGGGAAATCTGAGGAGCAAAGTGAGGGAGGCTTTGTGGGCCACTCCTTTGTTCACGAGGGGATGTTGAGGTTATGTGGTTTTGGGATGGAACCTCAGCATTCTTTGTGAACAAATATGTTGTTCCAGTGGCAGTTAAAATGTCCAGCTTCTCTTGCTGATGCCTGTTACCAACTTTGCCCCTCTTCCTGCTGCTGTCCAGGCCTTGTGCTGCTCAAAAAGGCAGTGAAATTATGATACCATTAAGAGAATAAAAGCTGCGCAATGTGTCTTGCATTGAAGACATTGCCTCTAGCTTAGTTTATTCAGCTTTTTGAGGAGTAAAATACTCCATAGATGTCTATTATACATTTGGTACTATTTAAACATCAGCAGCTGGGTCTTGTATTTGTAAACAAGTTACGCACACACGTGCAGTTCCACCTATGGGACAGTCTGTTCTCATGTGTTTATTCAGGTATTGTTGTACTTAATAATATTGGCTATGATTACTGGGTGGAAATCTGTTGGTAGGAGAGACAAAATACATTTCGGGATGGTATTTTTGAAACTCAAGGTATAAAGCTAAGATAAATGACGTGGCTGCTTTCTTTGACAATCTACAAAGCGTCTTATGTTATGAAAGAGACTTAAAATTCATGAAACCCACCATAACTCCTTTCCTATTGTTTTCTTACATTGGTGTTTGTTCTTTGAGCATTCAACTGTATCTCAGTAGTAAATCTAAAATAACTCCTCACTGGGAACAGTCCTTCTAGGCTTACAGCTGTACAACTGTTCCTTGACTCTTGCACTACATCTTCAAGTTCCTAGAAACCTTTTGTCTATTTACCTTTAGCCTGTGTTAGGTAATCAGGGGAGCTCACAGGACACAAAGACTTATGGAGCATATATGATTCCTATCTGTGAACTCAGGCACCATTAGACTTTTCTGCCAACCTACTTTGCTTATCAGTTATACTTCTGTTGCTTGGTCCTGCTTCTCCCCTGTGTCCTTCCTCCCATTTTAGCAGGGAAGAGGCAGCTTCAACTCCACCAGATGATGGGAGGAGAGGAGAGGAAGAGAGGTGCAGAACTCTTCAGGGTCATGCTCTGACCACTTGACATGAGGCAGAACTTTCTTCCTGTGCAGCAACCAAGCACTAAACAGATTGTCCAGAGAGGGTGTGGAGTGTCCTCACTGGAGATCTTCCGGCACTGCCTGGGCACAATCCTGTGCTCTGGGGTGGCCCTGCTGGAGCAGAGAGATGGGATCAGCTGCCCCATTGTGGCTCCTTACACCCTGACCCATCCTGGGTGATTTTGTGATGATAGCGGAGAGTTGAAACTGCCTTTACTTCCCCCCTGCCTCTGTGGAGAGGCACACCTCATCTCCTAGGCATTGCTTTAGGTAGCTCCAATTCTTGTTTAATGAGCCTTTGTACACTGTAGCTGTGTACACTTCTGTACATGTGAGGCCTTAATGGCTTAAACACCTGCTGGTCTGTGAGGTTGGCTGCCTGTGGCACAATGATGAGGAACTGCCCTGCAGTGAGTGGAAAAACTTCCACTGGCTTCAGTGGGAGAATGCCTGGGCATCTGTGACAAGCAACCCCATGAGCGTTGTTGCTTTCAGCCCCTAATTCTGCAATTACTGAATACAAAGGGCCATGCGTAAAGTCCAGGGCTGTAATTACTGTTTTGGCTTTCCTGATGATTTATCTTAGGCACTACCAAGTTACTGTACAGCTTAATTACAGCAGTTACTTGGAGGGATTGTGTCAACCTCAGGTATTTATTATGTTCAGGGGAGAACTAGCTCAGCTAGAGATCATTTTGTACATTGTGCAAGGATCTCCTTTGTCATTTATGTACTGCCAATGTATGGAAAACTGAAATGCAGTCGTGTTGTATGTGTCAGGTGCTGAATGACAGCAGAGAGCACAAAGCAGTATTGTCTGTGGTCCAGCTGAGGAATTAAACCACTTGAAGTTTCTTAAAGCTTCTCTGATAGTACCATGGTTAAGTGGCTTGAATATTTGCACCATAATTTGGATCAGTGTTTACATAGCTTGCACATTTTATGGTATAATACAATAAATTCTGCCTTTATCTGAAAAGCCTGGTCTGGTGCACTTTGGCCTCCTATTCAAACTTACAAGCAAGTGATCTTAAAACCTGCTGTGGTGTGGTCTGACAGTCACTGCAGGTGCCCAGGACCTTTTGCAGCCAAGCCTGTTGTTTGGTTTCACTCATCTCAAATGGATTTGTTAGCAGGTTACAAAGGTTTTGAATTGCTGCTTGTTTAACGCAGCCACCTCGCAGGTGTCAGTAACAAACCAGCAGCTGCTTTTGGCTCGCTATAAAAGTGGGATTTGAATATTTTAAATTGTGTGTCAGAGGAAGTGGTCTGTGTTTGAAGAGCCTCTTGTGTTCCCCTCCACAGAGCGGGCTGAAGTCTTGCATCATGTGGAATGTGCTCTCCCTGTTGTACCGAAACAAGCACCTCCAGAGTAAACAAGGAGCTGTTAGCCCCCCTGAAGGTCATGCAGCTGGAATACAGGATGAATGGCATTATGGGGAAATGCTGGGGATTAAATTGTTAATTTAGTAACTGCTAAATAAACAAAGCGATGCTTTCCTCAGATTTTTGTTCTGTGCTATAAGAAACAAAGATGTGAGAAGCTGGGGTGCTAAGCAAGGGCTTAGGAGGTGATGTTCCTGCTCTGTCATGCCATTGCCCTGGCACATGTCAATCAACCTTTCTGTGCTCTGATTTTGTGTCCATAGGACGGGAGCGGCACCAGCTCCTTTTTCCTTTGTCTTCTCTGATATCTTTGGCTCCTGAATGCTGCCAAACTCATTTATGGTCCTTATCTTTGTGCCTGTAGAGAATGGTGAACAGCAAGTGACTGGTATTAATCGCTGGATGTCTGTTCTCTGCAAGGCCAGTGTGTTTGAACACTGCAGCTGGCTGGCTCAGGAGTGTGCAGGATCTCATTTGTTTTGCTCAGCACCAACACCTTGTTTTTTATCTGGCTTTTGCTACAGTGACATGCCATGGTGAAAGTTTTGCATTTCACCCACAGTTGTAGTTGTCCTGAGGGTGTACAAGTTGTCACCAAGGAACGCAGGTGATTCCTTATGAGCTATAGTTGACTTTTTAATATCCTGACAGTGCTTAAGGTCAAATCTATGGGTTCCTCCTTAAAAACTTTCCAGGGATTTTGTTGAGAGTGAGAAGTACTCCTTGGCATAAAAACCCTTTGGCAAAGCTCCTGTTTCAGGTAATCCTTTCCAGTCAGCTCTCAGTGACTCCAGGTTTTAGGTGCTGTTTACAGGAAGCTTTGGCCTATTAGAACATGGACAGAATGCTGGATGCCTGCAAGACTCTTCCTGAGTCCTGGTTACCAAACCTCAATCTATTCTTTTTAAGCCTGGCCTAGCCTAGACTGTGAAGAACACAACTCCCTAAGGCCCCCTGCTGTAGCTTTCTTCAATTCCCCTTCCTCACTGACAATACATGTTTGCATCTAAGTCTGTTATGAGATTGGAACTGCTGACTTCCAAAATTCTTTGTCATTTTTGCTTCTGGGAGCTGCAGCTACAGTGGAGACTTTGTCATTTTGCTAGAGGTAGAAAACTCGTGGGTGTGCTGGGGGATTGGCCTCGCTGTGCTTGTGGCTGGAGGCAAAGCTTTTACCAACTTGAGTCAAAGCTGAATGCATCTATTGTGTAACTTGGCTGAAGCCAATTTGTGCTTTTTATTTCAATTTCCAACAAAAATGCTGCTAAGAATGTTGCTGTGAAGTGGCAGGGCAGTAGTGTGTCCTTAAACATGATTTTCCTGAATAATTGTTTGAAATGGGCAAATTATTTACAGGATGCTTCCTGAAAGGAAGCTGAATTTATGTCTAGGAAGTTCTGAGATAAGTTTAACAATTCATATTTTAAATTTTATTGTTTATTTAACTTCTAAAATATTACAAGAAATATATTAGATTTGTCATCTAGGTTTTCTGCTGTGGACTAAAGAAATGCTTATTCATTTTAGCACAGGAAAATGTGGTCTTGGGAGTTTTGATCAGAGCTGAACCTTAATTCCACATGCCTCTTCAGAGGAAAAAAATGGGAAATGGTGAAGAAGAAAATCTGACAGCTGCAGGGAAAAAAACTGTTTCTGATTGAGGCTTAATGGCTCAGATGAAGGAAAACATAAATTTTACATGGAACATCAATGTATTTGGTGTGACAAAAGGGATTTTAACTGGATTTAAATGAAGCAGGATCTGAAACACAGACCATAATTTAGTGCTGTAGAAGAAATCCCTCTCTGGAAGGAAAATGTAGACTTTCTTGGTTATGCTTAGTAACTGAATAACAGAGTTTCTAGGGTATTTTTTCTATTACACTGGAGAAATGTGGAAGCTTTTGGCTCTGTGGTGTGGCAGGTATGTCTGTGCATTTATAAACATTGATGGCATGTTTTAGTGAGTGTGATAACTTTTGTTTTTCTAGGCTGGTGGATGACCGCTGTGTGGTCCAGCCAGAGGCTGGTGACCTTGCCAATCCTCCAAAGAAGTTCCGAGGTCAGTAACTGGGGATCATTTCTCTTTCATGACCAACTGGTGCTGTTCTACCTCCTTGGGCACTTTCACCATGGGACTTCCCAGAGGGTTTGTGGACACAGGGACAAAGTTTCAAATTGGAACATGAATGGCAGGTTTTGAGAACAAATTACAAAATTTGCAAGGGCACAAGAGGCGGGTGGAAAATATGGGGGAAGGGGATGAATTTTCCTGTAGTCCAAAAGTTGCTTGCTTTGTTCTGCACATTGAACACTGATGCCCTGCTCTGTGACAAACTCTTTGCTCCAGCCCTGCTCTCACTGTAAATGGGAAAGAAACTTGTGAGGTCCAAAGCTACTTGAGCTATGAATGTTTATTTTCTTTTCAAGATAAGATACCATTTTAAGGAGTACCCCCAAATATTTTGTCAGCTTTTTGTTTTGCTTTCGCTTAAAATGGTATGATGTTTTTCAACTTGACCTTGCAGATTTGGATAATTCTGCTGTTTTGCTTATTGGAAGAAAATAACAGTGTGCTGACAACTTGTAGTTTTTACTTCTTGACTGCTAAAAAAGTACTCATAGCTGTACCAGAGCAGAGCCTGATCCAGGCCTCTTTTGGCTCAGAAGGGCTTGGATTCACGCTGGTTCTGAGATAAAGAGAGTATGACTTGCCTGATTTGGAGCAAGGGAAATGTGTTTCATGGCTGTTTGTATCTATTTTCAATGATCTTTAAGGTCCCTTCCAACCCAAACCATTCTATGATTGTCAGGGCTTCCACTGACATGCTTAACTTAGTATTTGATTTGCAGTGTTTATGTATATGCTCCTATTGCAAAAAATAAAGTATTTAAAACATCAGGAGAGTGAAGTTCTGCTTTCCCAGAGAACTCAAGACTTTTTTTCCATTATATATTCAGGAAACATCAGCAGTTGGTTCCAGTTCCAGCTGTGAGTGTTCAGCACACTGGCTGAAAGTGAGGATGCGTACTTAGAAACTAACAAACAGTAATAAATTTCAGTTGCTGGTGTGACTGAATAACTTTAAAGCAGAGCTGAGGGTAGCATCCAGTGTGGCTTTCAGGCTGCATAACTGTGATTTCACCCCCCACTGCCTGCAAGTGACTCACAGTTTCCAGGTTGCACAAAGTATCAGGTGGGGATTCTTTGGATGATATTTCTGTCTCTGGACTACCCTGATGTGTTTCTAAAGTTGACCATATCCAGGTTTCTAGATAAGACCAAGGTCACTGGGAAAGATCTGTGATAGGATAATTGAATACACCTAAATGCCTACAACTAAGGATCTCAACAGAGCTAAAAAAAACCCATAATTTTTTTTTACTGTCTAGTGTTTGAGGGCTTGATTTTATAACTTTAATACATTAGAGTTCTTTTCTTGCAGCTCTGTGTTGTTAATTTCTAACTTCAAAAGGCAAAGAAAGAAAAAGTTGATAGGTTTCTGTGTTGATGATTTGGGCACTTTGATGCAGGGTGGAAGCTGATTGAGGTCCCAGCACTAATGATTTGCCATCAGTAGTGGCAGCACATGTGGAACAGATGTCAGAGGGGGATGGGACACTGACAAATGTACAGCTGTTTTCTGCTGCTGGGGAAACCGAGGTCCTTTCTCTTGAGTTATATCCCAGCTTCTGTAGGGGAGTGGTTTCCATTAGTTGTGGACAGTTTTGGCTCTGTCCCTTATTGTAACCTCTGTCTGTTGCTTGCATAACACATCCCTTTATCTCCAGTTGCCTCTGCTCCCTCTTCTTCAGCGTCAAACCTTTCCTTTCCTCTAACTCAGATCCTCCTCTTTTTGGGGATTCCTCTTTTCCCTCTCCCTGCTCAAAAACTTTTTAGTAGCTACTCTGCTCCTGCCTGCTGCTGCTTAGCTCCTTTTGCAGTCTTTCTTCTAGTCACTCATTAGGTCTCTCTTCTTTGTAGTGCTCCATAGCTTAAGTTTGGAACTGCTGGCATGGTGGTAGCATGCAAATTTGGATGAGCTGCAACACAGAATGATTTGGATTGGAAGGGACCTTAAAGCCCATCTCATTTCCAACCTCCTGCCATGAGCAGGAACACCTTGCACTGTTCCAGGTTGTTCAGAGCCCCATCCAGCCTGGCCTTGGGCACTAGGGATGGGGCAGCCACAGCTTCTCTGGGCAGCCTGTGCCAGGGCCTCACCACCCTCACAGGACATAATTTCTTCCTTATATCCAATCTGAATGTACTCTTTTTTCAGTTTGAAACTATTCCCCCTTGTCCTGTCACTCCAGGTCCTTTTAAAAAGTCATTCTCCATCCAGTTTTTGTGTAAGCCCCCTGAAGGTACTGATAGGTGCTATAAGGTCTCTAACACCTGTAGGAAGGAGAAACTAAATTAGTGAAAATATAATTGTTGCATTAATTTATGCAACCCACCTTTCTATAAAAGCATGGCTATAGTTTTAGGGGCATTGAATATCATATCAGCTTCAAGTATCCATAAGCAATGTGTGTTCAGGAGGATGGCTGCAGGAAAGATAAATCTATCATTTGGATATTTTCTCCTTCATCCTTTAAGTCCAATTCTAAGTGTGAGAATAGAAGGAGCTTTGCTGAGAGCCCAGCAGAAACTTGCTGTCTAATAGAGATTTAGTGCCTTGAACCACAGAGGTGTCTCTACCATGAGAGCAACCAAAAGCACATCTCTGCTATGCTTTCCTAAATTTCTTAGCTCTACTCAGAGCCCTGAGGCAAAAGAGTTTCTAAATATTGTTCTTATAATCAAGAATCTAAGCAAAATCCATATTTTTCTCCCCAAGAATCTTCTGGGAAATAGCTTTCAATTAAAGCAGCAAAGTTAACAAACAAAACAAAAACTGCTTTAAGTAGGTTCTTAACATGAAAGGAAGACTTAGGCATGAATGATTAATTGTATGATTAGACATAAGCAGCTGAAAATAACATCTAAGAGCAGGATGAGTAGGGCCTCTTCACTAATAGGAACTGCTGTCTGCATGGTTTACAATGTTTTTATCACTGATAGCTGAACTGGCGTTGATTTGAGGTTAGAGCATGACCTGGGAGTCATAGAAGTATGAGAAAAACATGTTTCTAACAAGATGTTTAGATTTCAAGGACTGACTCTGAAAATTAATATCAGAGAGGACTGTGTTTGCTCTTTTTTGGTAATATTTTATCAACCCTTTCCCCAGTGGGAGGGACAAAAAAGAAAGATTGTGGTTTTGACTTGTATCTCCCCTACAGGGTTCACTCAGAGATCAAATCAAGGTACTGAGCTGTTGGCCTGAACTGAAAGCCTATGTAAAGAGGTGTCCCAAAATAGCAGTTTCATTTTTGCTATGTGTTTGCTTTCTTTTTGTTTTTGAGTGGGTGGTTGCTATTCTGGTTGTTTCAGAACATCCTGCAGTGTGGAGCGTTGTTAAGCTAAGGGAAGATGTGGTTGCTTCTCATTTTGTGTCCATATGAAGAAGTTGTGCTCCCCATTCCTCCCCCAGTCACTCTGGGATGAACCTGGAGGGGCTCTGTGTTCACCAGGGTGCCCATCCAGACTTGCATCAGTGCAGAGGAGGGTGGAATTTGGTCCCACACATTCCTGAAGCCTGGTGAAAAAAAACCCACAGAACATTCACTGTATTGTATTGAAGGGACTGATCAAACCAGGTATTTAATGTCTTAATTCCAGCTGAAGCTGGCGAGATCCAAGGCACTGAGTGTGGTGATGGAAACACACACTGTGCTGCAGGGCTGGGTTCACAGAGACTGGCAAGAACAGTGTTTGCCAAGAGTTGTGTGCCTCTGCAGAAAAGCCACATCATGAGCCCCACAACTGCAGGTTTCCTTAGTCTGGGACCCCAAACACTCCAGCTCGATGCTCCTATCTGCAGTGGGAAACACTTTTAGCTTCCAAGGTGTAAAATAGCACAGATGAGACCTGCTTGTTGATCAAGGAAGTTGAGCATGAGTCTCATTCCTATTTTAAATGTAAAATTACTTAAGTTTTTAAAGTGGTCTAAACTTTCTTACTTGTAATGTGTATTACTTTGATTTCTTGAGGCTTCTGCAGTGAAAGTGATGCTGTTTCCTAAATACCCTGCTTTGCCTTTCAGGTTTTAGTCTGATCTAAGGTTTTCCTTCTTTTTTCTTCTCTCCCTTCCATTACCTTTTTCTGCACTCTGTCCTTTCCTCTTCCATCTGCCATTTTTCTTTTTACTTGCCCTCTACATAATTTTGATCTATCCTTTTGTTTTCTTCTTGTTTCTTCCAGTTCCATAATTCCTTTATTTTCCTTCTCTTTCTTGTTGTCCTGCCTAGGAAACTTCATTGCCCCACTCCTTGCTCCTCCATTTTTCCCTTTTCATTTTCACGCTAGTTCTTTTTTACCTTTTTGTCCACTTTTTTCCCTAAAGCAAGTAGATTTGTACACACTGTGATTCTATAGCCCTGTCACTTCCACTTACCCATTTCTCTGGTTTTAGTAAAGCCATGTGATAATTTCTCTAGTTCTGCAAACCAAACAAATCTTCCATGATGGGCAAGAGTTGAATTTCTAACACTTAAAAAAAAAAAACCAAAAAAACCCAAGAGAAGGCAGGGAGAGAAAGCATCTGACAAATATTGTTCTAAACCATCTTTATCCAATATCCAGAAACATTTAAAGGGCATAATAGGAGTTATTTTCCTTTTCAGACTTCCTGAGTGAAGATGCTATTTACTTACCTTTGATATTCTCTCCTTAAATGTTTCTCTTCCTGAGGACTAATTATGTAAAACTCCATAAAGTGAATTGGGAACTAGGACTACTTGGAGTAGTCCTACATGTCTGGAGAAGTCAGAAGAGACATTCTGTCTCATGAGTGGGTTGCTAGACTGACCTCCAGGAGGGAATGGCTTTTTGATCTGCTGTATGGTGAAAAGTTGCTTTATAATCTTATGCCTCAGTTTCTCTTTTTTTTCCCCTGTTTATTTGAACTGTAGCATCTCTAGGGCAGGCACTGTTCCACCTCCTTACAATGTTTAGGATCATGAAGCTTGAATTTACATAGTTTTGTTACTCTAATAAAAAAAAAAAAAAAAAAGGGAAAAAAATCCCAGAGAAAAATAATGAGATGGCCTGGTTTCAATACATCTGGAATCCTAAAAAGTAAAATAAAATAGGAAAAAAGCTTGTCTGGGAACAAATAATATGATTTTTTTAGACTATAAATTGAGGGAAATGCAATTGAAGTAATACTGATTTGGAAAGGGTCCTCTACAGAGTGGTAGCACCATGCTCTGAGACTCTGCAGGAGGATGGGAAGCACTGTGTTTACTCCAAGTAGCAGGATGTGTGGGGAGTAACTGAGAAATGAAGACTGGTGCTATTAAAAGAAAGTATTGTTACTTCAGAGAAATAAATGTTTCATGAAGCCTTCTGAGAAGGCATGTTAATTATAGATTGTGACAGAAAATAATAGCAGACTTTTGTCTTATGAACTGAAATCCTGATACTTCAGGTAAAATATCCTACAATAGACAGTACAATTTAATGCCACACAACACTTTGGGGTTTTTCTTTCACCTTCTTGGTTTCCAGAATATTGTAAAAGTTACCTGGGAGTTCTGTACTTTAGGTTGTATGATATCATTCCCATTATAAATGTTAAATGAGAGCAAACACCTTTGCAGAGTGGCTGGGTTTGCTTTGATAAGGATCTGTGGGACTTTTTCCTTGGAACAGCAGCTCAGGGCTGTGAGGGGGGGTGGTAAATCCATGAGCACTTTGGGTCAGTGCCAAGGAAGGTTCTGCCACTGGGGACAATTTTGTATGGACAAACTTTGCTGCTTGAATAGGGGCTGGGTCAGTCCTCATCCCGTGCTTGGCCATCTGTGCCAGTGAAATATGGAGTGCTCACAGTTGGGGACAGACCTTCCTTTGACATCCACAGACTGCAGCCCATGTTGGGGAAGAGTTTCACCCTACAACACCCAGTCCTGAGTGTCCTTGCTACTCCCACAGCAGAACCCTTCCCTCTTCTTGCCTGTTAATAAATGTGCGTGTGAGAGGACAATTACCAACTTTTGCTACATGAAATGTCTTTCAAGTCTTGCTGCTTTTAGAGCAGCTGATGATTGTGTCTGTGCAAGACTAGATGTTGTTTATCATTCTAAAAGTAATTGGCTTTAGATGAATCATGAACTCTAGTTTATAGGACTGCCACTGGACAACCCCCCCGCCCCCCCCCCCCCCCCCCCCCCCCCCAGAAAAAACCCCTTGAGTCAGGGAATTTTACAAAATTCAGCTTCTTGCCAGTTAACATTGACTTTCAATTATTGATTACGGTTTTGGGAAATAAAGATGAACAATTGAACAAAGCATTTAGGGAAGAACCCCTTGGCTTCATTCCAGGCATCTCTCCTGTTCCTTGATATGCAGCCCCCTCACTCCACACGAGGTGGGGACGGGATGAGGGTTGGTGCATTGATATTCTCTTTCCTTTGCCACTCATTTCTTATTTGGCATCTCAGCATTGGCTGCAGTCTTCTCCTTCTCCTCATCCTTTTCTCTCATTTGCACAGCACCCTGCTCAGGTGACTCCTCTCTCCTCACCTGCTTTTCTCCTGGTCTGTTGGATAGTGGTGATGTTCAGCTTGTGTCACTTTGCTTAAAAAACCCTAACAGTAAAAACAACTCAGTGAAGGCACAGAGACCCAGACTCTGTGTGGACCTGCTTGGTGGCTGGCTGCTGAATGCCCCAGCCACCCTTGGATTCAGCAGTGCCAGGAGGAGCTGGGCAAGCCAGGTGCGTGCATGCAGACAGCAGGACCCTCCTTCCAAGGTTTCACGTGCCTTCAAACAGTTCATCTGAGATGTTGGGGTGCTAATAAAGCGGCAGGCAGATATGGCAGGATCACAGCCTGGGGCTCCTACAGAGATTGCACAGAATGAGGACCTGTGAGGCTTTAAAGGCTTTAGGTTCAACTCTAAGGTTGTGCCACCCTGTTTCTGGTATCATTGCCACCAAGCTGACTTGGTGGCTGTGTTTAAACACTGGTATCTGGTCATTTCTGGACAAAAAACCCAAACCAACACATACTTACAAACAAAGGAAATGTCTTTCAACATGACTCAGGAGTATTTCTTTCAATCTTTCCACAGACTGCCTTTTCAAGGTGTGTCCTATGAACAGATATTCAGCCCAGAAGCAGTACTGGAAAGCCAAGCAAGCCAAACAAGGAAACCATACAGAAGCAGCACTGCTGAAGAAACTTCAAGTAAGAGACATCTGTATTTGTAATCTTATCTCAATCTGCAGGCTGTAGAATTACAATAGCACCAGAAAGAATAATAACAAGTGCCTTGGGAACCACTGTGATGGGTATTATTATGCCACCATAGCAACTCTATAGTCTCCTTAGTTCTCCTACCTCCTGGCTGGCATTTATAGCCCCTGACCTGGTGTTTATCTGACTTTGGGCTGGGGGTTTTGCCTTTGCTGTAATCAAGGTAGTGCTTTTGGAAATTTTATAATGTAAAAATGCAGTCGTTAAAATCAGGATGGAGCCCTGATGGAGTTTAAATCATACTGGAAATCCTCACCAGGAATTAGGCAAAGAGTGGACAAAGAGATGTCCTCAATGCTTTAGCCAGGAAATTCCTCAAAATTGTGTTTGTCCTTGCCTTCAGTCTAAGTGATTCTTTTGTGAACCTTTTTGCAGATTCTATTTTGTCTCAAATACAGTGTGGATGGAGCAACTCATCTGTATCTGAAAAACAGCTGGCCTGATGTTGTAACTGAATGCAGGATATTAAGTGAAAACAAGGTTGTCAAACCTAGATGGCAGTTTTGTGGGCACAGAGGTCACCAGTGCTTCCAGTTAAAAACAACAAGGAAGGCACATGGTGTGTGGCCAGAGTTACACAGCAATTAGTGCTAGGAGTGGAGAGTTTGCTCTTTGGCTGTGCTTGACCCAGTCTATTGTGTTTAATTTTAATGTTGCCTATTGTGAGCTAATGTTTTTGTTTTGTTGTAAAGTCTATGTGTTTATGTACAATTAAACACCAACAAGTAAAAGCAGTAGTGACAGGGAAAAGCTAATCATAGGCACCTTTTTATCCTCTATAGGATGAAATAAAGCCCTTGGAATTAGTTTTTGGGCTTGAAAAATTTTAAAATAGCATGCATCTCAGGTGTGCTCCCTAAATTGTAACAGAGTCCCTATTTTGGGAAATTAAAATGTCAGAATCAGCATCAGGATTTGGGTGCTAATATTTCCAGTGCAGTAAGGCTTGTAGATTGCAGAATTTAAATATGGTGCAATTTCCTTTCTGCACTGTATTTCCAGCTACTTCTTTTGTAGAGTCTAAAGAAATAGTAATTCTCTTGCAGCATGCAGCAGAACTGGAACAAAAGCAGAATGAAAGTGAGAACAGAAAGCTGTTGGGTGAAATTGTAAAATACAGCAACGTCATCCAGGTAAACCTATTGAAATCCATCTGCCTTCTCCGTGTTGGAAAGGAAACAGTTGTTTCATTTCAAGGTTACAGTGAAAATTAACTATCTACCCACTGTAATCTGCATTGTCAAGGGTCAGGTAAACAGAACTTGGTGAAGTTTACAATATTGTGCTTTTCTGCCTGTTTCAAAGCCTACCAGAAGTGCTGCATATTCCTGTTTAAATAATATGTCATAATAAAAATTCTATGTGTATTTCTTGGTGCTGCAGTTTAGAATCTGAATGTAAATATGTGTCTTTTATTTTCAAGCATTATTTCAAAATCCTGCTATAGAGGTACTGTGCAGCTCCTTTTAAATCATTGAAGTAATTTGTATCTCGTGACATATAAATGAGACAGGAGCTAAGTTCTTAAGTGCAGTGCAACTTTTCTGTAATGGATGTAATTCCTGAAGGGAGCACTGCAATGGACACTTGCCCTGCTGTAAAATTGATCCCTGACACATTTCTCACAATCTGAGATAGATCATCTGTTTTCCTAAATGTAGCATACTTTGATAACTGCCTTCTAGTTATATTTATATTTATATTTGAAAATCTCTGCAGTGTGAAAGCCTGTGCCTCCTCTTTTGACTGGAGGGAGAGAAAGCGACTAAAAGCTGTACTTTTTGTTAAAATTTATTTTTTGTTCCCAGCTACTGCACATAAAAAGCAACAAATACCTCACAGTCAACAAGAGATTGCCAGCTCTGCTAGAGAAGAATGCTATGCGGGTGTCCCTGGATGCTGCAGGGAATGAGGGCTCCTGGTTTTATATCCAGCCCTTCTGGAAACTGAGGAGTGAAGGTGACAATGTAAGTGGAAATATTGAATGTGTTAAGAAGGAGAAGGAAGAGGAATTCCAGGACGTATAACTTCTTCACTGCTGGTCTGTTTCATAATGGATTCAGTTCAGGAAAGAAGAAATTAAAAGAGTAATTGGGACTTTTACCTTTCATGTGTAACTGAAAAGTGTAACTAAATTATATGGTCTGGAATCTCTTATGTTGCCACATTCAACTGAGCCTCTCTGTTGGGGCATCTTTGCTAAGTCTACCTGTTGAGTGCAGATTTACAAAACTGACAAGAAATCATAGTTTATGCTAGAGTCTTACCTTTTTTAAGAGCTTTGTTTTTTTAAAAAATTTGTGGCAACATTTTTTTTCAAGAGGTCAGTAGAGAATGTCTCTAGGAAATACATCAGCTTTCTTTAAATCTGTATTCCCTTCTGATGTGACAATGGTATCTATGACTGGAGCTGGGTAGAATAGTCTGGAAAGCCTTTTCTGGATGGGTTTCAGCTGGAGTCTTGCATATTGATGAGAGGAAGAATGCACAGGAGAGCTCTTTGCTGCAGAACTGAGAGCTGTGCCGTGAGATCACAACTCCCTTCTTCATTCTGTGGCTTGGTTAAGTGCCTGATGTTGAGAATTCAGATTTGCCTCTGGGAAGGCCACATGATGATGAACTTGTGTGGTTTTGTATTGGAGACCTGGCTGGGAATGTTTGGCTGCTTTCCCCTGTGCATAATCAGTGAAAGCCTTCTTAGGGTTGTAGAAGGGAATGCCTCTGTTTTCATGTGTTTTCTCTCCTTAATTTTGTGGTTACCCAGCCCTTGGGATGCTCTCCAGGATGATGAGTGTGGTTGCTTGCAACTCCTTTTGCAATCTGTTGTGGAGAGGAGAAGGATTGCATTCCCAGCTCCTGGTCAAATATCCCTAGAGTCAGAGTCTTTCCCTGCTCCACGTAGTGATCAAAAGGCTATTTGAAAATCCTCCTTTTTCCCAAAGCTCATTGCAGAGAAATAGAGCAAATATATCCCTCAGGGGGGCCTCTGCATGGCTTTTCAGCTGAGAAAAACAAATGTGGCTCAAACGTTAGCCTAGTATTTCTTTTCCTTCTTTGGAGAGAAAAAAAGGTGACTTCTTGTTTTGGCTTAATTTCTTGGAGTAACGTCAGTTCAGCATCTTTTTAAATTTCTCATGCCTGGAAAATAAGTAAGTGTATCATGCTCTCCAGAGGGAGGACCTGTCATCTGCAAAGCCACGGTGAGCCCTTACAGCTGAGAGCAGCAGAACCATCCTTGGCCTTCAAAGTCATCCCCAGTACTACAGAGATTTTAGTTCCATTTTCCACTGTTGTGCATACATGGGAGTTTGGAAGCAGACTTGCTGATCTACGGAGATTGCAGATCAGTGCAGTGATGGCAGTGCCATCCCATACCACAGACCCCTTTCCCAGCCCATTCCCATGGGGATTTATCTGACAGGCTCTGAGCTGTGAGGGCTGTGTGACAAACTGGCTTATTCCTAATTCAATGGACTCAGTTCCTTTGGAATAGCCTGCTGCTCATTTTCTGTTTCCAGGCTGCCTTTCAGAGCTGGCAACTTGCCATTGTAATTTACAGAGGGAATTTACAAAGGGAAAGGATTTGACAATTTTCTTTGCAAATTTCCAGCTATAAACATTAGTGCTCTGGTTGCTCTTTCTGCTTTTGTGCATTTCTACCTCTTCAACAGCTACACAAACCAGGCAGCTGTTTCACAGAGGAGAGGAGTAGCCAGTGATGGGGGAAGTCCTCATTTTTCTCTCACAGATGGAGGGAGGCTTCAGCCTTGTAGCCCCTGCTTCCTTTTCAGTTCCTCCCAGACATGGAAAACTTTCAATTCATGGCCTTAGCTTGGTATATCAGGCCCCTACTCTGTTTTGAAACTTTGGTTTTTTTAAAATTATATTTCTGTGCTATAATGAGGAAAGTCCCTAGAAAACATGTTTTAGAAAGTCTTTTAGGCAAGAGAAATTAGTATTGAATTACTGCTTGGATGGCTCCTACTGTGCCAGGTAATGCAGGCAAGGTATGCCATATGTCCTAAAAGAAAAGGAATCTTTGAATCTGATACAGAAAGTCATGTGTGTGACTCTTCTGGTAAGTGATCAGAGCTTTTAGCCTTGTGAAATATTTTAGAACTTTGTTTTCTGAAAGAAGGTTAGCTAAGTTTCACTAGCAACTGATTAATTTTGCAAGTCAATGAAAGTAATTAAAGAATATGACTGAAAATTTACAGTAATTGACATAACTACAGGATTTTCTGCAGACTTTTATTACGTCTTCATCATTTTTGAAGCTGCTCTTCAATGGAAGATAGGAGTGATTAAGGCTAGAGCTGGTTCCAGATGGACTGAACAACAGAATATGCCCTCATAGAGGATTGGTGCTGTGTGGATTATTGCACACAGTTATTTGCCATTTTAGTGGTTTTTTTTTTTTCTTTTTGAATAAGATGCTTAATGATGTGCTGTCTTACTGATTTAGTTGTGATAGTCCTGGTGTACATGCAAAAATTTTGAAGTCCTGATTCCACTTTGCAGGATGCAAACCTGGTGGTATTTTGGTTAATGAATTGTCTGGTCATAACTTCTTAAAACAGGCTGTAAGTAATGTTTGTGTGAAGCATGGCATGCAGGAATGTATTGCATAAGAAATTTGTCTTATAGGCATCTTGTCATTATTTTGATTGTGTTAGTGAACTTGTTCCCATGCCGTGGATCAAGTAGGATTTCTGTGTGTGATCTGAGCATGGTGACACTGTCTTATGCTACTGTTTATTTTGGCTGTGTTGGTAAAGAACAGGCAAACCTTCCTTTTCACCTCTGCGATGAGGGGGCCAAATTCACCTGCATTGAAGTTGCACAAGGCTGAACTGGGCTCAGCTTTTTCATAAGAAATGTGCTGATCAATGCAGAAAGTGTTTTTATTTATTTGTCTTCCAAGAGAAAGCATGGCTTGTGCAGCATTTCATGTAGTAAAACATCACATGTAGCCACTTGTTTTCATGTCTGTGTGTGCTCAAAATTGTTGTGAACAACATAAGCAAATCAGGACCCAGTGCCAACCAATCTATGTGGATTGATATTTTTTATTATTTATTTTTCCCCCTTCCAGGCATGAATTGAATTCTCCATATGCATGTCTCAAGCAGTTTTTAGGTCAAAGAAAATTTTTTTATATTGATTTGTATATTGTAAAGAATTGCAAGGGCATGGGAATTTGCTTGCAGGGAGCCAGCCAGGAGTTCCTCTTGTAGAGAGATGGTCTCTCAGCTGTTTGTACCTGCTGCCTGTGCTGAGCTCAAACATAATTTAGGGAGCAACAGCAGAGGGGATGGAGTGTGTTCACCTCTTTCTGAATTTCCAGTGATTTCTGTGCCTTTCTGGGTTGCAGTCAAGCAGTCTGAATCAGAGAACTACTGAGCCTGTCAGGACATTTGCCAGCAGATGGTCCACAGAGCTGGGAGCTCGCGATTGCTTTCTAAGCTCTGGGATAAAGAGAACTTAGTGTAACTTTTGGATGAACTGAGCTGCTCCTGGAATTTGTAGATTCATATCTATTTCATGGTCTGGAGTTTCTGCTGAACCAGGGGACATGCTTATTGGGAATGCAAGGGTTGATAAGTTGGATATCTTGAACCCAAGTGATTGCAGATCGTGGGGGAACAGAACTGCTGTGTGAATTGTCTGCAAATAAATTCACTGAGTACCGCTCCTAGAGCATGCATTTGACTCATTTTCTAAATATGCTACATTACTTCATTTTATTGGATAACTACTTAGGTGTAAATTGCATTTTATTTCTGACTTCCAGGTTGTGGTGGGAGATAAAGTTGTTCTCATGCCAGTCAATGCAGGACAGCCTCTGCACGCCAGCAACATCGAGCTTCTAGACAACCCTGGCTGCAAAGAGGTGAGTTCAGGAGGGCAGGAGGGGTAACTGCTGATCTGAGATGGTTATATAAAGGCTGAGGGAATTGTGATTGGTCAGCCTGGAGGAGAGAAGGCTTTGGAGTGACCTCATTGTGGTCTTGAGAGCCCACAGGAAAGATGTAGAGAGACTCTTGACAAGGACCTGGAGTGACAGGACAAGGGAGAATGGCTTCACACTGACAGAGAGAAGGTTTAGGTTGGATATGAGGAAGAAATTGTGCCCTATGAAGGTGGTGAGGCACAGTGTTGTAGGCATACATTTTGTGGTAAATGGGACTGGGGCTGTGGCCAAGCCTCATCCCCAATGGCTACAGCTGTGCAGGGCGGGGGTACAGTATTGAAGGTAATGAACCATGGAGTGCCCAGGTGTGCTGACCAACCAGCAAAGGGAACACAGGGCATACAGGTGCAGTGCATGGAAGGTGAAGAGTATAAAAGGTTGTACCGTAGAACAATAAAGGGCTGAGGATGCTTGAAGCCTTCTTTGGTGTCTCTCATGCCTCCATCATCCTCCTGACAGCACAGGGTGCCCAGAGAAGCTGTGCCTGCCCCTGGATCCCTGGCGGTGTCCAAAGCCAGGCTGGATGGGGCTCTGAGCAAGCTGGGATAGTGGAAGGTGTCCCTGCCCATGACAGGGGCTTGGAATGGGATGATCTTTACATCCCTTCCAACCCAGGCCATTCTGTGATATGCTACTCTGTACTGGTAACCAGAACCCAGCATGAGCACACAATGGACTCAAAGCCAGCCTTAAAAACTGGTTCCAGCTTAGTCTCAAAAACCCAAGATGAAATATTCTTGCTGCAATGATAACTCTGTGAGGTTTCCTTGAGTGTCTCAAATTCTGACTGAGGTAAGAGTAAATCCTCACTCAGTATCCCTTTGGGGTGTTCTTGGTAGGCTGTCAGCACACAGAGCAGCATTTCCCCACCCAGTCTTTTCCAATATTAGAATCATTAGCACTTGAGAGCCTTAGGACCAGTGTTAAGAACTGCATAGATATGTAGCTAAGCCATGTCCCTTGCCATCCTAGATGTGGTGTGGTCTTCCAGAAGAATGGAACGTCTCAAAAAAAAAAAACCCATCCCCATATACTATAATTGGATTTTTTTTCTCTAAAGGTAAATGCTGTCAACTGTAACACAAGCTGGAAAATAACTTTGTTCATGAAATTCAGTAGTTACCGAGATGATGTACTGAAAGGAGTAAGTATGTTTTTTAAATTGTTTTTGAATCCAAAAAGTTTTACTGTATTTGACTGTAGAGAAATATTACCTGGTGAATAAAAGAAAAAATAAGGACTTTATGGAGATGTTCCAAGTAACTGTAACAATAACTGTAATAAGACAATGTAGCTCTACATGCTGAGGTATTGCACAGCTTCATGCCTGTAGATTAATCTCTGAGATAATTTACATTTTCATTTTAGGGATAAGCTTAATTTGTCCTCACATGTACCTTAATAAATCATTATCAATGGCTGTTTTTTCAATAGGTGTCAAGGTACCAGCAGTTTTTGAGGAAGAATTTGAAAGGGAAAATGGTATCTTTGTGTAGACCCATTTGAGGATAGTGTTTCAAGTCTTGGGGAGAAGCAGGAGGAAACGAAAATGATTCTAGCAGAAGAAATAGAGAGGGGGCGTTGGTGTTGATTGCAGAGTAGAAGTGATAAGATAATACAATGTTAGAGAAATCTCTTCACTTCCCTTAAATAATAAGAGAGATTAGAAACAAAAAAAAACCAATTTAGTAAAGTTAACTGGAATTAAAAATCATCTTTAGGTTAATTTTTGCCCGCTGTTCATTGTGGTGCTTTCCCAAAAGGCTGTGGGTCTCCTGCAGGACTGAATTATCCCACCTGATTTCCAGACTTGGTGCTAAGATTGAATGCTCTTCACTTGGTACCTGCTCCAGCAATAGGAAGCTCAGAAGTATTTTCTTCCTATCAGCTCTGCTGGAATCACTGGAGCTATTACAAATAGAAAATTACTCTGGAGGCTTTGCCTACCACTTAACAGTGCTTCTTTTTCCTATTTCTTTAGGGAGATGTTGTGAGGCTGTTTCATGCAGAGCAAGAGAAGTTTCTGACTTGTGATGAATATGAGAAGAAACAACACATTTTCCTCCGCACCACATTACGTCAGTCAGCCACGTCTGCAACAAGTTCTAAAGCACTGTGGGAAATAGAGGTATTTTTTATTTCTCTTTATAAATATTTTAGGACCTGAAGGCCAGGGCTCAGTAAAAAAACTTCAGCACATGAGTCATTCATAGGCTCCTGATATCATCACACACCTCCCTGTAACTATTATTATTTCATGAAGCGGTTTGTGTAGGATGAGCCCTGACGAGCTGCTTTATTGCTCTGTGTGTCTGGAGACAGGAGGCTTTCTTACTATATTTGCCTGCACTGAAATGAGGGAGAGTCAAATTTCAAATTCAGACTTGACGTAAATGGTGTGATTTTACCAAAGCCAATCAAAGGACACTCACCTCTCCTGAGTTTTGAGTGTTTACGTTTAGCTTCATGTGCAGTATAAAAAATGGAAATCCATGGCTGACAGGAAATCTTCCAAACATCACACAACACATCAACATTTGTCTAAAGTAAACCTGAATAAAGGTGGTCTTGTGATTGGGGGTGATTTTGAGAAGGGAACTAGCAAACATTTTTGTCCAGCTAAGAAACATTGGAAATTGGTATGCCTCAAATCCTTGCTATTACAATAATGTGACTCCTATGTACCCAAAAGTTCTTGTGTGATGGACAAACTTTGTGTATTTAGAACAGAGTCTTCAGAAAAACGGTTGATTTTTGTCTGGGTAAGGATTGTCTGGAGTAGAGTGTATTGCACCTGTACTTATTGGAGATTCCTCCTTAAAGGAGACAGACACTGCTAGATTTGAAGAAAGCAAATGACCTATAGCTCAAGGGATAAAAGAAATAACCTGTGATAAGATGATATGAGGATATATCATTTGAATGAAAATTTTTCAGAAGCCCCTTGTATTGACAAAAACAGAGCTGGTATAATTGGTAAAATGATGTAAGATGGTTTGAATTTTGCTTTTAAGTAGTGCCTAGTAGTGTAGAACAGCTCTCCTTACTTTCTTGAGCTGCAGATTCACAGCATGTCACTAAAAAGCAAAATTTGGCTCATCATGTTTGCAAGGAATAAATTAATGAAAGCATGGAAAGTAATAGAAGGAGTATTTCCTGGCACTTGGCAAAAAGTAAATGTAAGTAGTTGTTATCTATGGTGCTAAGCTTCATGTAAGCACAGAATTCCTTTCTTTGGCAGGCTGTAATGATGTTGTTTGCATATTTTTATTAGGACTGAGCTGCAGGAAATGTCAGTACCTGAAGTATGATCTTGAGGAGCAGGATTAAAATCTAAATTCTTCTTTTAGGTTGTCCACCATGACCCTTGCCGGGGAGGGGCAGGACAGTGGAACAGCTTGTTTAGATTTAAGCATTTGGCAACTGGAAATTACTTGGCTGCAGAGGTAAGAATGCCAGTTAAACAAGTGTTTGTGCTGCCTAACCAAGTCCTGCTGGTTCAGAACTGCTGTAGCAGGTGGGTGTGCAGTGTAGATCTTCACAAAGACCCCACACTGGGCCCCTGCTGGGTCATACTGTACTGCTGCACCCAGGGATTGCAGGCCAAACACCACTGTTAAATATCCACCATGTTGGCACTGAAAACCCTTGGCCTCATTTATCTCTCTGCTCCTGTTTGCCCTTGATTTTTGGAGTGGTGTTGTGACTGTGGGCTGGTGTCATTCAAGTTCATTGTGATTATATAGGCTGCAGGCTTCTGCTATTGCACTCTTGCCTTTTGACTAAAATTTGAATTAAAAAAGTTCTGAGGAAGCCTCTGCCCCTTTTGATGGAATGGAAGGTCCCAGAGGAGAAAGAATATATTGCAACTTGTCTGGTTACTATCTGGTACTTTGTATTAAGGCAGAAGAGTATTGTGACTCCCCAAAAGAGCAGCTTAATATATTTTAGGACTCCTTAAAAATAAAATATGGCTCTTGACAAGCTGGAATACAGCAGATAATACCAAGTGTATGAAGTGGTACAGTCTTGGATATTTTAATAACCATTAAAATATCACAGCAAGAAGCTGTGAACTCTTTGAGTCATATCTAATCCATATTAACACAGGTCTGTGTACAAGTTTTATCAGTGGAGTTAAAAGTAGGGGGCTTTTTTCCACTGATTTAGTTAGGATTGCTTATTTTAACTTATGCTTTGAAGTATGAGTGCAAAAATTTACTGCAAGAAGAAAGTTATAAATCATTATATGTTAGGGAACCCCTGAAAAAAGACGCTCTGACTGGATTGAGTTAGATTTACAGCAGTGCAACTTCTGTATGCAGACAACTCTTTAGTATTCCCAGGGTGCTGCTTTTGTGTTCCACCTCCTGTAACAGCCTGCACTGAATTCAGAGGAAGAACAAACAGGAGCTATCAAACTTTCATTTATTTCTAATTATGTCAAGGCCACTATCAAAACATAAACAGTGGACTGCTAATAATAGCTAATAATAGCTAATTTTCAAGAGGCAACCAGTACTCCCACCTGGGAATGGGAGCATTTTTCTTTCTGCTTACAGTGAGGGATGCTCCCAGTAGGAAGATTTTACTAGCTGAGCTGATGGAGAGTCAGGAAAAGCATTGAGCATACCGATGGGCTTCCTTCTTCCACCAGGGGGATCTGTCTGGGGGATTTTCAGGTGAAAAATCTTCAGGTGAAGAGGTGCCATGCTGCACTGAATGTCAGACCTGAGCTTAGGTCCTTTCTACCTCTGGAAAGGAAGTCCCCATCAGGCAGACTTGGAATATGGAGAATATAATTGGCAACAGTGGAGTGAGTGCTGGAAGAGCTTTAGGGTTGAACAGAGTGATCTGCTGGGACTGGAGAGCTGCATTAGTGACTGGAGAGCTGCACTGGTGACTGTGTCTGTGAGGAGTAAAATACCTCTGGTGGAGATATTGAAGGTACTTCTGTAATAAAACCCTGTGAACTGTATTTTTACAGTTCATATGTCAGGCACAACACACCAGCCAGCCAGACACGTCAAAGATTTATGAACAGGCAGGCAGACACGTCATGTGCGTGAGCTAACTTTAAATCAATGGGGCAAAGCCTACTGAGCACTTGTCTGTGCTCTGGCAGCACAGGGAGATTACTCATGGTATGGATTATCAACAGCGTCACACATTGCCATGATCTGATTTTGTTTAAGCCTCCTTGATAAAGGTATCTAGAGTGGAATAAAAAGTACAAACACAAGAAGAAAATTTACAAATCTTTTAAGCATTCTGTTGTTGGCTAATGATGCAATTTCTGTCACAGTTTGAGCTGTTGTAAAACAGGATTCATCACTGTTTATAACTGTCTTTTTTCTTACTTCATCCTCCCTTAAATTAGCTTGATGTGTGCCATGGAGGCTTCTGCAGGGCAGTCTTGCATGGGTCAACTCTCAGAAAAGGAGCAGAACTGTCCTTCCTTCACCTGGGTGCCTCCCTTTTCTCCTCTCATACCTTGTGTGAGCACCCTGTGCCTTCTCTTTTCCTTGGAGTCATTCTGTGCCAGATGTAATTGGTCAGTCTAGTCTGGGATTGGTGGGTCACTACTGAGCCTCGTACTGAAGGGGTGCCCCTGAAGCTTGTTAAGGTCAGGGGATAATCTGAGGACTAAGAAAATTGAAGATGCTTGCCTCAGAGAACTAAGGAATTTAAAGCTGATAAAGGTGTTTCAATACTACAGTAAGCAAATTAATAAAAAAAAAGTGAGGCAATACCATTGTTCAGTAAAAAAACCATAGGTGAGTACTTGTAAATCTAATTGTTATAAACTTGAGAGGATGAAGTCAGGATGTGTAAATCCTAAATTCCATGTTCCTTAGTAGTACAATCAGTCATCCAACTTTTGTTGCCTTTCAAAGACCTCTGATATCTCTGACTTCTGACACAATCTCAAGTAGTAGTATTTCCTTTAGTCCTCTTTCCACTTGGCATTATTTAGCCTAGTTTTAATTACTGTGCTTTGAAGTTCTTTAAGACCTACTAATACCTTAAAGCAACCTAGATCCTTCTCCCAGACTTTGGGCTGAAGGTGAGCCACTCTGAAAGGCCCACTGCTGAAGGAGACATAGTGGGAGACTCTTGGTGATTCCACACACCTGCATTGCCTTTCCTCTGCTGCTCTGCACACCCTGGGTCACTCACAGTGTCTGTGTGCTCTCACACAAGTACTTAAGACAGGACAAATATACTGAAGAAAGGGTTTGATGTTTGGTGATAAGATTTGGGACATTGGAAATCTGGGTACTTGGTAATGATGTCTGACATTAGGAAAACTTAAGCCACTGGCTTAGACATTCCCAAAGAAGTGGAACCAAATACTCAGCTGAAAAATTGGAAAGAGAAATTGTCTTCTTTAGAGACAGCAGGAGTTCTGCTGTTAGGGTCATAAGGGCTTGTTTTCACCCAAAAGAGCTGAGCCAGATCTTCAGCAGGAGATTTAGGCACTAAGCCACCAGCTAAGATCCAGGCTGCTAAGTTTCATTCTCAGAACAGAGTTTTATTCTCATCTTCACAGAGTCAGCAGTCTTTTAGAAAAAGTTCTGCTGAAGATCCTTTTTATAGCCCTGGTTACAGGAAAATGACCCTAGTTATTTTGAAGCTTTACATTTATAAAGAGAGGCTGTAAGGTTAGGTGGAAATTGGATGCTTCAAAGTACCAAAGATTTTCCCAAAAGTCTTTTCAGTGCATGTAGCCCATGTAGAAGGCACCCAAAGCTGTCTCTGTGTGTGTGGGAGTGAGCTGCAGTTTGCTTGAATAGCTTTGCAGATGCTGCAGGTTGGGACCACACAGCTGTGCCTTTCTCATGAACACACATAACCTTTTACATATTTTAAATTGCCAAGATAAAAGTCTCTTTGAACTGAATATCAGCTTATCAATTGTGCTGAACCAAAACATGCCCTTTTAATATTGTTCTCCACATTTAGAGCAGCTCCAGTTCTGTGATTTCTAAACTGGGCAATTCATACTGAAACCATTAACACTTGTTTTATGAGGCTGTTAAACTGATATGTGTGCCCACACACAAGAAATGCAGGATAAGTCAGTCATTTCATATTCAACTTCTCAGGTGTGGCTAGAATAATTACAAAATATATCTGCATCTATCAAATCAGATGCTGATCTCAGATATTGCAGTAGACAATAGATAAGCCACAGTATGTTGCTTATGAAACCTCATGAGCATGTACATAATCACTGTGCAGAATTTGTAAGGAGAAAAAAAATCAGTGATAATTCTGTTTTACCTAGCTGAATAGATTAGTTACTAGATACCTTGGCCAAAATATGGCAGTAAATCTAGTGAGGTCTTTAACACCAAATTACCTCAACTAAACTCAATGAATTAAGATAAGGCAGGTAAAATGGCAGCCTGAATGTGCACATTCTGTGCTTCTCTAGAACTGTGGCCATAAACAATTACTGCTGTGGAAAACTTCTCTGGCTTTCTTATAGAGTTCTCCTTCCTCTCTCTGTAAGAATGAAAGGGCAGGGTTTAAGCTGTAATCAATTACAGTAATTAAGTTGGATCAACTCTGATCAGAGTTTTGTTCTAAATTCTGTTCTTAAAATCCTGCATGAACCCCCCTTCCAGCTTAGGATTATTTTAGCACTAAATACTCTTTTGAAGGTGGGAATGATTGAATTTAGTTGGGCTGAGCAGCACAGGGTTACACACACATGAGATGAAATGACAATTAGATGAATATTAATTAAACAGGAAGTCCAGTCCAACTTGCAAAGCAGTGGTGGTGGAGCACTGCAGTGGCAATACAGGTTTCAGAAATGTCCTTTTTCCTCAGGTATTGGATTGTGCAGACACAAGATGCTGTCCCTGATGTTGTGTAGGCATGGGGAGGAGGGAATAGTCCGTGCTGGCACAGGATCACTGAGCTAAGGCCCCACAGCAGGAGTGTTTTGGGTGGGGCTGCTGAAGCTTTGCAGGACTGTTAGCTGATTTTCACCCCACGGTGGTGTAAACCACTTGCTGAGAACTCTTGGATCAATGGCCAGTAGAAGTTATTCATATTTCTCTTTTGTCTTTCTTGAATAATTTCTTTCCATATTACCTGACTCTACTTTTTGGTCAAAATTGCCCCAAGCTGCCCCTTTCTTTTTAGAGAAGTTTATGTACATAATTCACTTTAATTTGAGAATTTCTGTTGAATTTTGCTTTTACAGTCCATGGCAGGAGGTTGGCACTAGAGGATTTTTAAGGTCCCTTCCAACCCAAATAATACTATGATTCTGTGATTAAAAATACTAGCCTTCCAAGTTATAGATATTTTTTATGGTATGCAATTATGCAGATGGACAGGACCATGCCCTTCATAGTAAATTTAAGCCTGTTGTAATAATCACTTGATTGGGATCATGGTGGAGATAGCTGAGTACATACTCAAGCTAATATTGAGAGAAAATAATCCTCTCCTGCCTTCCGAATAGTAAAGACTGTCACAAGAATCCCACAAGTATGGGAAACAAAGCATTTAAAGAGATTTTAAGAAAGATTACATAATTGTATGTGTAATAGTATACTCAGCATTAGCTAAGATAAAAGAAATGTAAAAGGCAAATCAGTTCTTAAACTCGAGGCTATAAACCAGGATTAAACTCCTGGTGCCCTGAAAAAACTGTCTTTGTAGTTTTATGGACTTTTCTTCCACTTCCTTAAACTGTTGGAAAATGGAGTCCTGCATAGGATGTTTTATTAAGGCATTTGAGATTGATTATTTGAAGTTCATAACTTAGGCCTTTTGTTATCCACTTGTTGGAAATCAGATTTCTGATAGAGATGTTTTTTATTTAGGAAGCAACAACAGAACCACAGCTTGCCAGTGTAATTTTATTTTCTTTTTTATTTGACATGGAAACAAACCTTTGCTGAAGGACCTGTTCATGCTCTGGTCATGCAGAGGGAGAGAACACAGTGTTAAATGCTCTGTGGTTCCTTCTGCCTTCAGAAGAGTGAGGCAAGTAACAAATAAAATAAAATAAAAATGGCCTTGTTTAACTGAAATGTGAGCTATCTTTTGCTCAGGAATAGTTTGTAAGCCAGAGAAGATGCCAGGAGATGGCAGCATCTACCAAGGCCTTCACACATCTCCTCACAGATTTCATTCCTTGGTACTGTGGGACCTCCTCACCTGGAGATTGCTTCAAAATCTTCCTTTGGGGCTGTCTTTTTCCCAGTGTCTCTTCATTAAATTTTAGCACAGCATTCTGATTATTTTCTGTCTGTTTGGCTCTGTGATTAAAGGTTCTCATAGGAAAAAGGGTTTGCCAAGGTGACAGGGTGAACTCAGCACTGGAAGCCTTATTTCAGTTTTTCTGTCTCATAGGAGTGTGGGTTTGTTTTAAAGCTCTATAAGGAGTGAAGGATAATTTACAGCTATGCCTGAAGAGATGGAAGAGATCCAGAGAAGGAGGATGGATTACTGATTTACAGAGCCAGCCTGACCTGTTCTGCAGACTTGGATATGGCTTTTTAAAGTGACAGATCTAGATGTCCATTTAGCAAAACCCAGAACTAGATTTCTCCAAGGTTTTTAGGAATCTTGACAATATGGCTAAATTTCTTGACGTGACTTGATTGACTTTGGTGGAATCTGTCAGTGTGCAAATACCTTCATAAATCTGGATCTCAGAGGAAAGTCTTTTCCCCCAGCCAGCTCATTTGCAATTGTGATCTGTGAGAGTGTTCAGTTTTTTCAGTCCTGCCTGAAGCAGGCTGCACTGGGGCCATGTTTGTACTTATACAAGCTTTAGGAGTGAGGAAGAACAAAGATATTAATGCAGCATTTATTGTCATTTAGTCATTACAAGGCCTAATTATGTTATTAAAAATACATCTTGCATTTTGATGTCTTCCAAAGCAGCAAATGTAGACATGTGGTCTGTCCTTAAGTGCGTTATTTTTGTTTATTTTTTCAAGATCACTAGAGAAGCTTTTATTCAATTGTATTTGTGCCTCTTTGTGATGCTTGATGGACGATTCCAAGACTTCCCTCCTTTGTTTTTTATTGTTTCTGGTGGGTTTTTTTTGTGCCTGTGGCTTTTGGTTTTTTTTTTTAACAGTAGAAATGTCAGTCATGTCTAATTCAATCATCCCTAGTTACTCCTGTGAGGACCACTGAAAGGCATAATTAATTAATATTTAGAACATCACTCTTGAAGAGATGAGAATGCTTTCTTTTATATAACACAGGTTGACATAGAGCTGCTGAAGCTCAGACTAAGGTTATGGCCCTGCATCCAAGTTACACTTAAGGATCTCTTAGACATTTTTCTTTCTTTTGACTACTTCTGCAGAATGGGATATGGCTGAGCAGGGCTGAGCACTGGTTTCAGGTTCTCTGCCCTTGATCCCTATAGAAGAAATGAAATTTCCCAGTTACCACTCATAACATGGAGCTACTCCAGCTTATGCTGCTTGTGTGAGACCTTTAAATCTGTGCTGATTTAGGCATGGCAAAATGCTGGCCTGCCATTGCTTACACAGCAACTGGAAATGCCATCAAGATGATCTTTCTTCTGGTAATGAGGGTGAAAAATCAGGACAGGAAGGTGTTGGGGCTGCTTCTCATTCCTGTTTTTGACTTGCAGGGGGGCCTGAAACAGACAAAAAGGTTCAGCTTTCCCAGTGCTCCCTGGAAACTTCTCTGATCTGTTAAGACATGGCTCATGAGGAAAAGACAATCCTGAAAGAAAAGGCCTTTTAAGATTTTTAAACTTTCCTTGCATGATGATTATCAGGAGCTCTGTGCTGATGCTGAGGAGGGGTTGAATGGAGTTTATTGAGGTAGAGCTGTAGCCAGGCATTGTCTGGCAAGTTAATAAGATGGCAAAAGTCCTTTGAATGCCACTGGAAGTCTTTGAAATTGTGCAAAAATCCTTTGGATTTATCGAAAGCTAATCAGTATGACATTAACAAAGAACAAAGCAAGCCTAATGAAGATGAAAGATTTGAAAAGTGGATTATTTTTCTTTTGTCCTGGCTTTTCTTCCCTGAAACACTTGCCCTTGTTGGCTGGGTAACAGGCTGTGTGTTAACAGGCTGGTTATCAAATGAAATGGGGAATGTTGGAGTGTGTTGAATTAGATCCTTTTATGCTTTGTCTGTCAGGGTTTCCTTCATAAATGCAGGTTTTAACCAAGTCATTAAAATGCTCATTTAGCTGAAATTTGGCAATCTAATTCTTCCCCTGACAAGATGCTTTAAATATCCTTTACCTAGTCAAAAAATTTGATTAAAATCAGCATGGGTGTTTCTTTTCCCAAACTCCTCTCTCTCCTTCTTAATTGAGTGTCCAAAAATAGCCTGTTTGGGTACTTTCTATGCGTTCCTCCAAGAAAACAACGTTCAGTAGAAATGTGGAGTTTCAAACTTCTTGAATTGTAAAGGATATCTAACTATGTGAAGATGCAAAAGTAAAATTAAAGCCAGGAATAACCTGTGAGATGATCTGGACAATAGTAGAACCCCAGGAAATGATGCACTGTAGACTTGTGAGGTTTGAAAACATTAAGGTACAACATTGAGTAGCTCTAATCAGTGGAAATGACAGGGCCTGGAACTTCTGGTGCTCAATCTAGTGGAATCCCTCTCAGGGTTAGCAGGTCACTGGCATTCTCTGAGCACCAAATACCAGAAGTAGCACACAAACATGCAGAGATGAAAGTTGCCTTCCTGCTATGCAGACTTTATAGATTTTGTAAAGTCACTAAGTGAAAATTCAGGAATGAGATTTCTTGCCTGTCCATGTGGTTTTAACCAGAAATAAAGACTTTGTCTATACCTCAGTTTTCCAGTGTAAAAGCTGACTTCTATTATGAGTTTGTCATACATACTTTCTCCTGGGGGCCTTCTACTGCTCCCACAGGGTGAGGATGCTGATATATGTATGCATTCAGACATCGAATCTTTTCACATAGCACTGTGCACCAAGGCTGAGCCTGAAATCTGTCCAAGAGACACCAATTTTTATACTCAGGAGGACCACCTGCAGCACTGACTCCTGAGCCTGAGCACCTTCAGGCTCTTTCAGATACCCTGTGTGGATCACAATTTGGGAATTTGGCTTCTTGCAGAGGAGTGCAACTAAATTCTATTTAAATGTAGATTTAAAAGAAGGTATTGCCTTCTCTGTGGTTGCAAATCTGTCTCTAAACTCCAGAATGAGAAATGTAAATGAGAAATTCTTTTTGTGGTAACTTTTTCTTTCCCATTCATGGAAGGTTAAAGAAAGACTGTACCTGAGTTTGTTGAAAAACAAGCAGCAGAGGATTAGGATTTCTGAATTATTCTTTACTGGAAAAGAAGCTGATGGAGATATACTCAAAAAAAAATCCCAAAACCAAAATAGCATATAATGAAACTATTACAATAATAATTTATACAATTACAGTTGCTTAATCTCTGCAGTTTGAAATTCTTCTTGTTCTTGGTGCATATTGGCTGCATGCACCTTCCAGTGGCATTTTGCAGGAATATTCACTGCTGTATTTCAGGTACAATTCAGTAAATTGAAATTTCAAGACATCCAATGACACAAAAAGGCTGGAAAAGTGTTGAGCTTTATTGAGGCCTATTTTAACATAGCATTTTTACTTTCAAAACACCTGTAGAAAATTTTACTTTATTTCTTTAGTAGCAAGATAAAATATTAATGTTGTTCTTTTCAAAGCTTCTTTTGTTTTGGCAATTTAATGAAGAATGTGGAAGTCATCTTACATAAATCAGAAAAAGCAATAGGTTTTGGAGTGCTGAGACTGTCACTGTGTCCTTAGGTCATTCTGGGCTGGGATATTGAAAGGGACTCAGAACAGGTGTAATATGACACACAACACTAGATGATTTATGCCCCTTCTACCTGGAGAATGTAGCATGGGATAATAGCTACTGGTCTGTTTTTTGGAAACCCTCAGCACCAACAATCTCAGTTGAAATGAAAATGAAAGTGGCAGCTGCTGACCAGAGCTGAAAATGGGGCCATGGGTGTCAGCTTGAAAACTGAGTTCCATTATGTTTATGGTTGAACGTCAGCATCTCAAAACTTTCTCTAATCAATGTCTTTTTGAGTTTATTATTTCTGTAACAGCAGGGCAAGAAAAAGCATCATCAAGGATGTACTTGATTTCTCACCTGAGCCTTCTGTCTCCATCACCCTCAGTCCACAAGTGACCTGTTTTGGAAATTTCAGGGCAGTCAGTTCAGTCATTTTTTGAGAAGGCAGGAAGTGTCAAGGGAGGGAGATTCTCCTAATTCCTCCTGTTACTGTTATAAATATCTATATATATTTTAATCACCATTATGTTGAAAGCAAGCAGCTGAAGGAGATCAGAATTCAGTTCATATTGGGTAGGCAACTCTATTCACTTGAGTCCTTCAGTGAAAACCTGTAGGATCAAGCCCTCAGTGCCAAGTTCTCTGTGCTAGCTCTAGTGACAAACCTGACATGACCTAGACTTTTGCTTGCTTGCTTGCAACCAGCAATATCTGAAGGTAGCATAGAAATTCAGCCTTCCTGTACCTTCTCTGCACCTTTGCTGGAAGGCCATGGTGTGTGGCTGGGACTGAGGGGCACTGCCTGCTAATTTTGTCTCTTCTTGATGGGGGACCAAAGGCAGAGAGCTCAGCTTGGCTGCTAAAATTGGGACACCAGGATTATTTTAAGGTGTCAGGTGAACAAATGTCATGCTGAAAGAACTGTGGAAACTTAAGAAGGAACCAAAACTTTGTGAAGACAGTTACAAATTGTAATATATGTGTATAATTTATATGTGTATAAATTCTAGTTGTTTGGTGTTCATCTCGTTCCTGTTGCTGTATAGCGGTCACAAGAGGCACTTGGAGTTGGGAGACTGTGACAATGTCAGGGTGCAAAATGGACTATTTGAGACAGGTGTCAGCACAGGGAAGAAAGCAGGTTCTCTAAATTAAGTTTGTAATGGTAACACAGTGGCTAATGCAAAAAACGAAATGGAGACAGAATAAACCCTTGGTCATTTCTGTGTTAACACATCAAGTTGTGACACGTAGGTAAAGTATTTTCAGCCACTTGACAAAGATTTGAAAGTTTTCCTCCTTTCTTCAGGCTTCTGTTGTGGAGAGGAGTGGGCATTTTGAGGGGTTAAAGAGATACAAATTATTATTTTTTAATAAAAGTGTTATCAATGTAACAGAATCTCTTCACAGCAGTTGTCTGTGTAATGTTAGTTGCATGATAATGTGATATTGAAAAGTTCCCCTGGGACTCATGCATCTTGCCCTGTGCAATTCTCTTCTGACTCTTCCACGCTAGTAATGCCAAATTCAAGCCAAGAAAATGACAGTACTTATCTGTAAGATGTATACACTCTGTAATTGCCTAAGGACGAAATTGTCTTTTATAACTTATAATCTTACTTCAGCATTTTCAGCATATCCTGTCTCGGGGAATATTGGTAAATATTGACACAAAATTGTTTCTTTGTGTAAATCAAATCTTGAAAGGTTTCATGTGCAGCTAGTGAGTGGGTGTGTGTGCTTTTGTTTATTTGTGAATATGCCTGCCTACATAATTCCTCATCTTATAGGCTACATATTTCTCTTGTCAAAAGTATGATATTTAACAGCTTTTAAATAGTAATACTTTAAAGTTATTATTGTATAGCATCTTTCATCCAAGCTTCTTATAGTACTTTAGTATTAATTAATGCTTGATAATCCCGATAGGACATAGAAAATATTATGTCCATTAATAATGGCTAAACAGAACTACAGTGTCATGAAATAATTTTCTCTAGTGGCGTTGTCACTTCTGTTTCAAAGATGAGTTAGTTCTGAGTTCACTGTCTTCTCCTGTAAAATCTCAGTAGACAGAGAGATTGTTATTTTTTTATCTCTATCTGCCCAGGGTCAGTCCTGGAACTGATTGCGTGTTTGTGTGTGTGGGTGACTGTAACTGGCTGCATTTAGAATAGTAACTGTGCTTTCTTCATCATCCTTTTTGGGTCTGGTTATTTGAGATTTTTCTTGAGTTAACAAGCTTGATTGCAAGATGCTCTTTCTAGAGGTGAGGACGCAGCTAGCTAAGTCAGCCAGAAATTGAAGCAGTAAGTCTTTTACTCTCCACTGCTTCTAAAACTCCACTCTCCTTTTGCAGGGTGGAAACATAACAGACAACTGAACCAAACCCTCTCCCCCAGTTATGAAATGTCTGAAAGCTATCGAGATAGTATTTGACTTCTTTTCTTTTCCAGCTTAACCCACACTACCCAGAAGGTAATAATGAAGGAAAAGCTTTGGTAAGTGGAATTTATATGTTGCATATAATCTGGGCAATGCTGTATCCTTAACCTAGCACATCCTGACATATGGAAACTCCTCATAGCTTTCCTTTTTCTTATGTGTTCCAGCTGCTGGGATTGTTTTCCATATCCTGTGTAAGGTAGGATGCATCTCAGAACTAGCAATTCAGAAAGTTTTCCCTCACTCTGAGGCAAATTATAAGAAACTTATTCAAAATCTGCATCAAAGTGGCATTAGTTGAAGCTGTTGTGCTTGTTGTCTGACTGCAGATATGAAATGTATTGGTTCTTCTCAGCTCAGATGTATTATTTCCTGGCAACAGCCTTTGCCTGGTACAGCTTCAACAGTATTTTTGCTAATTCTGACTAATGAGGCCAGACATGGAGATTATAGTGTGTGAAGGAAGTGAATTTGGGGAAGTCTCCTTGGGGGAGTCTTCTTGTTACTAAGTCAACAAATATTCCCAAAAAGAATAATTCCTCCATCAAATTCATGATATTGCCTTGGAAAAGCTGAGATCTTCTTCAAAAAAATTCAATTTAATTTCTTTCTGCTTGCCTTCTGGCTTTTGTTCTTTAAGAGGACACATTTTCAAGTTTTTCTCTGCACAGGGAAGAAATTTTTGATTTTTCATGACAAGAAACCCAAGATTCTTACATAATTACATGCCTTGAGGACTCCAATTTTAATAAAAATGAAGCCTTTCATAGGAGTTAGCTACATTGGTTTTCCATCTTCCCTGATATTTGGCATTAGTGGTGATATTGCAATAACAGCTAAGCTGTCTAGAGAAATGAGAATTCTCTCCTAAGAAAGTACAGAAGTTCCACCAGCTGTTTCTCTTTTGTATTGGATTGAAACTTGAGGCCTTTGAAGCTTTGGAATGGAAATCAAGATCAGTTCTAGAATTCCACAGTGAGTAGGTGTTAGGCCCTTGTCACTGAGGAGCCAATCCTATTGTACCACACCATACTTATTTATGGTGTAAGTTTTCCCTCTGTAGCCATTCCAGTTCAAATAAATAGTTAAATATTCCCTGGACTAGATAATGACAAAGGCACAAATGTAATCTAAGCATGAATGTTAAAGGTGGCTTCACTATCAGTTTGGCCTATTCCTTCTGTGTATTGATCTCAGCTAAAACCCCAGACCAGAAAAATCACATTAGAGAAATACTTCCAATAAAAAAGTAATCAAAGCTGATTGATGATTAAAGCTGATATTCAGTGGAAATTTTGATTTATGCAGTCAAACTTTCCTATGAAAGATGTTTTGTGGAAGAACTTCTAGCAATTTTTTGTGACACCTCCATGTAAATCCAAGCCTACAGGCTCTATTAGTGTGGTAAAAATCCTTTTGGATCCTTCACCCCTTTATAATCTTGTTGGAAATGCCATGAGTCAGCAATGGCTATTTAAGCCTTCATTCTGCCCTGGAGCAACCCAATATAGAAACTTCACATCCCTGTGCAGGAATTTCTTTTATGTTGCAATGATGCAGTGCATTGAATTGTCCCTCAAAAGTAAAAGAATCTTGTAATATTTGGAGTTCTTGGAGGGTCACCTATGTCAGTCTTGTGTCCAGTAGCACATAACCTGGAGCACACAGGCTTTCCTTGCGCTGGTTATCATCTAGTGTTTCCTCTGCCTGGTCTCTGCCTAACTGGCCCACAGCAAAGGCATTTTCTTTTCCATCCTTTGAAGCAATTAATTTTGAAATACTGCCCATGAAGTAAATCTGGAGTGAGGAGGTTGAAGTGGACCTACCCCAGCAAAATTTGAAGTCTGAGTAGCAGGGAAATGGGAGACAAATAAACAAACCCTTGTTGCTGAAGGGCTAAACCTGTAGCCTGTGCTCTTGAGGCCAAGAAGGCCAATGGTGTCCAGGTGTGCACTGGGAAGAGCATGGATTGCAGGTAGAGGGAGATCATCCTGCCCCTCTGCCCAGCCCTGGGAGGCACATCTGCAGTGCTGTGTCCAGCTCTGGGCTCCTCAGCCCAGGAGGGACATGGAGCTCCTGGACTGGGGCCAGTGGAGGCTGCAGAGATGATTTAGGGCCTGGAGCATCTCTGGCAGGGAAAGGCTGAGGGAGCTGGGGCTGTCCAGCCTGGAGAGGAGCCCCAGCTGAGAGGGGCCCTCAGCCCTGGGTGTCCCTGTGTGCAGGGAGGGCTCCGAGCAGGGCCCAGGCTCTGCTCCAGGGGCCCAGCAATGGCACCAGAGGGACGGGCAGGGAATGAGCCCAGGAGGTTCCACCTGGGCAGGAGGTAGAACTTCCACAGGTTGCCCAGAGAGAGTGTGGAGTCTCCTCGCTGGGGATATTCCAGACCCCTCTGGACACAATCCTGTTCCCTGTGCTCTGGGATGGCCCTGCTGGAGCAGGGAGGTGGCACCACCTGACCCACTGTGGTCCCTTCAGCCTGAGCCATCCTGGGACTCTCTGTTCTCTGCTGGGCTGTTGGATGAAAGGGTAGCAGCTCCTTCTCTGTTGTCTGAGTTTTAAAGGCAGCACAGCCATCTGTGCATTCTGTGCCAGGCCTGAACCCCTCAGTATGTGCTGGGGCTGCTTGTCCATGTCCGTGGCCTGGTTAACAAGGCCTGATCCCAGTGGCTTAGGCAACTGAATTTTGGGAAGCAGCAAGGGAGAATGGTTTTCCATGATGCTGCAGTGGGCATGGACACCAAGGTTCTGCCTAAGCACATCTTTTCTGCCTTGCCTTAAGTGACTCCAAAGCCACTTAAGGGTTGAAAGGGTTTTGGTTCCAGAGAGCATAAATCTTACTGGAAGTCACTGGGACTTCTGTTCCCAGGCATTAAAGATATGCTTGGACTGAGGTTCATTGCTTGTTTATGAGCTGCTTCTTGACAATCCAGCCAAATTGTCTTGTGAAGCACTGCTTTTAATTCTGGTAAAATTTGGCCTTGTGATGAGTTATTAATATTCCCACATCTAAGTTCCAGAATATTTTTTTTAAGTGGGAAGACCTTTTTGAGATTTAAGGGCTTCTTCATCTCTTAAATTCTAGGAGATTGTAGTGTATCATGCATCAAAATGCAGTGCTCTGTTACAGCTCTCACTAAACCCAAAACTGGTGGTTTTTATGCTGCAAATTACTATGCTTGTTCTAAGGAGAGAAATGTACAGCACCAAGAAGAATGCTACAAACATCAGGGAAATGTCAGGAGCAGCTGGGAACCTGGCATTTATTAGTGCCTTTGTTTTAAAGGCTGACTTTGGATGGGTACCTTATCTCCATTTGTCTGCATTTTCATGAGAGGGCTAATTCTAACCAGTTCCCATCTGTCTTTTATTGTTGAGATTTTTGTTAGGGTGGAGGACTGGTATGTACTTACTTATCTTGTAAAGAAGTTGGGCAGTTCTACTGTGGGCTGCCAGGTACAATTTGATGTATCTCCTTTGACTTCTGTTTGTATATCTTTATGAATTCCCAACATTCTGCAATTCTAACTTTTCCTTCTTGCTGCCAACCCAGGAGATTTTTTTTCCTGATAAAATCTGTAAATTAATTTGTTTTTATTAAAAAAATATTTTATTTTACCTCCCAAGAATGACCTCTATTGAATTATATATTTTGTATGGGTGATGCTGTTTAAACAAGTAGAATAGACAATCTGAAAAACATTGAAAAGAAAAGAGAAAAGAAAAATCGTCAGCTTAAAAATGGCAGCTTATATAAAGCCAGCAGTCAGACCACTGGGGAGGAAGGGGAGACACGGATGCCGGCACTTTATTATTATTCTGCTGTTGCACACGGGTCTGAATCAGCTCTGGAAATGCATACATTGTTTCTTACAGAATGTCTCTGACTCCTAACAACAGGATTGCAACGTGATGTCTCTGCTAAAAACGCGATGACTCACAAATGAGTCAACAGTGAAGGTGTTACAGGAGGCTAACTGCTGTGCTGTCTGCCAGGGCTCCTAGCAGGCAGGAGCAAGGCTGGCCATTCATTTACTCCATTTTCTTCTCATAAAGAATTTTAAAAATAATCTAACCTATGGAGTTCTGCTCACGTTACTGCTCTGTGAAAATGCTGGTTTTGTAAGAGCCTCCTAAACTGGGTTAACGTATTGAGATACCACATTGCTCTGGATTTAACAGGCATTTTCAGAACTCTGGCTGCTATTAAATTTAATTTCTGCTGAAATCTGTAGTGCAGCTTAATGTATTCATTCAGGAGCAAGGCATTATCCTTGTCTGTCTCTATGCCACAAGAGGTGTCTTCACCAATTGGAATTGTAGATTGGGTTTCTAAAAGAAAAGGTATTTTAGGTCTGTCATGTTTTTGGATTGCTTTTTGCAGTTGAAATGAAGGCCCTTCTGTAAGCAAAACTCCATGTAGATCTCTTGAATTTTAGGTATGATGCCCAGTTGACTTAAATAAGGAAGTTTTGGGATAGTAGCAAATGCTGTTAAGAGCTGTGAAAAGGGTTATCTGCTGAGCTGTAAGTCTCAAGGAGGACAAATCTCATTGGACCTGATTTTATCACTGATTCCAGCATGGGATTTGTCTCTCCTTACATTTGCCTTCCACATGGCAAGCAGTATGTTTGTGCTTTTTTTTCTCTTTAAGCTTCTTTTTAAATCATGGTGCAGTGTAAATCAGTGGTGGTAGCGCAGGAGTTACAGACTTTGCTGTGGGCCTGGATCAGTATTTCCCCTTCTCACCAAAATGGTGGTTTTTCTCACTACCTAGGACTCTTTTTTTGAATGTTCAGCCTTTGCTTTCCATGTTGGGTCCCACCCTGGTTTTGCCATGAGGGTTTACTCAGTTCCCCTTCCTGGATGTGATTATTGAGCTTTGCTGCTCAGAATAAGGATGGGGGCTCACAGCTCTCTGTGCCAGTGCACACTGAGGTTTTCTCAGGCTGAAGGAGCTGACTCTGCTCTTTGTACCTCTGATACTTACACTGGGTTGTTTGGAAGGGGTGGGTCCTACTCCGGCTGGGCAGAAGCAGAACTCCATGTGTGATCTCCTTGATCCTTGTGAGTGATTTAACCAGCGCACAAGAATGAAATGATTGCACCTTCCTCACCTTGGGTATGTGTCTGATGTGACTTGTGGCAGCCTGTTGCTAGTTTGTTGTAGTTTGGGACAATCAAAACTATATACATTTTCCTTCCAGGAATGTACTATTTGGTAAGATTGTTTTACCCACAGTTCTCTATACTCCTGGCATGTAATTCGCCTGGTTTTGTTTTTTTTTTTTTTCATTAAGTCCTGGAAGTGCTTTCCTTGGCTGTCACTGACCACATTGCCAACATCTCTGAAACTGTTCCATTGGCTTTCTCTTCACACTGCTTTAAGTTGAATTTTCTTCTCTCTGCATTTGAGTTCCTTTGCAGTTCTTTTCTTCTTTTCTCTTAATTGAATCCAGTTTTGCTGGCTGCATCTGCTTATATGCCAGTTTCTACCTGAGCAAATGTCATCTTGTTTTCATCTGCTTAGGAATGCAGTGCTTCTCCTAAGCTATTGTCTAATTAATTTAAACTAGCCTAGTACTTTCACTTCTTTCCACATCCTCACATGGACTCACCTGCTGATTCAATAATGGCTGGGTTAAGTGCAGATTTTGACGGCTGCTTACTAAATTTAATTTATTGTGTGAGGCTTGCTGTATGCAAGTGTCTCTGCATTCTCTCTGTCCCACACAGGCATGTGCACGTGCACTGGGACATAAAATGAGGCACAAATACACATCCATGTTTGGTACTATGTACTGACAGCATTGCTGTCTCTCATGTACCCCTTGTATAAAACTTGTTTCCAGAGCTGTCAGGTTGGGGGTCACTTAGATTTTTTTTCTCACGAGTAGTGCTTAACTCCCAGCTTGGGTTGTGATATTCAGATTCTAAAATAATGCTGTAAGAAGAGTTCTGAGGTTTGTGGGAGAGTTCAGCCTGGAACTGCTGTACAGCTCTTGTGCAGGTCTGATTTTGCTAGCTAAGCTTGGCATTGCAGTTAGCTGTGTTGCAGGCACTGTCTTGCCCTCTGTTGAAGTGGAATTTCTTTTTAGGCTAAAAACCAGATCTTGTACCTATGTCTACCAGCTGCTAAGCCTGGCTGGTGGGATTTAAGGCAGGCAAACTCATTGCTTAACTGGATCTATCAACTGCTGGGGTCACCGGGGAATGAGCAGGGTTAACCCCAAACTGCTGGGGGAACTTCTCCTCAGAGCTAATGGTTGTGAACTGCTGAAGCACAGGAGACCTGCCTTTGACTCTGCCTCCTGCCAGCTCACCCACTTTATACACTGGTCATGGTGTTCTGTGGTGGGGAATATCCCTTTGCCCAGTCTGGGCCAGGTGTCCTGTCCATGTTCCCTCCCAGTATGGTTCCATATTTTGGTCTCTATTTTGCTCAGAGCCCCAGAATAAAAAGAAAACCATACAATTATGAAGTGTCCTGCCTTTTTGTATAAGAGTCATTTCAGTTTGGAAATTATAGTGAAGTGGTTAGTTTCTGGGAAACCCTAATTAGATTTCAATGTAAGTTGTGGAAAATATCAAAAAGTTTGGATGCTGTTCTAAACTATCCTGTACTACTCACCCCTTTACAGACCTCTTGAATTCTAAACTGGATTTCCAGTTTTCTGTTTTGTTATGAAGTGTAGGAAGTAGTTTTTCATTTAATATTAGACTCTGACTCACACCTGTTAAGCTCTCAGAAGGATTTTTTTATTGTTTCTATGCCTTTTTAGGCATTGTGTCTCATCACGATTACATACAACAAAATATGTATGGAAATCACAAAGGCAATTTGCTATTTTCTCAATCCTTGCATATAGGTTAAATTTTTTGTGCATTTTTCAGTAGTATTTTTGGGCATAAGATACAAGAGGATGTGGGGACTGTCAGATGAGTTTACTCTTGTGCAAGTCACAGGAGATGGTTGCTCTTTATCTTGGCAAGCCTTCCTCTCAAACACTTGTGGCAGTACCCTAATGACTAGAGGAGCCTAGGAAAAATGTCTTTGTGGTTTTTTTTTTCTTCTCTCTCCATGCTTGATAGAAGTCATGAGATGGAGAGCTGGCATTTTGTAAGCTTGATAATGAAAAAATGGATGTTTTGGAAGGATTCAAAAAGTGCCTTGAAATGTGTTGATAACTAACCCTTTCTTCCATAATTTCACCCATCCCTGATTTTGTTGTTCAATTTCAATTGGCAATATGGATAATCAAAGCTTTGCCCTTGATTGTCTCTTACAGTTTGGTTTTAATCAAGCCACTAATGCAAACCAAGTACAGCCTGGCCTTTTACGTTGTACAGCTCTTCCTTAGTGGTGTATTGTAAATCATTATAATAGCATTTCATGCTTCCAGGGTTGGATTTTTTCTCTTTTGGCTTTCCTCATTCCTCTTCTCCTCCCCTTCTGTGATGTATTTTGTGTACATGAATGGCCCTGGGCTGCCAGTCTCTTAATTGGTTATCAGTCTTTTGTAAGATGTGTAACTCGGCACCCCAGAGGAGCAGCTTTTACTCACACCAGTAATTCTCTTGGTTGCTGTGTGGATACGGGCACAGACTCTGAATGGCTCCATCAAGCCAAGAAATGTTCTCAGGGAAGGTAGCATTTGGAGTCTGTAGTCAAAGCTGTGGAGGTGACTAAAGATATGAGGATGGTGCTAGGGGTGTCACAAAATTCCCTTGGGTTCTCAGCAGGTGGTGAGAGGTAGATCCCACCCTGGCTCATGGCCTTGGTTGAGTAACTCTGTCCCTCAAAGGGACAACTCCTGCCCTTGTAGGGGGTAAAATCACACCTGCGTTGGACCCAGCCTCAGTGTGTAACCAGCCTGTGCTGAGATTTGTAGTACAATCCAGCTGGGGCTTTGCCCTTTGCCATGACAAGCTGGTCCTGATGGAGCAGATGTTCTGCCTCCTGCTCTTTGGAAAGCGTCCACAGGACAAGAGGAAATGGCCTCAAGCTGCTCCAGGGGAGGTTCAGGTTGGGCATCAGGAATAACTTCTTCTTGGAAAGGTCTGACAAACACTGGAAGGGGTTGCCCAGGGATGTGATGGAGTCCCCATCCCTGGAGGTATTCAGGAAACAACTGGACATGGCTCGAGTTTAGTTGATAAGATGGTGAGTTTAGTGACTAGGTGGTCAAAGAGTGGACTTGATCTTGGAGATCTTTTTCAACCTAAATGATTCTGTGATTCTCTGAAAGCATCCTGCTCTGATTCTACAATCTGAGAGGAAAAAGCCATCAAACTTAGATAAAACAATAATAGATGGAAGCAAATTGCTTACTTTTAAAATTCCCTACGTCTTAAAAAAAAAAAAAAAATCTAGTTTTCATTAATTCTCTTCTTTCAAGCGTGGCCCTTTCCAAATCAGCACTGTGTAGTTGCATCAGGTGGGAGTGAGGGGTCTGCAACTACTGCAGGTTTTTGAGGTTGTAAGTGTCAAAAAAAGCATATCCAGTGCTGCAATGCCTCTATGGCTTGTGGCCTGCTGTTGTTCTAATGACTGCCTGAGACCCATGAAGCAAAGTGCGTCCTTTGTGTTTCTCCAAAGCCAGTTGTGGTAGATTCTTGCTAGAAGGTTAAAAAAAAAATTCAGATGTATTACTTCTCTGCAAGGTAATTGAAGAATTTCTAATGGGCCCTGATGCAAGCAAATAACCCTTGTGCCTAATCAGCAGAGAGAAGGCGACCTTCCTGCTTCAAAGAAGAAACGCCAGGCAGGGGAGAAGATTATGTACACTTTGGTCTCTGTGCCACATGGAAATGACATTGCATCTCTCTTTGAACTGGATGCCACCACCCTTCAGAGAGCTGATTGCCTGGTTCCAAGGTAAAATAAAAGAAAAAAAAGGAAATGAAAAAAGGGCAGAAAATAAATAGTGCTGTATTGACAGGGTTTCTTCCTGGCAATATGCTGGTGAGTAAAGCAGAAAAAAAGCAAACATGAGCAAGTATTATCCTTCTGTTAAAATCTGAGGAGTGTTCATGGATAAATAAGGGATGTATAAAACATGATACTGCTGCTGTGACTGGGTAAAATAATTACAAGGATAAAACAAGTGACACTTAGAGAGAGTCTGTGAAGAGAAAAAATAATGGTCTAAATATTGCACAGATCTGTGTGAGGATAGAATTGAGCTCTGTGCACTGTTTGAAAAAAATGTACTCTTAATAGATTTAACTGAATTGTTACCAACAAAATAATGTGTGGGGTGAGCTGGGCTTCTGTTTCCTGACAGATCACGATGCCACTGAGCATATTTGTTATTCAAATGTATTCAGCAAGTGGCTTCTGGGTTTTAATTGTCAATATTTGAAATTTTAGCTGTGTAGCATAGCTGAGATTGGTTAGATAAGTCACACGGTGTTGGTTGTGACTGAATGGGCTCGCAGACACTTGGGGCTGGTTGTTATGAGGGTGGATTTTAAAACTAGGTACCCATAAATACTGATGTATGTGACTTTGAAGTGTGTTTGCTATGCTAAGTTCTGCCAGATAATTTGCTTACTCAAATACTCAAAAGCCCATCAGCGTGAAAGGGAGAGCGTGAATGGAGACCACAGTGAATATATTTCAAAAGTAAAATTCAGAGTTAAAATTGTAATTGATTTCTCAGCTCTGCTTTTTGATAATACCACAGATTATCATATGGAAAGAATTTAGAAGGATCTCATATCTGCTCTTTGTTCACTTGATTTTCAGTTGAGAACTGGTACTGTAAATGCTTGCTCTGGAACAAGGGTTTGCAGATCATAATGATGAAGCTGTGAAACCACGGTCAGCTTTACTTTTTGGCTTTTGTGCTGTGACAGCTTAAAAGGGTTCGTTATTCTGCAGGAAAAAAATAATAAAAGAATTGGGTTTATTCATGAAATGTATTTCTGCTCAGATGGGATTTTAGTTTTCCTTTTAGTTTTTTTCCTTTAAAGAATATTTTACTCCTAGACTTACATAAATACTTAAACCCAGCATTCTGCATAATCCCAAGATGCTGGATGTTCTTGTTGCAGCTCTGCTTTGGGTGAGAAAGAAGGAGTCAAGGGAAAGGGGTACTGCAGTGTCTTTTAAGTCCACCTCCCCTTTTTATTGCAGTGGATGGTGTGGCTCCTGCTCTCCAGCCACATGCCACAGGCAGGTGTTGCAGGGCATCCCACTTGCCCACGTGGCTCAGGATTTATCCACCTCAGCTGCTGTTTGGTCTGTCCCCTTTAGGAACTCCTATGTCCGACTGAGGCACTTGTGCACCAACACTTGGGTCACCAGCACCAGCATCCCCATAGACACTGAGGAAGAGAGGCCTGTGATGTTAAAGGTAAACAAAATCCCAAACTCATTCCTGAAGCTTCTAACCTATGAAATGTGCATAATAATTAGGTTAAGGGTAAGAGATTTCTCACCCACTTTAAACCAAAAACAATTGCAGATTGGGACGTGCCAAACCAAAGAGGACAAGGAAGCTTTTGCCATTGTATCGGTTCCTCTGTCTGAGGTCAGAGACTTGGACTTCGCCAATGATGCCAACAAGGTTTTAGCATCAACTGTTAAAAAGCTGGAGAATGGAACAATAACCCAGAATGAAAGGAGGTTAGTGAGTTTTATTTTTTCCCCTGCTAAATTGGTGTTTGGTTACTCATGCTAACACAGTCATGGGTAGATGATATCCACATGGACAGAGGCAGCTGGGAGAGGACACTTCAGTTTTGAGAGTGCCAGCCTGGGGTTAGATGCTCCCTCTGTTGGAGCGTCCTTGCTGTTCCTCAGGCTGGTCTGTGTATCTCCTGTGTAAAAGGGGGGTGAACAGCACTTCCCCAGCTCACTAGCCACATAAATAAATGGGTGGTTCCCTGGGCAAATGTCTGGATTTCTTTCGATAATGTACTTCTGAGCTGTAATGTGAAGGTGCATTGCGTCTGATTCTCATGTACATGAAAGCAGCACTGCAGGGCTCTGGACTTGTGTGAAGTTCACCACACTGCAAAATCTGCAAAAGCCTTGGAAGGAGGTCTCAGTGTGACTGAGAAGCTGCTCCATTTGCTTTCTCACACCTATTTCCTCCTGTTCTCTTTTTCTTAATTTTACATCAATTTGGCGTTTACCCTTTGTATTCATCCCCATTTTTTCTGTGGCGCTACTGGAATGTCTGCTCCTCACACCCTCCCCTGAATCAAGGGATTTTGTAGTACATTTGTTGTACATTGTAGCCAGATAAATTCCACTGCCAGTGATGTAGTTCACTATTTGTCTTCAGCTGCCTGTGGTTAAACTGAATATAAGACAGCATCTCTGGCAGTGTGAATTCATAACTGTAATACATCATATGCAGCTATTTTTTTCTGAAAATGTTGCTTTTTGGTGATGAAACTGAATTTTTGCAGTCAGTTTCCAGTAGAAATTAGACCAGATGATTTAATATCCTAATATGCAGATTTTTAATGCCTGGGGGTTGGGATTCAGCCTTGAAAAGCTGTGGGGGCCATTTCATGATTGAGTTGACGCAGAGAGGGACGCGGCAGTGTCCAGGTGGGACATCCCTGTATGAACCTCTCACTGTCAGTATTGTCAGGTCTTGATGTTGACAGATTGATACAACAAACATATAAAACAATTCAGAGCTGTTTCACAACAGTGCCATTATTTTTTAGTTCTTGTGATTTCCTTTGGAAAAAAACCCTAAATCATCTTTTCCCTGTCTTATCACCTACTAGCATAGAGAAGTAGGAGTCCCAACAGTTTATTCCTTATTGCTCCAGACTACAGTTGCCTCTTCTACTTTATTTTGTGGGGGTGACACACCCCTTCACTCAGAGGGTTTAGGTGAGCAGCCCAGCTCACTTGTGGATAATGGGAACTTTGTGTTTGGCTCCCACAGGTGACCGAAAATCCCTCAGGAATTTTCCTACCTCTTTCATAGCTGGCAGATTTGTTAGTTATAGACTAACAAATAACATTGACCAAATTGAGATGATGCTGAGTTTTTCATGTAAAAGATTGCTGGTGCTGTTAAGGGATATTCTTTGAAATCTGTGGACATCTGTGTTTCTCACTGCATGTCTGGCAAGGTGCTAGTAACAAGGAGGCAGTGATGACTTTGTTTTCTTTCTTTTCCATTTATATTCTGTCTTTTTGCATTTTCTGAAGGTGGGAGAGAAGGAATTACTACTGCCTCTGTTGTTTTTAGCACCTGCTTCTGACAAATCTTTTGTTTAGTGAAGAGTGAAACAAATGCAGTTTCTTGGGTCAGTATATGTAGGAAAACAGTTAAGTATGAATATATTTATGAAAAAATGTATATATGAAACAGTTTCATGGGTCAGTAGGGAAATTAGCTAGTGGCAGAATGTTTTTATTCCTCTGGTGAGTCCATCATCTTGTTTCATGGACCCATGATAAAGCATAAAAATCCTTGCTAGGCTGTGTAAGTTTCTTTTTACTGCTCCTGGGCCTTGAGGCCACCAGGTATAGATTTTGGGTCTCTGAATACTATGTATCAATCCAGCAGCCTGTATTTTTCTCTTGTTTTCCCTCTGGTTGTTGTTTAATGCCTTGGTAAACAGCCCTGTGATTGATTTAAGCTTCTGCTGAACCGAGGCTTGGAATCCTTAATGTACATGTCAAACTTTGCAGTGGTGGAAGTTCCATTGTGCCAGGTAAAGCTTAGTATAAATGTGATTTTCATCCTTAATGAATCCTAGCAAGTGTTGAGTGACTGTTTATAGTAATGATTTGTCCATTCATTCTAGGTTTGTAACCAAGCTACTGGAAGATCTCATTTTCTTTGTTGCTGATGTGCCCAATAATGGGCAAGAAGTTTTGGATGTGATCATTACCAAGCCAAACCGGGAACGACAGAAATTAATGAGGGAGCAAAATATATTGGCTCAGGTATGTCCTACCATGTAAATAACTTAATTGTATTTGCAAACAGATTGCAGGAGAGAGTGATGTGAGAAAAAGTTATATTTGGGTAAGTTGGCTTATGCCAGGTTGGGTTTGTGTCTTGTTGGATTGGGTAAAAATGACACTACTTGGTCAAAGCTCATCTCTTGGTCCCTAAATCAGAGTCAAGCACAAGGGGCTGTAGAGGGCTCTCAATTTCATGTGATTCTGATAAGATTTGAGATCATTTGAGAGCAAATTGTTCACAAAATTTGAAACAAACATGGAACGTGGTCCCAGTCCTGCAAGTGTTCCCCCCATAGTGCCCCTGTGAAACTCTGTTTGCATGAGGGCAAACTTGCAAGTAAATAAAATTAATGTCCTTTTTGAGAAGTCAACTGAAAGAAATTTTAAAAAAAGGGAAAAGGATGAGACTGGACAGAAGCCAGTGTTGTCCTCTTTTTTCATCGTTAAATTATCCAAAGTTAAGACATATAACTAAAACTGTTTAAATTTGGGGATAGTAAAGAAAAAGCAATATCAGTCAGGTTGGTGGGAAATGTAAAGCTAACCCCACATGCATAAAGCTGTGATGTCTCAGATTGTGTCCCCACTTGTATTTAGTCAAGGTTGTTGTGCTGATCCTATCAGAGGACATTTCCATTGTCTTACATTTCTGCTGAACTTCCATTATGTAAGTTCAGCAGAAATCTGGGTCTGGTTTTCACTCTCAGTGATTTTGATTTTGAACAGATATTTGGCATCCTCAAAGCTCCTTTTAAAGACAAGGGTGAAGGATCAATGCTGAGACTTGAAGACCTGGGTGACCAGAGATATGCTCCCTACAAATACATGTTGAGATTATGTTACAGAGTTCTAAGACACTCCCAACAGGACTACAGGAAGAACCAGGTCAGTGGTATTAAAGATAATTTTCCTCCTGATTTCTATAATTATATGTCCTGGGTTTGACACGGTGCTCTGCACTTACAAGTGGGATTCTGTGGTAATGGGGAAAGGCCTTTTTGTGTGTGTGTGTAGCTTGGTAGTGTGTGAATTGAAAGTTCAACAATGAAAATCACAAGTTCACTTTGTACTTTTGCAGACTGAGACTGGGGCTCACTGCTTCATTCATGAGCTTTCTGTTATTAAAAATATGTTCTTGGAGCCTGGATTGCAAAGTGGGAAATCTGCAAAGCTGTCTGTTTCTCTTGCTTAAATATTTGTAGAGGGATGGCAGTGAGTCAGAGCAGAGGTTGTTATATCAGGTAGCCTGATTTCCCACTGCTGGAGACTCCCTGTGAGCAGGAGGTATTTCAGAAATGGACTAAAGGGAATGGAGATAAAAGCCTGAACTGTTGTGTGGCTTCTTTGTTTTCTTTCCAGTCTTTTACAGAAATATTTCTGTCCTGAAGGGAGAGAAAAGGAGGAGGGAAGACTCAGTAAAAAAGCTTCTTAAACACTATAAAAACCTTTCCATATTTTCTTTTTTTTTAAAGATAAAGAAAAGAGGTTGCCATTTCTTGAATTTTATATATATTTTCATGGATTCATTCCTTTGGTTTATGAAAGAATAAGAAGAATTACTCATCATATGGAGTCTTTTTCTCAGGGTACATATTTGAGGTATTCAGAAGTTCTTTTGTTCAGGCCAGTTCAGAGAGGAAAGTTTAGAGTGTTATTTTGATTGCTAACTAAGCTGAATACCTCTGATTCTAAAACAGAAAGCACTGCTGCTCACCAGGTCATCATGGGAATTCTTCCTTTTTTCAGGAGTATATTGCGAAGAACTTCTGCGTCATGCAGTCCCAGATTGGTTATGATATTCTGGCAGAAGACACCATCACAGCTTTGTTGCACAACAACAGAAAACTGCTAGAGAAACACATCACAGCTAAAGAAATAGAGACGTTTGTGAATTTACTCAGGAGAAATCGAGAGCCAAGGTTTGAAGTGGTCCATGTAGCATTTTTGCAGTAGCTGTGAATTGCATGCTATTCATTGCTTTGATGTCTCTTTCTCCCTGTATTGACCTGGCAAATGAAAACCCCACCTGTACAGGAAATATTAGAACCACCTGTAATTCCTGGAATTTAACCATATCCACATTTTAAAACTAGAGCTAACTGAAAAGAGGGCTTATACTTTACAGGACAACCTTGAAAATTTGGTCTCAGTTCTGACTGGGGCAAAGAGAAATTAAGAAAAATTTTAATTTCTCCCAGCTCTGCAGCTCCTCTGTGAAACTGCCACTTGTGTTGGTTCCCCTGCTAATAATCCTGGTGTAAATTATACACACATGTCGATTTTTCCAAACTTGTATTAATATTAGTTTTCCTGCAGGTTCTGATTCCAAGTCAGACCTGAAAAGGGCCTAAGACAGTGAAGATCCCATAAACTTGTGTCTTAGACTGGATTTTGTTCCAAACTAAAATTTCTGGCCTTGAACTTCATTCAGCTGATTTTTTTTTAATAAGCTTCAGGTCAGAATATAAAAGAATTTGGATTTCTTTATTTTTAAATGGAAAATCTCTTTATGATTGGATTTTCAGTTGTAAAATGAGCAAAGTAATACAAGTATAAGAAATGAATGTACTGAAGGCCAAATATTGTCCTCTGTAATTGTGAATACCATTTTCCAGGTAGCCTTTAAGGATATTGCTCAAGGCCTTGGTGCTTCACTGCCTCAATTATTTTCTATATGCCTCCTTGGCCTCACTCTGTAATCTCATTGCCTCTCCCCTGCTCAGCTGTGTTTGGTTCGGTCAAAATGAAGAGGAAATCACAGGATCAGTTCTGTCTCTGAAGGGTCTGTGTTTATTGAAAATCGCACATTGCATTTTCTTGTGGTGGAGGATGTAATGGAATTTGTGCCATAACCACATCATGCAACTGCTGTGTATCCACTTCTTTGAGGAGTTCAGGAGCAATAAATGTTTCAAAATTGCTCCTTGCCAGAATGGTGTCATCTGAACAGTAAAGACTTGATCTTTATACTGATTTTCATGGAGAGTCTTGTAGTTTTTTGCAGCACTCTTGGGGTGAGTGAGAATTGTGCCATTCTGCTCTAAAACACATAAGCTACAAAATAAAAAACCTTCCTGAGTTTTGGCTCCAACCAGGTGACTTCCCCAAAATTCCATGTAATTATGTGCTGTTTGCTTAATTTTATCTTTGTGATTGCTATGCACTTTTAATTACTGGTTGCCACAAAGCTTCGTTTCAGTTATGTGGGTGGATTTTTTTCCTAAGTCTACCCTAAAAATGCTGTCTGTACTCACCCACTACAGTTCCCAGACTTTAGTGGGGATTGTGGTCTGTGCTTAGAGGTTCAAACTGTTGGATCCCTGGATGGCTGACAGGAGATGGTCAGAGTTTGTACCTAGATTCCTAAGGAAGTGGAATACATGATCTGTGTGTGCCTGTTCACATCTGCTCCCCTACCAGCTCTTGAGAACCTTGCTCAGTTTTAGCCACGTTTGCTAGAGGAGTGGTGGGCTCAGAGATACTTAATTCCTATAATGGAAAGTGGAAACTACGTAGAAGGAAGAGGCCCTTTTTATATTGCTGTGTGTCAAAGGCTGAAAAATTGATTACTGTTACTGCACACAGAGGAATCCCTGAAAAGAGACAAACCCATGTACCTAATGAATGTGCCAGCTGTGAGGAAAGCCTCAGCTTGAACCTTGTTAAACATCAGAAGACCTAAATTTGAGAGATAAATTAATAGGGAGATGATTTCCCTGCAAAGCTTTGTTCTTTCTGCTTTACGTGGAATGACCTCTTTGAATGCAGAGTCCTATCTGCAGGTCCTGACAGATCTGCACTCTTCTCTGGTAACCCAGCATTCCCTGGCAGTGTTCAAGGCCAGGTTGGATGGGGCTTGGAGTAACCTGATCTAGTGGAAGGTGTTGTGAGTTGCAGGTGTATGAACTGGCAAAGATCATATGTTGATAAATATCATGATACAGAGTCCCTGTAGTCTACCCATCCTCTAGTGCTGAGTGCTAGAGATTTCTACTGCAGTTCACCAGTAGTACTTTAAGTCTCATGTTCTGCTGCATCTGTGGTTTTTTGACTGCAGGTTCTTGGATTATCTGTCAGACCTGTGTGTATCTAACACCACAGCAATACCAGTAACTCAGGAACTCATCTGCAAGTTTATGCTGAGCCCAGGGAATGCTGACATTCTCATCCAGACCAAGTGAGTATCTGTAATCAGAACATGCCACCTTTTTGTTGTCTGCTCTCTTAAATTCCCAGCACTTTGCTTGAGGCTCCATTGTGAATGGTTTTTGTTTGCAGGCTGGTTTCAACCCAAATGGATAATCCCCTGGAATGCCCAGTCATCTCAGATGACATTGATGAAGAGGAAGTGTGGCTTTACTGGATCGACAGCAACAAGGAGCCTCACGGCAAAGCCATCAGGCATCTAGCTCAGGAGGCAAAGGAGGGCACAAAAGCTGATTTAGAAGTTCTTACCTACTACAGGTAAAACTGCTTGTTCAAAGGGAAGAAAATGTAAACTCTCTGAAGGCCCCCAGTGCTGTTCTTATCCAGTTCATTTGGCAATATCAAAAAGGGAAACCAGAATCGTGAAAGAAAAATCCATGAAATCAGTTTCATGCCAGAAACTGAGACTAAGAGTTCATTTCAAGTTTTTCTTGTAGGAGTTATCACAGTCCCTGCTACCTGCTCCAGGCCAATCTTGAGTTTCCTTTGCTCATCACATCTCTTTGTGTGTCTTTTTTTTTGCCTCTAACCTTTTATTTATTGAGCTTTAATTTTAGGTTGTGCTGCCCTGGAAGCAAGGCATGATCTGAGAAGTGAGCATCCTGTCTTGAGGATTAGAGAAGAAATGAGATTGTGGAATAATGTTTTACAAAATTGAAGCAACAATTGAACAAATAATTTTAATGTCAAGTTGCTCTCTTACTTAACAAAATCACTCTTGCTATTTTTTAGGATTTATATCAGAAAGGCTCACAACAGGCTTGTAACATGAGAATCTGAGGTGTGTTCTTTCATTTCCAACCCATTTCCTTGAATATCGTGTTATTACCTTTTTATTTTTTAAGGTACCAACTGAACCTCTTTGCAAGAATGTGCCTGGACCGCCAGTATCTCGCCATCAACCAGATTTCTGCCCAGCTGTCAGTAGACTTGATCCTCAGGTGTATGTCTGATGAGAGTCTCCCCTATGACCTGCGGGCTTCCTTCTGCCGCCTGATGCTGCACATGCATGTGGACAGAGATCCCCAGGAGTCTGTGGTGCCTGTCAAATACGCCAGATTGTGGACTGAAATTCCTACCAAGATCACCATTCATGAGTGAGTTGAAAGTGCTTCAAACTAAAGAACAAAAGCTCTTTGTCGGGTTAGTCTCAGAACAAAATGGTGGTACATGTCCAGTGTCCACAAAACATATGTGTGAAAAGGCATTTTTTGCAGAGCACAGAACTATTAATTATTGTTACTCTTGGAAACGTCAGCGGGTAGCTTTCAGTCATTAAATATTTAAATTTTATTTTTCAATATGTTCTTTTATTGGACAAGCTGGGGAAGATGGAATGGCCTTTCCTCAGACCAGCTGTGCTCCAAGTAATCCCATTGTGTCTCACGTGGCAGGTTTGCTAGGCTGGAACTTGGTTTTATACCTCAAGTTCAACAGAAAGCCACAGCTAGGAACCCAGAATTAAGACACAGCTTCTGTCCACAAACAACTAACAGAGGCTTTGGCCTTCACTTAGTAAAATACTTTAGCATGTGTTAAATTTAATTTTAGAGAAAGGACCATTGGTTTCAGTGGAAACCCTGTCTGGCTCCACTGATTTGATGGAGCAGCAGCCCTGGGATGCTCCCAGCCAGGGAATATCTGGCTGGAGAGACAGGGGAAGAGGCACAGCAGTGCAGCAGGCAGTGTTGCTTCTGTTAATGACCTTGTTGAATTACCACAGCAAGATTTAAGAGTTCTATCTGCCACAAGAGTGGTATTATCTTGTCTGTATTCTTCCCATTCCTGGTACTGTTGAAGGGAAGGTTTGGGCATCCACTTTCCATATCTCCAGAGAGCTGAACTAAGTAATCTCAGAGGGTCATGACTGGTTTGTTTTCTCTTTAGTGACAGCTGATCCTGATATTAGAGATACTTAATTTTCCTTCTTTCTGTGCCTTGTATTGTAGGTATGATTCCTTCACTGATTCTTCAAGGAATGAAATGAAGACAAAGTTTGCACTAACAATGGAATTTGTAGAAGAGTACTTGAAAGAAGTTGTGAATCAGCCCTTTCCATTTGGAGACAAAGAGAAAAACAAACTTACATTTGAGGTACTTCTCAGCTATCTGCATCCTACTTACAGTATTCCTCATTTCAGATAGGATGGCATTGTTTCTTTCAAAATAAAGCCAGTTGCAGAATAAATGTTGGTGTAAAATAGCCTAAAGAAGCACCTGTTCCTAATTCCATTGTTCTTGGTGCTGACTGCAGAAAATAATATTCTTTTCTGCTGTGTTTTTCCAACCTTTCCTTCCTTCTTCTGGGGTGATTGCATTTCAGTGGAGGGAGAGGGGATTTCTAGGGAGTGAATGGTGGATATTCCTGTTTTTTCTAAATTAGTGAAATAATTTTTAAGGATTCTTCAGTATAAGTAGGTGCTGTTTTCTGTATAGGGTACTACACTCAGTGAAACACTCTGGATAACCTAAACCTGTGGTTTAAACATTGTTTGAAATTCTTGACAGAAACTTTAGATAGGCCTAGATTTTCTAGGTTCACATAGCAAAGAATAAAGTGGAAATGCTTACAGCATTTAAAATTTTTCCTCCAGCCTACTTCTCTTTGTTGCTTTTGCCTCTGGTCACCTGAAATCACCTCTGTGCAAACCTATCACCTTACTCTTCTGCTGACTTCCAACTTCCCCAAAGCTGCTGCCTTTTTAAATAATTTCCCAGAGTCTTTCTTTTGATCTTACATATTTTCACAGATGCAATTTTATCCTCTCAAGCCTTCCTAAATCTCACCTTGGTTTTGCTGTCTGCTGTAACCTGATCAATTACTTTGTCTAATCCTGACAAACATTTAATGTCACTGGCCTTTGTCCAAAAATCAGTGGCAAGACTTGTGCTAGTTTGAATGCACTCAAGATCTAAATTTCTGTGGAAGCTGCTGTGTGAAATGCAATTGAAAACCACAAAGGCTGTCAGTACTGCCTTCATTTTTATTTTCTTTTTCTCCTAGGTGGTACATCTGGCTCGAAACCTCATATACTTTGGCTTTTATAGTTTTAGTGAGCTTCTCAGGCTGACCCGGACGCTGCTGGCAATTCTGGATATTGTTCAAGTTCCTATCTCATCATACTTTGAAAGGCTGAGCAAGTTTCAGGATGGAGGTGAGATGAGCAGCACAGACTGTTATTCCAGTGGGTAATTAGCTTTTTAAGTTGGAAATAATTTATGGGAAATCTCATTACCCTTTCAAGGTTCTGTATTCCCACATCAGCCCACCTAGAGGAATGCATTGCAGGGGGTATTAAGATGATTAGCTAAAAAGTCCTTCATGACTTGTGGGTACTCCTTCAGATTTGGTTCTAAACCTCAATGCCCCTTGCTTTGAGCATCCTGAGGGAGTTCAGGCAGCATTTGCCTGGGCACAAGGATTATGGTGGCTCATCTGTGGCACAGCTGATTGTTAATCTTCTTAGCACTTCACTGAAAGGGAGAATGAGATGGTTCTGGTCCCACAATGGCAGAAGTACCCAAAGGAAGTCCAGAGGAGGCCATCCTCTGCCTGTGTTTGTCAGCTTAGAATATGCTTTTTTGAACCCAGACCACAATGCCTCTGTGACAGCCCTAGGACTATTCTGTATGTCCCACTGCCTTTGCTACCATGGTTTAAAACTGGGTTGAAGAATGAGCATGCCAGGAAGGTGCTGAAATGTAGCATTTAGTTTTCCTGTGAGTGGAAGAGAGGCGTGACAGTGGTGTGGGCTGAGGGTCCAGAAGACTGACTGATGGCAAATTCTATTTTAATATGTAGCTGGTGTTGCCAGCCAGCTGGCCCACAGCGCCAAAATGGATGAGCTGTCTTGTTGGAAACAATTATTTTGTGCTTTCTCTGGGAGGCCTTTTCCCAGCCGTGAGTTTTTCTAATCATCATTTTGCTCAGTCACTCCCACAGATGCCCTGCAGGAGTGTGCTGTTCTTCACAACTCTTTTCTTCTTTGAGGTTCACACACTCTGGAGAGGTGTAGACTGTCATTGTCATCTCTGAACCAAGAAGTCATATGCTTGGTTCTCTTGATCTTCTCTCCATCACTGCCAGCAGACTTTAGTGACACCCTCTGGAAGTCTTTCCTGCAATGCAGTGCACACCCAGTCATGCTGTAGCTGGCTGCAGTCCCTCCTCAGCACTAGAGAAAAGACTGTATGCCCAGACACTTGGAATTATGTTTTCCTTTTTTGTCCCTGAAAGACTGCATTGCAGACTCTCTTCTTAAATGGCTGTGGACACAGTTTGACTCCAGACACAATCTTGGCATATTTGCAACATGGGACATGCAGATGTGGTTCTTCTGCTTAGTTCTCATTCTGCCCAAGCCTTTAATCCTGATTATACATCTTGTTTAGTGTTTTTTTACTCACATTTATTACCCATAAAATCATGTTTTGTCCTTAATTCCCTTTTATTTCTGCAGAAGGGTTTCCTTTCAAGCTATGTAAGAGAGGAAGGAACCACCCATTAAGTGCAAACAGACCTGCTCTCAGTTATATGAATTTCCTTGGCAATTCCATGCAAATCAATGAATTTGCTTTGAAATAAATGAGTGAAGGAATGTTGCGAATGGCACCACCCTGCAAATGGAAGCTCAGTAGCCTTTTTAGTAATACTCAACCGTACTGGAGCCTTGTTAGGAACTTTTTGTCAGAAACCCGGTTTTGTCTCATGTTTTCAGCAAAAAAGGCAGAGAACAAAGGTGTGATTTTTTAAATTACCTTCAGCCTTTGTACAGATTATTTAAATTTCTTTCCTGCTGTAGCTGTCTCTGTGGATGTTTACCTTTCAAACACTGACCAGTTTAGGTCAGGATGTGACAATTCATGAATGTTCTCTTGTTAACTGCCTGTGGGTTCATTTGGTTTGTTTGGTGGGGTTTTTTCCCCCTTTTTCTCCTAACTCTATGTCTAGAAAGCTTTGGAGAGGTTTTTTTGCTGTTGCAGACTGTTGTCAGTCCTGTCTGCAATCTTACAGGAGCCTGGAGATATTGGCTGTGCTGTCTAGACTTAATAACAGGCATTGAAACTTTGCTGTGGTGAGACAATGTGTTTTTATGTAGAAATAGCTGTAAGACTTTCTGGAGAGGCCTTCTACAGTCTTTGTAAAAAAAAAAAGATGCCTTTGAGTGGTCAGATCTTTTCTTCAACCTCCTTTCTTTTCTGATTGAGAAAATATAAACTACATAAAGTGTGCATTCGCTCTGCACTCGAGGCAGCACAATCCTGAATATTTAACTGCTGTGTCCAAGCATCTTGCCTTTCCTCCTGTTTTCTCTGGAGGTGCAAATTTGCCTGCCCATGAGCTATAAAGATGCATGTGTCACAAGGATGAAGTTGAAGCAGTTTAATAACTCCTTTTTGCTATCTTTGAGCACCCAGCTCATAGAGCTTCATGTTCAAAGAACATATTTCATGTCTGAAAATCACAACTCGAGCAAAACAGGGGACTGCTTTTCATTAAGGAGAACCACTCAAGGATGAACCAGCATCAATTTAGTGGCACATTGCACCACTGAGGGGTGGTGCTGGGCTGGAACTTCTGGGCCTCTGCTTGTTTTGGACTGCAGATGATCCCAAGGGTGAGTCCAGAAGCGCAGGTGTTCCCTGGGTCCTGTGGAGTCTGGATCTGTCTTGTCCAGGATGCACTAGGGATTCTGAGGAACGAACAGGCAAGCACAGAAATTGGTCTTAGGATTTTTTTCTAGATTTCCCCTCACTCTGAGAGTAAGGACTGTTCACCATGCAAAGCTGTAGGTATACATTGGGGTTCCATTTAATAGTAATTATGAGATTGTACATGCAAGGGTTCCCTTCCCTTTTTACACAGATATCCTCTCTTGTAAAACTATGTTGCTCAGAACATGTTCATTGTTTTATTAGTTACCTGTCCTGGCTTTTTATTGTCTCTTTTAATTTACAATACTGGTTTCTTAGGCTATTAAAAAGGGTGAAGTAGGAATTACCTCAGTCAGCTTTTTTAGATTTTGGAAAATGTGATGGCAGTTTCTAAAATCAGAATGGTCTGTTGATTTTTTCCAGCAAGTGTTTTCTTATTCATAACTTCCATAAAACACAGACAGATGGATTGTTCCCTGCCCTCTTTCAGGGTGGTGGGACCTCTCTCCAGTCAGGGAGGTGTGAGGGTGAGTTCTTGCCTTTAGAGGAGGTCACATTCCATTCTCTCACATCTCTGCAGACTGCAGCATCCTCTCTGGCAGGTCCAATGCTTATAGCAGTCTTACCAAACCTTTGCAGAATATTGCAGGTAGGTGTCCCTCCAACACATTATTACTCTAGGGATGTGCAGGTTAACCTAGCTCCTTTCTAAAGAAAAAATAGCTTTCCTGAGTTGCAAAAATCATTACATTGATGTTCTTTAAACAAACAAAAAGATATGATTGTTTCTGTTGTGATTTTTGTGTCTGTATTGTGAATGTATGGAAGTTTAAATTTTGGAGTTTATAGAGGTTGTGGGGCTTTGTTTGGGTTTTTATGTTTGTTTATTGGTTGAGTAGTTTTTTTAAAGCTTCCAGTCAGGGATCACAAATGTCTAGGCATAAGCTTTAATTCAGTAAGAACATGTATTTCATTCCTTGAGCTTAGTGCTTTGAAGTGTAGCTCATAACTCCAGTTTTGACAAACACTGAAAGCCAGTCATGATGCCTGAGAGTGACAGTTTATTGGTATAAACAAATATGTTTAAGTTTTATCAAGCATTAGGGGCATGATCCTGTAAATATTTTGTAGAAAAAGTGCTACTGAATACCAGCTTAGGTTCTGTATATTTTAATTTTCATCACTATTTAAGTGTAAATTTGCATAGATTGATAGTGAATCTATATTTAACAACAAGACTTTGTCAATAGTTATGCCAATTCAGAATCACAGTTATTTTCAGGTTCTAAGAAAAATTACTTGAAAAGGGGTTTGCCCAAATGGGTAAGTCATGTAATTTCTATTCTACAGCTGTAGTAGATGGAAGGTAGCATCTCTGTAGAAGTTGAGAATTTTTGTCAGGATGTATGTATTTTACATGATAGGTTTTGTATTTTAGTTTTCTTAAAATGTATTGATTTCTATGGGAAATCAGTGCTGAATAAAGTGGGGGAGAGGTAGGTTATGCTGTCTTTCCATTTACTTTTTCCAGGTCAATAGCAACAAAAATTTCCAACATCTGATTCTGGTAATGTGAAGTTATTGGGAACTGGTGAGCTGGATTCCTGACTGGTTTGACCACTTCACATTGTGAAAACTGTAGTCAGGATTTTGGGAAATATATAAATGAGGGGTGTGAGAATGTAGTGAGTTTGGCTGTGAAAGGCTTTCCTGGATGTGTGCACCTCAGAACTGAAAGAACCAAATTTTCAACCAGCAGACTTGAGTCTTCTTCCCTGTTTAATATTTATTTCTTAAGTACACCCACTTACTTTAGTAAAACTACTTGTTAAGTGAGGAATTATATATGACAAGTGTTGAACTGTTGAGGCAAATCTGCAAAATGGAATGTATTTTTAGGCTTAGTGGAAGTTACATGAAGACTTAATTAACCTTTTACATTAAGAAGTCCTTTTCCCTCCTTTGCTTAAATTCGGAGCCACTTTGGTGGTTGAGGTAGTCCTTGATGTTTTCTTGGGTTTCTCTCTCTTGGTTTGGCAAAGATTCTAAAATCACAGAATCATAGCATGGCTTCAGTTGGAAGGGACCTTGATGGTCATCTCATTTAAACTCCATTATCCACCTTCCACTATCCCAGCTTGCTCAGAGCCCCATCCAGCCTGGCCTTGGACACTGCCAGGGATGGAGCAGCCACAGCTGCTCTGGGCAACCTGTGCCAGGGTCTCACCACCCTCACAGGGCACAATTTCTTACTGATATCCAACCTAAACCTACTCTTGTCAATGTGAAGCCATTCCCCTTTGTCCTGTTGATCCTTACATTATTGTAAATGTTTGTTACTTCTTTTAGAAAACTTAATTTTAATGCCACTGTCAGTTACTTGAACCAGAATTAAATTTAATGTACATGTAGTTTCATGGGTGACCTTATTTGATGAAGACAGATTGAAGAAAGCTGGCTAAGAAACATTTATGAGACAAGATCCTGTAAAAAATAAGGATGTATATTTTTGGAAATGCTTCTTATCTAGATTGCACCCTAAAAATGAACTGACTTGAAAATCTTGCAACCAACTTCTTTTTTTGTTTCAGTGTGTCTTAACTTTGAATTATTTTTATGCATATTTGAAGCTGTGTCTTTTTTTTTTTCCTTTTAGATTCCAAAAAAATATATGGGGTATACAAAATATACTACCTCTATCCTAAAGAGATTTTTTTTTTAAGGAGAAAATGAGGATTTCATTTAGTACTGCTGTCATTTTGGCACCTTTCAAGAACATTATAATCTCTTGCAGTTTTAATTAAAAGGTAAAGTCATTGCTTTCCTAGTAAGTGCACCCTGCTGTATCATTCCAGAGTAAGGAGCCAATCTGTCTTGTCCAATACTGCTAATTTATTCTCTGTGAATTAAAATGCGCATCTTTCTCTAGGTGCTATTTGCTCTTTCAAATAGCTGATTTTAGTCAAACCATGCAACTACAGCATATTTCAGGTCTGAAAGAGGAAGCAACATGGTAGTAGCAGCAGGTAAGCCACACATTTGCCTTGCAGCTCAGTGCTGTTTAGTTACTGTTTTTGGGAATGAGAATAATGGCATGCCAGGAAATACATCCCTGAATCTGAGCTGCATATGTCTTGGGATGCAGTTCACAGTCCTGGGCACCAGCTGAAAAAGCCCTCAGTGGTACAAATCTGGGTTATCTGCAGAGTGTATCTGTCCCTCAGGAGCTCTACAATTTTTCTGAGCCAGTGTCCACTGATATCAGTGGGAGTCTTTTGGTTTACTTTGCTCAGTCTTTTTGAAAAAATAAATTTTAAAAACTGCCTGTAATAAGCTTAAATTGCTCCCACTTCTGTGATTCTCACGTTAAATGTGTCAGATATTCCAGCTGCTTCATGTTGTGCCTGGGTCTGTATCTTGGTGGTGTGCTCCTCCTGCAGCTGGAAGGGACACAAGATTCCATCCAGCCAGGGGGCAGGACAGAGGGGGCCTCACCTTCCCCTGAAGTCTTCAGCGCTGGTGAGATCTGTTGCCTCTCTCTGCAGAGGAATTCTTGTGTTTCTGTGTGTCAGGGGACTCTTGTCCAGACTTCTGTTACTGATGCACAGCCCAGGAGCCTCCTCAGCTCCAGTTAGGTCACGTTTTCTTCCAGCCCTTTTGGCTGCAAATAGAGGTACACAGTGACTGGAAGCACCAGTGAGGCCACTGAGGGTTGGCAACAAGGCTGCACCTGCCTTTTCTGTGGTCCCTATGGGTCCTCTGTCTCCAAGGACCAGGTTTCATCTAAGACTATTCAAAATTACTCTACTGTTTCTCAGCCCTGCATCTGTTACCTGCACTTTTGTCTAGTTAACAATTTACAGTATCTTCTTTGAGGCATACTTTGATTAGCAGGGCTAATGAGGCAGTGGCTGCCTGGCAGGCTGGAGCAATAATTTATACCAGCAGTTTACAAGAAAAGAAAGGTTCTAAGAAGAAAAAAGAGAGTTAACTGTGTTAGTCACAGATAGTTAGTGACTATAACACAGTTAGTCACAGAGAAGAAACTGCTGTTCAGTGCAGAGTATTGCCAGACCAAAGGGGAGGTCAGACTGAGAGCTTAATTCTGTGGCATGAACCATTTCTCTTTCCTCCTTACTCTTTCCCTCATTATAAGACCCGTGCATTAATGGGATTCCAGAGACCATTGCTCTTCTAGGAATCAATATCTGTCTTACAGATGTAACTCAGCTAGGAGGCTTGATTCCCATGGTGCTTTTTACCCTCAAGGCCAGCATGCTGATGTATGTATTTTTTTCCTTGGACTAATGTCTGTGGCATGAAAGCCATGCTTGACACAATTCAGGGGTTTTGGGGATAGGAAAAAAGCCCAGAATTTGCAGAATGTCAGGAGAAGGTGAAGTTTGATGGAGTTTCACCATGGCAGCTGAGAGTTTGTTTATAAAAAGGGAAGGTTTATGGCTATGTTGTGGTGGAGGCTGGAGTGGCCAGATTCACTCAGGGGCTGGGGAGCAAATGTACATCCGTGGCACATTGTAAGTTTTTTCCTTTGTTTTGTCTCATTACTTGTGAGGACTATAAAATATGGAAGTGATACCTCACCATGTGTCCTTAATGTCAGGCATTAGGTTTTCTGTAAGCCTTACCTGAGGTCAGCTAGTTATTGAGCAATGAAAAATGGTTTAATGAAGACATAAAGTGTGATTCTTGGCCTGTTTATGGTAGGTTCTGAAGTCTTTATGAACAAATTCTGTAGAAAACCTGCAAAAATTAATACCTCTTTCACAAGCAGAGCTGTAAGGCTTTAATGCTTCTGGCAAATAATATACAGCACTAAAGAGTTTGAAATAAAATGTGTTCCTTTAGGTAGTGAAGTGTTGTTATTATATGTCCTTAAAATGGCTGTAACTTTTCATGCAGAAAAATTAAATTGCATGATGCAATGTAGCCAAATCAGCAAAGAAATGTAGAGCTGAGGCTGCCATTGGATTCTCAATCTTGCCCTTGGTATTCAGACACGTGGTTCCCTGACAGAGGATCCCCGAGGACTGGAGGTTTTTTGTGCTTTAAGATGGCAACAAAGCTTTCTTTGGGAAGCTTTTGGTGGAGCAATAGTGTAAATATCACTGAAATCCCCAAAGCCAAGAATATTTGGAGTTTTGCTGTTGTGAATACTGTCTTAAAACCTGGTTGAACGCACCTGCACTGCCACATGGGTTGAGACAAGGTCCTATATGCTGGTTTTGACTGAAGTGTCAGTGTCCTAATCAAAAGCATGCTTGGGTTTGATGACATCAGAGATTTGTTGCTATAACTTAATAACTGCATAGACCATGTGAGAATTGTCATATTTTTGTAAAGCCTTTGATTTCTTCTTCCTCCCTCCTCTTTTTTCTGTAAGCAAGATTGAATAATATATTTAATTTTTATGGACAGGTTAATGAAGGTTGTTGGGGTAGAGGATGCACTTACATTTGTCTTTTCTGGTCATTAACAGATCTCCTGAAGATCTGATCAGACCTTTCAGTACCTGAAGGGAACCTACAAGAAAGATGGAGAGAGGCTATTTACGCCAAGGGCATGAAGAGACAGGACAAGGAGAATGACTTCACACTGACAGAGAGGAAGTTTAGATGGAATATTAGGAAGAAGTTGTTCCCTTTGAGAGTGGTGAGACCATGGCACAAGTTGCCCAGAGACAGCCAGGCTGCCTCATCCCTGGAATTTTCCAAGGCAAAGCTGGATGGGGCTCTGAGAAACCTGGTGGCAGGTGTCCCTGCCCATGGCAAAGGGGTTGGAACTGGGTGGTCTTTAAGGTCCCTTCCAACCCAAACCAGTCTGTGATTCCATGTGGCAGCTCCCTTTTAGGTACTTAGTTTCCAGAAGCATTGAGCATCCAACTGGTCCAGTCCCTCATGAAAGCTGCTGGGTGTTAAAATCCTTTTGAAAATATGGACACTTTTAAAATTTCTGTGTAGGGAGATGAGCACTGTGGGAACCTGTTCAAGCTAAAAATAGCTGAGCAGTTTTCAAAACTGAGTCCTAGGAATCCATCTTTCATTCTTCTTTCTTCTGGGGAAGACTGAAGAGCAATGATAGTAAGAGCAGGCTCCTTCCCCCCATGGCAACTAGGAACCAGATCAGGTGCCTATAGGTAATTTTTAAATAAACAAGCTGCATGTTGGTTCCCTGGCATCTTGGAGATTTCTGTGCAGCAGAGGACTCTGGGGACTCAGAGGCCTCTGGCTCTATGGGCATCTGCCAGCCTTTGAGGCTTCCACTGACTGTTCACCCTCAGGTTCTGCACAGCTCTTTGCACTGTGTGTGAAATATCCAAAATTCTGTGGATCCTGGAGAGCAAACCGAGGATGCTCCATAGCAATGGGCTGGGAACAATTGGAAGAAAAGGCATGAATTGCCAGCTGCCTTCAGCAGTTGCTTTTCTTACTGAATATGGTATTTTGTCAGTTATCATCCATACTGTATTGCATAGCAGATTGTTGTTCACTTTTATATTCTGCTTTTAGAATTTTTGCAACCAGTAAATGACTTATCAAGAAAATATGTTTATGTAGAAAATGAAGTGTCAAATTATCCACTGTTTCGATTACTTGGGTGGTTGTTATTTTTTCCCCATAATTGACTCCTCTGAAAAGCCTTTCTTCTCAGAGAGGCCGCTGTGTTGTCAATCGTGCCAAATTGTATGAGATTATGTGCTGCAGTTTTGTGACAGAAACTGATACTCATTAGGAAGTTGTGATCACTGTAATAAAAAGTAATGAAAAGGAGATGCACAGTTGTCTATTCAAAACATGACAAGTATTCTCTTCTTTCCTCTTCCTTCAGTGTCTGTCAATCTGCAGCTCCTTTAAATTACCACTTGTGCATAGTGAATTCACTCTTCCATCGACTAATCTTGTTGAGACTGTACATTAAATAGGAGACATTTCTAATGGGTCCACTGCTTATGGAAGGTTTTTGGCATCTGACTTGTCTTGGCAGAGAGAGGAAAAGAGAAGAAGGGAAAATTGGAAAAAGATTGAAGGAGATTTCCTTGTGTTCTTTTCCTCTGTTGGTCAGTCACGGCTCTGAGCACTTGTGCCGCAGTTTGCTGCTGAGAAAAGTGGTTGGTTGCACACATTAGCACCTCACAATATTGCAAGGACTGTTCTCTCCCTGCCACGCTTCACAGCCATATATAAATGTTAGTACCTTGACCCCAAAGAAAACAGCCAGAGATGAGGTCAGCAGGTTAAGGGTGGCAGTACCATATGGAGGCACAACTCAGCTTCTCTTCACTTATCTCTAGCAAAGTGCACATAAAAGTAATCGGGTTCACATCTACTTGCTCTCTCTCCTGATTTATCTCAGTTAACTAGCTGAGGCAGTAAGTTAATTTTTCCTTGGTCATTGGTATTCAGGAAGCACTTTGGAGATGTGACTAAGATCAGAGCTCCCTTATTTTAGTCCTTGTGTGCACATGTACTAAGAACTTAAATCTCTTTTATTGAGCCAATGTATTTTGTCTTGCATTGTTGCAGTCTTAGCTGACAGAGAGCCAGTCCCTTTTTAAGCTGCAGTAACCTTCCTGTGTGCCTTACCTCAGGGAAGCACACCCTTCCCTGCTGGGATAACCATGTTCAAGCAAGACTGCTGCTGGCCCCTCGTGCTTGTGACTGACAGATTTAATCCATGCTTAACACAATCCAGGCTTCCAAGGCTGGACAGACAACACTGAGTATCACCAGTGATGATTACTGGGGGATCTTTTGGAAGAGAAGCTGCTCCCCAGTCCTTATGTACATGGAAGATCTCCGTGGCTTCTTTCACAAAGCAGAGCAGCTCCTCTCAGTTGAGACACATCAGCTGCTTCACTGCCATCCATGAATGTGCTGCTCAACTCCTGTCTGCTCCTTGGAGAGGGTTGCATTTCATCAGCACCCTGCAAAACACAGTTGTTGAGCTACCTTTCCTGAAAAGAAATGCTGAATTGCTCCAGTTGCTGCAGCATTTTAACTCTGAGAATGTTCTCTATAAGCCTGCTCTAAATTAACTGAAAATTATAGTCAGCATCAGGCAGTTGATTAAAAAGTTTTCCAAGATGACACCTTGTCTCCCTGCTGTTATTGACAGAAATAATGCAGTATTGAATCACTACCCATTTCAGCTGTAAATACTTAACTGGATTAAGTAGACTTTTCTCTTACTAAATTCCTTTCCTATGCATTAATGAAATGCTGTTTGAAATGGCAGGGATAATAAATACCACCTTAATCCTCCTTCACTTTCCCACCTTTGTCTTTAGAGATCACTTGCATTAAGGTCAGTAGTGAAGGAATGCTGTGGACAGAGAGTTTATCCTTGTTACTGATGCCATTGGGAAGCAGCTTCATGGCTGCCTTTCACTGGTTTGTGCCACCTTTGACCATTGGTACTCGGTGGGTTACAGGAAAGGACAGCAGTCACCTCATTTATCTTTATTGCCTAGATGCTTTTCTAGGCTCCAGTATCACATTAGCCTCAGAGTCTTTGCTATTGCAGGTCTCTCACTGTCCTTCCTGGAGGTGGAAAAAGTGGTCTACTCTTTTATGGAGGTCGTCCTGAAATGCAGAGACAGTGACTAATTCCTTGTTCACGGAAGGAGCTGAATCCCATTCCCTGCCATGCCTGTGCAGCACCTCAGTAATTGCTGAGAAATAAGCAAGATATGGTCTGGGCAAAATCCCAGCTTTCTTTCTCCAGGAACTGAGGTCCACCCAAGATGTTGTCTGATGTCCAAAAGACACTAACTTTTTCATTACCTTTACACCCAGTAGATTTCAGTCTGGAAGGGTGAGCAGGAACTTTTCAAGATGAAGTGGAATTTTTCTTCCTTATTTTGGACAAACTGCAGTTGTGTCTTGTTTTTGAGAAGAATATCTTCTGGACTTGTCTTAGACCTGAGTGGTTTCCTTATCATTAACCCCATTGACTGACGTTTGTTTTTAAAGAATTCCTGAGCTTTCCAAATGCCCTCTATTTATATTTCCCTCTGCCCAACTGAGCAAAAGGGATTTTGAATCAATGTTTTGAGAGATGATAATTTCTTAACTGAGATGTATGCCAGGGGTGTTGTAGGCCATGATGCAGCTGCCCAAACTGCAGGTCTTGTTGTGGGCTTATCTGTCAACATTAAGGACAGAATGAAATGAATTTCATTTATTTAATGGTTTGAAGATGAAGAAGACACAAAATGTTAGTTTAACTGAAGGTACTTTAAGGGTTGAAGGTCCTTCATGTAGTACTGTAGCTTTTCACAGGTGCACTGGGTGGTGGTCAGTACAAATACTTGTTCAGCACATTGGGAGAAAGGAGTTGGGGAGTGGGAGAGAGATAGCCATCCCACGTTATTCCCACACTGTTTTACTTGATTGGAAAGGAAAACACACCATTTTCATTTTATGTCATGGAGACTATTTGTGATGAATTTATTTGCTTTATGCCTATGTAAGCAGTTAAAACTTTCTGTGCCTGCCTAATGTGAGGATCCAGCCTGTAGTTTGACTTTTACGGGTTTTTTTCCCTGACAACATGCAAAATCAGAAGTACATCCCCCTCCCCCCCCCCCCCCATTTTGTAGGGACTTGAAGTATTATTTTTAAAAGACTGATTCAGGGTGATTGCACACCAAACCAGATGCTGAATGGGACCTCAAACCTGACACAAATCTGCCTCATTCACTTTGAAAAAGCACCTTCTTTGTGTGTTTCCCTTTTAAAGTCAGGGCTAAAGGTATTCTCTTTCCATACACATTGTAGTTGTATATGGATTGAAGAAAGAAGGGAATAAGAGGAGGATTTTGCCAACAAAATAAAATCCAGCCTTGACTTTTACAGCAGATTATCTGGGAACAGGGTTTCTTCAGTGTGAGTAAAGCTTGGTCATGGCATGGTGATTAAAGTGTACTAAAGGACAGACAAGAACTATTCAGGCTTCTCTCATCAAAGCTACATTTCCTTCAGTCTTTTCTTTAGTGTAGCCTAGGTCCTGGCACTCTTCCAGTGAAGAGATGCTGTCATTCCTTTCCTTTCCTCCACTCCTTCCTACCTGTGTTTTGCAAGAAAGGAAACTGATTCATGTAGGTAGGTAGCACAATATTCTCACACTTTCTTGTCCCACCTTTGCAAGGAAGCCACTGATTCACTGAGATGCTTTTCCCATCAAAATTCACTATAAAGACCAGTATAATCTGTGGGAACAGATGGTATTTCTTGGTAGATTTTGCAGTGTGCCACTGCAACCTGGATAAAGGTTTTATCACATAAGTGTAAAATATTTTTTTTCCCTCATGAGTAACTTACAAAAGGCACCATGATTACAGATACCAGCTTGACCTTCAGGACAGCCTTCAAGCCTGGCATTCTCCTGGGACTTTTTTTTTTGAAGGGGGATGGTTGGCTGGTTGTGTCAGTTGGGTTTGGGTTGTGCCCTGTCATTTGAACCACACAAAGAGATTGATCAGACTGGCACAACCTCATCTCTTTACTCTCCTTCAGTGTGACATCTAAAACTCTTCCCATGTGTCTGCAAATTGCAGCAATAGATGGTATGAATAAAATACCAATAGAAGTTTTCTAATGATAAGCATAGTCAGGTACTGGAATTGCTTGCCTAGGGATGTTCTATAATACTGGATATGCAACACTCAGTTTGCAAATATTCTTAAGAACAAGTTAAACCTCTTCAAGAAATTATCTTGGATGTGGATAATACACCTTCAGGCAAAGGAATGGGTAAGATTTCTTTAGTTCTACTTTTTATCATTTGTTGAGCATGTTAACAGAACTCTGGAAATATTTTGGCATATTTACCATCTGTTGACCTGTAAGAAATGATATTTTGGAAAATCAGCATAGGAAATTTTTTGCCTAATTGTGTAATTTGAATGAGCTCAGGAGCTGAGGGCTTCTTTTTCAATATGCCTTTTGAGACTGGAAAGGGGTTTGACAGCATGGATGTATGTGTGATATATAGCATTGGAAATGTGCTTTAGTCCTAGGAAATGTGTCTGTTTTTGTTTTATGCACAGGGAACAACGTCATGAGGACCATCCATGGTGTAGGAGAGATGATGACCCAAATGGTGCTGAGCAGAGGGTCTGTGTTTCCCATCAGCACCCCTGACATACAGCCAAGCATTCACCCAAGCAAGCAAGCCAGCACTGCAGACAGTGAAGATGTGATTGTAATGGACACCAAATTGAAAATCATTGAGATTTTGCAGGTAATAATGAGGGGTGGTATATTACACAGCAGCCGTTTCACAGTTCTTTACTCCTATAGTGGCAAGTTCTGTTTCCCACATTCTTACTATTCACTGGGCTGCTCATTGTAGAAATAACTCCTTGATATGAGGAAGGATAGTTCTCTGTATGAACAATTGCAGAGTTGTGGTCCTCACCCTGTTGTACAGCTTCACTTTTGAAGGGACAGGATGCTGCAGAAACTTTCTCACTGTAACTGTGCAAAGACAACTTGTCCTCTAATCTGCCTCACTAATGTTTCCTGAACACAGTGTGTCTGTTTCCAGTTTCTTTCACACACTTAAGACTGGGGTGGTTGCTTGATTTAAGCATTTGACCCCTCTGTTGCAGTAGCTGGATAAAGGGCAGAATTGGCCCTGGCCCCACTGAAGTTGTGGGAGGCTGCACACTTTTGGTGCAATTAATGCATTTCAGATTTCTGCTGTTGGGCTGAGAACAGTCTGTGGGCTGCTGTGATTTTCTCCCAGCTGATGTGACAATCTGGGTGACACCAGCCTGCCTCCTGAGAGGCAGTTTTCACTTGGTGCTGTTAATAAGTGAAGCGGCACACGCTTGCTCTGTGTACTGAATCCTGCTTTCTGCAGTGCTAGGGCCCTGAAGGAATGTTTCAGTGTTTTCTATAAATTCTCTGGATTTGTTGGTACCAATGTCACTTTTGAAGGATTCCATTTGTTCTGACTGCTCATAAATTATTTAGATGACTCTAATTACTTGTCATCTGAAAGGCTATCAATTGTTAGAATATACTCAATACTGCATTCTTTGGTTCTAGGCCTCCTTTACTTTAAAACTTACAGCGAAAGACAGAGTGTTACAAAATTATATGACCTAAATAACACAAATCATGTGTATTGCTTTTCATTTTCCTTGTTTGTATGACTGAGTTTCTCTCCATGCTGTCCTGCTTTACTGGTCGATGCCTAGGAGGATGATTCCAGGACCTTGTCCTGTGCATTCCCTGAGGGAATCACATGTTGTCTCATCCTTTCCTTTTTCACAGAACATTCATTGCAAGACCACTCAGGATTGAAGAGTACTTAATCCTAATTTCTTACTTAATCTGTGGTTTGGTAGTTAAGGATTGGTCACACAGTCAAATTACTTCAGATAAGTGAGTTGTCATATGCTGGGTGAATCCCAGTAAATGTGCATATATATGATCCTAGTTCACAAGAAATACAAAATAATTCAGTTTTGTTTAAAATGCAATGAAGGAGGATTAATTTAAATCATGTTACCTTTCATTACTGTGTTACTAGCCTCAATGGCGAGTAAGAATATTTTAGATTTATTGTACTAACATGCAAGGCAAATGCAATGGTGATTAAAGCTATTCTATTCTCAGAAATATTTCAGTTTATAGTAATTTAATTCTCAACATATCTTCCTGTTGCTTTAAGTAAAGCTTGTTTAACTTATGATTTCTATTCTGCCCTCAGCCAGAATTAAACAGATAGTCTGATAGACTTAGTTGACTATGTATGGACTTGGGAATTGTACAAGCAAGATTTTAAAAATCTTGCCTGTACAATTCTGGGGCAACTTAATAATGGAACCAAAATAGAGAAAACCTATTACAGTGGGCCTGGGAAGCATATTTGGCTTTAGCTGTAGATCAAAGAATCAGGTTGGCACCATTTGCTAACTTACCTTTCAAATCACCTGTCACCTCAGCCTTGGAAAATCAGCATATGTCTTTCATCGCCTCTGATTGTAAAATATGTTAAATAATCTTAAAGGTGTTTGATTACATGCTTGCATTTCCTCTGGGTAAGAAGCATCCATGTGTATAAGTGTCAGCCCTTAATTTGATACTAATGCTTCCAGCCTAGTTATTTTCCTCACTATTCCAATATAAAAACACCACTTCCAGGTCTGAATTAGGATTTTTCCTGTATGAGTTTCCAGTTTCACAGCTGAGGAAGAAAAAGGAATTTTTCATGTATCTGAGAGGGTGAGCCTTGAGCCTGTTGTGCTTGCTCTCTGTTCCACTCTGTGGGGCATTGGAAGTCCAGCTGAAATACGAAATAATTGATGTCAGTGTGGGTTTGAAGGTTCTGATCTGGCTTGCAGGCAGTGAGGACAAGACAGCGTGTTGGAGCCCCTGCACACACCCAGTGGTACTCAAGCAATCCATAGGGCAGAGTTCAACATGTCTCAGGCTGGGCAGAGTAAAGAAAGGAATCACAGAAAACTGGTGAATGTATTGGATTGTTTTTTCATAGTAAAGTAAAACTAATTTGCTTCCCTTTTTTTTTTTTTTTTCTTGTAGTTTATTCTCAGTGTTAGACTGGACTACAGAATATCCTACATGCTGTCTATCTATAAGAGAGAGTTTGGGGAAAACACTGAAAATATTGACTGCTCTACATCATCCCCACCTGACACACCAGGGACTGCCTCAGGTAAACATTGCTATTTTCTTTCAATGCAAAGTAATTCTGGGTGGGCAACTGCAAACACTGAGCTCAACTGCAGCAGAAAGACACAGCCTACTGCAAGTTGAAAAACTTGTGAAAAATAAAAAAAGTTTAAAAAATTCCACAAATTTTTTTTGCTGGCCTGTCCTCCTCCTCTAACAAAAAAGTGATTCCTTTTTCCCCACTATGATATTTTGTTCTTTTATCTCTGCTCTTCCCAAAATACTGCATGGTGGTAAGTGGATAGTGGTCAGGGATGGAGGAGGACAGATTTAAGTGAGGTGAACATAGTACAGGAATCGTTTGGCTTTCCAGGGACCATTCCCATGCGCACACAAATGCTCAAAAGGTCTGTGTAAATACCTGCAAGTAGGGGAGAATTGCTCTAGTTGGAGGTGGGCATATGTATAATATAGGGGTGCTGAAATCTTAAGTAATAAGTTATATTAAAGCCATTCTAAAGCAAAATGATGATGTGGCAAATAACTGGATTTATGGTAAATATTCTAAAGTTCATGTGTATGCTTTGCTGGGGTTGGCTCAAGAAAAAAGAAGAAAATGTAAGAAAAAATGTAAAAGTTTGTCAGTCTGCATCATTTGTGGGTCACTGCTGGTGACTAGTATGGCTCCTAGCACCCTGTGGCTTTGGTTCATCACTACAATTCTCTTCCTCAGGAACAGTAATACACAATTTACCTCTGCCCCATATCCTGTTTGTTCTCTGCTACTCTTGCAGAAAGCAAATTTTGCGTAGTTGGGGAATGACTAGTTAGACCTTTACTCGATCCCGTCTACTTTAAAGAGGAACACAACTCCATTTTGCTGTGCAATGATGATCATTGGCTTTTTTTTTTCTTCTCTTTCTTTGGTTTTTTTTTCAATTTTTTCTTCTGATTTTTCCCCCAGCAATTGTTCCTGATATAGATGAAATTGCAGCTCAGGCTGAAACCATGTTTGCTGGCAGGTATATTCTCTGAAGTTTTACCTCTATGCATATTTATGTATCTTTTTGTTCATGTCAATATTTCTCATGGCCAATCTCTGTTTATTCTGTGCTTATTTTTTTAGCCCTTTCTCTTCCCTTGCCTGCTTGTTAATTGCATAAGCCATACTTGAACAGAAACGTGCCAGGAAAGACCTGGATTTCAATCAAGCAAACAGCCCAGCTGGCCTGGATGGCTGTGGGATTGGCTATGAGCACCCTCTTAGTTGTAAGAGAGTTGGTAGAAAGTTTTTGTTGTGTTCCCAAAGGCACCTGGGGAATGGTGTACAGGTGTATTGGGCTGAACCACGCTAATTTTCTATTTATCTTATAATGCCTCACATGGGTGCTGAAAAGCCACTCTTTTTCTGGTGTGTCTTATGGCTGCAGCCCCAAATTTCCTGGATCAGCAGCTTGCTGTTGGCCCTCAGTATTTCTCCTAGATTGCATGACCTGTTGTCATTGCACTTGGTGCTCAAAGTCCTTGGGAACATTGTGCCAGCAGTAATCTCTCCTGTGCCTCCTCAGATCAGGAGTGGACCACTTGCCATGATCTCCTGGTCCACCAGAGGCCTGTAGATCACAATTTATGCTTGCAGAGTTTTGAACAGAAAAAAGTAATCCATGGAAAACAGTCACACTGGAGAGTTATTACCATTATCGCTATATTGGTTTAATTTTACGGATATAATTATGATTATACCAGTAAAAATTAATTCCATTTAGACAAGGCCGTAGACTTTAAACATTTTCTCGGAGCTAAGGAGAAGGATCTGCAATGTGGGCACTGTGATCTTTCCTCTCTCAATCCCTCATGCATTCTCAATCTTTACCAGCACAAGCAATGCCTCCAGGCCTCTCCTGAACTCCCATAATATAAAACAACACACAGCCCTTGGCATCTGCATCTTTAAAATGAACAGAGAGACCGAATGGTTTCTTGGAAACATTATTTCTGCTTTGATATGTTAAGTGTAAATCTGCTTTCTGCCGTTCCACATTATGAATATGATTCCAGAAATATGATGCTTTTGGCAATTCTTGCTATTTTTGATCTTATTTTTTCTTAAATGAAATTTTAATAGCAGCTGAAAAGGGAAGGAGTGAAAAGGAAAGGGTCAAATTAGTCTCTGAGGAAATGCAGTTTACTTCATTTAATTTGGAATGGTGATGAACCTGGCTCAACTTATCCATGACATAAATGAATGCTTTTACAATATAGATTTTAATCACAATGTTTGACACATCTCATGGATACTTACTTCTGCTCCATGGTGTCCATTGTGCTATGATTGCTGCAATAACTGTAGGAGAGAAGTCCTTGTAAAATATGTTAAAGTCATGTTTATAATTTCCTTCCTGCAGCATATTTAATTTGATTTTAAGAGCTCTGTCAAGTGAAGATTGTGTATAGAGGCATATTTATCTCAAGAGCTTTTATTTTTTCTTATTTACTTTACTTTATTTGGTCCTTTCTCCCCCTTTCTGTTGCAGAAAGGAGAAGAATGCAGTTCAGCTTGATGATGAGGGCGGCAGAACTTTTTTACGGGTCCTCATTCACCTCATCATGCACGACTACCCCCCGTTGCTCTCAGGGGCTCTGCACCTGCTCTTCAAGCACTTCAGCCAGAGAGCAGAAGTTCTGCAAGCATTCAAACAGGTATGGATGGGCTGCTGAGTTTTATCCCAGGAAACTGAATGCAGGGAGCCTTCCCAAAGGCTGTTCTGCTACTTAAATTGCTGTTTGTTGCATGACAGTGTTATTTCCTCAGAGGTCAAGTATCAGCAGACTTCTCTGGCCATATGTGCTGGTGTATGTTATAGTTCTGTGCCCCCCCAGAAGTTATTTCTGGCACTGCATCCATTAGGGAAAGCGTAGGTCCGTGGTGAGCCTCTCACAGGGATCCCTCAGGGACAGAGCCAGTGCCTCATGTTTGGCAAGCAGTGTCCTCGTGTCAGCAGTGAGACTTCTTTGTCTTCAGGGCCACTTAGGCTGGGCATTGTTATTTTGTTATTCACCTGGCGCTTCTAATTCCAATTCAGGTGTCTCTGCACGGGGCTCCCCTGCCTGATACAGCCATGCCCAAATAGCAGGAAGGCAGGGACAGAGCCAAGCCTGTTTACAGCTGTTATTCTGTCCCTCTGGTAGCAGTGCATGTGCAGGCTCCATGTGTCCGTGGATTAGGACAGGGAGATCTGATGTCATGGGGCTGCAGGACAGAGATGCCTCTGTTACATAACCCTTTATAGCATATGTTGATAAGAACATCTGATGCTTATTGCAGGAGCTGGGTAGCATGTTGTCTCATCGTTATGTAAGGTAGGGAGGTTCCTCTCCTGTGCAAACAGATGAATGATAAAGACCTGAAAAGCTTTTGTTTAATGTTTTTGTTGTGCAGCATAATGGCCTCCCACCAGGTATTTAAAGCTAGGCTGTGCTGGTTAGTTGCATAAATAGCTGTTATTCCCAGGTAAGCAAGGACTGAGTTGCTTAATGTGTTTTTGTGAAGGATGGAAAAGGCTAATGGAGAAATAAACAAAAAAGACTGTAGAGCACGTGGAATAAGAATGCCTGCAATTGAGCAGCATTCATAAATTCTGTAAAATAGCAAGGTTTTGCCAAGTCAAGAGAGATTATTATGACAAAAACTTTATATTACAAAATAGTGAATATCTGCCTGGATGTAATGTGGTTTTAAAAACAACATCAGTGTTGTCAGTGACCCTAATCTTTTACATGAGTATGATTTCTTAAGTGTGTTTATTAATTTACTGTAAAGATTGCTGATAGTTTTTTGGCATATTATCTTCATTAATAATCTTGGGACAACAGAAAGCCTTACAAAGAAAGAAAATGCGTAGGTCATGCTAAATCAAGAACTACACATAACAGTGAAAAACCCAGATAATTTGAGCAGTACAGGAAAAGGAAAAATGAAATTAATCTTAAAGTGGCAACCACTCATATGGTGAGAAATTCCATGAACCTGAAAGTCAGTTTATCAGCTATATTCAGAGAAGTTTTTCTAAGCTGGCCTAACAGTGTGAAAGTCTGTTATTTTTCAATATTTGATTATGGTGGTGTAGGAGATCATTAAAATTGCTGGCTATTCTGACTTTTCTTTGGATGCCCTGATCCCTTGTCATACCATCCTTTTTTCTTTTCCTTCTGAAGTACAGTGCTAAAGCAGTATGTATTTCTAACTATTGCTTTAATAGTGTGTAACTGTATTTTATAATGCCATGAGGATCATGATCAGTGCATCCGAGCTCACTTTGCACAGAACTCAAGAGCCCGTAAATCTGCCTGTGCTGAAAATGTTTTGCAGTGTATTCAAGAAGGTGAGAGGATGTTGTGAATGTTTTAACTGTCCTGTTTTGGGCAACTACAGCCTCTGGCTCTGTTAAAGGTTTTTGATAAATGGGGACTAAAAGCCTGCATGTGCCATGTTTGAATTGCACAGGGAAGGTTGCACAAGGCACCTGGAAAGAGGCTTAGAATGGGAACTCTCAAGCAAATTACCCAGCCATAAGTGCTGGTGCTACTGCTCAAGAGCTTCACAATTTTCTCCATTTCCAGGTTCAGTTGCTGGTGTCCAATCAAGATGTGGATAACTACAAGCAAATCAAGGCTGATCTTGACCAGCTACGTCTGACTGTGGAAAAATCTGAATTGTGGGTTGAGAAGAGCAGCAATTATGAGAGTGGAGAGGTGGGCGACAATCAAACCAAGGGGGGAGAAGAGCCAATGGAGGTGGGTTTAAAGCCTTTGCTGCCAGAATTGTTTCAATACTGATAGGTAGTTTCATGAACAACTGCAAAATCGTGGTCTGGTTAAGCAAAGTGGCAAAGTGAGAATGTGAAGTATTCTGGCTGAGCTTTAGGAACTGACAGAAAAGGAAATAACACTTCTGTTATCAATGTATTCAATATTCTCTCCTGATGCTTTCAGGAACTGCATTCTTAGGTCACAGAGCTGCCTTCCTTTCTGGGTGCAAGCCACAGTGTGCAGCAGCACCCTGAAAATAATCTGGGAATTGTGTGCTGGCAGTTGGATTGACTTGATGGAAGAAAAGAGGAGTGGACAGTGTCCTGCAACTAAGGGAGAGGAGCACAGTCAAACCCATGTTTGCAAACATTACAAGTAATTCCACTCTTTACCACACAAGACTGACCTAAGAATGTTGAGGTTTTATAGGTGAACTAATGTTTTTGTTTCTTTGGCCCTTGTCATACCATTTTCTCAGGATATACTCTGATTGGATGTAGAACTTGAATCTAGGACTGTGAAGACCTCTTTTCTAAAAGATTTCATTGTTTGGATTTTTAAAATTTTGCTTTTCAGTGCAAACTGAGGTCACCATTTAATCATTTATCTCCAGCATGAGCTTTTAAGAAAACACAAAGTATTGCTGTGATTGAGGTTTGTGCCATAAGAGTAGATAGAGCAGGCTTTTCCACCAATATTTATTCCCACTTTTTTCATCAGAGGAGGTAGGGAGAGATAAAGAGCTGTGATTTCTGACACAGCATTTTCCTTGTTCTCTTTCCTGGTGCCAAGAAAGATGGGTAAGGAAGCTCCCAGGGAAGTAGAAAGCCAAGTAGAAGTTATACAGAGTTGTGGAGGCCACATTAGGAAAGAAAGCTTGAGCCATGGAGAAGAGAGACGTTGCTTGTAAATATCTGTGACACACATGTGGCCTTTTAGATGGGGAAGCAGATTTTTGGTGGCTTCATGCAGGGGCAAATCCAACACTTCAAGGAAGAATCCCAAATTCTTGCAACAGTGTAGGTCCTACCCTTTCTCTGATCTAGCTTAGCTGATGTTCTGATACCACATCTTTAGTGGTGTCAGAATTAGGGAGGAATCTGGAGTTGAAACTTATGTGGTATTTCCTTCTTTCTTTCCTCAAGCACAGCTCCAATAGGAAAGAAAATGTTCCTTTATGTATTTAAGGACTTGAAAATGTAATGGGGAAACAGAAAATAGAATTGTGTCAGGATTACAAAGTTTTCTAGCTATACTACATCTTTTAAGTGCTATTTATTCCTACAGGTAGCCTTGATAGCAAGGAAACTCCAGGAAAAGGGGGCTAAACAATGTGTTTGAAACAGAGGCACCTCTCAATGGGATATTTTGAGTGTTTTTTTCCCATGAGGCACCTGTGGGTCTGTATGGATTAGCAGTGCTTCAGTAGATGCACAATATTATCTCTGGCAGATTAGAGAGATTATTGCATCAGAGCAGTAATATGTAATCTGCTGGTTAGATCATCTGCTGGTAATTCCCTGAGAGCTGTGCCAGGTTACAATAGCTCGGAATCTTGTCCATCTTTTTTTTTTTCCCTGCTAAATTCTTCTTTAAGAGTGAAGAGGTGTTTTTACCTGGCAAAAAAAGTAACATCAGGTAGTCAGTACTCTCTTTGAGGTCTTAAATCGGGTGTAGGAGGTGTGATGTTGGGCATAATCTGCAGTACGTGAAGCAGGTGGCTGGCTTAAGCAGACAACATGAGATCCATGCTTCCTTGGAATGGATACTGGGTACTCAGAGCTGGATGAACCTCTGGATCTTTAGGGAATATGCCTCATTTGCCTGTGTTTAATTTTTCCCAAACAACATTAAAGTGTGCACAAGGACTTAAATCACATTCCAGAACACTCCTGTTAAACCCAAGTTTTTGTTGTCACATGAAGCCTTTTGAAAGGTGTACATAAAAGTAAAAACACCAAATTCTTTTTTTGCCTGAGTCTTCCTAGGTGATTGATTTTCATCTTACTGTCATAATATGTGAGCCTTTTTTTCTTATTTTTTAAAGTCATATGACTGCAGAAATAGGATTTGTAGGAAAAAGGCCTTGCTCTTATAGAAGTATCCAGAGTTCTCCACATGAAAAATGCCAAATCTTACATCCATGCAGGACTGACTGGATAGGGACTGGAGATCAGAGTTGGAAAGAGTACTTGGAGTTATGTCAGACATAAATGAGACACCAATAGGGTTAGGAAGAAATGCTGAAATTGAGCTCACATAAGAGCCCTGCTTGAGAAGGAGAAATCACACAAAGCCTATTCACTTGGTTCTCTCTAGGAAGGGTGTTCTGGTTCTGTGTAGACACCACAGACCATGGGAAGTGTGATTTTTATTGTCTTGTCCCTGGAGGATGTTTGGTGATGTGGCACCAGAAATGCAGCTCTGAGGAAGAGAAACAGGCTCAGTGAAAGGACTTTAAGGTGAAGCTGGAATAGAGTGCAGTGGCATTATGGAGTTCCTCATCCTTTCCATCTGCTGAGAAAGTTCAGTGAGGTTTCAAGTGGTCTAAACTCAGCACCTGTAAGCACCTAGTGTTCCATTACTTCCCTTTTTTCTGGTCCATGACACGTTGCTTTGGTTCTGGGAATGTTTGAACACACATCACATAAAGGTTGAGGTTGTGAACTGAGAATTTTGTGTGTGTCCCTCATTCCCCTGGTGGAGCCTGTGGAGGGCAGAGCTGTGCCATGGGGACACTGACATGTGCCTTACACTGCTGTCCTGCTGGGATGAGGGAGAGCGCTCAGACTGAATGCTGGAATCTGAGTCTCCACTGGCAGCTAGCAAGAAAGGATCTAAGACTGATGCAGTGTTATTCCAGGAATTTTATGGGTAGAGGGAGTGGTCTCTTCCAGAAAATACAATTTCCTTAAGGTGGGGTACTCAGGTGAGAACCTTTCTCCCTGAGATCTCTATGCTTGCCTGTGGAAAAGTGTGACAGGGAATGTCTATCATGGGGTATAATGAGGCCAGATCTGCAACTGAATGTCTTTGGTATCCCAGTGGTGTGATTATCTCTTGGTAACTACATCCCTGGGATATTCTTATGGGTTCAATAAACAATTGTTTATTTTGTAAGGAGAAAGGACAGATCCAGCAGTTTAATGCTGATCAGTACTTCCAGATAAGACATACAGCTCACATGGATTATAAAACTACTTTGATGAAGGAAGAATGCTGATAAAACTAACAGGTAAATTAATCTTGGTTAACCCACAATCCCAGAATGGAGGAGGATGGTTAATTATAGCAAAAAGCCTGAAACATCTCCCAAAATATTGATTCAAACAGCTAGAGAGATGGCAGCCTGCATACTAACAAACCTAACCAAATAAAATCCGCTGTTGTTACATAGATCAGCACTGAACAGCAGTGCTGACACTCTTATAAACAGCTTCCATGGCCAAGTGGTGCAGCTGTTCTTACCTCACTGGAAATTAGCACCAGATGGGATTTATAGAACTCCTGAACTTCACCATCAGCTAAGAAAGTTCAGAGGGAGGTTTCAGGACATATAAACATTCAGCTTGGCATGCATATATTTGTTTTAGTGTATTTCTCTTTTCTAAAACAGTAGGAAGTTTGAGGACACAATGAAACTCAGAAGTGCACCTGTTTCTTCTTTTTTTTAATGCTGTTATACTGGTTTACATCCTTGTGGTCATACTGTGAGTCAGTCTCAAGATCTGCTAGATTTTTTTCTTTGTGCTTTATAGCTTCAGCATCCGAGGTCCAATATATCAATTTATTTTTGTTTCCTGTTAAGAAAGGCTTACCACAGCTGACAGAAAAACCCCCAACACTGCCAGTATTCTTAGTGGCAGTATTTGTGTACATGTTCTCCTATGTTTTGATTGAGAGATATGCATGGAAAGGTGCGTGGGTGTTGGCAGTTCCTTGCTGACTTGATTTCTCTTATTTATCATACCCAGCTGGGGCTTTCCAGGAGCCAGGGCCCAGAGCATACAGCACCATGACTTGATGGTGCAGTTTAACATATGGTTCCTATTTGTTTTTAAATCTTTTCCTGCATCATCCAAAGATACAGGCAGAAGCATCCCTTTTGTGGGAGGAACATCTCTAATTCCCACATGCTCCTTGTTCCTGTTAAGAACACCAACCTGCTTAAGTGCAGAGGTTGTCTTAAGCTGTTTCTCCAGACTGTTTGGTGTTCACATACACAGATTTTGTAATCTTTCCAGCTGTAAGTACAGATTCTTGGAACATTTGGTCACTACTGAAATACACTTTTGGACACTTTTGGTACATCTCTGTGCAGTATTTAAATTCCTTGGTGTGCATAATCTCTGATTTAGGGACATACTCCTTCAGAATGATCAGAAGCATGAAGACATAGAGTAATTGCCTCAGATTACATTGGAAATTTGAATCAAAGGAAGGCCTTGAATGTAAATCTTGTCACTCACTGGATAAAGAATAAACGAGTCTTTCTTTATTATCTGTGTTATATCAATTCCTTACGAGCTGCTGTAATACTTTGTCACTTGCTGCTATTAAATACAATTAATTCATGTTGAGGAAATTGCAATAAATTTCCACTTGTCATGTGTTCTTTATTATAGGAATCAAACATTTTGAGCCCAATACAGGATGGGACCAAAAAACCCCAGATAGACAGCATCAAAAGCAATAACTACAATATTGTTAAAGAGGTTAGTATATCTGCAAGAAACTTGCTTGACATACCTGTTTGATTAGTAGATTTAGTAATTATTTTGAAATAAATTGTCTTTGGTTTTATGTGACATGACTGGTTTCTTTTCTTGGTTGCATGCTTATTTATTTGTTTGGTTTGTTGTTTTTTTTAATTTATAGATTTTGATTCGACTCAGCAAACTTTGCGTTCAGAATAAAAAATGTCGGAATCAACAGCAACGTTTACTGAAAAATATGGGTGCCCACTTGGTGGTCTTGGACCTTCTGCAGATCCCCTATGAAAAGGTTATTTTCCTAATTTTAGTGGTAGAGAACACAAACTCAAGAAAGAGAAAGGCCTCAACAGGCCCAAGAATCAATGGAAATATTTTTTAAAATCTGAATTGTCAACTGTGGTACAAACATGAACCGATTATGTCATTTTCTACCTTCAGAATAGTGAGTTTGGGCTCAGTTTAAATACAGCTGCCTGCACAGTTTTATTTAACATTTAATATTTACTGCCTTGGGTACCTAGATGTCACAGTGCTGTCATTCCTGTACCCATTCCTGAGGCAGGCAAACCTTAGGACCAAAAGCTTTCATAGATCAAATCTGAAATAACTTCTTTTTGTGGTGGACATCTCTAACCTAATTCCACGTGCCATTTTTTTTTTTTCACAAGATACAGTAATTTGGTACTGATTTGGTGGAATTAAGCATACAAACTAATGAACTAGATAGGCTTTGAAAGAGCACATCTTTCTAGATCTTCTAGGAATCACTGAGAAGAGGTAAAACCTTTGCTGGGCTGTGTTTTCCTGCATGTTATATTACAGACACTGGTTCAGCTGTCATCAGTAAAACAGTGCTTGTCCATACAGGTGGTTCATCAAATCATACTTAGGATACTACATGAGAGGAATATAAAAAGGGGATGAAACTAGAGATATGTTTGTGTGGGAGTATGTGTATGAACACATGCACACATACATCTGTTTCTGGATGTAGCTATAGAAAAACCAAATGTTTGCCAAAGCTTAAAACTAATGCAGAGCGACATTTTTGGTTTGTTTTGCTTTTTTTTTTTTTTTTTTTAAATCAAGCACATTAGCACTTTTTAAAACTAGGAAATTATAGTCACACAAGAAGAAATCTTACTTTGATTTTATGCTCCTACCTATGGTTCCCTATGGTTTGATTCAGAGTAAGGTACAGCTGCTGATGGACTCCAAAGGAAACTGCTTTAGTTACTTTTGCCAGAGGGAGAATTCCTGCCCTATAAAAGCTCATGAGAATTTTTTTATTCCTGGCTGAATTGATGTTGTGTGGTTTTAACAAGTATGTTTAGGTATAACCAGCTGATTTTGTTTGTCCTTACTTCCTGCAGAGTGATGAAAAGATGAATGAAGTTATGAATCTAGCCCACACTTTTCTTCAAAATTTCTGCCGAGGAAATCCTCAGAATCAAGTTCTCCTCCACAAAAATCTCAACTTGTTCTTAACTCCAGGGGTAAGTATTTAATTTGAAATAGAATATGATAATTGGAATTAAATTTGGGTTTGCTGAAACATCCCAGTGCTAAATAAATAATTTCACTAAATTATGCCTCCCCTCCCCTCTCCTCTCTCATTTCCCTTAGTGTTGCTTTTTATGTTATTGGCTTTAATGTTGCCATTTTAAAAGTGGAAAACAAAACCCAAGGAACCTGTTGGGTTTACTGGAAGGATCTATGAATATGTGTCACATCCTTGTCTTGAACTTGACTCTGATTTTATTCATCCTGACTCACTCACTGATGGACTGTGAAGTCAAGGCAGAAGATACTGTGACTGCTGTCATAAAGCTTGTGTAACAACAGAATCAGACTCATATATTTTGTTGATGATACTCCCATTAGTATCTGACTTCCCAATAGAAGTCTGACCTTCTATTAAATCATTGTTTTTACAATATACCTTTTTATCACAGTCCATTTGTATATATTTGTGTGTGTGTTACAGACATATTCATATAGAATGACACTTGCTCAGTGGATCTACTGAGCAAAATATGCTTTTATTAGAAGCAATTGTGAGTATGAGGATTGCGGACCCTGGCCTGTGCACTTTAGGAACATTTGTTCCATTGGTGTTTATTTATGCTCTTTTGTGACATTTGTGAGCGGCTCTGAGCTGACCCCAGTGGGAACCAGAGCCTGGATTCCATCACATCCAACGCTGACGCTTAACTCGGGTACAGTGTGGAGCCAGCTTGCACTTGTTTTTCTGCTCTTTTGAAGCTGATTTCCTGATCATCCATCCCAGTTACTGTGCTTTTGTGCACATTGTGGAGCAATGGATGTGGATTCCTGTCAGATGTGGATTCCTATCAGATGACACTAAACAGACACGTATACTTTAGGAGCACACCTGACCCTCAGGAGCCTTTAGTCCAAGGGACCAACCTAGAACAAAAGCCCCGAGAATGCACAAAGTCTGGGTGCTGTGTCCTCAGCAGAATCCCTTCTTGCTCCAGATCTGTTCCTCTTGTTTCATGCTGCTCACGGATACACAGCCCTAGGCTCCTTTTGGAATTAATGTGGAAAGAGACATTATTCTCTTTGAGACCATCAGGCTGCATGTGCAGGGATTTGCCTGCTGGAAATGCCTCCTCTGTGAGCCCCAGAGAGAGCCAGAGCAGCTCTTCATCTCATCTGGTGGCCTCATTGCAAAGTTTGGTGGTGAGTGGGGTGGTCTCAGGTGTCTCATATTCCAAAGCTCCTGCAGAGTGCTCTAGCAGTGTAGTGTGTGTGTTTGTGTGTTCACCTTCCACATGGACACAGGTTTGGTTTATGCCCATTTTAGGACTGTTTGTACTCATAGGGAAGTGTGGAGAAATCCCCTCAAAACTGAAAGCTGGACCCTGATATCACTGAAAAGGATTTCTCCAGTTTCCCTTTAGCAGTGAGCCTTCCTCTACTCGAGAATCCCGTGCCTCTTTCTGTCTCAAAGCAGATCTGCTGTGCTCATGAGGCTGTTTTTGATCTGTTCAGCTCCTGGAAGCTGAGACCATGAGGCACATCTTCATGAATAATTACCTCCTGTGCAACGAGATCAGCGAGAGGGTGGTGCAGCACTTTGTGCACTGCATCGAGACCCACGGCCGGCACGTGGAGTACCTGCGATTCCTGCAGACCATCGTGAAAGCAGATGGCAAATATGTGAAAAAGTGCCAGGACATGGTAATGACAGAGGTAAGCAAAGGCTTCACATGTTAATCACTTGAGTATTTTGAGGCTGTTTTTCCTGCTCTTGATACCAATGAGATATAATGGCATCCTCGCTTTAGAATTTTAAGCGGCGTCACAAATAATGAATATTTTAGCAGACATTTTCGGGAGTTTGATCTAATTTTGTAAGGCCATCTGTATAACTACTAGAAAGAAAACATGAGTGTTAGCATGGTGATACAGAGATGTCTATTTGTAGAGGATGTAGCATGGAAATCTGAGAGTTACATAAACCTTCATTTTCCTGTAATGTAATTTAGGATCACTTTTACCCACTCTTGTGGCATGGGTTTGCCACACAAGAGGCTCTTACTTCTATGGATTTGTCTAAATAGTGTTGCAGACCTATCTTTTAACAGGTAGCAATTCTAAATCCTAGTTTCTGCCTTTTTTTTGGTTTTCTTTTATTTCATCGCATTTCTGTGATGGTCAGTAGAGCTGCTTTAGCTTTAACTAGCTGGATCCAGTAAATTCAGCCAAGTGGTTTGTGGAAAAATCTTTATGCCAATAAATTTCCTAGGAAAATACTTGATTGGCTTTCTCTGCAATTAGGATTTGATATATTATGAGCATGATAAATGAAGTCTTCAACTTGCAGACACTTGTGCATTTAACTGTAATTATGTTAACAGTTCCTTGAGATGAGTAAATGGGTAAAGTTGAATATGGTGAGAAGTCATGGTTGGATTTGAGTCCAAGGAACATTTTTATTTGCTTTACAAAGTGCTTTTTTTTTTTTTTTGGCTTGGTTTGGTTTTTTTAAGAGGCGTCTTCACAAAGAAATCAGAGATAAGTTTTAGTTTTTTGTGGTATGAACAAAATGAAATCCTACTGAAATTTTATTCCACAGCAACAAGAGGAAAAACTTCTAATTAAGAAAATAAAGCTCCTGCCTACATAGATAACCTTTAATGAAATTCACCTCAACCTTTTCAGTTTGACTGAAGTATTTTAACATGCAATATCAACTACAAGCCTTTGATTTACATAATTCAAACACTTCTTGTGCCTTTGTGGTTTTAGATTTTTCTGCTTCCACCAAAGGCTCTTATAGAGGTTTTTTGTAATCATCAAACAAAATTTTCAGAATTTTCTCAATTTCAATATATTTTGCTATTGACTTGTAGCTGCACAAAGATAAACTGTCATATTACATTTCCAAGTTAACTCCATGACAAAAGTAGAAATGAACTTGGATACAGCATTCACATGTCCTGGAGGAATTTCCTGGGGAGAGGGAGCAACCCTGTTTTGATGAAATAGGGTAAGATAATGATCTGTTTTTTCAAAAAGTAGGAAATTACAGGTAAGTAATTATGATTTCTTAGAAAAGGATGCTAATTGTGAAACTTGAATGACACTTGAGTGGCAGTCCACTCTAAAGGGAATAAATGGTTGGAACTTGCCACTGAGTCGGGACAGTTTCTCTGTAGACAACTGAGATGTACTTTGTGACCTTAAACAAGTGCTGTCGCTTTTCCTGTGCCTCCAGATGGGGCACATAAACAATTTACCACAAGACAAGATAGAATATGACTGTACAGCTTGCCTCAGCTCCTCCTGTGTTTTCTTTCACCCAGAGGAAGTACATTGTAGCTTATTCCCGTTTACTGGGAGTGAAGGATAGTCCTCATATTTACATGTTCTAGAGTTCTAGAAAGTGCATGCAGATGAAGGACCACCATGGCAAGAGAATACTGTCATAAAATCCATTGGACATCCCCAGTCTGGCTGATTCCCTTGTTCTCATCTCCTTGGTCTCCATGTCTGCAATGATGTTTACCAATGTGAAAAGTTCCTTAGGGCACTTTTTCTCTTTACAAACAGACTTTGAGGTTCCTGGAAGAACCCTGCATGTCAGTGCAAACATTATTACAGAAGGGAAAGCAGAATTGACTTTGGGCCAGATCAATGTGGCAGCAGAGTTTTCTATTACCTGTAGTATTCTGGAGTAATATTTTGCACAGTATCAACAGCTGCTCCAATACTGGACAGCGTTCATTATATTACCATAGAATTCTAAACTTGCTGAAATATAAGTTAATAGCAGAAAATGCTGCTGGGTTGTTTTGTCCTAAGCTCTTATTCCTTTAAATTATTTTTTTCTGTACTGTGGATTGTCTAGAAAATGTCTGAAAAGTCGTGGGTATAGAAATACTGTAGAAACTCAAAGATAAATGAGAAATGGAATTGCAGGAGAGACTGAATTCACAATTCACTCCAGCCAAATGTCAAAGTAAAAATAAGCAAGAAACAGGGAAAGCACAAACAGAAATGCTGTGAATTCAAAATTTGAAGTGTTGAAACCCTGGAAAGTGTAATGATATGTTTCTTGACTTTTCATTCTGGGAGACTAATTTTAATTCCTGTTCTTGCTGCTTTCCCATTTCTCAGCAGCTCCAGCAACCTTTATGACTACCCTTGAATTGAATAAGCTGGGATTTCATGTCACATATGGACTGGAATAGGTCAAGTTCCTAACTCACAAAATAAGTGTGATTTTTGAGCTGCCAGAGTGTGTTCTGTATTAGCAGGAATATGTAGGAGCTTATTTCACCCACCTTGAGAGTGGATTGTGCTTCAAAGGACAGTGATGGAGACAGGATTCCAAACAGGGTTAGAGCAAAGCTCTTCAGTGAGATGTGCTGAGATGGGGCTGCCTGCATCCACTGCCGCTCTGGATCCTCCTGAGATGAGCAGAGCACTTGTAGCAGAATCAAACATTTATAGATACACCAGTTTTCTGCTTAAATGAAAGTGCTGCCAAATTTGCACAGGGTGGGAAAAATCTCCCTTTGTTTCCAATACTGAGCAAGGGTGGGGAAAAGCTGGGTTCAATTCCAGGTGAGCCACAGGCTTTTTGTGTGAGGCAGCGTGGAAGATTTAATCTCACTGCACCTCAAGTGCTCATCTATGAAAGAGGGATAATAATGCATCCTGGCCTCCTAGCAGGAGGTGAGGATAATTAATTAACTTCACACAAACATTGACATGGTAGGAATAATAAGGATGGCATACTGTCTTAGGTAAAGACAGAGCTACACAGAAGTTAAACCTCAAATTCACCTTGCATTAGTGCATTCCTTGGTGAGTTATTCCAGATTTGCACTTATGTTGATAAGAGCAGAAATTTGCCTTGGATATTGTTTTGACATTCATTTGGCAATCTGCATTAGAGTAAATTTTGTTTTGTTGTTTGTGTTTTAGCTAGAGAATCTTTGCACACTTAGAGATAAAATAAGAAATTAAGAAAATCATAAAGTCATTTAGGTTGGAAAAGACCTTTAAAATAAATGAATCCAAAAATGATTGTAGTGTTGTGCTCAGAACCTTGTGCTTACTTTCTCAGCTGATAAATGGTGGTGAAGATGTGCTGATATTCTACAATGACAGAGCATCCTTCCCAGTGCTGCTCCAGATGATGTGTTCCGAGCGAGACCGAGCCGACGAGAGCGGCCCCTTGGCCTATCACATCACTCTGGTGGAGCTGCTGGCCGCCTGCACCGAGGGCAAGAATGTGTACACAGAGATCAAGTGCAATTCACTGCTGCCCCTGGATGATATTGTCAGGGTAGTGACCCATGATGACTGCATTCCTGAGGTAAGATCCCTCAAGGCAGGAGGAAGGACTTAGCATTTTTAGAAAGCAGACAATGTTTTGTTGTTATAATGCACTGACAAGTTGAATATTTGCACAAGGAATGGGCTGGGAATGGGTAGTGCTTCTTAAGGTGAATAAGTGAGAAAGGATAGACAGTATTTATTCCACAGAACATTCCTTGTCCTTAATGCATTGTTTGTCAGCTTTTCAGACACCTTCTTTTGGGTTTGTCCAGCCACTGTCAGAGCTTAATGCACTCTTCTGTAACTTCTGACTGAAACTGTGAAGACCTAGCCGAATGTTGGGTTAAGCCAATGTTTTGCCATTGCCTGAATTTCTTGGAAATGATAGATAAAATTCTGTCCATGCTGAAGTCAGTGGAAATTTGGGTGAAGTCTCATTTTATTAAACTCAACTGCAGTCTGGCAAATATTTTTATTCACTGCAGATGAAGGCACAATTCTGCATGTGTCATGCTAAAGCACGACTGTGATATTATCTGGTGGGAAAATGGGGCTCAAAGCAACAGAACTAGGGCTTGCCGGAGTTAAAACTCCCTCTGTGCCATGAAAATTGCCCTTGTAATCGAATGATCTTATTGCTAAAAAGAAATATGTTTGCTTTGCCCAAAAGTTCCCCTTAACATTAATTTCAACAGATGGTAATTAGGAAAAAAAATCCCAAACAAAAGAAACCTAAAGGTCTGATCTGAGTTTTCTCTTTACTGCATTAAACATATGGAACTATCTCATCTCCCTTGACCGTGCTAAGAAATGTTCAGTGCATTTGCATATGTTTATATTTAATCCATACATTTTTGGGCACTGGGTATCCATTTTTATGCTGTGCACATGCAGACTTGTCATGCCAGAGAGGAGTCCTGGCATGTCCTCCTCCTAAGCCTTGTGCTGCCTTTGCTGCAGTCCCAGTGCACCACAACCTTTCTCTGCCATTTAGATCCCAAATGCAAGTGCGGCATTAGGATTGTGGAAATACAGGGACTTCAGTCCCAGCTCTGCAAAAGACTTTTTATTTTATATTTGGCAAGCCTGTCACAAGGCTTCAACCTACCACAGTCAACTGGCAAGTGCCGAGTGTCCTGCATTCTGATAGCCTCTGGCTTTGGAGCCAGGCCTTGCTGGTCTTAATATCAGTTAAATACCAGAATCATTACTGGTTTGTCTTGTGGGGGTTTTGTCATTAGAATAAGGATGTTTGCAAAACTTTTTCATTTTTCTTCCTGTGGTCTTTCAGTAAACACATTAAGGCATGTGTTGCCCAGCTTCTCCCTAAATATTCAGAACCAAACATGTGCATTATTATGGTTATGAATGTTTGTTGGTACTGGAAGGTTCATCTTTATTGTTCAGTATTTTTGCAGATAGAAAACATTACGTTAATTGTTTCTACTGTTCCATTTCATAGTGATTTTGTTTTTGCTGTTTCTGCAGGTGAAAATTGCCTATGTTAATTTTGTTAACCACTGTTACGTGGACACTGAAGTGGAAATGAAAGAAATCTATGCCAGTAACCATATCTGGAAACTTTTTGAGAACTTCCTTGTTGATATGGCAAGGGTAAGCTTCACCAGGTGTTAAGTATTACAGAATGGTCATGAGTGACAACTGAGCTGGCACTAATGGGAGTTTTTTTGTGAACTTTTAATTTTAATTTTAATTCAAAGTTGACAATAGGAAAAGTGTGGTTAGTTGTTTGTTGTTTTTTTTTTTGTTTAACAAACAGTCATTTCTATGATCTTTATCATCATTTAACATGCTAATTACTAGTAGCCTTCTCTTTCTAAAAGGGCATCTTGGAACCCGTGCCTTTCTCTTTTCTTACAAAGAAATAAACTGGGGGTGTGTACATGGTTGAGAGCCTGTATACATCTTTTGGGAAGTCGCGTTACATATCATTAGGGCAGTGACTAAAAAAATCCCACATCTGTAATATCTTCCTTTATTCTGTTGTTATAGTGAGGATCAGGGATCAAGATCTTCTCTGGCTCATGTTCCTTCTTTAGTCTCTATTTTTGCCTTTCATTCTCCTGTCACTGCATTCTTACTGCTGATGTGAAAGGCAGGTGTAGAACTGTGGTCCCTCAGAATACTAATTCAAATATAAATTACAGCTGCAAGGGGACAGAGCACAGTCAGTACCACAGGCCTGCCATTCCTGTGGTCCTCACTGAGCCTCATGGTTTCAGTACTTGTTGAATTAAAATTTAAGTTACAAGTTGAATTAAGATTTGTTCCAGGGATTTTGAAGGCAGAAAACAAGAGCAATCTTATGACTTCCACAGGGATTAAATACAGTAGTAGAGCCATAAGGGGAAGCTAGTGTGATGTACTGATTTAGCCTGCACTATACATCCTTTTCTAGGAGGTTAATGTTCCTTGTAATTATAAATAATTACAATATTAATGACAAACAATGGTGTTGCTCTCTCTGCTCAAGAAGTAGAACCATGGCTTTTTGGGTTTTTCCCAGTCCATGGTCCATTACATTTTATAATACTTCTCACTCCTTGCATTCTTCATTTCATTGAAATGAAAAGGTAAAGAATCTCAGTTTGGTCCTGCAGCAGACAATGACCCCAAAGTAATAGTGTGCCCCAAAATAATTCCTGTGAGACCTATTAGGAGAAAATACAATGATTTTTGGCTAAACGAAGAAGGAATACAAAGACTTGCACTGTACAATAGTTACTGGGACCTGTTCATTTTTTCTGTGAAACAGAAACCTGATTTTGGTTTATATGGTTGGGTTTTTTCTTTTGTGTTTTTTTTTTTTTCTTTCCTTTTTTGTGTGTGGCGGGGTGTGTGTGTTTTGTTTTGATTTTATTTTGGTGCAATTTTTTTAACCTTTTATTTTTCCATGGAAGCAGGTTGAGGCAGGGATGTTTGTGCTCTCTTTTTTTGGCGGGAGCCATTTTCAGCAGTAATTAGTCCTCTACAAACCCTCTTTTCTTGCTGCTTTGTCTCTGGTTGCGTTACACAGTGAAAGCCTTCCTGGATAAAAACAACCTGGGTTGAAAATTAAGATGAGAAACATCCTTGGAGGAGCATTCTGACTTTTAACCTTACCGGTTTTATCTCAAGAAGTATTTTCTTCTTTTTAATTCCCTTTCTGGGTTGCCCTTTCCTGACGTGTCCTGACCCTGACTTTCCAAACAGACTATCCCTCCTCCCTAGCCCTTGAATGTGGCCAATTTTCTGTGCCCCTGGGCTAGAAGCAGACAAGTAGAAAGAGGGCTCTGTCCAGGTTTCCTCTCATGAGCCTGGAGAAAAACTGCACTGTGCTAAATGCTGGGGGCCTGTCCTGATGCTGGTCACCACTGAGCTTATTTTCGCACACCTCTCTCCTGAGAGAAATTAGACCCCAGGTCTTCAGAGGTGAAGAGGGGAAATGCTGCATTTTGTGTGCAGGTGCTGTTGGCAAAATGCAGGTTTATTCTTCTCTCCTGCAAGTGTGTGCTTAAAGTGCTCTGGCCTGTCCTGCTCTTCCACCATGGATAGCTGTATTTTCCAGGTTATGGAGTGTATTTGTTCAGATTTGGTGCTCTGGGGCCCAAGTCTTATAAATACATCAGCGTTCTGTAGCTATCAGGACAGTTAGAATGCTGTCAGCCTCATGAAAGATGTTACAATAGCTTTCAAAGCATTTAGAAAAAGAGCCCTTTGATCCTCTGTGTTCCAGTGAGCTAAAAGGGATGCTTTTGCATGGGGGAAGGGGAAACGCTTTTCTTTTAGCTGCTACAAATGCCTGTCAGTGGGTGAGGTTGTGAGCTTTGAGTCTGTTATTGGAGAGCACCAAGGTGAAAGATGGAGAGTGTTATCCTCAGGTTGGATTCCTTCTGTTTTAGATATATACATTAAAAAAAAAAAAAAGTAACTGATTTTTAAAATCTGTTTCTGGATTGAGGAAGGAAATATTTAGTCCCCAGCTGTCATTTTTCTTTCAACAACATGATACATTGCAAAGCAGCCACGAGGCGGATCCTTGTATAAACTGGGTTTGCCAAAAGCTGTCGTGCTTTCAAAGGCACCCTGCTTCTACAGCTTCTGCCAACCTGCTTTCTGCTGGGTGTGACTTACAGCCTTGTGCTGAGAAGTGGGTGCTGCTGAAGGAAAGGCTTCCCTTTCCTGTGTGTGGCCCAGCCTGTGTAAGTCAGCAGCTGTAGTCTGAGCAGGATTAAAGACAAGAGCCGAGGATCTGACAGCTGTAAAGTCATCCTGGCTTTCTCTGCAGAATTTTTGAAGCATTATTCATGTGAGTTTTGGTCCCAAAGCCTCTTAAGGGGTTTTTAAACACTGCTTTCTCAATCCTCATCTCCATTTCATGCATTTCAGGTTTTTGGTTTTTTTCTTCCACTGAGGAAGATCTGTCAGTCCCCAAAGGGCAGAGGGATAAGAACAAATGAGAGGATTTCCAAATTCCTTCTGTGCTGGGAATATTTCAGACCAGTGTTTGAGCAGAGGGGCATTCCCACATATGGCTCTGCCTTTCAGGCAGCTGAAGAGGAAAGCTTAAAAGTGTTCTGGAATTTAGTTTTGGTGATTTCTGCATTCACTGTGCTAGCACTGCACAGCTCCCTGTCTTCCTATTGGGATTGCAAGTGCTGAGCTCAGAGCTACTGGTTCCAGCCAAAACTGGCATGCAGATTAATTAGAAGCAAAAGAACTTCCAGAGATTTTTAATTCTGTGATCTCTTAAAAAAAAATAAACAAGTTTTGGTTATTAATTGAATCATTTACCTTCAGAAGGACTAGGGGTGGTGGTGGTATTACACTTTTCCCAAAACAGAAGGGCTGATAAGTTTGCTGTTTCATTTTAGCCACTATTGCTTCTCCGACCAAAATCTTTCCTGGGGTGATAAAAAATGCACTCTGAGGAGGCATGACTGATTTATCTGACACATTTTAGATAAGCAGACAAGCAAACTCCTCAAGATGCCTCATTTGTCTAGGTCTGAAGTTATCTTTGGTTATTCCTCTGCCTACTGCATAACAATGTTTGTGTGCTAGACCCAAGGTGCTTCTGTGTTCCCCTGAGCTCTAGCATACCCTGAACACAGGTGCTTTTGGATGTCATGTCAGTAGATTTCCTTAAAACATTCCTGGTGAAATTGCTGTCTTGTAGTGACAGTGGCAGTGTGTAATTAGAGAGAATCCTTGCCCTGTGTGAGATTCAGGTGCTGTGGATTACCTCTGCTTCTGTCACCAACTTTTCCCTGTGACCTTAAGCAATTCAATCAGCTTCTCTGGACTCCCCATCCCTGAAGAGATGTAATGGTAAGTGTTGCCATTCAGGTTTGGGGTTACGTATTGAATGCACAGATGGCAATGACTCCTATCCCCGGCATTTTTGTATATAGCATAAATTCTGCTTTTGCATAGATTCCCTAGAATATCACAGTCATCTCTGGCTTGTGTAGGTGAAAGAGAAAACAACTCTGCCTTCATTTCTTGTTAAACATGACTACAGCTGCTTATTCAAAGGCTGTTGAAGAGGTAGTATGACTACAGTCTGTACTACTTATTTGTCCAGTCTTGCCTTTCTCATTATTTTTTGCTCTCTGTAGACTCCTTTCAGTACTGTGTACACTGACACATGCAAAGTCAACATGACTGTGTATAGATGTTCAGAAGTGTTGAAGAGAAATAAAGGAAATACTGAAGGATGTAACCCACACCAGTAATTTTTCCTTTCTTTAAGTATGACATCTTTACGCAGCAACAAACTTTAAGTGTTGTACCAAAGGGAGTCTTCAGGAACCTTTTGTACAAATCTTCCCACTTCCTCCCACCATTCAATCATCCTTCTGTGCTCCAGAGCTGTCCTGGTATCATCCATTCCCTTCTTTCATTGTTTCAGCTTGGCTTCTGTATTATCCCCATGTGGCTCCCAAAAGAGACGCTGCCTCTCTTCCAGTACCATCCTAAAGCCTGTTGGTATTGAGTGTGCTGTTTCCCTTCCTTCCCTCCTTTTAAACATTTTTCTTGCAAATGAACTTCACCTTTTCCACCCAGTTGTGGTGATTAATTGTTGAGAGAAGCTAAATGTTGTATGAAATCTTTCTAACCTGAGTTGTTTATGTCTCATCTGTCTCTGAAGCATCTTCCAACCAGCTCTGCAATGGGAGGAAAAGTCCATTTTCTTCTTGAATCTGTCTAAATGTGTAAGTGGCATGCAGTGTGCTGATTTAGGGGGATCTTCTTCATAGTGTGGGAAAGAAAAGGCAGGCGGCCAGGAGAACTAGTTCAGAAGAGAACGGTGGACCTCCAAGAAGAAAGATAAGCTATAATAAATCCAGCTTCAACTCTAACATAGTTCTCTCTGATAGATAATATAAAAATCCTTTGTTTTTACTTTCAGAAGAAATATCAGATGTGTTGTAATAAATACAAAATAATGAAGCTTCCTTATTGGGGAGAACTAAATCTCATTGTTTTCTCCTCCTTCCCTGCAGGTTTGTAACACAACCACGGATCGTAAACACGCAGACACATCTCTGGAGAAATATGTCACTGAGCCTGTCATGAGCATTGTGAGTGGCTTCTTCAATTCACCATTTTCAGATAACAGCACCAGCCTCCAGGTAAGGAGAAGAGACACAGACAAATCAGCTATTCAGACCATTAATGAGATACCTTCTGCTACCTGCATAGGAATGCTGTCTCTTTTCATCCTCCTTTAATTTCTCTGTCCCCTCTCACGCTACTGACTACCAGCTTAATCCCTCTTTAAAACACTTAATTCTTCATTTTAGTCGCTTGCATCTCGAACCAGTAGACAGCTCAATGTGGTCAGAGTTGGTTCTGGCGCTTGTGAATTCATTGGAGGGGATATCCTTGTAGAAAAATCTTTGTGTGAGGGAGATGCTGTGTCCTGTGACAGAAGGGACACACGCCTCAGAATGGGAAAAACTCTGTCTTTATAGTGTGTACTGTGTTTGCTTGATATCAGAAGCAATCTAAGGAAAAATTGCATGATTTGGCCTTTTTAGAGGTGCAGCATTGATTTCTGCTCCTGCCAGACCTAAAGATCAAAGAGAATTTAGTGGAGCCATAACTTGAGTCTACAAGCTAAAACTCCCTTGGTTTACATTGTGTCAAACCCTACGGCAGCTGTGAGGAGATCCTTAAGGGTAAAATTCTGTGTTTGTTTTTGTTTTCAGACACACCAGCCTGTTTTTATTCAGCTGCTGCAGTCTGCTTTTAGAATTTACAACTGTACCTGGCCAAACCCAACACAGAAAGCCTCAGTGGAGTCCTGTATCAAGACTTTGGCTGAAGTGGGTAGGTGCCAGGTTTTACTTTGATTATTGCTCTTCATGTTTAAAGATCAGACTTGAAGTTTAACAGTTTTTAATCTGACTCTACCATCCTGAAGTTGTGTCAGCAGTGATTTCAGAAATCCCACTTTTCAAAGCTAAATTCTTCCTTCTTTTATAACCCATTCAAACCTGCCCCATCAAATAGGATTGTTAGGGTGAAACTGGTAGGGCAGAGGGGTGAGTTTGCTAATGAGTGCTGATTGAGCTTTCAGCCATCAATTTTAATTTGATAGTTGAAACTCTTGATGATTTTAACTTTTTAATATCAAGCAAGTTATGATATTAAATCATGACATAAGCAAAGGCATCCTTGTTAAAATAAATTTTTTAAAACTTCTTATCCTACATTAAAAAATATTCTTCACCAGAACATAGTTAAGACTGGCAAAAGTTAATTAAGTTAAATTTCTGTAAATATGATTTTAAAGTCTTCTGCCATGACAGAATAAAGGATTATTCAATGTAGTTTCCAAAAGTCAGTGGTGCTGGTTGCTTGTAGAATAAGTTTTTGTTCAGTGTGAATGAAAGCTGAGTAGAGGCAGAGATACATAGAAACTGGCTAAATTCTATTGTTGATACATTTATTTAAAAGTATTAATAAATAATGATAAAACAATATGAGAGGGTCCCAGAGCCACCTGCAGCACTGTAACAATCAACTCTAAATTTAGACTTTTGGAATAGCTTTACAGAAGTATCATTTAACATTTTAGCCAAAACATCTCATTAACTTTCTGTGTGAATGTGAATAAGCAGTTACCTAAAAATTTAGCAACCTTCAATTGTTTTATTTGCTGTGCAAATGATTTAATTAGGGATCCATCTGGCAAATGAACTTTGGAAGTTGAAGGCATTTTATTTCCTTTATGCTATAGCTACTACAATCTCACATAAAGCTCCACCTCTACAAATTCTTGTAGACTTATCCCCTTGCTCTTCTCTGGCATTTCTGGAAACCGTCATCAATAAATTGCTTCCTTTGGGAGTCTGGGGGAAGGGGGAGAAATAGGGCAGGTGAGAGTAGGTTTGAGACCAACCATGCCCTCTGTGTGCTTGTAGACAGCTCAATGTCTTAATTTCTGTAGAGCTGCATCTAAAATCAAATTCCAGCTCAGAGAGGTCGTTGTGTTATCTCATCAAGATAAGGCTGTTTGGAGGCATCTGAGCGTGGGTTTATTTTCCCTTTGGCTACGTGCCCACAGCACACAGCTGATTCTAGCCTGAAAAATTCCCAGCAAATTCCAGCAATGCAGAGCTCTGCTGATTGCTGGATGAGTCGGGCCAGGCTCTCACTGGGCTTTCTCTTCTCCCAAGGAGCATGTGCTAGGACAAGATCAAAAGTTCTCAGGTTGCACCAGGGGAGGTTTAGGTTGGGTGTTAGGAAAAATTTCTTCATGGAAAGGGTTGTCAAGCCCTGGAACAGCCTGCCCTGGAAAGTGGTTGAGTCATCATACCCTGGAGGTACTTAAAAGTCATGTAGATGTGGCACTTAGAGACTTGGTGCAGCAGTGGACCTGGCACTGTTAGGTTACTGCTTGGACTCTATCTTGAAGGTCTTTTCCAACCTAAATTATTCTATGATTCTGCCCTGTTGAGACAGCCAAGCTGAACTTGTCCCCACAGCAGCCTGAGAGGGAAACCACAGATCACCCTAAGGGGATGGAAGATCCAGCTTCATGTCAGGCGTGCCAGCACATGAAAGGGCTGGTGGGCTTTGCTCTGCTTGTTTCTGGGGGCTCCAGGAATGGCTGAAGTCTGGAGTTTCCTTCAGATATGTGACTTTGTATCCTATTTGTGGAACTCAGTTTCTACCTCCGCTACAGTCCTTTCTTTCATTCTGTTTTCTTTTTTCTGGAGATGGTTTAGAGTTGTTTTGGTTTCTTTTAAGTAAGCTCTTGTGCGATCCTATGGGTCCAGGCTCCTTCTTGCTTCTCTGGCTTCCCACCCATGGGCCCCCAGCCATGCCTTGGGTGCTGTCAGGTGTGGCAGAGCGGAGCTGAGCTGCCAGTGAAGGGCATCACTCCCTGTCCTCCTCTGGGGCTTCCCTGCAGCAGGAACTGCCAGGCTGGGAACCCCTGGGGTGCCATGGGCTGGCAGCCTCAGAGCAGGTCCCTGAAAGCACATAGCACTGCTGATTTCCTTGCCCATATCCTAACTACTGTTCAGGGATTCATCACTAATAGCAATATCCAGCATGGTAAAGTTATGTCGTGTCAGACAATTGCCACGTTTTTATTGAGTGTTTTATTTTGACCGTGCAGAAGGGAAGAGTTAGGGAAGAGGTGAGGGGGATTTCCCCAGAGCAAGGTAGCTGGAGAAGAAGTGGAAGCAGAGTTTTTGAAAACACCCCTGTGCAAAATTTGCCTGGCCAGCAGAGATTTTAACTGTGGGTGATACTCAGTGTTCTTAGGCACGGTGACAAATGTGTCTTGCCTGGGTTAATGGAGTAGGCCTGTTCTTCTCCACAGAAACATTTGGAAAAACTGCCCCAGCTGGGGATTCCAGAGGCTTTTACAGCCAAGGCCTTTCTGTGATTGCAATACGTGCTTGGTGCCTTTCTCTGTTGGGTGTTCCTCTGCCCAAAATGATGACTCACTTTGAGAAGCTGGAGGCATCTTCCATAATCCAATACAAACATAGCAACCTTCTTGTGCCTCTTTTGTTGGCTGCATATGTGGACCCTTTTCTCCCCTTTTCCGACTTGAGAATCTTACAGCTTTAACGTTAGAGCCTTTGTGTTTCACAGCAAGGCTTTAAAAAAAAACTCCAAAAAGATTTTGCCTATATCAGAGAGATGGAGTATTGGACAGATTTACAGCAGGGACCAAAGAGTTCCGAGGGAAAATAAGTGGAGTATAGACCTGAAAGAACAAACAAGATTTTTTTTTTTCTTCTGGTTGGTGTCATTACCCATTTACAAATGAATCTCAGGAGGAAGAAAGATCATACACAGATTTCCCAAGATATCAAAGATCCATATAATGACACACTTTTAAAATGACACACTTGAGAGCGAGTTTAGGCAACATACACTCTGCTTAGTGCTTCCTGGTTTGTTGCTGGCAGGTGGATGCAAGCACTGCCTCAAGAGCTTGAGATAATTACATCTGCTTTCTGATGAGCAGAGAATGGATGTGTGTTACCTTCCAGGTCAACAAAAGGATATCTCACAGAAGCTTATTTTTTATAACCCTGGTACTTCAACTCCACTTTACCGCCAGGGAAAAACTGCATAAGTGTTTCAAGCCTCACTTGCTGCTTTGTCTCCAGGCACTTTCCTGCCTCCAGTTCAGCAGGAAGCATAGAGGCTTGCTCCTCTTCTTCAGCAGATCCCTCTGTGGCTCCAGGAGGTTTGGAACACAGATATCAATGTGCACCAGGTTTCTATTGCCCAGGAAACTTCTGGCTACTTGGCCTGGGTAGAAACACTTGTGAAATTACGTATATATATATACACACACATACAGAGATATATATGTGTGTGTGTGACTTGCTCACATGGATTTTTGAAGCAGGTTACCACACTGGTGAGAATGAACACATACATATAACACTTTGGCCTTTTCTCTTTTATTACACAGGACTGAGGTTTTGCTTGAAAATACAGTCAAAAAAGTGAATAATCAAAACAGCTCCCATCTCCCTGGTAAATTAGCAACAACTGAAAAATACCCAGATCTATGTGAAAACAGAGGAAATAAGACATCCAACCATTTAATTTATTTCAAATGAATTCATTATCCAAGGACTTTCAGGTCATGCATTTTATGATCTTTGCAAGGTTGAGAAGGGTGCAGGCCAGTCTCAAAGTCTGCATTTTAAACCAGCTACTGTCTTTCTCCAAAGACTAGGGAATATCACCTCTCCTCGCAACCAAAGATTGTATATCTTCAATTACATATCACAAATGGTATCAAAACAGGGTCTTTCCTGACCAATCCTTCAGGACCCATGCAAAGAACTGTCTTTGCTTCTTAATTAAGTCAGCAATTCTTGTATCTTCACCTCTGAGCATCAGTTTTCTGCTACAAGGGTAAATTCAGTTGTTTTACACTCTTGTCTCTGTAGCATCCATTTGTTTTCTCCATTATATTTTTAAAAAGTGAATCTTTCCTCTGGTACTGTGTCTATCCCAAGGATATGGTCTGTCTGTGACTGTGCTGTGACCACCAATAATGAAATAATTGGAATTTCCCAGATGAGTAAACAGTGCCAGATAGGAACCTGCATTTTGTTACACTATGTCTCTTGGCAGACCCTAAAGAAAAAGAAAAAATCTGTTAGCAAGCCAAATTGCATTAGTCACTATCAGATTATGTTCTAGGATGTTGTGCAGGAGAAGCAAGAGGAGAATTCTTGTTTCCATCCTACCCAATTTGAGGTGAGCCCTGTAAGATTGCTATTTCCTAAGTTCAAAGCTGGAACAGGTACAGAGGAAGCACTGCTGGGGTGGTCAGGGGAAAGGAGAACTCTGTTACAGGAAGGGAATTGAGAACCCCCACGTTTTGCTTAGCAAAACACAGACCTGTGTTGTTGCTCTTTAAATGTACTTAAGAAGATAAATAGTCACAGAGACGTTTAAGCTGAAGGACAGTGCTGACCCAAAACCAACTGAACATAAATTACACTAGGTTGTAAATAACCTAAATAAATTTAGATTGTAAATCAGAGGATTAGAACCCACTTTGGAAGGATGTCCTTGGTCAGTGGGCTGAGAGAAAGCAGAGGGAGGAGGAATGGCAGATAAGCTGCCATCATTTTAAATGAGGCTCAATAAATTTTTCCAGAGATATTAAAGAGCATGGGTTGTCTGTAACAGAGAGCAGATGGTCTGAAGCTGTACTGAAGTCCTTTCTAGTTGAGTATTTATTCCCTAATTTAAAATCACCAATACCTCCTTGTACAGAATAAAAAAAACCCTCTCCTCTGGTTCTTCTTGACCATGCTTTTATGCCCTTTAAAGCCCTTTACTTTTCCCTGACAAATTACAAATATGAAATATTAAACATAAAATCTAGGTCACATTTTGTTGCTTCTTTGAAATGATTATGTGTATTTTAATGTCCATATAGATGAATTTTCATATAACAATTTTTTTTAGTCCTGAAAGTACGTTTATTTCACTTCCCATTTGAATTTTAAAATCTTTCTTCCATTTTATAAAAAGCTAGACCTTCATTTTCAATTTTTAGTTCAAATAAAATAATTATCCTGTTGTTACTTTTTTGACAGCAAGAAGAATACATTTCAGATGAAGCACATATTTTATTCTATTTTAACTGTTTGTGTTTCCCTAATTGCAAGAAAAATTCAATGATGATCTTTTTACAGGCTGATAAATATTTTAGCGTAGATTTTCTGTTGGAAAAAAACATCCAAGTGAAGGGTACAAGATTGGCAGGTTTGTGCCTTGTCTACACAAAGCTTTTATTTCCCTTAAAAAGTCTCGCTGTCGCTAGCATTAGTGTCTCTCCATCCGAATGCATTTGTTAAGCAGTCAGTAAATGATTAAGGAGCTGGAGGGACTGATTTATGGAACAAAATTAATTGAACTAAATATGCATCACTCTGTTACGTGACAACTGGGAAGTGTGGGAGAACATGATAGAGCTGTCTGCGACTACCAGGGGGTGTAAACTGGGAGCAGAGCAAAGGATTCACAGCCAGGTACAGCTGGGGCTTTTTCCTGACCCAGACTGCCTGGCACACTCCTCCTTGAGGGGCTCTGAGGGACCAAATGCCTGCGTGTCCCCTTGAAAACCCACACCAGGGATGCTTCAGGGTTAATTAGCTGTGAAGCCACCACACTCTTGTGTGTTCTGTCTATACTGCAGAAGCTAATGGAGTGACATTTAAAATGAGGGAGCAGTAGGTGGAAATAGCGAGAACAGCGAGGTTCCTTATGGCAAGATAGATTATTCTGCAGAATGGGTATCCAAGGAAAATTACAGGCAAGGGCCACTTCCTGGAAATCCTTAGGGCTGAATTGCTCCTTAGACACAGGCAGCAGCACAGTGAAAGGATGGTACTTCAGGAGGCATGCCTGAAATAGGTCCAATTGCTGTGCTCCTGTGAAGAGAACTACCTGCAGGTAATTTAACAAAATAACACCTGGGCCCATTTCAGCCTCTCTGGGAGCAGCTGGACTGTGCTCCTGGGACTTGGCTGGAGCTTGCTTGTCCAGAGTGCCTTGATTTTTACCTGCTTGATTCTTGGCATTCCTGGTGCCCTTTTCTTTTGAGTCTTTGAGTACTCTTTCATTGTTTAAGCAGTAAGGGGGAGGAAAGCTGCTGATCTCTGGCTGCCCACAGACCCGTCCAGCACAGGGCAGGGCATTTTGCTGGGAGCTGGCTGAATTTGCAGCACTGTGTTTTTTACCACTGCCATGGGTTGTGCTTTCTCTCTTGTCTTGGCTCCTCTTGGCTCTCTTGCTGAGAGATAATTGGGAGCAGCAGATTGAGAGTTAGTAGTTTAAAGGATTTCCCAGAAATTCCATCTCCTCTGACACTGGCAAAATGGTGTTGTATATTCAGGATGTAATTAGCCCCTTGCACAGTGCCCTAGGTGGGAAATGGGCCCTGTATAAGCCTGGGACCTGCCCTCCACTGCAGGGCAGAATTTACCTGTGCTGAAGACATCACAGAACCACACAATATTCTGAGCTGGAAGGGACCCACAAGGATCACTGAGTAAGTATCCTGCTGGATACTTATGTACAGACTTATGTACATGTAGCTTTTTCCCAAGTTCACCAGATGAAAGACAGAATTTTACCCTCTCTTGGCTCCTTTGTCTACCAGCTCTAACCATACTTTGCAAGTTTGAGTGCTGTCCAAAAGTATTTCTAAGTGGAACAAAAATAAACATGCTTTTAAATATTTGATGTTGATACTTTAAGGGAGATTGACACATTTTGAAGAGGAAAGCAGCCTACAACACCTAAATTAAAAATAAATATTTATGTTCACATTTGTTCATCAGCTTTCCAAAGTGTAAAAATATGTTTCATGTAGTTTTAAATAATGAAATGTGAAACAAATGAAAGATAAACTTTCTACAAGCTGAAAAGAAATAAGAAGACAAAGGCTTTGTTTATAGCTTAGACTTCAACAGTGCCCTTTGACAACCAATACAAATCTTAATTACAAATGGAATTATACATGTAAGAACTGCTCAAAACAAAGGAGTATTTTTTTCTCTCTCTGGTTTTCTTTGTGATAGTTTTAATTAGCTCCAACTCTTTGAACAATCATAGTCCTTGACTGCTCCTCCGACACTGATGGAAGTTGTTAACTTCAAATGGCATCTCTAGGACTGCAGAAGTCTGGGTTTTCCTCTGAACAGTGTGCTCCCCATTGCTAAATTTATTCTTCGATATATCAGGATTATGCATACATTCCACTTAATTGAGAAGTGAGCATTGTCCAGTAGCATTCCAGTGACTGACATTAGGACACAATAAATTGGATTAATAGGCTGCAGCACCCTACCCACCCTGGCAGAACTTTAATGGACTTCTCTAGTAAAGTAGGCAGCAACAGGGCAAATGTGTTTCGAAAAACAGCCCAGTTGAATTACATGGAAAAACAATCATTAGAAATAATGGCCAGCCATACATGGCATTTTCCACATGTTAATCAGGAACTTGCCTTCAAAACGAATGGAGAGTGGAAAGGAAAAGTCAATTTGTGTCTTCCCAGCTTAACCTAATTTTTGTTTTCAATTCCCTGTGGCCAACCATTTAAAAAAAAGTGCCGGCCAGAAATGGATTTAGAGAATTCTCTTCCATCCCATTGGAACAGCCTGATCCATGGGGAAAGCCCCAGTCCTGCATCACGATCCAGCCTCGCAGTGGGAAGAGAGGAGGGTGCCCTGAACCTGTGGGATCCATTAAAGGGAAGAGAGTCCCCCTGACAGAACGCCCTTGCCACAGTCTCTGAGGCTGGGGGTTGAGGTGTCACAGCCAGATTTAGTTTATAATAAAAGCTGTCATTTCAATCTAGTCCTGAGGGGAAGAGAAAGTTTGTGCCTGGAATCTGTGACTCACTGTGCTTGGCAGCACTGCAGCCTTCATTCATCAGAGCTGTGTGGTGCCTCTGCCTGCATGTCCTCCCCGGGGCTGGAGGCATGGGCTGCTTGGGACAGAAGGGCACCTGCTGACTTCACAGGTTCAGGACATAAAGCTGGATGTATTTTAGAGCTGGGAGGAAGAGGTGGAGTATTTTTGATGCCTTCCTCCACTGTGGAAAGTGTGTTAGTGAGGAATAGTGGGGAAATGCCTCAGAGAAACGTTGTGTAGAACTGCAATTTGGGCTAATGGCTTTTTAAATTTCAGCTTGTTTCAATAAGGAAAACTGAAAAATTACTTATTATTGGTCATTATTACAAATGGATTAGAACTGCTCCATTCTATTTTTAAGTTTTTATTAAACATCAGCTGTGCCACAGAAATGAAATTACATGGAATACAGAGCCTAATCACTGGAACATAACCTAGTTTTCCAGAGATATTGATCATAGGCTCACAGAATGGTTTGTGTTGAAAAGGACCTTAAACAGCATCCAGCTCCACCCCCTGCCATGGGCAGGGACACCTTCCACTATCCCAGCTTGCTCAGAGCCCCATCCAGCCTGGCCTGAAACATTTCCAGGGATGGGGCAAACTCTTGTTTATTGGTTGAATTTCAGACTACTCATGCTGAGACAGAGAACAATGTCACTCTGATCTCCAGTGGGATGGAAAGGAGCAGCTAAAACAGAGAATTTACTGGGGGAGAGGGCAGATACCTTCTAATACTGCCTTTCAAACTTCCTTTTCAAACAACAGTTCAGGATCCCATAGTAGTTTAATAGTGGATGCCCTGCAAGAATTCCTGCAAGTCTTTACTCATTTTTTTTTATTCTGATACTCTCTCTTTTGTCATTTCCTGCCTCTAAAGTCTGAAAAGAAAAAAAAGAATTGCAATTTTTAGCTATTGATTGAATTTTTTAAACTATCAGTTAGACTATCAGATGTTTATTAACTACTGGATATATTGCAGTGGCATCCAGGCACTGTCCAGGAATCCAGGGTTTAGCAGTATGGGAAACCCAGAGAAAAGAGGAGACAGTCTTTTTCAAATTTAATTTGAATGCATTTGGTTCCTCAAGGTCTTCACAAGAGGAATATACAGTAAAGCAACAGAAAGTACTTGGGATAAATTGGATAAATGTGCATATGTCCACTAGAAAGAAAAATTTCAGAATTTACTTCTGAATAGAGTAAAACTAACTGTTGAAATAACACATACTCCTTTTGTTACTCTTCTTAATATCTCTGGATTTTTTTTCAAGTTAGTAGAAAAATTATTCTGTTTAAAAATAAAATCTGTGTCTGTGAAAATATATACTGGAAATTATTCTCTTCTCATTTAAAATAGTACAGCTTGCTTTCTTTAACTAGATTATGGCTGATTTCTACCACGTAGGTATGCTTATTTTTAAGGGTTCTTATTTTTAGGATTCTTATTTTTAAAATCTGTTGAAGAGATATTACCCTGCCCCTTAACTTCAACGAGATCAAGCTGTTGCATGCCATGATCTCCATAAATTTTTCAAGTTTTTGCCACTGTAAATGTCTTGTGTTTTTCCTTCCTATTAAAGCAAAGAACCGTGGGATTGCGATTCCAGTGGATTTGGACAGCCAGGTGAACACCTTGTTCATGAAGAGTCACTCCAACATGGTGCAGAGGGCAGCCATGGGCTGGAGGATGTCAGCCCGCACTGGACCTCGCTTCAAAGAAGCTCTTGGTGGGCCAGCCTGGGATTACAGGAATATCATAGAGAAACTGCAGGTACAGAAATAGAGATGGCTTGGGCAGCAGTGGGACTGCAGGTATCTCACTTGTGCCAGGTGTGGAAAACACCAGAGACAGGCCCAGTGCATTTTTAGTGCTGGATGAGAGGAGCCACTGCACTTCTGGGTGGGGATGGCTGAAAAGGCTCAGCTCTTCAAGATCAGAATTTGGCTCCTGCAGAAGTCAGAGAGGGGTAGGAGGTATCACTGAATGAGCTGGGCTGGAAGGGTCCCATGAAGATCATTGAGTCCAACCCCTGGCCCTGCACAGATGCCCCAACAATCCCACCCTGTGCATCCCTGAGAGCAGTGTCCAAACACTCCTGAAGCTCTGGCAGCCTTGGGGCTGTGACCATTCCCTGGGGAGCCTGTTCAGTGCCCCAGCACCCTCTGGGGAAGAACCTTTCCCTGATACCCACCCTGACCCTGCCCTGACACAGCTCCAGCCGTTCCTGGGTCCTGTCTCTGGTCACACAGAGCAGAGATCAGGGCCTGCCCCTCCTCTTCCCCTTGTGAGGAAGCTGCAGAACTGCTGGGAGCTCTGCCCTCAGTCTGCTCCTCTCTAGCTGAATAGACCAAGTGCCTTCAGCTGGTCCTTGTGTGGCTTCACCTCCAGGCCATTCACCATCTCCATGTCCCTCCTCTGGACACTTAGATTGTGGTGCCCAAAACTGCACACAGTATTCAAGTTGTGTTCTCCTTGAAGTTCTCAACAGAGCAGCATCTCCTTTCTGCCTTTTTATGGCCACATGTCCTGTTCTGGCTGCAGAGGAGATACTGAAGGCTTTAGGTCATGTTTGTGTCACTGGAGATTGCCATGAGATGGAAATCACCTTATGCATGTAGAGCCTAAACAACATCAGGAGTTTATGACCTGAGAAAACAGCAGAACCCAGAGAAATGGAGGTGCCCTAAACACCAAGGACACAACACCTGAGGTGAAACATTAACTGTGTGTGGTGAGCATTGTTTTTCTAGCACACCATCATCCTAACTGTTGCCACAGGTTTTGTCAGTGCTACAGCAGAGGAGAAATTTGAAAGAGTAACAATGGGCGTCTTGTCCCCCTTGCCCTGCGTGAGGAGTGGTGTGAAGAAAGGTTTGAGGTGGCTTTGCAGCCACCTGGGCTGCCCAGGGCTCTTGCAGCTGGGCATCCCACTGGGCCAAGCAGTGCATCACAGCAAACTGTGTGACTCCACAGCAACGTTGTTGTAGTTCTCCTGCAGTTATGTTCTCCTGTCCCCCCAGGATGTGGTGTCCTCCTTGGAGCAGCAGTTCACACCCATGATGCAAGCTGAGTTCTCGGTGCTGGTTGATGTGCTGCACAGCCCAGAGCTCCTGTTCCCCGAGGGCAGCGATGCCAGAATAAGATGTGGCGCTTTCATGTCCAAGTAAGCGGCGTGCAAAGGGGCCTGGTTGCTTCCTTGGGAAAAAAATGGCAGGGTTTTAGCTTTTTCAACAGCATTTACCTCTGGTTTTCAGCAGAGACTTAAGAATGCAGGTGACCAAGTTTACTGTTAAAGCTTAAAGTGAGGTCTTTTGATCCATATTTTATATTTCTCAACATTTTTGTTGTCTGGAGAGCATAGAGCGAGAGGGGTTGCATGCCTTACCTGCTAGAAATGGCTTGTTGAAGCTGGCAAGCTCAACCTATTTCTGTTTTCTCAATGGGCTACTTTGCTATTACATTTCACCAAATATACAACAGAAACTTAAGATTTTCCATAGCAGAATTTTCAAGAATTCATAATGAAGCAGTGGGCTGCTCAAGGCTTGTGGGTTTTTGTTGGATTTTCTTTTCTGGAACAGCAAATTGATATTTTTATTTTAAACTGCCAACAGCTCTTTGAAAATACATTTCACTGGGACCCCTATCTGGTCTTGAATTATTAGATGTTTTATTTGCAGTCTGTGCATTGGAATAGAGTCTTGCAAATTTTTTATTAGTCCTCAAGTGAGATGCCCTCCCCGCCCTTGAGAAACTATAATTTAAACAGAGATAACTTGGGGGAAATGAATGCATTTGGCAGCTCTCCTGATTGCTTGGGTATTTGCATATTCTGCAGAAGTAGCATTATAACAATATGTTTTACATCTTCGGAAAAATAAAAAAAAAAAATAAATTTTGATATTATCCTATCCCATGTCCTGTGTCCAAATTCCTGTTTGAAGCATCAAAATAAAAAAAAAAAAAAAAAAAACAACACAACCTGTCCAAGGTCTTCAGATTTCCTCCCTTGCTATTTTCACAAACATTTCTCCAGCAATGTGTGAACCAGTGCAAGGACCTGCGCACAGATCTGTTCTGCACAAAGACAGAAAGGCTGCTTCTGGTATTGGCTTCAGCTGACTGAAATCCAAACTCCTGTCACAGTCATAGCTGGAGACAGAAATGGACCTTGTTTTCTGGCTTGTCAAGTGGTTGTGTGAATGTAAACAACAATTATGTTTCATCCAAATGTCTGTATTTCTGAACATTTCCATGTAAGGTTTTTTGGAAATCCTTTTGGCTGAATACTACTTGCTAATTATATCACAACTATATTATAACCATAATAGAAGTTGGAAGGTGTGAAGGTTGTAGCTTTTAAAGTTTACAAGATGCCTAGTGAACACTGATTAGCTTTAAATAATAGTTAAAGTATGTCACCTTTAAATAAAGAGAGGGTGAAATAGCAAGTCTGGATCTTAAACTGTAAACCCTCAAAAAAAGTGGATGTAGAATTCTGTCTTCTCTATGGGCAGTAAGAAACGAAAATTGACACAAAAATCTCCCAACACCTTGAAAGTCCCATTTCTTTTTTAGTTATGATTTCTCTTGACCACTTTTATTTCCTTTCCTTGAGGAAAAATATAGTGATGGGCAATTTTTGCATAAAGAAATTGCAGCATGGCTTAGCAACAATGTGTAAAGCTCTTTAAGTTCTAATATTTTACTTTCAGGTTGATTAATCACACAAAGAAGCTAATGGAGAAAGAAGAAAAGCTCTGCATTAAAATCCTTCAAACTTTACGAGAAATGCTTGACAAGAAAACCAACTTTGCAGAAGAGGTACTGCTTCCACTTTAATATTAAATATAGAACTAACAGCATGGTATTAATAACAGAATCTGACATGGTTTCAGTTTGTGCATGTTTTAGAGATAACCTGGTGTCTTAGGAACAGTGTGGTAAGGTAGCAAGCTGGTTTGGAACAAAAGAAACTGTCTGCCTTACATAGTTCTGTGTGAGGGACTTGATAAGAGTCAAGGCAAGCAAGATGAAATGAATTAGCAGTGGCAAGTATTACTATGTATAATTATTATATATTGGATATTCTCTGTTTCTGGAGATTAGTCTTAATTTGTCATACCCGGCTTTACCATAAAATCAATGGAAATATAGGGATTTTTAATTGCAATTGTACAGTTTTTCCCTGCTGCCTGTGGTGCCAGACTTTTGTACTCCACATGCTTTTTTTAATGCTCCCAAATGTGTGAAAGGAAATCTGCAATGTTTAAACAGAGCTGCCAGTTTTGGGAACAAGTGACATAGTCTGTACTCTGTAACTGTCTAATTATTTCTTGCATTCCTCTCTCCCCTCATTGCCCAGTTTTCTCCTGCAAAACCAAGTCTTTCAAATGCCTCTTTCATTTTGCCTGTTCCTTTGGCTATCAGTAGGCAGATTCAGATGTAGATGTCAGGTGTCCCTGTTCTTTCTGAGCCTGATCCCAGTGTCTTTTGTGAAATTTCCTCTTATCTGTATTTCTGGGTATTCCCCAAACCCTTTCAGCATTATTCACTCTTAAATATCAATCATGGAGTTATCATCTAATTTCTCAGTGCTGACATCAGACCTGCCCTGTGCAAAAATAACCAGTGTAAGCAGAGGAAACCAACCCCATCTTCACCTCCTTCTCAAAGAAAACTGTAGTTAGGCCTGGGCAGACAAATTCTTTTTTAATGTCATAAAGAGAATTTCATAAAGAGAATTTCACAGGGGAAAATTATTTACTACTACTACCATTATTATTATTATTATTATTATTATTAATAATAATAATAATGATAACATTGTAATTATTATTATTCAATCATGAAAATTATTATTATTATTCATATTTATTCTAATTGCATTCTGGATGCATAAAACCACTGCATCACATGGGAAAAATAACTTGCTTTTGTAACTGACCTTTGCCAAACCTCTCTAAAAGAATTACATAGACCCACCATAAGTTAACCTCATCTCAGGACTACAGGGGAGGAAAAAAGGCAACACTTGTAATGTAGGATTTGAAACAAGCAAGAAGATTTGCTTGTTTTAGCTGCTCCTTCTGCTCTGCTTTGGCTGCTGATAAAGGGAGACAGAGTTAAGGGAGGGAATTCCCATCAGAGGGAATGTGCTCCATAGGTCTGTAAGGGCTCTGCTTTTCAGGAGTGGGTAAAGGAGGTGTATTCCCAAATCCATGTGACCTCCACCATCATGGGGGTGCATGGTGGGTGGAAAAGCTCTTTCTAAACAGAATTTCTCTCCCGTGCTTCCTCTGGAGTCCCATTGGTTTTACACTGAGGAATGTGATGAATCAGTGCAAACAAATATGTGAATAAACAAGCTTGGATATGCTTTGCAAGTGCTTCTCTGGCTTGCTACTCTTATGAGTCATTGTTCAATGCCATGGACTTCAGAACAGTAAAAATAGCACAATGAATGGCCTCATGTGCATGTTTCCCATCTTTTTTTGGGCTGTGATCTCACTGCCTGCGAAGTTATTCAACTACGGCATGCAGATATTAAAAAAAAAAGTAGTAAATGCATAATGGTCATAACCAGAACAAAGCTACAGGAGAATGTGGGACATTTTGACAGGAAGCCTGAGTTTGCTAATCACCCATCAAATTGTATTTTTTGTGATAAACCTGACAGAAATAGTCAACCTCCAGCAGACTTTCCCACAGTGAGAAGGATGAAATAATGAAATAAAATTTCCTCCTCTCTCTTTGCATTCATTCCCACCACTGAGAACCTTCTACTGTCTTTGTCCTTCATTGACCACTGGAAGGTAGCCTATGTCATTTGCTGAAGGAACACAAGGCAAAATAGGAGCAGGGGCTTATTTCACTGATTTTATACCTATTCCTGCTTCCACTATGTCAACTCTATTGTTGCACCTCCCCTTGGTGGTGAGATGCAGGTCTCTGGTGCTCTCCTGGCTCCACATCCTTGGATTTCCTGGCAGTCAGCCTCTGAGGCAGCATTCACTTGTGCCTTGTCTTGCTTAGCACCACGACATCTAATTGTGCTGGGAATCAAAGTTTAATTTCAGAAGTTTAATTTAAGGTATATAAATGAGACATAAAACCTCCTGGCCATTGATTGGCTTTCATAAGTAATTGTGGGTGATTATTGCAATCTCCTGGGAGTTCTGCATTGAGTCCTAGCCCTGTTTGTATTGATTAGGTCACCAACTGGAGTAAAACCTGATCTACAGCCCCTCTCTTCCAGAACAGCATTAAAACACTTGGGGAAAGCAAGGTGTGGGGAGCTCACATTGCCTCTGCTCAGAGAGCTACTGCAGTATCTAAATGTATATCACTGGCAGTTTTTAATGCCAGTTTTTAAACTGGCAGTTGTTTTTTTGGGTTTTTTGTTTGTTTGTTCGTTGTTGGTTTGGGGTTTTCTTTGGTTGTTTTTTGGTTGTTTTTTTTGGGGGGGGGTTTGGGGGGGGTGTTGTTTCTTTTTCTCTCTTTTTTTTTTTTTTTTTTTTTTTTTTTTTTTTTTTTTTGTAAAACCAGAAGGATCTTGGACTGGGATTTTTGAATTTATTTAGGCATATCTTTTTGTGTTTCACCATAGTGCTTGATATCAGTTTAATTTCTGTGTGAATGTTGCCTCTAGACCTATTTATACACCTCAGTTTGAATCTGAGTAACATTTCCAAAAGCACCTGAGACATGCAGACTGATGTGTGCTCACTTTGCAAATGACTGGAGCAGTTTAAAAGCTTAGCATTACCTTGCTGCCCTGCTTAAAGTGTCTGTCCATACAACAGAGCTGCTGAGCCAGGAAGGGTGGTCCAGCATCTTCACAGAGGGTTCAGAAGCTTAAATTAAATTGTTGAACTCTTGATCTAATGGTGCTCATGTGGACTTCTTGCCTGACTCCAGCTGCTGGCATGGCAATGCCTTAGGTAGGGACAACCTGCTGATCTCCCAGCTGTTCATAAATCAGGTCAGCACCTCTGGGGGAAAAAATATCCTCTCTGTTACCGTGTGTGTTACATCTGATCAGATGTGTGCTAATGGATGGGAGGGTGTTACAGAATGTGGCAGAATCCAGGCCTGTGCGCCCCTCCCTAAGGCAGCTCCTTTGAGAGCACTACTGAAAATAAATGGAACCCTTCAGGAAAGGGTGAGTGTGCTGCAGAGCTCACACTTTATACTTCTTCTTCCTCTTTTAGGTGTTGAACTTCAGTATTAATAATTGAAAACGCATTTTTAAGTGTCAGTAGAACAAAGACTCTGTAAGCTGCTTAATTGTCAGAAATAAGTAGTTGTGCTTTTTGCCTTTTTTGGAAAAACTCATGAAAAATGTTGGGGTTTCTCTTAGACATTTGTACCAGTTCATGATTTAAAATCATAGAAGTAGCTCTGTGGCGTTTTGTTTTGCAGGGTTAATGTTTCTGCATTTAACTTTAGATATGAAATGTGAGCTGTCCTCTCCCCTTTGTTTGCAGGAACACCACCATATACATGTGAAAGAAATGGTACAGCTTTGGCGGAAATAAAAATGTATTTTATTCCTGTAAGATGTGGTCCCAGATATAGCCACTGCTGGCTCTTGGTCATTTTGTGCCAGAACTGCTGAATCTTTTCATGTGGAGCTGTTGACAAAACTCCAGTGAGTTTGTCAAAAGCAGTCATGCCATTTTACTATTGTATTGATCTACCAGGCAAGCTGAAGCCAGTGGGAGCTGCAGGTCTTTTTCTGCTGGGGTAAATGGCCTCAATGGGTTTTAGAAGCCAGGAGATTTTGGGAGCCACTACAGTGTCCCAACATTGCAGCTCATTTGAATCACAGACATTCTCAACTTAAACTGCATTCTGTTCTATAGCCTCATCTTTTCAAGATGATTTGACTTATTTGCATTTGCAAATTAGGCAGCCTTCAGATAAAAGCATTTGTAGGTGAAAAAAAAAAGAGGAGGAAAAAGAGAATAATTCTGAAAATGTGTTACTTGCTGAATGTATCATACCTCAAAAGAATGCTTCTTTTAAATGGGAGAGTGGGATCCAAATTCCTTTATTTGTTTTACTACTCATATTTTGGGTTAGTGGCACTGCAGGCATTTTGAAGAATTACATTTAGTTTTTCCTTGTTTCTGCTGTCAGTTTTATTTGTGCTGATGTATAAAGATACCTGTGCACTGGCCTGTTTTTCCCTGTTGTCAACAGGCCATTCTCCTCAGTAACTCAGTGTGCCTGCAAGCTGAGAGGGGGTCAGAAACACCACAGGAGAACATGCATGCTCAGTGCTGTTAGTACTGAATTTTTTTTAAATATCACTTATCTATTTTAGCTGATAAAGGACACTTTTGCAGGGTCCTGCATCAAAAACTCAGTCCTTAGGAAACCAGCTCACAGGGAGGGACTGGAGGTGCAGGGAGGAAGAATGTTTGGTTATCTTCAGCAGTGCCAGCCTGGTTGTGGACCAGCACTTGTGGTATGGTCAAAAACCTGCTGTTGTGGCTTTGTCATGGGAGTTAAATGATGAGAGAAAACTCAAACACAAGTGGGACAAACCTCTCAGTCCTAGAGATGCTTTGTGTGAAGGTGGTGATGAGCTGCAGAACCAAAGCCTCCAGGAATTCACTGCAGCACAGGATTCAAGCTTTGCTCTTGCCCTGAATCATCTGAGCCAGTAATTGCAGTGGCAGGAGCACCAGAGCTTTCAGATATGCAAGACTAAACACTGGACGTGGTCAGAACCTGAAACAGTGGTAATTTCTCATTAGACCCACGCACTGACATTTTACAAAAGAGAGAAAATCTACAGAAAAACAAATGAGCACAGTTTCACTTTTCCCCCTCTAGGCTTCAAGCTGGGATAATTAAGCAAAGGGACACCAGGAGGCTTGTGATGGTGATGGTGTTGTTTGTTCTAGCCAGGTGTTGTCAGCCACAGTGCTCAGAGCCTCGGGCCATCAGCCACTGTTGTGTTGTTATTGCTGCACATTTCTGGGGCTGCGACAGGCAGCATCAACCAGAATATTCTGAATTAGCATCTCTCATCTTTGGGATGCCCCTTTTCCCTCCTGTGATGTGTATTGCTCTGGGCTGAAAGGACAATGCTGCTGGACAGCCCCCAGATATTCTGCTGGATTTTCAATCATGTCCATTTGTTGCCAATGTAAAAATCTGGGAGAACTGGGTATAGGAAATGTGTGACTAATTTTTAAGAGGATTTTTTTTTCTGTAAGTAACAGGCCCTGGAGATTTGCTCTAGCTTTGAATTGTCACCTACTTGTGTCACCTTCAGAAGCCTGTTGAGAGCCACTCTGCTTGGACCAGTTGTGAGGCACCCACAGGGGTCTGTGCCAGGGTGGTTTCAGGCAGATTGAATTGCCCTTGTTGAGCTGGACAAGAACTTGAAACTCAAAGTTGTGTATCAAGGACAGGTAATTCAGGAGACAGCTCTGCTGACACCCTACAAAGTACAGGTCCAGATGTAGTGAAAGGCAGGAGAAGTTTAATCTGCTGCAGGGGCAGTGAGCACAGGCCTAACTACACTGCAGTCATGATTTTGCCCTCTCTTTAATATGCATAACTGTTAACTCACCATGATGCAAATAAAGGGTCTCCAGACACCTAAAGGTACTTTTGTCTCAGGTGATAGTTCAGTGAGCAGTGGTGCTCACTACTCTCTGGTACTTAGTCTCTTTTGTTTCAAAACCTTGGTTATTTTTCCTTTGTTTGTTTGTTCTTCAAGTCACAAACGAATCTAATGGCAGGATGCCCAGGCTGTAAAAACACATGGTTGTTAACACATTTCATTCAAAAGATTGTAGTCTCTCAGCAGCTCATATTTATCAAAATTTAAGATTACTGTATGTTGTTATCCAGTTTTCTTTCAGAAATATTAAGCCCCAAATCCTGATTGATAAATTATTTTTGAACTTATATCATCTGGCCTTCTCACATACATCATCTCTCCTCTAAAGGAGCATCTGATGCTGTAAAATATTTTTTGTAGTTACTGATTAAAACAGCATCAACCAAACCAATAAAACTGGAGTAGCTTGTTCCTTACTCTGAACGTCAAATGACCAATTTCTGCTATGGAATTTGCCCTTTACACAGTGTATGGGACATAGGGGCCCTTCTTATTTCACATTAACACCTATGTGATCTCTTAGAAGAGAGCAAACCAGCAAGAAACATCTTAACTGCCTGGCAAAACTTGTCTGACACCCTTCTCTATTGATACTGCCTATTCATTAAAAACAAATAAAAAAGAGTGCAAAAGAAGAGAGCTGTTTAATAAATGAAACTGTTAGAGCTCTGAGGATGATTCATCTCACCTTACTCAGGTACAATATTCATTGAACTGTTCAGGATCCTTTTTGTAAACAACAGCAACTAGATTTTCTAGTTTTGAATACACGTGAAATGAGTTTCACTAAAGACTTCAGTACATCTGGAAGTTAAATCCCATGCTCACTATAGCTCTTTGAATCAAATTCTACATCATGAAGATATCAGGATCAAGGTTTTCTCACTGATTTGTTTTATTTCTAAATTTTAAGTTATGAATAAAGCAGATTTTTAGGAATTTAGTGGAAGGTTCTAGCAGATCTTAGATTGGCAAAGACTAGGTAAATAACCAAAGATATGTTGTAAGTTAATATGTAAAATGACTCAACAGTTTTATCATATGGTTCATGTCTCCAGGTGTGCGGAGTTTTGTGTGAGAGTAGATTCATAAATATAAATATTTATTTTAGGTTATTTATTCCTATTCCTTCTCTTTCTCTTTTACCTCCACAGTGGAGTTATATTAGAAGATAAATATTAGAATGTTAATTTGGTGTGTTAGCATATTGTTTTGGTTTTAATGGAGTAGATGGTCTTGTTTAGAATGATATTTGTTAATGCTCTCAGAGTTACTTAACAGGAATAAAAACATAATTCCCATGGCCACCCTAATTTTAGTGATTGGTGGTTGTTCAAAGTGCCCAGTTGACATCCCAAGGAGCCTTTGTGCTTATCTGCAGAGTAGGAGCAATTGACATGGGTGCAGCAGGGCTTTCCATACCCTGGGAGCAGCTACATGAAGGTGGGAAGGGAGCACAGAAGAACATGTGAGAAAAACAGATTGCAGGCACCCTGATGTTTGGGATGGTTGCAAGGTTTTTTGGGAGTCAGGAGAATAAAACTGCATAAACCTTTTTCCTGACTATGATTCTGGAAGATGTTTCTCCCCACACGCTTCCCACTCCCTTCTGAGAATTAATTCCTCTGTGAAAAGGCCACATTTATGAGCAGTTTCAGTACCACTGCCAGGTAATGGTTATAATTCTTGCTGGGAAGCACACAGAGTGCTGCAGTATCGCAGAGACCACAGTGTGGCAACTGTGGACTTTTCAGAAACATCTCCTGTCTGTGGGAGCAGGGCAGCTGCTGCTGCTGCTGCTGCTGCTGCACGGCTCAATTCCCACAGCAGGCAAATGTCTGCAGTAGTCCTGGAGGGGGCAAGAGAAAATGTTTCCTTTGGTTTTGAATTTCCTTGGAAGGGGAAAAGGGTTCTTTTGTTTTCTGGGTGGTTTGGGGTTTTTTGTGTATGGGGTTTTTTTCAGGTTTTTTTTTTTGTTTTTGTTTTTTTTGTTTGTTTTTGTTTTTGGGGGGGTTGTTGTTGATGTTGTTGTTGTTATCACAAATTTGCTGCTGCTTTATTTAATATGTTTGAGCAACAACCCTGTTTGTACTTTGCAGTCGCACCAGAGATAGCAGTGAGCAGAATTCAATGCCTTGTATTAAGGATGGCCAATGAATATTTATGATAGACCTAGGGAGCCAGTAATAAAAATGAAATCGGCATGATGCCACTAGATCCAAATCTTTGATCTCTGTTTTAAGAGAAAATACAATAAAGCAGAGGATAATGGACTCATTATAATGGAATGGTTAGTTATGGTTACTTAGGGCAGCGTGAATAGGTGGCATTACATAAACTGCTCTAGTCCAAGATTTGTGATCCAGAAATGTGTTTCAGGCACTGAGTTTCTACAGAAAACATCAGTTCATGATATTGTTCTGGTTTAGTCAGTCCAAGCACAAAGAATTAAAGATACATCCCTTTCAGATCCAGGATGGGGCATGCTCTTGCCTTTCTAGGGACAGCAAAAGCCCCAAGAACCAGCAAGGCCCTTCTCAACCTCTTTGTGTGCTTCTGCTCCTCATCCATCACCCTGTGAGCAGGCAGAGGGAGGGCTGGGCATTGCACAGGGATGGAAATTAGATTCCAGTCCCTGCCCAGGCTGTCTTACCAGATACCAGCTGTGAGGGGACACCTGGGGTCGCCAGGAGAGAGGGGACAGCTGCTGGTTTGGCATCAGCAGGAGCACGCAGGGGTGGTGGCTGGAGATGTGTGCCACAGCTGGGTGCACCCACCTCCACCGGGAGCAGGGAGAATCTCCTGCAGAGTGCTGAGACAGCTCCTGGGAAGCCTAATGAAGGAGCTGCTGTTTGACAGGGATGGGGAGCAGGAGCAAGTGAGCTATTTTTCTTTTTAATGGTTGCAATTACTTGCTTAACACCCCTGCCACACCAAGCAAGACACAGAGGAGGGCTGATTCCAGGCTGTGGATGAAAGCTGATCCCAAGGTCTCTGTCTAGCCAGGCAGGAGGAGGAAATGGAAACTCACTGTTTTCTGATTCGTTTCAAACTGATGTAATTTCTAAGGGACTTCATCACTAATGACATCTGGCAAGGGATTAGTCTGTAATGTGGCCCATCTCCCCCTTTTCAAGAAAAAGAAAATATATGCTATATTGAACTTTGGAAAACAGCTATTAAGCAACCACAGTAACTGCTTCTGATAGGGTTCTTTTTTTTTTTTTTTTTTTTTTTTTTCGGTCTGATGAGGATTTTACCCAGCATGTTTGGCCTTGGAGGAGTGCCTGGATGGTATTGCCAGCTGGAATTGTCAGAGCTGCTTTGTCTTCTGTCCCAGGAAAACAGAAGCCTGGCAGGCAGTCACTCTCGCTCTTATTTCATGTCCCTGCTTAGTCAGAGTTGCCAGCCCCAAGCACTGAAAACCCTGAGTCAGGCCACAAACAAATCACGAGATTTGGCTTGAAAATCATGAGATTTTTTAATTACAAATAGTTTATTTGGGATTTCTCTGAGTCTTTACAGTGTCTGTTCTTCCAATTCTACTGTACAAATCCCAGAGTTTGAAGTATGCTTTGCTGAATTATGCATGCGTTTATTTACTGAAATAAAAGTCAGGTTCATTTATGGTTACCTGACCTCTGCAGTTCGTGGGGGAAAGAGCAGAATACTCAGAGCTCACATTAGGGGATGCTTTCTACTGCCAGGGGTGCCAGCAAGAGGCAGTGCTGGCCCTCAGCTGGGGCACAGGGAAATGTGCTCCTCAGGGTGGGACTGGTGTGGGGAACTCCAGGTACAGAGCTGTCACTGGGGGTTGGGAACAGAGCCTTGTCACCCTGAAAATTCCTTTTGGCAGACTTGTCCAAAACATTTTGTCCCCAGTTACTGAGCAGTTACACCAGCAAAGTCTCCTTATATTCCTTTTTCCTTCAAGCTTTTTACCCTTCCCCCTGACTTATTTTTTACTACTTTTCTCCCCTTTCTTGCAAAAAACTTGATTTTTTGACTCTTTAGCTGTCTACAGTAGCATTTGTGTCCTATTAACCCTCCATCCAGTAGGGCTGGATACCAGTCTGCCTGTCTCTGCTGCAAAAGAAATTTAGATAACCTTAACTCTCAGGTCTTTTGGTTTTAAGACTCCTTACTGCTTCCAGAGGAACAACAAGCTTCCCTTGAACCAGGTGTTTTCTCAGCTGTGACCAGTTAGAGGTTCTCAGCTCTAAGGTTCCTCCCAAGCTGCTCTACTGGGTGCAGTTCAGCATTTTAAGAAACCAAACTCTTCTAAATATACAAATATTTGACTGTGGCTCTCTAAAAATGAAAACCTTTGCATTTAAACAAATGCTGGAAGCCCTGCACATCGTTGGGAAGTTCTGCTTTTACAGTTTTTTTGAAGGGGATAAAAAATGTTCCTGGAGAACAGACTGTGCAGCCTGAGTATTCTCAATTTTGCAAGGAGACCCACATTAACTGGGTTGCTTTTGTGAGGCAGAGGATGTTAACAGTGGTAATTCACTGCTAGCAATAAAGTGTGAGCTGGTCAGTAAATTCACCCAGGATGGCACAGAGGATTGTTCTGGTTATATTTCACAGTCTTTATTAAATTTGCCCTGGTTGTTGCTGGCATTTTGTTGTAGTCATGATAATTCTCACAATAAAATCAACCATAAGGACTTAGAAAGGGCTGTTTGAAAAATGGAAGTTGAAGCATTTCTTCTTTTCCTTCATATTTAAGTATTCTTACAGCAAATAGCATCATGCCTGGGAAAACCTCCGATTTTATTGTTTGACTTTGGACTTTTGTTCTGTGTGGGGAAATGTTTTCATGAAGAAAAAAACCCAAACCACCCAAACCATCAGTCAGAGCAACAAGTTTAGGATATTACTTGGGGTTGGGGTGTGCTTAGACAGAAATGAGTAATTTGTACTGCAGAAGTCTGGGCAGAGTGGTACCTATTTGTGCCCATGCAGGGCATCAAGTGAGAGCAGTGCTGGCTGTGTGTGGGCACAGGGCTGGGGGGGTGGCAGCTGAACTGGCTCCTCCTGGAGTCCCACCTGATGCTCAGCCAGGCTGCTGAGAAGGGTTTGCTGTCCCCAGTGTGGTCTGCAGGGAGCCACTTGACTTAGATGAAGCTGTTTATATAAAGATATTATTTCCATACATGCAATACTGAAAGAGCTTGTTTTAACTCAGTAGCAAATTCTAGCATACTGGGTACTCTAAATGCAGGTTTTTACTTCCCTTTTTAAAGGAAAAAAAAAAAGTAAAAAAACCCCAAGAAGTCAACTATTTGATATATACTTTAATTCATCATGTATTTTACCTATTTTTAAACTGTAAACAATTTGAAACCAAAGAAACAATTCCTTTGTGTCTTGAAACTATCTCTTTCCTATTTTTGCACATGCTTTTTCCTTTTTCTTTATTTTTCCCCAGATTTTTTAGCTGAAGAAAGACTCTATTTGGGAGCAGGAAAGGAAATGTTGCTGGAATAATGTTTTCTTTTGATCTACCCCACAGTTTATGGCTTCTGTGTCTTAAGTTCAGTACTTTGATCACTATCTGTCTGTTTTGCTGCTCAGCCCTATGCTGAGGGTGATGTTACTATTGAGCCAGCTGGGGCTCTGCCCCCTGCAAGTGCCATGAGGTAGTAAAATCAGAGTAAATGAAAAGAGTTTTCTCAAGCCTTTTCTGCATGATTCTCAACTCTTCATTTCTCAGCTGGAAAGTGGCTGCCTTCTTGCCTCTGCCACAGCCGTGCCCGGCCAGCTCCATCTTCCAGCAGGGGCCTCCAGAGCCACAGGAGGTGGCAGAGCAGCACCAGGCAGCTGCAGCCCGGCACAAAGGGGCTCTTTCACACACGTTCCTGCTAGGAGAGCACATGTGCAGCTAAAACAAGTTCCACTGCCCATCTGACTTGAGCAACAGCCACCCTGGGAAGCTTTTTTTTATTTTTTTTTCCCCCTGAGATTGGTCAACAGATATATTGCCCTAATGCTTGTTTCTGACTCGGTGAACGCTGTGTTTAGGCCCAGAACTTTGGTAATTCTAGATTATTTTGTGGTGAGGAGGGTTGCTGAAGGACAAGGGAGGGGAACTGAGGTTCCACCTGCCAGGCTACTCGAGCACAGCTCTGCCTCTTGCCCTGAGCTTGCTGCACAGGGAGGTACCACCACCCTGGGCACGTGTCAGTGCAGCACAGGGTACTTTTAAAGTAGCACAAGCTCACTCCCGTTTTGGGCTCCTCTCCAGGGGACTGAGTGACTCACCTTGAGAGAAGGTCTCTCTGAAAGTGGAAGCAGGACTTTGTGTATGACAGTGCAGAACCTCGCAGGTTGGCAGGGCGCCCGTCTTCTCCTCCTAAATCAAGGAGTGTGCTCCTGGGCTTTGTGAATGAAAGATTTGTTGGGGGGAAAAAATGGGATGAAGTCTTAAAAAAATTAATTTATTAAGCTTGGCTTACTGTGTCAACTCTTGTTCTGAAGTTGGCTTCTACTGGAAAAAACCATGCTTTTAGAAATTTGCTGCAATGTTGGCATACACGAAAGGAGCCGCTTCTTGAGTTGTACAGACTCCAGAGAGTCTTCCTGCTGTGTTGGCCAACTTGATTTGCAGTGCCTGTTCTCCTGAAGGTGGATTTCTGGGTCAAGGTGGCTCCAAAAATCGGCAACCCAAGGGGGTGATCCAACAAAAACCAAAGCTTCTGTGGAGCACCCTCCCCTACAAATGTGCCTGTGGCACACAGGTGCTGCTGCCCAGGGTGGCTGGGGTGGCTACCAGCTTCTGAGGCAGCCAGATGGATGCTGGTTAGGAGATCTGGGGCACGTGTCAGCCTCACACTGCTGTGATCCATGGCTGTCATACCTGTGGAAATGTTTATATCCATCACACCGTGGGGATGCAGACCTGCAGACGGTGACACTGGGAGGGACCCCCTTGCCTGGAGGGCATGTGGCTTTGGCACGGGGAGGAGCACGTTTTATCCCCAGCAGCCGCTACATATCCATTATCAAATACCACCTGCCTTGTTTGCAGAAAATCCCTCTGGATGACACTGGTGGCATTTCAAAGCCCACCTGGACGCGTTCCTTTGCCACCAAGACAGGGGGGTTGGACTGGACGAGCTCCAGAGGTCCCTTCCAGCCCTAACAATCCTGGGATTGTGTGGGTGATCAGCGTGGTGGTGACAGGAGAGCCCTCTGCCCAGGTGCCAGGAGGCTGATGCGGGTGAGAGCCGCGGCAGCAGGAGGGGGCAGAGCGGTGCCCGGGGGTGCCCAGCAGCGGGGCAGGCGCTGTGCCGGGGGCATGCGGGCGAGTGCAAGGCGCCGGCTCCCACCTTTCTTTCCAAGCGGCCCCCGCGCTGTAATCGCCTTGGCCCGGGCAGCGATTTAATGAGCTGTTTGTGCATGTGACCGCGGCGCATGTGAGCGGGGCCGCTGTTATGCAACGGGCGCAGCGTCTGCTCCGTGCGGCGGCCCCGAGCGAGCCCGCGGGGAGCGCGGCCCCGGCGGCGGCGGCGGCTCCGGAGCGGCCCGCGGGGCTGCGCGGGCACGGAGCGCGCGTCCCCGAGCCGCCAGCCGCGCCTTATGTAACGCGGCGGGCACGAACGGAGCCCCCGCTCCTTCCCCTGGGCCACAAGAGCACGGAACGCGGTTTTATTCATGAACCTGCTCCTCTCCCGCTTTGCCGCCGCCGCCGCCTGGAGAAGGGGTTCCGCAGGCAGCAGAGGTGCCTCCCCGGTTTGGGGATGCGGGATTTGGCAGAGGATGAGGCGATTTGACTGAGGTTTGGGCGTGCAGGTGGCCTGCGAGGAGTTCCCATAAATTATTTCGTGTGTGATTCCCCGGTGGCATTGCACGGGGGTGCCTGTGTGAAGCTGCAGATGTTCTTGCCATCAACCCCTCACCTTTTATCTAGTTTTCTAGAAAAAAAAAAAAAAAAAAAAAAGAACCAACCCCAAAATAACAAGGTCCTGTGATGAAAAAAATAATAATAAAAAAAAAAAACCACGAAATGTGGAGCATTTCTGGGGCAGCTTTAAGTTTCAGTAACAATTTTTATTGATAACCAGCTGAGGAGCAAATTGACATAACAGATCTGACAGATAGAAAAGTGCTTCCCCCATCCCCACCCTGCAGCATTCACCATTTCTCCAAAGTACCATTTGAAATCCCATCCTTCCTCCTCCGATGGAAGCTAATGTTCATTGTCTTGCCCTTGAAAAGAACAATAGTGCTGCCCAGGAGCTGTGAAGAAACCAAACCCTCTGAAATGTTGAGCTGTATTAAATCTCCCCTACTTTCTAAGGGCCGGAATATACTGCTTACAGGCAGTCTGATTGCATGGCAGTCAAAACATTTTCCTCTTAAGCATTTCCCCTGCCACCACTACAGTAAGAAAATAGCTGTCTATAAAGCTGTGCTTGCAACAAACTCCAGTGCTATTTGATAAGATCAGGTGTACTGGTTGTGCATCTGGGTAATATTCAACAAATAATACCACTTTATATGATACAGATTCCATTATCCTGTATTTATTGTTTTCCAAGAGGAAGTTATTGTTGGAGTTGTTTTTGTATTAATAAGCATCACAAAAGGGTGTTTTGTTTTGGTGGATATAAGGTTTTTGTCTTCCCTTCTGCTGCTTTTCCTCTCTTCTTTCACTTCACCTCTCTATATACAGCAGACTCATGTTTAAATATACATTGTTATGTATAGTTACATAACTCTGTCTTGCAAGTGCTGAAAAATGATCCCTGGCTTTATCTTGTGAGTATTTTTTAAAATAACAGGTTTTGTGTATCATCTAGCACAGTCAAAAGACAGAGGGAGGCATGCTGCTACTACATAAGGATAGTTTCCCACAAATTAGAGCAAAAATAATAGAAATTATACCCCAACAAATATCATATGCTGTGCTTTTGCTAGCCTGTGAGTCTTAAAACCAAAGAGTATAAATGTGTTTGCTAACGAGTGGATACTGAGTTGATTTAATGAGTTGGTGATGCAGTTGGTGACTGCTCATTATCATCAGAGAATTTAACTTGCTGCAGCAACTCAGAAAATAAATGAGTACAGCTCAGACTGGACTGTGTTGTGAGCAAAATGAGAACTTCTCCTCTCTGCAGTTTTAGCAGTCTTTGGTTTTTCCTGCTTCGTATCACTCATGCTGAGCTGTGGTTCAGGCCCTCCAACCATCCTTTGCTGATTTTTCCAAGGATGGGTATGGAAGTGGTGCCAGACCCTGTCTCTCATAGGCAGAGGGAGTGCCCAGACAGGTAAACAGATCCAGAGGTCTTGACAGCTGGAGATTACAGGCCTTCTCTCAGAATAAAGGGCCATTCTTCTCCCAAGGGGTGGAGAAGGAATATTAGGACTTTGGTTATCGTCTAACAGACATTACAGGAGATAAAGGAGCTCCAAAGGTGTGGAAAGCTCTGACTACAGCTTGAGCAGGTCGGGTTGCTTATGAGCAAAAGCATGACAGAAGTCCTGCTGGACTCTGCCAGTGCTGAAAGTGTTTGACTGGTTGAATGGAATCACCTTATTCAGGTACCACTTATGGGAAGAAAACAGCAAAACTCTTCCCATTCTGTGGCCTACATTTTATGGGGCTTCATTCCTTAAATACCAATGTGCCCTCAGAGCTGTGGGTTACTAGACACTGCAGAAGCACAGCACATAAATAATGACATTTGTTTTATTTTGGAGTTGTTAGGAAATCAGTGTCCCCATAGGGTATAAATACAGTAGAAGAGGTTTTGTGTGTTTGTGCTTCAAGACAAAAGTTCTTTATTCTTAAAATATACAGTTGCAGAGAAAACTGTATATTAAAAAAAAAAAACTGATTATTTTTTCCCCTCCTTGGTGCAGAGTTTTAGAATCTGGTTCTGATTGCTCGGGCTTTGCTGCTATTGCCTGATTTTTTACATGGTGCTGAAACTCAGAGATGTATGCAGTGAAACTTTAAAACTGTGTTGAGTTTTGGAAATGTTCACCTGTTTAAAAAAAAAAAAGAAAGAAAGAAAGAAAGCCAGCCTACAGAGAGTTTTAAAAATAGCCCAAGTCCTCCTGGAATTCAATTACAGATGCCTACCAGCTGCTTCCCCTGCCCAGGACCTGCATTTCTAGTTTCTCTGTTCCTCTGGATGTTCCTTGCAGGGGAACAGCCCGTGTGACATGACTGATGAACAGAGAGATTGGAGAGAGAGGTGCTGGGGTATGGCCCCCTGCCATCCTTCCATCCCACCTGCTGCTCGGGCTGTCCTTTCATAGTCACGATTGGAGCTGTGCGATTGTTGTACAATGTGGATGCCAGCTGTGCGGCCACTGCTGCGACTGGCACTTTATTCTTATGCTATGTGCAATGACTTTTTCAAAAGCTTTTTATTTAGCCCCTGTAGCACTGCGTCTTACAAAAAAAAAGAAAAAAAAACATTATAAGAATCCTGTCTTCTTGGATCTGTATTCTGTCTAAGTTCACAGGCACACATTATGTCCCCCATTTGCTAAAACACCGAAGTGCAGACCCTGAGCTAAACTGCAGGCTTCATTTCCCCTGGAAATATATGCAGATTGTAACAGATTTGCCCATAAGTGCCCATGATGGATTCTCCCATAATATGGACCTGGCCCTTAAGGAATTGTTTCTAAACTTGTGGTGTAGGATCAAAATAAAAATAAAAAAATAAATAAAAAAAAAAGAACCCCTAAACTCTGCTTACTTATTAAATTACATGGACTGTCTTTTGTAGAGTATCATCTCTTTTTTTTGGTCTGGTTGCAGATGATTCAGCTGTCCAGTTTCAGGAGAACATTTTCCAGCAACGTAGTTTGGATGTAATCCTCTTTCTGGTATTGTCCTGTTTTCCCCCCCATAGGCTTTCTGTGTGTGCCCATCTGTGTGTGGCAGTGACAGGAGCTTTCCACCCAGTCTGGCTGTCTGCAGGATCTCACTGGTTCTGTGCTGCCTTGCTCTCTTGGGTATGGTTTGACTCTTTGATTGGGAAGAATATGGTTTGAGGGTTTGTGGCAGAAATTCATTTACTAATTCATAGGGGAGGGAAGTGGGGGAGGAGAGGGAAGGGAAATAATTCTTTGGTACAGAACAACAATCCTCCAAGGACATAGTTACAGTATTTCTCGTTAAAGTACAACGTGTTTGTTTTCAAATCCTGTAGAAAATGCAGTGATTCTGTGGCTTAGGCTGTTGCCTGCTTAGCACGCAGCTATGCTGCAGATACAGCTGTTCTGAGCTGAGCAGTCCTTGCTTGATGTCTGGTCCCACTGATTTCACGAGACAATTCTTATCCACAGGTCTTCACATACTATGACATGGCTGCCTGAGAGCTGGAGACATGAACGCCTTGTTTGATTTGAGATTTCTCAGTGATTTTTAATTTTGGTGCAGAGATCCCAGCAGAACTGATTTTAATTAAGAATCTGATCCATAGCTCTTAGATTTAATGATGGGATGTACCTGCTTACAGTGTGCAGTGCTGCCCTGCCTTAGGGATCTCTAGCCTAGCTCCAAATTAACCCATTTAATAAATTAGATTCACAAGCAGAATTTTGCACCTTCCCTTTCTGGTGCTGGCTTGTTTTGTTTCCTGAGGTTCCTCTCCATAGTGATGCATGGATGCACCCACAGCCTCTTATGAGCTGAGGTCAGATTTGGTGTTAAAATCAAGCCGTTCTTTGCTGTTTGATATGTAGATTTATTTTTTTCATCCTAAGATTTTAAGTTAGGATAAAGGTCAGTGCTTCCAACTTTTATTTTTAAAGGAGGCTGATACCTGTGTGATATAAGTGATGAAGCTGATGCCTGAGAAGCGGAAGTGCACACAGCAAGTCACTGGAGCTGACAGATTTCAAAGGGGTGTAGCTGGTTGTGTAAGCCACTAGCTTGGATGGTTTGATGTAATGCTGTTTCCAGACACTGTGGGGATTACATGTGCCCGTGCTGGGTGTTGCCAGACAGTAACCACAGCAATTCACCCTCAACATAATTACCACCTACAGCAAGGCTAGCAGCTTTTAAATGAGGAGGAGTGGGATTCTTTATCTAGGAAAACACCAAGGACTTTATGTCTTTCTGTAAATCCACTTAATTTCTTCATTAGAAAGGCAAGGAATAGTGACAAACCTCAGCCAATACTGTGCATAATGAAGTGTTTGTTTAAATACTCCCTTTGATATTAAACTGTAGCACAGCAGAATCCAGAAAAATCAGGTGGCTTTTCTTGCAGCTCATGCAGCATTAGCAGTGGTTTTGGATATGCAGCACAGCACTTGTTACATGGGAGGCTTTAACATGCATTTTGAGCACTTAGTTTCCCTCTCTCTGGATACTAAAATTAATAATATTGTAAGTATAGCTCTAGCCACTTACAGGCCTCTTTTGGATGGCTGATTGCTTAAAATATGCAGCAACATTGTTAGAGGGGAAAATGCCAAGTTAAAAATTAGTATTTAATTCTTTACGTCCTTTTCTTGCCTACTTTACTAATTCATCTCATTAGTAGATTAGGAAACAAGTTGTGTTGCAACTGCAGAGGTTGTTTTTGTGTGGATGTGGGGGGATTGTATTCTTCATGGAGTGCAGACATGCAAAAAAGATGCTTGGGATTTGGTTGTTTTGCTGTGCTGGTAGGAGTAACAGGTCAGGGTAATGTAAGGTGGCTTCCTTGGCACCTGATCCAAATCCCATTAAAGCCAGTAAAAAGATTTCTAATGTTATTAGAGTCATGATGGGATCACTCCAGCTGCACTTTCCTTGTGCCCTTGCTGCTAGCATTGCCTGCTCTGAGTTCCCAGTGGGATCAGTCCTAACAAGCAGGAACTTTTGCACCCTTGCTCTCTGGGAAACAGGTGTTTACTGGTTTAAAGGTTTCCCAGTCTTTACACCTGCTCCTGACCATTACAAAACTCGTGTAGCTGTAGTAGAAATCCTGATGGGGAGAGCTGCAGGGGAACCTGAGCACCCACAGTGCTCTCAAACCAAGCCAAGTGGGCCCTTGGTGCTGCTATTTAAAATATGCCTACCTGGTTTCCAGATAGAATCAGTTACTTTGCCATTTATGTGATCTGCATTATTCCTTCTTGTAACTATGGGCACAAAGCCTGATATTGAAAACGTGGTCTCTTGTGGCACAGGTCTAGGGTTTCAGTCATTTGGATGAGCCCCTTTTGATTTGTGCCATGAAGGCTGAAAAATGGTTCTGTGCTGGCAAAAACTCAGGGTGCCTTCAGTGCAAAATTAATTCCAGTGTAGGGGAATGCACCCACTGCCAAAAATATTTGACAGAGCATGAAAGAAGTCCAGTTTGCTCTGCTAGGTATGTCTGCAAAATGCTGGAGGGATACCTGCTGTTTGCTTATGAAACATTGCAGGTATGCACAGCTGTGCTCAGCTCAGTCTCAGGAGCTGAATGCCCCTCTCTGCATCCCACATCAGCTCCAACTTCTTGATTGCTCCTCAGCCTGTAACTTTCAGCTTTCCCAGCACAGCATTCTGCTGTCCTGCCTCATGGAAGGGTTTGGCCATCACAGCTTTGCAATAAATACATCTATAATCTTCTTGTTGAAGCATCTTAATTAATGTTTTAAGAGCTGGCTCTCGAGCACTGCTTTTGAGTTGTGTGAGCTCCTGGCTGTGGAATACTTGAAATGATCATAAATCTCCTTGAGATGGATTTTTCATCCCCTGAAACATAACCCCAGCCCCACTTGCACCTGAACTTCTTTTGTGTGTAATTTAATACCAGCAGCAGGAGAAAGCATCTCAAGTGATTTCCTGTGAACCTTTGCTCGAGGTGAAGGAGGAGACAGATGCATTCACTGCCTGAAAAATGGTTGGCTGTTGGATCAATAGATGAGATAGTTTGGTGTGAGGGAGTGAATCTCTTTTGCCACGATTAGAATGGTATGAAGCAGATTTTCTTTTCTCATTGAGACTGTCTGTGTGACAGGTGCAGTGGTAGTTAGGCCAAGAGATGGACTTGCATTTGTAAAGCTAAAAAATCTCTGGCCTCTGTCAAGGCTGAGGGCATTCAGTAGGCACAGAGCTCACTGCCCAGCAGGCACAGTCAGCATCTCCCCACAAAGACCCCATGCTCTTGGAAGGATGTGGCAATAACACATCTCATGTGAAAGCTCTGTCCTTCAATGCAATCAGTGTCGGTGATACCATAAACCTTGTGCTAGTATTTAGAGAGTAACTTGTGCTGTTAAAGGGAAAATTTAAAATATTTGTGGGTTTTTTTGACTCTGACTGCATTTCTCTCTGCCTGTGCTGTGTTGGCTCAAGTTTGGAGTCCTAATAAGGGTAAAACTTTAGGCAGGAGGAGAATATTCTGAGGCACACTGCTTACTTGCAGGTAGTGCACACTCCCATTATCATCAGTGCTATGCAAAGACCACAGCATCTTTCTGAAGCAGACTGTAAATTAAGGCCTGCAAGATCTGGCCATGTCCCCTCAATCCTACTTTTGTCTTTTGCCTTAGGATAGAAGATTTATATTTGCATGTCACAAAGCAGATCATAATGGTTATCTCAGAGCTCATTGTTATTTTGCAGTGTTTTTATGAGGCTGGCAGCCTAATGCTGCAAAGTTGTTTGTAATGTTAAGCTTCTACACCTAAAGCAGTGAGGTATCCATGGTAACTGTCTTGCCTGTACACAGTCCCTCGGCAGCCTTTTCACACAGGTCAGAGCACGCACATTCCCAGAAACTGACTCAATTTAGTCTGCCTTAAACATCAGGTAATTTTAAAAAGGCATTGGCTCTGATTTTTTTTTTCTTTTTTGGTAATAGAATTTGGTTTTAATTAGCCATTCAAGCATTCTGCAGTGAAAGCAAAATAAAACACCTTTGCCACTGTAAATATGTCTGTTGCTCAGACCTATTCAAATTAAACCTGAGTCTTGTGCTAAAAATGTTAAGGGCTTTGCAGCAAGCAGATTCCAAATTAAAGTTTCTACTTAACACTGCAGAACATCCTGCTGTGAGGTTTGCAATAGCATTTTTTTCATCTAGGTCCTCTGTCAGTACTTGGTATACTCAGTTTCCTTTGACTTCTCTCATAGTTGAGTCCAAAAATTATCCTACTTCCTTCCCCATCTCCTTGTTGATCTGCAGAATACATGTTCATTAAGATGAGTTTCTGTTCCTGTCTATACTGATTTTTTGCAGTTGTCTGAAGTACTTATCTGCATATACCAAAGCCTGAGGAAAATTCTCTGCAGAACCAGCTGCCATGCTTGGAACTTTTTCATCTGCCAGCTTGCTCCCATCTTAAAGTTTTCCTGTCTAATTTTTTTGGACATCATTTTGCTTCATCTTGGTTTGTTCTGTCAGTTCCAATGCTTTTGCTGAAGTGAATCATCAGGTGTGTTTCTGCTGGGAGTTTGGCTTGGTGACTCAAGTGTGGAGGAGAAGGAAAAGGCTCAACTTTTAACCAGATGCTTTCTTCCCAAGTGCTCACTTGCCCTCTCCCAGCGTCCTCCAGAGCTGCTTTGTTAAACAAGAGGCAGGATTGCCAGAGTAACTGAGGGGCAAAAGCTACAAATCAAGTGTCACATGGATTATAATGTGTCCTTGGAACAGCCAGGGGATAGGGAGGAAAAAGGCAAATTCAGAGGGGACAAGGAGGAAGAAAAAAGATGGAGGACAGCAAAGAAGGGGAGACAAAATCCAGATCCTCTCCTGGTCTCCTGCATCATCCCTTCTGCACTATATAAATCTGTCAGGCTTTTGGCTGAGTCTCAGCAGCTCATGGTGCCACAGTAGGAATACTAATGCTTGCTCCTACTTACCAGGAGTTTCAGGCCAGAGAGGGACATTAAGTATGTAGGTGGAGGCATCGAGTGTCACTCAGTCCTTTGCAGTAAAAAAAGCCATTTCATCATCAAGTGGACCCACAGGGAGACAGAAAGGCACTAATATGTATAGGAAACCAATTTATGAAACAAAGCCTTTGCAAAGTGGTAATTAATTAAAGGAACTAAATAATGGTGATGTTCTGGTCAGTGTTATTTAGGGCTAAATGAGGGATCTGGTGTTCATAGGCTGTCATCAGAGCTGAGAAGGCTGATGCTGTGGCTGTCTCTGCCATGCAGAGACATTCTTTGGCGCCTCAGAGGATAAGGTACTTCGGACTTTGTTAGTACAAACCAGAAGAGTTTTCTGTGGGAGTGAGAAGGAGAATTTGGAGTCACCTGGCTGAGCAAGTGAGTGTGTGTCCCCAGGTCCGCACCAGCAGAATGTCTCACTGGGGAAGGGAGCCTGGAGCTTCTCTCTAAGAAGCTGCCTTTGTTCAAAAGCTGAAGTGTTTCTACCATTGTTTTTTGTATAAACCAGTAGTATTTTGCTCAGGATATTTATCAGATAGACAAAATGCAGATCTTTTTCACGTTAGGATTTGGGTAACGTTTTCTTGCTATGGGAGTTCTGTGTTTAGCCTGTTGGAGTCAGGGTTCCAGCTGATATTTTGGACCGCTGTCGTGCTCTCCATGTCTCCTCATCAGAGATTTCATAAAAGCTGTTTTCCTCTTGAACTTACGTTGGGTTGCACTGGATTTTGGATCCAATACAAATAGACTTGGTACACTTCATGTTCTCTTTTAAACACATGTGGATTGCTAAAGAGGGTCAGACCAGAGGATTAAGAGTGTTTCTTGCTGTGTGGCCATCACCAGATGCTTCAGAAGGTCTATGAACCCCACTGCAGGCAGACTTCAATTTTTCTGTTCTTCCTGAAATCTTGGGATAATCCTCAACAGTCAGATCATAAATCTGTGGGCCCTAAAGCAAGAGATTTTGTCTTCTTTCCCATAGTTGTTTTTTTAACATTTGCTATTGTAAGTGGTTTTACTTGTTGTCTATAGAAAAGCCCAAATCCTTTTCTAAGTCTTGCTGAATTCTTGGCCTTGGTGACTTCCCATGGCCATCTAATTATGTGTGGGGTAAAAATTCCTTCTTTATCACTTTTTCATTGATCCTCTTCACATTTCACTGGGGGATACTTTTTGAGTGGGAGAAGAGACAGGAATTCCCAACCTCCCATCTCCACCTGATTAAAGCTTTGCTGTGCTTTTGCCCTGTCTTTTCTGAGGTGAGCAATCTCAATCTGTAATACCAGAGTTTTTCCATACCTTTGTGTGCTCCCAGTGCTTCTCTGACCCTTCTAGGAAATGGCAACGTGTTGAAAACACAGGTTTTAGATGAAACTGTGTCACTGATTCGACTCAGAACACTAATTTTGTCTGTATCATTTCTCACCCTACTCCATGTTTTCACAAGTTTTTTTGCTGCTTTCAGAACAGAGGATTTTACCAATAATCAGAATAGCCTAAGCAGTCAGTTCTGTAGCCTCTAAAACTGTTGGTGGGTTTTGTTTTGTGTTCATTAAAAGCACTGACTTGGTGCCATGCCTGTGCAGTTTAATTCCCACTTACTGGAACTGTAAAATTCTTCCTGGTTTTCATAATGCAGTTGAGCCCTGTTGTTGGGATGCTGTGTGGCATTTATCAAAGAGATGTCAGGAGCAGGAATATCAGCACCCTTGAAACACAGGAGAAAAAAATTGCTGTTCCAGGACTTCTAGAGTAGATTTCCTGCTGGTTCCCAGTCAATCTGTGCTGTACTTAATGCCTCTAAAGAAGCCCATGACATTGTATTTCCATAGCTACATGTTGTGCATGTAGGAACATTCCAGTGATAATATATTTCTCCTTGGAAGCAATAGACATTTAGGCATTATAATGGCAACAGCTACATAATAAATATATGCTAAAATCTGGTATGATGAAACAGCTAATGCACATGTGCTGCAGTCTTATCTGGGACATAAATAACTCCACAATTTTAGCAAATATTAAATATAAAGGGGCAATTTAATATTATGGGTGAACAGCTTGCATATTAAATTTTATATAAACATGAATCTGTCTATTAGTAGTGGGAATTTGAAAAGCTGAGACAGGCTCATGAAAATGTGACTTCATCTCCCCCTTGTCTGTACCTGTGAACAGCTGATTTAATTTCAAGCGAATTTTGGTCATTTTTTCAATTAATTATGGAGTGGCTTCAATGTTTTAGATTTTTTTTCCTGTTTAACATAGAAGATAACTTCTTCCTGATCTTGGGAAATCTGGCATTTAGAAATTGTTGTTGCTCCTGAAATAAGATGACACCTAAAAACTATTTGGCTCTGGTGTGACAGCCAAATATCTCTGACAGTTATTAAAAACAAAATGCTACTCTCTTAATACAATGTCTCAGTTTCATGCAGCAACTTTGGCTAACAGAAGAAGTTTATGAACCTTCTGCTGCAGTGCTGCAAAGTCAGAATTATTTCCATGGCAGTCTTCAAAGGATGTTATTGGATTTATTTGTTTGAACTGATGAAATTTTAGACTCCAAGAGTGAAAAGCTAATATTGACCTCTAATTTAAAAGGGAGGATTGTGAACTGCTGTGGAAAAAGAGAGGCTTTTCCTAGCAAAATTGCCTTCAAAAATCAGAATGTCTGTCTGTTGTTTGGAGAGAGGCTCTGTCATAAAAAGTTCAGATATGCCAGGAAAGACCAGCTCCATCACCAAGTCACTGTAGGTTTGTGAATCAGTGGGTAAAGTCCAGGATAATCCCCAAATGAGCCTGGAGAGGTGCTTAGCCTGCTCACTTAAGAATGACATTAATGGGAGGTGAGGTAGCCTGGCCTAGCCCAGGGTCTGAGCCAGGAGCTGGTTCCTCATTGCTGGGGAATAAACCTCCCAAAGGCCTTTTTCCAGCCTCCTGAGGAGCTCAGCACCAGGGATGTGGCAGAGCCCAGCTGTTCTCTGTGGCAGCACAGCCTTTGCCAGGGCAGGAACAAGAGCTCAGGTGGGAAATGACATCGTTTTAGTCACAAGATGATCCAGTCTCACACTTGATCAAGGGGTGCTTTCCTTCTGGTGAGGCTTTACCTCCTAATCCTGTATTGCCATTATTTCTTAGCTACTTGGGAGTGGATTTGCTGTTTGAGGAAGAGGAGGTGTGGCTCCTTGTGGTGACAGCCAAGTGTTAGCAGCTATGTCCTTGCTGAGAGTCAGCAGCAAGGAACTGACAAAAATCAACAAATCTGCCAGAGGAGTTGCTTAATATTTATTTGATATTTCCCATCTCTGGCAATCAAAGTCCATCCACATATTTTAGGGTTTTTGGGGGGTTTTTGTTTTTGTTTTTTTTTCCTGGCCCTCTGGCTCTGGCCACACAGATTTCACATTTCCAAGTACTATTCCTAGGACCAGGAGCAGTAGAAATTAGCATAGTGGTGGGGTGATTGGTTTTGTTCTGGACTTCTTTCTTAATGTAGACTGGAATTCTCATACCAGCACAGAATATTAGGTGCTGGACTTCAGGTGCCACTTATTATCCTGATATCATCCTGAAAAGGATGATACAGTTGGGAGAGTTGACATGAATAGAAAATTCCCGATCAGATTTACTGGAAATTTATTCAGGCTGCTACTACTACTACTTTTTTTTTTTTTTTAAACTGGGGAACATGAATTATAAATATTTTCAAATTATCCCTGTCAAAATGGATAGGTAATAAAGTGCTAGACTTGTAGTGTTTTCTAACTTTGCTCTACTTTTCTGTTTGTCTGAAATGCCACCTAATTTCATAGATGTAGTGAAAGCAGTGCAGGAGCTGGCTTTGTTCCAGGTGGGAATTGTTCTCCTCTGCTTAGAAAAGGAGGAGGGTGCTTTGTTTTCCCTGCTGTGCTGTGCAGCACAGAGCAAAGGGACAATCTGCCCATCACTGCAGTCACCACTCAGGACATCTCCTGCTGTATCCTTACCACACCCACATTATTTTTTGGAGCTGATTTGTGCTGGTTTTCCCGCAAGGTGGATACTAAGACAATGTTTCGACACACCACTGATAATGATTTAAATATTTCTGCTGCCCTGAACCTCTGCAAGGTTGATTCCCTTCTGCTCTTCCTGTTTTGCTGTGTGGATGGAAGCTGCTGGAATATATTTTGACCAGCTGTTTTCCTTTGCACTAGCCACTAGTATATTTGGTGACTGACACAAACACATATACACACCTGGTTTTTTTCCCCTTAATGCCTGAAATCCAAGAAATCAGCAACAATTTGGTATCTGTTTCCATCTAAGAATGCAAGAGGCGTTTCCCAGAAGCGTCAGGTGTGTTGATCATTTTGTCAGGCTGGCTCTCGGCACTCTGGATACAGGGTTGCTGATCATTGTCCAAAGCACATCTTTAAATCATGGAAAGACAGAATCTGGCAGTTCTGTGTGTTGAATACAGTGGTGTTCTGAGGTGAGTGGCACTGAAGGAAAGAAATGGTCGCTTTTGACTCAGTCTTGGGATTGTTTTGAGACAATTCATAAGCCTCTTGACTATTTTGCAAGAATGCTGAAAATTAGTTTCTTTTATAATCGCTTTTTAAAAAAATAATATAGACTATAGAGCACTTCTAACTGAATAATTCATATTACTATGAACATTTCTGTTGGTTGAAGAAAGTGGCACAGGACACGGTTTAACGTCATGTACACAGTAAAACTAGAAAATATTAAGAACCAATGAGAAGTACTCATTTAGTATTATTTTAATACTAGCCAAAAATCATGTCAAATTCAAAGAAAAATTTGGAAAAGCCTGTAACCTGGGTTGCAAAATAATTCGGATAACCTGCTTTAGGAAGTGCATAGGTTCCTTCAAAGGTAAGCAGTGACATAAGTACAAATTCTGAATTTTTCAAGTGTCATTAGCAGTCTTTAGGGTGGCCTCATTGTGGCCTTTCAGTGCCTGAAGGGAGCCCACAGGAAAGATGGGGAAAGACTCTTGACAAGGGCCTGGAGTGACAGGACAAGGGAGAATGGCTTCACACTGACAGAGGGGAGGTTTAGGTGGGATATGAGGAAGAAATTGTTCCCTGTGAGGGTGGTGAGGCCCTGGCACAGGTTGCCCAGAGAAGCTGTGGCTGCCCCATCCCTGGCAGTGTTCAAGGCCAGGCTGGATGGGGCTCTGAGCAAGCTGGGATAGTGGCAGGTGTCCCTGCCATGGCAGGGGGTGGGACTGGATGACCTTTAAGGTCCCTTCCAACCCAAACCAGGCTCTCATTCTATGATTTTGTGATCTTTATTAGTAGTCAAGGAAGAAGTCAGTGGAACTGGTGGCAGGTAAAAATGAGCAGAAAACTGAAATACAGAAGTGCCTCCTGAGCTAACTTGAAAGCTCTGAGCCAACAGGTGAAGATTCTGCTGTATATGATCCAAACCAGGGCAGGCACTGCATCTGCAGAGCATCCCTTAGCTAGTAAATCAGGTATCTCTAATGCTCTGGCTTTGAAGTTCAACATAATAGCAATATGGCAAAAGAGAATAATGTCATGAAATTGGTGTTTGGCCACTTCTATTATTTTCCATTGCTGCCTGTTACAAATTGTTCATAAAACGTCAGAGCACGGTAGTGCTCATAAGTATGCATCTGGAAATTAAGTGTCTGTTTTGGTAAATATTCACATTAGAGCACTTAGGGGTAATTTTTTTTTTCCTTGCAGAGTATGAGGAGTTCCACACAGAAATCCTGTTAAAAAATAATGGGATTTGTGTGCGCAACTCCCTGTGCATCACTTTGAAAGTTTACCCCCTGCAGCATAAGAGTTAGATAATTTTAGTCTTTGAAAATTGTCCTTCTCAGATCTGGTCTTTTCCTACAGTCTGTTATTGATGGTGCACTCATAAATGCTTCTGAATAATTGTGATCAAATCTTACATTGTTTTCCTTCTGTGGTGGAGAACTTGAGTTATTGTGTATCTCAGTGCTTTGTCTTGTACTGGAGGAAGTCTGAAAGGAAAAATTACAGAGGTGCAAACATGACCTGGTTTGTAAGTGCACAGTTTATATGCACAAGTGACAGATATAAACAATAATATTTGCCCACAGCAAAGACTTGTTCTCTCTATATATAAATGCATATGCACATATCTAGAGATCTGATATTTGAGAAAAAAAAAAACCCATTCAGCAGCTACTAATACTTTATGGCCTAATAAAAAAATTATATAATTACAAAATCAAACTGTGTTTTTCAAAGTGTTTTCTTCTCAGTCTAAGTATAAACGTCCCAATGCTGTGGTTTTCACTAACCCAAACAATTTTTCTCTCCTGCTGTATTTCCTAGTGGAGCCACTTTTTAGAGTTACTGCCAAAAAAATCTTTCTCTTAATATGATGCTTCTCTTAATATGAGTTTCTTCAGGGTGCAAAATTGGACAGTTATCAGGCAAAACCTGTGGGTTTTTTTTTTGATGTATCCAGTATTCTTTTCCCTATCCATATTGAAAATGGACTGGCAATAGCAGTTATTTTGCAATAGTTTGGCACTTAAGCTTCCAGCTTTCTATGGAACCTGGAACTGCAAAGGAAAGAAGAATTAAAAGACTGCTTGAAAAATGAACTCCTTTTTAGAGCAACTATAATTTGGTTTTAAAGAAGGTCGTGCTCGGTTTTTTTTTTATCTGAGCCTGTCAATGCATCTCAGCATTAGTTACAGTCTCAAGTTTATCAGTTAGCATTTGTGGTGCAGGAAATCTGTATGGAGAGAAGTGGGATTCCTCCCAGTTTTGTGTAGGATTGAACAATGGCACATTTTAAATGTGGGGTGTCTCTGCCTAATGAGAGACAGCTGAGAGGTGTGGGTGGCCAGCTCTGTTCTCCTAAGAGAACTGTGTCATGAAGTCTGGTGCATATTTTGGGTTGTTTTTTCTTTTTAGACTTGGATAAAATGCTTTTGCCTGGCAAAGTGAATGTCTGCTCCTTCTCCTACTTAAGTTGCTGGCAAATCTCCTGTTGATTTTAGTGGAAGCAGAACTGGACACCAGCTGGACCCAACTTCATATTTGAAAGTGCTTTTTTCCCTGGTGTGAATAAACGCCCCAGTGTGCAAATAACTGTGCTGTTGGGTGTCATATTTTATTGGTGAAAATATATCACTTTCAACTATCAGTTGGCTATGAAAACATCTTGTTGCAAAAAGATCAAAACCAAGAAAAAGCTCACTCTGTGTAAAAACAAACAAACAACTCCCCAAAACAAACAATTTCTCCCAGTTCGTGAGCCCCCTGGAAGTTGCTGGCATCATGAAAACAGAAATTTTCCACTTTGTGGACATAATAGGAGTCAAGACTTCGGGGCTCTCTTCCAAGCCCGTGCTTGTGCAACACCATGCGTGTGGTAGCCGTGGCCTCAGCTGATCCCTTTTGGAGACAGGGAGATTTCTGTGTCATCTTGCATTTCAAGAGCAGGTTGTATCATAATTTAAAGACTTATAAAACCAATTGTGGTATCTCCAGAGAAACCACTTGCACAAAATTCCTTCTCACACCATGTTTTGTCTCCAAGAGAAATAAAGGAACAAAATGGGTGAAAAGCAACAACAACAAAAGCAACAACCAAAAAAATCATCCTGAAGCGGGCACTCGGACTAAGTAGACTAGAAATTTCATTTATAAATAATGACAAGAAACATGTAGAAGTAGGTGTCTTTTAAACAGCCTTCATAGAAAGCCTCATCTATATTTACTACAGGAAAAGGTAGCATGATGTCTTCATAGATTATGTGAGATGACATATTTTTTTCACCCAGCTTGTTCTCCTAATGTAGACCACAAGATCTTCAAATAGTTTCTGTCTGAGAAGCCACCTAGTCGTGGTTTAGTAACTGCCAGCAGTACAGACTATCACACCTCTTCTTAAGCTGTTCCAATACCTAAATGCCACTACTGTTATATAAAATAAAAGTAAAATTCATGACCCACAAACTGAATAACCCAGCTGCCTCTACCTCTTTTCTAGCTGAATTTCTCCATTTTCAGCTTCTCACCAGTATGTCTTGCACCTTTTATCTTTAGACTGAAGTCATCCATTATATCAGATTTCTTATGTAGATAGTCAGAAACAGAGTTCATGCTTAGACTGATAAACTCAGTAGATTGAATGCCTTGAATTTCTGATGAAAAGACTTGTTTTATTCTCTGATCACTCTTGTGGAGCTTCTCCAAACCTGATCCAATTTGTCAGCATTCTTGAACTGTGGACACCAGCTTGTGATGTGGTATTATTGCTACAGTAATATGCTCCTGCATGTGAATAAGTGAGAGAGTCTCACAAATCCCACATAACAGCTCTTGTTACCCTTTGTACAACTGTGGGATTTGGGGAGTTGTCATTGCACTGATTTTTCTCCTGGGCTTTTCATTCTTCCCCAAAGTCATGACCTCCTAGAATAAAATCCTCCATTTTTTTTGGTGTGTTCTGTATTTTATTGTTAATAAGACATACAGAGGTTTGGACATAATGACACTCATATTGTTTACTTCTAGTCAGTTTAATAAATGATGCCTAAATTGTTAGCAGTGACTTGACCTTATCCCCTCTTTTTTTGTGTGTGTCCTTTCCAAACACAATTAATAATTATTTTCTGTATGATTTAATTTCATTAAGAAAAGCCCCAAATGAGGCAGACAATACATGCTTCATGAGTTTGCCCATTAGAAGCCCATATATTTGTTTATGATTTCTTGCTTTAAATTGCACATTGAATTCTCTCAGTCACTGAGTTGTTAAGCCATTTGATAACTATCCTTCTGGGCTTACTTAATCAAAAATTTTGCCTTACAGCATTGTGTCACACTGCACAGTTTATCAAACTTTACCAGAATGATATTTTTATTTTTAGCAAAAGCAGAAGATAATCTTCAGAAGTTTCAGAAGGTCTGTTTTGGCAAACCTGTATTGAGGCAATTATTACAACATGATGCCAACACTAAAACTGCCATCAGTATATAGTGACTTCCTTTAATTTTGTGTTAATAGAATGCAAAATCAGCCATTCCTTTTCCTCTCCCAGAACTGACATCAAACTCATGGCAGGGAGCTGGATATCATTAAGAAGTGTAAGTACTCCCTGGTACTTTTGGAAAAGTATCATTGCATGTGAGACATCTCAGAGTTCTCTGGGATTTTGTGTCTCTTCCAAACTTTATGAAAATCTGTATTAGTAGACCAGAGATCCCCAACAGCTCCTCTTTTATACTTGGCTGCAAGTTATTAAAATATGAAGATTTAATAAGCCTAGTTTTCATACCTCTTCCTGGATTAATGCTGAAATATGCTCACAACATCATCCACTGTATCGCTGGTTGGATGTAGCTGCCTTTTCTGTGTAATCACTGATAATCTGAGCATTTCCACTTCATTAATTTAATACAGATTAAGACCCAGAAGAGATCAGCAGACCCTCTAGTTCAGCCTCCAGAATGTTATATGTACAATTCCAACTCCTTAAGCAGTGTGCAGAGTTATATAAGGCAGGATAGATACGTTTTGGTGATGTAATAGGGAGAGCTGGTGCTGATGCAGGTATCCATGATAAGCCTTAGGTACCTCTCTCAGCCTTTGCTTCCTGGCACATCCCCATGTGGAACCAGCCTTTTGCAGGCTCAGAGAGGGCAAGTGAATAAACCATTGTATTAAGGCATTCAAATCAAGTTTAAAGACCAACAAGTCTAATGAAATACGGACTGAGAAAATGGAATTTGTTTGTGTCTACATGTTCCTACTAGAATAATTATTCCCTATTGGAAACTTTTGCCTGTCAATCCCCAGCTATTTAAAACTGCAACAACAATATCCAGTTGTTGCTTTCTTGTGTCCTCAGTCTTTATCCTAGCTTTTGTTAGGGACAATGCAGTGGTATTCATCAGCAACAATAAGACTGTTATGTTTCATTGTGTTTTTTCCAAAGCTATACAATGTTCTATCCATTATGGAAGGGTTGCAGTCAGCTGAGTGATGTTTACATGTCACTTCCATACCCTAATAAGAGGTATAAAAGAAAGTGTATTGTAGCCAGCAGGGGAGAGTTTCAGCTTGGAAGGCCAGGACTTCTGCCCCGTATAGAAACGTAATCGGGGAAGATAGCACTGCACTGCTTAGTGTGCTTTTATTTTTGGCCTCTGCTTTAGTGCCACAAGTGTCAGTAGTACTGCAGCAAACTGCTTATTCATGCTGCTGCTGTGATCGTTTGCTTTTGGGCAGTATTAATTTTGTGGCTGTGCTAAGTTAGGAACCCATTCCTGGGGGCATCAATGGCGTGGCTGTCTGGCTTGTCCTGGCAGTGGCCGGACAAGCTCGTCCATGTGATGGGGCTGTTCTTGACTGTGTTTGCTGGCGTTCCCATAAAAGCATTCCCACACACCTATGCCAGCAGGATCAGCACTTTTTCTGGAAGCTGGGTCTTTCCAGCTTTTTCTAGGATGGTGCCTCACAGTCACATGGGGGTGATGGGTGTTTCTGATACATTCCTTGGGCGTTTCTCTGTGCATTTCTCAGCCTCGGTTCGTGTGGCTGGGCCCTTCTGCTCTTTGTAGTGGCAGCTCATTTCACAAGACTCATGGAAGTCATATGGCTGCCTGAGGTCATTACAGAGGAGATCAGGATCCCGAGTTTGCAAATATGTGGGTTGAGCCTGGGGGTGCGTTTCTGACACAGCTGTCAGGCAAAGCAGAGGTTCCACCACATTTCTGCTTTTCAAACACGGCATCCTTGACTCTTGACACTTCGGCTTCTGGGAACTATAACTATTGTCTGGATTCATGGGAGGTTGAGAGAGAGCAGGAATCCTAATAATTAAGACTTCTTGGAAGAAGAAATTAAATCTGTTGCTTAGTTTGGATATGGGTGGAGCAGGATTCCTTCCCCTTTCTGTAGCCAGCTGGAGAAACATCTTCATATCCCCTGGTGTCTTTGAAGCTAACAAGGCAGGAGGAAGATCTGAGATGTCCTGGTAGTTATTTGCCTTGACGTATTCAGACTCCAGTGCTAGATCACTCAGTTTATTAGTCAAAAGCTATTTTATGGTTTTAAACATTCTTCTTGATAAAATAAGGGCTGTTTTGGTTGAACAATAAAGCTCGTGACCACAGGTAGAGTATTCTTAACTATCTATAGATGGCTTTTGGTGTTTCTTCCCATGACTGCTCTGTGACTGTTTATATAATTTACCATTAGTCATCAGCAGACTGCAGAGGTTGCTGGTTGAGGAGGTTGACTCAAACTAAGTGGTTAGTCAAGTGCTATGGCAAATGCCAGCCTTTCTGTTGAAAAAATCATGTCTAAAGACAGTGGTCATTCTGGATTGGGTCCTAGTTGGGAGTGAGGGAGGGTTTCTGCTCTGTGATCCCATTTGTGTGACAGTTTTATGATTCTGTGATATATACGCCTGAGAAAGCTTGAAAAGGGGCTTTAGCCTTTTTCTCAGTCCATGTTTATCAGTTCTGGTGGGAACTCTTTTCCCATCACTAATATGTCTTTCTTCTTCAGGAGATGAGGAAAATGAGGTTCACTTTGCTGTGAGACACTGGATTTTGGTCCCAGCTAAAGACAGGACGTTGAGCAGGAGGAGCTGGTGCTCTTACCCATCTTAAAATTGCTTATGAGCTTGGTTACTGTACCCTGTCCGTTACTGTACCACTCCAGTTAAACCCCGTCACAACCAGGCTGGTTAGGAATCTGTCTCTGTGTGAGGTCCTCAGAGACTTCTGGTTCTTTGCCTTGCTCTGCAGAGCACACTGGATTAATCTCACCTGGAAAGTCCACCCAATAAACTCCCTGTCGGTGATGCTTCTTATTTTTCTTGCAGCTATTGTATTTATAGCTTTTGATATTTTACTGTAGGCCTTGAACTTTCCTTGGCTGTATGAGGGAATTCTGTACAGACTATTATCAAATTAAAGCATCAAAATGGGAGAGCTAGGAAAGAATGGCTGGTTGGTATTGTCAGGCAGCACACAAAGTCCTGCATTTTGGCACTTTTTTCAGGTGGACAAGGCCATTGTCTTCAAGGCCTGAAGCACTGAAGCCCCTCTGTGGTGTGTGGTTGCCACTGGAAATATTGCCAAGTTAACAGGGAAGTGGGAGTGAGAGTGTCTGGGACTTGCTTCCCTGCTGCCTGCTGTCTGTGGGGGCCACAGAGATGTTTTAATTGAAAACTTGACTGCTGTACTAATGTACAGGCACTGGCAAGCTGCTGAATGCTGAGAATGCTTCTAGCGCACATATTTTTCAGAATTTTTTTCATTAAAACCAGCAGTTTAGTAAAACTAGGGAAAAAATGTTTAATTTTAATGCCAAACACTTGAAGTGACCATTTTCCCCCTTCTGTGTTGAGCATTGGAGACCTTACTTATTCCTCTGTATGAAATCTGAGGTTACACATATGCCTACAATTTTTGTGTCACCTTCTGCCTCTGTAAAGCTGAGAGTTGACTGCAGGTGTTCTGTGGAGACTGAAAGCAAAATAAAAATGCCTGCCAAGTAATTGGTACCCCTGACTTTCAATCCAGCATGTCTTGTGTTGCAGAACATAAGTAAAATGAAAGGGAAGGTCTTCAGAGAGCTGCATGCAAATTTTGACTGGTTGTGGTTTTGGAAGTCAAGGAACGAGGCGATACAGAGAATGCTTTTTAAGCTGTTCTATCAAATGTCATATCTCTGTTTTAATATTTTATGTGATGTGGCTTCTTTCAGATGATCAGCTGGATTATCTGAGATCAGAGAAAAGGGAGTGGTACTACTCAGCTGCAGAAAATAGGAAGAGAGTGCTGCCATGGCAGGGTAGGGCGCAGACACACTGACTGCAGAGCACTGGCTATTTGTGGAGCTTGTTTCAATATACACATCTCACAGATAGCCAGTCAGAATTACTGAAGTGAAGGTGTTTTATTTTATAATCAATAAGTTTAAAAACAAACTTCAAAAAAGTTTATACAACACTATTTTAGAATTTTCCCCCTGGGATTTGTTAGATAAGACCATTAGATATTTGTTTTCTGGACAATTTTCTTGTTTGTGTGCTTACTAATTATAATGGAAAGACCTACTAAATTATGTATCTGTGTTAAACAGCTTGCTTTTCAAACAAAGGAAATTGGCTACAACTCTCATTTCTTCTATTTTTATCTTTCTCTTAAAGGGCAACACTTTAAGGAAAATCCTCCTGTATCGGTACTTTAAAGGGGAATATGGAAGTGGTATGAATGGGCCCCTGTCTGCCAGCTACAGCAAAACTGCACAAGTGGGAGGTAAATCAACACACATCATTTCAAGAGAGCAAAATTAGCAGCACCATTTTTTCTAATAGGCACATTGGACATGCTCCAGGCATTCAGTTGGTAAATAAATCAAACGTGTTCTGTAACCACTTAGAAGAGAGGTAGTATCAGACTCCTTCTATTTTTAAGTTGCACACACTTGTCTCAGATGGTACATTTGGAGGTACCAAAGCAGGTACCAGGAAATCCCCATCCAGAAATTCAGTGAAGCAGAAAACTTCTGAAGAGAGATGGTGTTGTTTCTGGAAATTAAAGAATTTTTTGACATTCCAATCCTTTATTGATATATGAAAAATATCTAAGGAAAAGTTTTTCACAAAAATACTGGTTAGACAACGGAACAGATTTTCCTGAGAGGTTGTAGAATGTGTCAGTTCTTGTCACAACTTTACTGGACAAGACTCTGATAAATCTGTTCTATCTTCCCGTGGGCAAGAAGTTTCAGTAGATGATCTCTTTATGTCCATTATAAGCCAGTTTTTTGATCATTCTGCTGTAGAAGCCACAGGAAGTTACTGCCGAGTGGTTTCTAGGAAAACCCATAATAATGGATGTCATAGGAAATGAGGCTGGAGCTAGGTATAGAGCCAGGTCAGAACTGCATTTTGCATTTTCAGTGCACACTGAAAGCATGCCCAGATTTGTCAACTTTTGCAGATGTTACCCAGCTGTTCCTTCTTTACTATTTCAATATAGACTCTGAAAATCTTTGCAGTCTTAACATTCTGTACACCAAATTTTGCTCTCTAACAAATAAGAGACTGAAGTTTTACTATTTTTTTTAGTTCTCTCTAAAAAGTGTGTGTGTGCATGGCATCATCACCAAGTCTGAAGCATTTTAATCAGTTTAATCAAAGTAGTACTGGCTGATTAAAGCAGTACTGTATTTTTACTAATGAAGTAGGCACAGTTACATCTTTAGAGAAGTAAGTATAGAAGGGAAGATGATCATCTTTGATAATAAAAGGTGGTTGATTTAATGAGCTAATACAATTTAGCAAAATTTCTTCAACCCACACCTTTAATTTGGATTAACTTGAGTCTGTGTTCTTAAAAAACGTGTCATGATGATGGTAATGATGATGATGATCTAGGAGTTGGCAAAAGCATTTGGCTGGAAGGTCAGACCCATAACCAGGGTGGATTTACCAGGACACAATTTTAGTGCAGATTAGGCCTGAGATTGAAAAGCAGATTTAAAAAGGATCTCAGAGCACTGACCCTACTCACAGTTTAGTGTATACAGCAATGGAATTAAAAAAGGGTTCAGTGAACAAATCAATGTCCTTTCCATCTTATTTATTGTCTGAATATCCTGACAGAACAATGGCTTGGGGATTTGTTTTATTTCTTATTCTTAGAGCCCAACATTGCAGTTTCATACAAAAATCTTGTTTTTATCAAAGGGAGCTTTGCCTGACAGAATTTCAAAATTAAATTTATTATGTTGCTATTGTGTGCTTTATCACTACTAATAGGTTCATTTTCATATTTGTGTGTGAAGCAAACATGAATGGTAGCTGTGTATTTGTCTAATTTGCAGGTGGATTTTCGGGACAAGATGCAGATAAGTCTGGGGTGACTATGTTTGATATCCAGTGCCTCCTGGACAAAGAGGGTGCCTCAGAACTGGTTATAGATGTGATAGTGAACACCAGAAATGACAGGATTTTCTCCGAGGGCATTCTACTGGGTATTGCACTGCTTGAAGGTGGAAATACGCAAACACAGGTACTTGTTTAATCTGCTTATTCACATATTGATTCTCAGATGTATGTGGTCTGGAGACAAATAAAGAGGACCTTTTTGCTGTGAGTTCTCTGAGAAGTTTGTCACTAGAATATGTACCCGCTGTAATACAAATGTAAATATGCCCTATTACTATGCAGTAGCTCTTTGGGAGAAGGAAATGTTTTTCAGCTCTCCCTCTCTGCGTAGCACTGTGCTGCTTTTAATCTGGTCATTGCCATGTGAGCATTATCCCCAGTTATTTTATGTCAGTCTTTGTAAAACTAAAAATTATAATATTTCTAAGTTTATAAAAGCACATTATTTTCTGGGAACCTTCAGAGACATTTATCAAAATCTCCAAAGAGAAAAAAACCTGGTCATTTGAGAAGACCAGAATCCCAGTTGACAGAAAACATTCGCTTTAAACTATGGTTTCTAGGTGTTTTTCTAGATATTTGCTTTAAACTATGGTTTCTAAGTGTGCTCGCCCAGATTTAGCCAAATCAGATGTTTGAGGAAAGAGAGAGAATTGATATGAGGAGGGAAGGCTGAGAGAATTGGGATTGTTTGCAAACTGTTACAAATGGTCCTCAGCCTGCTTGACAGTTATACTAATGGACTGGAATTAATAACCTAAAATAATATTTAATAATAAATTCTGTCTGTAGCACAAAAAATTAATATAATCCAAGCTATAATATTACATATTTGATGTTCCATGCCTTCTCTTGTTGTTACATAATAAGTCACTTTTCACTGTTATTTGTAGATGGAATATAATGACTAGTAAGTCTGGAGAAATGGAGAGTGTCACAAAGTAATTTAACTTCAAGTACAATATTGTGACATTTAAAAGACTGCAAATAGCAGAGTTCACCATTTTACCCAAATTTTAAAATATTATCATCAGTCTTTGTTACCAGCCTTGTATATCACTTTGTGACAGAACTGGTCAGGCAGTGGCCAACATTTGTTCTGTGTAAGTAAAGTAATTATTCATCATTTGTTTCACACAAAAAAAAAATAGTGTGTTTTTGTATTTCTTCTTCCTTAGAAGATTGATATCTAAAGATTTTTTTTTGCAGTATTCGACTTACCAGCAACTAAAGGAGCAGAAAAAGTCAGAAAGGTTCTTTAAAGTGCTGTATGATCGCATGAAAGCTGCTCAGCAGGAGATCCGATCCACAGTGACAGTGAACACTATTGATTTGGGGAGCAAAAAGAAGGAGGATGACAGTGACCTCACCATATCTGTTCCCAAAAAGAGAGGTAAGGAGGCACCTCTGGGAAAGAGGGGAGCGGGGCTTTATATTGACACTGCATATGCTGCACCACTGATGCTCTGCTGAGTTGATCAATGAGCTTTAATATTAATCATTGCCAATTTGCATATTTTGCCTGTTTTTCTCTGAATTACAGTCCATCTCAGGTTGGCCACAAGGAATTAGCTTTAATGAAATCAGTGAAGCTCTGCTAGTTTGCATCAATAAAAGATATTGAGCCGTATTTTTAGAGGAGCAAAAGCAGAGGCTGCTGCTATTGGGGATATTTCACAAGAGCAGGCTCAGGAACTGATTTCCCACCCTGTGGTCTTCCCATTGTTCTCATCATTTATTGTATATGGGAGAGAAATAGTAGGGCTTTTTGTGTTAATGTTCTGTTTCACTCTGGTTTGTGGTTTATTTGGAACGTGCTATCCCTGTATGAATGTTGCTTTGATATTCTTTGTGAGTTGCCTAGAGGTCTTTGAAGAGTTAGACACCAACAAAGAAAAAGTTGCATTCATTATTACTGTTTTCTTATTGTTTAATCAAATGGGGAGAAAGACTTTCAAAAATGAAGGAAAATTATCTTCTTTTCAGTTAAGGATTCAACTCTGCATCTGAAGGAGGGAATGAAAGGACAGTTAACAGAAGCATCTTCTGCAACCTCCAAGGCTTATTCTGTGTACAGAAGAGAAATGGACCCAGAAATAGACATGATGGGCTCAGGGGCAGATGCTGCAAATGCAGAAGAAAAGTCTGCAGAAGAAGCAATCATGAGCCCTGCCATTGCAATCATGCAGCCAATACTGAGATTTCTTCAGCTGCTGTGTGAGAACCACAACCGAGAGCTCCAGGTAAAGTGTTTTGAGCTGAGCTTTTATAGGGGTGTTGTTAGAGGGGCTGCACCTTCATAAGGGGAGAAAAAACACACTTGTGCATGGCCCCTGTTACAGAATAGGGCTGTCTGAAATATTGGGTCCAAGGGATAAAAGAAGCCTTTTCAAGAACCATTTGGGTTCTGTGTTGGAGTTCAGAATTGCTTGGGGGTCTCAGCACAGCCACATGGAGCTGAGCAGGGTCTAAATGTCCCTGTTAGTAAGATTCCTGTGCACAATTGGTAGATCACTTACCACAGACTTGAAGAGCACAGGAAGTTTCTGGGTACTGCCCCTTTCCCAAAGTATCACAACTGAAGGCTTTGAGATGCTCTGTGTGTCCCTGCTATCAGTTCTTTCGGTAGAAATTACTGTCCCCATAGCAACCTCTGCAAAATGTATTTTCTGCAAATATACATCAGTGCCGTGGCCAGGGGTGGTTCCTCCCCTTCCAGCTGTGGTTGGGGTGGTTTGAGCTGAGCTCCATAATGTGCCACCACACCTGCTTAGCTGTGGGGCAACAGCTTCCAACAGGAGGGCTGTGATGGGTGACTGGGAGCAGGTCTGCAGGACATGTAAAAGACATTGAAGGCCAGAGCAGATGTTTGCCAAGTTCGCTTTCCTAAGCCTTCCCTGCTCTATGATTTAATCAGATAATAGTTTAATACTTGCTGCATTAAGGCCTAATATATTTTCTATAGTAGTGCAGTGTACTTCAGTACCTGAGACACAGTGGTCATATGGTTATAAATTGTATCCTTCAACATTTTCATGAAAAAAGACTAAAAGACCTTGTTTGCCTTGACTATTTTCCTTTTTTTTGTGTTTTGTTTTGTTTTGTGTTCCTTTCCTCCACCCACCAGAATTTCTTAAGACATCAAAACAATAAAACAAATTACAACCTCGTTTGTGAGACCCTTCAGTTTTTGGATTGCATCTGTGGGAGCACCACAGGTGGGCTGGGCTTGCTGGGGCTTTACATCAATGAGAGGAACGTGGCTCTTGTCAACCAGACGCTGGAAAGCTTGACAGAATACTGCCAGGGCCCGTGCCATGAAAACCAGGTAGGCTCAAGAACTTCTGGATGCAGAAGGCTGTACCTGAATGTTGCTGTCTGGGTGCTTATCACAAACCTTTCAGTACTCCTGATAACATAAATTCACTTGGAGCTCCTATGACTAGGCTTAACATGCTTCAAGTTTCCTGAGGCCTGAGTGACCCTTTTAAGTCAGAGCTCAAAACAGACTCTTCCTTTAGGTACCTCTTCTTCCTCTCAGGGTTTGCAGACCTTTTGGAGGGAGTTTCAAGTTTTATGTTGCTGTGTCCATGGCTTAACCCTCACTTTGTGAGAGTGGATTTGGAGTCACAGTTTTGGGAGTGCATTGCAAACACACACTGTTTGTGTTTCAATGTGTTTCATTTTCACACGTTGCCTTTGGTGGTGTTTATACATCTTGCTAACACTTACTTTCCTTATTTCACATAACTGCCACAAAGTTTAACTTATCCTCCTGCCATACCACCTAGCAGCGTCTTTAATTATGGTATCAGTAATAAAATGGATGACACTAAAGACCATGCTTCTGATCTTCTGTGTCGTCCTCACTGCAGCCTTTGGAAGTCACACAGCTGTGACTTCTGGTAAAAGTCTCTTTAGTGCCATGCTGAAGAAGTGTAGAAAGGCAAAGGATATGGTTACATGCTGCCATATTTGATCTGAAGAGAATTAAAGTTGCAATAAAGTTGTCATAGTGGATGAAACTGCAGAATTTTTGCTATGGATTAGCAGTGGGAAAATTGTGGTGAGCAAATGACAGAAGCAATCTGTTCTCTATGCTAGAAATAGCTGAAGAAATACATGCAATATTAATGCTTCTTCATTAATGTGCTCCAATAAAGTGCTATTACTGCCATTGCTGGTAATCAGTTGCCTTTACTTAATATTTTAAAAACAAACAGAAGTCCTTTAGTGGACTAAATTTTGAACAGTGATATTTAAACCACTTATGGATGGGAAAAACAACTGTAAGAAAGTATAGCTACAGGACTGGAGATAAAAAAAATGTTACAAGTTAACATGTTCTCCAACAAAATTATGTGAGAAGCACTGGAGGAACACTGATATGGAAGGGAATGATGAATTAAACTTTATTACTTTGACCTATCTGCTGGGAGGTCACTCAGGATTTGAGTTGCACTTGTTTACACCAACTGCAAGTCTAATTCAATATATTTCAGGGGCAAATGCCCCACACTCTCTCATTTTCATTTTTCTCCCTCTCTCTGTCTTCCTGGAAAACTTTTCCTTTCCTATTGTCCCATAAACCTGCCAGAGGAAAAAGTGCCATAGGCTCTTGTATAACTGGCTGTTATGCACCAGGCCTAGAAGGTCCAGAACTCCAGCTGCAGAGGCATTTGGGAAGTACCACTGCTCACAAATACAGTTTTAAATTCCATATCCAGAAATACCCTTCTTTGCAGGACATGTCCAGATTCATGGAAAAAACTTTGATTTTCATGAACATTTTGTACTGTAACAGCAATATTAGTGCTGGCTGCTGAGGGCAAATGAAGACTCTGAGCGTGCAAATTTCGTTGTGCTTGCAGTCAAGCTTCCCTTTTATGTTGGAGGCTGGCATGTGCTCAGCTGAATCTGGCAGTGCTCCTGAGGGCTGCTGTCTGCAAGTTGTGCCACTTGGTGCCAAGCCCTGCGGGATTCTCTGGGAGCAGATTTTAGCTTGCACCACCTTTTTTCCAGTTGGGTATTTCACTACTGGCGGTGTTTGGGTTAGTTGTGTAGACACAAGTCTCCCCCAGCACTTCTTGTGGTGTGTTTTCAGGCTGTTCTGCTTTGACTGAAGGTTTCACTGCTCTTGCAAGGTGTTTTAAGTTCTGGGTCCTTCTTTTGGAAATTTGCTGATGTGCATATTCTCTTCCTCCCTCTGGCTGTATCATCTCTCTCTTTTTCCCACTCCTCCCCTCCCTTCTGCTCCTGCCCCATTCCCTTCTCTTCTCTTGTTTTGCAGACATGCATAGCCACCCATGAGTCTAATGGGATTGATATTATAATTGCTCTCATTTTGAACGACATAAACCCTCTTGGCAAATACTGCATGGACTTGGTGCTTCAGCTCAAGGTACAGTATATGGAAATTTGTTTATTTGAATTTGGGCAGCAACAGAAGACTTACCTATGGGAGAGCTCTAGGCAGCTTGACATTTACTTAATCTTACCATAGCGCAGTATCCTCAGAAGCCTTTGAAAAAAAAAATCTTGCAAATGAGTTCATCTCAGCTTCTGAATCCTTACCAAGCCCTCTGCCACAGGCCTTTTGACCCACTGCTATGTTTGGGACTGTGTCTCAACTTTAAAAAAAAAAAACCTATCAATCAGGCATGACACAGCTAGCATGAGAAGTCTGTATTGTGGATGTGAAATCTCTCAAGATTGATAAACAGCCACACTGTACAGCATGCAGCAAGTCAGCCATGCTCTCTAAATACTGAACTCTTAAAAATTATTTGAGAAGTAAATGCTGTGAAAAAGAGCAATACATCAGGTGACCTGCAATGTCAAATAAAGTTGAAAACAAAGTTCAAGTAACTTGTACCTTATTTCCCTTCTCAGTGTCCTCTGAGGGGAAACACAAAGTGTGGGGTGTGACGGCAAAGCCTAGAGAGGGAGGGCTTATAATGTAATTTTGTTCTGTATTCTGGGGAGGGTTGGGCAGGCTGGTAGATAAGTTTCTCCTGTCTGTGTGCCAGTGCATGCAGAGGGGACCTCTGCAGCTGCACTGTCTTCCAAGCAGGGTAGAATCTGTCCAGGAGGAGCCCTGGGTTATTGCCTTTTCTTGCATCCCAAATTAAGTATTTCCATTGCAGATGGTCTGTTTCCTCCCCAAACCAGCAAATACTTTGTGGTAGCTGCATTGCATCATATTGGCAATGTTGTACATGTCTAATAAAATAATTAATATAGCTATATATCATGTACAATGAAACATTGAATCAACAGTGCCTTACATATGATTTTAATAACTGTAATTACTTTTTTGAATGGCAATGTAATTCAGGCCCCCTCTAGCAAAACACTTAGGCAGACATTTAACTTTAAACATGCAGACAGTTCTTTTGAAGTCCAAACTTCAGTCTCTGTCCAGATGTATCTGCATTCACTCCAGTGCCATTTTGATTTGCCATTGCCATGAGGCTAGCATGTTCTTGTAGAACAGCTTTTCTGTGCAGTGACCAAACACAGAGCTTAGAGACACCTCTGCGAGGACCAGTGTGATCCTGATCACAGGAGGCTGGCTGTGCTCAGACTCATTCAATTAGCAAAAACTGTGGTGAATATAGCAGAGGTTCAGACTGTGGAAATGATTCAGCTTTGCAGAATCACAGAGTCATTTGCTTTAGTAGGGATGTCTTGAGGTCATCTTGTCCAAGCCCTCTGCTCAAGCAGGATCAGCTAGAGGTTTCTCAGGATCATGTGCAGCTGAATATCTTCACAGCTGGAGATCCACAACCATTTTGGGCAGCCTATCTCACTGTCTGATCCCTCTCACAGTATGAAAGTGTTTTCTGGGGTTTAGGTAGAATTTCATGGATGTTTTATTTTGTCTCTTGCTCTCTCACTGGTCACTGCTGAGAGGGGTCTGGCAGCCTCTTCTGCATTTCCTCCCACCAGGTATTTATACACATTGATAAGATCCATCTAAGCCATCTGTACTCCACACTGAACAGTCACAACTTTCAGTGGCTTCTTATATGAAAAATGCTCCATTCCCTTCATGGTTTTTATGGCTTTTTGCTAGACCCATTCCATTATGTCCATATCACTCTTGTACTGGATCTGGACACGTTGCAAGATGTGATCTCAAGAATTGGATCCAAATTAAGAAGCTGCTGTTTCTGATTTTGAGTGGCAACACATTGAAGTAATAAAGCAATGAGTTTACCAAGTAATGTTTAACTGTCAGTGTTCATAGGCAACTTTGAAGTTGCAAATACATAAATTTTGCACTGAAAATACAGCATTCAAAGTATGCAGGCCTATACATTCACACTTACAAACAAGCTCAGACACTGTTTTCAGGGAGCATTACATGTTGAACTTACACTCTCCAACCACAGCAAACGCAGTGCAGAGTTCTATTTTCCCATGCCATCTTAGTTTAGCTTGTTTTGCACTTAGTTTTTGATGCGGCATTTAATTACATCTTCATGGATTATATTTTCCAGTGGACTCCTGAATCATTTAGTGAGCAGAACAGACAGTATTTACTGAGTGCAGAGATGGCCAGTGTTCAAATCTGCTTATTTTTATTTCAAGTGTGACCCCCTGGCCTTCCTTACTGACCAGTGTGTAAGCCCTGGCACACAGAAGAGCTCAATGTTTGCCACATCTGTGACAGGATGAGGAGACATTGTCAGTCTAAGAGTACAGAGAGTCTAAGACAAGTGTCTTCTTTTTTCCCCTCATAGCTGTATCTAGTTGTTTCACTCATTAATTTGTTTTTCCAAAATTTTTTATCAGGAGATGAGATGGGAGCCCAGGTAAAGGTGAAATGAAGAGTAGAAGTGCTTTAAGCTGCGCTGTTTTTTAGCACCTGGAAACGGATTTTTCACTGTACTTATGTGTTATGCACTTTGTGCTGTATTTTCCAAGTGATGGATGTCTTTTCCTCATTGATGTTTGGGATTAGAAATCAGATCCTAGGCTCTCCAGATATGTAGAAAGTGAGGAATAAGTAGCCAAATAACGATCACAAATGCCTGCTGTAATTCTATGCCATGGCAAGGCACTTCTGCTGAGTCAGTAGCAAGAAGCTGGCTGTTGATGACAAAGTCCTACCTATTCTCTACCTTTCCCAGCCTTCTGGAAGCTGCAGCAGGCTTCTGTCCATCCCCAGTCTTGTCTGCACTGGCAAAGAGCTTCAAAGTCCTCCTCAGCCATGAGTGAGTGGACTGATGCCTTCCTCCTGTTTCCTCCCTTTCCTTACCAAGCTACCTGGGAACCTGGCATGGTCCCTTCCCTCCTCCTCAGTTTGAGATCCTACCAATGCTACCACTACTGACTTGGCCACCACTGTAAGGGAAATCTGCAGCAGAAAAGGAAGCATCCTGCTTTTCAGAGCAGCATCCTGTCAGGAATCCTCAGCAAAATGCTGTCCTCTCCCTCCCCCTGTTCTTGTTCACTGTGCACATTCAACTTCTGCAGTGCTGGTTACAAGGTAAAGAGTCTGGCTAGACCTTTCCCATTGATGCTCCTGACTTGATTCAGAAGCAAAAGGAAAGGGACATGTCAAAACTCATATGGAGTGCTGTTCTCCCTGAGCCAGTCCCAGTTAGGTCTTTTCTTCCCATCTCTTTTTCTTTGTCCTTATCCCATTCCTGTGTTGGCAAGCCCAGGCTCCTCTCTCCAGGCTTCTGTCTCATTCCCAGTCTCTTGTCCCAGAAGTTTCTAATTCCCCAGTTACATATGGGGAATGGGAACTCTTCTAATCTACTCTCCTTCCATTTACTTTCAGTCCTCCAGTCAGAGGTGTTTAATCCTCAGCCTAACACAGCCCCGAGCAAGCTGCCTTGAGCAGGGGCTGGACTGCTGGAATCTTAGTCCAGTGGACAGCCTTTAGTCTATGGTTTTATGATCCACCCTGCACAGTTTTGTGATTCTGTGCTCACCAAGAATAACCCCTGTGAGCTTTTAGCTGTGAAATGAGTGTGTTTGTGCTCTATAGGACTCAAATTGTAATTTACAAAATGCTTCTCAGTTGGACAGGTTTGACTGGGAGACTACAACTTGTGTGATTGTTCTATTGGCCTCTAGTGCTCCATATTTTTAGGCCTATTATCAAAACTTGGGGATACAAAGGCTGCTTAAAACACAAGATGCTTGAACATGTAGGGAATAACATCTTTCTTTTTGCCCTGGTCCCAAAAGCAGCTGAACCTTTTTCCTCAATTGGCACGGAACTGCCCATGCCAATTGTCTGAGGCACACCCTTACTGGAGAAATTTCAGCTGGAATTGTTGATAATGACAATAAGCAGCTGAGAATGAGGCTGTAGGGTGGGTTGGCATTTTTCCTGGCCCCTACCTCTTCCCTGGGGACTGTCTCCTGCTTCCAAGTGTTCCAACAGCTCAGTCTGTAACAGGGAATGATGGGGATGCTGTGACAGGTCAGCCAAGGCAACTCTGCTCTGCCAGAAAGCAGCCAAAGCTCCAGAACCATTCTTCCTCTCCACTTCACCACAGCTGATTTAACTGGGAGACAGGCAGGTCTCTGAGGCACCACTGGGCTCCTGCAGCTAAAGCTCATGCTATGTAATCCTGAGTCTTGGGGAAAAGCAGCCAGCTGACAAAGCAAAGGTTGTCTTTATATATTCCCCCGGGAATATTTAGTAGTGAAACAAAATCTCAGGAGTGCAGGAAAACAGGTTATTTTGCAGCCTTTAAAATAATAACCAGCTGGACTTCATAAAAACCAAAGGGGAAGGAAACCTGCCTGAATGATAAAACCTTCTGTGTAATATGTTTTGTAATTACCTCTGTTGAGTCTTGTTTTAGCATAAAGCCAAGGCAAAAATTGCTAAGTGGGAAATAAGGAAAGGAAATGGAATTTAATTTTGTATGCACAGTCTGCAGCAACGCTCTGTATTTAAGTAAAATATTTTTCAGTGTTTAAAATTTTCCTTCCAATATAGTGTGCAGAGTTAATGTTACAGTATGCTGACACTAAAAAAAACCTATTAAATATGTCAGTAAAATAAAAGATGCAAGTGGTTGAAAATCTTATCCACTAAAAAGTGGTCCTCATAATCTCAATTAAAACAAATGCAAGGGTCATTAATCCATGAAAGAGATTTAAATTTTGCATTAATTTGGTTTTGTATCTACAGAACAATGCCTCCAAGCTTTTGCTGGCTATTATGGAAAGCAGGCAAGACAGTGAGAATGCGGAAAGAATCCTTTTCAACATGAGACCAAGAGAACTGGTGAGAAAACTTGTGAATATTCATAAATCTTTTGGCTGGAAAAAAAAATCTGTCATTAAAACATTTTTAAAATGATCTGTATCTAAGCTGAGAAGTGTTGGCAGCGTATGGTGGCACAATGTATCAGGATAGTACTAATTCACAAAATTACTTTAAAAGGATCAAGCATGCATGATTTCAGTCTTTACGACTTCATTATTTTTATCCGTTCCAAGCACTTTTCTTTAATTGTTTCCTAACTAAATTATCATATTCTGGTAGACTGTCTTCAAGTGCAGTTTGTTAGGGGCTGGCAAATTAAGCTTGTACAGTTTGTGAAGCAGTGCTAACAGAAATGTGTGTGGACATACATTTAATATACATGTATGTTATTTATTTATGTCTCCTGAACAAAGAGAGATCCAAGCAGTTGTTGCTGTGTTTTGGAACAACACTGATGTTTATGGAGGTCTCCAGGAACTTTAAATGGGTTGGAAATCTGGGGGAGTAATTTCCAGTACCACTTGACTGTGTAACAACAGAGACTGAGAGATCTGGGAATTCTTGAGGGATTCTGGGGAAGAATCTGGGGACATTGTTCCTGCCCTTAGGCAGAGCCCAGTGCCTGCTGGTTTCAGGGAATCACCACTGAGGTGGCATCTCAAGCAGGATGAGGCCATCCCTAGGGTACAACTGCAGGATCAGGCCTTGTGTGGGGAACCCTATGGTGGTCCTCTAAGAGGCTTTTGAATATTTGGAATTTCCCCAGCAGATCCCTGCTCAGATCTTCCTTCCCTTTTTGCTTTAGGTGTGGTTTTTCCTGTGAAATTGTGTTGCTGCCTGCTCTGGCCAGAAGATCATGGCTGCACTCCTAAGTGCTGCACAACAGTCCCTGCCATATCTAGACAAGCATTTGTGAAAATACCTGCTCACAAAAACTCATCATTCCTGTTCCTTTCTCATAGATGCTAATGAAAAATGTAGTGATTTGGAGCTTCATAAATCCTTCAAGCTTTGTCTTTATTCAGAAAATGTTTTTCAGGGAAGTGAGTGAGTGCTGCTCACTATTCTTGCAGAACTGCAGGGCACCCATGCAGGCAGGAGATAAGTGGCTGTGTTCAAACACAGTGTGGTTTTTCCCCAAGAACCACATTTATTTCATCTCTCCCTGGCTGGGTTTGTGTTGCAGGTGGATGTGATGAAGAATGCCTACAACCAAGGTCTGGAATGTGACCACGAGGAGGAGAATGGAGATGATGGCATCTCCCCAAAAGATGTTGGCCATAATATCTATATTTTGGCACATCAGGTATGTCTTCCTTGTTTTGTGACATCTTTCAAAAAAGCTTTACATGGTTAAACTCCACATTGTCACAGATGGAGTCAGGCACCTCAGGGGTAAGAGAGAAGTAGCAGTGTGTTTATTGATGAAAACCAAAGTTTGGTAGCAGATGTGGCAGTGGGTTAACAAGGTTCAATGGCAAGGCACACTTGCTTGTTTGCTGCATGCAGGACAGGCTCAACCCACACTGTCAGGGAGACCATCCTGTTGAGTCATGATGTTAAGGAAGGATCCCCTTTCATTCTAAACTCCTTCTCAGATGGGAGTTTAGGTGCAGCTGGATCCAGTCTTAATCCCAGCTTTTCCCATACGTTTGGCTGAAGGTTTATCTGCACATGATCCATCCATTAGATCATATAGCTGTCAAGAATTCAGAGTTTAGCATGCTCTTAACAACTTACCAAGAGTCTCTTGTGGTAAGGAATCCCTCAGTCTTGAGAAGCAACCTTGAGAGCCATTCCCTGCCCAAGGGGACATCCTGAATATGTTGGTCCTCCTACTGAGGAGAAATTTCACACAAATTGTTATTTATGTGAAATACCAATGTAGAGCAAAATAGTGATTGTCTGCTTAGCTTGGTCTTCTTTTAACATTAACCGATCATTTATATCAATCAAATCATAAACTGTGCTACCATTACTGGTGTATTTTAAATAGTGCCTTCAGCTGTGATACCAACTGAACTTGATTTCAGAAGATTCCTATTATTTTAGAAATATTACTTTGCCAATAAGAATAATTGGGCCTTTTCACTGCTTTCTCCTTTCAAATTATGTTGTAGTGCCCTCAGGCTTTTTCTGATCACTTTTACTTCTCTACTGGTAAAGGTAGAAAGTACACTGGAGGTTGCTATTTAATGGGCTGTTTATTCTTCAGAGTAGCTGGTGTCAAAAATAGTTTATCTTTCAATTATGTTCAGAGTATTGAAAAGTTTTTTATAATTGAAAGAATAAGGACCACAAACTTCTTGGTTATATCATAAATTACAGCATTTGGTATTTCATATGAGGGCAAATTTTTAAAAAAATGTTTTTCCCTAAGAAGAAATAAACAGATGGGGATAGGGAGTGTTCCTCATTCCTTATGTTTAATAAGTGTTGTTAGGAATTGAATACTTGGTGGAAAAAAAAAGGAAAAGAAAACAATCTATAGTTACAGTAGTGTTATGCAATATTTTTTTCATGCAAAGAATGCAGAAAAACAGTTCCTGAGTTATACTGGTGCACTCACAGAACATTTAAATAAGTAGGTATTGTTATTATGTTGGTAGTGGTGTGGTTGACCATTTGCTACTCTTGTGCTGTGTGTGGGGCTGTACGTAAGATACCCATCAGAGATGACAGTATTTTTAGAAAGCATCTGCAGCTCCTTACCTTGTCTGAATTTAGTCCTTGTCTGAATGCTTATAATGAAAATTTAAATGCCTGCCAAACTGAAATGTTTGTATTTTCTGTCTTTTGCCTACAGTTTGTGTTAAATTACTTAACAGGGTCTGTGACATGGAAAATATGCTTTGGGGGAGTGGAATATAGACCTAAAGCTATACATGAAGTGACTGCTGTGGTCATTTTACACAAGAGGTCACTGCCAGGGGTACACCAGCTGGCTGAGGTGTAGGTTAAGCTCTGTCCCTAGGTTCATATCTGCAGTGCTGGAGAGGTCCATGGTGCCACTCCACAGCTATTCCTGATCCATAGCTGGTGTTTTGGTTGCATAAGGGTGGATATTTTTACAGCAACTTACTGAGCTCCTTCCTGTTCTGTAAAATTAAATGTCATGATTGGCTGTGTATGCTGTAAAAATATCCATCTTTTTTACAAAAAAAAAAAAAAAAAAAAAAAAAAAAAAAAAAAAAAAAAAAAAGACTGTTTTCTTTTTCTTGCATTTCTGTAACATAATACGTGTGTTTACAATAGATTTGCACCCATGTCAAGCCCCATATCAAAACAAAGCAGTGCAAGGACAGGCAATTTGGGGCCTTTCTGTGTCCTCTGCTAATGAAACGCTACAATTCTTGGCACAGAGCTCCTAATCTTTGACCCCAAACTCTTTCCATGTGTGCCCTTTTTGCTTGCCCTGGGATGGGCAGGATACAAGCATGGACCCTCCTCAGTAAGGCCATTGTTGCTGGGTTCCTTTGCTGGCTCCAGTCTCCAAACACCCTCTGCTTTGCTGTCAGAGTGGCTTTTTGGTGCCTGGGCCTTCTGCTTGGCTTAGCTGACCTGATTTACATAATATTTCTTTGCTGTGGCACTTCATCTGACTTGCCTTTTTCCTACAACCACTGTGGCTCTTCAGTCACTTTCCTTACACTTCCTGGTGACCACTTGCTCCAGTTACAGCTTTTCGGTCCCTCTGTAATAGCAGAATCAAGACTCAGAGTTCCCCTTTTTGCTGTTTGCAGCCCTCAAACACAGACAGTTTATTTTGGGGAGCTCTGACTTTCAGTTTTTGTCGTTGCACTCTTCAGGGCAAAGCTGGGTTCTGCATTTTGCCACCACTACATCCTTCCTTGCCCCTCCTGTGGTTGATTTTACCAGAAGCAAGAGGCATTCTTGTAAATGTTTGACCCACAGAGCATAGAAAGTTGTACATGTGTCACAAGCAAGGCTGAGATTTCTGTTAGTAAATCTTCCTTACAGCCTCCCAGCCCCTGCCCTAAATGTGCCCCTGCACATGTTGCACACACAGAGGTGTGTGGGTACAGCAGCTGTGTCATGCCAGTGATCACACATCCTCCACATGGTTCTTTGTCCTCTCTTTTCCCTTATTTCTTCATCTTCCTCTGGTGCACCACATGCCGTGGCTCTGCTGCTTCCCCTGCACTGCCCCCAGGCTGTCTGGGCTCTGCTGCTCCTCTCTTTTCCTGTTCCTCCTTGAGCAGAGGGGAAAAGGGAGGGCCACTGGGAGAAAGAAGAACTGAGCTGTCCATGAGGAGCTGCCCTGAGCTGCAGCCCTACTCTGCAGCCTGGTTTTGGGGCTCCTTCCATACCTAGCTCCTCTACAGCTGCTTGTGGAGCAGTGACACAAGCTGGTGCTTTAGGTCACATCCTGGAAAAGTAAGCCTGCTATTGGTAGGTAGAAAGGGCTCACAATTCTCTTGAAAAGCCATGGAGGAGATTCTGTTTTCTTTCTCTGGTTCAAATGTCATGCTCAGAGCCAAGCCTTGACCTTGCTATTTCCTTGCAGTAGTCTCAGGTGAGAGCCAGAGGTGTGTTATGGACAGGGCCATCACCTCTTGTACCACTTCTCTTCCAGCCTCAGTCGATAGGTATGGTATTTCTGCTGCTGTTCTCTTAAGAGATTGTGTTAGAGCTGGTCACACTTTGTTTTGTAAAGTTAGTAAGGCTGTCCTCGAAGAGACTTCATCTTGATGTGATGTCCCTGTAGGAAATCACCAAAGCTTTTGACACAGAAGCACAAAAAAAAAGTTTCATTCTTGTCCTTATCTGCAGGAGCATTAGCGTAGGCGAATCATATTTTTAAATGGTTACATGAAGAAAAAAATTAGAGAAAGCTAAAGAAATTCTCTGGCTTTTTAGATTACTGCTTGAGCTGGCTGCCTGTTAGTCATAACAAAGTACTTCAGAAGTTTGTAAACTAAAACACAGTACTTCAATGGCAGTGTTTCCATGAGGTTCATGATCCCTTTGATATACTGTGAAGCAAGATAAGACGGTGATTATAACTAGAGGCTCCTGTAGTCTGTATGCACATTTACATATATATATATATATATATATATATATATATACACACACACATATATACATACATATGTGTGTGTATATATAGATACATACATATATATGTGTATATATATACATACATACATATTTATGAATATATATATATCTGTGTGTGTGTGTGTGTGTGTGTGTGTGTGTGCACTTCTGTTAAAAGAAAATACTTGGAGTGTTTGTGTTTTTCAGTTCATGCAAACTGTCTAAATCAGGCATGGAGCCCAAGCTAATCCACGGTACCTTTCAGCAGAGGCTTTATTCATGAGGGTCACAAGAATGTGAAATAAGTTGACATAGCTTTTTGTTAGCTTGCAGCATGGCAAGAGTGCACTTTCATCTGCCTGCAGAGCTGTGGAGAGGTGTCCTTGATCTGGGAGGATGTGAGTGGGGAGGGAGTAAGGGAGAAAACTGTAACAAAACTTTCAGATTTCCAATGCCTTATAAACTCCTCTGGTTCCCAAGGTTGTGGCAGGAGTAGAGGGCTACTGACACAGCCTGTCACCCCTTTCCTGATGCACGTTCTGTGCTCTCAGGCTAGCAGAATTTTCTCATTTTTAAGTTTCTGCTTAAATACCCTGTTGGAGAGGGAGCACAAGTCTTGGAACTCCATGATACCTCTGTCACTTCCAGGTAAATAGAAGATTATTTGTTTGGTTGTTTGTTTGGAGTTTTTTTCAATGAGATTAAGCTAAAATAATATTTAAATCACGACCTAGTAAACTACTTATATTTATTCAATTATCTGGTGCCACCAAGACTTAATGAAAAATATTTCCTCATCCCATAAGGTTAGAAGAGTTATCACTGTCTGATATCAGTGCAGTGAAGACAAATTTGAACCAGGTTATCTTCTAATAGACTAACACAGTTGGAAGTGTCCTTCCATTTATAAGTTCTTAAAACAAACGAAGGAAAAATCTGCTGTGAACTGTAAGGTTCTCACTGCAGCTGCTGCTAAGGACACACATCTTCCTCTCTGGTGCTAGTTTTAAATGAGCTGAGCAAAATAAATCCCTCAGCCTTATATATTTGTTAGTATATTATAACAGATTCAAGATATTTTTTTTATCAAATTTGGCAAGCATTATCAAACTAATGTCTTACTGCCGTTTTTACTTCACTGCTTAATAGTGTAGACAAATGAAGGGTATTTGCTAACTGGGCAATTAAAATGGCAATAATTGATGGCATGGGTTTATAGTTTGGGAGTAGGCATACACTACCAGCTATCTTTTAAAAGCTACTATTTTTGACATTTGAAATAGGAGAGGTTTGATAATGAGACTTAGATATGGTACATTCATTAAGGATAAAATAAAGTCAGTTAAAAAAATTAGTTTTCGAAATAGGAAAAATTCTAAGAAGCACAAAGCTTTTTGTTTCTGTGGCTTTCTCTGTAGTCTGTCTTGCAGCTTTCATCAGACTTGAGTACACCCAGGACTGGGACCACCTTTACTTTTCCACATCAGTACTGTGCCTACAGCTGCATAGTTCTAGGACTCACATGCTCCAGCCGAACAAAGAAAAGACAATAATAATTGTTTCAGAAATTTTTAAATAATTAATCTTACTTTTTACAAGATTTTGGAGTAGTTAAAAGCTCTCATTAATTTTATTTGCCCCTTTTTAAGTAGGTGGTGCTAGCTGGTGTTACAGATAAAGGCACCAAGGCAGAAGCAGGCACAGACAGCAAGTCAGAGCTGTCATGGGAAGGAAGTCTGGTTGTTTGATCCCCAGTGCTTTGCTCTGACTGCCACGTTGGCCTCCCTCCTATGCTCACTCTATCCCAGCCACATTGCTAACGTGGAAAGTTGGCATTTATTGGGTAGTGCATAATCACTGAGCACACTAGTACTTCAGAAGTCTTTTAGAGACATGCTAACGTGTGTTTTTCAAATAAACTTTCCCATGCTGCTACTGTTATGGTTTGCTGAGGCAAGAAGAGCTTTCATAAGGTAACGGGTGCAAATGTGTTCATGTGTGTGAGGGAGGTATTGTAGGGCTTAAGGATTTTTTTGTGAGTGATTATTTTTGGTGTTGTACTTTGGAGCAGTTCCTGGATTTCCTCCCCTTTGCTGTATTTTAACTTTTAGACAGATTCACTTAGACCTTCATCCTTCTTTTTCCCTTGAGTATGTGTGTGCATGTATAAAATAAAAGACAATTATTAAAACTTACACTAAAAGGTAGATGTGGATTCTTGTACTCATCCATTTGTCTTGACCTGAATATAATTAAAGCCAGATGAAGGGATTCCATGCCAAGACCTTGCTTCTGATGGGTGCAGATCTTCCATGGTTTAATGTGTGAGGAAATAAGAAGTTACACTGTAAATGTGGGCCTCCAAATGTGGAATAGGATCACTGCATGTGACTCCTCCAAAGCTTTCTGAAACAAACACTGACCTGCATGATGTGTGATGGTGGTCAGGCATAAATTCAGGGTGAAATTTGACTTTTTAAAAAGAAATGTTGATGAGGAAGGCAGAAATTAAGTGCTCAGAAATGTGCATTGACAAGCACCTTGTCTAAGACACAGCAAAGAAGCACCTGAAATGCTGTAGGATAGGGAACTGGTGGGAGCATTTACAGCCCAGTAGTCTGCAGCAGGCATGAACTGGCTGAAATTGTAATATCATGGTTATACCATGGAAATAAGATGAACAGAAGACAAGTGGAAAAGTCTTGCAAGAACACCTTCACCCTTGATGGTGGTGTTGCCATTACTGGGCCATAACATTTCCCTAAAAGAAATCTCCCTGTCCCTGTGGGAGCTGTAAGTTCCCAGAGCATTTTGCTTTAAAAGATAAGCTCATCCAATTGGGAAGCAGCTTTGAGCTCAGGCAAGGATCCTCCAGATGAGCTGAGGTCTGGGAACCACACTGGTTCAGTAAATTTTTTAAGCTTGTGGAGTTCTTTCTGCTCATCCTCTGCCTCAGGTAGTTGCATGTCTGTCTTTACAAAACATTAGCTTGTGCCTAGGTTCTGATGACAGAAGATTTTCAGTTGATTCTGTTTTGTGAATGAAGTTTTTACACACCTCAAACTGGTGCACTCTCAAAAAAAAAAAAAAGTTTTCATGTATGAGACTAGGATTTTGGAAAAAAAGACCACTGTAGGTGTTGTAGATGGCTCACATTTTGTGTAGCAATGACCATTGTCAAATTTTGAGGCTGATGTGGACAAGAAGCAGTTGGCAGGTGTTGTTGGAGATTGTCCTCCCAAGTACCAGATGACAAATGGAGAAAAACATTGTAGACAATTAAATAAATAGGTCTACTTTTTGAGGCCAGAAGATGATGGACTCTATACTGTAGGATAAACCTGTCCTTCAGGATGAATAGGTGTGAGTTTGTGCAATGAGGATGCTCTCTTTCTGCAGGACAGGTAAAATTTTTCATGCTAAAGGATGTCATTTTTTGCAAGGCTATGCTGAGCTTTGCAGTTTTTTTGGCGTTTTTTTGCTTCTCCTTAACAGAGAAGCTTTTGCTGATAGCAGTGCCAAAACAAAGAGCTAATGGGAACCAGTCCCAGGAACCGTGACTGTCAGGGGACTCGTAAGCTTGGCTGCCAGACCTGAAACTTTTCATGGAACTTTTATGCTCCACATGTTGTTTTGTAGTTATCATCCTGATGAGACAGGCTATGGCATCAAAATGACACCAGCTAATTAAATGTCAGGAGAATCAGAAGATGTTGCAAGGTTTTTGCACTGAGATTGCTAAGACTGAAACAGAAGCCAGTGACGCACATCACCCTCCTTGTGGCTCATTAGGATGGGATATAACTCCACGTTCAGCCAGCTGCAGGACAGAGAGACAGCATGGAGGCTGCCACGAGGGCTTGACACTAATGAGCACCTGAAAGGTTAAATAAACCTCTCTGGCTGATGTTAGGTCTCAGGTTATAACCTTGGCAAATTGTCCTTTGATGTTTTCTTTTTCTCCCCTTCTCGTTGGAAGCATTCACCTCAGAATCCTGTCCTGGCTTTGATAGGGATCTACATGGGAACCTCTGTTTTCCATCTGGTGTTGCGTTGACTTAGGCTGCTAAGAGCTGCTAGGATTCAAGCTAGAGCTTTTTGCCATGGACTGGCCACAGAAGTTTTAGCTTATTTTAATTTTTCTGGTTCCACTTCTCTAGAATAAGATGAAGTGTCTATTCTACATATGTGTGTGATTTATTATATGTAATGTTAATGAGGGATATATCCTGTTTGACTGTGGCAACTGCGCATTTCACTAGTGCACAGGTGGCCTTAATATTTCTGCTTTGTGGGTTTCTTCTTCTATCTTTAACTTCTGTAATCCTTGTGTTTTGTGGTTTACAAGATTTTTTGTCATTGGGAAATATGTTGAATTGGTGTTGGGGCCCAAACGTTACACCAGAAGAAATATCCCTTCTTTGTCAAATGTCTGCATTGTGAAATCTTCACATTAGTCTGTGGTTTTACTCTGAAAATTGGCTGTGGGACAATGAAATACTGTTCAAGACATTCTCTGCTCTCAGGCTCTGTTTGCAGTCCTGTCCTAGCAATAACCACACTACCTTTTTATTGCTGTCTGAAGCAGCATGGGGTGGACAGAGGGACTTCAGTCCTCCTTTGGTTCTCTGTCACTCGTGAGGCAGTTCCTTCTCTTCCCACTTGTAGAATGGGTCTTCATTTAGCTGGGTCCATGGCTGGTCTACATGGGAATGCCTCCACTCAAAGTAGGCAAGCAATTCTGATTTATACTGATTTATACTGATAGAGAACTTGTCCTTTTGCCCTCAAACCATACTCTTATCCTGGAGCTGCCTGCTCGCATTTGTCATGCTTTAAGAGTGATGATACAGGGGTCATGAGGAGGTTGGCTTGACTTTAAACTTTTAGATTGAAATTGCTTGGAGAAGCATTATGTAGAATTAAGCATAATTTTCCTTGGAAACTGAGTAAACTCAATGCAGAAGCTGTTGAGAGGCAATACATGTGGGACCACAAAGTGCCGTCTTTCCAAAGCCACCCTTCAAAGCACACTGCAGATTCAGCCAGCCCTGAGTGCTGTGTGCACATTTCACTGGCTCAGAAATGTATGTAATGTAGCTATTTTGTTCAAATTGCTGCAAACTCCCCTCATCAAGGAAGTTGATTTACACAAAGTGTTGAGTTCTTGCACTGGAGACAGTGTTGGAGCTTTTCCATTAGAGGTAACCTTCAAGTGAACCAAGGTGCACCTTTTACTTCTAAGTACAGCCCAACTAAAACATTTTACCCTAAGCTGGGGTTTGGTTTGAGGGGAAGTGAGGTAACCTTGGAAATACCATGGAAGTGAAATCTGGTCTCACTTAACAGTATCAGAGCAGTTCTAATAGGCCTCTGATATCTGCATTGTGAAATCCTACACCTTAATTAAAATCAAGGGGGGGCATCTTCTCTAACAAAGACATACTTTTTTATGTTCAGTAGTCATTGAAGTAATTACAGGTTAACAAAAATAAAGAGCATTAAACAGAATGTCAAAATATGTCTGTTCCTCACAGTCGCTCCGTTTTAACTCTCATCTCCTCTGATGTCACAATTTAATTAGGTATCTCAGTCACTATAGAGTTTTTCAGACAAGATCTGAATTTGTAATCTACAAATCAGCAGAGCTCAGTTGCCATCCTCTGTATTTCATTCATTTAACACAGTGCAGAAAAGTGAAAATGAGGTTCACCCTGCACTTTCTCTGAGGCAGCTTTATGAGATACTGAATAAAAGTGTCCAGCTGTGAAATTTAGTTTAACAGCTGATTATGCTTTTCTACACCAAAAGTGAGGTGATCAGTTACTTATGGTCACCTTCAGACCTGCACACAGATAAGCATCTAATCAACCTGGGGTTAAAGAAGCCGTTTCTCTGCCTTTTTCTATGGGCAAGGATTTTCAGAGTTTGTTTCACAAAGGATGGTCTGTGGTAACCTTAAATGAACTTCATTTGAAAAATCTTTCCAGCTTCTTCTCTCTTTGGGTCTGCAGAACACTATTTAAGTTGGTTGGGTAAAACAGCATTATTTGTGAATATCTGATAAGGAGAGAGATGAATTTTTTACTCCTACCAAGAACTCTTATTTCATAGGTGCCAGGTGAAAGTGCTCTCCTGAGGACAATAGCCATAATACAGACTTGGAATGAATAACTCATCATTTTACATTCTCTTCTCGCTGGTCCTATGCTCCTAGTTTTATTTTTTAGGGATGTTTTGCTCTGCTGATTGGAGGGGGAGGCAGAGATTCAACAGCATGGTTGAAAATATTGGAAAGTCTCACCATTTTAATTGTTTGAGAGGAGTCATCTCTCAGTTCCTGTCCATTTCCACACTTGTACACTGCCCTGTTTTGTACCCTACAATGCACATGCATCAGGCCCAGCAGATAGTAGGAAATCCATGTCTGCTGTGAATTCAACAGGTTTCAGCTTCAGCTGTTTGTTTGCTGCTTCAGTCTCGTATGTTTTTGATCCTGAATGAGCAAGTTATGCTTTTCTGAATGTTGTGGAATTGTGTGTGGAGAAGGTGGGATGTGAACAGGCCTGGCTATGAGCAGGGTTTTTGGTTTGACATTAATGTAAATTGAATCACGGAGTCTGAGCCAGGATTCCAGGGTGCAGCTGAGGAGTTAAGCCCCTTCAATGTGCCTCATTGAAGACAGGGAGATGGTTTATCCCAGCCTTTGCAGGGGCTGTCTTCCAAGCCTGCCTATGGCAGAGCTGGTGATGATGTCAGGTTGGGTTGGTGAACTGCATCCAGCTGAAGGGTCACAGAGTGCCAAGGAAACCATGACACTATCCTGAAAATGGAAGAGAGAAGACAAGAGTGGGTAGATCCTGAAGAAGAGGATGAGTCCGTTCTGGAAGGATCAACCCACGAGGACCTTTCTGCTCATGATGCCAGAGGTTGAGTGCCAGTCATCTCCTGGTCTTATGGCTCACAGAAGGAAGTCTGTCCATTCTTAAGAATGTGAAGCTGTGGTTCCCCTCACCACATTGCCCCCAAAGTAAGAGTCAGCAGCAATTCCTCCTATTCCTGCCTTTTCTAGAGAAGCCACATAGTAGACAGAAGAAGATAGCTGGCAGAGAGTATCATTCTGTGGAGAAGAGAAACATTAGAAAATAAAGGGCTTGGGAGCAAAAGGATTTTAAGAGTTCCTGAAAAGGATGTGCCTTTCCCAGCTCTCTTATCTCAGGTGTATTTGTGTATTTTGGATGTATATAAGGTGTTGGTGGCTTTTAGAGGTGACCGGTTCTCTCGCTGTGTGGATTTGGGATCCATGTACCTGCTGGTTTGGGCCTTTATCAGACTGTGTCTACACAACATTGGTGCCAGTGGTTTTGTCTGCCTTTTATGGAGTAGAATGTGGCTGAGATCTTCTTCTGCTCTGAAGAAGACTGATTCCAGAAACTCTGCTCTTCTTTTCTTTCTTTTCCACTGAACTTTCTCGTTACCTCCCTATAATCAGGTCTGAAACTTCCATCATCAGATTTCCTTCTATCCTGTATTTGCAAATTTGCAATATTTGCAAAATTTTGCTTACAGTAATCATGAGAGGCAATCTCTGAGTGCAGTTGTGTCTTCCTGTTGGAATATTCTGGGTTGAATACTGCTGTCCACATCCTGTATCCACTGCTGTCTGGTATGGCCAGAGTACACCAAAATCCACGTGTATGCATTGGGTTGGTTTGACTCAGGCAGGCACAGCTGCCTGTGACAGTTTCCACGTAACCTGTGGAGATGTTTCACATCCACCCACCTCAAATTAATTTTGTTTGGTTGCAGTGCATTTTGGCTGACCTGACATTCCCCACATATGTGTGCACTTCATGTTTTTGGAACTCAGCTTTGCCTGCAAAAGAAATTAAAAAGGAGGCAAATGGAAGTAAAGTTCATTGAAATATTAACAAGTCATTTTGTCTTCTGCTGGTTTTCATCAGGGTAAAAAAGAACAGCAAAACCACAACAAAAATAGCAATGAAATTACTATGGGGGGCTGCAAACATAATAGTGATAGAGTTCACTTAGCTGTGGTGGTTTCTTTTATGTGATAATATTGAGGTGTTTTATTTCTCCCCTGTGAGGTAGATCACTATTAGCCACAATTTGTAGTGTGCCCCATGTGGAGGCTGGGGAGGAGAGTTGGTGCCTCAGAGGTTACACGAGGCCGTGGAAGACCCAGCAACAGAATCCAAAGCGTCTGGACCACCCAGGGACCTGCTCATGTACCACAAGCCATCAGGGAAAGATTAACTCTAAACCCTTTCGGTTGCTCTGCACGGTATAATTGTCTAAATGAAATCAATGAATACTTGATTTGAGAGTCTCCCATTGCTCCATCCCTGCTGTTCCTAATGTTTGTTAACAGATTGCTTTGTGGCAGAGTGCAAAGGTGCCGCTCTATAAAACTGTAATGACTTCTGGAAAGGAAGTTGCCCTGTGTATTGCAGAAAGCACCATTCAGTTTTGATTGGAACATGGGGAGCTGAGGAGTTGTTATTGCTTTTAGTACAGCTACTTGGAATAAAAATTTCTGCTCAGTTATGGTTAAGATGACATTTCCTTTTTCCCTGCTTTTTTCTCTCCTTGTTTACTGGTGGAGTTGGAATGTTCTCCTTTGCCCTGGCCAGGGAGCTGGCACGTGGTGATGTCCTGGCACACCAAGGAAGAGGAGCTCCCTTTCTTTCTCCTATGCTCCTCTGTCTGTCACCCATCCTGTTTGCTACTCCCTTGACTTTCTCTTGGCTGTTTTTTCTCAGTCCTTGGAGGTTTTCTTGTCAGTCCCCAGCCAGCTTTTTTATCCTTTCTTGCTCTCTAAGCAGCAAATGAAGTGTTTGCTGAGCTGACTGGGTTATCCCTGGTGAGGGGGTTTGGTGGTGCCAGATTTCACACTGCCTGGCTCTGGGAGCCAAGGGGACTAAAGAGGAAGAGATTGAGGCTGTAAATAAGCCCCAGTAGCACAAGCCACTTGGCACTGCAAGGTGAGACTCATCTGAGCATTATTTTGCTGTTGCTGCAAGTTACATTTTGTCACAATTTCCCCTGGTGAAAGACCACTGGCCTTTGGGCTGGCAACCCACACTGCAGGTGTGTGGTTACTGACAGGGCAGGGGTGCAGATAATTTACAGCACATCTCCCAGATGTCACACCTTGGGCATCAGATACAAACACTCTCACCTCACTTCCCCCAAGGGCTGTAGTTCATTCACTTCCAGGCCTGTGGAGTGGCCTCCCTGCCCTGACAGGCTCAAGGGGCTGGCTGGCATCCCAGAGGGTGAGTGAGGCAAGAGCAGAGAAGGCTCTGTGCAGGGTGACAGCTTACAGGCATGTCCACATGCAGCTCCCTCCCCAGAACAAGCCCCAGTCCCCAGCACACTCCTGGTGCTGCCTGACCCAGTGCCCTCTCCCTGCCAGGAGTGCCCCTGTGCCCCATCACATGCCAGCCTCACTGCTGCCTTGCAGCTGGGAGAAGAACTGAGAGAATTGGAACAAGCATAATAATTATTTCAAGAATTTTGTTTCTATTTTTTTTAGATGCTTGTAACGCTTAGTAGTCATTCTATAAATGTAAATTGTATCAAGGCACAGGAGCTATTTGTGCTCTTTGTGTCTTTATTTCTGCTTCTCAGCCTGTTATCCAGTGCTTTTTTGCACTATTCCATCAACCTTTCCTAGGAAATCGCGTGTTTGACACTTAACCGGTGAACTCTTCCTTGAAAAGCCTGATTGCTTACAGGACACTAAACCTCACTCCTTTAGATCCCTTTATACCATTCTAGTCATAAAAAGTCACCTTTACTCCCCTCCGCTGCTCCCCGCCATGTTTGGCAGTTTTCAAATGCTGGGGAGGGAAATAAATCTCTCAGAATATGGGGGTCTCCAACCTGGTGTCTCTAGCTTGTATTTATTGTACTTTTTTCTTATCTTTCTTGTCATTTTTTCTTATATTTCTTGTCCTTTTGGGGGCTCCAGCAAAGCCTGGTGTAATCAGCAGGAATTTTGACAATCATCTCAGCTGTGTACTGGGTAAGACCTCATGACTTTGATGAGAACTTGAGAGGCCCCTGCAGTTTACAAGTTACAGCCAAGGACTGGCATATCCTTATTAAAATATGGAGGGGTTCTGTGTTTAGAGAAATATTGAAAAGTGGAGAAAAACTTTCTCTTTTCAAGCAATTTTTCCACATGCACACATATATTCACACACTGGTATTTTGGCAAACCAATCTACTATACCACGTCAGTGAGTTAATGACAGGCTGGTGAAATGAGTGTTCACAGCTTTAAATCAGTCTTTTCTTTAGCAGCATTTAAATAACTTCATTTTTGTTCAAGGTAATCTTGACTATAAAACTATAGGCCTGCAGGAAACCCATATATTAATTGCAAAAGCTGGGTCTACTGTGGTTTTCCACACTGCTGATCATATATGGCATCCCAGATGAGTAGCAGATCTGATTTTATAGTCATGTTGTGTCAGGAGTTTAGACTGAGTATTACTTGTAATTCTGTCATTTATCTCTATGTTTCTTTATTAATGTCTTCAGCGTTCTTGGTCTGTCCTCAATCTTTCACATTTTGTACTGATGCTTTATTACAGTGTTTTCCAAATTTTTTAAGTAAAAATCTTTCAAGATGAACAGCAGTCCTTCCTTGGGAGCTGACTGAAAGCCAAATGATTTTTATTCATATAGCTATTGCCTTGCACATCCCCTCTTTGGAAATCACTGTTCCATTATGTGCTATTGCTTCTTGTCCCTACACGCCTTGATGAGCAGTAAAATACAGTGTTGACATTTAAAATATTGTCACTGGCATGGCTGATGTGTGAGTGACTGAGTGAGGGAGTTTTCTCCACAATGGTGATTTTTCTGGGGCTCTTTGCAAATTCAGGCTCTAGTGATGGGTTTTTGTTTTTCTTTTTTATCAGTTACACTTGCAGAGTATTTTTGAGGTGCATTTTTGAGCTTTGCTTTGCAAACATAAATGGAACTGTTCTTCTCATTGTAGTTGCTCTCAGCCATGTCCTCCGGGTGCCCCAAAAGATTTGTGCAGCATGCTGGATATAACACTTTACTGCATCACAGCAGTTAAATATGAAAAAAAAATCACTCAGAGCTTGCATGGCCTTTATCCGCCATGCACAAACTCTCACCTAGGGTGTATTATAAACTTGGATAAGCTGTCTGTATTTTAGGTTCACAGTTTGTCACTGCATTGTTATTTTCATTGCTGTGTCTTTGATCACACAAAAAGCTCTGCTCTGGTCAAGGCATCTGTTGACACAGTCCCCCTGGCCCACATGGGCCTCTGAGCTCGTTAAGGGGCAAAAGAAGGTTCATGAGAGCAGAGCTTCAGAAAACACCATGGATGCCAAATAACAGCACTCCTAAAGCTGTTCTGTGTCATACTGTGAGCCTCTGCTTTGGATCTGAGCTCTCTCTGATTGCTGTCCACAACGTTCTTTCATCAGTGTGGCTATGGCAATACAGAAATATTAGCAGTAGTTATTGTTGTGTCGATGTAGAGGAATCCATCCTGTGTAGAAACTGAGATATGAGCAGAAAATTGATAGGCCCTTTGCCCTGAGCTTACTGGCTGAATGTCTGGAGTACACAGAAGGTAAGTGGATATTGAGAGATTTGGAAGCTGAGAGAAATGAAGTTAAGAGTGAAGAAGATTCAACTTTACCAGATGAAGATTGCTGGTGCCTCTAGGCAGGTTCCCCATCTGAAATGTGCTGCAGCTCCTCCAGCTTGGTCAAAAATCCCTCATTGTTTCTGATGTGTCTTTTCTGGCAGTGGAGGGGCTGGCACAGAAATTCCTGGCTTGTTCTTCAGGTCACTTTGTCCAGTGGCTGTGCTGGAAAGCCCCAGCTGTGCAGTGCTAGGTTCTGTTCACACATCAGCGTGGAACAGTCACAGCCTCAGAAAGCACAGTGCAGATCACCAAATACACACTGTTTTAAAGAGCATGGCTGCTGTTCATGTGAAACCTGATAGCAAAATATGCTCAATCTCAAATCCCCAGCAGGCTCTGAACACTCTGTTCTAGACAGTCCCATTAGAGCATGAGAGGTTGACATTGTTTTCCCTTCTACTCCATGTGATAAGGGAATTTCTGTTACTGATACTGACCAAGAGAGACTTCTACAGTAAAACTTATGGACAGTCCAAAGCATATCAGGAAGCAATATCTAGAGTTTTTGTATGGTTTACAAATGGCATTTCCAGTTCTGAATCTATAGCAGGTCTCCCTTACTCCAAACTAGCATAGTTTTAATAAGAACTTTCCATATGTCCTTGACTTGTCATTTGTTAGAAAACTGAAAATCTTAATGGTTCACATTGGAGAAATAAAGGTCAAGATACAGGCAAAGTTCCTCTGTATTACAGAAGATAATAAAAGGGGAATATATTTGCTCCTGGTTATGCTAATTCATCACTCCAAGCACGGTGTGATTGCATTCTGTCTAGTCAGTGCTCTTCTTCATATCTTAAAGAAGAGATATAGCCAAAGTAAAGGGCACTTGGAGATAGACAGGGAAAATAATTGAGTCACAGAGAGTCTTCTGTTTGAGGAGGGATGGGAAGGATAGGGGTTGTTTTAATTTAAAGAAGAGACAAATAAAAGAGAACGTGACAGTAGTGTACAGAATGATGAATGATACAGAGAAGGTGAACTGGGCACTCTTGCTTGCCCTTTCGTAAGTACAGAAGCACAGGGACATCCAATAAAGCAGAAAGGCAAAAGTAATAACACTGTTGAAAGGGCATTTTTAAACAGTAACTATCTTGTTTCTAATGGCTCATCTTCTTTCTCCATGATTCTAGAGCATGTCTTGAGGGGCATGCATGGACCTCTAGGAGATGAATTCAAGTTGTCTTGCTAAGCAGTTGTTGTGGTCATGCTGCAAAAGCTGCTGGTTGGATCAGATTATTTGGCTTGTGTGAAGGGGAAGAACTTGTCAGATAGTCTTAAAGAACCTTTTTGGTCTAAGTGGAAGTTTAGTTAAAGACATTGATGTGTGTAATGGTACTATCCATGCATTTACTAGATAGAGTAAAAAGCAACTATTCAGGACAGAAATCTACTACTGATGGAAGGAATATTCCTCTGCACTTAACCCCCATGTCATTTCTTTGCTAGTCTCCCTGAATATCTGCTCATGACACTTTTATAAAATGCTGATGTTGTGCCACATTGGCTCGGTCTGTGCTGTCGGGACCAGACTTCTGTCCCCAAGGAAGTTGCTGGAAGCACATTTATTAATTTTTTCTTCCTGAATATCCCTTTCTGATATTATCTTACTTTTGCACGTTCCATTTTTTTTTCATCTTTATTTAATAAGTTTTTATTGAGATCCAGAAGAAAATTTATTTTGATCAGTAGATTCTAGAGAACTTCAATAAATGGACTAAATTGTATATGTACATCTCTCCTGCCTTTTTGTTAAAAAAAAAAAAAGGGAGATAATGAGACATGCAAATTCCAGATGAGAGAGATCATGTGCTGGTTAGATTATTACAGTATCTGTTTGGATCCATTGTTACTTTTAGACTTAATTCCTGTCAGGCTTTTTGTAGCTGTGCAATTATTTTATAATTCCTCACCAGGCTGTGCTATTTCATGTAGCACAATCCCAGCCCACCTGTGGTGATCATCACTTCAAAGCCCCTGTTCCTGTGGTCATTTTGAGTGTGTGCCTGCCTCATTTCTAATGGTCTGTTGTGGTAATGTCAGCTGTGATGCTTCAGCCCTGGATCACATCTGTGAAGTGGCTTTTCTTCTCTTTCCTGCTGCAGTTTTTCCCATCTTAAAACAGGTGAAATGCCTCAGCTATTCTGGATGGAATGTACTTGCTATGATGTAGGGAAAATAGAATTTTTTTAATTTCCTTATGCCTCATAATTAGGTCTTTGTTTCTCACTCATCTACAGGATGTCATGAATGCATTTGCCAACACCTTTCTTTTTAAACTTTGGAACATTACACCAATGGAACATTTAAAACATTTACTACTCAACATATTGCAGATGTATTTTATCAATCATGTGAAGTGTATAATTTGTAAAAGTTTATAGAAGATACATATTTGTGCGTATGTATGTATGTATCTATTTGCTGTGTATATAAACTGTACAGTTAAGGATGTATTTGCCTGGCACTACGGTCCAGCTCCCTCAGGAATAGTTACACCTCTGGAATACCAACCTACAACCTAGTTTAGCCATTTGAATTCACTGAGAAAAATTAATTGTAAATGGAATTTAGTATTCAGAGGTATGCAAATTTTATGTCTAAACTCAAGTGAAAAGAAGCATTCAGTCTAATTTTTTGGCATTTGTCAAAAGCTTTCCAAAAACCATCCAGGCTGCAGACTAAGCTGCCTTTCATAAATCTCAACTGAGGACTTTCTGCTGACTTCTTAAGACTAAATTATTTCTATTGTTCTCGAGTAATTACATTTTTGTTGTTATCTGTGGGAAGAGCCCCACTGGGTTGAGCATGTAAGTATATGGGAATGGGGGGAAGGAGAATTTGTGTTAGTTAAGTGGAGATGATAAAGCTGAAAACATAGCAGGACATAAATCAGATTTTTCTTCTTTTTCTAGTTGGCTTGTCACAATAAAACATTGCAACAGATGCTGAAGCCAGGGTCAGATCCAGATGAAGGAGACGAAGCCTTGAGGTTTTATGCCAAACATACGGCACAGATAGAGGTAAAGGATTGCTCTCCAGAAGATGGACTCTGAGACAAGTCTGCATGTGTGGGGTGTATCTCCTCTTTTTAAGCTTCCAAATGGTGTGGGTTATTTTTGAGGAGAAGGTTGAATAACATGGTTTTGGCTGTGGAAGATAAAGGAATACACCTATATTAGAAGTGGCTCCAAGCCATTGTTTCATAGTAGCTTTCCTGTGTGTTACCAAACATGTTTTGTTAGGGAAATACTGACTGTGGACAGGAGCTGTGTCATGAAGTCAGGAATCGTCTTGTATGGTACATCACTCAAATAAATAATCATGAGTTTCAAAGCCACTGATTCTGGCTGGTCAGATTAAAACTCTGGCTGGAGTACAAAGAGGTTTTGAAGTGGTGTAGACATTCAATATGGCTTTTGTTTAAAATACCAAGGCTTGGCCTGCTTCAGCAGCTCTGTTCTCTATTTTAAACTCTACACCTGCCATGGTTTGGACTTAGATAGAGGTCCACAGAGGTATCCCACCACAGAATGGGTGGAAGATCCACAGCCTTGGTTGTCCAGAGGGCTGTTCAGTGTTTCTCTTAATGTATTTTAATACTTTGGCTGCTGCTGAGATCTCTCTTAGCAATTATCAGCCAGTTTATCTGGGTAGCTTGTAAATTTAGGCATTAAACAAGCACCATGGTCAACTTTTATGTGGCCAGTAGCTTCTTCTAGAAAAGTGAAACTCAACCCAGCATTGCTGCTATACAAAATAGGTAACTGCTTGTCTTTGAAAGCAGTCCTAGACCTGTTTGGTGTTTCAGATATTATCTCCCCTATATTAATGTATCTCATTTGTTTGTTTTGAAATTCAAATAGTGGTGTTTTTTTTTTATTTTCACCGGTGGCTGCACAGAGGCATGATTGTAGGAGTCTAAAAGGGTTTTCTACCCATTTCTGTATTTTTAGTTATTCAGAGTCAACAATCAGAATGGGGAAGCAATTTTTGATGACATTGTGGTGAGATAAAATAAAATCTAGCTCGCTCACCAGTAGCTTGGTAGGTCCTGAAATGCAAAAAATTCAAAACCTTGGGTTTTGTCAAGTAAAAAGGTAAAGACTGACAAGATATGGGTGCTGCCTGAGTGATATTTTTGCATGTTCACCGTTAAAATTTATCCCATCATAGAAATAGATTCAAGATGAGAAAAGTGTTTTGTAATCAGAGCAGAAAGCCCCTGAACTTCTCCACTTTTTACTGGGTCAGATTTGTTTCAATTTGCTGACAAATTGAAGCATTCTGAATTACAACATTTTTTATATTTGGCAAAGTCTGAACCTAGGTTTTTCTTGAGACTTATATTTGCCACCTTATTCAGCCAGGCTTTTGAAAACAGAAACAGCTTTACTCTGTTTTGGGATTGATTGGTCCAACTTTACTGTAATGTTCAAATAATTAATGCATTCATTTGTAAATAAAAGGGGAGCTGTGAACAAGAAAAGACATGACAAAATGATTGGATAGTCACTGACTGGCAAAATGTGCATTTTATTTATAGATTGTTCGCCATGATAGAACAATGGAAAAGATTGTCTTTCCTGTCCCCAATATTTGTGAGTTCCTCACTCGGGAGTCCAAAAGTCGGGTGTTCAATACAACAGAGAGAGATGAACAAGGGAGCAAAGTCAATGACTTTTTCCAACAGACTGAGGATCTGTACAATGAGATGAAATGGCAAAAGAAAATTAGAAGTAAGTACTGTAATTTGAAAAGAATTAGCTTCATTATGCTAAAACCTTGCTTTTAAACCTTCAAATACTTGCATTTTAATGATACACTGTTCTTTGTTCACTCTGACACTACAACAGGCAAAACTGTTCTGGGCTTGAGAGTGCAGGTCTGCTGAGACACTTGCATGCCACCATAAAAAAGTGTAATATGGAGCAGTTATTAATGTGCTCAAGATGATGTTTTGGACTCTAGAAGTTAAATTGAGGGACGGAAGAACTGGGTGTAGTTCTACTAGTCTTGATAGTGTTGCACCTAATTAAACCAAGGCCCCTAATATTTAACAAAAACATGTGTAGCTGCATATTTGAGGTTTGCAGATTCCTGAAAGGCCATTAAAAGACTCATAAATGTCAGTCACTTAAAAATGTCTCTCACCAGAACCTCAGCTGCTTTAAATCTGCCCAGCTCCCATGGAGTCAGTCCCCCTCTGCCAGTCCACATCAGCCTGGCATGACTGGGCTGCAGGGTGTCCCAGTTCACCCATACTGGTGCGTGGCCCATGGTACTGGGGAGGCACATGTGTGGCTTTGAGCTGCTTAGTCAAGATCATGGGGGAGAGGTTAAAGTAGGGCCACCAAGAGAGGGGCAGAGAAGCCCCACCAGGTACCCTGAATGTCTTTAGCTCCCTGGTGGGCAGTACAGCTGCTGGCCCTTGGCAGGAATGGGGCTATTGCCAGTGTGCCTGGATCAGGAGGCTCCTGCCAGCTCAACCACTGTCAACTCTGCCCTTGGCTTTTGGAGCAGAAAGGTCTATTTTATATATCATAGAATCACAGAATGGTTTGGATTGGGAGGGACCTTAAAGATCACACAGTTCCACCCCCCCTGCCACGGGCAGGGACACCTGCCACTATCCCAGGTTTCTCCAAGCCCCATCCAGCCTGGCCTTGGACACTTCCAGGGATGAGGCAGCCACAGCTTCTCTGGGCAGCCTGTGCCAATGTTGCCTCAGCACCCTCACAGGGAACAATTTCTTACTAATATCCCATCTAAACCTACCCTTGGTTTGAAGCCATTCCCCCTTGTCCTGTCACTCCAGGCCCTTCTAAAGAGAGACTCTTTAGGCTCCCTTCAGGCACTGGAATGCTGCAATGAGGTCACCCCAAAGCCTTCTCTTTTCCAGGCTGAACATATATAAAAATGGCTTAAAGTGATCCCTTCATTCACTGCTAAAATGCAGATGCTCTTGGAGTGTCACACATTATCTGCTCACAGCAATTGATCAGGAAGGAAGGAAGGAATAGGGTCTAGAGCAGCAGGATAGTCAGAGCATGTGGGAGCATCCTGAATGTGATGGAAACATGGATGTTATTAGAATTTCTTATATGTCAATTCTCAGGCTTTAATTTTCAGCAGCAGCAAGTCTTCAGCGTAAACCCCATCAATCCAAATCTGCTTCTCTTGGTTGCACCTTAAAAACTTAGTAGTGACAAACTGACCAGAATAGAAGTTGAAAAATACATGATTCCAGAATCTGCAGAATATCTGGGAATAAAAGTCATTGTATTGTAGAAAAATTACTTCAGTAAAAAAAAAAATCATATCTGGGGATTTGCATTAGAAACACAAATAAAAGAGCTAACCCAACAATTAGATAGACCAGACCTGCCTAATGCTATGAACAAATAAAATGGGTTTATTTTTATTCAGAGCAGAAATTTCTCAATTCCCTTCATCAGTGGAATAGCCCACAAGTCTCCACGTTGGGGATTTTTTATTATTTGAAAAGATAATTCAGGTTGAAGCTGGGTTCATTCTTTAACCAAGTGTCTGTTAGCATGAAGTCTGTGCTGCTTAAACTGACAGGTGCCATTTTTGCAGTGGCTCCAAATGCTTAAATCTCAGCAGTCAGCAGCACAAGGTTATCACAGTGAAATCTGAATATTTACCTAATTGCTATTAAAGACTATTTGGCCTAAAGCCTGAGGCAGCCATATGCAGTTGAAGGAATCTGCTGTTTATTAAAACTTCACTGGGTGCTCTGCATACTTGGAAGTTTTCAGTACTCTAAAATCTAGTTAATAGAGATGTATCACGTGTGAAACCTCTCTGACCAGAGATGTTTCTACACTATTGCACATAGGATCTTGTTTCAAATCTTCATTTAAACATATTTTAGTGCATTAATATATAAGAAGTGCTTGCCTGAGTTTTAGCACACTCTGATCTTGTTCCTGACCTTCTTGCTGAACCATGTATGTGACTCTGGACACAAATTCAACCCTGTTTTGCCCCTTTTTAGTCTTTTCTAGCAAGGCTGTAGGATCTTTGGGATATGGGCTATTTCTGGGTTTGTACAACACTTCACACATGGAGATCATGGCTTGTTCAAGTCTTTTTAAGTAGGAGTACAGAGCTGTTTGTCAGCAGGTGACCATGGCTTTTGAGCATCACACAGGAAATAGTCAGCTTCTCTAGAAACAAAACCCAGGCAGACCAAATTTTGCCTGTTTCCCAAACAGATCAAAATGTTTTTAGCTTGACAGAGGTGGGGAAAACGCTGCAGTTCTGAAACCATGCCCATTCCATGGTTCTTTGCCTATGTCATTGGTGTACTTGGTCCAAATAGGTCATCTGGATGATACATTCTGGGTGTTCTGGTTGACTGGCATTCAGAGTGCTAAAATCTATTTGTTTGCTTGATTTTATGTCCCCATGAACAGAAGCTGCAGTTTCAGATGCAGCTGAAAAGACTCCCTGTAAAATCTTACCAGAGGCAAAACTCCAGTATATAATAAACTGTACTGTGATCTTTGGATTAAAAGCTCGGCTTGAAACTTTATTTTATGGCAAACTTATGTTTAATATTTATCTATTTTAGTTAATTTTAAAGATCTGCATATTTTCTACATTAATCTGTATTTAATTCCCTTGGGGCCATTGGTGATTGAGTTTCTGCTTGCTTTCAGCTTATTGATTGATGCTTTTCTCCCTTTCTAGATAATCCAGCCCTCTTTTGGTTCTCCAGACACATCTCTCTCTGGGGAAGCATTTCCTTCAACCTTGCTGTATTCATCAATTTAGCAGTTGCTCTGTTCTACCCTTTTGGAGATGATGGAGATGAAGGCAAGTAAAGTTTGGTCTTATTTTTTGTTTTAATTTTAGCTGCTTTCATTTCTAAGGTAACAAATAAAGCTGCATTTTCAGGTGCAGGCATATCTGGGAGCCATTTAGTGTCTCCTAAGTAGGTGCCAGATGTTGTCTGAAATGTGGTGGTTGATCTGTGTGTCACGTGGCCCACACAATGCAGAGCAGAATGGACAGAGCATAAACTGGAGATTATCTGGATGATCTCAGCTAATTTTTTTATATTGCCATATTGCGGTGTCCTACTGCACACATTTAGCTGCAGCTTCTGAAGGAGGATTCCTGGCAGCAGAGGGACAGAGATTCCTTAAGGCTGACCAAATTGAATGACTTGCAGTCTTGAAAACATATGGAAGAGAATTATTTGAAAACTAGCTTGTTGGCTTTTGACTGTATTGTTTATTGGGATAAAAGGGCATAACTTTTGAAGAGGAGAAATGCATTATGTAAAAATACTCTTAAAACTTATGATTCTGTCTCTGCTTCATCCCATGTCACAGGAAATATTTAATGAAGTTTTTTATTTGCTATAAATGCAGCAGACTAGCAGGAGGCCTCTTTGAAGCCCAAACAAGCTTAATTGGGATAAAGGACACTAAATAGTTTAGAATAGTGGTAATGGGAGCAGAGCCATTCACCTCTGGGCCTTTGATTCGTGGCCAGTCAGTAATGTGACTGAAAGTCACCTCTGTCTGATGGCATGTGAACTGGGCTGGTGGAAGCAGTCCAGCTTCTAGTAGATACATGTGCTTTTCACAAACACCACAGCTGGCACCAGCAAACATTCCTGCTGGCTGGTGGAACAGAAAGGCAGCAGATTAAAATATACTGGCACGGGGACCACGCTGGCCTGGCAGCCCACAGGGTGGTCTCTGCAGGTCACAGCTCAGGCAGCTCCACAGCCTCATGGAGTGAGGCAGAGTTTGCAGGGCTGTGCCCTGGAGAAGGGAAGCATCTTGTGCTTTGCAAACTGGAGAGTCACTCAGAGCACATTAGAGCCCGCGGAGGATGAGAGAAGAAAGAAAGGGTTAAAAATAAACCTTTTAAGCTACTAAATTTTAGCTAATCTATACTCGTGGAAATCCTCTAGTCTGCAATCAGTAGGTATTAATACTTATTCTGAACTGCAGATTTATATGGCATTAGTTTAAGTGGCCCCAGTAATCCAGTGACAGCTCATTTCAGGATTCCAGCTCCTGGTGCTTGTAAAGCCAAAGTGACACCTGAGCAATAAGGAATAGGTGTGGCCAAATCGGATTAGCAGGTCATGAGGCAGCCTCCTTACTTCCAGCTTCCCTCTCCACCAAAGCCTCATCCAACAGCTGGAGTTTGTCTCCCATTTTTCCCCTTCACCCCGTGTAAATCCACCTCTGTTCACCTGTCTGAGGTGCCTGGGCTGATCTAATCATCCCAAAATGCTGCCTTTTAGTAGGTACTTGCGTGTTCTTATGTAATAGGACATAGGCAAATCTGCTCCAGCTGAAGGCCGTTCCTGAAGGCAGCCTAAAAGAAAGAAAGGCAAGAGCACGTGGTGACAGTACAAGAGGGAATGGCCTCAAGCTGACAGGATTAGTTTAGATATTAGGAAAAAACTCTTCCCTGTGAGGGTGGTGAGGCCCTGGCACAGGTTGCCCAGGGAAGCCATGGCTGTGCCATCCCCGGCAGCATCCAAGGCCATGTTAGATGAGGCTATGAGCAACCTGGGATAGTGGAAGGTGTCCCTGTCTATGGCAGGGAGAATGGAAATTGATGATCTTTGAGGTCCCTTCCAATCCAAACCATGATTCTGTAAAGACTCCTTGCCTCTGCAAGGAGTGGGTGCCTGTCTGCACATGGTGCAATGTTGGAATTGCTGGACCTGCTGTAGGGAAGAAGGAAAACTGGTTTGTGAAAGAACCACAGAGAACTTTGGCCTTGCCTTTCAGATGGGCTTGAAAGTAATTTTTTTAGGATCCATTAAAAGTTTCCAAATCTTGTTGGCAAAGAAGTTCTCTGATAAAGCTGACCTTGAACCTCCCACCCGGGACATAAACACTCCTGAACTTTGGAAAAGTTCGGATGCCATCTGAATGTTGAGGCTAGGGCCTCGTCTCATTGTTTTCTAATCCCAGTGATGCTGCTCAGCTGTGTATCTGTTGCCAAAGAGATTCCTATTGTGAGTCTAGCAAAATTTTCTATTCCCTTCTCCCCCCGTCACTGACCTCTCAGTTCATCCCATAACAATAGAAGTCAGTGTACAAGTGTGACAGTGTCCTGAGATCTGAATGTGCTTTTTATATCCCAGCAGCATGGTGTGTTTCCAGAGCTTTAAGCAGAGGGGAGAGGGAAAACAGGGGCATCGCTCAAAGCTCGGGGAGCGCCTGGAGCCAGCATCTTGCAGAGCAGCAGGGACGGGCAGCGCAGGCGGCGGGAGCCGGGCCCTGCTGCGCGCCCGGAGCCGAGCGCGGCTGCTGAGAGCTGCGGGCCCTGCCCGGGCCGATCCCGCTGTGCCCGGCGCTGCCCGGGCCGATCCCGCTGTGCCCGGCGCTGCCCGGGCTGATCCCGCTGTACCCGGCGCTGCCCGGGCCGATCCCGCTGTACCCGGCGCTGCCCGGGCTGATCCCGCTGTGCCCGGCGCTGCCCGGGCCGATCCCGCTGTACCCGGCGCTGCCCGGGCCGATCCCGCTGTGCCCGGCGCTGCCCGGGCTGATCCCGCTGTACCCGGCGCTGCCCGGGCTGATCCCGCTGTGCCCGGCGCTCCGCTCCCTGCCCGGGCTGATCCCGCTGTGCCCGGCGCTGCCCGGGCTGATCCCGCTGTGCCCGGCGCTCCGCTCCCTGCCCGGGCCCATCCCGCTGTGCCCAGCGCTGCCCGGGCCCATCCCGCTGTGCCCAGCGCTCCGCTGCCCTGCAGAGGCGGAGGCTCCCGCGGCACAGCCGCGGCCCTTCGGGAGGTTGCTGCTTTTTCGGGAGCCGCGGCTGGAAACGCGGCACTGCAGCGCGCTGCCACTTGCTGTGCTGCCCCCAGGACCGGCTATTTCTGTAGCTGAGCAATCATGGAATCAGACCGGAGGGGCCCTAATGATCCCTGCAGAAGGGAGCTGATTAGTGGCTTGCTCCAGGAGAAGGGTAAACTGTTCCATCTCTGAGCACTCCCTGGATTTTAATGGAAATTTCATTAGCTGCTCGTATTATTACCTGTGCGAAAAGCAACAATACACTGAGAATAATAGTTCCTGCTGCAATTAGGACAAGCCGTGGTCAGCAGTTGTGATGCGTGAATCACGCTTTTGTTAGCTCTGCTGGCAAAGGAATTGATCTTTTGAATCCGTTTCTTGGTGAAAAATGGAGTCTCCAAAGATGCCTTTCTCAAATCTCCCTTTCTCCTCTGCACAGGCACGCTCTCACCGTTGTTTTCCGTGCTCCTCTGGATAGCAGTGGCGTTTTGCACAGCAATGCTGTTTTTCATCTCCAAGCCTGTTGGCATTCGACCCTTTTTGGTGTCTGTTATTCTCAGGTCTATATATACTATAGGGCTCGGTCCTACCTTGATACTCCTTGGTGCTGCTAATGTAAGTACTTCAAAAGCAACCAGAATTTCCTTTCAGCAGAAGGAAAGATATTAAGGGTCTCCTATATAAAAAACTCATTTGATTCGAGCTGTGCAAAAACTTCTTTTTCTGGTTCATTGTTTAAGCCAAAAAAATAACTAATTTCCAGTCATCCTGAAACAGCAGTGTCAGCGAAGTGGGAAACTAAGAAAAAAGTTGGTTTAGTTTTGTGCATATGCAAATATTTTAAAAACAAAAACAACATGAAATTTAAAGAAATATTGCTGCACAAGGGCAAAAAAATCTACAGTTTCTCATGTTAAAAGAATAATGTTCTCTACCAATACTCGCAGCACTATTGACACAAATTTGTGAAATGTTTCTGAGACCTTAAATATATTTTCAGGAAGAAAAGAGTTTTCAAAATTAAAAATTCTCTCAGCCCTTTGCCAGATCTTTTAACTTAGCCATGAGTAAGTCTGCATGCTTACTGAGCTTGGTAAGATACACAGTCGTGCTCACAAGTCATCTATTTAAATTTCTGCCTGACTGCCACAGCTCTAATTCACCCCAGCACAAAGTATTGGGCTGTTTGGCACCAGTTCTGTATGTGAGAATTTCGCATACTGAAAAATACCCAGACATATAGTCAAAGGTAGAGGCAAGTAAGCAGCACTTGCCCATGTCAAATCTGGGAGCAAAGGAGTCGTGTTGAGTCCTCATTCCTTGCCCTGGACTGCCAGAGAGATGAGGTGAGACCCTTTCCTGTTCACTGCTGCACTGCTGCTTGTGTGCAGGCAAAGCTCAGGAGCCATGGAGAATCTGCTGCTGTTGTTTAAATGCTATACTTCCAAAATGTCCTCAGTTCTGAGGGGGTTTTTTTAGGGATTTTAAATTGAAGAACATGATCTGAAGGAAATAGATGTCACACACCCTCCCCCACACACTTTCTGTTGTGTTACTGTCGTTCTCTTGTAGTAGCATACCTAGCTGCTTTTACAAAGTCCCGGGTCTAAACTCAAATCTGTTGGGAGTTCACTCCCCAGCTGGATTTCAATGCCTTGTGACATTAACCCTGCCCATGCATTCACTAATATTATAGGAATAAATCACAACGTGATGAGGCACGGTGCAGTGTTGGAGAGGTGATGTACTTCCACTCACCCTCACGGGCTCATTCCCAGTGCGCTGTCAGAGCTGGATTTCCCTCACCTCACTCCAGCTATCTAAAGGTTGTGTATTTAGTCAAACCAGCCTATCTAGACAGAAACCCAAACAATTAAAAAACCAGGATTTTTCTGAGGCATAAACCTAGCCTTTGTTGCCCCCCACAGCTCTGTAACAAAATTGTGTTCCTGGTGAGCTTTGTTGGCAACCGTGGGACCTTCACCCGTGGCTACAGAGCAGTCATCATGGACATGGCTTTTCTCTACCACGTGGCTTATGTCCTGGTCTGCATGCTGGGCCTCTGCGTGCACGAGTTCTTCTACAGCTTCCTGGTAAGTACGTGCTGCTGTGGAGGGGAAAACTTTGCAAAAATAGAAAATACCGTTACCCTGCAGCTGTCTTCAATTTCTTCCTGACAATCAAGCCAAATCATGTGTATTTTTAGCATGCCGTTGTGTTGCTGCCCCTTAGGAGCTGCTGTTTTTATTAGAACCTGTTTCTGTTAGGACTTATTTTATCTGTTTGAGAGGTGAAAGTTTGATCCTTTCTTCTCAGACAATCATCACCCAGCCCACTCCTTTTTCCCAGCTTTCTCCATATTCTGTGTCCGCTGTTCCTGTGCCTTCTGTCAATCCTAACATTTTGGGGGCAGTTGTCCAGGGGTGTGTGCATCATACCTGTACCAAAGGATCCCATTCCTCATCCCCAATACGTTTTTAACAAATTACTTGGGAAATGGGGATGGCGTGCCTTTGGTGTAGCAGGAAGATTCATCTCTTGAAATGTATCCCACTTCATTTTCTTTTGTTGCCATTATCCAGATGGAATGCCTTTTAATAACATGGTACAGGTGCAGTGAAAATGAATCACACAAAATTATGCTAAACTCCACTGAATGCTCCCTTCATACTGAGGAGCAGTAAAAGGTATTTCACTGCTTTTGTTTGCTAATCCTTTTGCTCTGTAGTGGAACATGTGAAACCTGTAGGGACACTGACTAAATTGTGGTCATTACCTTTCCTGCTGTATTTTTTCTCAGCTTCCTGAAGAGTGGTGAACTCCCAACATTTCAAAGATGGTCTAGGCATACTAAAATTTTCAGGAGTTCAGTGCTAACTCAGGTAGAGTCAGATGTTCCAGATTTTGACTAAAGTCTGCTTCAAAGTTTGGGCAGATTTCTAAGGAGCCAAGATTGTGGCTGTAGGTGCAGGAATATATGAACATAGAACATCAAGAAAATTGTAGGAGAAAAAAAAGTTAAAGGTTCTTGTAAAGCTCCTGTCATGTTTAATTGCTGGTTTAGGCTCTTGACATTTAAAGCAATATTATCATAATATATAGTTTTTTTTAAAGTTAAATACCAGGAAACCATATAGTACAGGGTAGAGAAGAACAGAAGTTTCTAGTCTCATACAAACAGTGACGTGAATTTAATTTTGTCCTAAGAAGAGGTGGCCCCAATCCTTGTCCATGTAACATTTACATGATGCCATGAGCTCAAAGAAAGTTTACCAATATGTAATCACTTACATGTATGAGTGCATTTCTGAGTTGCAGCCTGTGCGTGTTTGTCAGATGAGAGATAACATGAAAAATTACTTTGTAGATATAGATCCATAGTATGAAGACGCTGTTTAAATTTTAATCTACCTTGGTTTTAAACATGGGGATACAACAGATCTTGATGGCAGGTATTGTTCATCTCTGAATCAGGCTCAAATATATTTTGTGGATTTTGCTATAATTAATTTTAAAATTTAAAGTTCTGTGCTAGATTTCCTCCTCCGTAAGCATGACCAGCTCCCACTGAGATCAATGTGAGTTTATGAAGCTGAGAATGTAGAACATGGCTCGATGCATGTTTCAATAGTTCAAATTGTTTTCCTATGTAGCATCTATATATTGCCTCATTTGTATTCATTTTTCCTCTACTCTCTGCCTTCCCCAGCTGTTTGATCTGGTGTACAGGGAGGAGACATTGCTAAATGTGATAAAAAGTGTTACCCGGAATGGCCGTTCAATTATCCTCACTGCAGTGCTTGCTCTCATCCTGGTTTATCTCTTCTCCATCATTGGCTTCCTCTTCCTGAAAGATGACTTTATCATGGAGGTTGACAGGTTGAAAATCAGGACCCCTGCTGCAGGTATTGTTTTTTGTACTAAAATTTGCTTCCGACGTATCCCTTTTTCTGTCTGCCTAACCTAACTTTTCATCTAAGGACATCAAATTTCTTTATTTGTGCCTGCATGAGAGCAGAACTAATTCCATATACCTTAGAACTCAGTTAAGTCTCTGTGTAAAATTTAATGTGTATCAGGTTGTTTTAGTCTGGGCTTATTTGTTGAAATGCTAAAATCTAACACATTTATTATGCTTGCTTCACAAACTGGTGATAATGTAAAAAAAAATCTGTATTTCCTAAATATCTTCCTACGTGAAAAGCAGCTCCAAGTAGATTTTATTGGTTCTCATCCCACCTCAAAAGCAGCTCATAGTAATTTCTGTGTACTGTATGAGGCATGTGATCTTAACATGTTCATTAGCTGTCTTCATTTCATTGCTTTTTAAGCTTCATCCAGCAGAAATTTATTACAGAATTCACATTTCTACTGATAGGAGCATCTTTTAAATTCAGTGTGTATTTCATGATCATCATCCTTCGTGTATAACCCTGGCTTCAGTAAAGTCATTGGGAGGTTTGGAATCAGTTTTAAAAAGGCCAGGATTTCAGCTTTCTGGAATGAGAGAGTTTAGCAAAGTGAACAGAGAGTTACAAACTTGCTTTGCTAGAAAAGAGCCAAGTCTGGTCTGTTGAGGGCTTTGTGTGTGCTGCCAGCCAGCCTGCTGGGACATGGGCAGGGGAGTAACAACTGGCTGTAGAGAAATACTTGAGAGTAGCTGCTGATTAAATTCCTCGAGGCGTGATTTTCCCAAATGCTGAGCTCTTCAGACCTGTACACAAGCACAGAACTGGTGGAACCCAGCTGGGGCTGTGTGCACTCAGTGTTTGCCAGTCTTTCCCTGAAGTTGTTTTTTCAGGATTTAAAGCTCACAAACAAGGCAAAGGTCATTCAAGACTCATGGGCCTGGCGTACTTCTGCAGCTGGTTCAAAACCATATGAAAAAAAGAAGGAACCTGGCAGATTTCTTTAATATACTATGGGGTTTTTTGGGGTTTTTTTTTCTACCACTGACCATCCATTAGGGGCTAAATTGGCTTATATTTGACTTACCATTCATTTTTGGGACAGAACTTAAGGTATGAAGTTTCACTTTGAAAGGTAGTTGTGACCATCTTAATAAAACAGGCTACACACAGCTCTGGTCTGATCCAGGGTAGCAGCTCCTGTGTGTTTGTGTTGCTTCTGTTGAGTTCTTGGCAGATTTTTGTGGTGTGGGTATGTTCTTGCTGGCTTCATGCATTGCCATTTCTGATCAAAAACTCATCAAGAAAATATGCTGACTGCATGTTGATGGAACATTATGCTTCCCAGGACAAGTGCTTTAAATTTTTTCTTTATAAAGTAGCAGAAAGAGTAAGTCAGAGTGCGTGTTTTCTGCATTACACATACTGTCTTAGGCTGTTATTTTGTTGTATAGTTTTGCCTTCATTTTTTTCTCCTTAAACCTTTTTGTATCTCTAATTTGAAATGCAGAAAATTTTGAAGGTGCACAAGAGAAAATTGGTTTGATAAAATCAAGCTGATGTACACATTTACCACTTTGGGAATGTTAAATTAGTGTTTTACACAAACCCATACATATTTACAAATGAGTACCAAACTGTTATAAACCTTGAAAACCTTTAAATATTCTACATTCGGGATAACTGAATGTCAGCTCGATGTCCTTCTTGTCAGCTTTTGTGAATAATTTATCTAATGGTTTTTAAAACTGACATTATTTTCATATCTGACAGTTGTTTCTTGCTTTGAATATATTTTGTGCTCACCAGAAGCAGCCGCATTTGATGTAGATTCATTAATTTCAGGAGATGAAATGGGAATAGCTGTGATATACAGTAAATATAAAACTGTGTTTTTGTTCATTGTGATTGCTTTGAGCTGTTGAGGCAGAATCTTTCAAGGAGGGAGGAATTGCTGGTGTAATTTGTTCTGTTTTTCCTTCTTAACTCTCCAACCTGGTGCTTCGCTCCTAGGAAATAATGATTTCAAACTTAACATCAATTTAGTGCCTGTCTTTTTGTCAACATCCCACCTTTTCCACAGGTATTGGTGAAGTTCCCACTACAACCCTGACATCAATGATGGGAGCCTGTGCAAAGGAGAACTGTTCCACGAGCATCCCAGCTCTTAACCCTGGTCAGTACAGAAATTCCCTCAGACCTGTGATCACTTAGAGCTGAGGGATCCTTGGAAATGTTCAAGGCCGGGTTGGATGGGGCTTGGAGCAGCCTGGGATAGTGGAAGGTGCCCCTACCCATGGCAGAGGGTTGGAATGAAATGATCTTTGAGGTCCCTTCCAACCCAGACCTGTGGTTCTGTGATTCTCTGCTCTGTGTGTTGCTGTTGCAGGGACTTCTGCTGGTGTGAGAACTGACAGTGACTTGTGAGTCAGAAGTGCTCAACTTCTGCAAGGCTGGGAGCTTATGTGGCAGCTTTGCTGTTAATGGGAGTGCTTCCCACACCTGATTTCCAAATGCACTGACATTAATTTTGTTATTAAAAGAGCTTGCTGAATCATTATGCTTGAATGTACAGGTTGCTTCTTGCCAAGTGACTTAGCAGAGCAAAGCCGCTCGCTGCTTGTCTGCAGCATCCCCACCTGCACTCACTAAGCACTGGCAGATCCAGTTAGGGCCACAGAAATTCATTTTCATGGCATAGCGTATCTATCAGCAAGCTTCTGTGTGTTTTTTCTATATGCATCTGGGCCAAGGCTGTATTGTGGCCAGAAGACCTAAGAACCCAGATCCAGGCCCACATGTCTGTCTGTCTGTCCCCCTCTTTGCATGGGGCACAGCCTAGTTGAGTGGCTGGTGTTTCAGTGCAGGTCTTGTTTGGTTTGATGTGTTGTGGCCTTTGCAGTGGAGGTGTGTGCACAGTGGATGGTCTGAAGGCTCAAAGTATTTATTGCCACAGTTGCCTGTGGTTGCTGGGGGCTGAAAGTGAGGACATAAACCGTCCCTTACTGTGTGCCAGAATAATGTTGTTTCATAAGCTTTATTCTTCCACTAATTTTTGAGTTTTTAGGATCAAAGCCTTCAGGGAGAGGGCTATAAAAGCAGGCTTTTTCTCCCCAGCTGGTGTGTAAACAGGCCTCATAAACAACATGGGAAGCTGTCTGGCTAGATAGAGAAAACAGTCTAAGAGCTATTGGCAAAGCTGCTGCATTCAAAGAGTAATCAATCAGTCAAAAAGATGCAGTATGGCTTTTGCCAAGCTCTTTAAATGATAGAAATCTCACATTTCTCATTGTTTGGGTACTGCTCCTTTAAAATCAAACCATAATGAAAGAGGGCTGACAAAACATCTAAGTGCACTCTTACTTAATCTTGAAGAAATGTTATTTATCCCGTACCATTAAAACCCACCAACATTCAGCAAGGGCAGTTTTGCTCACCTTAGCCACCTGGTCAAAAGAATTGTTCTACTTTCTGTCTTTTCCTGGGACAGATTTCCTCTCTGGCAAAAGTGTGTGATGGAATGCAAAGGCATGAGATCACCATCCCTGGAAGTGTTCAAAAGCTGTGGGGATGGGGAACTTGGGATGTGGTTTAGTGGAGGACATGGCATGGTTGGGTGAGTGGTTGGACTTAGTCTCAGAGGTCTCTTCCAGCTTTAATGGTGCTATGATTCTGTGAGATTTGGGGAGTTTCACACTGCAGCACCAGAGAAGTCCACAGCTGTGTGTGGGAGAGAGAAAATGTTCTCAGTGGCATCTCAGTCCCGAGTGAGAAAGGAATTACATTGCTTTTCAGATCAGATCACTGCTGATCATTTCTTCTGGTGGCACTCTGCTTCTTCCTTGGGTTTCACTGGTGGAGCCTGTGCCCAGTCATTGCTCTTACTGGTGAGGGAGCTGCCTGGGGAGGCAGTGTGCTGTGCCCAGGGAGCCTCCCCTCTCTACAGCCTGCTGCTCACTCTGCTCTGGGCTATCAGCATGAAAATACTGCATCTCATCTCCCTTGGAGCGTCCCTCTCTCCACTCCAAAGACATTTCCATAGCACTTCAGTCTGTGCCTGGTGAAGTCCCTGATCACTTATAGGAACTTCACATCCTACAGTACATACCCCCTCATCCTCTGCAGCCCATAAAGACCTGTGCAAGAAAGGTACACAGGCACCTGTTTGTAAAATGGGACATTTCCAAAGAGCCATGCTACTGCCAGGCCTGGTTCTGCTCTGTGCAAGTTCTGCTGGATCCACGTGGGCACAGGTGTGTCTTACCTGTGCCCGTGTGGATCCAGCTGTGCGCCATCAGATGAGGATTTTTGAAGTAAATCTCCCTATTATCCCTCCCCCTGCCCCATGATTAACACTGTGGGGCTATCTTAGCCCTTAACCTGTTTTGCCAGTGAATTAAATTTAATCAGAAGACAGCCTGCCTAATGCTGTCCAGACCCTCACAAGCCACTTTCCAGGGTGAAACTGCTAGCAAATAACCCCCCCTGAACCTCAATTAATGTCAATATTGGGTTCTTAACAACAGTGCACTTTACAGATCCACTCCTTTCTTTCAAGTCTGGGCATAGCTGGTGCCTAGAGGGGCTGAGCCTGCTCTGTGAATGCTGTTGGGCATTGAGAACAGACAGCTGAGGCAGAAAATGTGCCTGTAGGGTTGCCTGGCTCCCAGCTTGAAGGCAGCTCCACATCTGGGAGTGGAATAGAACAGCAAAAATGATGTCTGTACACTCCCCACAGCCTACATTGCTGCACTAGAGGTTTCTGCCAACTTTGGGCTGTCTGGTTCTCTGGCAAAGATCTTGCAACCTGAGCTTGCTTTTCTGGGAGCTTTTCTGGCTGGGATGCTGATGTTCTGTGTTGCAAGATGTGCAAGGTGATGTATCTTTTTCTCTGAAGCCTGGCTTGCTCTGAATTAGCATCTCAGTGGACAGGGAGAGTTGGGTGTTAGGGCTGCTGGTAGATAATTCCCTCTTCAATTCTCAGCCCTGGATTATCCTCCTGTTCACCAGAATCTGATGATCTGCTGCTTCCAGCACCTGAGTCTGGTCTTCTGAACAGAGAAAATATTGTAGTTGCCTAAAACAAATAGAATCTGTGGCTTTTTTAAAGTCTTTTTATTTATTTTGTGGATGGTCTCCTTCTCAAGGAAAAAAAAGATGGAGTATTGTTTGAAAGAAGGGAATAATAGCAGGATACAACAGCAAAGATTAGCTGGTATGAATAACATCACTGTGCTAGTAAAAAAAAATCTAGGTATGACAGGATAAAAAAGGTTTCTTGTTTCAATCCTTTCAGTTTCAATATTTAAGCAGTTATTTTTAAATCCAGGATTATTTGTTGGAGTAGTGTCTGTAATGGTCATATACTTTAACGGGGAAGTCTGTCCTGGTGTCTGGTTTTGCTTTTCTTTTTGCTCAAAGCTCCTTCAGTAGGGAGTTGTTTCTCATTTAATTTGCCTGTGGAGCAGAAGCAGTGGTGGCAAAAGCAGCAGACACCAGCGCTGTCCTGCCCATCCCAGCCAGGATACATGCACCACAGTCTGGGAGCCCAAATCCAAAATTAAATTTAAATCCAAATTACTTGTCTGCAATGTGAGTGCTTGCAGTCAATTCAATTTATCAGAGTCTATCTCAGTGGCCCAGATGTGGTGGTTTGGGGCTGTTAAATATGTGTATCAGTCAGCTCTCCCAGCAGGGTGTGTTGTTTATTAAACTCTGTTACAATGAGTGCACGGAGCACAGCGGGTGTGAATCGCTGCCTCCCCCCCCAAGCAAGCGTGTCCCTGAAGGGGAAGGAAGGCAGGAGGAATGGCAGTCACAGCCCTGACCCTTCTGCCCAAGGCAGCAGCACACAGGGAACAGCTCAAGCAGGGCTCTTCAAAGGGAGGCTGTGGAAGCAGTGAGAATGTGGTGGGAGGGACTCTGGCCAAGGTGGACCAAGTCCCCCTGGGGTTTGGTGTTCCAGCCCAGCTCCTCTGCACGTTCAAATATCTCCTGTACAATAGTCCCCTCTGTGGCTCGGCCAAAACCACACAGCAGCTCTGCAGCGCAGATAAGAACAGAATCCAAGTTTTCAGGCTGAAGCCAGGGAGAGCCTTTCATTTAATGTCTGTCAGACCTGTGCTTGGGCACGTGTGCTGGTGGAAAGATCACGGACAGACGGACAAAGAACAAAAGCCAGCCCCTCCTTCGTGGTTTGAAATGCTAACATGACTTGGCTTCTACATGAGTAGGTAGAGGAATGATTTCACAGGAAGACAATCCTTTTACAAATGTGCTTCTAATTCTCTGTTCATATTGCTTCTTGTCTATGCTGCATTTTTAGGGGGCCCACTGGAAAAGCGGTGGGAGGACTGCAAGGAGAAGGGGTGCTCCCATGAGCAGAGATGGTGGCTCTGGGTCATTAACAGCTCTGGTGGGAGCCCTGCTTGTGATTTTCTCCATCTCTCTTCAGGCTAAGTGTGCCTGATGTGCCTAAGTATGTCACCAGCAGGGATGTGCACATGGGTGGGGATGATCAATGAGGTTCTGCGTGAGAAATACGAGAGGCAGATGTGTCTTGCAGTTGCTTTCTCTAACAGAATTGTGGCTTTGCTTGATGAGTGATTGTCTGATGCCGTGGTTCCTGTTTGCAGGTGAAGGAGAGGAGGATGGAATAGAAAGGACCTGTGACACCCTGCTCATGTGCATTGTGACCGTGTTGAACCAAGGCCTGCGCAATGGTGGTGGTGTGGGAGACGTGCTCAGAAAGCCTTCCAAAGATGTGAGTGTTTTGGCTCAGGAAATGCATTACTCCCTGTGCATCTCATGAATGCCAAAGTCAATTTTTGGAGGTTATAGACAGTGTTTGTATCTAGTCTGATCTCATGTCACACAGTTGACTAATCCATGTGATTTTTAGATCCCAGATGGGATATTTCATGGGAAGAGCTAGGCTTAGTGTGATGATGATACTTGAAGAAAGGATTTCTAGGTAGTTGTTTACCACTTCTGGAAAAATGCAGAATATCATAACCTTCAAAGAACTGCTAAGAAGTCAGCCCTGGGAGGCACATCTGCAGTGCTGTGTCCAGCTCTGGGCTCCTCAGCCCAGGAGGGACAGGGAGCTCCTGGACTGGGGCCAGTGAGGCTGCAGAGATGATTTAGGGCCTGGAGCATCTCTGGCAGGGAAAGGCTGAGGGAGCTGGGGCTGTCCAGCCTGGAGAGGAGCCCCAGCTGAGAGGGGCCCTCAGCCCTGGGTGTCCCTGTGTGCAGGGAGGGCTCCGAGCAGGGCCCAGGCTCTGCTCCAGGGGCCCAGCAATGGCACCAGAGGGACAGGCAGGGAATGAGCCCAGGAGGTTCCACCTGGACATTTTAGTTTATATTCATCACCTGCCCTGGAATAGGTCCTGTTGTTTACTTGTACTCAACCAGCATGAAGACCAAACCAGAATTTAATCTGTTGTGGCATATTTTCTCCTCCAGAAGTTTCCTCAAAAATGTGGTTCATTTAAGGACCTCCCATAATATTTGGGTGGTTTCATACATTTTTACTTAGGTTCAAAAAGAACATTACAAATAAAGGCAATCTAGCAGCACTTTGCTTGATGAGCCACACCATACATGTTATAAATAAATTCAGGATAAAAGATCTCAGCAGGGCTTGCAAGAGTCCAGAGACAGCTCAGGTCTGCATGGAAGAGCTCCCTGGTTGTAGGAGTCTATATCCTGTCTCACAGACTGGGAGGTTCTGCAGGAGCCAAAATTTATCCCCAGTGGAGTCTGTAAGCACTTACAGACTTTGAAAGTGACCCTTTGAAATTGACCCTTGCCACTTAGCAGCTCTTTAATGCTAATTATATTGACGCACTTCACAAAGAGTAGTGCTGTTATTCCCATGAATGTGTGAGAAACGGAGCAATTGAGTGACTTCAGGTTTCTGTCACGGTGAAGAAAAGGACTTGGGCAGTCCCTCCCTAGTCCTGTGCGTAAGGCTAGCAGAATTTGGCATATGAAAAGAAAGAACTGTAGCTTTGCTTGAGCTAATGTGAAAATGTTTAATATTTTAGATTTGTGTTATTTTTATACCTTATTGCAACCTTGCTATTGCAGGAGCCCTTGTTTGCTGCACGAGTTGTTTATGATCTTCTGTTTTACTTCATTGTCATAATTATTGTTCTCAACCTGATCTTCGGAGTCATCATTGATACATTTGCTGATCTCAGGAGTGAAAAGCAGAAAAAGGAGGAGATACTAAAGACCACCTGTTTTATCTGTGGTAGGTGTTACTGATCTCTTGAGATATTTGAGGGTGAAAGGAGTGAAAATGAACTATTCCTTAATAAATAAAGCTTGGACCCCAGGCGTGATTATCTTCTACAAGGAGAGTGTAAAACTTCCAGAGACTGATTCTAAATTTATTCCCTCTCAGTAGGAGACAGATTTGGTTTATGAATCAAAAGCTAGCTTTGCTGAGAGGTGGCTTCACAGTCTCCACCCAGAATCCAAGGCAGAAGAGCTGTGTCTCACGCTTGCAGCATCACCACTAATGGAGATGGGGCAGCTGCTGATTCTGTTTCTCAGAGCTTGCTGCAGATGAAAGTGCAGCTTCTATTTCACAGCACAGGGCATTCCAGAGGGGGAGCATCAGCAAGGGCTGCCCATTTCAGAAGGTGATATGAAGCAGGGTACAAAAGAGTTTGGTGGCAATCATCCCCACGCTTATTTTGAAGTGCACTCACAAAGAGGGACAGACTTTCACTCCCTGGGGGACTTCACAGATACCTGCTTTTTTGTAGGCTAGGTGTTGTTTCCATGGTGGTTGTACTGACAGGGATGAATGCTGTGCAGAGCACTACTTGTCTTTAGTGTCCGTGGACAGGAAATCCGGGGAGGCAAACACTGGTGATTCCTCTCCTTCCTCACTTCTGGTATTCTTCAGAGATCTAGACCATTACAGGGAAAAATAAGAAATAATTCTTATGACTACAGCTCTGTAAAGACTATGTGACAATAGAGCTGCAGGGACTCACCCTCTCTGCCAGGTTTAAGCCCACAAACAATCTCACTGAAGCTTAAGTGGGACTCTTTATATGTTTGATGCTAAAAGTGTGCATAAATCTTTGGAAGATCAGGGCCTGGACTGCGCACTATGTGCTTCCCAGTATACATCTAGAAAGAGCCAGAGCCAACACTTGTAAAACACTTTATGGCCCTCAGCATAGAAGGCTGTGTAAAACTGTAACATATTTATTATATTGTTATTGTTATTAAGAGGAAATATAACAGAAGAGAATAAATGCTGCGTTGAAAGACTTCTGTCAGGAATGCCTTCTGGCCTGGTATTTCTTGCCTGGCTGTTATGGCTTTTAAATTAAGATCTTTCAAATTTATGATCCTTTAAATTAAGTTAGGTTCCCTTCTCTAACATATTTAACAGATTTGCGTATTTTTATGTTGAAGTTTATTTTTTGGCTTTATGTTCTTCTCTTTTTGCAGGACTGGAGAGAGACAAATTTGATAACAAGACCGTTTCGTTTGAGGAGCATATAAAGGCAGAACACAACATGTGGCATTATTTGTACTTTATAGTTCTTGTCAAAGTTAAAGATCCAACTGAATACACTGGCCCAGAGAGCTACGTGGCACAAATGATTGTGGTAAGTCAATTTGGGCAAGTACTTTTTGCAACTGAGAGATGCTCCTTGCAGCTAGGGCAGAGAATATCTTTCTTTTCCTCTCTCTCTGAACAATAGGAGGTATCGATCTGTATTTTTAAAGATCTTTTCACATGTCTTAGTCTGCAACAAAACCCGGCCTTAAACATAATGAAAAAGATGAAGGTGCAGGCCTCATCTCCAGTTTGGCGTTGGTGCTCTCATGCTCTGTGGCTTCTGCTGCCTCATTAGGCAGAGCTGGGGCAGGAGAGCATGCATCATAACATCTGCTGCTGCTCCAGCTTTGTCCAGTGTCTCTGGGCTGCTGTCCAGAAAAATAACATCTCCTGCTGCACACTGAAATGTGGGGTCAGTGCTCAGGGCTGGTGCTTTTCTCCTATGGCTGCTCTGAACAAGCTAGTGAAAAAACCAAACAGAGCAGCCACAGGATTTGAAGAGCCACAGAAACTGCCTTGTGAAGCAGTGAGTACTTGGATTCAGAGACAGAAATGTGATGATGCTGGGCCAGAGAGGTGTTCGATTACAGTTTGTTTCCAGCCTGCTGCCGAAGAGGGTTCGTTCTGCTCAGTGACAGGAGTGGATTATCAAGGCTTCCTGGCTTGGCCTTCATTTTTGAGGAATTCTGCCTGCCTGCTGGGATATTCTGGTGCAGCATTTTCTTCCTGTGGACTTGCTGGCAGGTATTGCAGTGCTCAGGGCCTGTGCCAGGCTCTGTGGTTGCAGAGCTGGCATATGTCTGAATCCCGGAGGAGGCTGTAACCAATGCGCCTCAGGCTTTGCTGTTTCTGCGCTTCTGGAGCCACATTTCTTATCAAGACTATCTCCCTGCTATCCCTCATCAAGCCTTTGGCTGGACATACTCCCCAGCCTCATTACTGAGGTGCTAGGTGGCCTTTTACTCCCCAGTTTAGCCAAGGGGAAGATTCTTCTTCTTTCACTTCAGCTGTCGTCGGGTCAGGTGGCAGGTTTCAATCGATCCCAGCTCCTTTCTGCCTTGACAGTGCAGAAAGCTGGGTTATTTATTCTGCCTTCAAATGGGTGTCCAGGATAGCTGGGCTGACTCACCTTTCTCACTCTATTGAGAGCCCAAATGGTTAGTTTAGACAAGTTGCCTAATTGGGAGCAGGCTAAAATTAGAGCTGACTGCCACGCACTGTGCAGGCTTATGCAGAGCTTACCTTGAAGAACTCACATTAGTGGAAATGGTGGTGTTTAGACAGGAGTGTATGCTTGATTGCTGCAGTTAAATTGAGCTTTTGTAAGTGCTATTGCCACTAGAAGGGAAGGTGCTGTGGCAGGTGAGGGAAATCAGTGCTCAGGTACAGAGGAACAGCCTATTTCCTTCAATTTGGAACCATCAGTCTCATTGCCCAGCTCAGAGTGTTTATGCTGTAGGCAGTGATGGATCTGCACTTCTGCAGTTTGGCGGGTGAGGTAGAAAACCTAAAACAAATCCTTGTAGACTCTGTTGCATTACAAGAAATTATTCATAGTGGCAAGTTGCCCTGTTACCCATGGAAATATTTTAGCTTATGTCAGAAATACATTTTAATTCCTGGAACCAGACTCTGGGGCCTGTCTCATTTGTTCATTCCTCCTCTTCCTCTCCCTGCAACGTTTGTAGGATTTTAAAAGTTTGTGGTATGTATGTTAAGTATTAATGTTTAATTCCAAGAGATGCATTAATATTCATAATAAGTATATTCATCCTGTGGCTGCAGTGGTTTGACTTTTCTGATGTGCAATTCACTAATGTATTTTACTTCTGCATTAATGGCTGGAACTCCTTTTTGAATATCTAAAACAGAAAAGCACCAAAAACTCATGTGACCCCAGGCACTGAACAGATTTCTCAAAGCCCCTGTTCCTCTAAGACAGAAGGCTGGTAGTTTAAGTGGTTAGCAGTAATCCAGATTTTGAGATTATTGAACTCTCCTTTTCCAGTTAAAGGTTACTTTGGATGCTGGAGAGGTACCTATGGATCAAGAAATACAAAGCTTACATGGGATGAAAGTATAAAGGGAAAAGTGGGAGAAAAAAGAGAAATAAATGGTTGAACAATCTACAAGCGTCTGGTATGGGATTAGTAGTTGTGTCTTTGTGTAGTTTAAATTCCTAGTATGAAATCCAGGGAAGATGTGCTGCATAGCAAAAGCAATTGAAACTTCTTAAGTGAACAAAAAAAAGGACACTTTCTCTTGGAGCCAGAGAATTTACTGTATGCCACATGCTACAAGGAATACTAAGAAATTAAAGAAAATAATCTTACTGCAGGAATGGAGTATATTTGACTGGAAGAAGAGATTTAGAGATACAGCTTTGCTTAGGGCCAAAAGAAGAGTCAAAAAGAAAACTCTGAGAGGCAGTTTTGCAGCTGTCAGACATATGAGCTGCTGTAGCAAATGTGTTTGGTGTGTCCCAAACACAGCCTGATAATAATGAATTACACCACAGGCACGTGAGATGTGCTGCATTCCATGCACTAATTAAGCCTGAGCATGGCTTTTGTTATGAAGACAGATAAGCTGATTCAGACTCTGTGACAGCCTGTGTGACCATCCTTGTGATGCTGGGAGAGGTGATCAAGTCCCAGGTAGGACAGCATATCCTAGTTAGGATCTGGCAGAAAAGAGACTTGAAATTAACTTTTCACAAGTGACTTACCAATGGAATTGACTCATTGCTGAAAAAGGCTTGTTGGGGGTTGGATTGCAGGAAATATTTATAAATATGGGTGGTTAGGATAGCAGGGCAGTCTCAGGACCTCTTTGAAAAGGACAAGGTGGAATGAGATTTTATATTTCATACTATACAGAATATGGCTGAAAAAGCTCTGTGAATCATACTTCTGGAAGAATTATCTTCATTCTAATTGTTTTTGTTATGATCAGGAAAACTTTCTGTGGCTGCTTCTGTAGCTTTAATGGGTTTTGTGAAATTTAATGGAATTCTGTGTTTTCACAGCCAAATCACTTAAGGAGAACTTCTACCCAAATCCAGTCTTCCAAGTCCTTCAATACACACACACACACACACACAAAAAAAAAAAACCAACCATTTGGAGTATGCTGCAGTAACTTTAATGGAAAGTAGAGTTTTGCTCTAAGTATCATCCTCACTGTTCCTACAACTGCAATAAGGAACCAATTATTATTTGCATTTGCCTACTTCTGTCTTACAAAGTATTGCAAAAAGTAACATTGGAATAATGATCAGTATTAACTAAGCACCAGGAAAAGCATCTACAATTTCTGGTAGTCCTTTTCTCTATTGCCCACCCTCGTCAGAGCCCAAAAATATGACTGTCTACTTTGTGACTCTTAGTCCTTTCTATGTATCATTTGTCCAGCAAGCAGTGCAGCAGCTGGTTGGAAGGTTTGTTGATAGCGCAACAGATAAAAAAACCCAGGAATACTGTGGTTTCCTTGTTTTGGAATGTTATTTGAAAGGCTGGATGCCAAAATGATGGGAATTATTTACACATCATTGTTCACCTCTCCAGTTTTTCAGCTCAAGAAGGGGAAAGAAACATGTGGGTGATGTTGTACACACCCCTCACTCGAATGCAAGATTCTTGCAGGCTTCTAAGTTCACTGTATTTCTGTTCCAGGGGTGGTTTGCTCCAAGGCATTCCCATTATCTGGCATGTCTCTGGCCTCAGATGACCTTGGGGTAGAGCACTTCTTTTGCTTTCTTGCTCTGCACTGTGGACATTGTCTGCAAACTCCTGGTGTTCCCTGTGATTTTAGTTTTCCCAGAAGCTCTGTGTTTGCTTCAGCGCTTAGCATACTGCTCTGAGCCGTGATTGAAGTAGTCAAGACCTATCCAGCTTTCACAAAGAGAGATATTAATTTATCTAGGTTTTTTCTTTTTAGAAAAAAACATCAAGCATAAAATGTGTTCTAAAGCAAAACACAGTTTATACACCTCAAGCTTTATGGAGATGTTGGTGGGAATAAAGCACTTCAGCTCTTCCAGTGCTGCCCTTTCTTCTTGCACACTATCTTTTATCAGCTTTTGGGTGAAATATTAATGAATATTAAAGCAGGGCAGTAGGTTTTATTATCTGTTTGCTCTCCAGGCCTCTTTTATGAAGTCAGACAGGTATTATACAATATCCGAAGAGACAGAAACTTTGAAAAGCTGGCTGCATGCCTTGTGCTTGCACTGAGAACCTGCATGAATGATTCCCCTATTGAATTTTCATTCCTGTAGAAAAACCCTGTTTATCTGACCCATTTGACCAGAAACACCATCTCTAGCAAACCCAGAGATGCACATAACTTGTATTACATTGATACAGCAATCTTTGAATGTTCCTTGTGTCCATTTGTCAGAGGAGACAGTTTAATGTGATAACTGGAACAATGAAGGTTAATGTCCAAACTTTTATACTTCTCTTTTCAGAGGTGTAATTTGTACACACATATTTCACCCAAGCCTTGGTAGTTGTAAATAGATATACAGAGGTTTAAAAAAAAGGACATGATTAGTTACTGAATTTTTTGCAGCTCAACAGAGATATGAATTAGCCTACGATTTCTACCTCCGTTCATTTGCAAAAGTAAAAGGGTATTGGCTTAGCAATTAAATTAGTTATTTTTGCCTTTGAAAGAATGAAAGACTTCAGCAAATGAAGCCCTGGAACTTTCATTCTCACGTGCTCTGTCCACAGTTCTTAGCAAGTTTCGTAATGGCTTTTATCAGCATTAGTGCTACCTGTCATAACTACATAATTACAGCACCTAATTATATTATTACTTATTTACCCTAGTTATGTAATTGGATGTAATTGTGCAATTATGTAACTTCTCAGTCAGCTGAAAAATGCTCTAAAACCAGCCTATGCTCCTAAGAGTAAAGGATACTGCGGTGAATTGGACATCTCTCTAAAGCAAGGCAATCTTTGCTGGGAAATTACAGGTTCTTTTCTCCATTATGGTCATTGGGACCATGAACCTTTTATTCCCATCAGTGTGGCAGAGAGGAAGCAGTACAGATGGGTTGAGCAACACCAGCCTGAAATTCTGAACAATTGTCTTCTGATTCAGTTCTTTTAAAAGCACTTATGGCACACAGCAATGACCTGGCATTGGTTGTGTGACAAAATATTTTAAGTGTTTTATTTTAAATATTTTGAAGGTGTCAGCTTTTTTCATTATTATTTTTCTTTTAAATTGTTGAATAAAAGAAGTATTTAGCCGTGTCATGAGGAAAAATGCATCCCCCTTTTGAAACATTCTGATTGTTTTGTTTGCTGTTTTTAAATACTGAAGTTTTGAAAATTCAGCTGAATGTAGTGCTTCTTTGAGCTGGTGTTGTTGTTTCTATTCTTCCTATCTCCAGCCTCATGGTTTTGCCTTCTTTTTCTATTAGATACCCAGAAGTGGGTGTTAGATTGAAAAGCAGCCCTGGGAATAATGCCAAATGAGCCATTGAGAAGCCTCACAATAGTTGTCATTCTGCCCATGCTGTGTGCTGGGCAGCGCCCGCCCTTTTCCCTAAGCACCCTCCTCCCTCCTGCCTCGCTGCTCTGCCTTTTGCCGTGTTCCCACCTCGGGAGGGGAGGTGTGATGTGAGGCATGGCAGCTCCTGCCTGCTCCCAGGGGTCAGGTCGTGGCCAGAGCTGCTCCATGAGGCTGTGACCCCCTGGTACAGGAGCAGGGAGAGGGGACAGGCTCCCTCCTGGAGGCAGAGCTGCTGGCATACAGCCCCTGGCACACCTTGCAAAGGGGATTTTTTTCATCTTAGCCGACGCCAGCAGACGTAGCTGAGTGTCAAAACAGCCAAGGTGTGAGCCAAGGGCACCTACAGAGCCCAACAGCTGTGGGTCAGGAGGCTGCCTGCCATTCCCCTCACACCTTGGGGGAGGTTGCTCCAGGGTTACTCAGTGAGCAAAAGGCATTTCAGCGATGCCAGACCCTGGTGTGCTCCCCTGGTGTCTGACAGAGTCGGTGGCCATCCCCCAGCAGGCCACGTGGAGCTTCTAGGGGGGGCAGCTCCAAGGGAAATTCAGGCAGGAGAGGTGGAGACAGTGAAAAAGCACTGTACAGAAAGGGGAAGGCATGCTGACAGCATGGGGGTTTGTGGAACAAGCTGTTCTTTACTGCTGTCGATTTTTGTCAAAGAATGTAATAAAATTATATGTACTAAGAGGGCTGTTGACCTCTGCTCTTAAAATAAAGCTTCTTTGCAGAAGGAAAAAAAAAAGTTCTGACATCCAAAATTCTTCTATTGTGTTATCCATCACCCTTTTGAATTTTGGAGGTAAAAGTTTTCTCTGCTAGTTCTGTAGATATTCTTATTACATCCAAGGATCACGAAACACTGTATGGGTAGAGAGAATGACCTAAAGCAGAGAAATGTCAACCCAAGGTAGCATGAATGCTGCAGAAGGGGCACTTGGGATCTCGGGAAGACACTCTGTGTGCTTCTCACATGCACTTTGGTGATTCATCCCAGACAATTCCAGGAGTTTCCTCCCCCAGATGTCCACCAGACCCTTCTGCTGCAGTGAGAGCAGAGGGGGGAGGACCAGGGACGTGTTTGTTCACTCCTGAGCTGCTGCAGTTCACAGCCCAGAGTACTAATGTGAAAATTGATGGCCACTGAAGTCACGCCAGTCTGAACTGCACTCGTTGAGGAGAGGACACGACTCTGGTTCTGCTGCCTCTGGATAGGTGGGATAATGTCAGCATGGAGAAAGGGCACCAGCTGTTTGGAGTGACCCCTTCAGCTGCTGCAGCTGAATCTGCCAGGGACAGTGAGCTGCTGCTACTAAACTGGTTCGCTATAAATAAACTATATTTTTGAGGCTTCTTTATCATTAATTCCAGTTCAGCATTAACTTTCTGATCTGGCAACTCACAGGCTTGAAAATCCTTACAGGACTCGTGCACACAAATGTTGTGCTGGAGTGGAGCATGGAGTCTATAGCTTTTGGGAAGTTAATAATGCTCCCATTGTTAGGGCTGGGTTATTTTACTTTTTAAGACTGGCTTTGCTCCAAAAACTAGCAGATGTTATCGAAGGCAAACTTACAAGGATGAGATGTATGTGCATATCATTAAGCAATGCAACTTTTTCTTAATTACTTTTAAAAGGCTGATACTATGCATGTCACGTTATGAGTAATTGCTTACCATGGTAGTGACACCAAGAGCACAAAAGCTGTCTGCTAAATAAGACCTGAGGTCTCTGAGAAGGGCTCATTTCCTAGGAAATGCAGTGTTGGTTTTGTCTGCAGTTGGGTTTTCATAAAATAAGCAATTAAAGAAATACACCTAAATAGATGATTTACAGCTCCCATTTTTCTGTTGTGCTCAAAATAGGAGAGTGAGTGAGAACACAGATCTCTGTGTCCTTCCACGTGGGCATGGGCCCTGTGGGGAGTCCAGGGCTTTGGATTAGGTGCACCAGGTGCCAGAGAAAGTCCTTCTTTTGCATCAAGGCCTACCCCAAATCCACAGAGGAGCTCAGAGTTGATCACTATTGAGTGATACAGTCACTAAAATAGAGCCACCCTCAGATATTCAAGTATTAGCCAGGTTTTACATGGACAGAATAAATTGAGGCACTGTTCTTTCTGCTGCTAGGTATTGAGTTATTTTTCTGTTGTTGCTTTTCTTATTCCTCAAAAATAATTCTCATTTCTGTGGGGAGACCACTGCTATTTTTGCGTCTCTGTACAATTTTGCCTCTACGCTATTATCTCATTAAAGTGCTGAACACCTCCCTCTCCACTTCATAAAATAAGCAATCACAGTAACATGCCTAATTAGCTCCTTTCTTGCTCATTTGTGTTTCTCAAAGCATGAAAAGTTAACATCACGTGAGGACTTTGCATCTTTGCACAAAGCTCCTATTCTTCAAGAGAGCTGAGCATCTTCTTTTCTACTTGAAGGGTTCTGCATCTTCCAGCAATGGGCTCTTTGGCCTGCCATAAATAATTTAGTTGGCCTGCTTGGCTCAGTGATGTGGGTAAATAAAGGGAAAGGTGGGCTTCATTTGGTATCTCCTTGCACAAGCTTGAGGTTTCAGTGGATTTATGTTTATACACATCCTTTTCAGACAGGCAGAATTAATTAACCTGCTGCTTCTTGAACAGGAAGCCATGGATCTGATCCTGCCTCCTTAGAAATGATGTCATTAGCTGGAGCAGGAGAGAGCTTGTTATCCAGGGCAGGTGCTGCAGCCCAGGCAGCTTTGCTGTGTGCAGTGAGGGGATGGTGATGGCCTTTGTCCCCCAGCTGACTCGGGGAGGGAATGGCCATGGCACAGAACCCTTGTCTCTGCTCAGCCCCTCACATTCTTGTTAACTTCTAACTCACCAACACAATCCTATCAATTTCCTTCTTTCCTTTAAAATCACTTCTGTGTACACAGCTGTGATGTAATTTCAAGTTACAGAGCAGAGCCTAAAACTCCTCAAAAGTATATTCATTGATATTTGGGCTTTTTTCCCCCCTGAGATCCAGAATCAGCAGTTTGATGCTACTCAGACCTAGTCTTTTTGGCCCTTGTGATATTGTGGCTCACTTGTAAGTTTAGCTTTATTTCCTCTGTATTTTCAAGACTTGGCCACCTGTCTGTTTAGGCTTCAAAGATTTTGCTACAAAGATGGGTTCTACCTTGACAATACAGTGTAGTCACAGCCTCCTTGTCCTCCTTCCAACTTCTACTTGTTCAATTTGCAAATTAAAATAAATGAGCTGAGTTGTGTTCCTGTTTGTTTGCTTGCTGCTGGCCTTAAAAACCCGAGGAGGGGTCTGGAGCCGAGGCTGTGCTCCTTGAAGCTTGCACATCCCCAGGAGCAGGGAGGGGAGGGCTTCCAGCTGGAGTGCGCCGAGCAGCGCTGCTGGCAGGACACGGGCTGCAGCTCCCTGCTGGAATCTGCTCCTGCCTCCACCTGCCAGACACTGGAGCTGTTAACTTTCCAGGCAGCCTGCAAAAGCCATCTTTTATCCCTTTGTTAAAGAAGCCTGTGGCTTGAGATGGATCTGTGTGTGGGCAGACCTTTAGTCTGTGATTCCAAGTGATGGAAAGGCTCTCCAAGGCACTGCATAGGCACCTACTGTTGCACTTAAAATCCTGGCAGTGACAGAGCCCCGATTCTCCGGGGACTGGCTGCACAGGGCTTTGCCAGTGAAAGCTGGACCTTAACTGGGATCACTGCTAGTGATAAGAAGTTGAACCCCAGGGGAATAGTGTGATGAGCAGAGCCTGAAACGTGTCAACTGAATTAATTTGATTTTGCTCGATGGGAGAAGCAACAGACACAAAACACTTCAGTGCTGTTTGAGAATATTATTGCAACATTTGAAAACAATTATTGCTCTTTGTATTACAGTGGTACACAGCCTCTGGCTGCTTGAATGGGAAAGAGACTGAAAAATTGTCTACAGCCAAGACAGATAACTGCAGATGCTGAGGAAGGGAAGGACAGTGGGGCTCCCCAAAGACGCGAAGGCAGTCAGTAAAAGAACAGAGAGATGAATTTATTGCCTTACCAGGAAGTACATTTGAAAGTAAATAGGTCTGAAGTTGTTGCGACTCAAAACATAGCAGTGAGATTCTGCAAGATGCAAACCAGGGAAAGGCTACCAAAAAGAAAAATGCAGTTCTGCTTGTGACCTCTCACAATGCAGGGGCAGCAAGATTTGGGGGGATTTAGTGCAACACTGGTGTGAGCTTGATTTACAAGGTGCTACAGATATGATGAAGTTACTTGTTTAATTAATCTATCATGGAAGGAAAAATCCACTGGCCCATATTACTCTGCATGGATAAGTTTCTGAATTTGAGTAACTTTGGTTTCATTGTGCCATTTATCTTTTGGGATCAGCTTTATGAGATTTGTGTCAGGCTTTTCTATTTGGTTGCAAGGCTGCTTTGCAGACTCTTCTCTCTTGTTCGTGTGGTGGATGTGTATATGATAAAAAGCTAAGATTGCATCATCTTTAATAAAAGCAAAGATGTATAGCCTAAAGAAATCAGATTAGTTGTAGAGAAAGAAATCAATCAGGCTGGCAAATTGCATCTGTGGGACAAAGTGCAAAATGTTGGTTTCATACAGTATTTATTGAACAAATTTGTTGAGAAGATGGTTAAAAATGCTCTACAAGAAAAAAAAATAGGAACCATTTTGTTCAATTTAAATGGCATTGATGTATTTTTTACATCATGAATTCTTGCAATATTACCAACAACAGTCCCTGATAAAGTACTTTGCACAATTGCCTCACAGGGCATTTTGAGATAAAAGTATATATCGGAGATTGTAAAGTGGCTGCATCCAATTTATATATAATGGAACCCACTGCAGCCATCCTCCAAAATTCAATAGATCGGGAATCACATTACACTTCTGTGAGTTTGGGGTAGTAGGAGCTCTAAAGAGCCTCCAAAACAAACAGGCAGCTTTAAATCATGTTTAATGAACCCTGTGTATTTTATACCCATGTGATTAAAATGTTTTGTTTCGGTTTTTCATTTTGCTGGGTGATGCAGAAGGAAAATCCCAGGTTCAGGCCTGTGAAACTGATCATCTGCTTGTTCTTCAGCAAAAATTCAGTTTAACTGAACACAGCAAACCATTTAAAATGCTGGACTGAAAAAAAAAGAAAAAGCAGATCTGCACAGAGGATCCATAATATTTCCTAGCAAAAGCACTAAATGAAAATGCAGTATAGGCAGATAAAGGGTCATGCAGTACCATGGTGGTTTTTTCTTTTATTCATCTCTGCCTGCAGCCTTGAAAACAACCCACAGTAGACACAAACCTGAACAAGTAGAGGGCCCAGTTTTGCTGTTTCTCGCCTATTTCCTGAAGGGAATAAAAGTGCAAGTGGATAAGGTGGCACCTTGTGTGCTGCAGCCAGACCTGCCACGGGGCCAGTCCTTGGCCATCGTGCCTGCATGGGCAAGGAGCTGTTCTTGCTGTGCAGAGGAAGCCCCAGGCAAGCCTTTGAGCAGAGCAAGGGGGCAGAGGGCAGGTTGACAGTGTTCAAGCCCATAGGGCTGGAAGGTGGCCATTGCTTGGGGTTGTTTTGTCAAGAGATGCTTCATAGAGGAACTCAGATCTTAATCCTCTCCTCTGAGCAGTACTCAATATGTACATTTATGATCTTCCAGGTCTCTTCCGACCTTAATGATTCCATGATTTTGTGCATGTGTCAGGTGTGTGCATGATTGTATCATTGCTTTAAAATATCTTCTGTGTGTTGATAGTCAATAATTCTTATTAATTTTCAAAGAAAGTGTTATTCTTTCTGTTGTCCTTTCATACTGCCCCATGTGCAAAATGCATCAGAGTGAAAATGGGCCTGAAGCAGGAACATTCAGATCAGGACTCAAAATGCCTCTGCTCTGGCAGCATCCTAAACCAGAACAATTGCACTGCCATCAGCAGAGCTCTGCCTGTGTAAAGCTGAGAACAAGGTCAAGTCCTGAGCCTCTGAAAAATGAGTCTCCAGCTGAGTCTTTGTATTTCCCAAAGATTCTGTTACACCAAATTGAAGCTAAAGCCAGGAAATGGACAGTACTTGCAAAATACAAGGTGACAGGACCAGAGAATTAAAGCTAAATGTGAAAAAATTCCCAAAACATAAATTTCAATAAATATGCTCCTGAATCCTGTGCTTCAAAAGCTAGGAAGCAGAGGTCATGGCTTGGAGTTTACCATGGAGTTAGACCCTGATTCATTGGATCAAACCAGCAGGTACATTGACAAAAAGCAGGTCCAAATTTGTGGTGTCCTCACCAGCTGATTGGTACATATGTGTCTGAGGAGGAGACATCATCTGTGGTCTGTTACTGCAGGGGACGTTTACATTGCAGTGGGATTCATGGCACTGCCTTTTGTCTGGAGTTCAGCGTCTGGAGTGTGCTGCTGGCGTGTTTTGTGAAGGAAAATCAATATTAAAAGAGGAATGGGAGAAGGGGGGCTCCAGCTGGCTGGTGCAAGCAGTGTGAGAGTGGGAAGGGCAAGGGGCCGGAGAGGCATCGGAATTCTGGTCACTCCAAACAAAGCCAACGGGAAGCAGCGACGCCGCTGCCGGGCTCGGCGGGGTCCTGGCCCACAAACCAAGCATGAACTCACTGAAATGCTGTGGGGAGCAGCAGGGGAGGCAGAGGAGGCAGGAACAGGTTTGAGTCGGAGGCATCTTGGTGGCAGAGCTGGGGCTGCATGGGCAGCTCAGCCCCTCTGCTGTGCCAGGAGTGCCCCAGCACTGGGGCAGCTGAGCCTGTGGGGTGCCACAGCAGCCCCCCGGGCACACCCAGCTGGGAGGGCACAGACAGACCTGCCACGTTCCCTGCACACAGGCTGCCCTGGCACGGTGCTGAGCTCCCCACGCCGAGACAGCTGGAACTGAAGCAGAGCCTCCCAGGCTGCCATTACAAGGTCCTTTCTTTAAGGACATGTGCGCTTAATGTCAGAATATTGAAACCATACCCACGTGAACAAAGTTAGTAAGCCAGTGATTCATTGCTGTTTCAAACCTCTATCTAGCCACAGTAAATTCCTGCTCAGTAGTGACAGTCTGTGTCCACATGCAGGCTATGATTTACAGCTCTGTGTTTTGTATCAACAACATCTGTTTAACAAAAGGAGGGAAAAAAAAGCCAAGAACATTTATTTTCTAACCTCTGTACCAGATGTTTCGTTATGCACAAGATCCAGGGATTATATCAGAAATAATTTAATTATTTTAAATGAATGATCTGAAGTGTTTTTCCTAAAGTATGTCTCGTAACCACTAACAACATGAAAACATAGGAATGTGGAAAAATAAACTCAAGTTTTACACAGATTTATAATTGTATCTATTTTAAGGGCGCAAATGTTATGGACCAAATCCTAGCTTTTGATGGTAGTGTTGGGATTCTTGAATATTTGCACAGGACCATATCAATTATTAGGGTTATGAGAACGATAAGGTGGCAGAGAGCAATTGATACAGCAGAAGAAAGCAAGAGCTCAGAAATGTGCTGTGGGGAAGGGACAACACCAGGAGCAAAGGTGTCTTCAAGGAGAGCAGCGTTGGGCTGGGACACCAGCTGAGGCTCTCCAAGCACACAGGAGCTGTGCCCTGGCTCTCCCACGAGTCCCCTGAGGCGCCTGCACAGCTGCAGATCCCTGGGTCTCACCTGGCTGGAATGTGCCATCTCAGAGATAAAGCTGCTTAGTTTGGATTCTGCTTGCCACCTTCCAGGGCAGAGCTGCTGGAGTGGGATCTCTCCCCTTGTGGCTGCTGCAGCTGGGGTCAGGGTGGCCTTTTCCTCTCTAGGGACAGGCTGTGACTCACAGACCTCCTGTTGGCACGTGGCTTGCCCACAACAGCAGTGTGAGAGCACATTCAAACTTATGGAAAAAATTGCCATCTCAGAGATAAAGCTGCTTAGTTTGGATTCTGCTTGCCACCTTCCAGGGCAGAGCTGCTGGAGTGGGATCTCTCCCCTTGTGGCTGCTGCAGCTGGGGTCAGGGTGGCCTTTTCCTCTCTAGGGACAGGCTGTGACTCACAGACCTCCTGTTGGCACGTGGCTTGCCCACAACAGCAGTGTGAGAGCACATTCAAACTTATGGAAAAAATTGCTTTCATTATTATTTCCATATTTTGGAGGTAAATGCAAAGTCCCTTAGGTGTGTTTGATGACTAGAAATATTGTGGTGCTTGTCCTTTACAGAGCTTCAATTTGAGTGTCTAAACTGCCCCATAGAGCGTCAGAGAAAATTCTTTGCAATTTGGGGTTTATTATCATTCCTCAACATAATTTTTGCAGGGGTATCATAAGTGGGAATACTGATACAGAAACACTGAGACATTTATAACTGCCTGGCCTGGATATCAGTCTTGAAGAACTTGCAATTACTCAGAATTACGGTGATAGATTCTGTTGCAGCCTTCGAAAACATTCAGCCAAGTTAAAATGAAAGTAAATGCATCAATGACACTGCTAAAGCAGACTGTGGGTCTGTGTTGTGGTTTCAACCTTCTTTCAGGGGGTAACAGGTTTTTCTGTTTTTCTGTGAGCTGTGGGAGCTGTAGCACATATCAATCCAGTGCAGACCTAGCCAAACCTATTAGTTCTCTTGTTGCATAAAGATTTATCTGTAATTGCCAAGGTTTATTTTTATTTTCTTTGAATTACTGTTCTGGATGCATATAGATGCATAACAATTCCTAATTTTCCTCCCTATATTCTTGTACAGCACAGATTGCTTATCAAATACAGTCTTAACATTAAAGTGTCAAACAGGATTTGCAGAAAGCTATTTAGGTTTGTAGTTTAGGATGAACGTTTATCAAATTGTGGATTAGCTGAATCATGCACTGAACCAAATTATTATTGTCTGTGATTAAATCACAAAGTGGTTATTGCCCTGTGTCATCTAAAGCACACGATAGCTTAAATCTTGAAAATCCCTTTTTAAGGTGGCTATAGGAGCTACATAATGCTGGACTTTTAGGACCAGACTCTGTCCCTAGACAAAAAAATAATAGCTTTTGAAAGGTCATATGGACTGATCCCTCTCTGCTTATATGGGCAGCACACTGGGAAGAGAATGGATGGGTTTATTTGCATTTCAGACATACAGAATAGTTCTCAGTAAATAGATCTCTTTGTACCCAGCGCTGAAGTATTTATTCAAGGTGCTGGCCCAGAAAAGGGGAGTGAACTGTTCCTTCTCGTGCCTGAAAGGACAGGGGCTGCCTGCTGGAGAGCAGTGATGCCGCTTGCTTGCCCTCATGCTGAGTGCACAGAGGACTGGCAGTGCCACTCCTCAGCCCTGGAGGCCGCAGCATGACCAGCAGGATCTCTCCTCAGCGCCAGTGCAGCAGAATTTTGCCAACCCAAAGGGGCACTTGAGGGGCTACAGTCTTTCTAAAGAGGCTCAGTCTTCCTAAAGCTGTAGAAGGTTTTTTGGGAGCTGCTGCTGTGGTTGCTGCCTGCTCACAAAGATGTGTTCTGGGACAGCCCAGCACAGCAGGTGAAGATGCCAGTAGCAAACCTTCCTGGTGATTGATGTCCATGCTCCTCTTGTGCACCCTTCAGCAACCATCTGCTGAGGGCATCCAGCACCCCTGTTTTCTCAGCCTTGCTGTTAGGGCACAGTCCTCCTGATGACAGCCTGTCTGAGTCACCGAGGAGAGAAGGATCCTCGCAGAACTGTGGGCTGGGAGATACACAGGCTGCTCCCCTGCCCTGGTGCATGCCCAGGAGGAGTCGTGAGCAGTAATCACCACTTTTCCTGGTGAACAGATAGGAGGGAAGTCCTGAAAGGGCTTGTTTTCATGTTGCAACAAGGGGTCACGGGGTGGAAAGGGCTGAGAGTCACTGCATTAGAGCGCGCTGGAGAAATGAGTCTGGCACAGCTGACGGCGGCGTGGCCCTCGCAGCCCGTGGCAGTAGCAGCAGCTGAAAGTCTGCATTAGGCTGCCTTTGCTCCTCTACTTCATCCCCCTTGTCCTACTCTTTGACCTATTTTCTCTCACTGTTATCTAGTAATCTATTTTTTAAAGGCTCAGCCCAGTCTTTCCTGCTGGTTGCAGCTGATCCATCTCGCTGCTAGCCTGTGAAACCAGCACCTCCTAAAGAAACATCCCTCTGCCAATTACTCCGAAGGCATGGATTCAGCTCAGCGTGAGAGCTTGATTGAAGCCAGTTGGCTGTGCCAACAGGACAGGGATGGCTCAAGAGAGGCTTCGTACAAAGTATAGAAACTCTAAACAGATTTCTTCAGTCTTTCCTCCATCCATGCTCAAACAGAGCCAGTAAAGTCAGAAAAATGGCAATATTTTACCGAAGGGAGGACTTATCCCACAGCTCTGCCACCCCCCTGGAAAGCCCACAGAAGGGAAGGAGAGAGTTGCACGGAAAACTGCAGGAGGCAGACGCAGACTTCTGCTCTGAGCCTGCCTCTCTGAGACGGAGGGTTTGAGGTTTTCCAGCGAGCTCAAGGAGCAAATCCTGTAAGCCCTGTGATTTCTCAGGCATGTGCCCTCGCCGTGGGCACCTCGAGTACGTGCACCCAGAGCCCTGCACAGAGTCTGGCCCCGGGGGAGCTGTGCCTGCAGCTGGAGTCCTGCCAGTCGAGGGGAGGATGGAGGGGGCGAGCGTGCTGGATCGCCACACCAGTGTGTGCTCTGCTCTGCTCGTGTGCAGCCTCTCTGGCCCGCAGCCTTTTGGCTCGCCCCACCTGCCTTTTCTCCTTTTTTTCCCTTTCCCCCAGCTGAACTGGCGGAGAGGAGGTTGCAGCTCCTTTCTGTCCCTGCAGCTTTCCTGTCTGGCTGACGCTGTGCCCTGGACACAGATGTCTGCTTCAATATGGATCCTGCGAGGCACCAGTTACGCTCGCGGGAAGAGCGTGGAGAGGGAAGATGCTGTGATCCCTAGGTGAGCTGTGAATTGCTGCCGTCCTGTGCAAGAATAAAATAACAATAACAACTAACAACATACTGCCTTAAACAGTGGTTGTTAGAAAGAAGATTTTGGTACGCTTTCACAATTAATTATTTATCCGGGCAGCTACTTGGTTTAAAATCATCCCGTCCACATAGCTCACCCTCTGTGAGCTCATTAATGCTCGAGCTGTGTCACCTCAGGCTAACCTGGTGGCTGTTGATTGAGTCCCGTGACAGCTGTTTGCAGAGGTTTGCCCTGCTCCCTGCCAGCAGCCTGCCTTCCTTCTCCAAATTGCCTCTCCATTCCAGGCAGGGTTCAAATTTCTGAGTGAACGCTATCCTGGGCAAAATGGTTGGATTTCTGAGAGTAATAGGTAAGGCATGACAGATAACATCCTGCACACCCCCAGGAGTGCTCCTGCATGTTACAGCTTGAAGGTGTTGGTCAAGGTGTACCCTGCGCCGAGTCCATAAACATTTAAGTCCCAGAACAAGTGTTTGGGGGTGTACAAACATGTTAATGACCTCCAGTTAATTGGCAAGCAATTACCTTGAAGTAAAAATAGCTTTCCCCTTACTGAGCAGTCACAAGAGTGCGTGTCCCCCTATGAACACTGAAATTTTTGGCCAAGGAGCCTTGTTCAGCTTGCCTTCTGGATCCTGGCAGGTCTGTGATCAAAAGTTTGTTGTACCCAGCACCAACTGCTGCTTGTTTGTGGTAGAGACTCAGCAAACAGAGCTGTCTGCCAAAGCTAATTTTCACGCTGCCCTTTAATAAAGTTCTGCAGTTCATAATGCAATGAAAAAGTAAGATCATATTGACTGGCAAAAGCGTGTGGTTCAGCAAGGGAAAGTACCTGCTGTGTGCTCTATAAAGGAACTGTCAGTGAAAGCTAGGTAAGTATTTTTAACCTAAAGACAGCTTGGCAGGCTATAATGTGTCTCCTACCGAATTTCAAATCTTTCTGATCCTTTGCATGACAAAAATACACAGCTGGACTGATTTCATCAGATGTGTATTGCAACTGAGAACCAAGAGGCCTGCACCTAACACAGCTCTTGGCACTCCAAGTGGGACCCATGGGCAGATGTTTGACCTGTTGCCTCTCTGCCACCTACAAAAGTCAGCAGCGTCTTTTCCAGAGGTCAAACAATCAGCTTCTCTTAGAACTTGGATCAAGTCCTTGCTTGATCCTCCACAATACTTTGGGGGAAAAAAGGCCCAGATTTTCCTGGTATGTAACCAAACCACACCTGGGTTTCATTCCTGGAAGAGATTGTCACAGCGTTTCTAAGAAGGCAGTAGCTGGGCGCACGTGAGTCTGTCGCTGATGTCCTGTGACTCTGGGGCTTGTGGTGCCCGAGATGAGCTGGCACGTGGTGCAGGGTGGTTCCAGCTGCAGAGCCACATCTGCTCCCTGTGCTCCACAGCAGTGGGTGAGGTGCTTGCTGCCTGTGCCATCCCTGTCTCCAGCTGCTCCTGGCCATCCCTCTCTCCAGGCAGTGTAATGTCATGCCAAGGAGGAGGGAGGCAGGTGACACTGGGACCCTCAGGATAGCCAGGGTGTCTGGCACCCGCACAGATTCCTCTGGATGCTGCAGTGGGCTGCAGGGTCAGTCAACAAAAATCTTTCCAAAGCAGCCGGAGGTCTCTGCCTTGTGTCCTGGAGGAGTGAGGGAGTGGCAGATGGAAAAAACAAAACTAGCAAAATGCATTTCACAATCCTGGCAGCAGTACTCAGCAAACAGAGGAGCTACAATGATGGAGTCTCAGATTGCTCTCCCTGTGCAGCCTGGCTTTAGGGACTTCGGTGTTGTTGCGAGGCTTGAAAGGGCTCCTGTTCCCTCCGCTGGCTCCTATGGCCTTGCATTTGGTATCCTCAGGTGTTTCAGGCTGGAGAAGCTGCAATGCTCAGATACCAGAGCTTTCCAGGAAACATTCACGTACAAGTGCAGCTCTGTTCACTGTGGCTGCCTTGAATTAAAGTTCTGTGCCTGTAGTGGCAGACAAATTTGCTGGCAAACATTTTGAAAAAAAAAAAAAAAAGAAAAAGGCATCAATCCAGAAAGGCGCTGTGCACAAACTAAGCTCAGTATAAATGAGTACACCTGTGCTCGACACTGGGCACGTGATGAATGCTCTGCTACATCCTAGCCAAAATAAATTTAAAATGAATATCGGCGTGTACTGGTGTGAGATGAATGCTGGTCTTGTAAGCAGGAGCGCATGTGGCAGAAACAGGATCCTCCCGCCCGGCGTGTCAGCTGGGGATATCCACAGGGAGGGTCACGTGCACTCCTCTCGAGCTCACCAGCAGGGCTGGTGAAAACAGGTTTTGATTTGAATGAGTTATGACCCATTGAAAATGGCATCATGTGTAACCACAGTAAATTGTCATAATGAGATCACGAGGCTGGAGAAGTGAGCGTGAGCAAAGAGGCCGCGTTCCACCGGCGCCCACGGCTGCCAGCCCGGGGCTGCAGAATGCAACCCGGGGACACGCTCCTGCTCCCTGGGCATCTTTGGGGATTTAGGGACAGGACCAGGGCTTGCACAGCCAGGCAAAAACCCATAGGCACTTCTGAGTTAAAAAGAAGAAAAAAAGCCAAAATTCATACAGCTTTGCATTTAGTCTTATCCAGAGTAACAGAGGGGACTGGGCTAGTGCAAAGAGTGGACAAACATGAGTACTGTTAGTGCTGCCGTGCTCACTCAGGTTTAGCCTAGCTGTTTCTAAATTATGCTGCTGTAGGAGGGGAGGGTTTGGTGATCAGGACAGAGCACTACAGAGGTGAAAGGAAATCCTCCTGGAAGCACAATTTAAAAGCCTTGGTGTATCCCAGGTTCCCAGCTCTGCCAGACCAGCCCTCCTGGACCCTGCTCAGGCATGGCTGCCCTAGGCTGCCCAGCTGTAGATGCTGCAGAATCATCACTTTCTTCTCTATTTTCATAGGGAAAATAGAGGCAAAGTCTAAGACTGTGATCAGTTTGACTGACTAAAAACTTTACCAAATACCTGGACAACATAAGTAGCAGAGCTCCTGCCTTCCAGGTGTCTTGTAGGTGGATTTTTGGCAATAGCTCCTTTCTATTCCTCCCGACACAGTGCTATTTGTGTGGGGCCATTCACAGCTCAGGGGACTGCAAGAAACACAGTGATTCTGCTTCTCTTCTCAAGTTATCAAGTGCACGTGGCCCAGCCACCTCCTCCCGCTGCCCACAGCGGGCAGAGGTGTGTGCATGCTGCCCACTGCAGGGCCTGCTCTGTTCCTTTGGTCTCAGGGCAAACCAGGCTGCTTTCCACGTGGCTGCCACTCCTCTAGTCTTGCACCCTTCTGTCTCCTCCGTCTGTTAAGCTCTGCACACAAATATCTGTGCCCCTGAGCCATGGAGACAATTCGGGTTCGTGCGGAAATGCAGCACCTTCCTGACTCATCTCTTCTGTTTACAGTGGTTTGGTCACGGCTGAATTCATAGCCTGAGTCCATGGATAAAGAAACACCCAGCTCAGTGCTGTTCCATGCAGTGCAGGTTAGCCCTTGGCCCCGGGGTTGTGCTTGCATTTATCCAAGATGCACAGTCTGAACAGCATGTTGAAGCCTAAGCTGTTCCCAGGACCCCACATCTCCTGTTGAGGGCAGCTGGCTCCAGGTCCTTCTCCTCTTCCAGTAGAAATGCTTGAGGCTGATCTGGAAGGCTCTTGTCTTGTTCCCTGGTGTTGCCTTGCTGACATTGCTGCAAGGACAGCCGAAAAAGATGGAGACCGGCCAAGCTGAAGAGACACAGGGGGAATGTGCCCCTGCATACACTTAAGAGCAAAGCACGGGGAGCCCTGAGGGTTTCCTGGTGTACCAGAGGAGTCTTCCCAGTGGGGGCATTTCTGCTTGCCACAGGTGAATGTGCCAACACTGCCCACACTGCAGTGCAGGTGCAGCTGTGGGGAACCCAGATTTTCCAGTTGGTACCTTCTCTGTAGCTAATGAGAACCAAGAGTAAAACTGCTCGTTTGAAATACTTTCTGAATTTACTGCTTAAGCTCACTTGCTGTGTCATGCACTGAGCAGAAGTCCTTCTGAGCTTTCATTCTTCAGTCTCAGCTTAGTAGCCCTGCATAAACCCCTACTAATATGCCTTATTTTTCCAATACCCGTGTAGGAGAAGAATTTGGACTGGTTCCCTCGGATGAGAGCCATGTCTCTGGTTAGCAATGAAGGCGACAGTGAGCAAAATGAAATCAGGAACCTGCAGGAGAGGCTGGAGTCAACCATGAGCCTTGTGAAACAGCTTTCCAGTCAGCTGGCTGAGCTCAAGGAACAGGTAAGTGCCCTGTGTGGGTAGCAAAGTGAGCACGTGTGGGTGAAGGCACTGCCTTCCATCACATCTCAGTCAGGACAGTGTTACAAAAGAGACTTTTGTCTCAGGAAGGTTTTATCTTTCCCTCCAGCAAGCTTTCTGGGTAGATGCACTGATAAGGGTTTGGAGTGAAATTGTACGCTGTTAGCAACAGCAGAGATCAGGTAAGGAGAAAACTCTGGAGGGGAATTAGTCATGAAATGCTCCTGGTGAGTGTGCAAGGACAGAAGGGAAACTGCAGAAGGGATGAGGGGCTGCGTAACCCGGCAGTGAAAGCAATGCAGTGTCAGGAATAGCTGCATACTGATGGCAGTCTGGAGGGAAAAAAGCCTTCTGTGTCCAGCCCTTGGGTTTTTCCCCCACTGAGAACATCAACAGTGCCCTTGTGAAAACAATTTGCAGAGCCTGTTGCTTTGCTTGTGTCACCCTTGTGCTGGTGCCCCTCCTGTGGCCCCCTCTGCTATCCCGTATGGAGCACAAGCTGCTGGCCTCCCTTAAAGCCTCCCTTAAAGCCCTGCTCCTGCCCACATTGCCTGCCTGCTGTGTTTGCTCTCCCTTCAGGATCAAAAGGCCAGCTCCTTTTTTGCTACAGGTGCTGGTCACCTCTGCTTTGCTCATTAGAGCTTCAGAAAAGCATCTGTGTGTTTTTTTTTATGGGAAGCCCTTCAGGGGCATCACAGAGTTATCTAATTATTCCCCTTCAAATCCCTCCTTAAAACTTTTCCCTGTGAAAAACCCAACAAAGGTTTAGGCTGGATGCGCTGAGACCATTGCTCATTGTGCTTACCCACAACATCCTGGTGGGATTTTTTTCATCCCCCTCTGGCTGAATCTGTTCTCTGCTGGCTTAAATTTAAACCCTGTGTGGCCAAGGCCATCTTTTCCTTCTGTGATTCTGCAGCACCAAGTGCAAACGCTGACCCTCTACAGGGCTACACAACACAATAGCAGCACAAATAATTCTCTGTAAGACCTGCCGAGGCATAAGAATAATATATAAATGAGAATAAAATGTCCATACTTTGCAGGAAACAGATCTCCCACTTCAAAGACATCCCTTACTTGTAATTTTCTATGCTGAAGAAAAGAATTCCACTCCCTGTTGTTTTGCTTATATGTATCTTGCTCTGTGACTGCTAAATAATAGTAAAAAGAAAAAAAAAAAATCTCAACTCGTCTCTCTCTGCCTTTCCACCTTAGATGACAGAACAAAGGAAGAATAAGCAGAGGCTGGGCTTTCTTGGATCAAACACACCCCATGTGAATCATCACATGCCACCACCCTGATACCACGGGGAGAAGCCGTGACTAGCCTTTCATCAGTATTCCTGCTTTATTATAGAATAAAAAACTGAGATTGAGAGGAGTGAACAGTGCCTATTGTTACAAAGTTAAAAACAACCAAGTGCCAAGATGTTAAGTGGTTTAGCTCTGGGAACAATTTGTAGCTGTTTTTCGTGGTTGAGAGGGACCACAACCTAGAATGTGAGCGATACAAGGCAGCTCGTTTGTATTCCCTGCGCTCGGCTCCGGCTCCAGGGCTGCCCGGGACACAGGCTGGGACACAGGCTGGGACACAGGCTGGGACAGTGCTTGGCCACATCCTGGGAGCCCTTTTCTCCCTGGAGCGCCGGGAGGAGCGAGCTGAGCAGAAGAAGGAGAGGTGTTTATTGAGGCAAGCACGACAGCCTGGCTTAGAATCAATAGGTCGTCTCTGGCTCACTTGCCAAATAGCAACATTAGTCATATTTGCTTGGCATTTACTATTTTTTAATTACCAAAAATATGTCAGTCCGTAAGCGGTGATGTTGCTTCAAGTAACTTCTAGGAGGGAAAGGGGAGAAACCTCAAAAGACTGGAGGAAGAAAAAGGAAAAAAAAAAAAAAGGAAAAAATAGAAAAAGTTGCAAAGAGAAACATTAACGCTTTTGAATTTTAGCTGTCACCATGCAATTTCTTATTTATAACATGGAGCACAATGGATCTACAGCTGTGGGAATGTTATGCACATAATACTGACAACATAACTGGAAGTGATTTCTTTCTCCTGGCTTCAGATGTTCTCGATTAATGTGGCCGTGAGGTTTCACATACTGAGGAGTTAAACTGTGTTTTAAATTCAAGTTCCAATGGAGGATTCGGGAGGAAAAAAAAGTATACCTGTAGTTTGAAGCATGTATGGTATTTTTTACAAAAAAGCTTAGAAACATCTTTCTGTACAGAAGTGTAATGGTGTCATTACCTTCCATAAACTCATCTTCAGCGAGAGTTGATTTGAGTAAATAAACACCAGATTCTGCCAGCTTTCCTCTGAGCTGCAGATCATGGGTTGATGGTTTTGCCTACCCTTCCCACTTCCAGGGGTTTGCAGGGAAGCCTGGTGGGGAACAGGGGGGCAACATCAGAAAGGCTCCTTCCAGCTCTCAGCCCTACAAAAGGCAGCAGCTAAGTCACCAGTGCAGGTTTCTGCTCTACCCTGTATTTCTTGGGATGGGTTGAAAGAAAAGTTACAGGGTTTCCATAGAGTCCTAAGGAACTCTTTTGTCTTTTAGGAAAAAAACTGAGGGGCACAAATGGGAGTTGTGCCCTCAGTTTGCTTTCATTTTCAGTGGGTTTTGCTTACCAGATTGTCTCACATTTGAAAATGCACCTCTTGTTACATGGAGTCACTTTTTAAAGCAAAATATTTTTGCAATGATTTGCCCCTGTAAAATTTTCATTTTGTTATAAAAGCCATTTTGATCAAAGGAAAAAATATTATTAGTGTAAATATTTTCCAGTTTCTTCCTGGAAAAATGCTGTTGTCCTGGTTAAGGCACTACTCAAACCAACAGGCCTAGAGTAAAGGGAAGGAAGGGGTATTTCACTCTCTTTATCCCAAATTCAAACCAGTTCTTGAAGCTACTTTTTTTTCTTATTTTTGTGGCAGTGATGTGGCTGAGATAAAAGTGATATATTGTAGCAATATATTTATATCTTCTACCACTAAAACATCTCCCATTGGCTTCAATTGTGTCCTTCAAAAATAGTGTAGAAATCGGAGGTTTGTGTACTTTACTGGAAGAAAATCTCTTCCTGTTGGCCTTAGTCCAGAGAGCACCCTGGTTGTGAGAGGTGATGGCCAAAGGAGCTGCCCACAAACCTAAAGTCAACAGTAAGGTGGTAGGGACTCAGACCCTGTGTCTGTATTAATTCAAATTAGTTCATACAGTTAATCAGATCTACTCACAGCTTCTGTTGCAACAGCAATTTCCTTTTCTCACAAGTGTGGTTCTAAAACACAAAGCACAGTTCAATTACAAGTTAAAGTCTCATTATTTATTGGGGGGTGTGTGGTTGGCTGATATGGGAATGGGTTGGCACTTTTCTTGTTTACACTCAGAAAAAGCAGCTGCACATCAGGGGAGGCTTCTGCTGCTGGAGCTGGAAGAACTTGAGGCTGGATGGGTTTGTGCCCCAAGCTCAGGGCTGCAGGTGGGTGCTGCTGGTGCTCTCTCTGGCTCACACCCAGCCCACATCCCCTGGGGCTCAGGAGCCCAGCTCCTGCTCTTCAGAAGGGAGAGTTACAGCATCAAAATCAGAGAACAGATGCTGGTTTGCCTTGGCCACGGTGCCTTTCTGCTGTTCACAGCTTCCCAGAGAGACCTCCATAATCAGTAACAGTAGGTGATGCTACTTGCACAGACTGTAAATATATTTCACTGAGAATTTCAACATCTTTGCTGATTCTGTCAAAACTTAGGCCCTGCCCTGCTCCCTTCCATGTGAGCAATCTGTACACTCACACGTGGTAAGGCAAACAGGAGGCTCCTTGCTTGGATAATGGTTGCAGGGCCAGGCCCCAAGACTTAAAGATTGTGAAATATCCCCATGAATGAGTTTATAACAAAAATCATTGTTTTATACATATATTTATGTGTATATCTTTGTTTAATGCAGCTGGGGTAACCTCTTCCTAGGCAAGTATCATTTACTTTACCTATTTATATGAAATGATTGCAATGAAGTTAAAATATCTAAGAGCTTTCAATGCCTTAGAGAGATTTATAATTATAAGCTCCTTGACAGGTAAAATCTACTTAAGTAAATGTGTCCATTGCTGCTGAATGTAACTTTTAATAAAATGTGTCATTTTATATTTGTTTGTCCCATTCTTGGGGCTAAGGCTGGGGGGAGATGTGTGTTCTGGTTTGGGAGGAGCAGGCTGGGTGGGGGCCCAGGCTGTGGGTGTGCACCCATTCCTTCAGCCCTGAATGGATGGAGGCTGAATGCAGCAAGGAAAGCAAGAATTTGTTTTATTTCAGGCACAGATTGCTCCGTCCAGGATGATGGATCCAGGCATGCTGCTTTTCCCAGAGGCTGGGTGCAGCTGGGGGTAGGATTTGCTGGGTGCTCTTTGTTGAGACCAGGGGAGCCCTGGGTGCAGGAGGGCAGAGTTAGGGATGGTGATGGCTCAAGTGTTAGCAGGCTCAAGGCACAGGGGTTCTGCTGCTGCCTGATCTTTTCCAGCCTTTATGATTCCACAATACTATCGTGCAGGCTTTTCTGTGAGAGCTTACTTTGCACATTTTTGTCCTCTCTTTTTTTTAAATCATTTTAGTGTAACTCTTTCAGGTAGCACAATGAGAGAGAGAGACCAAGGGCTCTCCCCACTCCTCTGGGTGAAAGAATTGAGAAAGACAAGTCATGTCTTTCAACTTGAGCTAAGAAATCTTAGGTGTGAAAAATGCCAATCACTTGTTTTTTAATTTTTAAAAGTTTAATAGTAATAAAATGGTTATAAAAATAGTAATACAATTAAAGTAATAATAATTTGGACAATTTGAATTAGGACAATATGAGACAATAAAGACAGTGAGTTACAGACAGTCCAGGTACCTTTTTCTGGGCAGCACGAGCCTGGAAAAGGACCCACATTAACAGAGGATTAATCCTTAAAAGCAATAGCCTGTTGCATATTCATACACCTCGTACATGATGCATAAATTCCATTCAAACACAGGATTCTGTCTGGTCATCCTCAACTTCTTCCTTCTAATCCTGACAGCGCCTTCGAGGTGGGAAGAAGTTCATTTCTTCTGATAAGAGAGCAATAAATTCTTTTTCTCTGAAAGATTTAGGTGTCCTGTGGCTGCTATCTGGTGCGAGTGCCTCACTCCTTTCTTAAAAAAATCCCACTAACATAGTTCTTATTTTAACTACAAAAGTTACCTTTTAATTACAAGACTACACTTATCATATTATTAAAATATTAATACAGCACTACTAATCAATACATCAAAATACATATGGTAAATATCTGCGTAGAGCTATATAATATGCACTTTTCACATTAGGTCTTGTGAAAAATGGAAGAGCCCTCCCTACAAACCTGTGGTCGATAAACTACACCATACAAGTTGTTTTGTTTCCTTTACCCAGCTGTTTGTTTTTTTTTTTTTTTTTACAAATAGTCAATATTAATGAGGAAAAAAATAAGGCCTCTTCTAAGTGAGAAAAAGCCTGCTAATTAATTAGTAAAAAATCCTATTAAATGGAGCATGCTGTTTCTCCTGTGCACTTGTTCCACCAACTTACTGAGATTTTGAGTAGAATTAACTTTCTTTTCTATTCTCTGGTATGATTTTAAGGCTAAATAGAAAGGAGCTTGTTTACTACTAGATTTGTTAGATGGTTTTGCAAAAAGGATATCCTAAGAGAAAACAGGGTTTCATGCAGCAAGCTTTCAACCTAAGATTACAGTCAAAAAGCCCCCAAACCAGCATTAAGCTTCTAAGCCCAAAGGGGAGCAGTTTCACATGCAGGACTGAGAACCTAATGCCAAGGCTTTTCTTTTTCCAAATGTTTGCCTCCAAGGCACATTTTAATTCAAGAGGTGTTTCAGGGAGCAAACCTCTCCCTCGGCACTGGCTCACTCTGTTCTGGCCTGCAAGTGAATTCTGCTCCTCCCTTCCCACCATTGCTGCTGCTGCTGTGACATAAGCATCTGCAGGAGAGGATGTTTTCTTTGGAAAGCACGTGCTTATCTTCTGGGGAAGGCTGCCAAGTTCATTTTTGCGGGGAGAAAACTGAGATTTAAGGCTGCTAACCTCTCTGCTGCCCCAGGATGCCCGCAGGAGCACAACTCCTGCCTGCAGGTGCCCGTGCTGAACATCCTGAATTTGCACAGAATCATTCAAAACACCTCAAAAGGAACTTGGGCTGTGTGGGTTTGAAATGTGCAGTGGTGTATTGCTACTATAAACTCACATTTGCCCACTCTATTTATATGCTGCACTGTTTCAGGCCAGAGCAGGAGGCTGCAAGGCAGAAGACAATCCTTCTAACTTTGCTATTTCCACATTTTTCTCTTGCTGCAAACAGCCAAGAGTTAACTTTCTTTTTTACTGGAAGTTTCTTTCTCCATGTGTCCACCTTTGTCTGCTGCCACTCAGGTAAGGTGAGACCTGGGCATGTCCTGGACCACGGGGTTTACTGATTAACCAAAGCAATGAGCTAAAATGTGTAGGAGCATGGTGTTCTTATGACTTAATAATTCTGTTTAAATGTTGTAGGTTGTCAACATCCAATATCTGACTCCATGTAAGCAGGAGGTTTTCCTAGCAGCCCTTCTTGTGGTAAATCATTGCAGAGTCTCCATCCCCTGATGGAGCAGCCATGTGGCCTTTGCCAAGGCAATGCACACCCGTGTGCAAGGCTGTGGGGTCAGCCCAGCCACTGCTTTGGGTGGGCTCTGTCACCATTCAGATTTCATCCAGATGGCAAGAGCAGCGGGGGAATCCAGTTACAGCCCAAAGGCCCAAATTCCCTTTATAAGTTACTCCCTTCTGGCCCCCAAAATTTGCAATATTTATAGGTTTTGTTCCCAATAACACTGAGCTGCCACAAAAACTGTGGATTTTGGGCACATTCTCAGTGTTTCCTGTAATGGCCTTCAACTGGGATATGTCAATCTGAATTTCACAATCCTCTCCTAGGAGCACTTGCTCCCTTACCAAAGATATAAGGATATTTTTCCTTGCTTCTTCTTCCCTGCCCTGCCAGTATTACAGGATGAAACACCTGGGACCTGTGTTAACTCAGTCCCTGCTATAGAGACCCACAGTTGTGTCCAGCACAGCACAGGACAACCCAGAAACAGGGTTTAAAAAATCCATTTTCAGTTGTGAGTCGGTGTTGGATGATAAAAGTTGGCTCAGAGTTTATATTATTTTTTTTCAAGTCAACTTTTGCTGGCTTTGAGGTTGGTTCTGGCCCATTTGCAGCCCTCTGGGGAGCTGCAGCGGTGGCTTTGTCTGGCACAAAAGCTCCCACCCCAATTTGATAAAGCCTGCAGAATTCCTGGTGCTCCCCAAACCCCTCCCAGCCCTTCATCTTTCTGTTCTAGGAGCTGAGGTGTTCGTGCTGTGTGTGACTGTGTGTGGTTTGCACACACACAGCCTGGTCTGAGGGTATTTGGGAACACTGGAACAGGAACGGGACGGCTTGGCTGCGGCCCTAAACAAGCAAAGCTGGTGTGAGCACTGCCCTCCCGTGAGAAATGCAAATCCTGCTGCCTGTGGAGGAGTCAGGAGAGGAGATCTTGGTCCCTGGAGCTGTCATGGCTCTTCCTATGCAGGTGTAAACATCTGTCCAGGTTCCTGGCTGTCAGCTGGGATGTGGGAAGATGCTAGCAGGGTATTGTGCACCTGGCCCCACACTGTGAGAGTTGTGAACGTGATGTGTTACAGTGCAGGGAAAGAAAAGGAAGGAAAAAAGTTCAAGGGAAGGTCTCAAGGGTACAAGAAAATGATGTCAGGGATGGTGATTTTACTGGCGGGATTTACTAAAAGTTTGCTTTTGAGTTACTGTGAAGAATTAGTGTTACCAGAAGCTGGCTGTCCATGTCTTTGTCAATCTTGAGTGTCTTTTCAGAAGAGAGGATTCGGTGGTCCACTGAAATCCCTGCTGCTCGGGGTCCTTGTTCTATGAACTCTGGGGTTTTTCTGCAAGTTTGTCCACAGCACCTCACTTGGGATGAGTGCTCTCTTACATGAGCTCTAAATAAATACAGAAATATAAACCAAGCTGGAAATTTACTGAGTACAAGCTGTCTTGCAAAATTGCCTGTGTTTCCTGGCTCTGGATGGGATGGAAATACCACAAGACTCCCTCCTCTCAGAGTAACGTGATACTTCTGCTTCCGGGCTCGGCGCAAAGCGGGAGGTGGAAGCGTGTTCAAGAGAGGAAAAGGCAAAAGCAAATTATAATCATGCTTGTTTTTAACATGGAAAAATCAAACTCCTAATTAGAATGCTTGAAGTGGCCACTGTGATCATCTACTCAAACATCTCGTGCAGTGCAGGGGGTAGAATTTTATCCATCTGCTCCTCTGTGGCACAGAGCTGGAAATGGGAGCTAACCTGGCCCGGAAGTCTCCATGGGCAGAAGACATGGGCTGTATCTGCCAGCTGGTTCTCATCTGACTCCTCTTCAGCCCAAGTGCTGCATCCTGGCCAAGCAAACCTGGTTCCCCATGGGCCATGCTGGTTCCCATTTCTCCAGGAGAGGGAAATCCAGTCTAATGCAATCTCGGGATGCAAATCTTGTTCTGCAGCACAGGCATTGTAATAACAGCCCACAAATCTCAGCACATGGCCTTGGGTGGTGCCTGGGGCATTTGGCCTCTGAGCCTGTGGAGGAAGACCTGTGCCCACCCTGCTCGAGGTCATCACCTCCGAGGCAAGGAACACAAATGTGAAGTTGTCTTGTGGGCTGAATGTGGTTCTTCTGCACTCACACAAAATCTAGGCAGGTATGGTGCTGCCAGATCACCTCTTTTTTTCCTGCAGATGCCTTTTATTTTGCCTTGTTTTAGTGGCGAGGGGTCCCCTCAAGATGGCCTTCCCTCAGCCACACCTTCAGAGACACAGATCCTCCAGGGAAGTGACAAGTTATCTTATGGGGTCCCTGTAATTTTCCCCATCTGGTCAAATATTTGGAGGCAGAAGTTATGTCAGCTGAGGTGTCAGGGAAGGAAACAAAGCTGTGTCACTGCTGGGACAGTGTGATGTGGCTGTGATATTGCTGTGGCAGAGAATGCCCAGGGTGTGAGCAGCCACATCCTAAGGAGAAGATGGCTGGGAATTTAGGGCACTGCACAGCTCCTCTCCCCTGACCCAACTTCCGGCACAGCACCTTCCTCAGGGTGAAACAGGGACATTGATCCAGCCTGCTTTTGTCACTGCTCCCCCCTCAAAAGAGAGGAGTGAAGGTCTGTGTCCTCAGCGCTGCCCGTGAGGGGTGTCCCCTCCTGCCTTTGCCAGAAAATGTCCTATTAACAGCATCTTCTGAGAACTGATGGAGACCACACATGTCCTTTCAGCCAGGCCAGCAAATAACCTTCAGCTGAGTCTGCCCAGGGCTGTTTTGGATCGGGTGATCTGCATTTAGAAATAGTCTCGGTATTTTTAAATGTTGCCTGAAGCCATCTGCTCCCCTCTTCATTTTATGTTTTAATTGTCATTTATAGCATATTATATGAGCTATTCAAAATCCAGACAGACACTGGAGGGGAGTGAGTGAGTCCCGAGCTGCAACACACAGAAATCTCTGCGAGTCTTGCCTCGGCTTTCAAAGGGCTTGGGGCTGGCACCCCCGTCAAGGCAGCCCGAGTGGCTGCAGCTCTGTGGGATCCTGGCTCTGGGACACACCCTGTGCATTCCGCAATTGCTGCCAGGGCCAGGGACTTGCTCTTGGCTGGAGCCAGGCAAGACAATCCCTGACATCTGCAGGGCTCCTGGTGGCTGCTCTCACAGCCCGGGCACAAGGAGGTCAACTGATTTTCTCAGGTCACCAGTGCGTGAGCAAATGATTCATCCAGATTTTCCTGGCTCCTAAACCTTTGCTCAGACCACAAGGCTGCTTAGTGACTTAGCAGGGCTCTGGGGAAGTCAGCTATAAATTGCAAACACGCTATGGCCAAGCGACCGGCTGCGGCGTTATCCACGTGCCATTGGTGAGTCCAGAGGGGCTGGCTGGTAGCTGGGAATTACTGCCAGGGTGAGGAATGCCAGTTGTTTGATGAAGCAATGGCTTCAGACAAAAAAAAAAAAATTGTTTGCCTTGACTCCTACTTTGTGGCAAAATCTTTCCACCTCTGTCTTTTCAGCCTGACTCCATGCAGGGCCCTGTGCCGTGACCCTGCAGGGAGTTGCTACTTGGAACTGGGACTGGTTTGTATGGCCTGAGCTCAAAGTGATGTCTGGAGAGGCTACCTGGAACAGAGGCTAGGCAGAGTTAAAGGAATAAAGCGGGTATTAATGAAAAGGCCTTCAAAGGATGCACCTTGGGCAGTACAAGAGCCTGGCCGTGGCTCTGCTCAAGATGGATGACTGCTCATGAGTTTTCACACTTTTATAAGTTTTGGTCCATTTTCATATTGGGATTAATTGTCCAATTTCAGCTTCAGGTTATGAAGTCACATCCTCCCACGCTGCTCTCCTCAATTTGCTGTTTTTTATACTTTTGGGCCTGAAGCTGCAACAGGGCCTGAAGCTTGCTTCTCAGGCTGGAAAAAGTTTGTTTTGTCCAACTGAACTGTGAAGAGAACTTGCTAACACTTTATATGAAGTTCAGAGTTCCACACCAAGGCAGTACAGAATTTGGGAAATATGAAAGCTAAAACTTAAGGCATCATCAAAAACCACCCCAGGTGACAAAGCCATCACCTGAGTCCTGGGCAGGGCCTCAGCAGGGCAGGATGGCCAAAGGGACCCTGCTGCCCCTCAAGGCTGAGTGACACCTCCCAGGAGCACAGATGTCCCAGGTCAGGCTCAAACACAACTGCACACCAGCGTGCCAGTGGTGAGAGGATGGGCATGGATTTACCCACTCAACCCTGTGGGATGGCTCAAACTCCAGCTAAGATCCTCAGCTTTTGGGAATGATGGCTAAGTGAGCTAACCTGTGCTGGGAAATGTGCTGCTGCTCTTTGGTGACATCTCAGCTTGCTCTGGTGGCACCATGGTGCTGGTGACCATCTGAAACGCAGAAATATTTCCTTTTAGGAGATGGCTCTTGATTTCCTCTTGCTGCTTGTGCTAGACTCAGACAGCAGCCAAGGACCAGTAAGTGCAGATGGGTGAGAGGGCTGCAAACGCCCCAGGCCAGGCTGCTCTGGCTTCTGAGCATCCTCACAGTATGGGGAGTTATTACCACATTGCTCTATTTTAATAATAATCTATTACACGTCAAACATATGAAATAAAACAGGGAACTGAACATCAAGCTGCCTGAATACGGATTTTATGTTTATTGTTGTTTTTTTTTTTAAGGAAATCCCTGAGCATCAATGGGCAAACTGAGGGAGTCAGACACTACAAAGGGAAGACAAGAGAGGGGGCCCAGCTCCAGGCCCCCTCTCAGCCCTGCAAGGAGCAGCTGAGGACAGCTGGCACTAATTGGCACTTTCCTTGGCAGCAGATGAAGTGTGGAGGAGACAATGGGGCCTGAGCTGGCTCCTCGTGCCCAGAGGTGATCCCCAGTGCTGAGAGCAAAGCTCACTGAGAGCACAGCCAGGAGAGGCTGCAGCGCCTGCTCCACTCCAGGGGGAACAGCCTGGGTTTGGATCTCAGGCCAGGTGCACAGGATGTGTGCCCAGCACAGGGCACTCCTGGCAATGCCATGGCACAGGATGTGTGCCCAGTACAGGGCACTGCTGGCAATCCCACGGCACAGGATGTGTGCCCAGCACAGGGCACTGCTGGCAATCCCACGGCACAGGATGTGTGCCCAGCACAGGGCACTGCTGGCAATCCCATGGCACAGGATGTGTGCCCAGCACAGGGCACTGCTGGCAATCCCCTGGCACAGGATGTGTGCCCAGCACAGGGCACTGCTGGCAATCCCACGGCACAGGATGTGTGCCCAGCACAGGGCACTGCTGGCAATCCCACGGCACAGGATGTGTGCCCAGCACAGGGCACTGCTGGCAATCCCACGGCACAGGATGTGTGCCCAGCACAGGGCACTGCTGGCAATCCCATGGCACAGGATGTGTGCCCAGCACAGGGCACTGCTGGCAATCCCACGGCACAGGATGTGTGCCCAGCACAGGGCCCTGCTGGCAATGCCATGGCACAGGATGTGTGCCCAGCACAGGGCACTGCTGGCAATCCCACGCTGAGGGGACAGCAGGCCCGGAGCACGCCGTGCTGCTGGCACTGAGCACCAGCGCCGTGGCAAAGCCCCTGGTCACGTTGGCTGGCCCTGAGCTGCTGGCCAAGCCCTGAGACACTCAGCATCAGGCTTCCTGCAGGGTGCCATGCTGGGAGCTCACAGCAGGAGGGGAAAGGGCTTATGGAAAGCTCGTGCAGTGGTGGTGCGGCCTCATGCAGAGCTGGGAAGAAATGTAAAGCTGTGACACCTGGAACACCAACAAGCAGCTAGAAAGGACAGGCAAGAGCAGGAAACTTCTTCAAAACAGGACACCACTTGGCAAGGAGGGATAAAGGAAACTTTTTTTAATAAATGAAATGATCATGTAACTTCTGGATTGCGTTATAGTGAGGATTTTTGTGTGTACAAGCAGTAATTCCATCAGCACTGTGTGTATTCATTATCTTAGACATCTATGGGCAGCTCAGAGGCACCCATAGTTTCCTTTTGAACTTTGTGAACAAACTCAAATGGGGAGGGGGAGAAAAGCCATCCCCACTTTCCAAAAACTTCTCCATGGTCAAAAAGGCCCTGAGCTTAAGACGCACTGAGGCTCTGAGCCAGTTGCAGCAGCATCCCAGCAGTGACATCTGAACCCCTGTGTTTAGGATTACCACCCAGGTTCTCCAAAGCTAAAGACACTTTTTAAATTATTTCATGAAATGCAAGCCAAGTAAACTCGATGATGCTCTCCTTGTTTGTCCCCTGGAGTGGGAACACAGAGTTTAGGCTTTGGTGCTTCCCTGGTCCCTCAGCACAAACAGGAGAAGCAGCTGAAGGACTTGGAAGCTGCAGGGATGAAGTGGAGCTCTCGGGCAGTAACGAGAGCTGAGCTGAGGGAAAACAGCTGCGAGCTGGACACCAGCGCTGTCCAGAGCTGTCCTCAGGGAGGGATGGGAGGGGTGGTCCCTCGCCTCGGGAGGTCCTCAGCCCTGCCGGTGCCGCGATTTGTCCCCATCCAGCCCTGCCGGTGTGGCCGAGCTGCTCTGCTGCAGCTGGAGGAGACAGCCTGCCGGGGAAGGGGAGCTGGGGGAAGGAGAGGAGCCCAGCAGGATAACGAGCTCGCAGAATGCAGATGCACGTTTGCGCTGCAGCTCCCACACAGCCACAGCGCCCGGCCGCACACATGTGCAGTCACAGATTCACGAATAATTCGGGGTGGGAGGCGGCTTTAAAGGTCATCCAGCCCAACCTCCCTGCGACGAGCAGGGACATCTTCAGCCAGATCAGGTTGCTCAGAGCCCATCCAACCTGACCTTGAATGTTTCTGAGGGTGGGGCATCCCCCGCCTCCTCGGGCAGCTTATTGCTATGTAAAACACCCTTGCTGTGAAATACTTCTTCCTTATATCGAATCTAAATTGACCCTCTTTTAGCTTAAAACCATAACTCCTTGTCCTATTGCTGCAGGTCCTGCTAAAACTCTGCCCCTAGCTTTCTTATTAAACCCCCTTTAAATGCTGAAAAATGCAGCAATAAGGTTTCCCCAAAGCCTCCTCTTCTCCAGGCTGAACTATCCCAATTCCCTCAGCCTTTCCTCCCAGCAGAGCTGCTCCATCCCTCTGATCCCCTTGGTGTCCCTGCTCTGGCCTGGCTCCAGCAGCTCCCTGTGCTTCCTGTGCTGGGCCCGGGGCTGGATGCAGCCCTGCAGGGGGGGCTCAGCAGAGAGGGGCAGAGGGGCAGAATCCCCCCTGCCCTGCTGCCCTGGGGCTCTGGGTGCAGCCCAGCACAGGGGGGGGCTTGGGGCCATTGCTGGCCCACCCAGCCCCAGAAGCTGATGCCCAGCTTGCACTGATTTTCCAAGGCTAGCTCCTGCTTTCACACATCTTCTCACCTCCCTTTGCAGGCTGCAGAAAGGATTTTTGGCAATTCCATTACTGATGTGTGCCTCCACAGGCACACAGCTCAGCAGCAGGATCTGGCCTGGGCTACACTCAGCTTTACATTGAACTCTCATTTCCTCCCCTCTGTACCAATCTTGGCATCTCTGGGGATTCTCCTGTAATAATCCTGTCTATGCCATTGACTTAGACAATAGTAATTGAGCTTCAAACTTAATTACAGTATGAGAACAAGCTGTCACTTGATTGAAGACACTTCTTGATTATTTATTGAAATAAATAATCTTACCTGACTCTGCAACTTGACATGAAGGGACTAGACACTGGGTATCTTTTATGGCTGTGTTTATATCCTTCCTGTCAGGTGCAGCACTTTAATAAAATACCAAGCCCTGGCTTCCAAAATGCTCCCAGAGACTCTCCTTTCCCTAAACTTCCATTATTGGTAGTTTAGGGAAAGAAGAGACCAGAGAGGGATTCTCTCTGATCCCTCACTTAAGTCCTTCCCAACTCCCACTCAGCTGATCCTGCTGCCAGGCTGCCCTCTGGCACTGAGACCAGGGGATGCTGGGCAGGCAGGATCTGCTGTGGCTGCAGAGTCATGCCCTGGACAAGAAATGCCTCAAATTAAAGGATTGATAGGATGAAGCAAGGGGGTTCAACCATAGCTATTACAGGGATATTTGGGCCTTCCAAACAGGCATTGTGTCCACAAGCTCGTCCTGGGAAGCTGAAGTGGCTGAAAATGCTCTGAGGCTCAGCCTGTAGTTAAGGGAACTCATTTGCTTCTCCAACAAGTAGTGAGAAGCATCATTTATTCCAGAGCTGTTTGCCTGGAATTCCTCTGTGGGATCGTATCAGCTCTAAGAAGCCATTAATTCCCTCCAGACTTTACAGTTACCCTCTGTAATGATCAATGTCTTGGGCACTTGGTCTTAGAAGAACAGTTTTTAGAGAGCAGTTTTTCCCTGCTGTGACTTGATGTCTGTCTCTGTGACTTCACAATCTGAAATAAATCCTTTGCCAGCTGTTCCAAGCCCAAGAAAATGCATCTGGACCCACAGAAAGTTGAGCTCCAGGTTCAAAACACAAACCTGGTTCTCACCTGCCAGGAGACTGAGCTACCTGAGACCACCTCAGACTTCAGAAAAACTTGAACTTCTGCCAAAATTCATAACCAATGCCCATTTGTATTTCGCTGGATTTGTTTCCTACCAGAAATCTTGGCTTTATGAACAGAGACATAAATCTTAAAGGTGTTGCTTATTTTATAATCCAAACCTGATGAGTTTTTTTTGTACCCACTTAGTTGTGGGTGAATCACACACCTTTGCTGATGCACTCACAGCACTTTCCTCTCAGATGCATCAGCTGTAGGTGTGTCAGAGAGAGAAAACCTTCTCTTGCTGATACCTGAGCCTGAAGCACACTATGTTTCAGTTCTCCTGCTTATGTTTCAGTGAATTCCATTCTCAAAATGGAAATGTGGGAGTCCTGGTTCCTGACTGCCACATTCCAACATGCAGAAAAGTTACCAGAGTGGGATGCACACCCTGGGAGTGCTCAGTGACCCTCACCCTGCTCCTGGCCACCAAGGCAGGGGGTGTGTGAGCAAAGCTGCATCCAGCCAGGCTTCTGCCATCTCCTCTTCCTACAGACTCAAACATGACCTCAGATCCCAGCTTTCCTCCTGCTGTCCTCTTTGTTATTCCCTATTGGGTCTGGGGGAAGTGTTCAAAGAACATCCTCTCTTGTCCTTCCAAGGGGCCAAACATTCTTAAGCTTTGTGCAGGAAAAGCTCTTCTGTCACATTCATGGACTGAGGCAAACAGATAAGCCTCATGAAGAAGAACCAGGATGGTTTCTGTCCCATTAAGGGAATTTATGAGAAACTCGGTACAGTTTTAGAAAAAAAGGAAAGTGTTTGCTTGGATGATGGACGTCTGTTGAATATTAATCTTTTCTGGGTATATCGCTTCTTAAAGAAAGCCTAAATTATTCAGGAGTATTTGCATGCTGAGATATGGCAAATTTACAGGCAGTACAAATCAGACTTTTGCATCTTAATATGAAAGGAAAGCAAGTCCCAAATTTGGCTTCTTAATACTTTATTGGTCATCTCCTGCTAAGTAAAATAATTAAACTGCTCATTAAGACACAACATATATCATGCTGGAACAATGGCCACGTTAATCCTTATACACAGCATCAGCAAAATAACTGTGAGATGCCACAAATCCATGGTTTAGGTTTTTCTTTTTATCCATTTGCTGTTTTACAGGATGGCAGTGACAGGAACGTCACTGGTGGCAAACAGCAGGCACGCAGCAGCCTCTGCCCCGGGGAGGTGACAATCTGTGAGGGCTGGGGAGCTTAGCGCTGGCCAGGGCTGCCCTGGGGGGTGTCCCCCACTTTGTCCCCCTCTGTCCAGGACAGTGCTGTCATCCCCTGGGCTGCGCTGGCCTCTGTCCCCACTGCCACGGCGGCGCTCGCAGGGAAGCGCCAGCCTTATTTATGTAACAGCTGCTGTTTTTAGGTGCTGTCACTCACACATTCACTGCAAAACATGCTACTTGAAGAGCTGCTACACTAGTACAGCATATGCCGGAGGCAAAACTATATATATATTAAAAAAAAAATCCTTGTAAAAAAAGAATTAGAGCAGGATTATCACAGCGTGTTGGCCTCCCATCCGCAGCTCAGCTGGAGCAGCGCCTCACCAGGGCCACATTTTGGAAATGCTGTGCTGCCTGGGTTTAAAGCCTTTGTGGGTGGAGTGGATTTTATTTCATTTCTCTGGTCAGGATCACAGGGGATGCTCTTAGATGATCCAACTCCTGAAGCCGTTAGCAGCTCTAGGCTGGTGCCGGTGATCTCGTGTGGAGGAAGGAGCTGGGACTCAGCAGTCAGGCAAAAACAGCCCCTGTCAGGCTGGGGCTGAGGGTACCCTGCCTTCCTCTGCTGCCCTCCACCTTCCTCAGGGTCACAGGTTTCTCCCCATGTCCAGTGCAGGGAAAAAAATACTCTCAGATGTGCATGCACAGGTTTTAAACGCACGTGATGCATTCTGACTGAAATCCAGCAGTGCCAGTTCTGAATGGAGATATCCGCAACAATTTCCATCAAAAGTCCTGCTCATGCAGATGGAAACTGTGATGCAAAAACCGAGCTGCTGCTGGAAAATGTCCCCTCAGAGCGGGGCACTGCGTGACCTCTACGGATCTGAAGTCTTTCAGTGAGGATGGCTTATCATCAGAGCCTATCCTTCAGACTCCCATTGCTTGTTCTCAAAAGCAGATCTCTGCTGTAATTTAGGGTTGTTTTAAAGCAGCTACATTGATTTTCCTCTGTCCCCCGGTTTGTAGAGGTGAACGTGTATAGGCACTCTGTGCTTCCTGGATGACTGGAACCCTCCCTGCTGGCTCCGGGGGACTTTGTTTTTGGCTCTCCCAGTAAACTGTCCTCCACGTCCTAACCGGCATCTCATGTTCCCCACCATTTCTTTTCCATCACACACACATTTAATACTACACCCAGGAGCAGCTGAGTGTGAAAGAAAGGAGAAACCGGAAAAAAATTAAGAAAAGAAACTAAGGAAAGCAACTGAATAGAGTAGAATAGAACAGAACAGAATATTTCATTTGGAAGGGACCTGTGATGATCATCCAGTCCAACAGGCTGAGCACTTTGGGGCTGACCAAAGGACGAAGCACGTTGTAAAGGGCATTGTCCAAATGCCTCTCAAGCACACCCATGGCACTGACCACCCCTTTAGGAAGTCTGTTCCATTTTCACCACCTTCTTGGTACAGAAATGCTTTAGACTATCCAGTCTAAACCTCTCCTGCACAGCTTTGGACCTTTCCCATGCATCCTATCCCTGGATACCAGGAAGAAGAAATAACCAAGCCCTCCTGCAGGGAAGAAGATGACAGATGGATGCCTGGTGGTCTCCTGTGTACCTGGGTGATGGCCACATCTTCTCTCACTTTGCCAGCTGCAGGTCTCCTCTCACATCTGTGACAGGAGGAGGGAAAGGGTGAGATGGATGGTACAAAATCTCAAGGATCTGCCATGTGTCCTGCTTCCTGCCTGGACCAGAACCAGGGGGGAATCCACCTAATGAAACACTTCAGCTATTGCATGAAGTGACCAAGAAGCCGTCACCTCGGCCCCACGCCTCTCCTGTATGCTTCAGGCCCTCCTCAATGCATCTGCCCAGGCTGGTGTAAATCAGAACCTCTCCCCCAAACCAGGGCAGTGACCCGCAGCAGCTGTGAATTTGATGCGGTGCTCCGGCTTCAGCTCACCCAGCTGTGTTTGATCTACATCTGGAGCCACTTGCAAGTTCACGTCAGAGGAAGGAAGGGGCAGAAGCGACACAGGAGGGACGGCTCGAAAAATGCCCTCTGCTGGAAGGAGCCAACCCCACGGAAGGCAAACGGCTGCGAGAGGAGTCAGGCACTGATTTTCTCCCTCTTCCCCTTGCCCTGACGATGCCAGGCTTCCTGCAAGTACTGATTATGATGATTACAGTGTTTCTGGTGTGTGTATGTGTTTGTGCACACGTGTGCAGCGGTTTCTCACTAAACCTCACTCGGTTGGACGCTGCCAGATGGTACAAAAGCTTACCGGAATTTCATTTTCAAATAAACCACAGACTTGGATGAGCTAATGTTGTTCCACATAGAAAGCCACAAAATTCAACAAAGTGATGTTGTTTCAAGACGAGGACATGTCAAGTGAGGGAACCATCCGGTCGGCTCTGAAAGAGCTACACACTCCCCCTCCTGATTTTGGAGGCTGTTTATGTACCAATGCCGGGCATGTGGCACTGCAGCTCGGGTTAAACCTCTCCCCACAGCTGATGCCTGTGGAGCAGAGCCTTGGCAGCAGTGGTGCAGCAACCACATCTGCTCATAAGCCTTCCTGTTTCATTTGAACTGCTCCTGGAAGGCTGGTGGCCCCTGAGGATCTCCTTCTCCACAAGGACAGGTACACAGCACTGCAGGGGGATGCAGCTCCACATGGATACCCTCACTGTTGCCAGGTGACCTCCTGTGATACTCCGCTCCTCCAAGCCCAGAGCCTTGAGGGTGTCCTGGGAACCAACCTGGGGCCAGTTGTCTATTTGATAGGTAACTCTGTGCTGTCACAGCTCTGCCAGGAGTGGTGGCTCTGGGTGGGGCGAGGATGAGCCACTTGGACACCGAGGGATAAAGCAGCAAAAGGACTTCAGCCCTGCAGCGGTTCCTACATCCAAAAGCACATCTCCAGAGGCCTTCTCTCCCTCCTGTACCTCCAGGGTGAGAGTCACGAATCTGGCAGCATCAGAGGCTGAGCAGGGCAAGGATTCAAGTCAGCCACAGGAAGAGAGCCCTGCTCAAAGACCCAGCTCTCTCTGCATCCCTGCCCCAAGCTGTCTGGCAGAACCCAGGTATGTAGTTGCTGTGCATTTAGTCCCAGACAGCCTAATGCTGGCATGAATAGTGCTGTGATTTAATAACAAATTGGCAAAAGCCTTCCCTCCCCAGCGAGAGCCACCTCCAGCCTGTGGCCAGCAAATTAGGTCTTGGCCTGGCTTGAGGATGTGTGGCTGGGGAAAGTGAGCCTGGTGCTGGGGGCCAGCAGCCACAGCACAGCCTCCCACGGGATTCTGGCACAGGGCAAGCCTGCAAAAGGCTTTCAGTGTTGTGACAGTGAGAGTCTGCAGCTCCCAGGCTGCAGGACCCACAAGCACAGAGCTAAGAAAGGCCAGGTCTCCAGGAAAGGCAAATGGAGTCACCAGCAGTGCCCTGAGGAGACTCACCAGTGGTGGTGGCATTTTTCCGTGTCCCAGCTCTGCAAGAAGCACCTACAGCCACATTTGCCACAGTTAAGATTAAGTTTCCATTTTAAAATGCATTTACTATTGATGTCCTGCTGTGGAGGGTTGAGCAAGCACTGGCTCAGCCTGATGGATGCTGCACTGCTCTGCCTTGGGCTGAGGGTCTCTCTCTGGCTGCTTTTCATGCCTATTTTCAGCTGTTGCCATGCTGCCTGTTTATTTCAGCCTGTTGTTTCCAGGGATGTGGCCTTCCCGCTCCTGAGGAAGCATCCAAACCTCAGCAGAGAGAGCAAAGACACAGAGTAAAGGCATTTTTTCCTTAAACTCTCAGACCTGCAGGATGGATTTTGTTTCAATTGCATCTTTATAAATAAATTTCTATTTCACACTCACCTGTTCATTTTCTGTCCTAGTTAGAATCAATATCACTGGTAATTGTCTGTCAGAGCATTTCTGCATCACTGGAAGGTGACTAACAAGGGAAAGTCTTTATCTCTATTTTTTCAGACCACTTTCAGTGAATTAACCAACAAGATTGATGTAGACTAGGTCCTAATTTATCCCACAGATAAATGCATTCTCATAAGGAGAAGCAATCAGAGCCTTCCTGGTAGCTCTGACAGCCCCAGCAGGAGGGTCATCCTGTGGAGATGTGACCTCTATTCCTGAACCATCCTGTCTGATGGACATCTGTGTTGTAACACAGGAGTCTGAGGACTCCTGCTTGTGCCTCCCCCACCAGCCCTGCTCCCAGCAACTTCCCTCCCCAAGGATGTTCTTCTTCCCTCCTCATCCTCCACCCAGCATGAGTATTTTCATGGCTGAACTTCTTATTTGACCCCTAATCTATGTTTGGAAAGTTTTCCTAATCAGTCAAAGCGACTTTGGCTGGACCTGCTGCTAAAAGGATGAATGAATACCTTGGGTCACAGTGTGCATTTTACTGGTGAGCTGTTCTGTATCTCCTTTTATTTCTTCCACCTTCCTGTTGCAATGGTGAAAAACAACCTTGTGAGCTCCTCCTTAGGCAGAAGCAGCCAATTTATTCCTTGTTTGTACAGCACCAAGTGCTCTGGAGCCACTATCCACTGTGGGACATTGTTTTTTACAGCACATGAGCTGCAGACACCTCAAATATTAACACAATTTCCTGGGGTGACTTTACAATGCTTGTATCCCCGTTCATCTGTTTAGACCAGAAATAAGTTTTGCACTTTTACACACACACAAATCCCTGCATTAATCCTTTTGCTGAAGCTTTTCCAAGCAGCTCCATGGGATTGCCCAAGGGAGAGAACGAGCCAAGATGCCCAGCTTGCTTTGGAGGCTGAAGAGCAGCAGCAAATGTTCAGCACCACACAGCAGCCCTGCCCTGCTCACCTGGAGGGCAGAGCAGTGCTGGGGGCTCGTGTGGCCTCTCCCTGATGCTCAGGACAAGCCTTTTGCCTATCCCTGTCCTGCTGGTGCCAGCCTGCCGGGACCCTGGAGCAGGAGGTTGGCCTCCATTTGCTCCGTGCCTGGTTCTCTGCGTGGCCCTGGTGGCAGATGGTGGTGACAAACGAGCTGCAGGTCACTCGTGTCCCCTGTCATTCTTCGTGGGGAGCTCAGCCTTGCGCAAGGCAAGTGGTTGCACGATGCTCGGCAGCAAATAAATCATAAGGAATTCATCCATGAGGAATTTCTCCCACTCCCTTCTTTGCAGAGCTACCGGGACCCTGTCCAACAGAATAACAACATTTTTGAAAGCAGAGGCAGTAATTTACAGCGGTGTAAATCAGAAATGCTGCCCCAAGCCCAGTGGGTTTGCCCCACATGATTCACACGCTTGTTTGCAAACATGAAAACCACGGTCCCCGGCCAAAAGGTTTGCAGTGGGGAGGGAAAGGGCTGGGGGCAGGAGCACAGAGATGCTGTGGCTCTCTGGGACCATGCTGGAGGCCAGCAGCAGAGCTGGGTTTGTGTTTCTCAGATTTGTGCTCTGCTGTTAGCACACATGGAATTGTGCTGCCAGCTTCCAAATGACCCAAAGGACAGCTGGTGGTACCAAGCTGTGACAGCCTGCTCGGAGTCTGGATCCCAGCAGGGGCATTTGTCAAGTCTGAGAGCTTGGTCCATGATGGGCAAATCATTTCCCCCCTTCCTCTCCTCTCTCCAAGTGTTTTGGGGCTGGTTTTCCCAAGAGAGCTTTGCCTCCTGTGGTGCTCAGAGCCACACAGCCCATTTACTCTGTGTGTGGAAGGGAATAATCACCATGGAAATGAGTAGCTATCAGCAGTGAATCCTCTAATCCCACAGGATGAACTTCAGGCTCAGTCCCAGAGAAGGTGGTCCTCCCATCAGCATCTGGTGGCACTGCTGAGTGCCAGCCTCTCCTGACCACAGTGCTGCTTGTCAGGGTACAGCAAGGGCATTTTGGATGGAGGCTGTAAGGTATCTTAGAGGAGAGGAGGAAGAACAACGTTTCTACTTTTTTTCCCCTTTTCTTGTAGATTTTTTTTTCTTTTTTACTTGCCCTAGTTTGCTACGATTATCACAACACACGTGGCCCACTAAACAGGGAAAAAAACCCCGCCAGTTTCAAGCAGAAAGGCTGGAAGATTTGGGCCATCCTGCTCCTTGCAGATGACACAACCACACTCAGGCTTTCACTGGAGCAGAAGGTGGGTTTGGGAGGTGCCTGTAGAGGCAGAGTGTGACACTTGGAGGAGGGCTGGATCCCATATGCTGGGGTGTGAGTCTTGGGGCTGTGCTACCACAGCTTGCTCAGAGGAGCCTGTGGGATGCTGCTGCCAGAGCCAGTGTGCCCAGAAACCACACATTCCCACCGCTTGCACAATGTCTTGGGGGAGGCTTGCCTGGGCTCCTCAGCCCCCAGGGTGCTGCTTTGCACAAGCATTCATACCCTTGTGCTTGAGGGAGGTGCCCCCAGCCCCGTGGTGCCCCAGGGATGAGGAATGGCCACTCCCAAGTACCACACACACACAGAGTTCACCCCAGTCACCCAGAGGCTGATCCCATGATTTAAGGCAGGAGGGGCTGATTCATTTCTCGCAGCACCCAGCACAGTGTGGGTGGCTTGGTTTGTTTCTTAACTCCCCTTTGGGACACTGCCAGTGAGGGCACCCCAGAAGGCATCCCCATCAGGTGCAGCTGATGGTGACAGGGCTTGCAGGAGAATGACAGCTCCTGGGAAGGTGAGCAGAGGCCCTCCAGCCAGCCAGGATGCCCAGGTGCATGGGGAACCACTGGGATGCAGCCCTGGCATGGTGCAGAGGGAAAACCTCTGCCAGCTGCCCCTATCACCTTCCACAGCCTTTGGCTGTCCCTGATAAAAATAGCCACTCTCCTCTGTGCTGTGCCTGCAGCAGGCAGCTGGGCACTGGGACTTTCTTTTTCAGCAGATTGCGTGGCATCTATTTTAGCAAGTAGCTGCTCTCGAGAGGTTTTGCTGATGGAAACACCTGCCCACTGCTGTGCTTGCCCCAGCCAGCCCCTGGGCTCTGCAGGCAGCTGGTGCTCCCCCTGTGTCCCTGCCCCACAGGGCTTCTGCCTCCCCATGAAGTCTGTGGCCCTCAGCTGGTCACTGAATTTGTCATGCCTCAAAACCGGGTCTCCTTGCATCACTGCAGGGGATCAGCTGGGCCCTCTGCCTTCTTGGTGAGCATTTCAACCAAAACTTGTAAAAGTAGGTTTGGGAAAAGGAACCCACATTCTCCAACTGTCTCATGAAATGAACAGGTTCAAACTAAAGTCCCAGGGCAGGCTTATGCCTTGCTTCAACTGCGTTGGACCATTTAAAATGTAGGTCCAGGAACTCCACAAAGGGGTCTCCAAGAAGGAGGTGTGTTATGAAGAGACATAACAACACACCCTCTCAGCCCACTTCTTGTCTCTGGAAGCAGCAAAGGTGCTGGGGGCAAACTGGTTCTGGCTTGGGAACAGCTCATGTCCAGCCTCCTTTCTCCACTGTGCCTTTGAGCTCCAGCCTGTGGCTCCACACAGCATTGCTTTTTCCAGGAACAAGGGCTGAACATGGGAATGATGGAGCAGACACCTCAATGGGGGTTCTGTGCTGCACCACACAAGCCAAGCTCCTGATCAGCCTTCAGTACAGGTAGGGAAGGAGATATGGGAGTTAAAGGTCTCTGACGCTTTTATTTTCAGAGGCAATCAGCAATTCTGGCTGCCTTCATTGTGGGTTCATTCAGGGCAGCTTCATCTGAGCCGGTCTGGCTTGCAGGGGCTGTAGCTACCTCCTATTCTGGAAGTCAAGGCCTTTGGAGGCCTTTCAGGTGGGAAGAAAGGGAGTGGGTTGCTCTGCCATTGCTGAAAAATGCAGCCCAGGAAGGCAGCTGTGCGTGGTCCCCAGAGGCTCCCCAGGCTGCCTCATCCTGCCACTGCTGGCTCAGCAGCATCCCCAAAACCGAGGGCTGCCCAGCCCCAAGAGCAGTGATGGGACACAATTCTTGCTTTGCAGCTCTCCCTGTGTCCCCTGTGGGATGCATTCAGTTAGTTGGGTGGCTGTGGGTGGAACCCAGTGTGGGAGGGCAGGGAAGGAGCTGAACAGCTGCTGCCTCCTTTTCCTCCTGCCTTGGGCTGCAGGAAGCACCCTGAGAGGAGTCAGGTTCCTCCTGCTCCCACTCCCTTCAGGCCTGGAGTTTGTTTGGTGGAAAGAGTGAAAAGGACAGTGGATGAGTACACATGGTATGTGCCATGGTCAGTAATTTTCTCATCCTTCTTTAACAAGCTCTCCCAAACCCTCTCTCACAGGATCCCAGACAGGGGCTGGAGGACATCAGCCATCCCTTTCATGGGGCCAGCAGCCTCCCTGTGGACGCAGGTCCTGCCTCTCACGTAGCTGCATGAGCATTGCTCTCTCCCTGGCAGCCTGCCCGGGCACTGCCACAGCTCAGGGGTGGCCCCGAGGGCCTCAGCAGCAGAGACCCACTGCACCCTCAGGTTTTTGGCATTCCCCTGCAACCCTGTGCCACCCACCCAGTGCCAGCCAACGTGCCACTTGCCCGAGACACGCCTGCCATAGCCGCTCTGCGCCCTTTTGCCTCTGAGAACAGAGCAGTGGGTGATGCTGGAGTGCAGTGAGGCGGAGGGAAGGGGTGCAGGACTTGCCTCTCGCCGTGTGTCCTGCTGGCCAGGAGAGCTGTTTGCTTGTGCTGCTGCAGCCAGCCCTGGGATGGCGCAAACCAGAGGCTGCCAATTGACGTCAGAGGAGCGCCGGTGGTTTGTGTGAGCTGAGGGACTGCTTCTGCTCAAGGTGGGTTTCCAACACCACACAGAAATGCTTAAATCCCCCCCTTCTCCTCCTTCTGCTCCAGGAAACAAGTGGCTTATTTCATTCATTGGCTGGTTTGGTTATGGCGTGAATCCTGCCCATATTTTGGCTACTCGGTTGTTTGCTGAGGACCAAGCAGCCCAGTTAATACTAGTAAAGAGCAGGGGAGTGAAAAAAGAGGGGGGAAATAGGGCAAAGCCAAGTTTAATCTCCCCTGACTCAGTTTGTGCCACATGTTCCCAGACAGGACTAAAGCCATGTATTTTTTTTTCTTCTCGCATTGCCTGCGATGTTTTTGAGGCTTGTGAAAAAGCGGGATGCTGAGTTCCTGCCATCCTTCTTCTCTTCCCCTTCAAATCACTGCATGTTCTGTGCAATGTGTCTGGGCCAAGGCAGTTTGTTTGAACTTGCTGCATTTTCCCTTGACTGCTCAAGTTTTCCTTCAGCCACTTTATTTTCATTCAGTGTTGCACTTATTAGCTACAACCCCTCTGTTTTTCACTTGTCTCTGGCTGGATTTGACAATGACAGTGACAGTGTCAGTACATTTTCCCTAAGCCCAGACCACTGTCTTTAACTGCAACATATCTTTCCAAACCCAGAGTGATTCCTACAGGAATAACTGCCTTGACTTCCATGGACTTTGGATCAGGCCTGTGCTCTCGGATCACTCCATACGTGTTGCTGCCAATCCATGGGGCCGGACCCTTTAAGACTGTCCAAAACAAACACTCTCCGGGTGAGATCAGTGCACAGACCATCACGTGAAAAGCTCTGTGATAACAACTGACTGCGTGTTTGCTTTCATATGGCATTGATTCTTATTTCCCTGACTATTTTTAGTCTTCAAGGTTGTCCCTTAATCAACCCGCTTTCTTTAATAGCTGGTGTTGCCCCTACTGTGCTGCAGCAGGGCTAATGATGCTTTGTATTAGGTGTGGGAAATATGAATTAGTTTCTCATCCATTTCAGTGGCACAGGAAATATGAGTTAGTTGTTCATCCATTTCAGTGCCTTGAATCAGATCCTCATACAGGCACTGAAAGAAAAATCCATCAGACTCCATACCAACCCCAATCAACATGTTCCTGTTAGTGGGGAAAGCCTTACAGTAAGATGTGCCATGCTCAGACAAAGACAAATCAAATAAATCTTTATTCCTCTTCTACTCTACCTGCTTCTTCCCTCCAGGGCTGAGGATTTGTCACCCCAAAGCTATCTGGGAATGAGGAGTGGAGCAAGCCTGGCACTGAGCCCCGGCTGGAGTGAACCTTTCAAATGGGGCCAGGTACCCTCACAGATGAGGATGAGGATGAGCCTTCATACCCTGTGATCCTACATGCCCTGCAAGCCTCTCTTACTCAGTGCAACACCTGAGCACAGAGGGGTCCCTGGTTGTTGTCTGCAGGTCCCAGATTTTCCCTTTCAGGTGTAATTTGGTGGTGTTAAGACCAGGCCTGCTGTTCCCACCACTCACTAGTCACACTTGCCACTTGGGCTAATGAAATGCCCTTGTTGTCTATTAGCAGGCAATTATCCTGTGGGATTTTCAAGCACTAGATCTCTGTCATTTTTTGATAATTTGCTGTAAGCAACAGTATAATCAGTGGCTGGAGAACTCAGGAGAAGTGTCAGTAACTAGTCTGCAAATTGTGCCTCCCCTGCCTTGGCTAAGCAGGGGCGACTCACACGAGCCCACAGACCCAGTGCTTTTTGTGGGGTCAGGGGAGGATGTGCCAGGAAAGTCCTGCCTCACTGGAAAATGGAGAAGCAAGAGAAGCACTGAAACCTGGGTGGGGTCACAGAAAAATTCTATTAGAAATAAAGTGGAGATGCAACTCCTGTTGATTCAGAATCTCAGAATTTTGCCAGCTGAAATCCTACAATTTCCTTTTGTACACAAGAAAAAAAAAAAAAAAAAAAACAAAAGCTGAATCTATGCAAAAAGTAGCCTTACCAGAATATACATATAGATATATATAGGTATATGAGTACATCCTATAAAACTGCTCTTTCCCATTCCTCCCCTCTCCCAGTCAGGTTACAAAATTTTCTTCCTTTGGTGACAGCAAAGAAGCCTGGCTGCCTGGGTCCTAACCTGAGGCAGTCTGGAAGAATTGGACAAACCATAAAAATACACTAATTTTCACATTCCTAATCTAACAACACTTTGGATCTTGAAAGCCCAACGTGCCTGATTTCTGGGGGTTTATTTTCTGCACGTTTTCACTGTTTCTCAGTGCGTTGGCAGGTTTGGGCAGCAAAATGGGGTGGGAGGATTTTGTATTTCCTCTTGGGTCCCTTCATGTGCGTGCTGCCAGGATTCACAAGGTGGAAGGGAAAGCGTAAATGTCTATTTTCTTCCCTTTAGAGTGTGATTGTTCCCTAAACTATCCCACCAAATCCCTGGTGACCAGTAGTGTCAGTATAAATGGGGATCGCTGCAGGGCTTGGTTGACTCGGGCACATTATGGATCTGGGACACCAGCTTCCCCTGCCCTCCCCGTGTCAGCTATGGCAGCTGTGGAACTGGAAGAAAATGTCCCAAAAAAGATATCAGGGTGATTTCCACACACCTCTGCATGCATGCAGCCATGGCTCCAGCAATGATGCTCCCAGCCAGCCTCATGGAGAACAGATCAGGGGAAGGATTCCTCTCATCATAATTTTGGTGAAAGCGAAATCCCATACTGAAGTGAGGAGAAATCCCTCTTCAGTTAGCTTTGGGCTAATTAAAAATAGTTCTCCTTACACAGCTATGAGAGTGAAATGGGGTTAAAACCCTGTCTAGCTCAAATATCTCATTTTCAGGACAATCATGGCTTGGAAAGCCGAGGGCTGCCTTAATCGGTGTCACTCTCTATATCTCCTGTAACTTGAGGTCATCCCAGCACTCATCAGTCATAATCCATCTGACTGAAGGAGAGCAGGTACTCAAATCACCCTCTGCAGGTTATTCTCTCCTCTCAGACCAGGCTGCTGCTCATATTTGGTGGCTGAGTCTCAGATGTCTGTGCCAGGCAGGGATACCTGGGCGCAGCCAGGTGAAGAGGGGGGGTCACTGGTGACTTTGGGTGGCCTCAGCTCCATGCTGAGGAGCTCCATGCTCCTGCCTCTGCAGGCAGTCACTGTAAGCCAGCCTTGGGGCCTGCTGCATCTTTTACTCCAATGTTAAGATGGATTTGTGGAATATTGAGGTAACAAATTAAATAGGTATTGCCCATATCTTCTTTATAAAGAAAGGAAAAAGAAATTGCCAGATCGCCCACAACAAGTTTGAAGTTTAGATGAGCCTTGCAACCATTTGCTCGGACAAAGGCATGGAGACCAGGTACTAAAACCAGAAGAAAAATGTACCCCAGTCTTCGTAGATGCAATCACTGTTCATGATATTTGGCTACAGAGGCAATTCAGCAGAGGATAAATGCCACTGAGTAGTGATTACTAGAGACAGCCATTTAGCAGAAAGTAAAAACCCCTGGGGAGGAGGAACTGCAGAGATGAGCTACCCCAAAAATTCACCTTCTTGGAGTTTTTGCTACAGGTGCTGCAGTCTGTGCATGGCCACTCAAAAATGACCTGGCCAAGATGTTGCTGGTTGAGGGTGCAGCACTGCCTGATGTGACACAGGACAGGGCTTCCCTACGCTTCAGAACAGCTCGGGCCGTGCCTTGGGATTTGTGTTACAGACCCAAAGGAGCAGCGATCCTGCCCTGCAGCCACAGGAGCGGTCCCCAGTGCCGGCCGTGCCTTGGGCTTTGCGTTGCAGACCCAAAGGAGCAGCGATCCTGCCCTGCAGCCACGGGAGCGGTCCCCAGTGCCGGCCATGCCTTGGGCTTTGTGTTACAGACCCAAAGGAGCAGCGATCCTGCCCTGCAGCCCCGGGAGCGGTGGGTGCCCAGCGCCGGCCGTGCCCGCTGCCTTAAGGAGGCCTCGAGCTTCGCGCCCGGGCCTGAGCTGCTGTTGTTCCTCTGCACCTCCCTCGAATCCCCCTAAGCCAACACCCTTTGCTAAGACCGAAAAACATTTTCCAGACGCAAGCATGTGTACGTGTGTGGGTGGGTGGGGTGCAGGGGACTATGAAAATTTCAAGGCGAGGTATGACATCCTGGCTTTCTAAATATAGAGGACCTGAGCTGCGGCTTCTCTCACACGCTAGCAGCGTGCTTTCTCTTTCGAAAGGGCCCCAGAGCAAATATTGCACTGGCTGGGAGCATGAAAAAAAAAAAAAAAATTAGAAAAAAATTAGCCCAGCGAGTTGATTGCAGCTCCCGGCGTTGTTGCGCAGAGTTGTTGTTCGGGCAGAGCTCCAAGCGGTGCCCACGCAGCGGCGGCCGGGCCAGCGAGGCGCAGATGGCCGTCACATGAGGGCTGGTGGCAGCCCCAGCGTGGGGCCGGGCCTGGCCGTGCTTCCCCTTCGCCCACAGCCCCTGGCCCTGCCCTGGCAGCAGGCAGGGACGGGGCACAGGCCCTGGCGGGGCTGAGAATGTGACATTTTGGCTCCCCGGGAGGCGCCGCGTCTCGGTTCCCTTTTCGCTGCCGTTGTTGTTGCTTCGGCATTTGCATAGCACGACATCAAAATGCCTCCGAGCCTGAGGAAAGTGGTGGCTGGCTGCTGCTGCTGCTTCTCCTTTTAAAATCCCGAGCAGTTATCCATGCAACACCATCACTCTGTGTGTTCGGAGTGGAGGAGCAGGCATGACAGCAGAGGGTTATGGCCTTTGGAAAAGTTCTGCAGAACTGAATTTAATCGAGACTGATGATCTCTAAGCCACGCTATAAAATCCAGCAGAGAGTTATATCCCAGTAATAGACCCTATTAGAGGGTCTAGCACAGTCTATAGAAAGGATCTCCTCTCTATTAAATTCTCTAGGGCTTGAGTTCTCATTTACACAAAGGGCCCTTTTAGCTGTGTAAAATGGCCATGAAGTAGGTGTAAAGATGATTGATGCCGTCTTTACAACCCCTTTACACTGGGAAAACAGTGTAAAGTGGCCGGGGTGCAAATGAGAATCACACCTGGGTTTGTGAGAGTAAATTACATTGAGCTCTTTGCAAATTCTGTGTGTCCATAGAGGTTTAATCCTACCCCTTTCTGTGGAATTCACCTACAAGATAAATTTCCCAGGCTTATAAAAAATTGTTTTCTTCTTCAACGCCTCTGTCCTTTCTAAGCCTTGTAGTCCAGTCTTTCTCCTGGTGCAGTCCACGTGGAGTCTGACACTGGGAAAAGGCTGGGAGGTGTCTGGATATGCTGTGGTAGGTGAAAATCCTTTAATTAGTACCTTCCAAAATTCTCAATCCAAGCAAAATACACATTGTAAAACCATACCCGGGGGAAACCAGTTCCTAAACCTTCTGTGTCTGTTTCTCCACCTCTCCTGTTTTGATGTTATGCTATTGAGATACATGAAAAGGAAATAAAGAAGTTCATCTTTGCTAGATCGAAATGCCCCATATTTATTCATTAAGCATATAAACCACCAACAGAATACAGGATGAGTATTGCTTTCTTCCAGAGCAAAGGGTTAAGCTGCATTGTGCTGATTAGCAAACCGAATTCGTGGCTGGATGCGGAGGGTGAGCTGATATGGAGGTGCGCAGCTTGTTAAGTGGAGCAGGCTCTGTTATCCAGACCTCCCTTCTCCTCCCTGCCCACACGCCGAAGGCATTCACAGCAGCTCTGTGATCATCCCCGCTGTGTCTGCTGTGCCCCAGAGCAGCCCCAGCCAATCTGAGCCCAGGGGTGAGCAAAGGCCAGGCACCACAGCCCAGCACCTGCGAGGTGATGGGAGACCGCGGTGAGAACGTGTGGGTGAGGCACAGGTCAGAGGATTGAGGAGATGAAGGGCAGATCTGGTGGAAATGCTGCTGGGCCAGGGTGGAGTGCCGCACACCAAGCTATCCCCTGAGCAAAGGGACGTTTGGGATGGGTGGGGGGAAGCATGCCCTGCTCTGCCAGCACAGCCTTCCTCTTGCTGTGCCAGCCATCGTGCAGTGGTGAGGGTGGGGGAAGGCCTCAAAGCTCAGCTGTCATTCAGATTCCCTTTGATCCCTTTCTTGCTCCTTGTTATCTTGTCATCTTCTCTGTGGAGAGAGGATCCCACATTTTTGGCTGGAGGGAGGGGCAGGAGCAGGTGGAAGGTACATCCACTGCCCTGAGCTTCCACAGAGAGCGTGGCCGGAGGCGTGTGTGGGATGGGGGACAAACCTGAGCACACCACAAGGTGGGAGGCACCCCTATGTACCCATCTCCAGGCAGCATGGCCCTGCCATAGGTCTGTGAGCACGTTCCTCCAGAGCTATGGGAGACGGGCTGGTTCCTGCCAGATCCGCATGGATGGCCCCAAGGATGAGTCTGATACCACCAGCCTGCCATCCCGGTCCTCTCCTGTCTCAGCTTGCCCCAGCAGTGCCTGGGAGGCAGACTGAGGTCCTTGGATGGGTGGTGACACGGGCACCCTTGCAAATGTGCCCTGCAGCCAGGCTTAGGAGTGGTTATTACTTTTAGGTGCAAATAAAAAGGTCATTTGGAAGCAGATCTCAAAACCCCTCATGTCCTGCAGCTCCTCGCTTTGTGGCTTGGCAGAGAGCACCTTGGTGATGCTATGTCTGCTCCAGAGGCACTTTCCATGACTAACTACAGCCCCTACACCCAGCAGTGCTCTAGGTGGGCCACAGAAGACTTCACTACACTGTGATCTTCTGACCCTGGAGGCTTGATGGTCTAGCCCCTGGATGATGTGTGATCACTGTATGGAAGACAGGTTTTTTTGTAGGATTAGAGCTCCTTAGACAACTAGGTTTGTGCCAGTCTGGGTTTTTGACTTTTTGATGACTGCTTTTGCTGCAGAAAGTTGGCTGTTTTTTTCTTTAAAGCTTTATATAAATTTCATTTGCTTCCTCCTAGCTAGTGATTATGGCACAATTTTTCTGGCATGTGATTGCTCCACCCCACCTCAGAGACATCCTTGTTCTGGCTGGGATCGGGAAATCCCTCGTCATGGCAGGGTGTGAGCACCAGCTGGCTTGCCCTTGCACAGATATGGATCAGGAGGCAGTGCCAAATGCTGCCAGTTAGGAATTGCTCCTAAATTTAGCTGTCCATGCTGTGCAAGTGGAAATGGCAGTTCAAGGGACAAACCAACGTAGTTGTCTTGGTATAAGGCTAATGAGATGTAAAGCACTTCTAGAGCTGCACTTTCAGGGTGAAAAAGCACTGCTTAAATACACTTTGTTTTTCCATCCTCATTAAGAAATCATTATTCTGTTGCCCTCATCATTATCAGAGATGTCTTTGGGAGACTGGCAGTCTCTTCTTGCTTCCCTCCCTCCACCCCATTTTAAAAACATTCATTGTTGCAGGGATATATCTTTCAGGGCTGTTGGCCCAACTCCACTGCTGGTGTGTAAGGCTGATTGTCTTCAGAGGAGTTACACCAAAAATGCATTTGGCCTTTTGTGCTTGAAGTATAATTGGTGGAACTGGCTAAAGTCCGCATTTGTCGGCCTGCAATTAGAGCATTATGGACATAGTTTTCAACATGACTACTGATTTAGGGTCCCTCTACTTTCGGAGCGCAACTCAAGGTTCCTTAAACTGATCTTTTCTCCCAAACATCAGAAATCTGCCTGGGATTTCAAGCAGGGCCCACCAAAGAACCTTCAGTGAATTCACTCATACTTGTTGTTTATTAGTAATTGGGTTAGGTAGCCTATATCATTATTCACTCTGAAAAGTTATATGTATATTTTATATGGCAGCCATCAATATATTCACTTTGGTGTTGGTCTCAGCCTGCATTGGAAGAGGTCTTGACCTCCCTCATCACCTGCCTGAATGTTAAATTCTCATCAGGTTAGCATGGATTACACCCAGAGCACCAATATATGATATATTCCCAAAGCATGTTCCCACTGATATAATTAAGCAGTTTGTATCAGATCCTTATCTGGTAGAAATTGGCATAGCTTCTCTGAAGGCAAGGGGGAAATGGACCCTATTTCAAAATGGCTGTAGCCCTGCAGATGAGTTCCCAAAGATTTTATCCATGGCTATTACAGATCCTCTGTGGGGAGCATTTGTACAGCTACATCTTTAGGACTCTGTGACCTCCAGCTAATCTCACAAGAGGCCTTTTCACAAGAGCAGCAGTATGAAATGCTCCCAAAAGGATTGAAAAATAAATTCATTAAAGCCGCGTGAGCGTTTTTCCTCATCAAACACCTTCCAAGGGCCCATCCCTTTGCAGTGCCTGTGGTGGCAGTTCCCATCCCTGGCCACAAGCCCCTGCCAGCCCAGCCCAGCCCAGCCCCTACACTTGCTGCCCATGGCCCTCAGCGGCCGTGAGAGGCTGGAAGCGGACGCCCACGTAGAAGACCTGGTAGCGGTGCTTCCACACCACGAAGCACATCAGCAGGCACACCAGGGCTGCCACCAGGTTGAGAGCCATCTGCAGAAGGAGGTACAGGCTGAGCATGCTGCTCAGGCTGCCACAGTCGGCGTCCTGGTACATGAAGGTGCGGCCCAGGGGGTCGGCGGTGTCCAGTTTGCACAGGCAGGAATCCTGGATGGTGTCACAGGTGAACTTGGTCAGCTGCAAGTAGTGGTGTGCAGCAAAAGCCACTGCCAAAACGCAGGCAGCCAGAGCCAGGGCGCTCAGGAGAAAATACAGCAGCTGAAAGAAAGGGGGAAAAAAAGAGATAAACCCTCCTTTTCCAGCTTCACAGAGATTGAGGAACTCACAAGGGATGCAGCCCATGTACTTTGCAGGGAACACATACCCTCAGTGTACTGTCTGGAGATTGGGCGCTTCAACAACTGCAAGGCTCCTGGTGATGAGAAGTTCAGCAGGTCATCTCAAGAACTTGCCTTGCATGTTTTATATGAGCATTGCCTTGCAATTTGGAGTCTTGAGGAGACCACCAACTAACTGGTTTGTCTATACATCAAGAAGCTTTCTGGAGAGGGCGGGAGCATTTTCCTCTCAACTCGTACCTGCATTGACAGGAGCCACAGTCATCAGCCGAGACAAATTAGTGCCTGGAAGCTGAGCTGAGCAGACTGAGCCTTGGGCTGCCATCTTACCCCAGGCTGTGCTGAGCTCTAGGTGTTTTTGAGACTTTGCTCACGTCCAAACAAATCTGATTGATACTTGCAAATCAGGCAGTGGGGTGGCTGATCTCTCACTTTAGGCCCTGTGGATGCAGCCAGCCTTTTGCTTCCCAGGTCCCACTGTGGATTGGAATGCAGATCTCCACAAAAAAAAAAAGTGTGCTGTGCTCAGTCTGCTTCCAAAACCTGTCCCCTAAACATTGGAAAGTCTTTCACAGGCATGAAAGGGCAGCAAGCACCTTTCTTTTCCCAGTGCTACAGTGTGAGAAGGACAAGGGTCTGCTCGTCACCTCCACTGCTCCTCACAACAGTGGCAGCTTAAAAATAGCGCGGTTTTTATCAAGGGTAGCTCTGCAGAGTCCACCCCCACAAACACATGGAAACTGGCAGCAAGTCAGAGCCTTTGACACTCTGGGATTCACCTGAGAGCTTTGGATACCAGCACAGATGGGCTTCCCTTTGCTTTTGATAGCTGGAATTGGCAGTTGCTGCACTGCGTACAAAATATGTGTGAATGTATATTAAAATCGTGTTCTGTGTTTAGCCAAAATTGCATTTTTTGGTTCTGTTCAGCACTGTAGAAACATTTATTTTCCTTGGCGTCTTATCTGTCAGACACATGGCATGGTTGGGATTCTGTTATTTTAAACAGCAGCTTCTTTCTCTCTCTTAACCTCAATACTGCAAGCAAAATATCAATATAAAAGCTTTTTTTTTTGACCTTGAAACTCCAACTATGTATGTCTTGATAAAATTCACACTCTTGGTGTATTTATCTTAGAACTACACTGTGAATCAATTTTCTGTTTGGTTGCCAGCTTGAAAAAAAATATTTGGGATTATTGCAGGTCCTGAAGCACTATGTACATTTTCCCCCTCATATCACCAAATTCTTACTGAAAGATCTTAGTTTCCAAGACTTGGCTGCTATTAAATTTAATTACTTCCCCTGTGGCCTTAAACCAAGGGCAGCTTCAAAATGAGGGTGGCTCTTATTAAATGCAATTACTTTGTCCCTGCAGCTTTCAAGGGAAGGGTCCATGGGAAAGGTGAAGCTGGAAAATGGGGCCACCTCCTCATATGAAGCATACAGAAGATGGAGTGCTGCTAACTGATGGACCCCCTCCAAACCAAGATGTGGTAATTCATAAGCCAATGGCATTGTTTTCAAAGATGGTGCAAATGTGTTCGATGGGGAAAACAGAAAATCGACAAATGTTGGTTGTTCTGTGATATAGAAGTCCTGGTGGAAGTCCCTGGATTCAGCCCAGCAGAAGACAGAATCAGGCCTCCCTAATAGATGGGATACTGAGCCAAGACTGCACCATGTGCCTGATTCTCCCTTGGCAGGCATTTTATTTAGCTAACAACTTCTATCCAAAGTCAGGACACAACAGCCTAATCTATGCTCCAGGTACAGTAAGGGAGAATTTGTCTGTTGTGTTCCTAAAGGGAAGGAAATCTCAGAATCTGAATACATAGGCAGCTCTTATGATAATCCCTGGAGGCAAAGGGAGATGCATGGGGGACACAGGGCAATTTCCAAAAAGCTTATTATTCTCACAAGATGTTTGCAGAGGAATCTCTCTGCGAGCTGCTGAAAATGAACACGTTCCCAAATATCAAAGGTGAGCCAAATGCAAGCACTGCCTCTGAGGGAGCACAAGACAGTGAGTGTTGAGATTCCATCAGCAGATTAATCACATGCCAGACCTGGAGGCAACTGCAGCATCACAAATACAACTGTGTGGTGGGCTCTGCCCAGGAACCAGGACTTGCCACTGGAAAACTGTTTTTTAACAGCTTCAGAGAGACAGGCATGGCAATTGCTGCTTAAATAGAAGGAGAAAAGGGAAGTGAGGAGAGACAGTGTACAATGACCTCAGAGCATGGCAGTTCATCCTCCTTCATGCTCCTCATATGAGGAAGAGACATTTTAGCAGTATTTACTGGCAATAGTTGTCCTCCGTGACTAAATTGAAATAAATAACAGGAAGATGGATTAAGTTCCTCATGGAAAAGGCTGCTCATAGTTATCAGAGGTGAAAGCAGAGGGGTTTGCAGAGGTGGATCAGGAGGCCCTTTTTGAGGGCAGTGGTGCCTCAGGCATGAGCCCCTGCAGGGAACAGGAACCGTGGTGTGTCACAGCGTGGGGTGGGCATGCGGGAGCAGAGGCTGTCACTGCCCCAGGCTGCAGGGAGTGATCTGTCAAATGTCAGCACAATGCCCAGGAACTCCACAGGATGCCTCAAGATTTTCCTGTGTGGCATTCACTGGCTGTTGCTGTCCCCCTGAAGGGCACAGCCACCCTCTCTTTGGGTGGCCTCCCTTTCTCAGGGACACATGGCGTACCCACAGCAGTCTTGGGAAGGGACTTCTGCCGAAAGCAGTTCTCACACCTCCTTCTTTAACAGGATCCAGGGTTCATGCAAGTGTGAAATGAAAGAAGCAGCTGCTGAGAGGGAGGGAGGCAGAGAGGACTGCACAGGTCTCCTCCTGTTTTCCACCCTGAAGGAGTCGCTCGCAGTGGTCAGAGGGTCACCTTGGGGGATGACCCAAACCCCCCAGGTCTCCGTGTGTGTGTCTGTGTGTGTGTGGTCCTCCTCTAACAGTGATCCTTGGGCTGTGCAAGGGAACTCGGGGTGCTTAATGCACTCCAGGGAAGTTCAGCCCAGATTTTCCTGCAGGATGACGCTTGGCTGATGGGAACCAGCTATCAGTGTGAGGGCAGGACCTGGGCCACACCCGGTAAGGATGGTCGGAGCGGATTGGGCTGAACCCAACTGCAGAGCCTGATGAAGCTTCAGGCCCTCAAGTAGAAAAGAACAACCCTCTGAACAATCTGTCTCATGACTGCAGTCTTGCATCCTCAGACTTGTCATAGCTAATGCTCGTTTTTAGTTCAGAGACAGCCTTTAACTGAAATTCAAAGATTTGAGAAGTGATACTGGAGATGTAGATGAGTCCTGTGTGATTGAAGTCCTGGAGAAGAGTTTTAGCTCCTACTTTGTTAAAACAGGTATGAGCCCTTCAGACAGAAGCCTTTTATTTGTTTTTGTCCTGTTATCCCAAACTGTGGTATAACAGCTCCCAGCAGGGACGTGGGACAGGAGAGGTGAACAGCCTGGGAATGATGAAGTTCTGTGGCATGCTGCAATGGGAAATGCTGGGGAAGGGGATTCTGGGGAAATGATGCCTTGGGTAAGCAACAGTCTATGGGCTATTGACTGAACCAGGGAGATTTAAGCTCTAATTCTGCCAGGTGATGAGGAATGGCCCATTTTACATCATCTCGGGAGCAATTCCAAAATGTCTGTTTTCCTACGGGGAACGGGAACGATGGCTCACATTCCTTACTGTCAGGGTGGGTGGCAGAGACATCTGAGCTGCCCAGCCCGACATGCCTTTCCCAATAGGAGGGATGACTCCCTTCCTGCCTGGATGCCAAATTCAATTTACTGCTGCGGGGCAGGCAGTAAAAAGCCTGGTGTGGCAGCCCCCGCCCAGCCCAGTAACCTTCCTTGGGGGCAGAAAGGTGACAAGGGACAATGCAGAGGCAGCCACAGGGCAGGCACAATTGTTCTTCTCCCTTTTTTTCTTTAAGTACAGGAGAAGCTCGAGAAAGACACAAAAGGCACACCGGGGTCTAATTTCTAAGGGAGGATGGATGCCAGGGTTTAAAAAGCTGCTCCTTGCATTTTGTTTCCTTCTGCCTTGTTCCAGTTAATAATCACTGTTATTTTGTGCTGCTTGCGTCGGTATTTTTCTCGGTTATTATGTGTCTGCAAAATATTAAGAGCCCTGAAAATTACAATAATAAGGAAAAATAGCCCAGGAAAAATGGTGTTAAAAACAAGCGTTCTCAGCCTTGCTCTTCTAGTTGCTCACCAGTGTCAGCAAAGCAGTTTTGGAGACAAAGGTGGGGTATGGTGCAGTTCCTGAAATGCTCAGATGGGAATTTGCTTTGTGGGAGAATGCATGTCCCTGTGCTTTCCCAGTTCCTTCCCATTAAATATTAAACCTTGGTTTAAGTGGACTCATTTTATGCCACCTTATTTCTTACCCCACTCACTATCTCCACTTAATCTGCTTAAACTCTCTGAACACTTCCCAAATTATTCCAGCTTTGTCTATATTCCTAAAACATGGTGAATAAAATGGTATCTTGTTCTGATTTGAAATGTTATTAGAGTTTCCCCTTTATAGGATACAATTTCTTCCTTGGCTGCCTGGAAAGTAACCATTCCTGCATTTCAGGTGCATTTTCACTTTTTTTCCTGTGGTCTTAAAAATATTCCCTCTATCAACTTTTTAAATTATATTTAAATGATATAAATTATATATAAATTATATTTAATTATATGAGGAAAAAAAAAGCTTAAAAAATGTTCAGGTACCTTCACTGTGAACTGTGCACAGGTCTTCTCATCAGGTTGGTACGAGATACAAAGCAGAACAAATCCCACTAAGGCCACCACACAGACCTGCAAGGAAAGAGATGTGAAATGTGTCAAGGTTAAAAAACACAAAACACAATTTTTTCCCCCCCAAAGCCAAGACACCTTTCTGTGTTTGCAGGACCATAATTCAAGAAGCAGTGTGGAAGCAGTCATCAAAGACACAGCACAGCAAGAGCCCCCAGGAAGTGTGTTGAGTTTTTGCCCACACAACCATCAAAAAAAAGCAGAAGGTTTCTGAATTTGGGCTTGCAAGCCCAAAGAGCACCATCCTATGTAGCTTTGGGTGCTGACAGGGTTTTTATGTCACCCATGCAAGTTTTAAATCATTAAACCATGGCTGCCACTGGGTAAGAAGCAGCAGAGTTCATTGCAGAGGTTTTCACACTCTTTTGGAGTGGACACCTTACTAAAGAAGATACCCATCTCCCCTGCAATCTGAAACTGTGTTTTAGCCCTGTGGCAGTAATTGCTGAAGGTTAAAAGTAATGGAAAAGTATTTGCAGGCTTGTTTATTCATTTAGCGATATTTATTATTATTTCTGTAGGATTTATCTGGAGGAGCAGGTACTCACAGGTTGGCATTTTCCAGGTAAGAAGGAAAGATCCTCCTCTGAGCAACTAGCCCAATGAATGTGATTTGCTTTTTTGTGTTTAGAAAACACAATGTGTCCCCACATTGTGCTAAGCACTCCAGTCAAGTGCCCTCCTCTCCCACTTTTTGGAGTATCAGTGAGCAAACCTGACAGGAGGACTTAGGAGCAGCAGACTGCTGCTTTTTGGCACTTCATTCCCTGGATGGAGGAGTTGGGTACCCAGGCACCCGGTGAGGGCTCCCTGTGGGGCTGGATCTGGGCATAAGAGAGACTGTTGGCAGCTGGAGCTGTGTTTGGAGGAATCTGTGCAAGTTTGAACTGCCCCAGAAAAACAGGTGAGTTGATGGCATGCACTTGTTTTTAAATGACCCTTCAAATTGCACATTTAAAAGCCATTTTAGGTGTGATGAGCCTTAGTGGGGACTTTGGATGAGATCAGGCACTGTCCTTTCAGAGGTCCTCTCTACATGCAGGGCCAGGAGCAAGTCTTTGCTTCCCTGCTAGGAGCATCTTTGTTATAAATGGCAGCTGTTAAATTCTCAGTGACTGCAGCAAGATTCTATATTTTTTCACTCTCTCCATTTTACTTCTGAAGTTTGGAAGAGTTGTCATTAATTTGAGGCTCTCTGCTTTCCCAGAGCAGTGGGATTTGCCCTGTTTGGCCATCGCCATGTGTGAGCTGCCTTTGCCAAGGTGGGGCCATGCCATGGAGATGTCTGCAGGAGTGTGGGGCTCCATCACAGCCCCATCCCCACCTGCATGCCCTGGAAGTGCTGCTCACATCCAGATTTCCAGCTCCACAGGGAGCTTGACCTGCAGTGAAAAATGCCCAGCTGTCCTTTTGGACAGTAATGGATAAACACGTCCCTTTTATGATCTGTTGCAGAAAGTATCAAACTTTTTGCACCTGCATTGCTGGTGCAAGGCCCAATGCAGCAGCCCTGCAAAGGAGAAGTACCTCCCTATTGGAATAAATACCTCCCAACACACACAGAGCCACGTCCTTCAAGAACCTGGGCAATTAGCAACACTTTTCCCCATGAAGTTTTATTTCATGTCATTTCAGTGGGACATGAATAGGAAGTATTGCCTGAGAACATTTCTAAAGAATGCGTCAGGATTATTTACTCCTTTCCATGTCATGTGTATTTATATTCTGGTCCTGTGACTTACACACGGCCTCCAATTTATTTGTTTCTTTCTTTTTATTGTTGACAGCCATAGCTGACAGGGTTGTCTGGGGAAAAAACAACCTTTCTTGTCAAAGGTCCTTCAGTGCTGGGGTTTTTTTGCACTGTAGTGCTTCTGTGTGACTGAACCATGTTTTATTTCTCAGGATTAATCGCCTATGTCCTTGGTCCCCTGCACCATATATTAATCTTTTAATTCAATTAACATGCCCATAAAACTTAAATCATAAGAAATCCTGTTGCTGATAATATCCAAATGATAAACTCCCCCACTGCCAGTAATGGCTCAAGGAGAGAACCAGCAGCAAGAACTAAAAAATAAAAAAAGCTTAAACACACTGTCTTAACATCATATCCCCTAAATTCATGACAAATCATAGGGGCTCCTCACATCAAAGCTGGACCTAAGTATTTTCAGGATCTGGTGCTGAAGGATCTTGTTATGAGCAATAAATCAAATTTGCTTTGCTTCAGCTACACTAGTGGGCATTTACACTTGCATGGACCGAGAGCCAGATTTGCCTCCAGGTGACTGCCATGAGACATCATGGGACTGTTCCCATTCCTCCTTCCCCTTCCATTTAACCACAGAGGGCTGACAGGGTTGCATTCATTTCCGAGGGCAGAGACCAATGCTGGAATTTTCTCTCTGCCATCAAGTGCCTCAGACAACTTTTGCAAAACTCCTGCTGGCTTTACACATGGCAGGATCAGACCTCCGACCTCCCTCTTCAGAAAGCTTCCCATACAAAGGGCTATCACTTAAAAGCAGCTCCATTCCTGCACATGCTTTCTAAAGGTCCTCTGGGATTTAAATAATATACTCAGGGACACTTGAAGAGGCACATTTGTAGAGAGTTATTTATAAAGGATTACATTGGGTCAGGATTCCGGCAAGTCTTGGCCAGGATATTTCGGAAAGCTCCAGCATTTCTTTTATAAGAACACAGTAACATTTTTTTAATTTTTTTTTTTTTTTAACCAGAGATGTGTGTTTTTCTAAGTGGCAGTAAAAAATAACGTGGCTGAGAATTATGACCCACATATGTTTAACATTTCAGCTCTTTAAAGGTAAATTCACTCCTTGGAGGAAACCAAAGCGTGGAACGTTTATATAGGAAACAGCTCTATGCTGCTATTTTATACATTATTAATAGATCAGCTTTGAATTACACCTGTGAAGTGTAACAGAATAACTATAAAAATCCACTGGTAAGTATTTTTTAGGAGCCTCTAAGTAACTATAACAGCTGCAGGCATGTTACAGGTGCTGTTGATGCTGATTGCTAAGCAGCATTAGGTAATCCCACATCCTGGTGCTGCAACAGCCACTGCCACATCCCAGTGTGAAGCACACATTTCCCATGCCTTATTGACTGAGCACACAACATAAAATGCAATTGAACCCACTTCAGCACGTGCTTGCCACCAATTGATGTGCATTTGTTACACAAATAAAACAGATTCTCTGAGACCTGCAGGATGGCACTTAATTAGATCAGCTCTGGTCAACTGTTACCCAGAAATCCAGGAATTTGCATTTCTGTGCATGTTTCAACTCGAGTTTATTTCAAGATCCTACTTCAAAATTTCCATATGGACTAACACACCCCTTCCTGAATAGGTAGTGACGTGAAAGGTTATCCAAGGGAAGAATTTAATTTTGGAAAGCACTGCCTAGAAAAAGACCCAAATGTGATACAGAAGTATTTAGGAAAGGTAGAGATTTCATTTTGCTTGAGGCACACCCTGTGAAATCCCCCTAGTTCACAACCCAGGAGAACAGCTATTTACTAACACTGGCTGAAGAACTTAAATATTTAGACTGTACAAAAATTTTTATAATATTTCTTTTTGTGGGGAAGCAGTAGACATTCCTCCCATTGGGCAGGAGCACCTCAGGGCTGAAAAGTGACTTAAGAATTGTTGGGTTTTTAAGCCACCATCAAAATAGAAGGAGAAACTTTCCAGCCTGTTCCCACTCCAAAGAGGGCAGGAACCTGTTGTCATGCTATCCCATCTGCTCCTGCAAGGATTCAGCACAAGGTGTACGAGGAGCACAAGGACACCACGTGGCAGGGCTGAGGAAGGTTGGGTGTAATTAGGGGAAATATGAACACGTAGGGCACAAATTTCCGCTGCGGTTTGCACTCATTATCTTTGCACGCTGACATATTCATGTGGTTTGCTTTATTCCAACAGATTTCAAAACCACAGATTGCTTTAATCTGTCTCCATCTCTCCCCTGTATGCTTGTGAAACTGGTTTTCCTTTTGTTATTGCTACAATTTGAGCCCAAATGTAGAATAGGTGGTTTTCTCTAGCAAACTACCTCCTACCCAGAGCATCTTGAAAACCTTGGCTGGTAAAGCAGGAGGGTTGGGAACATCCACCAAGAAATGAAGGCAGGAGACAAAAACCTGGCTCTAAGGAGCATCCTGGGTCTGTGCCACATCACAAGGCAAATGCTGCAAACGCTCACAAAGGCACACTATAGCTCTGTGTATGGGGGCTTCGTTAGCGAGAACCTCCTGCCACAAATTTTAGGGGCAGAAAGCAAACACACTGCAGGACAAAACCTATCCCAGGTACACCTTGCAATGCCACACAGCACTGCTGAGACCCACAGGAGGACTCTTCCTATTTACTGAGAATGTAAACTCAAACTTCAGGAGGAAAATTACTGTTAATAGAATTAGGAAGAGAGCTCCATTATGGACAAGTTATTTTGTAGTTGCTCACTTGGAGATGCTGGGGATCTCTCTGTTTTTAGGGACACAGATAAAGAATGATCTCTTGCAGCTGTCTCTGGAGTTTCTGGCTCTCCCTCAGAGGTGATACTTGGCCGATGGTTCTCCCACCTTATCAGATACAGCAAGGTTTAGCTCCTGTCTACACCTTTGGAGAAGCTGCTTTATCCACCAAATCTAACACTCCCACTGGACGCAGATTTTGATGCAGGAAAGAACCTGTCCCTGTTGGCTTTGCCATTATAAACCTGGAACACCTCTGGTGCCAGACATCTCTACAGGCTGCTGCAGACAGCAGCACTGAAGTTCATTGGCTTTATGAGGTTTGAGGAAGCTGTGATGAAAGTGGGTGCTGCAGGCAGCTTTCACTGCCAGCTTTCATCAGCCTCAGGTCAGCCTGGGTCTCACTGTCACATGTGAAAGAAGCCAGTCTGCAGCACAGAGGTACTGTGCCCTAATTTTTTTTTACCCCTTACAGACTCCTTGTTAAATTTAAGGACAATTTAGTTGCATATAGGTTACTTCCAGAAATAATGGCTATAATAATAATAATAATAATGACAAACATGTATATTGTGGTTGCAGGCAAAGGCCATCATCATCATCTAGAAAATCATTCTTTCAACAGCCATAAACCCCACAATAACTGCCCATCCCTGCCCCACCTACAGAATAAAACAATGATGTCTTTACTACAGGTCCCTTCAAGCCGTGCAATAACACCCCCTGGCAGATCCACATCTTTCTCTTAAATCCTGTAAAGTCATCAAAACCCTGCAAGAGCATCCACAATCAAATGAAATGCTATTTTTTCCATAATAATCTTTGCTGTTTAGGTCAGTTGCTCATCACTTGTGCTAAGGTAAGATTTCATTCTCCCAAAGGCTACATTTGCTTACACAGCCAGGAGCTGCAGCAGCAGTCCATTGCTGCTGTTAAACCAGAAATACAGTCCTGGCTGAACAAATGCCTGAAGGATCAAAAAAAAAAAAAAAAAAAAAAAAAAAAAAAAAAAAAGAGTTCACAGAGCCAGCAGTGATTTTCAGCCTGAGAAGTGCAGCATGGCTGAGAGTACTTGTGAACACCACACATGGCTTGGGGTGTGTCTGTGACTGTGAAAGCCACCATCTCCATAGTCATGAGGCTACTTGGGCTGGGGAAACCAGTTTGATATCCCTCTCTAGATTTTACCCAGGCTTTTTGCCCAAATTCCAGCCAGGAATTCTGCAGTCAAACTGTGGACTAAGCCACAGCTGGATCCAGGATTAGACCAGCCCCTGGCCAGGTATCAGACACACCTCAGGTGTGCAGTTACCTTCTCAAACCATTCCTTCAGTGTTTGAACATTTCTCCCTATCAAAGTTTTCCACTCCACACCTAAGCAAAACCAAAGTGTGAATTTCAGTTAATCAGTGCATGGCTACTCTTGGAAGAGGATGAGATTTAAGGGCAGAGGGTTCTGAAGAGTCCTGCTCTGGTGCTACACACAGCTCTAAACAAGCACTGGCCTCTTCTTCAAGGCAGTCCTCCCTTAAACCTTTTGCTGTTTGCCCTTGGCTCACTGAAGCTAGCCTGTACCAAAAAAATATGGAAGCCTGCATGACTTTTTGATGGCACCAGGTTTCAAGAGTCACCTTCTATTAGAAATTGAAAATGGTTTCCCTAAAAACAAGCAGAAGTTATAGAGACATAAATTGAAAATGGTTTCCCTAAAAACAAGCAGAAGTTATAGAGACATAAACATTTCTGATTCCAGGTAAATGAAGGTTGATTAAGCTGCTTTTTCAGTTAAAAGTCTGCCTGCCTTTTGTACCACACAGCCCCACATCAGCCTCACCTCCAGCAGGGCAGAGAAGCCAGTGCTTGAGCGCTGATGCCAAAAAGCCACAAGCCATGGCCACCCCTGAGTAAAGCTCAGGGACCCTCTGGCCTGGGGAACACCTGGGGAGACGGAGAAGGGCTGGAGCAGGGAGAAGTGTCAGAGCTGCTGGGCTGGTGGCTCAGCCCATGGCAGATCTTTTGGGATGCTTTGTGCAATAAAATCAGTGACAGCTGGAGCCACAGTTGCTGCCTTGAGCTGCTCGGGAATCAGATTTTTTAAAATGTTTTTAAAAGTCCTAATTTTATGAACATCTATACATATACATTTAAAATAACTTCCTGACAGAACTGATAAACACCCTGGATAATCATTTCTGATGAGCACTTCTGTAACTCTGTTAACTCCCCGAGTCTGCAAAACAGGGCTGAAAAGGGAGCTTGCCCATGAAAACTCTGATACTCCACTTTTGATCGCAGTGGAAATAATCTAAAGTAGGTTTTTCAAGGAGAACTACATCGTTACTTCTTCTGGGTGTCAAAAGGCCACAAGCTAATGAAAAAGAATGAAAAGGATACCATTAATATCTCCTGTCTCTGCAACACTTTTCATCCCAGGATCTCAAAGCAAGGGGTGAAGGATGGCCACTATTAACCCCACTTTGCAGGGGAAATAACAAAGTCTTAGCAAGGTTAAGTAACTTGCCCAAAGCTATGCACCAAGTCAGTGGCAAGACACAGGAAAAAATAAAGCCCTGCACCCATGAGTGTGTTTGTGAAGAGGTTGTCCAAGCTCCTGCAAAGCAGCAAGAAGGAGGAGACTGCCAGGGAATCCAGCCTGCAGTCTGGGGACCTCAGGACAGCTCTCATGGGCACCTCCACTTAGCTGGTTCCAGGCACGTGAAACAAATGCTGCCCTCACTGCTTTTACTGCATTTATCTGCCTGTCCTAGCAATGGGGGAGAGGCTTTTACAGGGAATAGGTTGCTGAAGCTGAAGCAGAAGTGGTAAATCCTGAAGGCTTTGTAGTTTCTGTCCATAAAATTTTCCTTTGGTGCCCCAATCATTTTTGGACTAAATGCATTTTGGTTTTAAGTGGGTTTTAGCTGCTTTTCATGGTGAAATCCTCTGGGTGCAATGCAAGTTGCAGCATTTCCTTCTGCAGGGGCTTAGGAGGGAAGGGCTGATGCTCTGGGGATGGAGCCCTGCAGGCTTGGAGCCCTCCTCCACTGGCCACATTTATTCCCCAGGATGGTGAACCCAATCCCTGGCTTGCTCCAGCCTCACAAACCTACACAGTCAGGTTTTGACCCCATTTAATTCTGAGTTCTGAAATGGGAATTCTGAATTCCCATTTAATTGAGACAGTCTAGCCTGGTTTTCCTCACTAGCATTTTCCACTGGCTGCTCCTCTAAAAACAGTTCCTTTCCATTCATGGTAATGCACTGAAGCACTTGATTTTCAGCAAGGAATGGTGTCACCATTTTGCCGCTAATAAAGAAGAAGAAAAAAACAGCTTTCAATCAATCAGGGTCTATTTAACACATTAGCAATTTTCCTTCATTTTTCTGTCATCCTGCATTAACAGCCATGGGGTCAAATCCAGCCTGGTGTCATTCCAAAGGAGTAACACCAGGAATGAGCTTCAACCATTATATCTAATGTTGCTAAAAAGGTCTCGATAATAGATTTTTAAAGTTCTTGATTCAGAATACTAATCAAGTCCTTTAAAAAGAGCACTTGAGTGGGATGCTACTAAAACAAATATGCTCTGGTATTTTACACCACATCTTTCTGTCCTGTTGCTCATTTCTGTGTGAATATATGAGTTTTGGGAAGTCGCTTTCTCCCATGAGGTTTATTCTTGAGCAGCATATGGGTCATCCATCCCCTATCTAACACCTTCCAGCAGCCCAAAAACCATCCCATGGGACATCCAGCCACATGCAGCTCCTAGCCAAGGGTTCTCCTTCATGGACCAGTTTTCCCCAGCTCTCCAGAGGCCAGTGCTCAGCACAATCCCCACCGCAGCTCAGCAGCAGCACTCTGTGACTGCACACCTGGAATCTCCAGCTCAGCAGCTTCTGGCTATCTCCACCTGATGTCCCAGTGGGCACCAAGCCCCCCATGGAGACACCACACACAGGAGCAAAGCAGATGCAGCATGGTCTGGCACCTGCTGCATTTTGTCCCTCAGATGTGCTTTGCACTGCTCCTGTGGTACCACAGCCAGTGCTCCACACAGGCTCTGGGGCTGCCCCACCTCCTCATCCTCTCCTTTCTAGCACCAGTTTCCTTTTCACTTCCCTCTGACCTGGTGCCAGATCTCTCCTTCCCTTCTGCTTTGGGCTGAGGGTGCAGGAGAGCAGTGTGGCTGCCCAGGAGCCTGCCTGGCCGCGTGCCCCCAGCACACAGCCCCTGTCATCACCCCGAGGGTAAACAGAGGGGCACCAAAAGCCAGTTTGAACCATGGATGAATCAAACCACGCTGGAGTGTGCTGGTGACTCAACATCTCACCAGAGTCCCCAGGTGAGAGTCACCATCTGACTCAAGAGCCTAGGTGCAGTCACCCTTCCCCATGGGGCTGCACTGCTCCTCCCAACAGCCAGGGCACCCTGCAGCATCAACCACCACTCCCACAGTCCCAGGAAATGTTTCCCCAGGAAATGTTTCCCCAGGGATTCCCCTGGCTGGCGAGTGCAGAACGTGGCCACCAACCACAGCTGAGAGCTGAGTCTTGCTCCAAGTCAGGAATTAACTCAGGAACACACATGGAGAATTATTCCTGATTTTCAGGGGGGAGCTCTGAAAGTGACTGAGCTTGGCCTCGTGTGAGCATCTAAATGTCACTACTACTGGCAGCTGCTGCTAAAAACAACAGGGGTTAGAGCTCTGTTTTCAGAAAGCAGCGACTTTGGTGGGGTTTCAGGCCTCCCCAGGGGAGGCCAGCCATTTGTGGATGTCTCAGATGAATGCTGCTGGGGCACTGATGACATTCACAAAGGCCAGGGGCTGCTTCATGGCTTTTCTCATATCCCTGGCTGTACATTAGTTCAGTCCAGCTCACTCTTTCCCCACCTTTTTCCAGTGAAAAAGCTATTTCAAACCTGTGATAGCAACAGTGCTGTCTGGAAAAGACATAATCTGACCTCTAGAATCCTCAAAGTAAACAGGAGGAGTGAACATGCCAATATTGCTATTTTATCATCTGTATTCCCCTCTGGTTTGTAACAGTCAAAACTTCCCAGGAGGAAATTCCTCTTCCAAGCAAGGGCAGGCTCTTGCTCCACAAAACACCACTAAACTATTGGATACATCTTCAGTCAGAAGAGAAACATGAAGAGATGAGTCAGAGGAGCTCTTCCTCTGGGAGCTCAGGCCCTGCTCCTTCCACCCTCTGAAGGGATGCCCAGCAGGATTAACACAGCAAACCCCAATCAGTTCAGATGCTCAGATAATCTTCTAACAACAAATTACATTTACAGAAGACGCTCCCATAGCTCTTCAGCTCTTCGAGAAATCTTTTCTCCAAGTACCTAAACACAAATTTTTTTGCTGGGAATTCTTACAATCTGACAACACCCAGGACTGTGCTAACACATCAGGGCATATTTTCAGGACATATTTTCCTGAAACCTGTTGCCTAGGGAAGAAACCTGCATGCTTAATTATATCCATGGCCTATGCCAGGCTGATAATCACTGACCCTGTCCCTCCAGAGGCAAACCTCACATCCCCAAGCCCACAGCCAGCAGAGTCACACCATGGGTGGCACCACACACCCTGTCCCCACTCCTGCAGGGGTGGCTGCTGCTGGGGAACCACCCAGGCTTCCCCAGCAGTAAATGCCTCTGATTTACGCCCAGCAGGATGCTGCTCTCTGCCCAGCGCCCCCAGCCCACGCAGCGAGGCTGGTGCGTCACTCCAAACTTGACTTGGCAGGAGCCCCCGGCAGGCCCTGGGGAGGGCTCCCTGTCCCTGCCACCTCCACCAGTGCCATCCCCTTCCCCATGGCCACGTGCAGTCAGGAGCAGCAGCAGGAATAGGGTTAAATCCCGGCGGCTCTCCAGCACAGCACAGCGAGGAAGCTCCAGAGCAGACATTGCTCTCCTCACCCAGCTAAAAGTTGAGAGTCACAGAGTTATGCTCTCACTTCCAAAACCTGATGGCTATGGTTTGGTGGGCAAAGAGGGTAGGCAGCATAAGAAATTAACATATTTTTTTTCAGCATCACCGGGCAGGAGTTCACTGCAAAGCACAAGCTAATACATACATCCAGTGAACAGCAACCCTGTATTTTATTTCAGGTCTGTTGGGTCCTGCAGGGAAGAATACGAAAGGCTGTGTTATTCTGCAGGAGCAGTTTTCCTTGGGAAAGTACAGCCAGACACTTAATCCCAGGAATATTTATAGTTAGCATAACTCAAATGGTGTTGTGCATGCAGTTGGTTAGTCTAAAGTGGAGCGTCATGCAGCTTGCATTAATGCTGGCAAAGGCACTTTATGGAGAAACAGACTTTATGCTTACAATTATCCCAGCCCAATATGGAGTGTCTCTGACTAGCAGAGAGGAACTGATGCCTGCCATAAGGAAGCCCAGCACTGTTACAGAGGTGCCTAACGCCAGCTGCAGCAACGCAAACAGCAGCGGGAAACGGCAGCCACAACAAGTGTGGGATTCCTCCTCCTGGCCAGTTTTGGGATCCCCCTTGGCTTTCTTCTGCTTCTGCTTCTTCTTCATCGCGGACTCCTGCGTCGAGCCGGTGCTTTTCTCCCCTCCGGGTGCCTTCCCTGTCTGGCTCTGGGCGTTCGGGGCCGTGCCGTGCCGGGCTTTCTTCTCCTCCTTTGCCATGCCGGCGGGCTTTGCGCTCTCACGTGCGTGTGTGTGTGCGCCGCCGATGGGGGTGTGAGCTTTCTGCCCCCCAAAGCTCCGCTTTGTGCCGGCCGAGCTCTTCCTGGTATTTGAATCAAGGAGGCTGAACAAATATGGAAAACATTTGGAAGCAGATTGTCAGAGCTTCGAAATGCCACATATAGCCCGGAGAAGGGGGGGATGCAAGGGGGGTAGCGCACTGCCAACGCGCGGGCGCCGGCCGTGCGCGCAGCGGGCCGGGCCGGCTCGGCCGCGCAGGTGTGAGCGCACCTCGGGGGCAAACAGCAGGGCAGGAATTCCGCACCGCCGGCTGCTGAACAGCAGGGAGATGTGCCTCGCCAGGGAGCCGGGAACGCTGCAGTGCCTGTGCAGGGAGCGGGCAGGAAGGAGCTCATGGCATCGAGGCTCCCCCGGGGGCAGCGGCAGGCAGAGCGTGGCTGGGGGCACCCAGCAGCACCGTGCCCATTCCACACAGGGGCGTCCCCGCGGGAGGGAGCTGATCGCGTGTACGGCAAGTACGAAGTACAAACGAAAATACAAGTTAATGTCCTGAGGAGCCAAAAGGGATCCTGTCTCTTCCCAAAAGTTGCAAAAGCACAGCTAGGCATGTTATATGATGAAGCAGACCGGCAGTGAGGACTGGTGCTTCTGAGCAGGCAGTGGTAGAGTGTGGAGCAAACATCTGCTGAGCGTGTTTCCAGGGCTGCAAGTTATCCGTAGCAGAAAGGTTGTTTATGTTACCTAAAAGACAGAGGGATGTCTTATCGTGGACATGTGGTCACTGCACTTCGTCCATATGTGGGCTCAGGCTGGTGTTTGGAGACAGCGCAGCAACAGAAGTGGTGGAATTTCTCCTGAAATACTCAAAAAATTGCTCTGTAAGCTGAATCTAGCTTTGGCAGAGCCTCTCAGACACTGGAGGGGCTCACCCATGGAGGTGCCAGCAGGACTGGGGTCTGCAGAGACTCAATTCTGGCTCTGTGGAGAGGAGGGAGCAAGAAGAGGTGGGTGCTGAGTGGGGCTGTGCCAGGGCTGTGCACGGTTCAGCCAGGCCACGGTGCACAAATCCCGCAAGGGAATACCAAGGGAAACAGGGAGACTGTGGGAAGCTTGTGCTTAGCTCAGGCCAGAGGAATTACTCAAAAGCTTAGGGGTAAACAGGTGCTTAAATGCTTTGCTGGCCCGGGGCCGAGTGTGTGCAGCCTGATGTACGGCACCGCTCCTCCGTGCGTGCAGCTCCGTGTCCCCGCTGGCACAGGGGCACCCTGAGGACACGAGGGCTCGTGCTGCTGCCCCACAGACACCAGTGAGAGAACCTTAAATGGCCCAGCCAGCCCTGTCCCCACCACGGGGCTGTTGCAGTTTTTTTTCCTTTTCCATAGAAGCAAAGAGCAGGAGCAAAGCGTTTGGAAGAGTGGGCAGGTGTAAAGAAGTCATCAGAGACTGGAGAAATCCCCACCAAAATCGCCTTTGGATGTGGCAGAGCAGCTCAGCTGGGATTGGCCAAAATGGTGAGGTACTCAGAGAGGATCTTGCACATGCTGGTATGGCATTGAGGAAATATTTCCTCTGACACACTGGCACTGCCTTCTGAGAAACTACTCCATTTCCAGCTCTTTATGGCATTTAAACAGCAATGAACTGTGTCTTCTGTATTAATAAATTATGATGTCACTTTGTTTTATGGATTAAGCAATATCCTCTTTGGTTATTTATAACACCAAACGGATGGAAGAAAACTAGAAACAAAGTGGTTTCAGATGCTTTCTGCACACATAACTCTCGTGCTACATCCATAGAGCGAGATTAAGATACATTGTTCAAAAAAGGAAGAGGAAAATAAACAAGAGGTGAAAAAAAAAATCCTCCTTCTCTAGTCATGTTGTGTAGAGTACCATGTTTTCACAGTTTCCCACTAAGATGTTTTGTCACTATCATTCTCTTTCTAAAATATCCTTACAATAACTTGCACTCACGGGTGTATCTTGCCTCTCAAAGCTGCACACAACTATATTTAACCACAGCTTTGAGAAGGACAGGGTGTTCAAGGATCATCACCAAGGTCAGACCAGGAAGCAGTGGCAAAGCTGAGGGCATGTTTAAATGATGCCCAGATGAACATCTATCCTAATAATAATTAGAGTGAAATGAAGTTAGAATTTTCTTTTCCTTTATGCCCATCCATTTCCCTGGTTCTGTCCCAACGATCTTTACTGTGGACTTTCTTCCAGGAAAATCCCTGGTTTAGCACCTGGATTTGTGCTGGCGGCTGGATTTATGATTGCAGTTTTCTCAAAGGGGCCAAAACCCAGCTTTTTTATTCATGCCGACATTCGTATTGGTTTCAGTGGGAGCAATTGCCTGAGGAGGATGAACTGGATTTAACCAAGGTCAATAAAATTAACAAGAACTTACCCTATGGCCAATAACAACCCTTGTTTATCTCTGGGGTGGAGAATCTCTGGGAAAACAGGTGCCTAAATATCCTTACTGTACAGCAAGTAACTAATAAATGAGGCCCCAGGCCCAAGGGCAGCAGATGAAATATCTCCTACAGGGCATATGTGGGACGTCCCCTCAGGTCCCAGATCCCTGCACCCCTTTTGAAAATTCCAGCTGGTGCCCAGATGCCTTGGGGCAGGAGAAATCTAGTCCAGCTCAGGGGACATCTTCTGTGCAGGTTTGGGTATGAAACCATGAAATGCGGCCAACATAGGGCAGAGCTGCCTTCTCCCAGCTGTTGGGTCTGGAGTAGCTGTGCCACACAGTTTTTCCAAGGAAAACAAAGACATTAGTTGGCATCTACCCTGGTCACACTGAGACAGGGAGCCTCTTCTTGGCTCCTTGCACACTTAAAGGCATATCCATCTTAGAATCCCACCATTTCTAATCTCTGCAGCAATACACGGCTATTTAGAGAGAAAATTAAGGGTCAAATCCATTGAAAAAACGCCAGGCAGGGATAGTGCTGATTTTAAATTATTAAACTGTGTGTACCAGAGGTTCTTTTGCTGTGGCTAGCTGTCTCTGCAAAGTCAAACTCAGATATCTTACATGCTGGGAAGTTTAATAGGGACAGAGAAAAGAGACGGATGCAGGATTGATCTTCCATACTTATTATCTGAACCAGATTGTGTTTGCTGATTCCACTTGGCATTAACAATCGAGTGTAAAACAGCTGTGAAGGAACTCATAGCAATGACAAATTAAAAGAATTACATTTTTGGAAATTGAAAGATTAAACGAGGACACTGAAATAACACTAAATTTTCTCCAGTAATACATCTTCCGGATGTCACTTGGATTTTCCCAGCAACACAAGAATAATCATTACCCTTTTATGCCCAAAGGCCCTGATTAAGTATGTTCTTAAATTAAGCACATGCTTGAATACCCTTCCTGGATGAGGATGTTTTTTGATTCGAGCCCAGCTAGCATCTCTCATGTGGCACGCAGTTGTAATTTCATGTCCTTTACACAAAATGAGTCATGTTGCACAGCTTTTCCATGGCCAGACACCATCCTCTGTCAAACATTGCCTGCTCTTGTTCCTCTCCTTGCCAGAAAGCAGCGCAGCCCGGGTGACGGTGACAACAAGTCAAAGAGCACACACAACGCCAGGCGTGGAAGAGGCGAGGTCTGGGCTGCAGCTTTGTGGTGACACAGTCTTTCCTACTGCTTCTCCTAGGGCTGGGGACACACAGCAATGCATGGGACTCCATAAAGCTGGGCTTTTTTCCCCACTGCCATCTTTGCCCTGGAAATAGAGCAGGATTGGTGTGGTTGGGCTGCCAGAGACACCCAGGCGCTCGCTCCCACATAATCACATTTATGCTGATATTTCTCCCAGGCATCAGCGCCCCAGCCAAGTGCCAGAGGCAGGCTTGCAGCACACAAATCCAGAGCAGCAGAATTATCAAGGAACAAAGGCTTGAACAGGGCTGTTCTTGTTGCCCCAAGTACTGTGGGACATTTAGCTCCCTTTGCCCAAGGAGCAACTCCACAAAGAGCTGCTGACCCAGGGGTCCCTTCGGAGATGCCACCCCCAGTGTGACAGCTGGAGTTGGGAGGGAGCCAGATGTGCCACAGCCAGCCAAAGAATCACCACTCTCCAAGCCAGTCTGGGCTCAGGAGAAGCTAAGACCTTGCCAAACCCTTGCTTCTTGTTCCCCTGATCCCCTCACAGCAAACCATGGACTGAAGAGCTGGGCCAAGCACTTGCCAATAGCCAAAGCTCAGCGCAAAGGCTGGGCCAAACTGGGAGGGGGGGATTCCTCATTAAAGCAAATGATGAAAGGTTCTCCCTGAAAAAAGGTTTAAAATCAAGCTGTGATTTCCAAAACCTCATGCCCATTGACAACAGATAATAACAACATGTAGCTCTTGAAAGCACATTTGCATAAAAGACAAGACCAATTAGAAATGGGTCCAACACATGCAATCCATGCTGGTTGCTGCCACAGCCACTTTTAAAGTTCAGGTCATCTGGTGGTGAAGCTTGTTTGCAACAGGCTCTGCTGAGGCCAGCTCATGTTGGTTTGAGTGTCTGTGGGCTCTGCTGTGAGAGCTGGGTTGTGCCAGGTGCCCTCCAGAGGAACCATCCATCCATCCATCCATCCATCCATCCATCCATCCATCCATCCATCCATCCATCCATCCCACAGTACTCTTTGCATATGCTCCACGTGCCCTTTTGGCATCACTGGGGTAAGACCAAGGTACAGAACCCTTCAGTTTAGCTGGCTGGGGTGACAGATGTGGAAAGTAGAGAACAGGGGGTTTTTTATGTCAGGGTACTCCACCCCTGGAGGCTACTTATTTAACAATGCACCTTACTCCCTTCATTGCCTCTGACCATGAAGTAAATTTGTGCATATTAAAAAAATCAGCTTGGGAAGAAATGGTGTCTTGCAGTCTCCAAAATGATTGTCCTACACCAGTTCAAATTCCTAGACCTTTGCTTTTGCTAAAGCTCCCTTAAATGCCTCATGCCTGGGGCTCTTCACCTCCAGCTGTGGTTCCCTGAACCCAGTGGCCCAGGCATTTTTGGGGGTCTTAACAGTGCTTAAGCTGTCCATAATGATCTGACTGCTTCTGCCTCATCTTCTACTCTTAGGGCAGGTTCTTTGGGGTGGAAGGCACATATTATCACATTTCTACATGAGGCCTGGAGAGGGTCCTTAGGGGCTACAACTGGGCTGGAGAAGTAAGAAGCAAGAAGCTGAGATGCTGCACAAAAGCAAAGCTGAGTGCTGCAGCTTGCTCTACACATCACCATGCTCTGGTGAGTATTTTATACCAGCCCAGGGACCTTTGCATCTCCCTGAGCAGGGTTAAGGAGTGTGAAAACCAGGGATGATCAGTTTACAAACGCTCTGTGCCCTTTCCAAAGCCAGTCCTCTCTCTCTCCCATGCATATTTGAAGAGGTTATCGTCTGTCAAAGTACGCTAATGAGATATTATGGCTGTTAGATCTTCTCACCGGGTGTTAATCACTACCTGGTTAAACAGAGGCAAATCCTCTCAGCCATGCTCTTGCTGAGGATAACAATTAGGTCTGTTCTATGTCTGTGCTCACAGGAATGCATTCACACCCCCCCATGCACATGCAGGGCTCAGGATGCTGTTTTAAACCATATACAGAAGTTCCAGGAAATCTGCCTGGTGACTCTACACCAGGACATTGTGGGCAGCAGAAGGAAGGGCAAAGGCTCCTGCTCTCACTTTTTATTAATGAGAGGGATAAAACGAAGGAGCTTCATAGCAGTAGGTGCCAAATGTGCTCAGCTTGTCCCATGCAAGTGGATGTTTTGTAATAAAGTTAGAAAGGCCTTATTTTTAAGAGACACATGAAAAAAAACTGTTTCTGAGCCAGTGTAATGCTACCAGCAGCTCTAATAAGGTGTTCTCTCCGAAGATCCAGGACAAACTTTGTGGAGCGTATTCACACGTATCTCATTTCTTGCACTTTCTGGAAGGCAAAGACACACAGGGCTTTGTTTCTGCAGCTGGCTCGAGGTCTCACACTTGGGCAGTCTCGCTGTGTTACTCATTGCTCCAGCAGTACTTCCAGGCCTGATGTACTCACAGGCACTGCAGTTGCCTGAAATACAGTTCTGGGTCCTCTGGAAGGCACCAGCTGGAATTTTCTGAGAAGTCAGTCTTTCTAAAGTGAGTGGTTGTGACTTTCCTCTGACCAGGTCCACCAGAAGTGGTGGCTTTTCTCAAAGTCATCTCTGGAGCCCTGAAGCACCTGAGTGCTGGAGCTGATTTCTTCAGCCCAATTGAAGCTGGCTGCTGATCTTGGTATGGCCAAGATCTTCCCTTACCTCTGCTGGTTCAAAGGTGGACCCCATGGTCTTCCCTGGAGACAGAGACCAGAGTATACTGAGGTTCATCTTTTCCAGTCTCCTCCTGAGCTTGCCTTAGCAACTACAGGGCCCAGTAGATGCTGGGCCATAATCTTCTGCCTCACAAAGTGCTGGTTATTCACAAAAATCAGTATCCCTTTGCTTCCTGCATTGATGTAAACCATCTATAAATCATCTCCACAAATGACCAAAGCCATCTGGTCTTCACCTGAGGTGAAACAGAGGCCTGGGGTCTAGGCTAGAGCTGTGTGACAGATTTGGCATCCTTGACCTCTGCCCACCTCTTCCCTGGAACAGCCCCCTTGCTCTTGTCTGGGCCCTCCACCTGGGCTCAGTTTCCCAGAGCAGCAATACCAACATGTTGTAATGTAAGAGGGTTCTTGAGGACACAGAGCTCTCTGTGCTGCCAGAATTACTGCATGTGCTCCACCAGATGTTGAAGAATTTTCCCTTCCATCCCAAGTTACCCTGGGTATTATATTTCCCTGGCTTGACATTGTTATGAAATGCCAGAGCTTCGCAACTTGTCTGACTCTCTTTTGCAATGTCCCCAAGGGAACACAAACACTTCCAAAGCATTGGTTGGGTCTGGGAAGCCCTATGGACTTGCACCATATTCCCTCCAGAAGAACCTCAACCATCTCTGCAAGATAGGTGAGGCATAGTGGGGTAGGAGGTGAAAGCAAGATGAGCTGAGAGCAGGTCTGGAAGGTGGTTGCTGGTGGATTTGTCTGAGGCTGCCTGGGGGCTGCTTTTAGTCCATATTTTTCTGTCACACAAAAGAGGGAGGAGTGCGGGGTGATATTTCCTGATGACACAGACATGCGAGCGCTTGTCAATACAGAGAGGCCCCAGCCTATCAAACAGGAAGAACTGCATGACCTCGAGGGTGGGAACAATGGGAATGGGACGAAATTCAATTGTGCCAAATGTAAGGTTTGGCACGTAAGGCTGAAGGGCCAGAGTTTCTCTGGGAAAATAAAACGTCTCAGGCGCCTTGGCTGGTCACAGGATTGCCTTGAAATGGCAGCACAGCACAGCCATAGAGAAAGGTAAATGTGAGAGAGGATGAATCAAGTATTCACCACAGGGGGCTGAAAAGTATTGGTGATGGAGAACAAGTACTGGTGGGCCCTGTGAGGAGGCTGCACTCAGCTTTATTCATCTCTATTAGAGAAAGATAAACTGTGACAGGACCAAGTGTAGCTGAGGTGCTCGCTGGGGGCTGCAGACCCTGTGTAACACTAGGAAATGCAAAGGGATTGCCTGGTTCTGCCCAACAACATTAGCAGCTAGAGAGGACACGATTGATCTATAAATATCCTCTGTTAAACTTAAAACAATGTTGGCACAAGGACAAATGGATACAAATGGCCATGAGTGCATTGAGCCTGGGAACCATTCTGGCCACAGAGCAGCAAGGGGGAGGAACAGCAAGGAGCAGCTTGTTGTAAGGCACCACAGCATCAGTTTTTGAATTGTACCATTTGACATGGGGCTTGAGATGATTTAGTGATGCAGGAAGGGCCTTCCCTTCCAAATCCCCATTATGGGTACACTTTTGGAGCCTTCTGGCTCATATGGGTGCCCTAACTCAGCCACAGGAGAAGGCAAGGCTGCCAGTCCCCTGACTAGCTGTGTTAGGACTTGGTATAATCAAACTCCTAATTTGTTAGTAGCAATTAATTTGATTTCATGCATTTCTTACAGGATAAACTGGAGGCTTACATCAGTAACCAGTTCAGTTTCTTTTTTTTTTTTTTTTTTTTTTGTAGTTAATACTTTGTACTTATATAGCATCTTTCATCTTTCAAAGTGCTTTACATACATTAATTATTTAATTCTCCCCGTACCCCCTTTGATCTAGGCAAGTATTATGATGCTCAGTTTACAAGTGGGGAAAGCAAACATAGAACAAATCTTTGCTGCCAGGCTCATCCCATCAGGACTGATGCAGCTTTGTGGCTCGAAAAGGCAAGGAGAGGTTCCATGATGTGCACAGGGTCCACAAGCAATCCAGTGGAGGAGGCAGGCTGATAACTCTCCTGGATATCCCCTTGTTCCAAACCGGGAGAAGACAGGGAGGCTGCCAGCGAGGGCTGTGAGCAGGGCCGCTCATAGGGTGCTGTGTGGAGGATACAGGACTAGGAAATTGTGCGCCATGTGCTCCAGAGAAAGACCCAGTATTCATTTTCATCAGAGCATGCAGAACAAAGCCATCACAGCGGCTAGGTGACCAAGGCCCAAGGAACAGGAATAAATGCACACAGTTAGAAGTAGCTGATGAATAAGGGCTGACATCGATCTGTGTAGACATGCATTCAGTGGAATGATGTTGAGTCTTCCCTCTCAGTTAGAAACACCATGCCCAGGGAAATTTCAGCTTCAGTGGCTTGCTCATGTGGCACTGTTATGGTGACATTTATAAAAATCAGTTCACACACAACAACGAGACAACAGAGAGAGACAATTACAATGGGCTGTCCATGTGGCTGAAAACCCACTGACCATCCTGTGATTCAGGACCATCATTCACAGAGCTGTGCCCTATCAGTGCTATCCTGGGGGCTCTCAGGTATCCAGACAAAAATTGGTGGGTTGATGGCAAAGGGTGGGGCCTTCTCCTAAACACCTCTTCCACGTCATTGCTGCACAAGAGGCAAGGAAGAGTATTTCTTTTAGGATACACAGCAACATTCATGAAATCTCAACTCATTCCAAATATGGAACTTCCAGTTCAAGCTATGTTGAAAAAAGCACCAAGAGGCTGGGGGTTATTAACATGTTGTAATTAAAACTACAGGAAACTTCAGATGGAAAGGCCAGCTGTGTGGGATGAAGAAAGCAGCAACAGATATCTCTTTCAAACCAGCTTTGGACAGTGAATTGAATTTGCACAGGTCAGTTCAATCTTGGCACTTCTAAACCTCTCAATAATTCACTGCGCAGCTGTAATAATTTATAACACAACTTTCTGAATGTAGCTTTTCAAATCACAAAAGGACAGAAATCCCATGGTCTTGTGCCACTCTGGCAGTCCCATGGCTTGTTAGCAGGGCTGTAAAACCAGGAGGTACCAGGTGAGACACCTCAGACAATCTGGGGACTGGCAGCAGCAGGGAGGTGGTGCAGGGTGGGAGGCAGTGGAAAGACCCAAGGCAAACCCCTGACATGACACTGAACCTTGTGCCAAATTTCAAACCCCTGCTCTGAAGCAAGGCTATGCTCAAGCCATTCAACAAAAAGGTCACAAGAAGCAATTCATGTGGTGCAAAACAGTTTCTTCTGCCCTCTCCTCTTGTGCTCGATGCCAGGTGTTGGCCCAGCCCATTTGGCTGGATCTTTCCCTCAAAGATGTCAGAGGCAGCCATACAGCATGGAAAATATCACCTCAAAATGTTTGGCAAAGCTTTAGTTGACTAAAAAGGGGGTTATATAATGGGATGTCTTGAGTAACTTGAAAAGCAAACATCCCGACCAGAGCTGCCTATAGTGCAGTTGCCTGTACAAGGTGTGTAAATGCCTTTTTTTTGTGCGTGTTTTTCCAGCTGCAGTGTGTTCACCCAGCCTTAAAATTATGTCAGTGGTATCTGTGACTGTCATCTGCCTCCTGCCAGCACAGGCCACTTTATATGGGTGCAGTCATGGGGAATTGTGCCCTTGGACATCCCCTGCTCCGGGAGTGTCCAACCTTGAGCTCAAGCTCCAAGGCAAAAGCAAAACCAGCCTTTTGTCTCTGGCATCCATGAGCAGTTTAAACAGGCAACCAAAGGCCCTCCTCTGCAGTGACAGCCAGCTCCCTGCTGGCTTTGCCTGCTCTCCAGAGCCCAGGAGCTCTCCTCTGGGCAGCCACAGCTGAATTGGGAACACTTGAAGGATCAGTTTTGCTCTCACAGCACTATCAAAGGGATGCTGGCAATCAAACCCTCACTCCAATGGCTCTCCATGCGCCATGTGAGTACCTTGTCTGTGCTAGATTAAATTTTTTGTCTCTCTGATGGCTGTAATAGCTCTTATAATCCCTCTCCTCATTTTTTTACACCTGTTTCATCCACCAGCATGGCTAAGAGCAGACTGCCCACTGCCAGCACTGTGGATCCCAAGCAGGGACTATGAACATACATTTTTCTACACAAAATTAAACAGGGAAAGTGAAGGTGGAGGTCTGGCTTGCCAGGGGGAAATTCTACTTGCAGGAAGGTGTTGCCAGGCCCTGACCGATGTTCCTGCTGTAGGTATTGGCCCAGATCAGGGTAACAAAAGCAAATCTTTTTAGTACCTTGGCTGAGACAGCTCCTGATTTCAGCACAGTTTTATCTATAGTGTGAGTCCCTATGGCCAGACCTCAAAATAATCCATACCACATCTGCAATCCTGCTGAGGAGCAGTAAAGGAGGGAGAGGGATGCACTGGAGGGCAGGCAATTTTGTGCCTCGAGGGCCAAAGAAATTCCTCCTCAGGAGGACTGGAAAGCTTTTTTGCAAAGGGGGATCACAGGGTGGAAGGGAATATTAATAACGGTGGTACTGACTGATGGATACAGAGAGCAGAGAGCAAAGCCCAAGGGAGGCTGGGGCAAGAAAGTCCAGGGAATGGGAATGGGAATGGGAATGCTTGATTTGATTTTAAAAATGAGCAGTGAATGGCAGGAGGAATGGGGATGTGCTCAGCAGAGCATTGCAGGATTGGGATTCACTGCCACCGGAGATTGCTGAGATGCAGAGCTCAGGAGGTCTGAAAAAAATGCATGGGCATTTATAAAGGTTGTGGATATCTCCAGGGTTACCTCATTGGAGATAATCAAGCAGAAAGGATATAAACTAGAGCTCTTCAGGGGGCATGCCAAGTGATATATGCCTAGGGTTAGGAAAATATTTTCCTATAAGCAAGTTAGGATCAGCCATTCTGGTGTTTCTCGTTCTGGGTTTAGAGGACTTGGCAACTGGGCACCTTCAGTGAGAAGAGAGCAGAGTAGATGAGCTGGGAGCCCAGTCCAAGGCAGCAGTCCCTCTGGTCCTGTGTCCTGCTGCGTGAGAAAGCATGTGAGGAATTATAATTCCCTTTGGACATGTGACCCAAATTGCAGCGGGAATTTGCATTCCTGGTGTCTGCTTCCATTTCATGTCTGCCCCCCGCTGCACAACAACACCTGCAAGAGGGTTTGTCACCGTCTCTGAGAGAACAAGCTCAACAGTCTTTTCAGAGACAATAAGAAGAGTATCTACAAAGGAAACTGAATGGTAAAGAGGAGTCAAAAATATGTCAATGCTGTGTAAAAGCTTATCCATACAAAACAAACTTGCTCAAAGAAAAATCAGCTGTCACTTTAAAATCTGACATTAAGGTTTTCAAATCACAGACCTTAATCAGGAGTAATACTTGAAGAGGAACAAAGAGAATTTATGATGAAAAATCAGGACAGTTGAGTGCTAGGCTCAGCGGGACTAACTGCATGACAATATGGATAAGAATTATAATTGCATTAGCTTAGTCTGAAATCACTGGCCAGAGCTAGGTTTTTTTGGTCAGCTGAATTTCTGAAATGGCTTCATTTACTTTTTAAGCAAACTGGGAAGGAGAATTACAAATAGATTATGACATGTCCATCCACTGTCCTAGGGGAACGGAGCATTTCAGAAAAGCATCCTAACATTGGCTTAGAGCTTTTTGAAATGGGTTAAACCAAGTGCCCTTTATGGGTCCTTCTAAAATAACATAAGAAGGTAACTTCTACTGGTGAAAGTTAGAGGATCCAAACCCATGATGCTCTCACTTTATTCCACACATTGTACTTTGACCCCAAGCCCCTGTCAGACCCTCCCTGTGGTGACATTCTCACTTAATCCAATTTTAACATCTTATTTACCCTTTTAAAAATTGGGATGACTTCAAACAGGCACTAATCCTCTGCCTTTTAAAAATCACAAGGTACCTCTACCTGAGTCTGCATTTTCTGCAGTTGGAAACTGTGGGTTTATTTCCCAGCTCTACAGTCAAATTCTGGTGAAATTCCACCCCAGTGATCCCAGTCCCAGCTGCCAGCTCCACATTGCTGAGACCTGGTGGGAATAGTTGGGGGTTCCCAAAGCAGTGTTCTCCCAAACCAGAGCACTGCGAGATTGCAGACAGGGGAAGCAGCAGCCAGTGCAGATCGGAGAGAGAAGCAGACATTCCCTCACAGCCCATACCTGGACCACTGCTCTCACTGGTAAGCATTGCTCTGATGGAACATGAATTTGCCCTTAGCAAAACTTGGAGCCCAGACAGGGGAGAATGAATGAGGCAAAGGAGATGTGAACTGCAACAAAAATTTGCTGATCATGGCAAATCTGCTGCTGTCATTGCAGCATCAAATATGTGATAGTGCTACATCTCTTGGTGCTGCACAGGACAGAAGCTCTGTGGGACTGGCCTGTCCCTGTGCTCAGAGCAGGAGGCAGCGAGCCCTGTGGCACAGGCAGCACTAGCAGGGACCAGGCATCTGGGACTGATGCCTCTCTGCAAAAGGGAACGAGTTACTTTAACTTGTTCTGCACAAAATAACCAAAACATCTGTGCCTCTAATTCCTCCTCCTTCGGCAGCAGCAGCAGCAGCTCCAGCGTCCTGATCCCGCGGCGCTGCCTGGCAGGCAGCACAGCTCTCCTGCAGCCAGCCAAAGCACCAGCTGCTGCTGGATGTGCTCAGGACACCTTCTCTGAGCAGCCTGGCTGCCGTGCCAGCCGCTGCTGGCTCTGTGGGCCCAGGAGTGGCCGGACAGGCGGCGTCCACTGTCACACAGCCGCCTCCGCCGCGACCCGGCCAGCACACGCAGCTCCAATTGCAACACCGCCCGCCTCGCTCACTGTCTGCTTTTATTCGTCTTCCTCAAAGGCTTAAATAAACAAGAAACAGGTTAAAAACAAAATCTTGGCCCTGGCCCCTTCCTGAGCTGGCTGTTCCATGATGGCTTCCGGCCCTGTGCACGAGCTTCCCCCTGCAGAGGGAAGCGGCGCCGTCCTGCAGCTGCCTGGAGTGGCAAATGAGGCCACGTACCTGCCTTTGATATCGGTGCCAGGCACTGGAGCAGCGCTCTCCACACCATCCTGGTGCTTTCCACGTCGAGTGGGAGCTGGAGTGCGCTGGTGGGAGCTGGAAGAGGTTTGCCTTCCCAGGGCCATGGCACAAGGACACGGGGACAGTCCCTGCCAGCTGGGTGCCAGCTCCATGTGAGGGGGCATTTCCTTGCACACCTCTCCAAAGCCTTTTGTGAGGGGAAGAGGAATTTTATTCCACTTGCAATCTGTCATGAACATAATCTTGGAGGAGCCCATCAAACCAAGAGCTTTTGCCCTCAGGACCTGCAGTGCAAATTGCACTGGAGCAAAGCTCCCCCAGCCATTTTGCTGAAGGGACATTGGGAACTCACGGCAATGACCCCCTGCCTGAGGTCACTCTGTGACAGCTGGGCAGGGCTCCCAGGGCTTTCGAAACACTTCACGTGCACAAAAATTGCCTCACAGCACCTTTGCTATGGATGTTTTCTATTCTTGCCATTCAGAACTTCCAGAAACAGATAAAAAGGTGCCAAGGTACACGATGGGACTCCGTGCCAGTTACTGTACATTCCTTCCTGCCCCAAGCTCCCTATTTTCTTGACAAGGCCCAAATTATTTTCCTCACAGAGCATTTGAGGTCTGCTTTTCTCTGTGTATTAAAGAGCTTTATGTCCATCACATTGCTGCTAAAACATGCCACTATCTAGCACCGGCAATATGTTCCTTACTAGGGCTTTAGAGTGTTATAGATAAGTTATGTGGCATTTTCCATTTAAATTAAAATAGATCAAGCTAAACTCAAGGGAAGCTGATAGCTGCACTTTCATTTTATTTCATTCTATTTCCTCTTTATGACCCATGTTACGCTAATAATCAAAACTTTGATTATAGGTCCCTAAGGCACCATGTTGCACACAGGCTGGAAACTGCCTCCAGCTCTCCTATTGCCAGGGTTCCAGCTGCCAACCAGTGGCAAAAGCAGGGTGATTGATATCAGTGTGGCATCTTGGGGTCTTTTTCCTCCCTCTGTAGAGAAAGTCTCTGGCTTCTTGTCTCATCTGGCCTGAATTCTCCAGGCATGAAGATACAGATCTGAAATTTGCCTGATTCTGGCATCTGTTGCTGGTGCCAGTGGGGATCTTAAACTGCCAGCGTGGACTTTGCCACACTGAGCTGCATACAAGTGCTTTGAGGGGACTCTTGCAGTGGTCAGCCCCAGAAAGGAGGCTGAAAAAACCCGAGCTGTTGAGGGTAGTGCTCCTGGGAGAGGATGGAGACATAAAGGAGACACACTGTCCTGCTGCAGGCACTTGCCAGCACCCAACTGCTGTCCCCCTTCTGCAGAGCTTCAAGAAACTCCTCTAAATGGTTTTGGCTACACAAAAAAAATGTGTTTAAAAATGAAAAATATAATAGGAATGATAACGCTAATCTGCAAAATGGGAAGGTAATAAAAGCCTCTAAGCTTTCTTGTCTCCCTCAGGTTTGTGGGGCTGAGGAATCACAGAATCATAGAATGGCCTGGGTTGCAAAGGACCTTAAAAATCATCTACTTCCAATCTCCTTGCCATGAATGGGTATGAATGGGGATGTGGTAGTGGTCCTGCTTGCTTGACTCTGCCCAGCTGAGCTCCCACACCTCAACGCAGCTCCAAGGGCAGGTGCAGGTGTTTGTACCTCACTGTGCCTCTGATCTTCAGGAAAATACTGCTCTGGTCCAGGTCTTATTGCCTTGCTAAAGACTTCACACACTGGGGGTTTTAAAGAGTGGTTTGTACCACACAGGAAATCCCACAAGTGAGACCTCCTTGCAAACGCCTGGACACTGTGCCAAGATCCACGGGCTGAATTTTGGCCACAGCTGTTTTAGGAAAGTCACAGAGTAAAGTTCAAAGAAAACATTGAAATGGCTGCATGGCTTCTTCTCCTAGCAGCAGAGCAGATTTGTAGGGACCTGCTGCCTGCCCTGCTCTGAGTGGGAGGGTGGGGTGAGCATCACCCATTGCTTTGCCTGGCTTGGCTGTCACACCTCACCCACTCACTTCCATGAGTCCCACACCCCTCCAGCCTATGGCTTCCTCCTCACTCCTTGGAAAGACAGCAAAAGAAGCAAAGGGCAATAAAACAGAACATTGACCTTTGCATAACACAGAGCTTTTCTAACTTTGACATAAATTCACGAGCTTTAATGGGCACATGCTGAAGCCTTGGGTTTGGTGATTTAATGCCATTCTCTTTGCCAAGGCCACCAGCAGGCATGGCAGGTTTGTGCTTGGGGTCTGGGATGCAAAGGTGATTTGGACCCCCACGGCTGTGGGGTATGTGGGGATGAAGGAACACAAACCTCAACAATGCCTGGCTGGTGGACAGGGGTCCCTGGTGGTCCTGCAGGGGTGCACAGGCTGCACACTACCTTCTGCCCAGGGGCCAACACTAAAGCCAAGCCATGGAGAAGTGGGTGCCAGCACATGCCCCAGGTGGGCCGTGTGGGTGGCACTGTCCCCATCCTGTGGTGCACCCCGGGCTCTTTTCCCAGCACCCTGCATCCCTCCCCACCAGGGTGAGTGTCCCTGCTGCTCCCAAGATAAAAGCACTACGCCTGGGGAAGACCCAGGGTGACTGCCACCCTCGCTGTCGCTGCCATCAACGTGGGAGATCGGGACCCAGCGTGGCCTGGGTGGGCAGGGGCTCATTGTCAGGATGTGCCTCGGGCAGGCGCCTCTGCCCAGCCCAGCTTTCTGACCGCACAAAGAAAACATTTGCCCAGACACAGCCCGGCCCCTTGCCACGTTGAAAGCCTGGCTGCCGGCAGCTGGAAGGGGTCATGCAATGCCTCCCCAGCAGGACACAGAGCACAGGACTGGAGACGAGCTAAACGAGCCTGGGTTTCAGAGCCTTCCTGAAATCTGCCCTCATAAAAGGCAGCTGTCTGGAAACCTGCTCACTGCGGGGAGGAGAGTCTCCCTGTGAAGAAGGGAGGCTTGCCAGGCCTGCCACCGCCGCTGCTCGCACGCAGGCGGTGCTCCCGGCCCGGCTGCAGCAGCCTGCTGAAACACCGGGGAGGTGAATAACACCGCGGGAAGTGACCCTGCAAGCAGGATTTCCAGGAGCTTCAGAGCCCCACGTACCATGGGATAGCTCCCTGTGGCACTGCACACCCAGGGAGTGCTGCCAGCACAGGGGACCATGCTGCCACCTGCTCTGGGAGCAAAGGGCACGCTGCAGAGAGCAGGGAATTCAGGCACAATGGCTGAGGGGGTATTTCCCAGCTGGTACAAGGTCCAGAGGTATCCTGGATACATCCTGACAAGCTAGGATGGGTCTAAGGGCTGACTTATCCTTCCCACTGGGACAGTGGGTTTTAGTGATCATCACACATGCCTGTCCTTTCTCCTGAGTGTCTGTGCTGAGCTCTGTGCTGTCCTGCTTGTGCTCTGGGGCTGGACTGCAGTTGGTGCCTATGCCTATGGAATACTTTGGCTTTCCAGTCCAGTGCTGTTTATACAATGCAGAGGACTTCTCCTTGCTTGCACATTCTAGGTACATCTGGGGTGGTGGCTGAAGCAGACAGGCACCAACAGATCCCCTGATTTCTGCTCCTGTCCTTCTAGCTAAAAAGCTCAGCCCTTCACAAGCAGAACCCAGGAGAACTCATACAACAGCAGTTGGGCTCTTTGCTCCGAGCCAGCCTGCTCCAAGTAGCATCTGTATCCAAAAACACACACTGGGCTTCTCCTCTGACTTCCCTCACTGTCCCACCTGTCCTGCACACTTGGGTTTAGAGGGACTTGGCTTTCATGCCACATCTGACCTCTCAGCCTCCTGATTTATTCTGAAGGAGCTCAAAATGACAAGGCTCTAATAAAACCACCTTCCTGAGAGTGAGGGAAAATAATTTAAGAAGTGATGAATGACACATTCTTATTTACTGTAATTACACAGTGTGCTTCAGGAAGGTACTTTCCTATCACTAATCCAAAACATTTATACTCCCCTTTCTTGCAGTTTTCTCTCCTTGATTTCCTTCTAGGCAGCCACTCCCAGGTGCCTGCAGTGTTCCTGCAAATCTCTGCCCCATAGGAGCTAGCAGGGAGTAAGGGGATCTGTGCTTCAACTTCTCCAGCCTCAGCTTTCCACAGCTACATTGGCAGTGAAGGAAGGACAGAGGAAGAGTGAAATCCTGAAGTTTTGTTTGCCCAGTTTGTTGCTTTCCTACTACATTTTCTAATGGGCCTTGTGACAGCCTGGGACCCCACTGTAGTGTGTAACCACCATAAATACCCAGGTCAGTACAATATGGCCTTATAGAGCAAGTTCAGTTGTGTGGCTCTAGGTTTATCCTTTTAAAGACTTTCACACTAAGATGGTAAAATATCCCAGATTTCCACTTGATTAAAAAAAAAAAAAAAAAAAAAGAACGTGTTCTTCTATGCATGACCCAAAACTCTTTCTTCTTCTCCCAGAAGTCCATAAAAAGGCATGCAGAAGGCCTTAGGTTTTCATCCAAATGGTGAGGAAGTGCTTTGCTTCTCCTGGAGCCTCCCAAAGGACTGGAATATGCTGGGTGTTACTTCAGGCAGTTCTGAGGAGCAAGCCACTTGACTGGAAGAGTCTGCAAAAAAAAAAAAAAAAAATCACACCAACCCTTTAGGCTGTGGTCACATGGAACTGTTTTAGGGATCCCAACCACCCCACAGATCTGCTGAAAAGCTCTGGCTTCAGAGTTTCTCCCTCAAGCTTTGTGCAATCCTCCCGTACCTCCTAGGACTTGGAGGGAGAGGATGTCTTTCACTTGGACATCTGGCACTGGTGTCCTAACAGACAAGCTCCAGGGCATTTTGTGAAACAGTCTGCAGCCTTTAGAATCTGCTCCAGACAGAAACCCAAGGACACCAGGCAATGCAGCCCACTAATGGAATGAGTCTGTCAGATACTCTTTCGTGGGGTGTCTCTGTGTTTCTGTGGGACTGTTATTTGCAATAGGGGCATTCATCTCCTGCATGCATTCTCTACATCCTTGCTGATTCTTAACCAATGTAGGACTTTTCCCCTTAGCTTAGCTAAAGCTTGTTGGAAATGCACAGAAACACAGTGTGGTTTAAAACATTTTCCATCTTTTAAAATAATAATCTCAGAACTTCCTGCTCCAGACACCGCCTAACAATGCGCTCTATAGGTTGTTTTCATGCACTAGAACTTTTATACCTTATTTGACCTTTCACTCCAGACTTTTCCACCATGACCAGAATGCTTTTCCCTTGGTATCCATCACTCCATTGTGCTCCAAATGTATGTAATTGTGCTCTAGGACAGTGGAATTTCCCAGCTCATTTTCTAGTTGTATCCTACTGGGATTCTTTCTGTGATGAACCTTCAGGAGCCCACATTTCTCCTCTGGCACTTCCCTTCCTTGGTTTTCCTGAGTGAACTGGAAGTATTTGCACATCCACAAGTGGTTTGAGAGGAAACAAGCATACCCCTCTCTGCATTCATCCCTCTGAAGAAGCAACTCTTTGTGACACTGTTGCACATTCTGCCTGGATTCCCCATCCCTGCTACTCCACTTACGACCAGAGGTGTAGTAAATTGCGCAGTTGCAAAATTGCCATTTTCCTAAAGACTTGGCCAAATTGCATTTGGGAATCCCACAGAATGAGCTAGTGCAGGGATTTATGGCCTACACCCCTGTACAAATCAGTACACTGATTACACTGTTCTTCCTGTGCAAATACCAGCAGAGCTCATCAGTAAATCTAACCACTGGCAAGAATTGCACAGGTGAAAACTGCTAAATCTCATTCTGCTGGCCACTGAAATGCTCTCCCTCTGTCACTGTGCCCAAGCAAGGTTTTGCAATGTTAGCACATCTACAAACAGCACATCTCCTTCTGTAACAGGAGCAGAGTCTTGTGGACCTGCAGCTCTGGGCAGTCACACTTTTGCTTTTTTTAGTGGAAATTCCCCATCACCAGTTGGTGCAGCAGGCTGAAGTCACCTGCTCTTGGAACAACTCCCTTTCCTTTGGGACCAGTTAGAGAGTGTCAGCCTTGAACTTATCACAGGCCACGTTGTCCACGCACCTACCACTTGTTCAAAGGTCTCGGCATGTACCCATAAATAGCCTAAGCACAACAGACCTCTTGGAAGGTTGAGGCCATCCAAGTCCTCCTGTTGGCATGGTGTGTTCCCTACCTTCCCCACCAGCCTCTCCAGTGCAGCTGGGGCCTTACATAAGCCCCCAGCCATCACTAAACTGCCAGGCTGGGCTTTGCTGAGAAAGCACTTTTCTTTCATTTTCTTTGTCTTTTCTGCCTGTTGATATACACATTTCAGATCTCTTGTGACTGACCAAACTGAACCCATCATCCAAGGGGCCTTCATGCTCAGACAGAGCTTCTTTCCAGGGACTTCAGAGGGGGAACTTAGGGGAAAGGTTGTTTTACTTGTTCCTGGTTGATGTTCCTGGAAGGCATTCAGCAGACAGATGGAGATCCTTTCTGTAACACATGCCCAAGGTCTGACTGACCTGTTGGGAAAGAGTCTCTGAAGGTCCCAGGACTGCAGGCAGGCTTCAGACTCTCTCAGCAGTCAGGGCTGGCAGTGACTTCAGAGTGGAGCCACTTTTATTTTTTACTGTCCCCGAAGGCAGGACAGGTTCTCAGCTACCTGCAAACAAGGAGCTTCACTGGAAACACACATTTAAAGGGAATTTCCAAACTGATGGGATAAGGCAGTTCCTGGTGTTTATCAGGACATCACCATGCCTTCCTTATTGCTCCAGCGCCTTGTTTCTGATTTCCCCAGGTTTGAGAAGTGTCTACATTCTCCTGTCACCACTATCTACTACAAGCTGATTAACTAGGTCAGCGTTAGCCCATGGGCTGGTTTGGGAGACTGGCCCATCTCTGGTATCACCCATTCCACACAGCCTAAGATGGGCCAAAGTATACCAGACTGGGACCAGTGTCCCCCTGGTAAGGTTTTTGCACCAGTCCTCCACAAAAATGTGGTCCTGACTCCGTCCCCCAGCTGGATCTCCCCCCATTTCCTCATTTTGCAACTCTGCAAAGGGCTCTCTGCACGTTGTGTCTTCTCTTGGCCCACCACCTTCCCACACTCAGGTTATTTTATTTCTGCTTCTGAGCTCAGCTCTGTTTTTGCATGGCTGCTGTCTCTCTTGCTTTACATATGCTGGGTGTGTGTGGTAGTCTCTGAGGTGGAAGTTCTCTTTTCTTGTCTCTTCGTGAGCCACAGCGCTGCGCTGACAGGACTGACCACCTTCTCACCATTGCCTGCTAACTGGCCCAGTGCTCTGCTGCAGCCCATCATTTAAAATGTTGGCACATTCCTGAGCCTCTTAGGGCATCTTTGGCTTCCCGTTAAACACAGAGATATCATTCCTGGCTCAGGAAGTCTCTGCCTTGCAGGCCACCAGGACCTGGGAGACTGGCTTAGGAAGCTTGCATTGTGTCCATGTTTGTCTGCTCCTCCCAAAGCATCTCCTCCTGGACTCCAGGACTCCAGGACCTTTTGTCTGACCCAGCTCAGATTTTTATGTGCTTACCTTTCCCTTTTTCCCTGATCTCAATCTGGTCATCCCCTTACTGAAAAATCCATTATCAGGTCAATGTCCAATTTCCCCTGGTTGAATACCTTGGTATTCAACCAAAATAATCCTTCAGCTGAATTCTCTTTGTCCCCCACTTTGTGGCACACAGCTGACGAGCTTTGTCTAATTTGATGGTTGATTCTAGTCATACAGCCAGACTAGATAATTTAATCTCTTTTCCTGAAGGCAAGCGCTCACTGACATAAGAGCTGACCCCATCAAATTGACTCCTAGGCCTCCCATTTCAGAGCCATTCCCTCATGCCATGGTTATGGATGGAGCTGAACAAGGTGCATTTTCCTCTCCTAGGTGCACTTTCCTCAAACATTGTGGCTTTTGCACTGATTCAGCTGGGACAAATAGTCTGATTCCTTTCTCCTGGGGACTGGAAATGCTGGTGGATGATGGTGGTAGGCTGTGTGCTGGCCAGCTTGTCTGCAGCAGGAGGCTGTTTTTTCCTGCAGCAACCTGCAAGCCTTTTATATCCTTTTCTCACTGATTTTCTCAATTTCTTAACTCTTTGTTACAGCTCATCTTGGCTTATAAATTGACCAAAGTTTTTGTTTTGCCTCTTATTTTCTGGAAAACATTATTTTGCACGATACTTATGCTGCTGCTCACCTCTTTGATCCATCCTGCCTTTTTAAACTGGGAATCTTCCAGAAGAATTTAGCACTCTCCCTGGACACTGAAGTCTTTTATCCTTGTCTCCAGGTGACCTCTTATAAAACTCTTAGAAGTTTCCAGATGTTGCTTGAACTCCTTTTGCAAAGTCTCCAGCTGTCTCGGCTCATGTTTTGAGTCTTTGGTAATTTTCAATTTCCGTTCCCACTTGGTTCCAGAGGAATCCCAGAATGAGGACTTCTCCTAGAAGCTGAGTCTCACCCTTGACATTCTTTCCATAATTTGAAGATCTGCAGGTTGTTCCAGAGAGGATGAAGCTGGCAAAGAAATGCTCCAGAAATGTTCCAGGTGTTCCACAAGGAGGTCGCTCCCGAAATGCTCACCCCCCCTCCCCCCCACCCTGTCTGTTAGTTACAGAAACCATGCAAAGCCCTGCTTTCCTGCCCATGGGAGCAATCACCTGCAGGGAACTGTCTTTTCTGTCAGAGTTCGAGCTCCTTTTTGGTCAGCACTCTCCCAAAAGGTCTCCAGTTCAGGGTGCTTTAGTTCAGGGTTAAGCTCCTTTTACTTGGGTTGTTTTCTTGATACTTTGTCAAGGACCAGTCCAGTGAGGAGGAGGGATATTTCATGCTGAAGCTGCCTGTTTCTCTCCCCTGACTAACAAGAAAACCTGCAGCTCTTCCTTAGATGTCCAGCATGGATGACTGACATGGGGCAACCAATATATCCTCGATGAGCAAGTTTCCCTTGCAGTCTGTGGTCCTCCTTCCTGAGGGAACTGCCCTGCAGTCCAGGCTTATCCAAGGTAATGTCCCAGGGGAGATTTAGGTTGGACATTAGGAAAAAGTTCTTCCCCCACATGGTGGTTGAGCCCTGTAACAGGCTCTCCAGGGAAGTGACCACAGCTTCAAGACTCACAGAGCTCGAGAAGCATTTGGACAATGCTTTCAGGCACTTGGTAGGATTGTCCTGTGCAGAGTCTGGAGCTGGACTCCAGGATCGGGGGGGGGGGGGGGGGGGGGGGGGGGGGGGGGGGGGTGGAGGGGGGAGATACCATTTGCTTTCCGCAGCAGCAGCAGATTCTCCCACTCACCTCTGCAGCAGTCCACGAGCCTCTCCTTCTGACCCCCCCACCCCTATAACCTATACGCACGTGGCACAAATGTATGTTATTTTTTTGTCCCCGGTTTAGCTTAGGACAGTGTGGAAATGCCATCAAGTTAACAGGGAGAGAGCTGTACAAGCCCGCAGTGCCGCTTGCTGCTTGCCAAGCAGGAGCCTCAAACACCTCATCAGAACCTTCGCTGCTCCTAAAACCTCGTTCGCACTTTACAGACGGGCAGTGCGGTTCGGCAGCCCCCCACCCCCCACCCCCCCGCACACAAAAATCACGAGTTACCCTTCTGGCCACAATACCTGTAAAGCACGGTCGTTAGACAGGAATGATGTGAGGTTCCCGTCTCTATTTTGGCAGGGGGCGTGTTTGGTATTTATTGGGGTAATTCCCCCGCCTCCCCCAGCAGCCCGGATTCTGTGGGAGCCCGGGTTTGGAGGTCACGCACCTCCAGGAGCCGGAGCCCGCGGAAGGGAGGCAGTACAACTAAACCAAGTGAAAAGCAAGCGGTCAGCGCTGGCGGCAGGGATAAACACATCGCTATGGATCGCCTCAGCTGACACTTCCCGCCTGCGGTTCCCGCCGGGAATACCGGAGAGAAACCCGCCAGCCCGGCGCTGAGAGGGGGTGGTGGTGTCGGGGGTGTCCGCTCCCCCCGCCCCGCACGTGGGGCCGGGGCCGCCGCGCTCCCCGCACACGCCGCACACCCCGCACGTTGCAGGGCACACATGCCGCGCCGGCGTGCAGGCACGGCGCACACGCGGGGACACGCGGGGACACGCAGGCCGGGACACGCACACGCGGGGACACACACGCACGCACAGACAGCGCCTTGGCCGGGGCACGGGAAAGAAGAGCATCCCCTTCCCTCGGGCACCCCGTCCTTCCGCTGGCAGGAGGGTCCTGGCGGGCTGCCCGGCGAGGGGCGAGGGGCGCGGGGCTGCCCGGGCCCGGAGGGGCACGGCCCGCGGTAGCCCGTGCCGGGGGTGCCCGGTGCCGCCCGGTGCCGCCGCCTGCTAGCGGGGGACGGCGGGGCAGGGCCGCCCGCTGCAGCCCGGCGGCAGTGATGTGGCAGCAGGTCGGGTCACGTTGCCGGCCCTGTGCTCGTACCAGTGTGAGACGGGATTAGGGAGGCGGCTGTCGGTGCCGCCGCCGCCGGCGGGGAGCGGGGGCTGCGCGGGCGCGCCCGGCGCGCAGGGACGCGGGCGGGGGGCGGGGGGGTTCCCGCCCCGCCCCGTCCCGGGTCTGCTGCGGCCGCTCACGCTGCACCGGGGCAAATCCTCCGCCAATGTCACCCCCTGCGCCCCGCGGGGATGCGGGCTCCCCGAGGGCAGCGTCAACAGCAGATGTGTTTACATTAGAGATAGACATATTTTTATGTCTATGTGCCCCTATACGTGAGTCCGTCTGTATAGAAGGAGCGCTTCTGCCGCGCTCTGGCGTTGCAGGCAGATCCGGCTCCCGTCCAAAGGTCGGGAGGGAGAGCTGCCGGGAGCAGCGGAGGCCGGGCGGGAGCACCGGGGGACGAAGGCTGCGGCACGGCGGCGCCGGCCAGGGAGCGCTCCGCGCAGTAACACGCGTGTGCGTGCGCCCCTTCGTGCCCACGCATCCTATAGAAATCTATAGAAAACGTATGGCGAACGTGACCCCCTAACCGCACCCCCCAAGAGAGGGGCTCGATTATTACCCCCTTCATCCTGTGGGCACGTTTTCCACTGGCGGGTCTCCTCCCCGGACGCAAATTAAAAAAAAAAATACAATAATAAAAGTAAAATAATTTCATAAGTATTCAAATTAGAAAAATCATAAAAATATTAAAACCACAGTGAGAGTGGCAATCATCACGGCGGTAACGCTGACGATGACAGCGGCAGCAGCAGCAGCACGGGGGGAAGCCGCTGTCTCGCAGGGCGGCCCCGGGCGGGCGGCGGGACCCCCCCCGTCCCCTCCCCGGTCCCGCCCCCGCCCGCGCCGCACGTGAGCCGGGTGCGGGGCTGGCTGGCGGCGCGCGTGCCCTGCGGGCAGGCGCGGCGGCGGCGGCGGCGGCGGCGGGAGCTGCGGGCGTGTGCGCGGGGAGCGCAGCGAAGGCGGGCAGGGGGGAGCGGCAGCGGCGGCGGAGGCACTTGCAGGGGGGGGGACGAACCGCCGCACACTTTTGGCCACTGCACGGGAGAGGGGGGACGGAGGCTGCATGTGCGCAGCGTCGCTCGCGGATCTCCCGAGACTGATCTCAGCATCCCGCAGGCTCAGTCAAAAGCAGCGACGAAACATCAGCCGCTGCCAGACATGGATGAAGGAATCTCCCGCTTGCCGGAGAGGCAGCTACTGGAGCATAGGGATTTTATAGGGTAAGGCGCCGGGGCACTATCTCCGTCTCGTATCTCTACGGCGTTTCGTCTTCTTGAGAAAGTGCTGCGAAGCGCTGGGAGGGCGCCGGCTCCCCGGCGGGGCGCGGGGCTCGCCGCCTCCCTCCGCTGGCGGACCCGGGCGAGCCCTTGCCCGGCCCTTCGGGCAGAGCGCTCGGCGCCCGTGTGCCCACTCGAGGAGGTGCTAGGCAAGCTAGCGCTGCACTTGCCGATGCTGGATCTTTGTGTTTTTCTCCAGGCTGGACTACCCTGCCCTGTATATGTGCAAACCCAAAAGAGGCGTGAAGAGGGACGAGAGCAAGGTAAGGATAAGTTTCTGGGGCTCTCTTCTCGCTTAACCGCTTAATTTGGGCTCGCTGAATTTTGCAGAGTAGCTTCGCTCCCAAGAGCATCCCCGGGGGGCTGCGCATACAACTTGCCCTCCGAATCACAAGTGGGTTTACGAGCGAGCTGGCACGGCGGGGAGAGCGGTGCCTTGACGATAATTTGCGCGGCATGTGGTCCGCATGACATTTGTTTTGGTTTTGATCGGCGTTCCGAGGGACTCTGCCTAACACTTGGCTTTTCCGGGTTTTGCTAATTAGGAAACGTACAAACTGCCACATAGACTGATAGAAAAGAAGAGGCGAGACAGGATTAACGAATGCATTGCCCAGCTGAAGGATTTACTGCCCGAGCATCTGAAACTAACGGTAAGGTGCCCAGGAGCGTGTATGCCCGTACGGACGCAGGCGCCGGCAGCCTGCCCGCTGCGCATCCCCGGGACGCCGGGCTGCCGGACTGCTGCCCGCCCGCCGTCCTGGCCCTAACGCCGCGGGGGCCGGTCTCACCGAAGTTAACGGAGGCCGGATTTGGCGGTAGCCAAAACGTGCCGGGAGGTAGCCAAGCCGCCCCCTACCCTTGCCTTTGCAGACGCTGGGACACCTGGAGAAAGCGGTGGTGCTGGAACTGACTTTGAAGCACTTGAAAGCACTAACAGCCTTAACAGAGCAGCAGCACCAGAAGATAATTGCTTTGCAGAATGGTAAGCGGGGTCCGGGGGGCAGCGCCGCTGGGGCGCACCGGGGGCGGGCAGGGGGAGGCGCGGAGCGGGGCCCTCCATGCCGGAGCCGCGGGTAAACGCTGTCCCCGCTCGGCCTCCCCCGCAGGGGAGCGGTCCATGAAGTCTCCGGTGCAGGCCGACCTGGACGCCTTCCACTCGGGCTTTCAGACGTGCGCCAAGGAAGTGCTGCAGTACCTCTCCCGCTTCGAGAGCTGGACCCCCCGCGAGCAGCGATGCGCGCAGCTCCTCGGCCACCTGCACTCCATCTCGTCGCAGTTCCTCCCCGGCCCTCAGCTCCTCTCCCCGCCGCCGGGCCCCCTCAGCAAGGGATCCTCCTCCTCTTCCTCCCCGCCCGCCCCCCCCTGCGCGCCGGGCCACAAGCCGGAGGGCCAGGCTAACTGCGTGCCCGTCATCCAGCGGACTCACGCCGCCGAGCTCAGCGCCGAGACCGACACGGACACGGACAGCGGCTACGGCGGGGAGGGCGAGGCGCGCCCCGAGCGCGGCCCCGCGGCGGCGGCCGGCGGAGCGCTGCCCGCCCTGGCCATCAAGCAGGAGCCGTCGGGGGACGAGGTGCCCCCCGCGCCCAAGCGGCTGAAGCTGGACCGCGGCGGGAGCCCCATGCCCGGCCCGCCGGGGCTGGCGGCGCGGGGAGCCGAGGCGGCGGCGGCGGCGGCGGCGGCGGCCGCGCTGGTCAGACCCGACGCCGCCCTGCTGGGCTCGCTGATGGCCCTGGGGGCGGGCGGCGGCGGGGCCCCCTTCGGACAGCCGGCGGCGGCCCCTTTCTGCCTGCCCTTCTACTTCATCTCCCCCTCGGCCGCCGCCGCCTACATGCAGCCCTTCCTGGATAAAAGCAGCCTGGAGAAGTATCTCTACCCCGCCGCCCCCATCCCGCTCCTCTACCCGGGCATCCCGGCCCAGGCGGCCGCCGCCGCGGCAGCCGCCGCCGCCTCCTTTCCCTGCCTCTCCTCCGTGCTCGGCCCCGAGAAGGCGGCGGCGGCCGCCACCGGGCTGCCCCCGACGCCCCACCTCCCGCACCCCTTCGCTGCCGCCGCCGAGCCCGGCGAGGAGCCCGAGCCCGCAGCCGCCGAGGAGCCCGGCGCCGAGGGCCCGTGAGACGCCCCGGGGCTCCCCGCCGCCGCTGCCCTCCCCTCGGACTGAGGGGCCGTCGGGCCCGCACTTGCGCCCCCGGGTTCCTACGGAGGGCAGGGGTCGCCGGGGCCGGTGATCGCCGGGAGCTGCGGCCGCGGGGTGCCGGGCCCGGCCCGGGGGAGTCCCGCTGCCGGGGCGGTCCCGGAGCGGCCCCCGCAGAGGACCGTCGAGGATAAAATTTGCTACTCAGTATTTTTTTAATGTTTGGCTTTATAAATGCATAAATAAGGAAAACAAAACAAAACAAAAAAAGAAGAAGAAGGAAGAAAACATAGTAAGGATACTTTTTTTTTTTCTCTATATATAGAGTAATTAAATGTGGCACCTTATTTGGAATGGGTTTATACATTGTGTCCCGAAGTCCCACTTGGGAACTTGCACTTGTTGTCCGGGAGACCTGGATGGGTTCAGGGTGAGGGCGGGGAACGAGGCGAGGAGGAAGGGCAGAGCCCAGCACCTGTGCTAGCACTTTATGGAGAACCGGAGTGTGGAGGATGCACCCTGAGCCCAAACCTGCAGTGCCTTGAGCACCCGGGGATGCCGCTGGCTCCAGCAAGTTTTGGGTGTGCAAGGAAAGGAGGGTCAGACCCATTACATAACCTTGTGTTTATTTCTTTTTTTTTTTTTTTTTTTTTTGGCTAAGGTATACAGGTGTGGCAAGTGCATTTGTTCTCACCCCATCTTTATTTAATTCAGTATGTTCCCGAGAGATTTTTTTTTTACCCCAAACCTTGCTGTATAAAATGAATGTTACTGCACTGAACTACAAAAAGAAACCCCCTTCTTTTCCCCCAAGAAAACACAGAGCAGCTTGTCAGCCTGAACTCATTTTATCCTAAATTCCGAGTGACACAAACTGGAGGCCATAGGTAAACACCTCGCTGTGCAACCAGAAACGATTAACCCAGTTGGGGTAAGTTTCCCATATGGGTTTTTCCCTCATCCCATGCTCAAATACTGCGTTTTCCCTTTCTGGAGACAAACCAGACGCCAGATAATCACACAGATAAAGCTTTTATAATAAGGCTTAAACCAAGACCTTGCCTAGATATTTTTAGTTTGTTGCCAAGGTAGCACTGTGAGAAATCTCACTTGAATGTTATGTAAGAGGTGAGACACCACAGCCTGGCGAGGAGTGTGTGCGTGTCCGGGGTCCGTCAGTCCGTTTGGTGCATCTGCTGCTGCTGTTGCTACTGTTTGCCTCAAACGCTGTGTTTAAACAACGTTACAAAAAAAAAATCTTACTAGCCTACAGAGTGGCTGTATGTAAATAGTTGTTAATACATCCAATTAATGACGTCTGACATGCTATTTTTGTAGGGAGAAAAATATGTGTTAATGATATTTTGAGTTAAATATCTTTTGGGAGGATTTGCTGAAAAAGTTGCACTTTTGTTACAACGCTTATGCTTGATACAAGCTTATGCTGTCTTAAATTATTAAAAAAAATAAATCCTGTCTGCAAGAAACCAGCTGTTTTAGAACAGTTTAGTATGTGATATATTAGAAATCAATCTTTATATTCAGTATTTTCCAGCACTCCATGAATTCTATTATCTAAATATTTCCACACTATTTTGTGATTTAAAAAATTCTTAATAAGGAATAAAAACTTTAATACACAAAATGGGGCTGTCTACTAATTAAAAATGCAATGATAATACATAATAATTGGTGCATTAAGCTTCAAACTGTATGATTGTGTGGTTGATGATGATTTAAATCACATTTTTAATCTGGGTTTCAATTTGCTGGGTTCCCTTTAACTCTCTCTGGCAAACTCTGGTTTAATATGTGTACATTTCACAAAGCAAAGTGTGGAACACACAGATTTCTTCCTGACATCTACTTTTTTTTTCCTCTTCTTTTTGCAAAATACTAATCTTTAAAATTAACACTTGTCAGCCCTGGTGCTGCATGGGAGCTCCCTTTGCTCACAAGGAACAAACTTCATGATTTGCCTGACAATCTAATGATGTATCACAGTCTCTGCAGGAATGAATGATGGGTGTCCCAGCTTGGAAATACACTACAAAAACCAAATATTTTGTGCTGAGGGGGAGAGGGAGAGGAAGAGGAGGAATAGAGTGGTGGAAGCAGGCAGATTCCTAGAATGGAAATGCAGCACCCTAAAGGCTTCAACAGATTGAATAGCAGAGCTGTAGATCACCTTTCCTTCCAAAAATTCTTGCAGGGAAATAAAATTAAAGGAACGCCTCAAACAGTAGCCAGTGTTTACGTAAGAGAGAGATGAAGGGAACGTTCCGTGCTCCCTCTGCTGGTTCTCCAGTACCGGTGACTACAGTGACAAGGAATGAAGTTGGAATGGAATAAAAAGTTCCTAAGACTCGTGTTAATTCCACCAATCCCTTAAAACACAGGATGAACTGGATGAAAAAGAAGCTCTTATTTTAACTTACTCGAGTAGGATTGCTAAGAAATAGGCATCTTCACATGGAGCTGTAGTCAATTTAATTCCAATTAAAGATACAGGTGGGCTATCTACAAATACCAGTGGACACATAGACATGTTTTTTTCCATAAATAATGGACCAAAGGCTGGCACAGTGCACCACTCTTCCTGCTGAAGTAAATTGCTAGGTAGGGAAATGGGAAAAAAATCTGTGTCTGCCTCCATCTGTCTTTGGATCTGGTTCTGCCCCCTGTGTTTTCACGGGAATGAAAGTGAGCTGGGCTCAACCCTTCCCCTCGGTAACTTTGACCTGCATACTTGAACAGCCTAACACTTGTTAGGCCAGCATTTAGGCTGGGATGAAGGTGCTCATGAGTCCTCCTGCCAGCTGGGCAATCGGCCTGACTGAGCACAAAGCCTTCCTGTCCAGATCACTGCCCCATCACAAAGGGTGGAAGCCACCAGCACTTCATAAAAACCTGTGCCCCTCGTGAGGAGTGCAGCTTAAACACCTGAAGCATCAGCAAGGCTTTAGGTCTCCTTCAAATTTTCTTCCTTTGGGAATATGAATCCATTTAGGTTTCACTGGGCTATAAACGCAGATCCTTAGAGGGCTTTATCAATTTCAGTATTTACCATGTACAGTAACATGAAGGCTTGTTTTTATTAGCCCTTGAATCAAATGTGCCAATGACTTCACGCCTAGTTGCAGCATCAGTGAAATCTATTGCATTTATTATACATAAAACATAAAGACAAATTATGTGTTTCTGATAATCCCAGTGCCTAACAAAAGCAAACACGGGGGAAAAGGTTTGTAATTGAGGCTGATAATGCACTGCTCTGGAGGCAAAAGGCAAATGGCAGGAGGGACCCTAGTGTCAGTCTTAATTATTAAATTCCAGGCTTCCTCAGATCCCTTTGGAGTCTAAATCAATTTGTATATCTTGAATTTTCTTGAGTTTAAAAACAATCACAGAAACACTGGATAAGATCTTCCCATCTTTAAATACACATTCCCTTATGGAAGTGCTGAGAGTGCAGGACTGGTGCTACATTTACTGTTTACACTTGAATCATATTCTGTTATCCCATGAACCAACAAGATAAGTGATGCAAGCTTGATTTCTTAAGTAATAAACGTTGAAAACAGATTATATAATCCAGTATAGTCATAGTGGCATGACAGGCTCCATTAAGAATGTGTTAAATCAGGATGCTTGGGAATGTTAAGGCCAATGGAAGGCAATATGATGTACCTCCAACTGAAAAACAAGGAATTTTTATATTTGGAAGTGTTACAGTTACAGATCTTGACTATCAGCCCTGTTTGAGAAAGGGCTGACCTACTATTTAAGACATGTGGGTCCTTTTCTGGAGCGCAATGGGCCTTGGAGTAGGTCCTGAGTTTTGTGTTTGGGCCTTGTTTGTTTAATTTTCATTTTAGTTGGGACAGACTGAATGTCTGACATCCAGCAAGCCTGGGGAATGTGTGCAAGGGTGTTTCAGCACCCTCTAAATTCCTGGCCTGCCCTGTAACCTGGGTCTTACACAAATTTCCTTTTCCCTTCAAACTTCAGCTCCCTGGAATCATGTGATCCCAGCCTTCTTGAGAAGTTTCCTGCCTTCTAGTTGTAGAAATGAACATGAAAGTACAACCTCGGAGAAAGAAAGTAACAAAAATGCCGAATTTTCTCTGTGGATAAAAGCCTTGGATTTTTTAAAGCCAGTTTCACTCAGGAAAGTCTGAACGTCTGCTGAGTGTCTGGTTCTCCGGCAGGCTCAGAGCAGCTCTCTGGAAGCAGCAGAGAGAAGCCGGCGGCTCACCTGCCGCCAGAGCAGCTGCGTGAGCCCCGGCCACGTGTGGGCGGGATGTGAGCAGGGCCGAGCTGCTCCGCTCTCCGCATCCTCCCCGCCGCTCCAGCCGTTCCAGCCCGCAGGGCTGTCAGTCTGTCACAAGCACTAAATTCAGGGCAGCCTCGCTGCCGCAGGAGCTGCCCTGCCGAGGGGCCAGGCTGTTCCTGCCTCGCTGGGCTCACGGGGCACCCGGGGGCAGCGCACCTGCTGCCTGCTGCTGCTGCTGCTGCAAACATTCCCCGCCCTGCGTGCACCTCCCGTGCCCCAGAGGATGCAGCCGATGCCTGGGGCAGGCCAGAAGAGATTCCTTGATGTTTCAGCAATCAGGGACTTTGATCCCAGGCAGCTCTGCTGGGTTATAGGGACCAAGGAGAGTTGTTTCTCCTGCCTCCATAAAGCCTTGCTGGTTGTTCATTTGGGTTTTTTTACTTTGCTTTTTGTTAGGTGTTTTATAAGCATGAGACCAAGGCACTCTCACAACTCTGTAATTTCTAGGGATAAGCTCAGGAAAAGAGCCATGTAGGTATGGCACCTTCTTCCTCAGCAGAAAAATTGTCTCTCCAGGTGTGTTTGGATTAATACCTGCAGCACAGAGCCAGATGAGCTGACAGATGCTGAGTGGATTCTATTCCTGCTGTAGAAGGCTCCAGCCCTCCTGTTGAGTGGAAGGCAGGCCCACAACCTTCCTTACATACGATGTTGTTTGCAAAAGAGCCCGTCCAGGTGGGAGCAGCAGCCCCTCTGCACGGCCCTAATACTTACAGATGTGGTTGGAATGCACTGCATTGGCTTCAGGCTTGGAGCCTGTGAGCAGTGACCCGGATCAGCATTTTCTGTGGAATGGGAGATCACAGCTTCCAGCAAAGCTCGTGAGGCTGGGCCCTAGGCTCCAGCTGCGAGGCCTGGAATATGAGTATATCTCCATCAAAAAACAGTCATAAGCCATCAAGAGCAGACTATGTAGCAATAAGGCAACCTGAAATGTGGGGGAAAAAGCTTCTCTTCACAGAAATACCAGAATGGGTCAGGCTGGAGGGGACCACAGTGGGTTATCTGGTCCCACCTCCTGCTCAGGCAGGACCATCCAGAGCACATGGCACAGGATTGCATCCAGATGTTCTGGAATATCTTCAGTCAGGGAGATTCCGCATCATCTCTTGGCAGCAAGATTTCCAGAAGGTGCTTGCAGGACTACCAGTAGGAGAAACTGAGTGTCTCCTTTTAACACGTAAGTTGAACTCTCTTGTTCTGCATGGGACTGAGAGGCTGGCAAAGAACTAAAGCTGGAAATATTTTTAGTGCTTTTGCTTGAAATGAGAGGGCACCAGTCTTAAACTGCACAGGGAGGAGATTAGATTGGACATGAGGGAAGTTTTTTTCACTGAACAGGTGATCAGACATTGGAACTGCCTGTCCAGGGAGATGGAGTCACTGTACCTCGAGGTTTTTAAGGAAAGACTGGATCTGGCACTCAGTGCCATGGTGTCCTTGACTCGGTGGTCTTCGGTCACAGGCTGTGCTCGACGATCTCAGAGGAACTTTTCCAGCCTAAACGCTTCTGTGATGCTGTGAAAAGAGAAGGTCTGTCCCACGAGAGGTTTGTCCGGGAGGGCAGGAGCGCTCGGGCGGTACCTGCGCACGCACCGGGCGCGTCAGTGCAGGCGGCACTCCTGGGAGGCACCGCAGGGGGCCATGGGCCACATCACAGCGAGTCCCCGGCAGCCCGGCCCGGTTCCGTGGCGATCCCGCCCCGCTCCGTGCCGCCGTCCTTCCCCCGGCTCCCGCCCCGGGCCCAAGCGCGCGCCCGCCCCTCAGGCCGCCACCACCGCCGCCGTCACGCGCGCGCGCCGCGTGACCGCCGCGCACGCTGCCCGGCACGTGCGCGCGGGGGCCGCGCCCGCTGCGGGTTGGGCGGGAGGGGGAGTGGGCGGGGCCAGCGGCGGCGGCAGCTGCCATTGGCCGGCGCGCGGCTCGGCGCTCCGCCTCCCCTCACGCGGCCCCACCTCCCCTCAGGAATGGCCGCCCCGGGCTGCCCTGACAGAATCGCGTGGGTCAGTCGTGCTGGAAGAGTGCTCTGTGATCGTCGAGTCCAACTGTGACCGAACATCACCGCGTCAGCCAGACCATGGCAACCAGTGCCACGTCCGGCATTTCCTAAAACACCTCCAGGGACGGTGATTTCACCGCTTCCCTGGGCAGCCCATTCCGATCTCTGATCGCCCTGTGAACAAATTCTTCCTACTCTGCACTGTTGCAGTCTCACCTTGATGATTGTGTGTAGTTTGGTCACTGCAACGTAGGAAAGAGATTAAGTTGCAAGACAGTGTCCAGAGGAGGGACGTGGAGATGGTGAGGGACCTGGAGGGGAAGCCATGAGGGCACTTGGTCTGTTCAGCTGGAGAAGAGCAGACTGAGGGCAGAGCTCACAGCAGTTCTGCAGCTTCCTCACGAGGGGAAGAGGAGAGGCAGGCCCTGATCTCTGCTCTGTGTGACCAGGGACAGGACCCAGGAATGGCTGGAGCTGGGTCAGGGGAGGGTCAGGGTGGGTATCAGGGAAAGGTTCTTCCCCCAGAGGGTGCTTGGGCACTGAACCGACTCCTCAGGGAATGGTCATATCCAAGCCTGACAGCTCCAGGAGCTTTGGGACAACTCTTCGGGAGTGTGTGTGCAGGGCCAGGAGTTTGACTTGATGATCCTTGTGGGTCCCTTCCAACTCAGCTCATTCTGTGATTCTGTAATGTCCAACCTAAACCTCCTCTGTCCTCTCAGAAAGGGCTGTAAGGGGTTCAGAGTCCTGGCATTCAAGAGTTTTGCCCGATGCACACTGCAGTAAACTGAATGCAACATTATGCACATATGGGCCAATTCTGTACAGAAATTAATAGTTACAGCCCTTGAGGACATCAGCTGGAGGGTTAATAAATCAGGGCAAACCTTAGTAGAGGCTGTTTTTAAACTTAGGTTCTTCTAAAATAACAACGTTGTTATTGTGATATGGAATGACAGAATGGCCTGGGTTGGGATGGACAATAAACACCATCCAGTTACACTCCCTTGCCATGGTCAGGGACACCTTCCACTACCCCAGCTTGCTCAGAGCCCTGTCCAGCCTGGCCTTGGACATTGACAGGGATCCAGGGGCAGCCACAGCTTCTCTGGGCAACCAGGTGCCAGGGCCTCAGCACCCTCACAGGGAAGAATTTCTTCCCAATATTCAATCTAAACCTCCTCTCTGTCAGTGTGAAGCCATTGTCCCTTGTCCTGTCACTCCAGGCCCTGTAAATGGTCTCCCCCCATCTTTGCTGTAGCCTCTTTAGGTCCCTTTGTTTCAAAACAGTTGGTGGTGGCAGCACTGACACATGGCACCTGTTGGGCAGAACAGCAAGATCAAAAGATAACACAGCCACCTGAGAGGAGAAACTGAGTATGCTGCGTGTTTATGCATTTTATGTTGTATACTCACTGGAATAAAACCAGATCTTCACGGGAGCAGGGGTAGGAGCTGGCATGGTGGTTTCCCTTTCCCCAAGTGCAGATTCCAGTCAAACAGGCTAAAGCTGTTTCTCAGTAAGTAACTGCTTAATCGTTCTGTGCAAAGCAGGGCAAGAGGAACAGTGTACACATTTCTGAGAGCAGCTTTTGGCACAGGGAGCAGGAGGTGCAGAGGTGAACCTCCTGGGAGGAAGAATATTCAATCCCAATCACCTACTGAGAGATAAATTCTCCAGGTCCTGAACTGACTCAAAGGCAGGGCTGCTCCTCTTCCAGCGTTTTGTGTGAGGAGTGGTGCCCTCTGTTGTTCCAGGGAGAAGCTGCTGGGAGTTAGGGAATTGAAATCACGAATGTGAGGTGGGTTTGTTTGAGTCTCCAGTGCTGCAGACTCTTACAGATGCTCTGGTTTGGACACAGGCTTGTCATGCAGAATGCACTGCCATCAGCACTTCATTTTCCAGAGTAAAGTCAGAAATGAAATGTGTAGAGATAAATGGAACAACATGACTAGGAAAAAATGCTTAAACATTAGAAAAGCATGTAGAATAAGCAAGAACTCCTTAATAGCTGCTACAAAGGTAATTGAAGGGTATGGGAATGTGTGTGGACAAGGGTCAGAGTTCAGGCTGTTTTCCCTTTGACATCTGTTCCCTGAGAGAGAAGGAGCTACCTTTGCTTGCCAAGCTGCCATCATCAGATAATGCTCCTTGGCACTCCTTGGCACTCCTAGTCCATCTGCAAAGGCAAATGTGTTTGTGTGAACCTGGGCTGCACGAGTTCCTGCTCCCTGGCACAGCAGAGAAGTTGTCTTTGGAGTGCAGTCTGCTCTGCAGAGTGCAGAAACGAGAACATAAAGATACATCCATGCCTGCAAAATGTGAAGTGGCTTTGAAAAATGCCTGACTGGTCATGGGGCTAATTCTGGTGTCGTAAATGACAAGGTAAGTAGTTATTTAAGATGACCTTTGAGAGCAATCTGTGTGCCGTACCCCAGGAGCCAGCTGTGGGAAGCACGCTCCCATCAGTGTCCTGCCAGGCCCAGAAGGCATTTCCAGGACTCCAGCTGTTTGCTATGATTGCTGAACATGCACAGTCTGCAATACCTGCTTTTAAAAATACACAGTAATGTCATGGCATGGGCTTGCCTGAGGTTAGTAACCCGAGGGCAGTGCATTCCAAGGAGTAAAGGGCAATTCAGCTGCCTGGCAGAGCCAGTGGGAAGGTACTGCACGTCCCTGACTTTTGTTTGCCGCAGAGATCACTACCTGCACCTTCAGGAACAAAGCTGCCTGAGCTGGGGCAGCACAGTCATAGTTTAGGGCTAACCTAGCACTTTCCCTAGTGTGTACAGTCGCATCATAGAGCAGAATCACAGAATGGCCTGGAATAGAAAGGACCCTAAAGATCATCCAGTTCCACCCTCTGCCATGGGCAGGGATCCCTATCCCAGGTTGCTCAGAGCCCCATCCAGCCTGGCCTTGGACACTGCCAGGGATCCAGGGGCAGCCACAGCTGCTCTGGGCAGTCTTTGCCAGGGCCTCAGCACCCTCACAGGGAACAATTTCTTCCTGATATCCAATCTAAACCTCCTCTCTGTCAGTGTGAAGCCATTGCCCCTTGTCACTCCAGGCCCTTGTCAAGAGTCTCTCTCCATCTTTCCTGTAGGCTCCCTTCATACACTGGAAGGGCACAATGAGATCAAACCATCTTTATTTGTACAAGTCTGTGAAGAGGAATCTCCTCCTTTCCCCAGATGTTCCTGATGCACCCACAGCAGTGCCTTTGGGATGCAAGCCTGATTCCTCAACTGAAGGCACTTCCACAGCACAGGAATCTTGTAAGCTTCTGGCTGACAAGAGAAGCAATAACATAATATATAATAACTAGGCAGAGTTACCTGAAGAGGAAATCAGAACAGACTCAAATCATGCAAGGAGCTGATCTGCATATGCTGAAACCAGTGTGCTAAAATCAACAGTAAATGAAGGTACTGATTTTGCAAAGTTTTAAGTTTGAAACAGATGAATGAATTAGATCTCAAAGGTAAAATCTTTATTGGTCAAACCTGGCACAACACTTGCTAAAGGAGAGAATAAGTCTCATCTCCTTTGAAGTGCTCTCATTATTCAGTTTAGAAGGGATATAAATCCTCTGCCATCAGGAAGAGGTTTAACCTCTGACTGAAGGGTTAGGGAAAGCTTCCTCTGCAAGTGGGTTATTTTGGCAACACTGCACCAAGGGTAGTTCACTGCTGAGCTGCATGAGCCCAGTCAGCTCTTTGTACAGAGCTCAAGGCAGAACGTTAGGCCAGGTGCCCCCAGCCTGACTGAACCATTGCGGGACAACTCTGTGTTGCTCAGAATAGACTTTTCAGCAAATGACCCATGTGGAAAAGGCAGTAAATGGAGATGGAGGGCTTGTACTCCTTCTGGGAAAGCCCTGAAACTTCCTTGGGCTTTAGTTTCCCAAGCTGACAAAAGGGATAATAACATCTAATAAGCTGACTGTATACACATATATGTGTGTGCATACACATAAATTATATGATTGGGATCATTGTTATAGTCATAGTAACGAAAGAAAATAGTTTTCCTTGGCAACTTTAGGCTGTGTTCTGGCACTGAACAAAGATATTAAGGTATTCACACTGCCCAGGTTCCTGCTTTTGCAGTTGTTCTCAACACCTGAATTACATGCTTGTCCCATGTGACTGCACCCTGTGGGCAGTCCATTCTTCCTACCACAGGAGGAAGATGTTCCTAGAAGTAGGTGCCTCCTGCTTGTAAAGTTCCTTGGATAACGTACAAAGGTAGCAGTAAGAACTTTATGGAGCAGGACATGAGATAAGGTACTGCAGCACTGATTATTTATTGTCCTGTCAGATGCCAGCAGCTTCACTAACTGTTACTGAAATGCATTCACATGGCCAACATCTTTGAATGATCTTTGAGCTCAGAACTGAGCAGCAGGGACTGTCTGTGCTCAGACATGCTGAAGGCTTGACTTGGCGAGACTCTGGTGTAAGTGCAGCTGAAGAGTTTGTTAGTTAATTAAATTTATTTGGAGCATGTAGAAAACACTTTGGAATTGGCAAACTATGAAAAAAGGCACTTTCCTACAATTCTAACTCTTGTGTGCTTTATCTCTTCAGCCACTAATACCAAAGGGCACCTGGGTATCAATGGAAAATTGTGAGATGGCAGCCTGTCATGGTGCATTACTGGTTACATGCACATTGCTAGGATATCCTAAGACTTGCAGAAACACTGGAACATTTAGGACCACCAAGCCAATCTCAGCCTGTTCAGTCAATTGTTTCTATTGATTAGGTACAACACACTCCCAAGCAGCACCTGCAAAAAGATTTAGGCTGCCTTTGGTAATAGCAGCACTTTGCAAGAAGAGTGTTGAGCAAAAGTTGAAATGAGGTTTTATTCCTTTACTTGCTTTTCCTTTTTACACATTTAGAAAAAGAAATCTACTTAAAGCTAAACAAGAATTCACCTTCAGAAACCCCTAGCTTCCCTCAGCACACCTGCATTTTGCTCTCACTGCAAGGTAAAGCTAACTCTGAGTGACTTCTTGTCGGCCTTTGGGTAGGATATAAAAATACACTTCATGCTGCAGCATCTGGATGGCACAACCAAGTTCAGGACCCACGTTGTGCTCAGTACTATTTGCCAAACAAACAGGAATTGAGACGCTGTTCCCCATGGGGCCTGCCGTATATAGAGACAAAGTCAAAGGGGATGAGGCAGTATTATCTCAGGCTAACAGCTGGGGGACTCCAATCCACAGGGATTATACTAGCTTGCCCAAGGTCACACACAGGAAATCTGTGGCAGAGCTGGGAAATGCAACAAGAGCTTCCCAGGCACGGGCAATACACCAGTCACAGTACAGGAATGCTTCAACCTGCATCTGTACAGGTTTCAAAAAGCTTCCAGGCCTGCTCAGAAACTGCAGTAATGGCATCATTTGTGCATCAGTGACACTGTGAATAAGACATGTCTCTTTGTAAGTGTTTCTGTGTCCTTTCTGAAAGAACACCTTTAAAGTTAAAATGTTGGGTGCCTTACCCAATTCACTACCACGTGCTGTGTATTCCTAGAAAACCTGCTTCCCATTGTAGTGCGTGGCTGCTGTGTGTACTGCTGCCCCTCTCGTGTGGGCCTTCTGGGAACTGCAGCATTGGCACAGTCGAGGAGACACGACTATGTGGTGCCTGCCCCTGGCATAACCTTTCACTCCAGCTCTACAGTTAATGGACATTGCTGCCTTTCTCATTTTGCTCTGTCACTGTCTCCTCCACCCTTGTTTTGTATGTGACACAAGCAACATGACAGTGCAGAATCCAAGTCATAATTTTGGCAGCCACGCTGCAGATCTGCCAGGTCAAGAAAACGCTTAAGACAACGTTGGAGCAACAAAATGTTGTCAAAGGTCAGCTGGCACTCTGGGGTTTCCCTTCAGTGTGCCAGGAAGGCCAGTTCCACCTCATCAATCAAAGTTCACCCCAGGCCGATTGGGGACTGCTAAAGCCAAATCATCTGTTCTGGGCACATAACATTTCATGAACAGCAGTTTGATACACACAATAAAAGTTGTGGCAGGTAGTAATTTACGAGAAGTTCCACAGGCAACCACAAAGAAATTCCAGTTATTTCACACTTAAAGGCTGGCCTGAATTTCATCCTAGCAATAGCTTCTGATGGTACTTCTGTGATACCATGTCACTGGTTCCAAAGCAGCATGATTCACTTTCCATCACACTGGAAAAGACTTCAGGGCAAATACAAAGCAGGTTAAAGATGTTTTACTTGGTGTACATCTCACTCCCTTCCTTCCATCAACCTCCCTTTTTTTGTTTTGTTTCTGATTTAACCAGAAGCCCTCATTTTAAAAATATCTAGGCAGGTAATTACTGGCACTCATTTGTGTTGCATTGGATTTCCACAAGCTCAGCTGGAGCTCTTCTGAATACCTTTTCTTCAAACTTTTACTCATTAAAAATAAATAATAGAAAACTTTTCTTCCCTATAACTTGACCCAGGATTGAATATTAGATCTTTTATGCTGCATTTTCCTACTAAGTTTTCTAATTACCAACTATCTTCCTCCTTTTGCAGAACAAGACAAAGCACGTAGCTGAAACAATAAGCACAGTCTGGTGTAGTGGTATTTCCCCTCCATCACCTTCCAGATGTCTGAACAGAAGTGTGATGACAGTCTCTCACTCTTCCAGAGATCCCTACAGCCTTTCCACAGCCATGGATTCAGATCCAAAAAGCCTCTAGAAATCAAACTTCAGATTGCATGGGGGAGAAGCTCCAGGGCTGCCTGTGTGGCAGCAAGGAAGGAGGCACACACAGAGCCACCATGTGGCATGAGGACACTGGCAGTGCCTGAGTTGCTCAGACAAGCGGTGAGGTTGCTCAGGGAAGTTTATCAGCTCTGACTGCATCAGTTCCTTGTTGCACTAGCAAATGCCAAAGAGGCTCCTTTCCAGTCAGCCCTGGGCAGTACATAGAACTCCTTGAAAAGGATGGGGGAAAAAAGTACACATCATACCCACCTAGAAAAAGGGAACAAAATAGACCAACTGAGATTGTCGCCATCCAGTATTTCTGGAGAAAGTTAATGATGAAGCAGTGGCTGACCCAGAAAAATACTCATTAACACTAGCTACAATATCAAAGGTAGCAAATATATCATTTTCAAGTAAGGCAATAATGGGCACCATTGCTCTTTGTGCCCTACTTCAGACACCAGACATCTTAGTTGAAACAATCATTAAAAATTTGGGTTATAAAGGAATAATACCTAGCTGACACAGACATAACAGGCAGAAGAATTCAGCATGGCTTCTGAACAAAATGGATCATTGATCTGGCCTGGTTTTGCAACTCATTAGTGGTCCAGTTACACTGAGCTAGTTAGTGCTGCAGCAGCCACATACAAATACACCACTTTGTTCTTTAAAGGCAAAACAAAAGATCAGAAACATCAGCTGGAGCCTTGGCTCTGCTGAGCACGCTGGAAAACCTTAGTTACCACAAAAGCCAGCCAGCTGACTGGCACAGGAGCAGGAAAGGGCACCTTTCAGGGCACAGGGCCTCCCAACTTCCACAGCCCTGACAACAACAGTGCCACGTGCTAGGGCTTCAGTGGAGTCCATGGCATTGTCCTATTGCCAGTCAACAGTGCCACTAGTGTTAGCTCACTTCTCCTCACATCTAATGAGATTAGGCTCCAGTTAGCTTAGGAAAATCCATTTGTTGGGATATTAGCCTAAAGACTGCATTTGGATGGGTTAAATCACAAGTCTCCAGCTGCATCAAGTTCCCAGCCTTGATTAGCTCAAATGATCTCAAGCAAACTTCACACCCTCTCTGGTCTCAGCACAGTAACTACACCTGAATCTGGCCTAGAAGGCCTTCTGCTCCTTGTTTAAAGATTAATTTCTTCCTGCTCCCTGAAGCATCAGGGCACCCTGCATTTGTTGTGGGAAGAATCTGTACATTCAGTTCACCTTCACGTGAACCTCTGCCTCTTTGCTTTAAGTTACACTTGGCCCGAGTGAAGTGTAACTTCAGTGACCAATTCTGTCATTTCAGGGTTACTGTTAATTTTAGTAACAGTTCCTCAGCTGAAAACAAGCTCCTCTTCCCTCTTGCAGTGCCTGGGCTTTATCTGACTGAGATTACAGCACACTTGCAGAAGAAGCCTTGGCCCTGCCTTCAGGCCCGGTGTTTTCTGACAGTCCCAGCAGCTCTGTCATGAGACGTGCGTGACATAAACAATGCAATCCTAGCAAACCATGAACTGTAAAGACCCAAAGTTTCAGAGGGGAATTTATTGTATGGGAGCATATCCAATACTTTTTGTCAACCATTCATGAGAATAATAAAAAATAGAAGCTTCTTAAATGACAAAATATATAGTTACATATAATACAGATTTTCATCTTGCATCGAAGCAGAGCAGTAATAAAATGCTCACTCGTGTTTTCACAGTTTGTTTTGCTTCTCTAGGTTAAAGCATCAGCAACTCAAATGTTCCAGTCAGAACCCCTAGTTAGCAGTTTCACGGCATGATGGTGAGGGTGAACGCTCTCAGCATTCTGACACACTTCACAAGTACAGCAGGCACACTTGATCCATTTCAGAGCTACTAGAATTTTCAGAGGTACCAGCTATACTTGAGGCATTCTTGCAACTGAATGGGTTTTGTATCAGAACATGTTTTTTAGGCCCCAGTCAGACACACAACTGTGAACACTCAAAAATGTCCTTAAATCCAATCTGGTTCAAAGGGCTCCAAGTTGATCCTTTGTTCTGCCCTCACACGCACCACACATGAGCACAAAGCTCTAAGCAGTACTTGTCACATGTGTAAAGTGCTTGCAAGACCACAAAGGATTTAACATTCTTCAGCACTCCACTTAGAGACCTAAAGGCATTCACTGCATGCATACATTGGTATTTACTACACACACTGACACCCAGCCCCCCAATATTATTGCAATAATTCTTTGCTGGTATAACAGCTCATATGCCAAGTTTCACTTATTTAGTTTTCTACAAACATAGGAAAAAAACACCTGAAGAGAACTAGAACAGCTTTCAATCAGTCACTATATTGGCATTGAAAGCTTTATTTTTGAAAACTTTAAGCAGCAATACTGAATAAATAGACAGAATGATTGTTTTGTCATCTCCATACAACTGATGGCCTTCATCCAAAACATTAAAATACTGTAGCAAATAGAATAAACATGCACATTTCAATGTTCTAAAAAAAAAAAAAAACCCAAACAAAAAAAAAAAAAAGGAGGTGTAATATAAAAGTAACACTTTGACACTTTTTTTGATACGGTACAGACCATTAGAGACTATTTTCTGGAAAAAATATCTGAATACAGTTTTGTTATTTACATGTATCATTAAGGCCCAATTCACTCAAGTTAATGCACATCAGGAATTTATATGCTTCAAGGTAACTCACTAAAAATTACAAGATCGATGCTTCTTTGATCATACTCATATGATCCCAGTTCACTAAAATAATGCAATACTCTCCACACTAAAAACAAGGCAATTGCTGCCCCAAGAGGAGATGTTTATTTCACTAAAGGATCTTTTTCCCTCTTACCTCGTATGTTTGCATATGGTTACTGCTAGTAGTGGTAGTTCTCTTCTTCAAGAACTTCCTCCGAACTTGCCAGGGTTTAGAAAAGCAAGCAATCTCAAAGCTAACGTACCATTTCCAGAAGCAATTCAGGCACTTGGGAACCTAAGTCCCACTAAAAGATACTGGGAGCTGACTTTTTAGAGTGGGACTTGGTTTCTCCCTTGCTCAGGCATTCAGACCTTTCGCCTCAGCCTTAACCTACTGGCTTTTCAGATGCTCACCCCCCACTCTTTTCCCCTAACAACATAGCATCTCCATCCTCATGGATGAGAGAGGTAACACAGTTAATTTCCATTAGTAATAAATTACAGGAGTTCTTCATATAAATTCCCTGTGCACTGGAAAATAGTGCTTGTGTATTCAACTATTTAACGCAAGCAAAAAACCCCATTTTTATCATGCTGCCCAGTAAATAATATGGCACTTGTTAAAATTAGTATGTGTAGCTTCCTTTCTGCTAATGCCCTAGGAGGTTTGGAACACTTCTGAAAATGGACTTTTTGTACAGTTGTAAAGAAAGAGTGAGTTTCTGCAGCTGATCCAAAGCAAAACTCTAAATGCCATAGTGTGAGGGATTTTCTAACTGTTACACATGGGTCAAGTCACATTTAATGCAAGGGCATGCCATTTCTTTTTGGGTTATTTACACAGAGGGTGAAAATGCTATGGAACTTCAGCCTGGGTGAAATTCAATAAGCAAGAGGAGTATGGTGGGAGCAGGGGAATTTGTCAGTGTCTCACAACTGGCAGGTCTGGATACCAAGGCCTCTCCTTGGCCAGAGGAGTGGCTGAAGCTGCAAATGCTTTTCAGATCACCTTGACATGTGCCAAAGCCCTGGCAGGGAGGGGCCACTCAGGGGTGCTGAAGTGGTCACTCCTGAGCCAGCTCCAGGCTGGCTCCTGTGTCCAACAGCTGCTGCAGTCAGCAGGTGCTACTTTTTAACTCAAATGGCAAATTCCTCCCTTAATTCTATGACAAAGCTGTAATTCAAGCCTTCCAAAGCTGCTCTTACTCTTCCTTTTAATCCTTTTCCTCCTCCCTCTGTCTTACAGAATAACCTGGCAGAGAAAAAGAGCAGGTTTTATGATGCAAGAGCCCAATTCAGCTCAAACTGACATCTGTGGAAGATGGACCAGTCACAGAATATGACAAAATCATTAGCTGGGGTAAATATGCTGATCTGCCTTAAAAATACTTCATTTCAGGACAAGACTCTTTCCCCCCCACCCCCATGCAGCATAATTTGGGCCAGACTTTGCAAGGTGCTGAGTGCCTCAGTTCTCTAACATCAAGAGGTGCTGAAGATGCAAGATATCCACTGGAGAGGGCCATTTCATTTCTGTAAATTGAACCCAGAATGTAAGGCATATATGCTCAAGTACCTTGGACAGATATTGTCCCCAAACTATGTGTATTTTACACTTTATATATATATATATATATTTATACACACATTCTTTTTTTTTAATACAAATTTATGGGCACGGTAAACATGAGCACAGAATTGTGATAAACTAACAGTAAAATGGGTGAGCACTGCAAAGGTTCCTCAGGTAGGAATATCTCATTTTCCAGTTTGCTCACAAGGGAAAAAAAAACCAAAAAAAAACCTGATAAGTCAAACAGTAAAAATTCAGAGTCCATTTGGAAAGGTCCTTTATATATTCACAGCCTTATCTGTTGCTGTAAGTCTAAATACAGCAGCATTTTTAGAATATATGATGCCATTAATAAAGTGGAAAGGAAAAAAAATGCATTAAACACTCAAGAATCCTTCATCTTCTGTTATATCTTTTAAAACTTCCATTTGTCAGGAAGCTCCTTTTTTTAGAAAAGGAGACTTAAATTAACATTTATCTGCACATCAGTGAATCAACACAAGAGGATGCTAGGAGTTAAGTATTTTTCTATGGCTAAAAGCTTGGAGCTTCCTAGCAGTGGTAAAATCCTGACCCTGCCAAGGAGGGCATCAGGAGCCCAGGTCTTCAGCACTGCAGTGAGGGCACAGTGTCCCCCCTAGTGCCCAGGGGATCTCCAAGGTGAGGATGATGCTGTAAGTTGCTGTTAGAACCGGAAATCCAAACCAGGGAAGGCCCATCCCTTCCCTAACTCATCCATGAGGCCAGCCCCCAACACTTACAGTGTGTCCCACTGATGTCAGTCCCTTTCTCCACACTGGTGTCCCCTGCAACAATCTCACTTTGAGGCCTGTGACCAATGAGCTATTTGGGAGCAGCTGCCTTCTGCAGGAAACTCTTTTTGTCTAATTCTTTCTTAGCTTTGATTGCATTAGAGCAACATCAAGATGTGATAATGTTCTCTTTTCATTTGTTTTGTGAAAAATGACCATCAAATGTGTGATTTTTCTGCTTGGAAGCTTTACATTCTCTAAGTGACTGTCTTTCAGAGGGACCAAATGTCTCCACCAGGGAGCTGAATGAAATCCTGGCCTCACTCCTGTCAATAAGAACTCTGCTATTGACTTCTTGGGACTCTGCCAGGTTTATTCCCTTCACAAAACTTGAGTGGATTCTGGAAGGTTGGAAGTGGATACTCATTTGTGTTGTGTCTTTCTTCCCCTCCAACAGCAAGATTTGTAACAAAACAAGAACACTGTAATGGCTAGTGAAAAAAATGAAGTACAAAATCACACACAGTGAAAGCCTCCTACTCTCTTTTGGTAAGATATATGAAGACAACTTCTTACATTGTTCTTTTCTCAAAAGGCATATACAATGTGGCAAAATATTTCAAATATACATTCTATATAATAAAATATCATCTAACTAGTGCATCCTCAATCATATGCTGGAAATATTTTTACCAAGCCAAGGTTTAAAATCCATAAATCTTTTGAACACTAGGTGCTTCATTCAAGGCAGATACAACAGCAAGTAAATCCCACAAGCTCACTTTTCAAGCCTTAAAAGGTAGCAATGGATGGAACATGACATATGATGACCCATGACAGAAATGAACAGTTAGTGGTGAGAAACCACTGCAATGGTTCAGCACCCCTCAGAACTCTGCATTGCAGGTTGCTGTACTTGATCAGATGGGGGATGTTGGTACACACAAATTAAAGTCACCTCATCAGACTGACACACAGCCATACGTGATAATCCACAAGTTAAAAATAAAAATATAAAAGGTCAACATTCACAGGTCCATTGATTAAAGGGAATAAATTAAACCTCAGATAAGTTGCATACATGGTTTCCTTCACCCTCAGTCTTCCATTTATGACTATACAAGGAACAATACTTTCCCAAACACTTCTGAAGTGGCAAAAACAATGAAGGTTTTTGCACTCAAGCTGTGTTGACAGCAAGGTCATCCTTGCCAATTATGAATCGAGACAGTTCCTGTCTCTTTAGCATCAGTGCACAGGGTATGGCTCCAAGTGGTGTTGGAGGAAGAAGAAGAAATAACACGGTGGTGTAACAAAAAAACAAGACAAACTTCTTCCATTCATCATTGGCTGAATAAAATAAAGTGTATCTTGTCCAGGGTACCTTGCTAGGTCCTCTCTAGAAGAGGTACATACTGTCATACATAAATGCCCTCTGGGTTAAAACCAGATGACAGGGGGTTCTGAAGGATCCGAAGGTTACTGGGGAGTTGCCTCGATGAGCCAGGGCGCTTCAGTGACCCAGATTGAAAGGCTGGCTCTGCATGAGAAAAAGGGCAATTAGAAAAGTCATCAGCAGGGCTGCACCTCTCCTCCTCGTGCTTAAGGCAATACAGAAAAACTAATTCCACATGTAACAAACTACTTAAGTGCCTGTCTAGGAAGTGAGGAGAGCTAAGGTGCACACTTCCTACTCACTTGATAGCAGAATGAAACCCACACAAAAGAATTACCCTCCCACGAGAAACATGTACAGACACACACACTTATATAGTGATGTGCAGAAAGAGCTTGAACGTGCAATATGATTCAAAGCTTCAGCTCACTTCCCACTTAGAAGTTCCTACAAGTGCTGCCTTTGAAGGCCTGGCTGTCTTATCTTCTCTCCCCACCCCCTTATCCCCCCCAGTGTCTTTTGGTTATAAAGTTTTCTGAGCAGAGGGACAGACCCAGCACAGGAGAATGCTGAGACAAAGAGCCCCTTGGAAGCAGAGTGCTGGAAAAAGCACACGACTGTGCTGGAGCCGCAGCTCTGACACGCATTCAAAACGCTCCCGTGGTTTTGTCCAGGAAACTCCCATCCAGATGTGGGCACGTGCAGGCTCGCTGATCTCACTGGGGGCAAAGGCAATTCGCACCCGCAGTGACAGCCATCTGTGCAGGACTTCTGCACGGCTGCCAGCCCAGCTGGGTCGGCTCCTGCTCCCGAGCGGCTGCTGTCTGGGGTTTCTGGGGATCCAGACACATTCCTTTTTCTGCTTTGACAACACCCCCACCAGAAGAGGAAGAACCCAGACGAACAGCAATGTCAGATGTACAATCACGTTCTGTGCTGGCAGCCGGCCACGGCGGCCCCTCTTGAAAGCTGCAGGCTTAATGCGTTGCTGATGGGACAAACGCATGCCCGGGCACAGTGGGAGAGAAGTTCCCCACATACTGCTCTTTATTTAGAGCCTGCTAAACCCTTGGAATGAAAAGAAGCACTCGACAATGCGCTCTCGTAGTGTTTTGCTAATGTCTCCACTAAGGGCGCATTCACTTCACGTAGGAGTGCCAGCGTTAAAGTAAACGCGGCAGTAAAGGCACCGCCCGCCCCCTCTCCCTCCTTCCCTCCCTCCCGAAGCATTCCGAGGGCTGCACCTCTCTCGAGCTCCACGTGTGGGGCCTCCACTTCCACGGGGTCTGCCGGCAGCACCGTCACCTTGGTTCCCGTTTGCTGGATGAACTGCTGCAGGTTCACCTGGCGCAGCTCCTTGGTCAGTTGCTCCAGTTCTTGTTCCCTGTCCTGCCAGGAAACAGAAAACATCTGCTGAGCAAATACAGCTGCATTTCATGACCATAGTTACAGTTGGGCAACTAATGCTTCTCCTCTTGATGAGAAAGCCTCCAATTTTTAAAGCTCAAATGCAAATTGATGAATTGAAAGGTATTTTAATCTTGTAATTTAAAAAGCCAGTCAACACTTGCTAGCACTTACAGAATCAATTAGGTTGGAAAAGACCTCTAAGATCAAGTCCAACCCATGACCCTAATTGGGTTTTTCTTAATGTATTTTTTTTTTATATTGCTTCTTGGATGACTAACAGCTGTTTCTCATACCACCTGAGAAAAACTTTGGCATGTCAGTAAACAAATAGTGTGAATGCTGAAAAAATAATCAACTGAGCAGCAGTCTGGCACCAAGTCTTACTTCTTCCTGAAGTGTCCAGCACAGCTTGGACAGCTCATTTATTTGTTCTGATCTTAAATTGAGTAAAATTCTTTTCTCTTCTTGTTCTTTGTATTTTCTATTTAAACTTTTTTGGCCAGAACCTTCTCACTCTTCAAGGGTTTTGTGTGACAAAGCCAAAGCCTGACTGGTTCCCCACCCCTTCAAAGCACAGATGATAATTTAGAATCTTTTTCTGTACTTCTGTCATGATATACAAAATTTACAGCTCTGATAGATTATAACAGTCTTGGACTATTATTATTCCCACACACAGAGGCTGAGCTGCTTTAATCTTTAACTTCAGGTGTGCAATAAAATATTTGTCTATTTCCTCCCCCTCAAAGCTCCATAATGCAGAGGTCAGTTTATTTTCTTGCGGACTTCCAGATTTGTGCACCTTTAGGTTTAGAACAAGACTGGAAGATCTGAACTGAATGGGAACTATGCCAAGAAAACAGACTATGAAAAGAACCAAGCCAGAAATATTTTGAACTCCATCATAGCCTCAGTGAAAGTGACTGAGGATAGCTAAAACACATAAAGAAGACTTGAAGCTTTCCATCAGTGCAAATCCTTAAGTGTAGCATGTCTGGAAACTTAGCATAGATAATCAAGGCCAAAACTGCTTACAGTTTTCATCCATTTTGCTTTGGATAAAAAGATTACTTTTCTCCTCCCTCATCATTTAGGAAAACCAGCTCCTACTGACATGGTTCTAAGGAATAAGGATACAAAATCCCTGTACATATTCACAGTGGAATCACCTTATTACTACTGCAGCACTGCAGAATATACTAACTGTGAATCCTGGGAATCAGCAAGGACCACAACTTCAACTGATGTGTGGTGCCTTAGGACTACCTTACATGGCACATAAAAATCCCAGGAGCTCCAATCTTCCCTCCACCTCATCCAGCTAGCAGTGGAGTTCCTTTATTCTTTCATGCTCTATCAAGTTCCAGGAGATATCATTAACTTTAGCAAGGAAACAGGGACTGGATTCTCTTTTGATACATGTGCCACAAATGCCTGAGGTGTAGAGAAAATAAAATCCTGAACACCAGCCCGTCAGCCAGGAAAAGAGGGATGCTGCTCTTTAAAACCAAAGCCCTGTAAGGCTGCAGGTACTTTACTTTAGCTCTGTACCTTTCCAGGTGCTGCTTTTGGACTATTCTTTGTAATTCATCTCTTTTGGTGGCAGACAAACCTAGCAACGATCAGAAGGTTATCCTCAGAAAAGGCTATGATGGTGCAAATTACTGCTTTTCTTCTCAAACAGTTTGAATGAGCAAGTTAAACACAGGTGAAATAAAAACTGTCTGCTCTCCAAAAAAAACCCAGAAGCTGAAGTGTGATTTGAAAATGAAAGCAACACATTCTGCTTTTTACTCTGATTCACTTTGGAAACTTTTTTGTGTTGTCTTTCATAGGCTTCAGATTTGTGTAAGAAAAATTAGTCACAGTCTTTGACTTTCTCTAGCTATGGATAAAATGACAGTCTTACCTGTAATCGCTTGGTAGCTTGGCCCAAAGACCTTTCTACCGCTTTAATGCCATTTTCCAATCTCAGACTCTGCTGGCCCTGGATATCAATTTCTCCCTTCACCTTCTCGATCTTTTCCTTGACCTCTTCTTCATTCACCTGGGACTCTTGAACTTCTCGCTGCAGCTTCTCTGCTTCAAGGCCACTCTCCATGTTGTGGATCTGAGACACATAGTCCTTGAGCTTACTCTCACACTCCAGGATCCTCTGCCTCATCTCCTGCAGCTGCTCCATCAGCTGCTTTTCATTCTCCTGTTCGATCTGCAGCTCGTTTTCCCAGAACTCTTCCTCCTCGATCTCCACTTCGTTCCGTTTGATCTTCTGCTCCAGTTTGAGGATTTCTTCTTCCAGGCTGGCATTGTACTTTTGCTCCCAGTAGCGGATCTCGGCTTCGTTGGACTCCAGCTGCTTCTCAATGCACTGAAGCTTCTCCGTCTGGAGGTGGATCAGTTTCTTCAACTCGTCCGCTGTTGTTTTACAGTTGTTGAGCACCTTTTGCTTGAACTCTGATTCCTTGCTCTTCCCGAAGATGTCCATTAGCCCCTTGGCGCCGCCGGTGAAGGTGAGGGATTTCCTTTTCGGCTCCCTCCTCTTCATGGCCTTGTCCCCGGGCTGCCTCAGCTTGGCCAGGGGCGGCAAGCTCTGCCGGTACAGAGTCCTCTCGGGGATGCGCGCCACGCTGTCCGACGTGGGCCGCTCGCTCAGGGAGGGCCCGGTGCGCCGCAGGATCAGCTGCACGTCGCTGGCGTACTGTCCCCACTTGTTGAGGGACACGATGGGGTTCTCGTGCGGCGCCAGGTGCCGCTCCGTGTCCCGCCACTTCTCGATCAGCGTGTAGCGCCCGGTGCGCCCTGCAAGGGAGCACAGCGTCAGCGCGGCCGCGGGGGGGCGCCACCGCTCCGCCCGTGAGGGACGGCACCGGGACGCGCTGGGACAGCACCGGGACAAGGGAACACGGCGGGACAGCACCCGGGACAAGGGACACGGCAGGACAGGACGCTCCCGTCCCCCACAGGCTGCTCCAGCGCACCCGCCCCTGCCGCAGCACACGCCGCCCGCACATCACCGAGTTCGCCTCTAAACCCTCCCCGCGCAGGGCGGGAGCGGCAGCAGCGAAGAAGAATTGACCCTAAGGTGAGAACCGCGGAACTGCGCAATCCCGGGGCTGCCGGCAGTCTGGGACGGACCGAGATTCATGGAATCGCACAATGGTTTGGGTTGGAATGGACCTAAAGATCAGACAGTTCCATCCCCCTGCCATTGGCAGGGACACCTCCCACTGTCCCAGGTTGCTCGGAGCCCCATCCAGCCTGGCCTTGGACACTGCCAGGGATCCAGGGGCAGCCACAGCTTCTCTGGGCACCCTGTGCCAGGGCCTCAGCACCCTCACAGGGAAGAATAAAGCAAGTGATCCAGCAGTGCTGGTAGCCACCACGTATATACACCCACTGAGAACCTCTAGGCCAAGAAAAAAAGGAGTCCCAGATCTTTCGTGCAGCCACATAGAAATATCAATTGTGGAGGCAGTGTGTTTGCTGTTAAACTTTAACAGCTGCCTCTGATTGATGAATGATTGACAGAGCCTCAGCTTCCCTGTTCATTCCCTCCAGTTTATTCAGACACTGATCCAGCCTGGGCCACAGCCTGTGATGCCCATGGCAGTGCTGCTGATGTGACAAACCTTCACTGAGGAGAGCACAGGGACAAGAGCAGCAGAGGCTGCCTGAACTGTGAACCAGCAATCCCTGCACAATGAACGGGCTCCCTGCACAATGTTGCCATCTGAAACAGCGGCTCTCACATCCCCATTGGGATCCCAGCCTTCAGGAAGAAGCTCAAGTCTTTCCGTAAGTGCTGAGTTTTTCTAATTGCTCCATTGACAATACAACTTATGTTCATGGCTTCATTTGGGTTCTTATCAAGCGCACTTAAATTCAGATCAGCAGTCTTCCTCCTCCAACACCACTTATGGGATATTTTTCTAAGCACTCTCACTACTCTGAAATACAGCATTCTCCCTCTCCAGAAGAGTTTCCCCTGTCAAAGTAACCTCACTTAAAAGCCACAACATTATTTACAAAAAGATGGAAAAGATCAACTGCTTTTAAAGCATTTGATGTTAATGAATTTCTGAACAGCTCCACAATTGCCATTAACCTTAAAAACATCATTAGCTACTTTGATGCATTACCTACATTCATTTTCATGAGAAATGATCATTCAAATGATTTATTTCAGCACGTAAAAGCCTGAAATACCTGTCATATATGCAACTACAGAGGGGAGGAGTCAGAAGAAATGCAGTAATCAGCGGTAATACATTTGATGCGTTCTCTTACCTTATACTACCTGCCCAATCATCACACTTTTATCAAAGTGACAAAAATATCCTAGTCTCAGGCTGGAGATCTGCCCCTGACCTCCAGTCACAACACTCACATGGACTCCTCACTTCAGATTTATAGGAAACGAACTACACTGTGGTGATTAACACACTGTGCAACCCTCTAAAATCAAACACTGCCTTCTAAAGGGCTTCCCAAGCGACAACTACTGCATTGGAAATGCAGTTCCTCTGCTCTCACTGTCTCACAATTAGATCCCAAAGCAAAGAACAAGAACAAAAACTGTCTGCAGAGGCACCACCTGGAGAACAGGCAGTTTTGGCTCATGGCTCATCCCAGGGGGATTGGCTGGCCCAGTCAGAAACCAAAATGTCCATGTTCACTTCCAAGTTAGGAGTGAGGGCTGAAAGATTTGGCTGATGGAAGTCAGCAAAACAAGGCAGGCAGCATGAGAACAGAAATCCACCACCCCAAATGCCAGATAAATGACTCTGGGTAAGGACTGGGGAAAAAGAGTGGGAAAAAGCCCCAAACCTATCAGCATACTAACATGCTTGGCTAACAGTCTCAGAAAGCGATTTAAGGCTTATTCTAATAAAGTTCTTTAAAATCAAGTTAATAAAGGTATATGGTATAAAGTGAGATATTTTTGCTAACTCACAATATTGCTAATTGATCCATGAAGATTTATAGTTTGTAGCAGGCATTGGTGTTGTTACAGAAAAAATAAACCTACTACTGTTTGCCATAGCATACAGACAACAAATCCTGGAGAAGAAAAATTTAGTGAAAACATAGCCCAGGACAAAGGCTGCACTTCCCTGCTCTCTTTTGTTCATCTTAAAAGTTTGCAGCTTGTAATCATGGTTACTACTAATGTTCATGTTGTGTCAGAAACAGTCAGGTTCAAAGAAGTCCTGAAATTGCAAACTAGAGTAGGTACCACTAGGGGAGCAAGCAGAGTGCAGTTTCTATTCACTCTGCTATTAAATTCATTACTTAAAAAATGTAACAGGAGGAAAAAAAAAAAGAGGGGGAGAAGACTAAAACTCTAACAACCTTGACCAAAAGTGAATTAAAAGAATTAAGCACAGACTTGCCAAGAACTATTTTCATCTTAGCTTAGGGTTCCAAATCAACACGCAGCCCTAAATAATTGGCACTCGAGATCCACATAAAAGAAAGTGTTTTGTAGAAGTAATACTTGCACAGTTCAACAACCACACCTGGAGCTCAGGACTGCTCTAAAACAAAGCTGTTCTCTTCCGAGATCATTACCCAGGTCTGGTGCTCAGCCTGTGCATGACGCAGATTAACAATACCCAGACAACCACAACTGTGATGTTTGCCTGCATTAGAGGGGATTAATTCACAAATGAAAGGGTGAATGAGTTAATTCAGAAGTAATGACAGAGTATTTCAGAACACAGGCGTCCCTGTAGCAAACTGCTGGGTTTGACGTGCGGCCACCACTGACAAGGAGAGAGCAGCTTGCCTGGGTTGTTGATGAGGAACAGTTTGGCACCTGCATGCTGCTTCTTGCCCTGTGTGTTTGTCCACAAGCTTCTGGACACAAAAAGCACCTGGCAGAGCTCAGTCCAGCCTCATTCATGCAACCTTATTATTTTAAAAATTAAAGTTATAGTCACGTTCAGGTAATGGCCATGTATCAGCAATGCACAGCATTCCTCAAATTACAGTGTGTTTTTCCAGCTGAATATTATATTAAATCCCACCCAGAATTTTGCAATATCTCCACAGAGGGTTTGGTGACCAGTTCAGCAGTGAATCCCCCTAAAGCTTCTGAAATAAAATTCTGCTTTAACCACAACTAGAACATATTAGACTTTTTTTTTAATACTTCTATCAAAGCCTTGTATTGATGGGAATGGTAGAGAAAACCATCCAGACAGGCCCAAAAAAGCACAAGTAGTGCTGTGTTTTGTAGTCTCCTCTTCAGAAAACAGGAATTCAAGCGCTGGTGAAAGCACAGAACCTCTGCACTCTATTTCAGGTTCAGTACTTCATGGGCAGCAGGGGGAAGGTGGCTCTGCTCCACTCTGCTGAGCCCCCCCTGCAGGGCTGCATCCAGCCCTGGGCCCAGCACAGGAAGCACAGGGAGCTGCTGGAGCCAGGCCAGAGCAGGGACACCAAGGGGATCAGAGGGATGGAGCAGCTCTGCTGGGAGGAAAGGCTGAGGGAATTGGGGTTGTTCAGCCTGGAGAAGAGAAGGCTTTGGGGTGATCTCATTGTGGCCTTGCTGTGCCTGAAGGGAACCCACAGGAAAGATGGAGAGGGACTCTTGACAAGGGCCTGGAGTGACAGGACAGGGGAGAATGCGTTCACACTGACAGAGAGCAGGTTTAGATTGGGTATTTATTGGGAAGAAATTGTTTCCTGTGAGGGTGCTGAGGCCCTGGCACAGGTTTCCAGAGAAGCTGTGGCTGCCCCTGTATCCATGGCAGTGTCCAAATCCAGACAGGTGAGCAAGCTGGGATAGTGGGAGGTGTCCCTGCCATGGCAGGGGCTGGGATGGGATGATCTTTAGGGTCCCTTCCAACCCAGGCCATTCTGTGACTCTGTGATTACTACATGGTCCCCAGAATCCCCATTCTACCCTACATGTACCATATGATATTGCCATCTTAAAACAACCCCCAAGACCTTGTATCAGTTTTGCAGACAGCAAATGACAAGCAATAACAGAAGCAGATACATATTTACATCCCTAAAGCACATTGAATCTGCACAGAGGGCAGTGTCAAGGTTAATAGGTCAAGTTTCTACCTACAGCTCTCTAAGCAAACAAACTTATCACAGGTTCTATTAACACAGGCACACCTTCAAAAGAATAAATTATTTCAAAATTGAGAAAGACATCAGGAAAGGAAATATATAGACTCCAGAATGCCGATTTTCTGACACCCTGCAAATAGCTGTCATGAGTGGTTTGAACCTGGATTTCTTGTGACATTCAATAGCAAACTGTACTCAGTGTCCTAGATCTGGCTCTGCTGCACAGCCAAACACAAGCTCTGGACCCAAGTGCCCATGCCATGTGCCCAGCCACTGTAGTCTTAGCTTGGGATTGATATAATTGATGTAATTTGCTAATTTAAACACAGATTCCATCACAATGAACAGTGATTAAACTAATGAAATATAGGTACAAGGCAATGAACATTTTTTAAACTCTCAAGAGGCAGATTTTTAAATTATACTCCATGAAGGTAGTACAACAACATTACTCACTTCAAGCTCCTCTATATGCTTTAATATTTGCAGCTGACAGAGTAGACAGAGCAACCATTTCTGCTGCCAAAAATGAAAATGAAACTCCAAAGGAAAGCAGCAGTAGCAACACTCTTGGCAGGACTGTAACCTGAGAGGTCATCAATTCCCTTTTTCAGGACAGAAATGATTCATCCCATTACTCCCACCCAAAAGTCCATCATCTTCTACAAGCAGAGCATTTCAGGCACTACATTTATTTTGCTATGCAGGTATTATTATATACCATGAAAAAAAAATGTATCTGTGCCTTATCTTTCCCATCAGGCTACAAATGTTTATGTCAAGCACCAAGCAAGATCCATCTTTCCATTAAGTGTCTCCCATGCTTCAGAGCCAGGACCTACAGCAGTGAGTCAGTGCAAGCAGGTGACTTATTGTCCTGGTCTCACATAATTTCTGGGAAAAGTGGTGGGATGAGCAGTCCTAAACATGAGGGTACCTCTCCTTCTCTAGAAAAGAGGTTGGGGTGGGCAGGAGCAGGTCTTTGTCACCAGAGGTCATAGAATCATTTAGGCTGGAAAGGACTGCCAAGATCATTGAGCCCAAGCTGTGCCCCATGCCCACCTTGCCAGCCCAGAGCACTGAGTGCCATGTCCAGTCATTCCCTGGACACCTCCAGGGATGGGGACACCAAACCTCTCTGAGCAGCTCTTTCCAATGCTTAACAACCTTTTCCATGAACATATTCCTGCTGATGTCTAACCTGAACCTTTCCTGGCACAGCTTTAGGCTGTTCCCTGTTGTCCTGTCTGTTGTTCCCTGGGAGCAGAGCCTGACTTCCCCTGGCTGCCCCCTCCTGTCAGGGACCTGTGCAGAGGCAGAAGGTCCCCCCTGAACCTCCTTCTCTCCAGGCTGAGGCTCCCCAGCTCCTTCAGCTGCTCCTCACAGGACTTGCTCCCAAACCCTTCAATGCAGTCTTGCTCCCAGTTTCTCCTCTGTCCCTTGAGACCACCAGGATGCACTCAGTGCAAGGGAAGTTCCCTGGCAGACACATTCCTAGCTCCCATTTTCCCCAGGCATCCCATCGGCTCTGCTGCACAGCAACTGTGCCAAGAGTCTGCCCTGCAAAGTAGCACTCTGGACAGTTGTGAAAAAGAAAAACAAAGTAAAAAAGAAAACGGTCACCTAAGATAAAAGTTTTAAGACAGCCACACTAAAAGAGAAGTTGCACTAGTCTCAGTCTTGAGAGCTGAATCTGAATGAGCACCCCAGATTTATCACAGTGCATAGTAAGAATAAAGACGCTGTCACCTGCCTGCACACAGGTCTCCATGGAGGTAAAGCCAGACCTGCCAAGACTTGGCTCAAGCCACATCCAGACTACCCAGAGCACTGAACAATGCACATGGATACAGCTTTCTGACCCACTTGGTTTCCCAGAGAGAGCCTTCCAGCCCTAGGCTGTCTTCCTTCACAAGGCAATGCAAAGAAAAAGTAATTGCATGTGGGTAAAATCTTCTAAGAACTTGTAATATGTGGAACACGTGGGTGAAAATGCTCTGCCTTACCAAAGGGACAACAGCATTAACTCCTGAATCTTTAACAGCACTGACAGAAAAGTAATTGCTGGCAATTTTAATCAATCCAGGATGATTTGAACTCAGTATCTTTGAAATATGAAGCTGACATTTCATTCATTATGTGATACTTAAGTTAACATCCATTGCAATTTTTAAAAAAATACCATTCTGGCTACCTGAAACTCATTAGATACCTAAGATTAAGGGGGAGGGGAACCTTCAAAATAGATGTTAGAGTTTGCATTAGTCAGATTTCTTAACTCATGCTATGTTTTGCAACCACAGGTATGAAATACAATAGAAAATAAACAGTGAGAGGAGTCCAGTCCTAGGAAGAAATATCCACAGAGATATACAGGCTCCACAGAAGGTCTGCTGAGTTCTCCAGGCACAGCCATCTCTCCATGTCTTTACCAGGACTGAAGCCTTAGTTCATTACTATTATCCTTGCTCTCAAAAAAGGGTATGCAGGAGTTTATCACAACCCAAAAGAACAAAGCTCTCAGTCATCACTTCATACTTTCAACTGCCTTTTTTCCAAGCGCCCTGAGGTACCACACTTACTTTAGAGCTGTGTCCTAAATAGGTGAAACAATGGGTAAGTTTGGCTGAGGTCACACAGCAACACGTGGGAAAGCACACAGAGCAGCCCAGGTCCCTCTCAGTGAGATTACTGTCACCAAATTTCTGAACCAGAAAGTTTATATGATCACATCATGGAATCACCACAAAATTTCTTGTACTTATTATCCCTCTTAATGTCACTAGTTGAAGTGGCAGAGAATGAAATCTTGGGGTTGAAAAAGCACAAATTCTAAGCAGATCCTTAGCAGAGACACCTCTCACTATCCCAAGTTGTTCAGAGCCCCATCCAACCTGGCCTTGAATAGTTCCAGGGATGGGACAGCCACAGCTCCTCTGGGCAACCTGTGCCAGGACCTCCCCACTCTCACAGGGAAGATTTTCTTCCTCATATCCAATCTAAACTTGCTCTGTCAGTGTGAAGCCATTGCCCCCTGTCCTGTCACTACATGGTTTTATAAAATAAATGATTTGATCTTTCCGGATACAATTCTGGCTGAGCCCTACAATGCTCTAACACATGTCTGAGACAGTACTGACATTTTAATAAATACACTCCATTTATCTTTGAGGAAAAATACTCAACTGGAAGGAAAACAAAAACCCTGATGGCGGCATTTGTTTAATTTTAAAAAGAGACAGCTGTACTTGTTCAGTGAAGTGCCGCTCATGATTCTCCAGCCAGAAGCACCAAAATCCACAGCACTATTTAAAGCAAATCTGCCAATTTAATTATTTGCTACAGAAAATTACAGGGAGGAGGGCAGAAGGTTTCTTTTGGTAAGAAATTCAAGCTTCAGGTCTCTAGACTGAAATATTCACAGGAAACAAACATTCTGAGCAGAGGAGATGCATTCTAGGCTTTGGGGTAAAAAAACCCACAACAATTGCAATAAAAAATCCTCATGGGGGCTGGAAGTGAGAGAGCAGCACTTCTGAGAACAGGACAAGTGTATTTGTGACTGCACTATTTGTCACCACATTCCTTTGGATTTTTTTTTTTTTTAAAATGAAAAACAACCAGTAAAAACCAATTAAAAAAAAATCTATAGTTAAACTCCATTTGCCTAACCATCAGCTAAAGTGATGGACTCACTTTTTTAGGATACATCTGCTTTTCCCCTCACTACTACAATGACTTTTTGAGAGGAGTCACTATGCTCACACACATTCAAAACAGACCTTTGGCTGGATTCATCAATCATCTCATCACACACAAAGTTTAAAAGTATCAACAACTCTCTTTTTACTTCTTTCAGTTGTCCAAATTATGAACAGGAATCAAAATGACCAAGCAATGTTTATATGAAGCCATTCTGGTTTTCACAGAATGTACAGAAAACTTAGCAGAGGATGGGCTGTCAAATTTTTAAAACAGACAAGGATGAACCTTGGAAAAGCTCATTTCTCCTAGCAGAAATATTTTTAAAACAAGTCCCATGGTTCTCTATTTAAACTGTGTGCTGAGGTGTATTTTTGTTTTGGTGAGGGCTTTGTTTCTCATGATTAAACAATCTCTTCTTTTATTTGTATTAAAAAGCCAAATCTTTGTCACTTGCAAACAGTTTGAGTTAAAAAGAAAGCAGACCTAGATAAAACTCATAAAAGGTAGTACCAAGTGTTCTTTAAGATCCCAGAGAGAGATGATTTCACTCTCTGGAAACTTGTAACTGAATAGTTTTATGTCTGTCTTGAACAGAATTCCAGCGACCCGCCCTCCAGCTAAGGCAACTCCAACTCCTTCTAAGTTACAGATACAGACAATTTTAGTATCCAAAGTTATGTCCAACTGATATTATTCTCTCTCGCATTCAATAAATTACATACACATTTTTAAAAATAAGCTCTGTTGGGGCACCAAATGAGACAACTCTCCCTTTTTTTTTCTTTTGTTTAAAAGAATGAGGAGGCATTTGAGACTGAGATTTAACTTCAATCCAAACAGAAATTAAAAAAAAAATCCAAAAACACAACAAACCAAAAAACCCTAAAATTCTTTGGGTAGTCATTTCCTGTTCTGCAGTGATGAAGAGATGGGCAGAAGGGGAAAGGGAAGGAGCTCACAGTGCAAGAACAGGTAACACAAATGTTATTTATCAGGAGTACAGCCCCAGAGAGAGACTTTTTACTGGAAGAGCTCCAATTTCTAAGGAATTAAGGAGCATTAGCCAGGCAAGTTTTAGTGACAGAATGCCATGGCCAAAGGATTAGACACTGGCTATGGAACAGAACCTCTTACAAAGGCTCATAAGCCCAGTATAACTTGATTTTTTTTATGGTAAAATAGCCCCAGAACATAAAAAAAAAAAAAAAAAAAAAAAGAGAAACTTTTGTATCCTGAAGTTGTTATTGAATTTTCATTAGATGGAGGAAGAGTTGGAAAGTGCATAGATGGAAATATTTTTGTTGCTTTTATCACAGCAGGAGATCAGGAGACAGGACCCTGCCTTTGATCAAGTGACAGCAAAAGGCACTTTTTAAAATACAAGAAATTCCATTTAAGGACAGCACACTCTGACTGCCAGGGTGAGTGAACACTGCTACAGTCAGGTCTCCACACTCGCGCACATTCAGAACCCAGCTGCCCCTGGTCCTGAGCACCGTGCTCTGCCTGGCCCTACTCTGAGCAGCAGAGTGGGATACTGTCCAAAGGTGCCTTCTAACCACAGCTCTATACTAATTTTGATTTTCCTCTTTCTGAAATACTGGACAAAGCTTTATTTTTCACATGTCTAGAATAGAGGCAGCTTCATTTGTCCATGAGAAACTTCTTAACTATGAATGTCTTAATCCAGGTATCTTTGGCTTGTGCTTTCCTCAGTGGATATGGCTATAAAATAAGCCAATGTTCAGATATTCCAGACACTGCACTTCAAGAAAATAATACATTTCTTGCAATTCACGTTTCAGGCTCAGTGAAGAAGATTGTGTTTTGTGTGTTGTATGCTTTAAGTCAAGGACCTAGTAATAAACTGGAAGGCACAACAAAACAAAAGGAGTATCTCCTTACAGACCTTACAAACAGACAAAATAATCCTGAGTGCAGCCAAGTTATGTGACTGCTGAAGGAGCCAGACTGCAAAGTGGAAAATCCCATCAGAGCCAAGCAAGGAGGAAGCCAACTAAGACTGGCTACTTTCCACCACCAAATGTCAGGTGAGAGTTAAAGGGATCCATTTTCACAGATTCCCATTCAAATTCAAGTGACAATTACTCCTGGTGAGCTGGGACCTACAGCCAAATCACAGGGGCAGCCAGATGGTTCTGTCCTGATGAATGGCCTGACAGGAGGGCTGGGAAAGCCCCCCCTGCCAAAGACACACAGGTGTAATTTATATGGTGCTTGATACTGTCCTAGCTGTCCCAGCAAGGGGGGAATTGTTCTGGGGGTTTTCTACAGAGGGTTTTGCCTTGGGAAGGAATTTCCAAAGGATTATCTTGATTTGGCTCTGGTTGCAGCTGAAATTTATCTCAGCATGGAAACAGTGTCGCCTGTCCCAGACAAACTGGTGACGTGTTACAGGAAAGGAAGTCTGCAGAGCTGACAAAACCTGTGTGTGTTTCCAAGGCTGAGGGAGTCTTTACAGAGTTCAGGCCAATAACTGAGGATACAGAAGAAAACCCAAGGAGAAATTACACAGGAGAACATTAAATTACTGTCTAGAACAGGGAGTCTGACATTTCTGTGGGAGAAGGCAAAGGAAACAGAATGAAAGGGATATTGAAAACAAAGTAAAGAACAAAAGTATCACAACCACTTCATTATTGCTAAACATGTATCACTTAATCATGACTAGAAAATGATCATGCTAGCAGAATTGTTTCTCAAAAATTTTGACAATGTTTCTCTGCAGGCAGAAAATGAGATATGGAAGCAATTGATGAACCAATTACCATTAAACAAAAAGCTGCAACTAAACCAGTAAAGAAACATTCAACAGTTTAACATCAACTACAAGATTTGAGAGACAAACTGATTTTCTACAATTTTTAAATGAAGCTTTAAAAGCTACTTGGTGCATATAGATAAGCACATTTTGTTCAATCCTCTTAAAGTATAAAATAAATAAACAGCAGTCTTCCACTCCATCAGATATAAGTAGATGGAAATTATGTTTAGAAGTTTAACATTTAAATAAATAAACATCAATTTCAGAAAAATTGACTTTGTGCTTACAGGGAGAATACCTTGCTGACATTCACAGATCTAACTTTCTATTAGAAAATCATTATTTTCAAATTGAGTCAGACTGTTAATACAATCTTGCAAAGCTGCTGGCATACTGAAAAATGCAGAAGCTCACCTTTAAACTATTCATTTTAGGTAAAACATAGGTTTTAAAATTAATAGTATTGTTTAATAATACTATTTATTAATAGTATTATTATATAGTGTACAGTATTATTATTAATACTATAATACACTAAATTTAAATAGTATGTAAAGCAAATTATAACATTTTAGTGAAGAATAGGTTTCAGCATAGGGAATACTGATGGGATAAGGCTGAGCCTTATTCAGGATGCCCTTAATCACTGAGAAATATCTGACAAGACTTTCCTGTGGTGGAGACTGAAAGATTTTATTTTTCTCTTCTAAACTGTTCAGCAAAGGGACAACAGTGTAAAGACTTCCAAGTAACCCTTTCATGAGCAGTGAATTATGTAGCATGCAGGAGTCAGAGGAGACCCTGAAGGATCTATTTCATTGATCTATACTATTCCCAATATAGCTACTTAGAGTGGGTATAATTTCAACAAACTTCATTAACCAACCAATTATATTGCACTGCTTTTATATTTTCTTTGGTACTCAGTATATCGACAGTTTAGCACCTTCCTTAGTCCAGGCTTTATTTACAACAACCAATGACAGCATAATTATTATTATATAGAGAATGAATTTTTACTGAAGGGAAGGTTATAGATTTCAAAATGTTTCTTTTCTGTCTTTTCAGTCTCCCTCTGGCAGGTGAAAAATCCAAGGCTACAAGTTTACACTGCAATATTATCCCACTGTGCACTGCATTTTCTGCTCTGCTGGTACCCAGTGCTCCCCCACCTCCCCTGGGTTTAGCTTCACAACAAAAGCTTCACCCCAGTTCCCATCTGGCAATACTCACCAATAGCCTGAGCAAGGGCTATTACAACTTCCTGGCATGTTGTGACTTCGGTGACCCCACACACGATTCTCTGCACTCCATCCACCCATACTTTGAGCTCCATGGTTCACCAGATCATCCAAGAGCCATGAATGCAAACCAGTCAAGTCATTCTTGCAGCTGCACCAGAGACATGCAGCTGACTTCCTGCAGCAGCTGGAACAGAGAAAAATCCTGGTGTTTAGAGCAAAGAATTGCCAATTTGAATAGTTCACAACTTCACCTTGACATCTATCAGGTAGGAGTGCCAACACAACCTCCTTGGTTTGAAAACAACAACAGGAACCACACATTGATGCATTTTGGGGGCAGAGTGGCTGGAAAGTGCCCAGCAGAAAAGGACAGCGGGTACTGGTCAACAGCAGCTGAATAAGAGCCAGCTGTGCCCACGTGGGCAAGAGGGTCACTGGCACCTGGGCTGGGTCAGCAATGGTGTGGCCAGCAGGGCCAGGGCAGTGAGTGTCCCCCTGTTGTGGGCACTGGGGAGGCCACACCTCAAATCTGTGTCCAGTTCTGGGCTTCTCACTTCAGGAAGGACATGGAGGGGCTGGAGCATGTCCAGGGAAGGGAACAGAGCTGGGGAAGTGGCTGGAGCACAGGTCTGATGAGGAACTGGGAAAGGGGCTCAGCCTGAGAAAAGGAGGCTCAGGGGGAACCTTCTGGTTCTCCACACCTCCCTGACAGGAGGGGAGAGCCAGGCGCTGGCTGGACTCTGCTCCCAGGGAACAGCCTCAAGTTGTGCCAGAGGAGGCTCAGGTTGAATATCTGGAGGAATTTAATAATGAAAGGTTTGTCAAGCACTGGAAGGGACTGCCCAGGGAGGTTCATAGTCCCTACTACTGGAGGTGTCCAAGAAAGGACTGGATGTGGCACTCAGTGCTCTGGGCTGGGTGACAAGGTGGGGATTGGGCACAGGTTGGACTTGGTGTTCTTGTCCAACCTCAATAATTCTATAGTTGCATTCTAGGATCCCATGTTTTAACAATGTCTACCTCTTCTGCAGACTTACCCAAAGCTTCATTACAGTTTATTTCCTGAAATTTTATGAATTGTTACAAAAAGAGCACCCAGAGAAAAAGCACTAAACAACTCCAGAATAAACTCATAACAGTTTCCAGTAACAGGTGCCCCTACTCCTTTATATGCTGCCAGAATGTTTCCAGGGACTAGTAAGGAGCTTTCAGTGTTTGTTCAATAATTTCTAGCAGGTGGAGCTGCAGAAAAACAAGAGGGAAACATTTTTAATTATAGCCATCCATGAGAGTCCAACTTTTGTCTCCCTGCAGAAGCAGCTGAAGGTTCCTACTCCCAAAAAACCCATCCATTTTGTACCAGAACCCAGAGAGCAAAGCGAGCAAACAGATTGCTTCTCTCTCCCTCTAAAACAAAAAGATGCATCAGGGAAAGTGTTCTAGGGGTGGTTTAACCCCTGCCAGCACTGTGCTGGTTCTGTGAGGAACCAGATGTTCTCTAACGTATTCTCCTAGGTTTTTCCATATGCTTTGCAATGATACTATGCAAAAAAATTCATAGTAAACCCACTAAAAATTGTTGTCTTCAAAAGACATTTTTTTTTCCCTCAAAAATGAAACAAAAACCAAGCCACCAATAATGATGATTAAATCTTTAAAAAACCCAGAAACTAACAAGAAAGCAAACACCCAAAAACCACCTACAAACCAACCAACAACAAAAAAACCAAAATCAAATAAAGAAAACCTAATGAGACAGCTGGGCTGCTGAAGCAGATAGAGCGAAAATAAATGGTGATAACATGATAAAAGAAGCTCATGTACTTAGATAATCCCATATGGATAAAGTGATAAAACTAAAGACAGTATTTTTGAAGAATTTTAAGTACCAGGAAAATGGATAACACCGGGATGGAGTAAAAGAAATCTGAAAATTAGGGGAGATTAGTGAAGACAGGCAGGGTGGGGTTACACAAGAAACATGGAATCAGATGGTGCTGATGGATTGAACAGAACTGCACCACATGGAGGCAGAAATGGTGCAGAGAACACTGCACAAATACCTAGTGTGTTCACATTTACAGTGTAACCAGAGCTGCTTTCTCCTGGGGATGTGAACATCTCTTCCTGCATCTAAAAGATGCACCACTGCAGCCCCCAAGCTAGAGGGGAAAAATGACTTCCAATCTACAACCAAACAGTTCACCCAGCAGATGACAAATACTGACACATGATGCAGAGGACACCTGGAAGATCCTCACCTGACAGTCTGGGGTAGCAACAACCTCAGAGCCTGTTAGAGCCCCACCACACCAACAGGATGAGCTTTAGCAGAAAAGCAGTAAGCAGTAAAGTCAGGCCAGCAAACACCCCCAAAATCCTGCCCAAAGCTACCTGTTCAGGAGTATATGTAAAGTTTGTAAGTAAAACCAGATATCAGATAGAGTTGCACACTCCATAGAAAAGTGATCACTTTTAAGAATATTGATGTATACAGAAATAGTCTTTTGAGATTTGAACAAGAACCTGAAAACCCAAAAAGGTTTTGATAAACATTCTCCCACATAAAGCTAGGTGATTCAAAGAAAATGTTTATCTGCACAAGCATTAACCATGTACAAACACAGAAACACTTCACTCAGGTTAACACCATTTTAATGTACCAATAAACTAAGCAGAAGAAAATCTTTTACCAGCCTGGAACATAGCAGTGACTGAGAAAACACCTCACAGGCCTCAGCAGTGACCTCTGCTATTTATTCTTGGACCAGTTGTCTTCACAAATAAACAGACCTCACATTCCAAGCCCAGCTGTAAGGAACTTTATTAATTAACTTAATAACTTGCTGAGGGTTGAACAGTTCAGATTTCCTGGCACCGACCAAGCCATCTCTCCATGTGACAACGCACACGTCAGCAAAGCATCCGACGGCTCTAATTGTTTTTCTGTCTGTCAACATCCAAAGTATTATCTCAATTTAGCAAGCCAGCAAATGCATTTTTCCCCCAGTCAGCACACAATGCACAGTCTTGTGCTCAGTGCAGATCAGGTTTGGTCATTTGCTTTCCTACAGTCCATCTTTAAAAAAAGCAAAGACTAAAGAGAAGCATCATATAATAAGGAAATATTTGCTGACACTTCCAAGTTTGAAGAAAGCATTCACCAAAGCTGCAAATGATCTGAACAAAGTGCCTTTGAATCAGCTCAAGCTCAGGGGAAACATTCCCATTCATTTCTTACAGGACAAATAGTTTTAATAGACCAAATAAGATTAAGAATTTGTGGTACGGGCATCCCTCAGACCAACAGGCAGGGCTGAATTAAAGGAGTGTGTTAATAAGAGGGCTGCCCAGGTAGAGTCCCCATCCCTGGAGGTGTTCACAGAACAACTGGATATGGCACTCAGTGCTCTGGTTTAGTTGACAAGGTGGGGATCAATCACAGGTGGGACTCAAGGATCTTAGAGATCTTTTCATCCATGGATTCTGGGATTCCATGTGCCCCACAAGAGCTCACAGATTGCCCTTTGGGGACCTGCCACTAGGAACATACACTCACATCAGAAATGTATCATCTCTGGGCTGAAATCACTGTGTCTCAGAGTTTCTAAGCAAAGTTCATCTATATAAAGTTAAAAAAAAATAGATCTAGGACTGGTTTGGTTCCTAGGATTGTGCATAGAAGTTCACAGAGAGGTCTGAAAACCAGAAAATTTTCTGGCCACATGCTTATCTCTGCTTCCCAAATATAACTCTGTAGCACTGTTTTATTAGTCTTTGGTTTTCCTTCACATGTATTCTGTTCTTTACCTGCTCTTAGTTAACTTTCATACCAGTAAAAGCTGATTTGCCTCCCCACTGATGGTCATCTGACAGCTCCAAATATATTTTTCAACCTGAAATCTGTGCCCATAATGCACATTGTGCTTTTATCTTAGAGGAGGCAAAATAAGCCTTACCTCTAACATGGCAAATTTCTTTCTGAAACCAGTGGAAGGGCTGGGGGAAAAAAAAAAAATCTCACTTCAGGTTTCTCAATCCCATAAGTTCAAAACCAGTTCACCTTATGCATATTAATTTCAGCAATAACTGGGAACAGGAATGCAAAACTAATTTACCGAGAGGCATGCAAGCCAAAGCACGCCTGTGATCACAGCTTTTCCCCAGTTTGTCAGCCATCAGCTCCACAGCCACACACAGTTGTGCTTGGAACCAAGCACTGGAAACCTGGCATTCCACAGCTACTTCCTTCCCCCACTTCTCCATTACCTTGCCTGAAGCTTCCTCAATTACCTTGTTTACCATGCATTAAGCATTTTCCCTAAATTCCCCTTTTATCCTAATTGGCTGATGGTATCTTACTCTTTCAGGTATTTGTTCAGTTTTTAAGTGTGAAGAAAATCCAGCATATATACATACACACACACACAAATACATATACAGCTATACATGTGCTACTATTTAGCTACCTCTCCACAACTTGTTTATAGAGAAATACAGAAAAGGCTGTAGCTTCACAAAAGACAAGCAAATCAGACTAAGTGCAAAGGACTTTTTTAGCATTTAAGAAGAAACAATATTCCAAGCAGGTGTTTGCAAGACATCTTGCCATAAGTGTTAAGTCACAAGGAAACCTGAGAGCTAAAATCAAGATGCTGATTTCACCTCATTTCTACTTTTTACAAGGTTCATACTGCCTGAAAGCATCATGCACCTCAAATCAAGGCTAAAATCCTGCCGCAGCAGAATTTTGACCAACCAGTTCAGTGACTTTCTGTAGCCCCAGCAAGTCACCAGCATGTTGTTTAGTACACTTGAAAGTCAGAGTGCTTTCATTTGTAATTAGCAATAACCAAACATCATTTGGAGTTTGGCATTTACCCTTTATTTTTCATTCCCTGTGCACTATGACCAACTTGTGCTTCTTGTTTTTCCCTACTATAACACCAGGTAGGGCCCTGGACAAACAGGCAGCTTGTTCCACCCATGCTGTGAGCCATTAATAAGAATAATTACTCAGTGCTAGTAAGGCTTGATTGGAAAATACCAAACAAATGAGCACAAAGAAGCCAGCCCAGCTACCCAGAAAGTTTACAAGCCATCCAGAAGAGCATGAACAGGGATGCATTTGGAAGGTCTTCCCAACCAGAAGAATCCAGGTATAGAGCCAAGGAACATTTTCCAGATGAAGTTTACTGCAAATACAGAATTGGCTACTAGAAATAAGCTCCCTAGTATTTACCAAAAACCTCCTCCTTTAGAACGATGAAGAAGAAATATCCTACAAAATAGGCAGCCTCCCATCAGTAAATGGGCAAAAATTTTTCATGTCAGGTTGAAGTAAAAAAATATCCAGTTTAAGTCTTCTGCAGGCAAAACTTGTACCGAAAGGAACAGGTTGTGGGTTTGAAATCAGCCCATGACTTTCTTTGAAAGAAGAGTGTTTACACAGAGCTTTATTTGTCGGACTAACCCTTGTGGAGGTTATTCTTTTGCTATTCCAGAAAAATGCTCTGAGATAATAAGCACTGCTTGAAACAAATAAACCAGAGGTCCCACAATCATGACGATGACAGTGTTGAGAACAAGCCTGAGAGAGAGTTTAAGACCAAGGAATTCTCCTCCATGAGACTGGCCAAAAGATGTTCTGACATCTGTGTCAAACAGGCCAAAATCCTGATGCCACAAGTGATACCTAAACACGCACAACACACACACACCCCCTCACCTGTGGGAGGACAGCACAGCACCAATACAGGAGTTTGTACAAGCACTGACGTGCAGCCAGCTTGGTTGTGTGTTACTGGCAACAAAGGCTGCATGAAATTGTGCCTCTGGATATAACCCAAAATTCCCCAAGTTGCAGTTTCCCAGACAAGTTACCAGTTGACTTCCATCCAGAAACCCTCCACTGCCTAGAACAGGAACTGCTGCTTGCACTGCAGTTTCTCCTGCTGCAATACAGCTAACAATTTGGTGGGAAAAAATGAGGGAAAGAAACATTGTTTTGAAGCACAGAATGCTACAACTGGTATTTTGCTAATTACAGAACATTTCTGACCTCTCCCTGAGCTACAATCTCTCCTTGAGCTGCAATCTTTACAGCCCAGAAAAAACAAATTGTCTCTTCTCTTTGTAATGGTGAGAATTAGCTAGAAGGAATTAACTTGTTTTCTTTTGGGGGTGGAGAAGTGAGGGGAGGAGGTAAAACATTCATCCACACTTCCTGTCAGATCTTACAAAGATACATTTTGTTAATGGCAACTATTCAGTTATTACCTGAAATAATTCTTCCATCTTGAAAATTTTATTTTTGTCTCCAGCATTTTAATTCTAAGACTGATGTCTGACTTCAGCAAGTGTGTTAAGCCTTTAGGAAATGTTCCTGCACAGTGTTTTAATCTAAATCACATGTGACAATCTGAAGAAACCAGAGACACAATTTAGCAAAGACTTAACTGCAGCATAGCACAAAGCATTCATCCAACCTGGGATACAGGTGATGACATAGCTACAAACCTTCACCATTATTAACGGTGTCTAAAATTTTCATGGCCTTCCTAGAAAGGTGAGTTCCAACCAGCTGTCACAAACACAGATTGATGGCTGCAGTGATAGTGCTCCCATCACAGTCTGTAACACTTTGCATCTTTGGAGCTCCCAGGCTTGACCCAACTGAGCTGCAAAATATTTTCAAATCCCCACAAAACATTGGAAAGGAAGCAAGCCAGCAGGTAAGCCAAGGAAACAGATGGCTTACTAAGGTTCCTTTGTATTTGGTCATTGCTGAGAGCATAACCTTGCATTTTTTAACAGTAAGTTTCACACTCTTGCACCTGAATTAATCATCAGGAACAACAGCTCTGAAATTAGTGCTCTCCTTTCCCTAAGATTAGATATAAAAAGCATCTGAACTCCACATGGACTGTAGCATAAAAACCCAAGGGTGTTTTGGAAATGGTGACAGCACTCAAGTCAGAGTTTCAAGGATCCTTGCTTCTATTAGATTCCAGTCAGAGAGTTTCTAAAGCAGAAATTTAAACATGTAAAACTTAAGAACATTATATTTAGGATACGTACTAGCAAATCAAAACAATATCTGATGCAGCACTTCTTTCAGCTCTTGAGACAGGATTTACTGTGATACAAGCACGAATTCCATTCAAGCAGGCTTACTCATTAAATCCCAACCCTGAATCTGTTTAAGGGTTAGGACTGAAGTACCATCTTCATTTTACACACAGTACTCCTTTACTTTATTCTCTAGTTTAACTACTAACCAACAAAATGGCCAGTATGAAACATTACAATCCTAGAGAGGCAGGATTGAGTGGATTCATTCTAGAAAACCCCACTGGCAACCACTGTTCTAGGAAGGGCTGGATCACAGAAGTACACAATGGTCTGAGTTCAAAGGGACCCTAAAGCCCATCCAGTTCCACCCTCTGCCACGGGCAGAGACACCTTCCACTATCCCAGGTGCTCTGAGCCCATCCAATCTGGCTTTGGACACTGCCAGGCACAGGGCAGCCACAGCTTCTCTGGGCAATGATGGCTCACAGGGAAGAATTTCTTCCTAATATCCAATCTAAACCCACTCTCTGTCAGTGTGAAGCCATTCCCTCTTGTCCTGTCACTCCAGGCCCTTGTCAAGAGGATCTTCACCTTTCCTGTGGGCTCCCTTCAGGCACTGGAAGGGCACAATGAAGTCACCCTGGAGCCTTCTCTCCTCCAGGCTGAACAATCCCAATTCCCTCAGCCTTTCCTCCCAACAGAGCTGCTCCATCCGTCTGATCCCCTTGGTGTCCCTGCTCTGGCCTGGCTCCAGCAGGATAGCTGGTGGCAGCACAGCAGAGGTTCAGACAGCAGCTGGGACGGATTTATTCTGTGGCAGAGGAATATCCTTTTCCAGATATGTTAGCCAAGGAGCCTGCACTGCATATAAATGCTGTGACAAACAGCTCAAAAAAAGACGTGCATTAAATAAACATCTCCTGATTCATCATCTCAGTTAACAGGCAGACATTTACTGCACTGTAATGTCTTCCAAAGCTGTGTAAGTATTTGTTCCTCGTTAGTAGCAAATATATAGTGCATTTGAGAAAACAGCTTTATTACACACCACTTTATTAATAAACGGCAGCATTAGGTGGAAGTCACATCTGTACCTCTCTAATATGGTCTAAATAGCGTGTGGGAGTGCAAGAAAACAAAGAGCAGAGAAATAAGCAAGCTGGTTCATTGCAGGGGAAATAATTATACAAAAGCTACAATATACACACACCTTACTTCTAAGCTGCATTAGACCTCAGGATGCCCTGGCTTCAAAGGAGACAAAATAGGTCATTCTCCAAACTGGTTCCAAGGAAGACACAGCTCCACCCGTTCAACTTTTCCCCTCTCCCTTCACTGCTTGTCCACAAATACTCACACCCAGCTGAGGGACTGAAGACATTCATGTGTAATTGCCAATATTTACACTAATGAGGCAATGAGCTCATCTGCTCCCTTTTGGCAAGACCTGCATTAACTCTTGGTTTTGTAGAGCTGAATCTGTTCTTTACACTTCACTCAAACCCAGCATTTGCTTTGTCATTTGATTACAGCCACCCTGAGTCTCAGCTCCCACAGAGGTGTTCCCCACACTTCAATTGTGAGCTGAAGGCAAATTCCAGAAAAAAAAAAATACAAGAAACTTGTTACACTTCCCACATTTCAAGATATGGGCCAAAACACACCACCTTCTCACCTTCTTCCTCTATATTGTGGTGAACCTTGCATACAAATGAGCCCATCCCTCCCCTTCCAAGTTTGTGCAGAAGGATGCAGGAAATAAAATACATCCTGCAACTGAAATCTACTTAAAATTGAATTAATAGAAGTCTTAAAAGTCAGTTAAGCACATGGTTTAAAGCCATGGTATGACATGGTTACCGAAATCTCACTGTAATGAAATGCAATTTCTGAAACAGAAACAAGGTGAGGCACTTTCAACTTAAGCAACGTAACTGTTCCAAGAAATTATAATCTCAAAGTTTTATTCAGTGAGCAGCTACATTATTCATTAATCATTACCTAAGAAATTTCAAGTTGCTCTCCTGGCAACCTAGAAAAGTCTGCAAGACAGAACAGAACTTATTACTATGAGGAGTCTTTAAACAGTTAAGCAAGATAAATGAGTGGGGGGAACCCATCACTTTCTAAAATTTACACTTGGCTGTGCTTACTTCCATATTTCCCCAGGCACAAAAGAACTTCTTTGCTTCTTCTAGTCTCTATGTATAGGACTCGGCTGGATCACTTAAGTATTTCCCCTCTCTTGACAATTGTGAGCTTGGCTAATTTTATTAGAGCAAAATCTGAGGTAATCATAACACATAGCAATAGCTTATGGGCTGAAACACTCCAAGTGTATTACTTAATTCATGGAATCATGGAACATGTTAGGGTGGAAAAAGTCCATCTCATTCCCATCCCCCTGCCATGAGTAGGGAAACCTTCCACAGTCCCAGGTTGCTCCAAGCCCTTGTCCAGCCTGGCCTTGGACACTGCCAGGGATCTGAGGGCAGCCATAGCTGCTCTGGACAACCTGTGCCAGGGCCTCACCAGGAACAAATTTTTTCTATATCTCACCTAATTTCCCCCTCTTTTAGTTTGAAATCCCTATAGTTTTCAGTCTGAATTCCCATTGTTCTGTGGCACTGCCACAGGCAACTCCAAGAGAAGCCTACACCACTTTGGCCAACTGGCTACATTGCACAGAATAGACATGGAACCAAATTCCACTTCAGGAGATGAGGATGCTTAAGTTCTCTATTCAGCTGATAATTTTAGGGAAACTGTTATAAACTTTGTACTTTCTAAACCACTAATTCTCTATAAGTGTTGTTGAAACTCACCTAAACTCCAAAACTCACTGGGAGGAGCGAGAAGTGCAGATATGAACATCAGAATAAAAACACTTCCCCTTGGAAGTCCAATAATGGTCACTTATCACATTCATAGAAGGATCCAGCAAAGAGCTCTTCAGGAAAAACATCATTCTCTGCCAAAAAACTGACAGCAATTAACAGAAGTCAGCCAGAAATGCCAATGGAAAATAGATGTTAGGTCAAATTCAATATGGCAAGGGGGGAAAAAAGCTCTTTTTCCTGCTCCTGCCTTCCTTCTCCATGGCAACAATTTTTAAACCAGCACAACTTCCCATGTATTGATTTCCCTTTGTATTTTGAGACAGCATCTACATTTTGCACTTTCTGAGATGGAGCCTTTCACTGCTGGCCATGCAGTCACAGGCTTTCATCTCAACTCCCAATGGTTACATCCTCCTCCTCCTCACTGCACCCTCAGCAACTCTATGGAATCCATTTGCCCAGCATGAGGATGTCAGGACAGATATCTGGAGTCAGCAGACTTGCCAAATGCAGCCCTCCCCTTTCTTCACTTGATCACCTTATTTTCCCTCAGGAAGTCCTTCCACACTGATCTCTGCCCTTCTTATTCACTTCTTGCTCAGTTTACCCAGGAACTCTTTATGGCTCACTCATCAGAGTCACCTCAGACATGTACATGGAAATGCAACTCCACCAAGTTACTGGGTAAGTCTCATTATCCTCCTTCATGCTGTCCCTTAACCCACCTCTGCAGAGCACCTACCAAAACACAATGGATCAGCAGGTGAGACCCTACTGCTTTTTGAGCTGATTGAGCTTACCCTATTCACCTCTACACCCTGGGCAGGGTACGCCTTCTCTTTGGGGGTTCTGCTGCCCTTCAGAGAGGCCAAGACAAGAACAGCTCTGCTTTAAAAAGTTCCTGCAAAGCACCCAGATGAGGGCAACATAACCAAAACCCTCTGGAAGTATGCTCGTCCCTCCAGAAGGAATTGTATCATCATTCCTCCTATCACAGGGGATCTTCACCATTTTTCCTGAGCTTACAAGATGCCTGGGATGCCAGACACTGGTACTGAGGAACACAGAATTATTAACATTGGAGAAGATCTCCAAGATAATTGAGTCTAACCTCTGACCGAACACCACCTCATCAACTAGGTGCCACATCCAGTCTTTTCTTAAAGATCTCCAGAGATGGCGACTCCACCACCTCCCTGGGCAGCCTCTTCCAATGTCTGACCATCCTTTCACTTAAGAAATTCTTCCTGAAGTCCTCCTGACATAGAGTTAAACAAAACAGCATCTCAGCACTGCTGCCTGAATTGCTGTGATGAATTCTCTGGGTTATCATCACACTGCTTATGAAGGACAAAGCCCAGCTTGCATTTTTCTTTGCACCGCAGTAAGTGTGGATTCTGTTTCTCCACAGAAATAGAGGAGAGGCTGTGCAGTTTGGAGAGCCACTGGCAGCACTGAATAATAGACAGGGTTAAGGATTTAGAACTGCGTGAGGGAGCTCAACAAAAAGAGTCTGGCCAGTTTTCTTTTAAATAAAAAGTGGCTGTTGGGATTTCTAATCTTTATTGATATGCAGCTATGGAAGTGTACAATACCAGGTAACATCAGGAGGCCAGAATGGCTTATTAAGCAAAATTACCTAGCAAGCAATCTAAATCCTGGAAAGAACTCAAGGGGAAGTGCCCACAGAAAGTTTGTGCTAATCATAAGATGGTAAGCAAATAAACACATAAAACTGTGCAAAATTTAAAGCTTTAAATCATAAAAACATCCAAAACTTAACATTTAAATAAAAAACCAACTACATGAGTTTCCTCAGACCTAGGAAAGGCTATATGAAAGAAATCTTATTATATTATCTTATTGATAAAATTCTTATAAATAAAAGTACAAAGTCAGGCTTCCCAAGTGAGGTAAGCCAGGCATTCACATTTCCCTTCCTATTTAGTTATGAATGACCTGAATATGAACTTGCAGGGATTTGTAAGATTTTTGCAATTTGACAAATGAGATGCATTTGACTTAATTTAGCCACTATTTTTCTTCCTCACTCCAAGATATCAAATACTAAAGCGTGTTTCCTTAACAACTACAATTCAAAACATAAACCTTTATTTCTTTAAAGCCCAGAAATTCTCATTTTTAAACATTGTGCAACTATCCTTTGTAGGAAGCAGTCTGCAGAACTGCCAAACCTACATGGAACAGAGAGAAGAGATTGTATCAGAATGACATGCCTTCAAAAAGCTGAGTTTCTTCCCTGCCAGAGAGAGAAATTACTAATGTGCATTGTAATTAGTGCAAAAAACAGTACTATCTTTGCACTTGCAGACTGGGAAAAACTACAGTTTGATGTTTACACTGCACTAAATAAAGTGGAAAAATTTTTGAGTTGGGTAATAAACATTTGAGAGGAAAAATGTGCTTAATGACAGTGAATCATTAAACACCCATGAGGTGAGGTCTTCCCCATTTTGCTACTACAAAGATTAGAATTGCAGAATTCCCTTGGGATTGATAAATAAATAAAACCCAAACAAAGTTATTTTAACTTTAGAGTCCACAGGAATTGCATAATTCTGCTTTTCCCACTGTTCTACAGCAAGTGAGAGGATGCAAACCTTGCCAAAGCTTGATAAATTTATGAAAAAAAAGGGAGGAAATGGTTTCCCTGCAACACCCAGGACTTGGATGCAGCAACCCACGTCTCAAGAAGCAAATATTTTTGAAGCAGAAAAGCTAGGGAACTACTGTCTCTTCATGTAAGAGGCATTTCCACACACCACCCTCCCACCATTTATTATCAATACTTCTGTCCTTTCCAGACATCCTGTCTCCACTTACATTCCATTTTCAGTTTGCCCTCAGCTGGCAAGCACAAGATGAATCCCAACTCTGAAAAAACACTGGAAGAATTTTTTTTTCCCAACTATCAGACCACTATATTTCTTCAGAAACACTTTCAAAGTATTCAACTTGAAATGCATTTCAAATACTTGCAGTGCTGCTGTTTCAAATGCAAAGAAACCATTCAGATGTGGATATAAGATCCAAGTTTTATGGTAAGGACATATTTACACAGGACTGTAAAGCAAAGGAAAAGAAGCCTTAAATGAGAAAGCAAGAAACCACACATAATAAAAATGTGACCAAGTGAGGAAGAGGAAAAAAATGGATGCACACGCCATGGCATCTTCAATTTCAGGTCTGCCACCCCACCAGTCTGAACAAGTGCAACACAGACAGCAAGGAAACAAGAGGCACTTTGTGCAGTGTGAGGCTCTGGAGTGGGGAAGAGAGATGAAAAGTATCTCTTGTAATGCAAAGAATGCAGCCAAACTCAAGGATCCCAGCAATACCACTGTCAAAGAAAACTTTATTCCTGCAGTAACTCAGTGCCCAGGCAGCAGGAGAAAGGTGTGCATCCAGCAAAGCTGAGACAGGCAGGAGAAGCAATGTACTGAGAGTATTCCTCACCTCAATCAGAACTCCCTGAGCCAGAGATCCTCTCAGAGAGCACCCAGGAACTTCTCCCACCTATTAATGCCTGTCAGTAGATACCAATCAAAGGTGAAGGGCAGAAAATCATGAGCTCAATGAATGGAGTATTTTCTGATTCATGACCTGGGGCACTCTGCTTCCATGGTTCTGGAAGGGAGCACACAGGTCTTTTAGCCCAGCCAGCAGAAGTATCTGCCCAGCTCAGGTAGGTCAAAGACATCTAAATCGTGACAAACACTGGTCACAAAACAGCTGGAAGATACAAAATAAGTGTCAGTGCTCACAAACCAACAAAGTCTGGTTTTGTTGCTTATCAAACATCCCAGAAAATGCAATATCACTACACAGAAAAACATGAAGCAGCATTCTGCGAGTGAAAGCTTCTGAAGTGAGCATTAAAACAACATTTTTATCAACTGTATTTAAGACTTTGTGTGAGTTAATTCAATTTAAAGCATCATTAGACCTACTCTGAACTTCAAATAAAAAGTTCTATCTGTTTTTGTCCACTTTTCATATTTAAGGTTTTAGCATTGAAAGAAAAATATTTCCCAAGGTTAACTCCTCTGATTTGGTGTCCACTTGTGCTGCCAGAGCGAGTAAGTTCTATTCCTTTTCTTCATTATTTTATTTATTGATTAACACTGAATAAAAGTGGATTGATTTTTTTTCTTAAAAGCACAGAAATCTATTATTACTCCATGCTTTCAGCTGGGGAAAAAAAGTTTTATTAAAACACATACTACAAGCTGACCCTGTCTTTTGCCCCAAAACAGACAGCAAAATAAAGTCATGTAATAACAACAAATTACATTAATGATGCTTAAGGCAAAAAACCCAAACTGGTTTATGCAAAACAAGCAAAGGTAAATAAGTCACTCTCCCCGTGTGAGGATGGGCAGGCACCATCCTGATGAATTTCCAGCAGGCAAATACCTTCTGCTCTCATACAATAAAATCATTCAGAGACAGTAACTCAAATCACTTGTTTCAAAGTGACAAATAAAGGAGTGACACTGCAGTCACCTGGCAGCCAGCCACAAACTCGCTCCACTGAAAGGAATTTATTCAAAATAGAGTCAACAACAAATTCTTAAATATTTCAACTTGGCAGAAGAAAACTTGGCTCAACACCACTACATTCCAAGCTTCCTGGAGTTCCAGGTTAACATACCTATGTGTGTGTATGTCCTCTGGCTAAGTGTCACCTGAGAAAAATAAGAGACCAGTGTCTGCCTAAATTCTGTGTGCTGGTTGAGCCAGCAGGACTGTCCCCACGGCTGGTACCACTCCCCACACAAACCACCACAGCCCTTTAGCAAGAAGATGCTGTTGGCTGAAGGCAGCAATTAATGCTCTGGAAATGTTTGCTTTAGAAACAATCCACTGATGTGCATTAAAGAGACACGTAACATGCCTAGAATGTAGGGCTGAAAGTGCTTTAATGAATAACCCAAAACACCTCTCAAATGAGGCAACTTAAGACAAGTCTGAAGCCAGACTCTAGCCAACACAGCATTGTGGGTGCTGTACATATGGACAGATGCATCCACATACCTGTAGCAGCCTCCAGCAAAGCTGCTCTTCACCATACACAGTGCATTTTCTATATGTGTACTGATATTTCTACTAGTTCTACACTGTATTAAGGATAATGAGAGTATCCATCCAATGCTGCTTTGCTTCAGCTTTTCCTGTAGTAAGATAAAGCTGCTGTACCTTTATCCTTATCTGTACCTCTGATACACAGAGCATGGGACAAGCTGTCATTGTGGCAAATGAATAAGGCATTTTAATTTATTTTGTTCTATTGGTCTCTCAGCTGCTTCAGTTATCAACAAAATACTGCTATAAATACTGCAGTTGCAGTAGAAGGACTGGTAAAATGGCATACACACACAGAAATGAAAAAGGTGTGTGACTGCTATGGAAGTCTGTCACTGAGAAGCTGATGCGTGCGCAAAAGGCAAAGCAGCTTTAAACAAGGCCTGTAAACGGTCACAAGCCAGAGAAGAAGCTGCATTCTCAGTTTTTCTCACTTGCTTCACCAGCCTCATCTACATCATAAAACAGAGGACTCAAAAAAAATCAAACCAATAGGACAAATAAACCAACGCATAATTTGAAAGTACGTATTTTAGTCTAAGTTCTGATATTTTTCCTGTATCAAGGATTCATCATGTTGTTAGGAAAAATTCCACCTGCTACTGTTTACTTTTCCTGACAACTTTTTTTTATTTTTGGAATGTCTGAGTGGCCAAGCTGGGGACAACTCCTTACAGTGAATCACAGAATCATTAAGGTTGGAAAAGACCTCCAGTATCACGGAATCCAATCTTTGACCAAACACCACCTTGTCACCCAAACCAAAGAAGAAACACCAGTTGTTTCTTGAACACCTCCAAGGATGATGACTCCTCCTCCCTGGGCAGCCCATTCCAATGCTTAACAAGCCTTTCAGTAAATAAATTCTTTTCAAGTGAAGATCTGCTGCCCAGGACCATTGGACAAGCAGAGGAGCCAAGGACAAAAGCCTCCTCTCATTTCACACCATTTTTTTAACCAGTGACAGGTTAGCTGTGGGCCTCGCTCTTATACAGCAAGAAGGTGCATATCCATGGAGATCACACCACCACAGGAGAAAGAAACTCAGCAAGTCTGCCCAAAACACAACTGGTTAGAGAAAACATTCCACAGAGCAGGGGAACCAGGATCTTGCTCAGATTACTCATCTCAGGAAAAAAGGGGGAGTGATGAAATTATGAAGCTGTCCCATTCCTGGAAGTGTTCAGGGCCAGGCTGGATGGGGCTCTGAGCAGCCTGGTCTGGTGGAAGGTGTCCCTGCTTACAGAAGGGAGTGGAAGGAGATGATCTTTAAGGTCCCTTCCAACCCAGGCCATTCTGTACTCTAAGTTTTTGAGGTTTCAGAATGCTTTATGTGCAAGTACTTTCAGAAGAGAGAAGGGAAACTTTCTTTGAGGGTTTTGTTGCTAACTTCTTACCTGCAGATAAAGACAGAGATGTCTGCTTATGCACAGTCTGCTGCTCCAGGCATCAGTGTTCACTCTGCTGACTAGGGCAGCTCCTAGAAGGAAAAAGAGAAATATTGTTATACATTAGTGAAACAAACTTTTTGAGGATGAAGCTCTATTCCCCCTCCTTCCTTTAATGTTTTGGAAAAACACCATGTTCACCTGGCACCTATAGATCTAAAACAGCCTGGTACATACAAGTAGTATTTTATTTTTGAAAAGTTAGTTCAAAAGAAACTTGGAATACTGCTCTTTATTTGCTGCTTCTTATACCTGGTGTGACATGTTCCTGCTATAAATAACTAAGTGTGGCAAACAACATTTCAACAGCTTTCCAGAACATTAGGGGAAAAAAAACCAAAAAAAACCCCTAAGCACTGTATTAGGTAGTCACGAGCATCTACCACTGGTAAATTGTAAATATAGGAGATTGTGAAATAATCTTCTTTCCCAATTTTCTTTTTAAGGAAAATAATCCTCAGACTGGAGCGCTTCCAGTGTGTAACCCAAGTGCTCTGGAGCTGCACACCCTGACTCCCTCACAGCAGTGAATCACGAGCAATGTATGCACAAACAGCCAAACAAACTGGGCGAAAGGTAACAAATCCCAAACTGCTGATTAAGACTAATAATCAGCTTGGAAGGGATGCTTACTACAACAATGTTTAACAGCATCATTGTGACAGACATTGCCTAATATTATGGCACAGGCAAGGAGAACATGTGAGATGTGGTTATTTTTAAGCCTTCACAACCAAAGATTTTCTGAGTTATATTTTAAAGGAACTTATCTATTATGTGTAACTCTACATGGGAACTTTATAGAGTGCAGCACGGAAAACCAGCTCTAAATCAGAAAAACTTTCCAGGGGCATTTCAGCATCTCCTCTACCACCATTGTCAGACACTGAATTTTGTCTAGATAAAATGTTTGTCTCCTAATATCTGTCTGATGAAAAGATGCAATAAGTACCAACTCCAGCATAAGAACATCATAAGACTTCAGAAAACAACAAAAACCTCTTAAAGATCTGGAAAGAAGGGAAGTCTATAAAACACTAAACCATGCACACCATGCATCCAAGCTCTATCTACAGAAGTAATTGCATCTCTCATTATAGCCCAAAACTCCACAACAGGACATTCAGGAGCTCCAAAAGTCTCAGGCACATGTAATTTTCACCATGACTGACCCAATATGCAGCTTTCATTCATAAACTGATATTGATTAAATTTCTGGGTTGCCACAGTATGTTTCTGTGATGTTCTGTGCTTTCCACTCTGCAGACCCACTAACATTGACTAACAGTTCACATGAGCTTTTTACTCTAGCTCTGAAAGGAACAGAATAATTTTTGGCAAGTTTATGTCTCTCAGCTGAGAAGCTGTAATTTAACAGAAGGAAGATATGCTTATTAAGTTTCCTTAATGCATTTGATTGCAGCTCCATCAGAGAACATTCCTTTAAGTTCTCTACTCAGGTTATTCACCACATAGTCAAACAGTCATAAAAAATGCAGAACATTCCTCTAACCCAACACATCAGGTTAAATCACCAGTGTTTGAGCCCCAGTTACTTACCAACCCCCACTTACACACATTAGATTAGGAAAATAAATCTGGTTTTAGGATACAGATGGTGAATTAGTTAATCCAGAGGGACACATGCTTGAATTTTGCTGAGGGAGGGAGAGATAGAGAAGAGATAAATAATCACCTCACCCTAAACTATGAAAACTCAGCTTTGAGATGCTAAAAGTTGTCTTCAGCTACTGCAAACTGATCAACTGCCAATACACAAACAGTAAACATTTCAATTACCACTGTTTGTTGATTACCCCAGGACACTTTATACAGAGAAGAGTGGATTCTGAGCCTGAGAGTGGAGTGGCCATGATGCTGATCCAGCAGCAGGGACTGACACTTCCACTCCAACAGAGCCACATTATCTGCAGCTCTATTGAAACCCTAAAGCTCCTCTCAGACCACTCTGCAAACTGAGTGGGAAGGAGTAAGGATAAGAACCACATTCTGCTCTTAGGGACCCCTATTAAATCAGATTCCCAACATCAGCCACTTCCTCTTTGTTTTCCTCAAGCCACATGGCTTACAGACAAAATCTGTACAAACAATAAATCCATTAATCAAGCCACTGCTGGAGGAAAAGGCTTCCCCCCCCCTTCCCGTCATCAATCCAGATATTTTCATAGAGATATTTTATGTATTTTATTTTATGAAAGTCCCAAGGAAAATACTAAAGTGGTATTTGTTCTCACACTGCAGCCCCAGTTCCAGTTCATACTTGTAGAAGGAGATACTCACATAAAATGCAAAGAGATACAGGCATAGAGAGAAGTCAGTCAAACCAACAAGAAAGGAGTCCAGCCTCGTTGAATCTTAGCAGGGATACAGCATAAATTGCTACCTAGGTATGCTGGCATACTGTCTCAAAAAACCAAAAATTACAAAGAAAACATAATTAACTGAAGTAGGTAAAATAAGAGAGGCATTAAAAGTCTATTCCCACAAGGCTCTGAGGAGATGTACGCATGCAAATGCTACAGGTAGCTCAAAGGAAGAGCTTATCTTAAGAGATGCTACAAAAAAGGACTTCCCCACATGCAGGGAATTCAGTGAGAGGGGGAAACAGAGAGCAACAAGACTTCCAGCTCTTGTAGGTGGGAAACTCCCTTTCCAGCAGGTGGAAAGATCTCCCACTCCTCTGAAAAAAGGGAGATGGACACTAAACCCAAACCTAACCAGGCTCATTCTTTCACCAAACTAAACATACACTTGAGGGACTGCTGGAAACGCAAACTTACGATTTTCACGATCTGTTCCATGCAGGCTTTTCCCAAAACTTCTTTGACTGAACTTTCATTAGTCAATAGTCTTCAGTGCAGAAGGAGTGGGAAGAACAAGAAATTACTCTACAACTCAGATGGTCTCTTGCAATCACACATTTCTAAAGCAACTGTGACCCTTCCACTCACATGGAAGGAAAACAAGATTGGCATGGTAACAAATCTTTTTACCTTAAATCACGTTTTATTTTCTTCACAGCTGGTCTACAGCTTACTGGATGACCAAAACTGTTCCACAACTCACGTCAGCAAAAACAACCCTCTGTTTAAATGAAGTTCAGGAAACACACAGCAGCTTATGACACTGACAAAGACCTTGCAGAGAAAGAGCATTTAAAAAGGTGTGAAGTTCACTTTTCAAAACTTTGAGCGGGGTTGTTTTGGGTTTTGGGGGCTTTTTTTTGGGGGGAGGAGGGGGGTGGTGTTTGCATTTTCTTTTTTAATACAGGAAAGCAGTATTCTTGATTAAAAGCAGGAAATCTTGGAAATTACATCCCTGTCTTTGTTGAATTAAGTAACAATTAGCCACAAAGAAGAAAAAAATTACAGAGCTTAGAAAGTTTGAATCATTATCTCCAAGGAGACACATCTGTAATGTTAACAAGGTCAGAACATTTCAGTCAGTTCTTGTGGGTAATAGGAGATACAAGATGTTAGCTTCTGTTCCTATCAAGGCAATGACAACTCTGCAGATATCACTTGTAGCCTACACCACTATGAATTATTACCCTTGAGGCCACAGCCTAGAAAGATACAACATCATATCCAAAGTACAGATGGATTTGTGGATGCCTTGAGGTAGTGATGAAAGGTGTGTTTGTTTTGGACAGGGTGGTAAGGAGGATCAGGTGCTGCCAGCCAGGGAGGCCTTTTACCACATCTGGGGCAGATGGTCCCAATTATCTTCTCATCACTGCTAATCAGAAGTCATCCTTCAGCAGCTATATAATAACCTATGTAAAAATAAACCTGGGATTGGTGTTTGGCTTCTAGCAAGGGGAGAGCGTGCCTGTCACAAGTCAGTCAGTGCAGGCAGCATCCTGTCTTGGATCTCATTTACAAGCCTGGGGTATGAAGCTCTGCAGGTGCAAGACGGTGTCTTTGCATCAAGTCTGAAAACAGAATACAGGTAATGCTGACAAGAAAACTCAGGGGCACACCAGTGGGGAGGAAAAGGCAGCTCTCCCTCCTGCCAACTCACTCTTCTGCGCTTTCTGACCCTATTGATAAACAGTATGTGCTCCCAAGGCAACAGGATCTCTAGCACCCTGCCCTGGCTACTGCCCTCACCTACAGGGAGAAAACTGATCCAAACTGGAAGTGAGATATATTATTTGGAGAATATAAAGAGCATCAAGCTCTTCATTTCTTCACTGACTGAAACCACTTGTTCATGTCCTCACTTGAGTGTCAAAGGTGGCCAGTCATAATAAGATCCAAAAAATTTATTTCCTTTATTCCCTGAGCAACCTAACACCTCAAACAGAATTGAGAAAGGATTTGTCCAGCCCAGATTTTACTTCACCATTAAGTCCCATACCCTGTATGGGTTAGCAAGAGCAACACCATTTACATCCCAGAGAAGAAGGTGCTTCTTTGTTACTGCTATCTAGCTCTTCTCAGGAAGAGAAAAAAACTGCTTATCTTCAAACTCAGCTCTAAACTACTCCTTATTTGCCCATAACACTGCATCCCAGTTCTTTAAGCTCTACCGTGGTGTTGAAAAGAAGGGCTACAAAAAAGCATGTTGACACAAACCAAGAAGAGTGAAATTAAAATTATAAAGCAGCTTGATGTAAAAGAAAAGTCTTGACTGAGATCTCCAGAGTTCTGCCTGTCATTTGTCTCCTTGCAAGTACACAAAGGGCATCTGCTTTCCAGGAACAAGAGGTTTGAATTCATTTAATACATTTCTAAGCCTTTAGAAGAAAAACACATGAAGTGATTTATTTTCTTTTTGTTTAAACAACACAGCCAAGAGAGCCCTGGCACATGAGCTCAGAGGACATCAGAGCAGAATACCCACAGTAGAATACCACAGGAGAAAGCGCGTTGCTTTCTCTTCCTCCAAATGAACACTTCATTTTGCAACCCCTGTGATTAAAGCCCATGGAACCATTACTCCAGGATGAAAAGGGGGTGCTGATACAGCAGAGAACCATCACAGCTTACCCACAGACTCACCTGCATGTCCTACTCTACTCACTCATCCTCGCAGCTACGCCTGGAAAACACCAGGGGAATTGCACAGAAACCAGGAGCTTCTCTTCTTGTCAGCAAGACCCCTTTGTTTTTTTCAGCACAGGAGGCACTGAGATGTCACACTCACTGACAGGAGGGATGCTTTCCTCTGCTTCCTTCAGCAGCCCTGGAAGCAGGATGCTTCCAACAAGCTCTGATCAGAGGATTCCCTCCCAAAACACTGCCCTGGCCACACCGCTGTGGTTCCACACAGTCAGGCTTACTTCACAAGGTAATTATTCAATAGAACAACAGAGAAAGTCATGGCAATAATTTGCTTTGTTGTTGAAAACTTCTTTTTCACTCACAGTCAAACCCAAGTCTGCCCTTTGATTTAAAGAGAGCAGCTCCCTCACTTTACATTCCTGCCTCACCTGCACAATTTCACACTTGACTACTAATTCTTCAAACAGCAAACTCTTGCCATACCTACCTATGACGAAGTATTTTGCACTGGTTCTCAGAAAAGCATGTATAAGAAAGCATATTTAAAGAAAAAGAGCAAGAGACACTGAGTAATAGAGTCAAGCAGCATTTAGCAGAAATCAGGATTAGGCCTGGGTATTCACATACTCACTGACCTGTTTGGGTTGGAGGTTAGCTCTTGTTATTAATCCTAGTGGTTAGAACTACAGGAAGGCATTTTAAAGGAACAATTCAAGTTCAAACATGTATTTCATTATCATGTACATCTCTGAAATAGTACAGTTGGGCAAGTCATCCAGGTATTTAGGCAACAGAGAAGGAGTAGCACACAAAAATAGAAGTATAATGATGTGGCATTTGTTTTCATTTCTTTCCTTGAGGATATTTTGACAGTAACTGAAAAAAATAATGGAATAAGATTCTGGTTTATTTCCATTTGTGTAGTTAAAATCATGTAGAACTAATGAAAGACAAATCCAAATCTTCCTTTCCAGAGGAGCTGTGGCTGTCCCATCCCTGGAAGTATCCAAGGCCAGGCTGGATGGGGCTCTGAGGAATCTGAGATAGTGGAAGGTGCCCCTGGCCATGGCAAGGGGATTGAAACAGGATGGACTTTCAAGTCCCTTCCAACCTGAGCTATTGAAAGTTTATGATTCCTTTCGCACTGAGCAGGTGTCCCCGCCAGCAGAATGGCTGCACTGGTGGCAAAGCAGTGACTCAGCGTGCAGCCTGCATCTGCAGTACAGCCAGAACACAACAGCCCCTCCAGTTCGCTCAGTCAATACCACAATTCTTGAGTAAACAATGCTCCACTTTCTAGCCACTGCCAGACAATTTCCATTTCCACATCATATCAATTTATAGGCAATTCTTGAGAGCCTGTTCTATTTTTGAAAATAATGAAAGACTGCTGCTATCTTTGCAAGTACAAGCCCTGTTCTGCTTCTCTGGGTTCTTTACACAGCATCCCTTTGTGTGATGATTTAGCCTGGTTTTGTATGAGCACCAAGGTAGGTCAGTTTGCAGAGCCCACATCAGGAGCATAAAATAATTAAGATATCAGGATTAAACAGTCACTGTTTGTAAATTCAAATTGGTTCCATTTAGGATTAACCCAAGCCTGCAAAAATATCCAGTGTCAAGCCAGTTTCATCTGTAACATCAGCAGAACATTCAACATCACTCTGCATTTCCAAATAACCCCTTCAATACAAGACAGCTCTCACCCAAACCAGTGATTTTCCAGAAGGTCTAAAGGTTAACTTCAATTACCCTTTTCTTGGCAAGGAGTCACAAGCCACTGCTAATAACCTCAATTCTAGACTTCTTAGAATTGCACAGGACAAAGCAAAGCATTTAAGACAGTGCTCTCAGCAGCAACAAAACCGGGCAGGTGACAGAGAAATCCAGCCCCTGTTCCAAAGACCTGCAGTGCTCTCTTTTCTGACTGCCACCTTGCAGGCAGTGCTGCAGCCTTCCATCTGATTCCACAAACTCGTATTTTCCCTGTTTCCAAAGCACACAGCTCCACTGACACTTGAAAGCAGAATTTTGAACTGTACCATTCTCCCTGCCTGCTCCATTTCTGTCTGGCCCATGTGGCACCCCTCAGTTCTGAGTGAACTGGGTCAGCAATCAAATCCACATCTGTTAGAGCCAGAAGCTCACAAAGAGTCCAGCAGTATGCATGAGCCAATGAAACTACACTGCTGAGCGGATAAAAGGAGCCTGTGAATTCCTCCCTGGCCATGCCAGTGCTCATCCACAAGGAAAGGACATCACCAAGACAAACAATTTTCACTCATGAGAGCCATCAAATGCCCACTTCTTGGTTCTGCTTTTGTACACAAGGCAAAGTGCTCAAGGGCCAAAGAGATATATTATCATCAATACATTAAGAAATCTTTATTTGAGACGATGTCTTGAAAACAACTTAAAGTATCTGAAATACGGAAAAATGGACAACATGTAGTTTTCTTGTTTATGTTGAAACACCCTCAAAGTAACTCAATGCAGTAAGTTTGTTAAACAATAATTTCTTTCAGGTAACTTGTGTCTGCAAATAGCTTCCCTCTAATGAACTTCAAATGTCTTTAACTGAAAGCACACAGTGGCTAATAAGCGATAAAATACTGAAGTGTGCAGCTGTTACATGTTTCATGGCTCAGATGGCACCTGCAGAGAGCAAAGCCAGGCCTGAAAGCTTGCAGATTTCCAGCTTGCTCCACAAGGTTTGTCCTTGGGGAAGAGGAGTACCCTCCAGCAGTCCTTCTTCCAATGTCCCGGTCCTGTGCCACGGTGTTCCCCTCCCAGAGTGTGAGGAAATATTATCGGGATTATAATACCCCATTTCTTAGTAACCAACCAAAGAAATACACATCTTACAGCAGCTACTGCTATTGTATAACCACAGATTTCTTTTCATGTGGAGCTTTAATCTCTCACTTCATTATGTAGTCAAGAGAGGCCAAACTTCCTTTTTCTTTCCTTGCAATGACCCGTGAGTCAATGGAAGACAAAAATGGAGCTGATTTTTGCTGGATTTACCACAATCTGTCCAAGGAAATTTAATCAACCCTCTGTGCAACAAATTCCAGGTACATTTGGACCTTGCACAGGTGCAAGTGCAAGGAAAATGTGAGAGAGAGAAATGTCAGTTTCTCTATTGCAACCCACTGCCTCCTTCCCAAACAGCAGGAAGTAAAGCCACAGCATTTGTCTCTCTTGAGACTTTAACTTCGGAGAAACCCTGCAGAAAGTGATCAAGGCACAGCAGTTTTAGAACTAATTACAATCTCTAGTCAGACACTGACTGGTAGTTAATTAGCACCTGGGAGAGACAAGGGCAAACTCATCATCAGCTACCAGGAAATGCAATTGATGCCACTAAAGTCCTCAAAATTTATTTATTTCTTTGACAGTATAAAGGTAAATAACAAGTTCTTGCTTCATCTACTACTAAACTTCATCTTTGTCATTGGCAACAAACTCAACACTTCAAAGGTCACTAATAATCAAGAAGAAAGCAACACCTGACTGTCCAGTTCTACTGTTCAGCTTATGGCAAAGACTGGTGCTGTCTCTGTTAAATCCACCTACTCACATCTCAAACCAATGGCAATGTAAATAATTGATTTTAATGTAAACATTTAAACCAAGTTTTCTTATACAAACATGACCCCTAACAGTCACTACTTGAATTCTCTGAAAAAGGTGTCTTTTTGGAGGTGACATGCAAGGCATGGAATAGGAGACAAGGAAAAGCTACTGTAATAGATGACTGCTCAAATCTACTAGCTCAAATAAAAAAAAGGAAACCAACCACTAAAGGGTTTTTAACAACAAAGAAGATAATGGGCTGGTTAAAAAATAGCTTGCACAACAAAATGAAAATAAATGTATAAAGCTTCATGGCATCCCTGCCTGTGGCAGAGGGTTTAGACCAAGATGATCTTTAAGCTCCCTTCCAACCCAAACCAGTCTGTGATTCTAGATAACCAGACTCTCCAAGCACTGGAACAGTGACATGAGAGAAAAACCTTCATACACACAAAGCTTTCTCTTCACAAGATCTTCAAAGCAGAGAATCCTTTCTTTTTTAAATTTTCCTGACTAATAAAGTCCTTACATTAAGCCCAGAGTCAGACCAAGGCAGAAGTCAACACTTTTATTCTACTACCCTTCCTTACAGTTTAACAACCAGTTACTTATTTACTTTTTTGTTTGCTTGGTTTTGGTAGGGGACTGTCAGACTCATTACCTAAAATTAAGTGTTCAATATAAGCCAGACAAAATGGAAAGATTTCTTCAGAGTTCAAAAGCAGGACTGAGATCCTGCTGCTATTAGCAGAAAAAAACCAGGAAAACAATCAAGATAGAGAAAAGCAGCAATAAAGCCCATTGTGCCTGTTACTGTTTTCAGACCTCTGTGGAACTGTCTCTCTCCTGATTTAGAGCAGTGGCCAGCAAACCCCCCAAATTCCCTTTGAAAAGGTCCCATGCACTGTAACAACATGTGGGAGGTCCAACTGCAGTTCAAAGCCAGAGAGCTGCAGGCACACGAGACCAACATGTTGTAAAGATCTACTGATACCTTTCAGAGTCCTGCTCAGTCAAGGCAGACCTGAAGCCAAGTGGCCAAAAAATAGGCTGTCCTGGTCTGCTGATACACAACACTAAGTCTGGTTCTTTTGATGACTTTGCCATTTTTTCTATGTGTTTTATCAAAGCTCTTCTTTCAATCACATCTAGACACAGTTTTATAAGTTCTCCTCCTCCCCAAACACAATTGTTTGCAAAACTGCAAATGTTTTGTTAAAGGCATTACAAATCTAATTCACAGTACCACAGAATGGCCTGGAATGGAAAGGACCCTAACCATCATCCTGTCCCAGGCCCCTGCCATGGGCAGGGACACCTCCCACTATCCCAGCTTGCTCAGAGCCCCATCCAGCCTGGCCTGGGACACTGCCAGGGATCCAGGGGCAGCCACAGCTGCTCTGGGCAACCTGTGCCAGGGCCTCCCCACTCTCACGGGGAAAAATTTTGTCCCAATATCCAATCTAAACCTGCTCTCTGTCAGTGTGAAGCCATTGCCCCTTGTCCTGTCACTCCAGGCCCTTGTCAAGAGTCTCTCTCCAGCTTTCCTGTGGGTTCCCTTCAGGCACTGCAAGGGCACAATGAGGTCACCCCAAAGCCTTCTCTTCTCCAGGCTGAACAACCCCAATTCCCTCAGCCTTTCCTCCCAGCAGAGCTGCTCCATCCCTCTGATCCCCTTGGTGCCTCTCCTCTGCACTCTCTCCAGCAGCTCCCTGTCCTTCCTGTGCTGGGATTTGGAGATGATTTTAGTTAACACTGACTCAGATCCCATCCAAATTGCACCAATTCTGATGAGCTCTCACACTTTCAATTTCCAGAATTTCAATGAAAACGAAGAAACAGCTAATTAAAGCCTTAGTTAGGATAGCTTCTTCCCTGGGGGCAAATGGAATCCACCTACGCACAAAACTTAGAAAACAGTCAATAGCAAAGTGTAAATATTGCCTGAAACTAACACAATCAATGAAACAGCTTTTGAAACTGCAAATGTAACAAAGAGGCTGATAGAATGTTTTAACCTTCTTTGAAAATGACAAAGACTAACAACGTTAAAAGGTTTTTGGAGGCTAAGAGATGCACAGCTTGTTTCTATAAAAAGTCTAATGCAGACTCATTTGAAAATACTCTCTTGCTACTATATCCAAACAGCAGGTGGGTACACAACACCACCAGAGAGCTGACATAGAGAAACAGCCAAACTGAGAGCACAAGACTTGCATAGTGACCAAACTCCATCACAAACCCACAGGACAGCGCTACCTCTCTGAAAATAATTTTAGGAAAACATCTGGTTTTCTCCTTTATATTTCATACCACTTAGTGAAAGGCTCAGAAGATACCAAGTGATGAAACCACCTGAAGAAAAAGCTCAGATCTTCGGAGTACTTATCCCATGACAGGATAGCTGGGAGCTGAACAAGAAAATCCTCACTAAGTTTTCTGTATTTACTCAAGACACATACAGACCAGGAATTTGCTTGGCTCGTTCATCCCTTTGCTAATTCCTACAAGAACATAAGACAATTCCACCTCCAAAGAAATCAGCACAAACCAGTAATTATCTCAATGTGCCTCAATGATGCCCTTAAGCAGGCAAATATTTCCTCATGGAAATGCAATACAGGCATCTAAAATTTCACTGGGCAGAAACAAATATCACCAGAAGGTCTGCATTTGTATTCCTTCTGTGGTGTGCTTTCTTGTTGCACCATCAAGCGCAATCTGCACAGCTTACTCTTTAAGTTAATGCTTTGTGGGACAAAACACAAAGAACACTCAGTTATTAATAATAATCCTTAAGTATTATGTTAAGAACACACCAACTCAGTTGACTTAGCATAGTTATGCATTAAAATGATCAAAAGCTTTAAAGGACGTTTACATAGTTTCTAAGATTAGCCAAACACAGTGCAAATCCCACTTCATGGTGAGAAAATGGGCCACTTCTCAGTACATTACCAACATCTTAATTTTCTGAGTTAAAAGCCACATTCAAACATTTTTACTAGACACTGCTGTTTATAATCACTGGACAACATCTGAGTACAGGCAATCTCTTCAGCTGGAAGAGACATCTATAGCAATGAAACTTTTATTCAGCTTCATAAAAAAGCATCAACCTACAGCACTCTTTATAACATAATACAGCAGTTGCACACAATATTAAATTCAGCTGCAGTGATTGAGAATCCTGTTTGCTGACAGAAGCTCAAAAAATAATTCATTTTTCACCTGATGGATTACAGCCAAATCATTCTATACTGGAGACTGGTTCTCTGCCACAGCACCAACTCCCTGTGTTGAGACTTCTTTCTCTTCCATATTTCTAATATCAGAGTTTCCAATTGAAACTGCTGCTTAGGTAACTTCTGGAGTTCTATAAACAAAACATTCTACAAGTTGGTTATGAGGGCCTAACCTTGACTTGCCATGTGGATGCTCTGTGCTAAAGAAAACACAGAGCAATGGGGTGACAGTCCCAGGCAGCACTACTTTTAACTTGTCACCAAAAAGATCTCTTGCTCCCAAAATTCACCAGTTTTGGGTTAGTACTACTTTCCTTTGCCAAATTTCCTTCAGGAACACTGCAGCTCCTTGTTCTTTGTATTAGTCCAGGTCTGTGAGGCACCAAAGAAAAGGAAGAGATGTAGAGGCCAGGTAAGCAGTTTTAAAATAATTCTGTATGTACATGATTATGACAGGAAAGTTAGTAATTCTGGCAAAAGGACTATAAAGCATTCCGTCAGGTTTTAGATTTTTCCAACATCCACAGGAAGCACCCAGACACAAGGGGGAAACCAACATGAAACAACACAACACAAGACTTCCACCGCTGGGCTACACAGGAATCAAACGTGACTCACTCACTGCTTATCTCAGCCTCCTATCAGCATTTTCAGGAGCAAGCCTTCCCTGACCACAAGTAACAGCCTGCTAGAACTGATAGAAAAATCTAATAGTTGACCCATACACAAAAAAACACATCTGAAATACAGCCACACCATGAACCAAACCTTAAAAAGATTTGACACACCACGAGGAGAAAGTGCTGCTTAAGGAATTAAGATGTCCACACCCCACTGTGCTGGTGGTAGAAACTCTGTTTTTCAAGCATTCATCCACCACGAAAACAGGAGAGCCACTAATGGCCAGAGCAGGAGTTCAGCAGGACAAAAAAGCATTATACAACCTGGAACAACTTTGCAAGTGATGGAGAGAGGCTTTGGAAGTCCAGATGTTCAGCAAAACAGCCCAGGAGTGCCACATTCCCAGGCACTGGATGCACCGATGCTCGTGGTACCTTCTCTGCAGAAGGCAAGAGCAGAGTGAAACACTACTTTTTTTGTTTCAGAAGACGAATGAAAGTTTAATTAGCCCAGATCTTCAGAGGAGGAAGCTAAATTTTTTAAAGCCATGTCCAACAGTGATGAGGATTAGGAGTAACAAGAGTTATCTATATTTGATGTGTAGCTGAGGAACAAAATTATCAAACTCCACCAACATTGATACAACCAGACACTCCTGTTGTTCATTTTTCTCAGTTATATTTTAGAAAGCACTTTTTATTATTATTATTATTATTATTTGAAAATAGAAATCTTATTTCTCTACTATTTATTCCAGTCATTTTTGTCCTTCTTGCCCTTGAGATTCATTTGATGTAGAAAAGCACATACTTTGCATAGGACATAATACTCCATATGAGACCAATTACTAGATTTTAGTAAAAGTGACCTGGCATGAAATTATTACTTTGCTGTACAAAATATCTTTAAGATGGATATAAGATAGGACAAAAAACATTGGTTCAGTCACCTCCAAAAGAACTCAATAAAATAGTGCATACACATAAGACATTTCAACAAGCTATCTTATTCACAATAAAAAAAACCACCATATAACACAAACCCCACATTCTTTGTTTCATTCTTGGAAACACAATTTAAAAAAAATAATAAAAATCAGTTTATAAAGTGAAGCCTTCAAAGCCACCAAGGCTGCAATGTTAAAACCCCAGTGTGCTGTTATGCAATTCTTAATAAATAAGTTTTGGAAACACATTAAAATCAGAATCAGCATTTTCTTGACAGTCTGCCATTAACAGACAAATAATTTCATTTCTGCCAGTGTAGCAAGCTGGTAGCAATCCAACTAAAAAGTTATTCCATTTCAAGCTTGTTTCCTACCCAACATTAGGTGAAATTAGTTTACATTACTTGACTAATGCAGTACAGGCAAGACTTCTATCACTTGTCCATAAGAGTGCCTCATACATTGGATATTATTGCATAGCTGACACAAAAATATAATTTTAATGTAATAATATTGAACATTGCAGCACCCTACGTCCTAGAAAAGCCCTTGCCCACAGCAGCAGCTTTGCCATAGATGAAGTCTGAGGTGTAGATGGAAGCCCCACAGGGAAACCTGAAGGGTAAAACACACTCAGACCATGATTTCCCCACACAAATAACTGCTTTCATTGCATCATTTTGAACTGAAAGTTCATTCATCAACACAAAGCTGTGTATTTGGAAAATAAACCTCTTGTGCATTTTTTTAATCCAAAAAGAAGAAAAAATTAGGCTAAATGGAGAGTTCAGAAAGGACCTCATAAGCATAAAGCAGAACAGGTGGTGCTCTAAAGTCATAGCAATGATGCACAGCTACAAAAAGCCTCACTCAAAACCAACCTGAAAAACATGAGTGGAGTGCCTGTGGTACACTGCGTCGAGTAATTACAGTGGTTTGGCTTGGAAAGGACCCCAAAAGTCATCTTGTTCCAATCCATTCCACTACCCCAGCTTGCTCAGAGCCCCATCCAACCTGGCCTTGGACACTTCCTGGGATGGGGCTGCCACAGCTTCTCTGGGCAGCCTGTGCCAAGGCCTCACAAATACCATCAGAGGGAAAAATTTCTTCCTGAAATCTGTTCACCATCATTCAGACTATTTTAGCTGTTACTGCTGTAGGAAGGGGAAGATCAAATTTTTCATCTCTATTTGCAGCAGGAAGAAATAACCCACGTGCTATCCAGTTCAGTGCTACAACAGATGCATATCCCAGTACAGAACCAGCACTGCTGCATCATGTGAAAGCAGTCACCAAGCACCTCAAAAGGCAAGTTACAATGCAGTTACAGAAGGGAAAATCCCATTTTTACACACCATATGAAGGAAAACAGACTAAGCAATGGCTTGACACCACTGTTAAGCTCTAAGAATGTTTCACATTCACAAAGCAGGACACAGTATCTCAAATAGCTGTTTAGACTCCAAAAGGAATTATCATTTGGAGCATAGAGGCTGATTCTGTTCAGCCAGCCACATTAATTAAATACACACTGCTAAAATTGACCTGGAACTATGCACAGTGTACACTGTCATAAAGGGGTGCAGGGGAAAACCATCAGTTTAAGACATATGCCCATAAACCAACCATGATTACTATTCTAAGGACTTCACAATTGACTTCTTATGCATATTAGTTGAAAGGCCAAAAGCTATTTTTATAGCATGATTTATGGTCTGCATAAACCCTAGAAAGGTAAGATTTAGAGCTGAGTCACAAGGCAAAACCAGATTTTTTTAAGGTGTTGCTGTCATCAGCAAAGGGAGCTCCTCATCTCCTCCAAGCCAAGAAGTCACCACCTTCTTCTGGAAGCAAATCTAAGTGCAGATCTGCCCCCACCAACATCCCTGTGGGTTTGAGAGGCATGAGAGAGGTGGTTTTGTCTGCACAGTGAAACCCTGACACAAAGTAAAATCAGTCACACTCAAGTACAAGCCCATACCTGTTTTATGGATAGAATGGCAAAATGTCTGTGACCCAGAGCATCCTGAGTGCTTCCCTCTGCACTCAGCTGTGTTACAACACAAGACTATGACATGCTGCTGGGTTTTTTCCATCCTTAAACAAGGATTCTGGGGAAAACACGTATATTCTGAGTACTAATGAGGTTATTTTTTAATGCCATTAAAAACCACTTGACCAGGACTGAGTGTGTACTAGATAATGGATCAGAACACTCTTTACAGTAATTCAATTACAACATAACTCCTTGAGCCTTCTAAAAATAAGTATAATGGAAGAGAGAGACTATTGGTGAGCAAACTGCATCCAAGAATGACGTGAAGGAGAATCTCAGCTCTAAGATTCTGGGTGGGACAAGGAGCTTCTTGCAGCCATCAACAATGGACTACTACCACCAGAAAACAGACTTTGTTATTAATTTGTTTATATGTGATTATTTTTATGTCTATTATCCACACATATTACATGAAGGTGGACACAAGTTCAGCCTTTCTGTATTTCTAAAGTTGTTTACCTGCATCTTGGCTTTCTACATAACAAAATCCCTGGTAAACATAATCTGTTATGCTCTAACTGCATTAAACAGCATGGACAGAAAACCATTTTCAGTGAGAACAAGATAACTCTCACTTCTGAAAAGAATGAGATCTCACAGGATTTTGAGCTAGTCAGTAATGACACACTTCCCTACACAAGGCTTTCATGCACTAATACTCATCTTTTCCATAATTACTGATTTTTTATTTTTTTTTCTTGAAATCTGTGACCTATATAAGCAGTGAGAAGTCAAGTAGTCATAGGAGAACTGAGCACCAGGCAGGAAACAAGCAGCTGGATAATTGCCAAGCTGGGCATACAGATATCCTGTGTTGATCCTTTAAATAACACCCATGACACAGGAAGAGAAGCTGTGCTGAAGCTTCATTCAGATTTTCATATTTCTCTATTTAAATTCATTTACAAGATCAGAAACACCAGCACAACAAAACAACTTTTGCATGTTAAAGCACCTCCTCAAGTAACATTTCAAAGAAGATTAGAAGCTCCATTGGATTACTCTATGCTCCTGCATTTAGCTGCAGGTAGTTTGGGAATGTTCTCCCTAAGTAAAGGTTTATTACCTTGCACATGTACCTTTTTAGAATTTGTCTTTAGCTTTTAGACTATTGATTGCTGGAACAGAGAACAGAAGCCTTTGCCAAATTATCATTATGGCAACACCTTTAAACATAAGGCAAATTTTCTAATACAAACAAATAAGATTTCTTGGCTTTACAGGTAGCATCAGAATTATTTAATTATGCTAATTTCTGGCTGTTTCTCTCAACTCTGTATCTATGCTGTAAGAAAAAATCCAGATCTCTCTCCCCCAGCTCCTGGTTTATATCGGCAAATTCCAATCAAATTCCAGCCATCACAGCAGGGAAGAGTTGCCCACATTTTAGAAAGAGCCTGGAACCTTCTACCTGAAGGCAGACAAGGCCATCAGAGCAGTGATGCTATGTGTTCCTCCCCTTAAACAAGCCTGCCATACTGCACCTAAAAAAGCACCTGGAATTAAAGAAATCCAGGCAGGAAGATGGATCTCCAGCAAACTCCAGTTCATGACAGAAGAGTACGTGCAAATCAAATCATCCTCTCTGTTCATACTTCTGCCAGATAAAAGAAACCTTAAAATGCACAAAATTACATCAAAGTTCTTAATTGTAAACAATTTTTCCTTAAGTGTTTGGAAGACATCTCTTCCAAGATCTCAGGCGCTGATTCAGAACCACCTTACTCATTTTTCAAAATCAAAATGGCACCTTGCTGTAACTTATTTACAAAGCTGAAACCTTAGGTGTTTTTTTAATTTTGTTTTAAAAGCAGCCCTATTTACCTACCAAAAAGACATTATCTTCTTTCAAACTGCCTTATTACTGCACAAAAGAAGTGAGAGGAGCTCTCTCCTTCAATGCTTTTGTCCAAACACACCCAGGACAGTCAGTTGTGCTCACAGAATACAGCACCTATGGGGAAGGCCACCTGCCCTGACTGACAGGTGAATATTTAAAGACTCGGAGAAGAGAATTTGAAGTTCAATGCACCTGTTGACAGCTGGCATCAGCGTTTCTGGTGAAGCTACATGCAGGATTGACACCCAAACATACAGAGTTAATAGCCCACAAAGGCACTACTACACTACTTTTACACTACTATTCTACACCAAGAAAAAAGTGAAAAAATTTCAGGTTACAAGTCTCTAACATAAGGCTGCTTCCCCTCACACTCATATACTGTTACTGTGGCATGTTCTTGCACATTAATGTTACAGAAACCCAGAAATGCCAATCCATAAAGAAAACTTGCTTTCAAACAGCAGTTGCAGTGATTACAATGCTCCCAAAGCAGCTCTAAGTAAAAGCAGAACACTGACAAAAGTATGTCTAAATCATTAGCAAGAGTTTCACTTCACCAGCCAAGCTTCAAGAGAAGAAAAGTTACCTTCCCACACTTAGTGATTGACTAAAGGACTGCAGGTTTCTGCTCTCAGCTGCACATCATAGTGGTACATTCTTTAGAATCTCCACAATCTTGCCAATTCTGCTCCACTCAGAGGCAGGAAGAGCCATCAGCTCCTTCAGGGCATTTCCCAGAAAGTTCAGCCTTGCACTGCTTCCCTCCCAGGCCTGGCACAGCCCTTCTGTCAGCACACGCTCCAGGCAGATCTGGCCTGGCAGCTCTGTTCTGCTGGCAAGGGCAGCACCAGAACTCAGAAATGCTTCATGATGAGCCCCAGGGATGTGTGGATTGAAGATGTCTTCAGGGGTAAAGTTGTTGGTGCAGATGGTGTGTGCACAGCAAGGGAGGACACCTGCACTACTGCAGTGAGCTAATTAAATAAATTGGGCTCACTTCAGCACCTGCAAAACCACACCAGCAGTGAAGAAACCATCCCCACTAGAAACTATGATCTTAGACATTATGCACATGACAATTCCACTATTAGATAACATGGCACAGGCTCTGAACATTCAGATTTCTGATCTGTAAGCAGCTGAAGTTCAGCATCTCTCAGAAAATAACTGCATGAAGTAATTATAGTTATAATTTCTCAGTCTCCACAAAATACACGGTGCTAATGTCCTGACATGACTCTCAGTTCTGGAAGGTTTAGTGTAAGTGAACAATTTTAGTTTCCCCAAAGCCAGAAGCTGAAATTGACAAGTGAGACTACTAAACTTCCAGTTTCCATGGAAATGGAATTTGGATCAGTACAAACAGGGATTTCAGAATTTAAAACCCAACACTCTCCATCTTCCACACTCTATTCCAGCATTCATTTTCCTGGGTAATAAGGGGTCGAGAGAGGCACAAATGCCACACACATTTGTGATCCAGTAACTCACCCTGCCTTGTGGCTCCCTATTTTCATTTAGAGGTTGCCAGCCCCTTCTAAACCAGGCACCAGAGCCATCAATTCAGCAGCAGCCAGCCAGACACATTTATAAACATGACAGTATCCCAAAACTGTCCATCTGGGAGGACTGGGCTCCCAGTTACGTGATGCTAATACACATGAACGAGCTGCTTTACAGCCCCATGCTGAACCACCCAGAACAGGGAAATTGTGCCATACAGCACAATCAGTAACGAAATTCTCATTTTTATTCTTGATATGACCCAACAGAACCGCACAGAACTGTGGGATTTTCCAACTGTAAATCTTCAGGCAAGAACCAAAAAAAAAAAAAAGGATATTGCATCACCACTAATGCAACACTCATGCAGCAGTGGCTGCCTAGGGCTGCAAGGGAGAATTCCAACTGCAAGTGTGCTCACTGGCAGCTAAAACAATTTGCCAATGGTTTTTATGGCTCCTGTTCCTTCTGTTTGGCAAGAGCAAAGGAAGAGTAATTTTCTGGAAGTATTTACATTGATTTTGCAGCTGATGACAACACTCCATCTGCTCTCAGACACTTCAGTGCCTCTGCCAACTTCTTCCCTAATGTGGTGCTTTCTCCAAGCTTTGCCAAGGCCCCTCTGCTTCCTGCACTTCTTCTACCATGTTTGAAGAGGACATGTCAAGTTGAGATGTGAACACCTATCCCATGCTCAAACCCAGAGATCAGCAGATTTCAAATTAACTCCCCTCTTAAGACCATCACCTCCAGAAGCCTGAGGATGTGGCTGATGGCATCAACAGAGATGGCAAAATCCCTGAAATAAAAGCATCCCGGCCAATGAGAAGAAGCACAATTTTAAAAGGACCTATACAAACTCATTATTCTAAGAAAAGCTCAGAAGTCCTATGGAAAACAAGATTTTCCCTAGCATTTAAATATGCAAGCAAGTAAAGCAATATCCTCTCTATGGCAAATAGTGGCCTACCCCAAGAAACTCAAGATTTCAGATGCTTATGTAGCAAGTGCAATTCTACCCACAAAACCTGTGGTGTAAATCAAAGAGAAGGAAGGATTCAGTTTGTACCCATTTGCCTGATACCCTTCCCTAGAGTTAAACATCAAAAGAAGCAGCAAAAGCAAATAAAAATTGGGAAGACCGATTGATGTTTTTTTTTTTTTTTGTTTTATTTTTTTTTTGTTTTTTTTTTTTTAACTTTAGGGCATTTAGCAAGGCAGAAGCATACACAAGTAACTTGGCTGCTGTCTCCAACTTTTATACAATGATCATACTACCTTGATGCCATGCCTTATCACTCAAGATAAAGTAGTCCTAAAAATGTAAGAGCTCATCTTACAGCATCATATAAGTGAAAAATAACCCCCCAAAAGTCACATACAGCATTCTTTTTAAGATGAATCCACCATAGGAAAATGGATTGCAAGGTCAGAGATTCCTGAAAAGTGACTATGACTTTCAGCAGCTCACATAAGAATTGTAAGTATTTAAACCCCCAAGAACTGAGATAAAGAGCATCAGCCTGCTCATGTTTCATTTGAAAATAGGAAAGTATGTTAGTGTGAAATGGCATCCCTAGGAAATAATCCCATCAGGGTAAATGCAGGAAATAAATGCCTTAATTCCTTTTGTATCAGTACATATTTATTAGCCCTGTCCAGAGATAACCAGGATCTGTGCTGTGCAGGTTTGATTCAACACCTAAAGGTTTCTTCTAGCACAACACCTGTCTCAAATTATCTATCCTATTTGCTGACAACCAGAGAAAGGATTACTGTGTTTACAGGCAAATTCTTTCTTCTAACAATTTGCCCTTTTCTCCTCATTTCATTGACCACCTAAATAGGAGAAAAAAGCAAATCACAGCACATGAAAAACAGGCATCAGCCTCATTCTACTGCTGCAATTTGTCTTTGTTACTTCAAAAACCCAGGACCATGGTGATAAGCCCAGAAAAAACAGTGGATTTGAAACTAGCCTTTTTCTCTTCCAGAACCCCTACAACTTCCTGCTTCAAGTTACAGGCTCAGAGACAAAGTGAAAGCTGAAAAATTTGGAAATAACCAACCTCATTGCATTTAGGCATTTGACTCAGGTTTGCCTTTGTAGCAAATAAAAGACCAATTCAGCAGCTACATCAAATACAGCAGCTTGTTTTGGCAACCTCATTTTTAGGGGATCTGATTTAGCTACTCCGCTTTAATACTCTTGGTTTTGAATTAACCATCTGTTCTGTAACATTGAGACAGACCTGGTGAAGTGCAGTGTCAGTCCAAGAGGTCTTGAAGCTAAAATACACAAATACATACACATATATATACACATACATACATACATATATATATATCTTCCCACAGCAGGCAAAAAGAGTCCATCAAAATAATAACCAACTTTCCTCAAAAGGAAGCTGTAGTGTTGATTTTTCTATCTATTCTGGGGCTTCATTTTACCTAATTACCAAGAGGAACTTGGGCCAACCCAGCACACATTTTAATCAATTAACACAAAAAGGGAACAACTCCTCGAGGCTTTAGAACAAAAAGACTTGCATTTACAACAGCTGTGGGTCAAATATCTTAATCTGGGTTCTTTTGAGAAGATTGCCAAAAATAAACATGCTTTTCCACTGTAAATTGTCACTGCAAAGGAAATGCAAAATTCTCACATGAAAATATACAGCTAGAAAAAGCTCCATAGGCAACAATAGGTATTTTTAAAGGATTGCTGGGAAAACATGGAAGCTTCTTTTTCCCCTTTCAAAAAGATAGATGCAAGTACACAGTTGCTCAGCTATTTAAAGTCCCATCAAAAGAAGATCAGATTTCTAAGTGTTGCTTGACCAGCGAACTTTTAACAAACACTTTAATCAATTGATCCCTTTAAGAGAATCACATCATCAAAAAGCCATTTGTTTCAGTAGGCTACCAACACAAATGGCTGAAAGTTGGCTAAAGCATGCTAAAGAAACCCATGACAAGCTCAGAGTTCCCAGATCTTCAAACACCATCTATATATATGAAAAAACCTCCCAGTAATACCAGTGCATTTCCATGCAGTATCACCAATTCCATGGTTTGCAGCTGATCCACTGCAGAGGCTCTCCATGATCCAGCAGGTCCTACTCCCACACATGGTCAGTAATTAGGGCTTACAGGTCCCAGACTGCACTTCAGTGACCTCCAGGACCTGCTACAACTGCTTTTACAACAGCTCTGGCCATGAGCCTGCACCTTGGTGTAAGGCTGGCAGCCCCCAAACACTACAGGGTTTATTTCAGGATAATAACTGCTCTAAAGGATTGCAGTTCCACATCCCAACAGACCCAGCCTCTACTGCAATTAACCCTCCTATTCACACCTATCTTCTAAAAAAAAAATTTAAATCCAGTCCAAATTCTGTGTTACTCCTGCAAACACCCCCCTGTGCTCAGGGCACAGCAGCTTCCCATGGCACAGATGATTGTGACTGCAGAGGTGTTTAGCAGTGGCTCAGTTCCAGCTCTGCCCACCCCAGCTGGCACAGGGCCACTGGCTGCAGAACCAGTGCAATATGTGCATATTCAGAACCCCATGCTCAAATTCCAACAGATCATCACTTTTTAGTAAATAAACTAAGGAGCTAAACCATAAGCTTCCAACACAAGCCAGCAAGCAGTTAAATCAAGTCTTACATTTTACCACAAACCAGGAAGAGATACCAAAATAATTCTCAGGAAACCAACTGAGATACCACAGTGACTCCAAATGTCTATCTAATCTTGATTTTAAAAAAACCAAAGTTATCATCAGGATAGATAACTATTGATGCACATGACCAAACAATCAGCAGATGATGCCAGAATACACCGCTGTCCTGACATTTCCCTTTTAACCTCTCCTGACTCATGGTGTAAGTTCTATTAAATGAACTTTCAATTTACTGGGTTTTAAATTAAGAAACTCAAGATTTTGCAATTCAGGTGCCTTTACATAAATAACTAAACACGTGCTGTGATATTCAAGTATTTGCCAAAACTTCTAAGAACTGATGCTGTAGTTGCTGACTGATTTTGCACAGGTGACCACTCAGTGAGTTTCCTTTGTGTCCTTACTCCTGCAAAGTTTGACTTATCTCTATTCCATCTATCATTGCCTTTCTCAAGATTACTTCACCTAGAAGTAAAAAATAGTGACGAATTAATTAATTTGTCCCTTTTTCATAGTATGTTCAAGCATTGCTTTACCAGAAAAGAAAAAAAAAAAAAACCAATTAACTGAAAGGAGGAAAATCAGATTTCCATGAAAAGGTACATCAAGCCACCTACTCCACATCAACTACATAAAAATTATATGACAGTACTTGAACCAAAGGGGAACCCTTTCACTCAAAAAATAAGAAGACAGCAGGATGGTCTGATCAAGGATTTAATTTCAAGAAAAAAATTCCAGTGATGTAGCACCTAGTGAAGCACATGATATTAATCACTTATTCCCCTTCAACTTCATTAAAAAGCTCTTCTTCTGCTTCCACTTCAAAGCTTCCAGCTGAAAGCCTGATTTGTCCTGTTGGGTCCAGAGTGGGATGACTCTAAATCTCAGTTACCACCAGGGAGTGACAGGCTCCCCTGTGACTCAAGTCCAGACACATAGGAATGCCCACTCTACTATCCCTGGCAAAAGCAAGCTGGTGTGTGAACAAGCAGCTCTAAAATCCTGGATTCATTACCAGACATGTATTTTTCCTACATCACCTTACTCAAGTATGTGCATAAACATTCCTATAGAAAAATCTGTAATTTTAACTCCTTGTTAAAAGTCTTACCGCATAAATGCATACACTGCATTCTGTTAGAAGTACTTTGGATAAAAGTTTTTCCTTCTCTTCTTTATCACCTCTAATATTTGCTATGTTTATAGATTTTTTCTAACTCAATAATTCATGGGTAATTTCAATATATTATACATTTATGACAAGTTTCCCTAGAACACAGTTTGTCTTCCGCATTCAAGTACAGAATCTTTAGATTCCATAGAAAAACCCAGCTCCTGGAAAGCTGAGAACTTACTCTGCAGTTTAGAGGAAGGTCATAATAACTTGCCCTACGCTACATCTTTAAACAAAGATTCTGCAGCAGCCAGAAAACAGGATGCAAAGAAAATCCTACATGTTCTGCATTTATCCAACTGAAGTGCTGTAAAGATAAGCAAAAAAAAGAGTGTTTTTTTCTTTTAAAAATTACTTACAAGCAAGGATTTATTTACCCCTCTGGCTTAACTGCTGGCAGTATCAGCAAGGCAATCCCATTACAGCTGACAGTGGCTGTGTGGTACAAACACCTCTTAAAGAAAAAGAAAATAAACCAAAAGCCAGAACCCTTCAGGCTGGAAGGAGCTGCTGGAGCCCAGCCTCCTGCTCCAAGCAAGGCCAGTTCTCCATTCATACCAGGCTGCCTTCACCAGCTGCATCTGAAAACTGACTCAAAGGATGAAGATGCTTCCCTAGAAAATTAAAGCCTTCTTTACATGTGGTCATTAATAATGACATAGATCAGAGAGTTCCCAGTAGCCCTAAGCCAGTGACAAATCTTAAATCACTTTCTTTAAATACTTCTACACTTAATGAAGTTCAGAGCTACTGAATGACTCCAGTCTCCCAACACATTCCAAGAGTTTTTAATACAGTGCAAAAAGTATCCCCTATTAGTGATGCTGAATACATTTTTAAGCAAGTTGTGCTCGCAAATGACTACATCAACTCAGGCAGAGCTGGAGTGTCAGCTCTGAGCACAACCAGTATTGACTCCAAGTAAGCAGCTGGTTTTCTCCCAGTCTGGGACAAGGTGGAATAAATCAATTTGAATTTTGTAGAAATAACTTAGGTAGGTAAGTGTGCACACTAGTTTTTAATACCAGCCATCCCAACTGCTTTGCTGTCCCCTCGATCCAAGACACAGCACAAATAAATCAGTTCCCAGAGACAAACCCAAACAAGCAAACACATAAAAGCAAACTTACCTAAGTGATTTGTGTCACAAGATGTGTTTGGGGATGATGGCTCAAATTGACTTGTGCCAAATCACTCTTTCCCTCACCCTCTACACACATTTCCAATGCTTCAAATAAGCTTTGGCATTTATGAAATGAATCTAAGAGCATCTTACATGAAGACCAACAGATTATTTCCTACATATGGTAGATTTTTAATAGCATAAGCTGACAAAGCAACACATTTTTACAGGCCTACATAAATCCATACTTGAAGCTTTTTTTCTCTTCCTTTTCAAATAAAACCCACGTGTGATAAATGTTAAAGGGAAAAAAAAATTTAAAAAACCCCTGAAATTTCCCTAAGAAGAGGCAAATGCAGGCACAAATCACCAATTCCCACATAGCCAAGCTCTGCCTCAGGTTCACACATTGTCAAATTGGTGACAATGAGCAAATAGGTACTAGGAGAGCAAACAATATTGTTACAAATTTCAGGACATGCTTGACCTTTGCTTTAATGAAATTAAGTGACGTGAACAAAGCACAGAAAGAACATCTCCCAATGCATCAACAGAGTTCAGTGTGAACAGAAGAAAGACACCATTTGCACCTCAAGAGTGCTAAGAATACAAGGTAACCAGTCAGACACCCTGATGATGGGCTCAGCACAGCAAAATAGAACCTGGAATTCTTTTTAATAGAACTGATCGTAAAGAATTTCTCAAAGGATATGCCCACCAATTTTCTGCTGTATTAATTAAGAACAAAAACAAATCAGTAAAATCTTCTAAACCCATACTGATTCTTTATTTTGTGATCTCTTTTGAAGGTCTGTATTAATTCTCAACATCAGGAATAAATCCACTGCAGGAAATCATATGACAAAAACACGTGTTTTGGAAAAGGACTACGAAAATTAACAAAGTCAAACTACTCAAGATTTGCCTTGGCTTTAATGTCTTACTTGAATGTCAGGTGTAGTAGAAAGGACCCATGTTGGAGCATTATAGTTATTTCCCTTTTCTTAGTTCAGCAAGCACAGGACTGACTTTATTAAAACATTGCAGGAGTCAGGCGGACAGGGAGAAGAACACAACACAGAGCAAAATGAAAACAGTGGCTGTACAGCAAGATTATTTTGAACTTCCATCAGAAGAACACACAAACCCTCCCAGAAAGCTCTGTATGCTCACAGAGCACTGGAGCATTGGCATTAGAGCTACTATCCTGCAGGAAAACTGAAGTAGAAGCTGCAAGAAAAGATGTAAGAACAGCCAGTGGTTTATTTGCCACGCAGTGTCTGGGTACCAACTGCTGGATTACACTTGACACCCTTCCCAGCTCCTGGAATTGACAAGGTACAGTAACAATTCATGGCTGCATCCAATCATCTTGCAACAAATCTGACTCTTCCAGTCAGCTCTCCTCCTAAAAAGATGAACCTTTCCTTGATACTTGTCCCTTAAAATGTTCAGTATTCCAAAAGAACACCCCAGCTTACATTTCCTTTTGCTTGAGCTTCTTGCTAGCAGAGCAGCTGTACCTCAGCTACGTGCCTGCTGTTATCCCACTCAGGGTGCCAGGTAAATCAGCTCAGCATCCTTCCCAGGCCTTTCCCTGTGTGACAGCCACAGCACACAAGGCCTCAGTGACTCTCAGTGGCTCACAGGTAGCACTGCTTGGCCATCATCACTCTACAGCTGTGCCTTTGCCACTCCAGACTGCCTGAGGAGCCTTTCAGGGTGTAACAGAGGCTGTCAAGTTGCTACACAAGTAAATCAAGAACTTGTTCCAGGGCTGGACTTCATTACAGGGACATTATCCTGGGCATGCCAACAGGCTCACCCACTGAGGATGGAACATGCACCTACCAACTCCTGATTTTTTTAAGGTCTAATTATTCATCCAGTAGCCATACTTTTTATTTTTACAGGAAAAAAGCCACTGATAAGTAGTGGCCAAATGTCTAAAGGAAGTTCACCCTGTAATCTTGTTCAAACTAAAGTCTGAACTCTGAATGAAGCAACTCATGGCTCCCCCTGCCAATATTAAAATCAGACCAGATATTCCCATCTGCCTTGTACTTGAAATTCCAGCAATGAAGAGGCTCAAAATCAGCGCTACACATTGTGACAGCACCACAAGGAATTTAATTTTTTTTTTATAAGATCCTTGAACACTTGCAGGGATGGGGCATCCAGAGCTTCTCTGGGCAACCTGTTCCAGTGCCTCACCACCCTCACAGGAAAGAATTTCTTCCTACTATCTGATCTAAACTTCCTCTCTATAAACTTGAAGCCATACTCTCTTCCCTCTTGTTTAATTTTCTACTCCATTACAGAACTGTCTTCACCTTACCACATGCTTTATGTCCATGTCAGCAAGAAAAAGAAGGGTATTCTTAAAAATGTTGTATACATTGAATACTATTCTCATGCATACTGGTCAAGCTGAGGATAATGGAGGTCTTTTGAAGTAAAATATAGTTTGTCCAGAGATCATTGTGGACTATTAAAGTAAACCATGCTCAGGAAGCATATAGATTTCCAATTATTTAGGCTTTTGCATATACACTTACAATGACAAGCATGAAGGGCACTGTAAAATAGGAAAGAAATACCCTTCCAGCATATATTTAAATAAATCCAGTCATCCTCTGCTCTGCTATCCACAGTTAAAGCAAACATATTTTTACAAAAGTCGAGGTAATATTTGAGGTTTTTTTAGAACAAAATAATATTGCTTAGAGATGGCACAGCATTTGTCAAGCACTTAGGAAGCCACAAGACTAAGACAAGAAAGTGTATTTGCCATTTCTTTCTATTTATGTCATATTTTTAACTTACAGTATGCAAATAAAAATTCAGAAAATGTTAATGACTTTAAAAAACGTCAGAATTTACTACACTAGTTTATGCTCAGGGAGGGAACCACAGGGCTCTAGCAGCTGGTAATATTGTTATATACTAATATGAAAATACAGCCAACTGCATTTCCTTACTCTGTGCTGAGGATGGATATTTTTGTCATGACAAGTAGTGTACATAAAAAAATATTTACCTGCCACAGGCACATTAGTATTAGAGAACAATAAAAAAATCAAAACACTAAGGAATGTGACTGTATTTGACTGTTCTGCACATCTGTAATGGTTAATGTTTCTAAGCAGTCCTGGAAAAATAATCAAAGCTGAAGAATGAAGGGAAAAGCAGCTGATAAATGAAACTAAGCATCTTGTCAAGAAAGATAAAAATGTGGTTAGAGGTCAGTGAAGGACAAGGGGAGGGAGAGAGTGGAAGAATTCTAGAATATTTCTGGTTGGACTCCCCTAGAAGTCTAAGGCAAGAGAGATGCCAGCAACAAAAACACAGTCTCTCAAGGAGCAGGGGGAAACGAGCACTGACAGGATGTCAGGATCACAACAGGACAGGTGCAAGTTAAACCCAAATCCTGGACAACAAAACAGCAAAGTAAGTGTTCCCGCTGCTCTGCTCCGAATAGCTCAGCAGCAGAGGAATTGGAGGAACGCTCTGTGGCTGGGAGATGTGAAGGGAAAGTGCCGGTGTCTTCCCCTCACATCCAAAACCAAAAGCTGGGCTGCAGCTTAGAGGGGCACCTGGGAAGCCACAAAGTCATGAGGGAGTGTTTAGGAAGCCTGATGGCAGGGCAGAAAGGGGTGGCAGTGCCATCAGGCACACACAGGGAGCACAGGAACGAGTCACTAATGGCAAGTGCTAAAAGAATGGCAGCAGGAGAGCAGCAAGGGTTGGGAAAGAGCCACAAATTTCAAAAGGCACACTGTGAATCCAGCATGGAATTACAGAATGCTCTGGGCTGAAAGGGGCCTAAAGACCATTTCATTCCAACCCCCTGCCACCAGCCCAGGCTGCTGATCAAGGCTGATGAGGAGCTTTGCAATGAGTTACAAACAGAAGACCAGCAACTCCTAATAGACCCAGCCCCCCTTCTGTCTTGCCAAGAGTTTAAGTAAAACCAAACCCCCCCACTGAAGAAAAATTTAAATTGTAATTTCTGGCTGCTGTCAGGAGCCCAGCTCTCTCACACCCTACCTAAGGAAGGTGAGCCTCTTCCTCTAATTTCTGCCTCAGAAAAATGACCAACCCATGGCACACAGAACTTGCCAACAGCAAACTCACACCCAGCTCTCCTTCTGCAGCACATACCACCTCCTAAAGGTATGTGCCTCTTATCTTCCAGCCTTGCCTGCATGGACTGCAAGTTCCTTTGATTCACCAAAACCACAAGAGAGGCAAGCAGCAGGCCTAAAGTAGAATATTATCTTAATTCTTGAGTTATGAGATTGGACTGGGTTTTCTGACAGCTGATCACCATCACAGATGTCCATCCTCACTACATCAAAAGCCATCTAAAGACAGTTCTCTGTGGTCTCACACAGGACAGCTTAACCCCAAGCAGCACTGCTGTGCTCTGTGTCAAGCTGGTCGCTTTCTGGTCTGTTCCTAGGAAACAAGGGAACAGCAGGGTACCCCATTTAGTGTGACAACTTTGTACATTTCATTTTGTTTTGCTCCCCTCTTCCCTTCTTGGAAGAAAAGCCCAAAGACTTTTAATTTATGGTATATTTCAGTTTGAAACAAAGACTAAGTTCACAGGACATGAGGGAAGCAGGTAAACTGCTAAGCAAATACATGAACTGCAGTGAAAGAACATGGGTAGTAAAAAAGAAAATTCAATTTCTATTCTGAGTATTTCATAAACTCTTATGAATTTAGTCATTTTCTGCCAGAACTTGTTCACTAGAATGAGTTCTGACAAAAGATTCTGCTAGACTCTACCAACTCCTTAAAAAAAAACCAAAAAACTACTATGTTCCCTTGTATGCTAAATAGCCTTTGTTATCTCTTTGGAGTATCAGGTTACCACTTCCAATCCCATTAGCTGCATGAAAACACTGCATTGTATTCAGTGTGACTGTTCTTTGTTAGTCCCGTGCTCCTCTGTGCCACTTCCACTGCTCAAAATACAGAGTCTCCAACTCAGCTTATTCGAAGTTTCTGTCCATGCCCCCAGTGAAAACAGTGCAAATGCTTGGACTGACTTGGAGGCAGAGATGAAGCTCAGGACAAACCTGCTAAAAAAGGAAAAGCCACCCAAAAAACTGAAAAACCACCACAATCACTTCCTGGTGGGCGAGGACAAGGGCATTCAACCACTGCCATATGTTTCTCTCCAGCCAGGAATTATTATTCCAGTATTATTCCAGGTACAACTGCTAGTTAATATTGCCAGCTACACAGCTGCAATGGCACATTTAAGAATTTGCTCTCTTGATTCCCAATATCAACTTCTAAATATTATCAGCTGTGGCATCTTCCTACTTTGTTCTCCTGGAAGACTCTGACATGTACAGCCACTGATGAGTTCCTTTTAACTTTCCCTCATGTGTCAAATAGGAGGGAGAAGAAAGACAAGGACAGACACAGATTTTGCAAGTGTTTAAGTGCCTAAAAATGGTGCAATTTAATATGGACCTGGGGGATTTGCATCAATGAGTGCTCTCTTCTTCTCTGTTTGCAGGGAAAACTGATTTCTTTATAAATTTCACTTAACGCCACACTAGTCAGAATGAACATTAGTATCAATCTACTGGATAATTGCTATTAATTCACTAATTGTCAAGATACATGCAGCTTTTATATGGCTTCAAGCTTAGTATTTAAGAAACACAGACTGACAACCAAATACCTACCTTTTAGAAAGCAAGAAATTACACTCTGCTCTCAATAATCCCATTTTACTCAGGAGGTAATCACCATCAGCACAGGCATGGCAGGAGGGAGCAGAATGGAGGAGAGAAAGCAGATCAGATCTGTTGAAGATCTCCAAAACAGCGCTGTGACAAGAACAGCAGACCCTTCAACCCCTAAAGCCACACTGTCTCCCCACTTCAGCACAGACACAAAACATCTGGCTGCCCAATGGAATTACAGCCTCTCTTTATCCTTGCTCACAAAACTGCTGACTGAGAGTAAAACCTTAAGTTTCCAAAGGTTTTTCCGGAAACTCCAAACTCCTTTCGAACAACAGCTTGGAAACATTGACAAACACTTCACGAGTCCAAAAATATTTTAGCAAAATACTTCCAGTTCACTTGAAGCAAAAGTTCCAGCTCTGAAGATTCCCGGGGAGAACACAATACAAAGAAAGCACTGAGAGCCTGGCCAGTTTAAAACAGGACCATGCAGAGGCACAGCAAGGTACAGGCTGGAAACATGTCAGGTACTGTTGCAGGAGGGGAAGTAAAACTCAAGGTTACACCGAGTACAGCTTTCAAAGCAAGTAAATAAATTCAAACTACAATGTCGAGCCTGGAGCAAGGGCAGAAGCTGGAAGTCAGTTGCATTACACATTTCTAGAAGTTTCCCTCCCATTTCTGCTCAGAGGGGTAGTAAGGCATTAAAATCTGACATCTCAAAATACCATAAAACCATCATGACTGCCAACATGGGGAAAAAACTCTCCTTTCAAAGGCATAGATGTCACATCACACTACTAAGGAGGGAGCAATACCACAACAGAGGACAATATTCAAACTCACCTTTAAAGCTGCGCTGCTTGCTTGCGGGTGAAAAACAAATCCCGGAGTGCCTCACAACTTTTCCAGGCTCAAATATCCTCTTAGTGCATCTGCATGAGCATTTTCCATTGACAAAGAAGGTTAAACCCTCTTAGCTGAAACACACATTGCTCTATCTACAGTGCTCATTCCAATCCTCAAAATTAATGTCAGTCCCACACAGAAAAACTTCAGGGATCTTCACAGGTTATCCATGGATTACTTGTAGCCTCTCTGCTAATATTTCTTCTGAGTTCCACTACCTGGGACCACATAGAACACACAGGCCATGATATGAAGATTCAGTTGGCAACGACCGGTGCAGACGTGTCTTGCACAGCAGACTCTAATACTGGAATTTAAGTAAAAAGGTAACTTATAATACTCAGAATCAGCAGCATCCTCCTGTATTATAATGCAGTACACTGGAGTTTTTTTAGTTACTGTGGATGAAGTTGTGCTCAATTTGAAAGAGCACAACGTAATTGGCTGCAATGTAACTTTACTGCTCATGTTTTAGAGCTGAAATTAATCCAGTAATGTATATCACCACCTTTGGAGACACAAGTGATCAACAGATCACACTCTGTGAACTATCCCATACATATGGGGGAAAAAAAATCTTTTTATAAATATTTACTCATTTAAATTACAGCTCTATCTTGCTACCCACACAGAGGAGACTACAGAGATGACCGTCTGTCCTCATTACCATTCCTCCCTTCTTGTGCTAAAGATAGCTTGGAGAGTAAAAATAAATAAATCCTCAACAGCATTAGGAATTAGACAATGTCATGTTGAAAGATACCCCAGATGAGGAGCCTTATCTCTCCTGGCTGGTGGAGAGGGCAGGGGGGCTCTGACCCACAGAAGGGAGGTAGCACTTATGCCTCCCCTAGGTGGTCTCTTGCAGCAGCTCTACCCCAGCTGTAATCGCTCCTCAGTCCTAACTGGATGCCTGACCACTCTGGAACAGTTCAGCAGAGTATTTAAACAGATGGATGGTACAGGCCACTGGAACAAACCCCATTTTTCCCTGGCTGCAGCTCTCTTTCAGTGCATTCCTTTGAAGTCTGTGCCACTGAGGAATCAACAACAGCTGAGAAACATGTGTTATCATACAACACCGAGCACAGCCACAGCACTGCACAGCAAGATGCTTTTGTGCAATAATCCTGCACTCCAGCAAGCATTACAGGGTCTTTTGGAGCCCGTTTTCCAAGCACAACAAGAAAGTAAACAGATTCCTCCCTCCTTAAGGACTGACTCAACAGCAGAAAGGTGAATTACACAGATTTCTCAAGCGCCTGCCAGCTGAAAGCTCACAGTGCCTGTCTCCTAGAGTCCTCTCAGATACATTAACATTCTCCATATTTATGTCATCACAAAGATGACCAGATGCTTGCAGAGATACCATGATGAAGTAACAACCCAGAGGGGTCTGCAGTTCCCCTGGCAGATGTGGCAAACCCCTGTATCTACAGCTTGAACACACCTTCCTTTCCCAAGCAGGTTAAGCTCTGTGATCTCAACTTCACAGGTGACAAACCAGAGAGAGACTGAGCAGGATGGCACCGCTCAGCACACACAGACCACTCAACCCTCTCCCCACACTTTATCAGCACAGAGAGAGATAACATACAGCCCTCAGAAGAGCCAAGGGAGAAAACACCATGACCATCCCCTTATCAGCCAGGAAAACCACTCCTGTCAAAGGCATGAGATCACCACATGCTTTGAAGGGGAATGGGAAGGGTAAGAAGAATTAGTTAAGAAACTTAATTTGCTGTCCAGATTCAGAAGCACAGAGCTGGCTAAGTGCATATACAGAAGGACAGCAACTTACCACATATATACACACTAACACACCTTTACTTGCCCAATAACAACTTTCTACAGAACCAAGTATCATTTTCACTGGAGAAAAGCAACAGGTCAGAGCCTCACATTTACAAAGCACCCCAGTCTCAAATATTACAGGAAAGCAGGCATTGAGATTATAACAAATTCATCACACTGTAAAGTCACAACCCCACCATGAAAAAAATTACAGGAAAACACAGGCTTTCAAAAAAGCCCCAGAAAACCCAAAACCATTTACATTTACTGTCAAGATAGAAGTCTTAAAGACTTAAAAACCTAAGCAAAAAAAACTAAAATTAGAAAGCAAACACACTGGTGGACTAAGCTAAGTTCATAATTACAGACCTCACAAAATAAAATTACCAGGAACAACAAGCATCACACCGAGGGGGGTCCTCAGCTCAGTCCCCACAGCACAGTTTTCCACCCTATAATTCAGTTTAGCAGTTTCTTTCTCGAGAGGTCAATGCTGTCCTTCATAGTCAGCTTGAGGCAGACTTAAGGGACCATAGAAAAAGCATGCACTGATACCGTCAGAGATATTCAGAGGATAAAAATAGCCCCAGTCTCAAAACCTTTGCAGCAATGTAAAAATCCAGTGTTGCTCCAAATAAACGGTGATGCTCAAGATCCCTACAACTTTCCAAGAATGAGTATCAGCACGAGCCAAACTACCACCAGATCAGCAATCAGAGCGACAACTGAACATTTACATGCAATTATTCTTACAAATCAGATGAAAAAAGCACTTAAAAGAACGGGGGCAATTCTCAGTATCCCAGGAGGTGCAGGCAGGAAGGCAGCTTAGGCAGGAGGTCACACTGCCCTGCGATGGCAGAAGCAGGAACAGAACCCATCATCCTCAGTGCTCAGCTCTGCACTTCCAGCAACTGAGTCTCCTTCATTCCTTTTCAGAGCTTCCCTCAAACAGATTTTAAGAAGTTATATTAATCAACTTAATTTGACTCTGCAGAATTATTGCTGGTGTTTCCAGCAATGGTTTGAAGTAGTTTTGAAAGACTTAAACTTCTTGCTAAATATGACTTGGTATTTCTCTCCTCCTATTTCTCACTATGCCAAACTTTTTCACCTCCAGGAAAGATTAAAAACAAGATTAATTCAAACAATGGATCAAATTCTACTGGGCTCCCAGAAGTGGAAAGGATGGAGAGATTACTTACTTAACTGTAAGAAGTGAATCACCTTTATCTCTCAGTTGTCCTAAAGGACACACAACTAAGTACAATGAATCCCCAAGTAGTCATTTCAGTTCCCTCAGCAATTCATTCCATATCAAAAATTTTTTTTGCTCCAAGACTCAGAGAAGTACTTCCAATTTCACGTCTAGCCTACTTTCCAATGAGATATCGTCAAACAAAAAGTTAATCCGAAATTAAATTTTCTCTCCTCTCTGAAAAAAAGCGGGGAGAAAAGTAAGGCTGATTTTATTTGCACTTCAGCCACGTGGTGTTTTGGACTTTTGGAAAAGTATCTATCAGAAGAGGCAATGTAACAGAAGGAAGAACCACCCCCAATCAAAAGAGCTGACAGTTCATTCACAAGCTACATATTCTCTACTGAAAAAGACAGAGTCCTGTACTTTCACAGCACTTAACCGCACCGCGCCCAAACACAATTAGCAGAGAGCCTGAACGCCCTTAAACAGGTGTCTTGCAGAAATCATTAGGCAATTGATTTGCTCTCTCTCCACAGCCCGGCAAACACTCAATTTCAACGCGTGATACTGACCACAGCTGAGGCAGAAACTCACAGGTCCGAACCAGGCTTCCTAAACCCCCGACAGCACTTTTCGCCACGGATGCGAGCGGTTTCCAGCGGTTTTGTTAAATGTGTCAACCTCCGACACACCTGCAGCCTGGGGATGGGAGGCGTGACAGGTGTAATTCCAAAGGGGTCACCAGAATCTGTGACCTTCCCCCGCCTCCTGATTTCCCACGCTGACGAAACCCACGAGCAACGCTGAAATGCAGTTTAGGACTGCGTTTAAATCACCATTCTGCCGGACGGAAAACAGGCTGGCACACACCGGACCGGCACAACCCCAAACGGGACCCTGGAGCAGACCTCCCCAGCACCACTCCAGAGCTGCAGAAAGCAAGCAGCAGAATCCATTTCCTCACCCTTTAAAGTTCATGCCTCCGTATTGTCCTACCGCACTGTGTCTGCTTAAGCTTTACTCATCAATACTACCCACGAGAAAAAAAAAAAAACCCAAACCAAAAAGTCTCATGCATTCACTGCCGGCAAAACACATTTTCTTCTAATCTTTCTTCTTACACGGGAAGAAAAAGACAGACGGAGGGGTTGGGGCAGGAATAAAAGAGATTAATCGTGAAACAAACCGGCACTGCTCGAAGAAGGGGGAGAAGAAAAAAAATACCAAAACAAACAGTCCACATAGCAAAAGGGGAAAAATGTAAAGGAGAAAAAGAGGTTTAATTTTCTTTCCGGTGACAGGAAGAGAAGGGGAAAGAAAACTACTACAAAGATTTCCCTGTGCAAGAAAAGTAGGTTTTGAATTCCCTTCCTCAAGGACACCGAAAAATATCCCTTACTTTTCCACGCGATGCCCAACGGATGCCTGGAGAGAGGAAAAGCCGGAGGAAGCCAGGGAAGTAGCGAAGGAAGAAGCCAAAGGACAGAAGCGAGAGCGAGAGGGCTGGGAAGAGGCGAGAGGGGGAACGGCAGAGCCGAAAACGCCAAACAACCCCTCCAGAAACAACGGGAAAAGAAACAAACAAACAAAAAAACCCCCCAGAAAATCCGAGGGGAGATGGGAAACGGGCGAGAGGGACGGGAAAGTTGGCGAGCGAGGAGGAGGCAGGGAAGGGTCACAAACCCCCCAGCGGGGACGAGCCGGGAGCTGCCGGAGAGGGGATGCGGAGCCGGGAGAGCGAGCTGGGGACGGAGGGAAGGAGCGGGGCAGGGGAACAGGACTGGGGAGCAGGACTGGGGAGCAGGACTTACCGCCCGTCCCCTCGCTCGCCGCGCCGGCAGCGGCTCCGGGCGCCCGTCCCGCGGCGGCTCCGGGGCAGCGCCAGCGGCCGCCGGCCCCGCCTCGCTGCCCGCGGGGGGCGGCGCGGCCGGAGCAGCGCCCGGGGCTCGGCTCGGCGCGGCCCTGCCCCGCTGCTGCCCCGCTCCTCCCCGCCGCGGGGCTGGGCGGGCGGCACTGCGGGGAGGGACGGGGGGGCCTCCGCCTCCTTCCTGCCGCTGCCTCGCTCCCCTTCACCGGGGGAGACATGTAACGGAACTGGGGCGCCAGCACGGCATTGTGGGAGCTCTTAAAGCCGCAGCCGCCCCCGCCGCCCCGGGCTCGGCCCGGCAGCCTCGGGAGGCGGCGGCGCTGCAGCCTCGCCTGAGCGGAACCCCCGAGCCGTGCCCGGCACCGGGAGCCGCCTCGACCGGCTCAGGCGCTGCAGCCCCGCCTGAGGGGAGCCCCCCGAGCCGTGCCCGGCACCGCGGGGCTGTGGGAGCTCGGGGCCGCCCGCCCTCCTCCACACCCCCTCCCAAAGCACGGGGCGAGCCCCGGAGACCTCGGGTTACTCTGTGGTTTTCCACGAGATTTTTTTTTTTCTTCCCCCCCCCCCCCCCCCCGTTTCTGGAAGAAACAAGAATGCCTTTAGTGCTTGTTTGAACCGGGATGGGGAAGCCGGCAGGCAGTGTTCTGTGTTGCTGATTTGGATTTTGATGATGGAAAATTCCCCGGGGAAAAAAAAAAAAAAACCAAAAAACAAAAAACCCAAAACAAAACAAAAAAAAAACAAATAGAAAAAGTCATAAACCTCAGAGCAGCAAAGACCGCAGGCGGCCGTTTGGGGCAAAAAGTTTTGAGAATGAAGGTTTTATCAGTTTGGGGGAAATGACCGTTAAAAAAAAACCTGAAACCCATTTGGAAATGAACTTCAGCGCTGCGATGCACAGGCATTTTTCACTGTCTGCAAACGCTGGCGCAGGGTCTGTGCTCAGTTCCCAGCAGCAGCAGAGCAGCAGCAGTCAGCCCCAGCTCTTCCCTGGGCTTGTGGCCTCCCCAAAACTGCCTGTGCCATGTTCAGGACACGCTGGTCATTTAAAAGTCTCATCAAAAAAACTCTGTTTCTTGTTTGTGTTTCTCACTATTCCTCTTGCGACTTTTGAGCATCCCAAAGTGTTTTTATGGAGGTTTTTGTTTTTTGTAATTCCTGATCCTTCAGAGGAGAGCAAGGTTTTGCTTCCACGCAGGGTGCTGCTTCCACACAACTCTGTGCTGGTGCTACACGGAGGACATTTTCAAGTCTAAACTGAAGCATAACTTCAGTTTAGATACGAGCAAATAAATATTTGTGAGATTTGGGGTTGGGGATGTTTGTACAAATATTCCTAGTTGGTCTGAATCTTGGGTTATGATCACATCTTTCTTCGTAGGTTCATTTTGCTAAGCAGATTTTTTGTAAGCACACCTTCAAAGTTCCTGCTGAAAAAGTCTTCAGAAGGCTGTCACTTTTATTTCTTTGTTTAGACTTTATCCTCTTTTACAGGAAGAGGTGCTAAGCAGTCTGTGAGAAAAGCCTTAAACACAACATGAAGTGGAGGTTGTAAAAATTAGATTATTCTGTTGGGGACCATGTGCTTTCTGTGGTCAGTTAGACACACACACTCACCTTCAGTTTAAGAAACTTTTAAAAAAACATCACTTGAGGGATGAAATGAAAAAGGAATGGTGCTGATGACTGGTTCTGTACTCTACTGGATGAGATTTGTTTGCACTAAGCATCTTCTACTATGACTTTCAAGAATGTCAGACAACTTCCTAAAAGCTTGATGCGTTTTCTAGGTAGATTCTTTATTGCAAAATATTTAACCAACTATACCTGCCAAAAGGCTGCTGTTCTCAAAATATACCACTGCTTCCTTTTGTTTTTCATGAAGCCTGTAAACACAACAGGAGCCATAAAACTCATGGAAGAAATTTCCCCAAAATTCAGGCTTCCCAGGGACTCTTATGGAGTGAATGACCTGGGAAGCTATTGAAGCTATATGACCTAGGAAATTATTGTTAGGAGGAGAAAAGCCTTTTTGAAGGAGTTAATGGTTTACTGAAAACAAGTACTTGATAAGTCATTGAGCTTGTGTTTGCTCACTTCAGGTGTTCAGAACTGGGGGCCACAACATCAAACATCGAGTTTTCTATTCAAAGTTCACTCACCTATTAGTTTCTCAAGCCCAACAAGTAATTTTTATACACTTTTTGTGTACTTTCCTGTGAGAAAGTTTAGTGAATGAAAAATACCCCTTTACGTAAAGAGGGAAAATTAATGGCCACAGTTGAGAGATTTCTCAATGTTCAGCACATGCACAACAAGGCATAAAATGTTTATGCTCAGTGTTGTTCTGTTTGACTTGCTGGCTGAGCATTGGCATTTTTAATATTCTAATGTCTTATTTCTTCCTATTTCCCTTCTACAATTTCGTTATGAAGTCATCAAAGGGAACACATTTCCGCTGCTTCAGAATAGTGTTTGTGAATTTTTCAGAGCAATTTTTGCAATTTTTCAGAGCTTGATATGAGAGGATGTCCAGAGAGGGCATCAAATACATTTTCAAGAGTGATTTTGTACATCAAAAATGTAACTCTTTGGAAGGTTAGGTGGTGGCAAAAAGAGAAAATCGAATTTCTGTATTGCTTCAATTACATAAATTTGACCAAGAATTTGACCAAGGCTAGCACAGGGAACATGACAGTGGTCATTTAAGCAAAAAAGGGGGAATCAGGCTCAAATCCAGCCATGAAATGGGGCTAAAATGGTACAAATACCTCCTTTATGTAACACAGCAGCCCAGCTGCTCTTTTTGTGAAAGAATAAGATGCCTTGTTTTCCCAGAAAATTGGTTTGGAAGATGTTACAGAGTGATGCTAAATTGTTACCAGCCAAGGGCAGGACTTTATGCTGGTGCAGGGTGACTCTGCTGTGACAGTTCTTCACTCCTGGTGCCCACCCCAATCACTTCTTAACTTGGTTACTTTCAATGTAATCCCAAATAGTTTGAGTCACATTCACCTTCACTCAATCCTTTTTCCACACTTTGCTGGAGGAGGGTAAGGGGGATCTAGCCAGAGAAGTTTTCAGATCTGTAGGAAAGCAATTTTCCCATAAAGATCCCGCTTTGGTTTTGCCAAAGGGGTAATTTAGGTACCCCAGGAGAGGAGTAAGACACCCTTTGGATTCTAGTTGCACAGGGAATTCCTTACACCACACAGCCACACACATGCAGAGCCTTACACATATGTTCTTAATGAGCACAGAAAGGAGAAAATAAGCCCACATGCCTTTTGGTTATGTAAGTTTTCCAAGAATGATGCCTTTTTGACCAAAACCAAGAAGAGAATGTTCCTTAGGTTCCTTAATTTCCTCCTCTCCTCGATTTAGCAGGAGCTACCTCTGCCCTTGCCACTGTCATTTCACCTTGAGAAATGCAGTGTCTCGGTGGACCCTTCAAATTCAATCTAGACTATAAAATCCAGCTCATTGAGAACAGAAACAGCACTGTGTGACCAGTGACAAGTGATCAATGCTGCTTTCACTGTCATGGGTTTGCAGGAAGCTCTTCGTGGTAGGAACAGAACAAACTCTGTCAATGCAAATGCTTTCTTGAGGAAAAGTAGGGCTGGATCCAGCAAATTCTTTAACTGTGTACATATATCCGAGCATGTGAATAGTCTCAGTGGGACTGCTTGCATGATCAAAGTTAGGCATGTGCTTAAGTACTTTGCTGAATTGAGTCCATAGCAAATAAATCTGAACTGATACCCAACAAGCAGAAAAACAAGCTAATTTGGAGTGGGGTTAATTTATGTCCAGTGGTGTATTTGATTAACTGTAAAATGAACATTTCAAGAGGCTCGTTTCTTTTAAAATAGAGCTGCTGTCTGGTATTCAGGGGAAGCATACAAACATCAGATTAAAATTTAAGTGCATTCTTCAAACTCTTTCTTCTTAGTTTTGTTTTTCTTTTCAGTTAATATTTATTTCTTGCAGCCTGAGTAGTAATAATTCCTGGTTGTTTCTCCTCTGTGTTTTCTAGGTCTTGCCTTGCTGTGCATTGAGTATGAGTGATGTGCTGTGTTCGATATACAGAAAAATGCAATCTCAGTCTTCAAATGGTTGAAATTCAAAAGACAGATATTCTAAGATGGGAAATAGGTTCTATTTCTGTTTCACACAGCAGATTCTGGGTACTCACAGAGACTGCAGATTTCAAGACTTGGCTCTGTGGAAGAGATCCAAATGAGCTCAAAAAAGAATCCCAAACCGAATTCTTCCCCTTTCTTTCTGACCTGGACATGAATGTTAACTCATACTAACTAGGGAATTAGCCTTGAATAAGCAACCAGAGCAAATTTGTTTCTGTTGTCAGTACAAGCAGTAACTCTCCCAGTTCCTGGGTCCAGCCTAAGCACAGTATGAATATATTCAAGGATAGTTACAGTTCTTGCAGGCAGGATGCTCAATATTCATGAATGTGGCTCTTCTGTTTACTTCACAGGAATGGGAATCAGGTGAGCCTGGTTCTGTCTGTTCATCAACAAATGGCTTTTTTCCTCTGATTTTTCTTGATTAATAGAAAGTCATCTTCTTCTTTCAGAGATAGACCAGTTCACTCAAGTTAGAGGAAGATGTTGAAGTCTAAAGTGGAGGAATGTTACAGAGGAGTGAAACATTTCTAGTGGACCTCACCCTTGTGCATTGGCCATAAGATTATAAGATTTGGATGAACACCGTAAACCAGTCTTTAAAGGCCTGTTTAAATCAATAGTTATCTGGAATGGTTGACAGTAAACCATAATTTTTAAAGTATTTTTCTTCAGATTCTGCCTTCTGTAGATCACTGCACAAGTCTTGGATTTCATTAGAGAAAAAAAGAACGTTTGTAGTTGCCATGGTTACAAAGGAACACAAGCAAGATGTGAACCTTGACAATTTTGGAACCAAAATGCAAATAAAAGGAAATCTAAATGTCTTTTGATAAAGGAGGAGAAATTACCAATATCAGTCTTCAGACATTTAATTTGAACATAATGACAACAAAAATGCTCCACCTGTTAAGTTTTATGCAAGTACTTTGCATCACCTTTTTGCCAAGTCCTGGAAAGAAATACCACTCTAAATCTCAAGAAATTCAGAAGAGAGAAAATTATGTACTGTGACTCTGAGAAACTGACCAGATATCAGCCAAAACAAATTAATATCTCTATGGGGACTTGCATCTCTCTTGCCTGGAGGACCTAGGTGGTAACAGAACCATTGCACCAAGCAAGGACTGAGAAACCATCTGAAGATCAAACTGTCTACGAGTCTTCTGTTGAAGAGTTGGCTCAGCAGAGAAAAAAACTCACACCTTAAAAGAAATCCAATAATCGAGACAAAAATATTTGACTTAACTAGGAGGGAATGACAAGGAGAAAATTTTAATTTAGGGACCTGGAAATGTGCCCTTGAAATGGGTGTAATATTTAATGCAGGAGTTAATTTGCTGGGTGTCTGGAAATCTGTGCCCTTCACTGATCAAGGACATTTAGACAGGAATATTCTTTTATAAGGCACAGAAAAGTTGTAAAACTTTTGTAATTCCAATGTTTCTTTGGGTTGGGTGTTTTGGTTTTGTTTTTCCTGTAAAATATAGCAGAATCCTCTCTCTCTCCAGGTGTGACACAAAACTTTAGAATAGTAGGATATCCTTCCATGGAGTTCAAAAACCAGGAATACTTAAAGGATCTGGCATGGTACTGTTACTTTTGAGTTGGGACAATTATAATTTCCAGTGTATGATATGGCTCATCAGGTAGCATATTTAAATATATTTACAACTATATTCACTTCAGTTAATAACTCAGTTTTGTTGTTATTCTGCTGTATGTCTGTTAGGTGTGCCAAAAGACATGCCTGCTTTTCTATTATGAAGAGATTTTTATCATGCACATTAAAAGAAACACCAAACCCTTTCATATTTTGACCTTGTCGATAAATTCTAGACCCATCTATTTTTTTCTGCTGCACAGTATTTCATTTCTATTGAAAATGATAGGAATTACCTGTCCCCTGAAGCAGCAAAATCAAGGCTAATATACTTTAAAATACAAAGAGTGCAAAATTTCAAAAGCACCTCAGTAGTTCCTGAGCTTAAGCCCCATTTTCATAAGTAAGTTAGGGCCAGATCTCCAAAGCTTTTGGAAAATGCAAATAGATGCCTCGAGGGCTTTCAAAACACACATTAAAATGGAGAAGGAAAAGAAACCACCACAGAATAAAGTATTGCTGCTGAGGTTTCCATCTTAAGAAGTTTGCATGGGAAAAAAAAGAAGAGTTCTTTACTTCTCATGGATTTTTGGAAAAGCTTGGGAATAAACACTGACACTTCACTGCACCTCCAGAAAATTTGTAATAGAAGTTTTAGGCTGTCCTACAAATCAGTTGCAGCAAAAATTGGTGCTTTGCTCTGCAAGGTCTGTATTTAACCTGAGTTCAGCAGATTCATTTCTTTGTCGAAAACAGTTTCCCTGTTGTCTTGTAAAGCCTTTCTCTCAATCTCACTCCTCGCTTTTGTGGTAGGTTGGGAAACATGAGAGGGCAAGATACCCTCTTTCAACAAAGAACTAATTTCCTGATCCTTATGACCCAAGTGAGCCAAGCTTCCCCACAGAGAAACAAATTGGATGACTGTTTTAGGATAATTGGGTAGTTCTATGCCTTACAAGTAAGTTATTGGAAATCAGAGCTGTGAAAAGCTCTTTTTTTGCTTTACCTGTTGTTGCCCCTCATCGAGCCCTTTAGTTTCGAGTGGTTTCATTTATTGTCTACTTCAAACTGAAAAAGAGCAAAGAAATTGGCAAAGTAAGTTTCAGATATTTACATTATCAACTGGTTGTTATTTGGTTTAAAATTTTCTTCCTTGTCCTTTCTCTTCCTTTTACACCATGTCTTTTGTTTTAGGGCCAAAATCTTCAAAACTCTTGTAAGCCTGTGTGATGCTGCATCCACAACCACACATTCATTTAATGTGCACATCCTTGCTGGATTATGTCACGGACATATTTTATGAAAAATTATTTTGTCAGGATCTTTTCTCCTGAGAAGCTGAGAAGCTTCAGTTTCTTCATATTTTGCTGCTTTAGAATGTGATTTGGAGAATTGTTTACCCAGCATGTGAAATTGTTTTTACTTGATGACCAATGACAGCCACCTGTGTCAAGGCTGTGAGCAGTCACAAGATTTTATTATCCTTCCTTTCTATTCCTTTCAAGCCTTCTGATGAAATCCTTTCTTCTATTCTTTTAGCATAGTTTTAATATATAATTTTCTTATAATATATATCATAAAATAATAAATCAACCTGCTGAAACAAAGAGTCAAGATTCTCATCTCTTCCCTCATCCTGAGATCCCTGCGGACACCACCACATAATTAGGCTTTTCTGTATGAAACTTTAACAGTCACGCGCCTTGGCTTCTAAAATCTTTTGGGAGCAGAGAGTTCACTGGTGAATCAAGGTGGGAGATTCTCAGGATTGGTTTGTGCCTTGTGTTCTTCCCCCAAGCCACAAGTTCTGCAAATTCTTTGTGCAACACCCAGTGGGAGCACGGATGGATTGACCCATGGCAGTGGGGTCACAGCCAGGCACCTCACGTCCCTGCTGGTGTGGGGAGAGAGCAGAGCCTGCCATCCCTTCCCAGCAGCTGTGTTCTGCGCAGTGTCCAGGGAGCATCAGGGAGGGGCATTTTCCAGCATCCTGATACAAGGGAGAGCCTCCCCTGCAGCCTTGGCTGTGGATGTGCCCATGGGAACACCTGGAGTGTGGGGTGGGGATACCCAAGCCACTCCTGGATAGCTGGAACAGTGGTGGTGTAAGCTCAGGCCCAAGCTGAGATCAGGGCAGGCTAATTTCCATTGGGAAATAATCCCAACACAATGTACTCTTTTCTATACTAGGGAAGTATTTTAGGGCAGTTATTTCTTTAGAGCACCTTTCATTCTTTTATACATCAATAAAGCTTTTCTTAATATTCACACAATAGTTATCCCTTAATTGTGAGAGCCAATCATCTCATTATCCATCTATAACAAGCAGAAATCCCAGCTGGATGAGATCCCACAAGTGACCTGTGCAAACTGAGGTGCAGATACATGCTGTCTTCAGGGACATTACAGAAAGCCTGCACTCTGCTCTGTTAAAAGTTAACTTTAACCTAAGCCACAGATGAGCCCTAGGGATGTCTGGTCAAGATATAGGAAAGGGCTTTCAAACACACTTTTTCACAGGTATTTTTAATGTCTCTTTGAAAACTTGTTCTGAATGTTAGCAAGGGTTGCTTCCTGCTGTCAGTTTTATTGTTTCAGCCACGATTTCAAATGCTAAAATGCTATTAAAGAGGTTTCTAAGCATTATTTCCAATTCAACCAGAGTTAGGAAATTCTGCTTGTCTACTTGTGTGTTCCTGAAACTTCTAGCCCCAAACTGCAGATGCAAGAAGTCTGCATGAGATGAATTATTTTGCAAAATAATCCCAACACAATGTACTCTTTTCCTGTAGTAGGGAAGTATTTTAGGGCAGTTATTTCTTTAGAGCAGCTCTTGCTGAGTACCAAGCCCAGTTTGGCCCAGTTATCTCCCTTCTTGAGGCTCCACACCTTTTGTAACTGGGGAGGACCTGTGAGCTGCAGAAGGATGTCAGAGTGAGAGTTCTTGCTGCTCATATTCCATCGTGGTGGTGGCTGTCTAAGGTCCCTTTGTGGGAAGGAAAGGGGAAAAGTCACCTGACAGATCCCCTGGGGCGTTCCTGCAAGAAGGAGGAGCAGTCCTGCTGGGAGGGAACTTTCTGGGGCTGTCTGCTGGTGGTAGAAGGTGAGTGCCACCTTCTCCTGGTTGTAACTCCACCAGGGAGCTCTGATCTGCAATATTTTTTTTTTTTTTTTTTGCCCAAGAGAAAATGTCATGCTCTTTTGTGAAAATATAACTGCAAAATCTCTGAAAATGTCCATACTTATAACCACAATGGCCTGGAGAAGGGTAATTTTCATTTTGGGTACAAGGCCACATTCTCAGCATTGCTTCAAAAAAGAGCTGTAATGATTTGTACTCAATGAGGACCTGGTCTTTAATTTTGTATACCAAGTAAAAATGAGCACTGGTTTAATTTTTTTCCCCACTACTCCTGAAGCACAACCCCCTAGTGAACAGAACGATGAATATTCCAATGTCCTGAACATGATAGATTTTAATTTCTTATTAGAGGAAGCAGAGGAAGAGAGAAAGTAATAGCTTTAGAGAGAATGGCTCTGTTTGTTTTTTTAAGTACCTACATTTGCCTGGTAGTCTGCAATGTAAGTGAATTTCCTTGAAATCTGATTATTGATGTACCATTTTTTTATTATTATATCATTTATGTCAGGCAGCCCACCAGCACAATTCCTCAAAAGAGAATGAAAGTGGTGTAAAAACAGAATAAGGGCTTTAATGCTAAATGGTAGGAAAAATAGCATCACATGTAGTCGGTCAAAACCTAGCAAAATTGTTTTAACTGATTACTGATGTTTTTCTGAGAAATTCAGCTGTAAAAGGGATCTGTTAACATGACACAGTAGAAATTTCTAACACATAGACATAATTTAATTTGTTCACTAAAACTTGCAGTGTAAATGTGGGCACGGGAGGTGTAAGTGATGCAGGCACAGCCCTCTGACACTGACTGGATGTATTTCTCTTCCCTACTGTAAAGTCACATCTCCAAGCTGCTTTTCTGTAAGAAAAAGCTAGCAGGAAAGCTGAAAACACGCAGAAAATTGATTTAGGCCAATTTTTGTTCTTTCAAGCAATAACAAAGTAACCTCTAATCTCTTTGTTTTTCTGACCTGTCCCTGACTTCTGCTGTTTGTTTGCTTTTTCATGTCGCTGGCTTTGTGTCATGCCTAAACAAAGAGAAGGACTGATCTTTTGTTCCTGGCCAGTTTTCATTTGTTTTCTGCGACCTGTATGTGCAAACGGCAGAGGTGTGAGGTCTGAAATGCTAAGGGAAGCTGAAAAACAGACCTTGAATAAGACTCTCTTTTTAGGTTATTGTAGCAGAAGAAGGTTTCTCAACTAATTACCCAGCCTTTCAGCCAAAGACAGGAACAAAGGAAGTGCCAAGCTGCTATAAGATAATCATTCTGTTTATCAGCGCTCTACGAACACCAGTTGTAAAGTAATGATAAGCCCTTTGCACTCAGATAATGCAGCTGATCCAGGCGTATCTCAGAGATGCTGTGCATAGCTCCCAATTCAAAAGAGGCTCTTGCCTACATTCAGGTGAGAAATGGTGTTCCAGATGGTCCAGTGAATATTTTAGAGGCTGGCAATGAAATCAGAGGCATCTGGGGCAAGGAAGAATAGTTCCTGTAGACTGAGAAATGAAGGAGGGTAATAACAGGACATTGCTGCTTGGAACACAGAGGGACAGGCTGACTGTAAGGAAAATTTGGTTTAGACAGAATTTTGTTTCTTAGAGGGTTAAGAAGATGATGCTGTTTGGGTTTTGCCAGTTCAATCCTGCTGAGAAGCTGCTTTTGTTTTCTTTCATCATAATTTCTTTCTGTTTTTCTTTCATCCAAAGGCACCCTTCCTAAAACAATGTTCCCATTGCTTTTAGGGAAAGTTTGCCAAAGTCATGCACCTCTTTATTCCTTGCACTTTGTGAATATTTCATCTTCCATAAGCCGTGCCAAAGACTCATCAGGAAAACAGGGATCTAAATAATTCTGAGATAAATGAGGGCTGTTTTTCTCTTTTCCATATTAAGTGCTTATAAACTTCAAAGTAATAATAACCTTGAAAAAATTACAAAACCGAATGCCTTAAAAAATCACTTCTTTAATTCAGAAGTGCTACCATGAAGTATCTGGAATGGTTTTGATTTTTTTTTTAAACACATTGCCTCCCCATCTTCTGAAAGCAATTTGTAGATGCCCACAAGACCCAGTGCACTCAGGACTAGCCTGGCATCTCTTCCATGAAAAAAAAAAAGAGTTCTCAGAAGAGTCTCATTTAATTTGTGGTACTATGAACTTCCACTGAGGGAGGGCATGTCTCAAATCTGAGCAAGCATTCCTTTTGGATTTGTTTTCTCATGGTCAGTATTTACTTTCCATGTGGGTGAAAGGGTGCTGGTGCAGATCATCCCATGGGAAGAGCATGGACAGACTGCAGCCAGAGGGGACGCTCAGGGGCAGGGCTGTGGTCCCTGTGTCCTGTGGGTCATTCCCCTGATCCACTGGAGCAGGTACACCCCATTGACCATGGGGACAAACACCTGTGCCCAAAGAGGAGAGGTCAGGGACCCGCGGTGTTAATTCGGGAGGGAAGAGCCAAGGGCTGAAGGATGTGGAGGGGTGGCCTGAACTGAGAGTCCCCTGCTCAACGTGTGACGCCGATAGGGCCTTTCTGAGAGCTCTGTGTGATTATCTCACTGCTCATCAGCAAATGAAGGGGCCAATTTCACCTTCTCTACTCTTTCTTCAGGGCTTGGCAGTGGGTTCAGAGCCCAAGCCGTGATTTGCTTTGTTACAGGCAGGCTAATGCAGGCCATCACCTGGGAATGTGATGGAAATGGCTTTCACTCAGTATCGTGTGAGAGAACTCCTGGAGTGTCAGCAAAACCCCGTGCTACCTGCCAAGTGCATTTATGTGTTTCCATCTTCCTAATTTGTGCAGACACAGAAATCCCCCAGACCAGCCTTGGTTTTCAAAGCTGTTGAGAGAAAATCCCTGCTTTCCCCTGGCACTGGAAAAGTCTGCAGGCACAACCAGGCGCCCTTGGCATCTGCCTGGGGCCTGCACACTGTGTGCCCCCCTGTGTGCCACAGGATGAACCCCTGAGTGCCACAGCCACGCCTCAGTGTCAGACAGCTCCAGCCAAAGCACTTCTGACTTGAGCCCACAAAGAAAACTCCACACATCTGTAATGTATTTATGGCTCTGCTTGCTCATTTGTCCTCCCTGTGGTCTCTTCTAATGAAGGGTATGAAAAATTAAACTCCTTCATAGGCTCCGGCGAGCTCAACAGACGCAGTGAGTGAATGCTCTGTTCCTGAAGCACCCTTCTGCCAGTTACTGGTTGACAAATTCACGTGGGTACATGGAATGGGATCTGTAATGAGCTTCCTGCACAGTCGGGGCCAGACTGTGCCAGGAGCAGGGCTCATGTGAGTCCCACGCTGGGACTGAGGGCAGTTTTATGGCCCTGAAATGGGCAGTGCTGTTTGTGCAGCAGTGAGTGAATTTACAGTACATTACTGCAGAATTACATTTTTTTAATTACGCAGCAGCAAAATAGCCCAGAGAGGGGATGTGGACCCAATCACCCCTGATGGTGTATGGAGCAATGAAAGGGAAAGGTTGGAACTGTTGTTCTCTATGCTGTGTCTTTAAAAAAATGTGAATCTCCCACAGGCTGGAGGCTGCCTGTTCAGTCATTTCAAGGTGGATATAACTAACACACTGCACAATTTACATAAGACTTATCTTTGGTTAAATTCTTTTAAAAGGATACCATCAATTTAAAGATTACTTTTCCCTGGGTCATTAAAGTTAGGCACATACTAATTTATTAAAGGGTAATGTATTATACCTGGGAAGTGATAGTATCTGCCAGAAATTCCAGGGAGGCTGTAGAGGTCTCGCTGTGATGAGCCAAGCTGATAACAGCACACAGTGAGACAGCTGCGTTAATGGAACTGCCTGTTCCCCAGGACAGGGGGTGCAGTGCTGTGGCAATAATCCTTCGGGAAGGTGGCCTGGAGAGACACAGCAGTGGAGCCTACAGCAGGAAAAAATGAAACACTTCAAATCTTATTTACTGTGAACGCTGCAGCACATCACAGGAGCGGCCCTGACGCCACTTAGCATGTGCCAAGTGCTGTCCAGCCATGTGCAAATAAAAGCTCCTCTGCGGAAGAGCTTTCACAATCACAAAAATGTGCAAAAAGCCTGGGTGGATGCCCTATCAAGCACCCGGCCTGCCAGGAGACCTGTGTAAGGTTTGCAGTGTAAATAACCCTTTCCTAAGTTATCTCTGTATTGAATTTTGCAGCTAAAATGACCCCGTGGGGATACAAAGGTGCCCAGATCACCTGTGGTGGAGGGAGCATGGTGATGTTCCCAGCCCATGTGATATCAGCAAGAAAATGTGTGAGCAGCATTTTCAGAAGTGAAACATGAAGACTACACAAACTCCATCAGAGAGGGGATGAGCCACTGAGGCTAAAAACTTGGCTGGGGAGAGAGATGCTTCACTGGAACCAGCACTGCAGGAACAACGCTCTGGGAAGCACCGGCATCAGCAAAGGGACAAGGTGACAGATGTGAACTGGAGCAAGTCTGATCCCTCAGCCTCACTCAGCGCACTGGGATTATCCCTGCAGGTCACTGAGAAACTCAGAGTAGAGCTGTTCACTAAAAAGAGGAGGGGAAAAAATCCCAGTGGGAATCAAAGCTGAATTGCAGAGGTTGCTGCAGCAAACCAGGATGGAAAACCCATGGCTAAGAGTGGGGAGGAAAGAGCAGAGGCAGTGTGAGAGGCCCTGGAAGTTGCTCTGGGCTTGGACTTGGCCTCTGGCAGCAGGACTGTGTAAGCAGGGCAGCTCCTGCAGTGCCTGGCTCGGGGCTGGGGCTGGGGCTGGCAGTGCAGGCTGGCAGGGATTGGCAGGGATTGGCAGGGATTGGCAGGGATGCAGGGACAGCATCGCAGTGAGGGACGAGCTTCTCTCATGGACAGGAAATGTGTAGAAGGATTTCCCTCCTGTGGATGCCAAACTGGGCTACAGGGACAGGGCAGAGGGAAGGAGTATAACCCACCCCCCACATTCCCCCTTTATGCTGAAATTATTTTGTTAATTATTGCAATTCTAAGCCAGTCCCAGGATTGAAGAAAAACACCCTCAAAGTTCAGCATTAAGTGCCCTACCTGATGTCTCCTGTTTTGAGATCACAAATCATTTCCAGATCTTTGGCTCCTAACAGGCACCATCAGCACAAACCTTTTCCCCAAACATTCTCTGTTTTTAACCCCTGAGAGGGCCTGGGAAACTCAAATGTGATCTGTTTTTCCCCTAAATCACAAGGAGGCATCACTGAGAACTGAGGGCTGGAATGCCATGGGGCAGGAAAGGCTTGTTCCAGAGGCCAGAGCAAAGGCATTTTCATGCAAGGTCTACTCGAGGCTCCATCATCCCACACCACAGGGACACAAAGCTCCTCCTGCCCTGCCCAGGAGCAGCAGGAGCAGGGAGGCAGGATTTGGGCACCTCGCCCAGGAACACGGTGACAAACCCTGACTCAGAGCATGAACAACCTTGCCCTTCCTGTGGACGTTTCTTTGAAAGGAGTGACTTAGCCTTAAGCAAAACTGGAACACCAAGAAATCGTTGGAGTTCAGGAACCACTTGTTTTCCTTTTGCACAATTTCAGGATTTTTATTTTCTTTTTGTTTTTTTAAGGATGAGCCTTATTGCTCTTCATGCTCATTTTCTGATCTGAGCAACTTTTAATGTGAGAAAGATACCCAGGAAAGTTAATGCACATAATTTTTGAATTGTAAGACAGCTTTCAAAGGAACTGAATGTGTTTTTTTCAGTGCTACTGTCAAGAAATCTTCAGGTTTTGAAACGAAAATCTCTTTTCCTAATTAAAAAAAAAAAAACCTGCCTTCACTGGGTAGTTTTGATCTGAGCACAGAATCTGAATTGTGTGTTGGGCATCATCCCACACCACAGGGACACAAAGCTCCTCCTGCCCTGCCCAGGAGCAGCAGGAGCAGGGAGGCAGGATTTGGGCACCTCGCCCAGGAAAACGGTGACAAACCCTGACTCAAGCTTGAGATGGATTTGTGTCTTAAGCAAGGAACTTTGCCTCTTCCCTAGTTTTCCTATTTGAACTGTTGTTTCTCTTCCAGCAGAGCTTTATAAACATCCAAGCAAAAAGAACTTGGGGAAATGTGCTGCTGTTATACAACTGCTAATCATTACTATTCTTCTATTGTATTTGATGACGTAAGAAAGCCCCAACCAGATGCCTTGAGATCTGAGGAAATGTCTGCAAGGCATCTTTGTGGTAACACATGGGTGCAGATTCCATTCATCATTTCCTTGACAGTTTAACTAACTACTCCCAAGCCAAAAAAGATCCCTGAAATCCCTCCCAGAAGTATTAGCTGAAGGACAGGAGCAAATCACAACAAAAGCTCAGGCAGCCTGTGTGGAAATGCCAAGGCTCAGGGACTGTCAGGAAAGGGGCTGCAGAAAGTAATCAAAAAATGTTGCCTTGCTGTACATAGGTCTAAATTCTATACACAGGGACTTGCACCTCCACTGGACAAAAAAAAAAAAAAAAAAAAAAAAAAAAGAAGAAAAAGAAAAAAAACAGAGTTCTGCACATTGTACACAGTTGGAACCATTCATTCAAAAACTCTGGTTTGAACTTTACGAAGTACCTATGGGATTTAGAACAAATCCCAGTTAACTTCAGTAGAACTGAGGCCCTTGCACACTTGAATAATTGAAAGCTGCAGTCAGAATCAGCAGAAACATGTTTTTCAACCTTTTACAATTTGCAGCACCTTAAAACCTTTCTTTTCTTAGCTACCCTCTGCAGACCCCTTAAAAACACTCTATGAACACACAGTGTGCAGGTTAAAAACTGTAACTTTGACATACCTCAAAATATTTATTGTTTTCTCTAGAGCCCTTTGTCCTGTCGTCATCCAAACTATTATACAAAAGTCAGGGTCTAGTTCTTGTGGTTAGATAAAGCTGAAAAGCATCAACTTTAAATGTTTAGTGTTGAATTCTCTTTTTTTGAGTGCCAATTGCATAATGTTTTGAGCTCCAGCTTACAACTTTTGAATGTTGGTAATGATGTATTCCTGATAGTACACGCCTTGTGCTGGTCCTCTGTGCACTGTATAAGCCCCATGTTAACACCAAAATTTTATATTGACATATGGGGAGGAGGAGACACTCTCCACACCGGCTTCCTGCTGAATACCTTGAAAAACCTGGGGAAGCATTCTTTCCAGGACCATCAGAACATGACATTATTACATTGCAGTGTGACTATGGAGCTTTGAAGCTGTGATCTCAAGCTCAGCTTGGCCGGGTCCTGGGACTTCTGCTGGTCAGAGTGACCCCAAGATGCATTAGAAAGTCTCTTTTCTCAGCCTGGCAGTCAAAGAAGGAGCCAGAACTCTTCTATTTTCATTCTTAAAGTTGTTTATTGTTTCTTATCTATAAAATTCTTTCTTTGGCTTGCTAAGGTCTGTTCAGCATGTCAGACAGAGGCACTCTGTCCACCCTCGGGGCAGTGTTATCTTTTTATACAAAAAACTATATGTACATTATTTACTATAACTTCTCAGTACTTGTTACTTATGTTAGACAGTTAGCTTTTACTCTAAACTAATCTAAAAGTACCAGCATCACAGCAGAAGATGGAGGCTAAGAAAAAGGAGAAACACTGGACATGCTCAGATTATTCCATGTTGCTTTTTGAATCTCTATTCTAAAAACTCCAAAAAAATCTATTTTTCACCCTGTGACAAACTAATTATTATTTTACTTAGACTTTCGTGGCTTGTAGATCTTCATATAAGGTTGGTAATTTTTTCTATGGGTCATAATCAAAATAATGGGTGTCTTAGGCTCTGTGCTAAGGTCTCTGAGACCTCTGGTAGAGGTTTGGGCAATCCAGGACAGCCAGAGGGATGTCCTGAATTCCGGAGCTGGCTAATAAATGAGGAACAGAAATGGTGGAATAACCCAGAAAACAAAAACTTTAATCACAAAAATAACAAACGTGGCACAGGTTACAGAGGCTAGATTCCAAAGACCCCTGGGCAGGGCAAACACAGCCAGGTATAGGGGCCAGAGGTCCAAGCACAACGTGCACTCAGGATAAGACCTTATATTAACTGGGCATTGAGCCAACTGAACAAGAACTGGTAATTTGACCAGATATAGGACAGTCCTATTAGCAGACTACTAATTGCCATGACCCCACTCTTCCCACCATGGGCTGGTCAGGTGCCCCCTCCCCTCCGTACCCTGCCTCCAGTGGTTTGTGGCTAAAGCCCTCTGTAAATGCATCTGAAGCACGTGAGAAACAACTGCTCACTTTGAAAATTTAAAAAGGTTTATTAAACCTTGACAGAAATACAACAAAAGGACTACATAAGGAAAAATTCACAGCACTGGGAACTGCCCTCATGGATACCACACAGCCAGTTCATCTTCAAGATGGATGCTCAGTCTTTTATACCCCTGAGAGTTGCATCAGCCAGCCCTGGCCCCTCCCAAAGTCTGTCAGTCAGCTCTTCTTTGCCATTTACCAGTGGAGACTGCTTGCTTGTAACTCGATTGGAGGTCAGGTGTTGCCATGCTGCCCCCCTAAGCAGCCCCAAGCTTTTCCATTGCCAGCTGCCCCATGCCAGGGACACCTGTGCAGCCTCCTTTGTACCTGTCCTAGACAGCCCAGGCTGTCTGATGGCAACAATACAGGGGGAAAGGGAACCATGGGGAGAACAGAGGACATCTAAACTACAATAACATAACTGTACATCACTAAAGCTTTTCTTAATATTCACACAATAGTTATCCCTTAATTGTGAGAGCAAATCATCTCATTATCCATCTATAATGAGCAGAAATCCCATCTGGATGAGATCCCACAAGTGACCTGTGCAGATTGAGGTGCAGATCCACACTGTCTTCAGGGACATTATAGAAAACCTGAACTCTGCTCTGTATTGAAGCCAACAAGAATGACAACCTGAGGAGAGCACAGAGAGCCAGGACCAGGCCATCAAACACAGCTTTAAAGGTCATATTCCTCTTGGCACCAGAAGGAACCACGGCCATGAGCAATTTGCTTTGTGTTTATGGCTTTTACCTTGGTGTGTTGTTTGTCTTCTAATAAGCTTCTTGACTAACTAATCATCTGTTCAGAGGAGCTTTCTGAGCTGTGACTGGGGAAGAGATGAATGCGGCCAGTCCTGGAATTATGCAGTGAAATGCTACTCTGCATATTATAGCTGCAGCATGATATATTAGCCTATAAAACACAGCTTGGGAAAGGCTTTGGGCAGTCAAGGGGCTGCTGAGAAAAATGGGCAGGAGGGACTTGGTGAGCTGTGTGATGAAGGGAGGCAGTGCAGGGAGAAGGTGTTAGCCTTGGTGAGGCCTAGCAGGTAATGGGAGACGAAGGAGGAAGGGATTTGGGGTGAAAGATCTGTGCGTGATGTGATTGTAAGAGAAATGGTCACTGCCGGGCTGTAAAGAGCAGCAGCTGGAAGTGATGATGAGCTGTGTGATGCAAAGAGACAGAACACCACAGTCACCTCTTCCAAGTTGCAGGCTATCCCAGCTGGATACAATGGGAACTGAAAATCACAGGTGAAGGGTTGTCCCTGCACCATGGCCAGCCTGACCACGGCTGGGGCACTGTCGCCATCCTTACAGCTGCAGTCATGCCTGAGGCCAGGGCAGTAACAGGATTTTAATGACTTGGGAAAGCAGCAAGGCTCTTTCTGACACAGAGTGACGTGTGGGGGATGGTTGGAAACAAGTGAGGGGCAGTGTATAGGTGTTTGATAAAACTACATCCAGCCTTAAGGCAGTACTCAAAAAAACGTGAGGTTCTTCTGTGTCTCAGATCAGATTTCTCCCTCAGTCCCAAACTCACCATGGGTTGACCTGAAGAACCTGACCTGCCTGTTTTTCAAAAGATTTGGGTGACTCTGTTTTGTTTGGTTTGATGTCTGGTTTGGTGGGCAGAAAGACAAGCTTACAGATACATTTTAACATTGGAAAGGGATTGTTAATTGTTACAGTTTGAAAAAACAGATTTCTCCAAGGTTAAATATCTGAAGATTTAATAAAATGAAACAAAGACTTCCAATTCTGAATCACAGGTTAAAATTAACTCCAAATGAGGAAGGATCCAACATTGCTCCTTCTTGGAAAATGCTTGGTAGCCTATATGAAGTTAGCTGGGCTTGCTCAGATCAGGTCTGCCCTTTGATTTTCACCATTTTGGTCAGTTTTGAAAGGGATTGGATTGTTGCGGTCCACAGCCATGCTGAGGCATTCACAGCTGAAATGTAGCAGTGTAAGCAGAACTGCAGGAACCTGAGCACTGTTTCATCTGGTCATTTGTTTCAGTAGCTGGTCCCATGGCTTAGTTCAAACAGCCTTTCATGGCTGCTAAATGAAGGGAAATCTTGGGAACATGCAGCCTACATGGCAGAGTTGGGGTCCAATTTGCTTTTAAACCTTTGGGTATTGCTTATAGGGTGGTATGGGACAAGGGTGTGACTGAGCATTAACATTATAAAAGATCATTTCTAGTCTGAAAAGACAATTTTTTTTTAAGTGCCAGGAAAAGCTATACAGTCACTGAAATGTTTCTCTGGTCCCTTGTTCTCTGAGCCACTCTGAACATGCCTTTACTTCCATGACCTTGTACTTTTTTTTGCTGTAGAAAAGCAATGGCCTCATTAAATAGGTTTAAACCTGACCAAACAGGTCCCTGTTACACACCCATTGTCTGTGTACTGGGGTCACAAGGACAGAAGTAAAAAGCCATTACTCTGGTGACCCTTGTGATATGCATAAAGAACATGAAGCAAGATTATCTATATTGAGAACAGGAGTTTTCTGAGTTTCAAGTACCTAATTTTACACTAGATTAGCATCTCCTCTGCCCTTCCAAGTCTTGTTAACAGAACTTCAGCAGCAGGAGAGTGACTCCTTCACCTGCTGAAGCAACTCTGCTCTTTGTGCTTATGGAATGCCAGTAATTCCTGTGGACTTGCCACTGGCAAGGGAGGATGCACTTTGGAGCAGGTATTTGCTGACAGCAGAAAAGCAGTGGACTCCTGATTTCCTCTCCAGGCTCCAGAGAGGAATGTGTTCTAGTGACCAGTTTTCTGCCTGCCTATTTGAAGCATGGTCTTTCCAGTTTCCCCTTTTCATTCGTGGGATGTTTTTCAGCCCAAGTGCTGTTTGTGGGTTCTCCCATCACCTTGGGTGGGTTTTGCAAACCACAGGGAGGTCCCAGGGGCCACATCCTGACCCCCATGTCATGCCCAGCTTCCCTCTCCCCACCCCAGGCAACCTCTGTAAGCCTCAAGTCTCCATTCTCGGCCTCAGGTATTGTCTCACAACCCAATCTCCTTTTCTTGCTTCTTATCTTGCTCCTCACACTGCTGTACAGTTCTGGTAGCTTCCTTCTTCATGTGGTTCAGGAGGAGAGAATTCCTGGGAAAACAGGAGGGAAGGAGGCCTTGCTGTTTGCTTTGATGCCCTGTCCAGGGGCTAGAGGAACTGGAATCACAGAACCATAGAACGGTTTGTGTTGGAAGGGACTTTAAAAGTTCCAACCCCCTGCCTCCTATCTCTTGGACCTACCTCTGACTGCTGGCACAGAGCTCATCCATCTCATCCTTTCTGTGACATTAGTGAGGTGTGTGAAGGGGCCTTGTAAGAGAGAGAAGGGGGGGCTGAGACAGGAGAAGGAGCCAGGCAAGGACCTTCCCATTCTCTTATCCCAGAGCCCTTCCACAAACTCAGCAGGTCAGGGTGATGTGGTCTCTGGATCTGGCCAAATGGTGCCTGCAGTTTTTCAAAGCCTCCTAATGTGGTTAAATTGGGACAAGTTTTCGCAAAGGCAAATTTCATGTTCTTTTTCCAAAGGCTAGGGGTGTTAAAGCCTCTCTGAAAAACGTTACCAGAGTATTTTGACAAGGCAAAGACAACCTAGCCCTGGTCTTAGAGATAAGAAAAACTTCTGGCTAAGATTTTCCCATGTAGTTCAGGTTTAGGTAAATATTCAGCATGGAAATTTTAGCTAAATATCTAATGTTTGGTAGATGTACTTGAACAATCTTAACAATAGAGCTGTCAGCCCCACCTACAAGAAGGGGATTTGGCAGAAAGATCTAGGATTGAATGGATATAAGGAAAAGCTGGGAAAATAATGTCGTTAACTATTTCCCAGTGAGTCATCAACAGGTTTTATAAACTTTAGAATAACAATAGTTTTTTAGAACACATGAGATGCTTTTCTTCAGAAAGCAGCATTTTAATGAAGGAGGAGTGGAAATGCATGTGCTTTTCATCTGCAGGGAACACAAAGAGACTACCTAATGTAAAGCAGGCCTTAAAAAAGACAAATAAGCATGTTAGAGAAAAATACTAGAAGAATAAATCTGGAGAACAACGTTTCAAGTGCACACAGAAATGCTTCCATATCTTCTGAAGTATATGAGGCAGGCAGAGGAAACTGCTCCCAGTCACGGCAGGGCTGATAGATCGGCTCGCACGCCCGGGACTGATAAACAGCTTTTGTGCAAATCTCTTTCAGACCGCTTCCCTTTTCTTCTGATAAATATTTAAAAAGAGATTTGTCTCACCAAGATGACTTTAGTACGAGAAAGTGAGCTGGGAGTTTAATGTGGATGGATCTGAAAGAGTTTTACAAACTTTTTGTTTTGTTTTTACTTTATTTTGTACAGCGGGCAACTGGTGTCACTTACAAACTCCCACAGAGAGCCTTTGCTGCTGCTGCTGCTGCTGCTGTGGTTACAAGGCACTCACAGGCAGAAATCTGAATGACTTCTGGTACCTTTATGGTCTTCCAGTTTCCCTCTTTTTCTCCTATAGGCTCTGCCTGTCTGCAGAGCCCTGGCAAGACGATAGCCCCGGCCCCACCCTGCTGGTGGAAAGTTCCTGGAAACCATCAATCAGGAGGAGTTGCCTTTAGCAACCAACAACAAATCTGCAGAGTTCACCGCGGGGATGGAGAGTACGTGGTTATTACTGTGTTGATGTTCAGCTGAGAATTCCTGGCATCGGGAAGACTTAACCTGTAGGAGCTTTCAGAGGGCAAGAATTAAGTAATGTCTGCAGGGTGTGATGGGAGGATCCTCCAGCCTGGCTGCGCCCCTGTCACTGTCGCTGAGAACAGGAAGAGATCCTGAGCCAGTTTGCAAAGAAAGGACCATGAGGTGCCTGTCTCAGTTGCTAAAAACACCATCAGGCAGCCTTGCAGTCCTCAGCAAGCCTTGAAAAATCTGCAGGGGTAGAAATGTCCCAGTCAGCCTTTCTAATAGCCTGAGTTATAGTGTATTTTAATGTTCTTATTGCTGCCTTGTTATGTAAAACCTTAAACACCTTGCCAGGGGAAGACATGTGTGTCTATTAAAAGACATAGGTGTGTGTGCTCTCTATATATTTTTGTATTGAAAACCGGTATCTGCCTGTGGATATTTTATCCAGGTGCCCCAGAGGTGTGCAGTGCTGTCTCCAGGCTCACCTAGGAACACCTCCCATCCCTCCCAGCACAGAGAAATGAGGCAGTATGAGCTGCAAGGTGAACACAGGGATGCGCAAACAGAATTACAGTCATTTGTAAGCCTTGTCCAGGGACCAGGTACTGCCTTCCACACAGAGGGGCTTTAAAAAGTGCAGCAGACTCTGAGAGTGGGTGTCAGCACAGGGGTTATGGATTCTGACTCTCTCAACCCAAAAAGTTCCCTAGTTCAGGGCAGTGTGCGTTTCAGCAGCTGCTCCTGTGCTAGCCCCTATGCCCTTGGGAACAGGAGGTGGAGAGGAAAAGGAGGGAAAACATGAACATACACTTAAAAATCAGCTCAGGTTTCAAGGGGGAAAAGGCCAAAGAGGAGGATTTCCTTATTCCTCTCCACCCTGAAGCCCCAGATGGGGGGAAGGAGCCTGCTGTGGCGTTGGAGTGAGGCAGAGCTGCTGTTGTGCAGATCCCAGCATCTCTGCTCATCCTGCCTGTGGGGAAGTTCAGCAATTTCAAGACCATCTCTGGGATTTTCCAGAGGGCACACTCTCCCAGTTAGTCATTCAGTCTATTCTCCCAGTGCTCTTTTGAAAGAATGGAGGCATTTTCAGAGAAGTCAGAGGGCATCACTGGCTTGGCTTGACATTTACACTGCTATGCTTTCATCAGAAGGCAGGGGAATGGCTTTCAGTGCTGGTAAACCTGAACACAGTGAATTTTGTTTTCTCTTTGAGGGTTTTAGAGCTCACTTCCTCAGACCTATTCACAATCTAAAAATAACTCTTTTCATCAATTCATTAACAAACCCCTATTGCAGTGCACTGCACCTTGTTATTGATGTTCTCAGTGGTATAAATAACTACTTGGCCACTTCTGCTGGACAATCAAATGCCACAGCATATATTTATTTCAGGATAGAGCAATCAATTTTTAATTTTCCCCCTCTCTTTTTGCAACTGTCTAAAAGCTACAGGAATGCCTGAAGCCAGAGGAACTGCTGCCTACCAGAACAGGTTCTGCTCCCTGAGTATCTGATCTATCCTTTGGTAGGTCTGGGCACCTGAACACTGCAGGGGCCACAAAGGCAAAAGTGGAAGAAACTAAAGTAAAATACCCAGTTTTGCATTCTTTTGACTTCCTGGTGATAGGGTGGAGCATTTTTACTTTAAATTAGATTCACTATGAAGTGAATGCATGCAGTAAATTTCCTAACAGATAGTGGGAGAAAGATTAAACAATATTACTCTTAATTCACAAGATGAACATTTCTTCATCAAGTCCAGACTTTCACTCTGCTGGGCTAGGTGAGAAGGCACTCCTTGCTTTGAAGAGTTTGAAACCTAAAGAAACCAGAGAGTCTTCAAAGTCAGGCACAGTCCTCTTTTCACAGACAGATAAATTCCACCTGCAGAAGTCCTGTGTCCTTCTGCACAAGATCACTCCTTTTTCCATATTTTCTTTGAAAAATAAGATGAACTTTGCTAATAAGCAGCATTGTGCACATGATCTTTTCTTTGACAAGTGTGTTCCTTAATGTGCCAGTTAAAATAATTCAGTTACCTTTGGCCCTCTCAGTTTATTTAGAGACTTCAAAGTACATCAGCATACACACAGCAAGAACTGATAAGGGAATGAAATTATAAACAATCCTAATTTGTATTATACTGGCTACACCAAAAAGCTGCTTTTCCCTAATCTGCTTATTGCTTTTGTAATCCTCACAACAAGACCTCTGAAAATCTCCCTGGAGCATAAAGATAGAATAGAATCAAGTGGGGAAGGGGCAAAGGGAAACAGGTTTAATAATTGAGGAAAATCTCATTTGAGCAAAGACTAATTAATGAGCACACAGAGTTTCATTGGGTTCTGTGTAAAGGCTCCAAATGAGGCTGGAAGGGAGGAAAACATGGTGCCTGTCAGATGTAGATTATCAATCTAGGCTAGACCTAGGCAGAACCTGAGCCTGGGATGGAGGGACTTTGCTGCAAAAGGCAGAGGGAAAGCAGCTTTAAGACTCCAATCCAATTCAGCAAATACCAATTTCCCATTTGATTGCCCCAGTGCTGAGAATTCATCTGCTTCCAGCACAAGTAAATGAGGTTTTATTTCATGTGGGGAGGACTTTGTCCCTAAAATAGAACCTGTCTGTGGGGACAGCCTTCTTGCCATGCCATGCATAAATTCACTCATTTCAACTCTGGTTTTACCATAGCTTTGAGCTACACCAATGCCTGTGAGTTGACACTGCCATGCTTGGGACAGCCCAGTTTCTTTGGTGGTTCCTCCCATACTTCTGTGCCTCTCAGTCCTTGGGACAGAGACTGGAAAGTAATTCCTGTTAGCCCTCTGAGTGCCAGTGTGGTAGATAAATACACAATGAGCAAACAAATGCTAGATTTAACAGGAAGTATAATCCATGCCTGTGACTTGTAAATCTACCTACTTGCTCAGGTAGATTTAAATGCATTCTGAATTGATTATTTTTTATTTTGGGGTGCATTCCTTGCTCAGTACTATTTGTCCCTTGTAGTAAATCCACACCCAACAGGGATGAAGGAAAGAAAACCAACCACAAGAGAAAACCAACAGCACAGAAGTGACTGAGGCCAGTTCTAGGAAGAAATAAGTTCTGGGAAGTTTCATGCTCCTGGCCAGGCTCTGGTGATGTTACGGACTCTGCTGACCCGGCAGACCCTGTAGCAGATCTCAGGGGGCAATGCTTGTGTTGTTTTTGTTTCCTCCCCTTGAAAGAGTTTGCAAGTAAAGGCCCTGTGATGAAGGCTACATCTTTTTTTAGTGCAGTCTCCCTGAAAGCAGAACACAATTTCTTCAGCTTTGTAATTCAAAAGTATTTTAATTCTGTAATGGCATTTATTCTTCAGGCTGTGAATTGACCATAAATAGTTCTCAGCAAGAACTTGCTGTTGGGACTATGGCATTTATTAGAGACAATTCAGATAAAGCACCTCGGGCTAGACTGCAGCCCTTCTGGTCTCTGTTCATGGCAGTGGGGTGGCTGGGGGGACATGAGGAGATGTCCCCACCCCAAAACACATCACAGCTTTCCACGCTGCTTCCTCACTGCCTTGGCAGCATGGCAGGGCTGGGAGAAGGAGAGGGAAGGACTTGGGCACAGCACAGACTGTAAACCTGCACCCAGGAAAGCTGACAGCTTTGGGGACTTAGGAGCACACGCACCAATGGAGCTCAGCATATGGCACAAACCTGGAATAAATGTATAAAATAATCACAGTCACTGCTTCAAGGCACTCAAATTTACAGGCATCTAAAAATAATGGTGATTAAAGAAAACTGCCTTGAGTTGAGACAGTGTTCAACATTGTCATGCACACACCATGGATAAAAGAGTCCGCAGTTCTTGGAATTCAGTGGTCAAACAGTTCTTTGCAGCATTTTAAAGATGATAATGTTCTTTAACCTCAAAGCAGCAGTACTTGATTTTGCTATACAATCATTCTGACACCTGCATGCACTAACTCCTCTTTACCCTGGCCCACCAGTGAGATCCATGGGTGCGATCAGTCTTTGGTCACAGGAATATTGCCTGAGCTTGATGTGGTATGTGTCACCACCTTTCACATCAAGAAAGGCACAGATCCCAGGATCACTCAAGGTGAATCTGCCCTCTCTGATTTGAGTTTCCCATATACTTTATTAGTTTAAACATTTACAGTGAACATAACCTCACAGAAGAAGCTGTGGCCGAGTAATGAGAAAATAGCTGAAGTGTTTGTCTCCTGGGACTAAATCCTAAGACACTTTCCAGGCAGGTATTGGCTCAAAGACTGATGCAGCAGGATAAAAGTTTCCCTGTATAGGACGATTTTATTGGAAGCAAAGCAGCCCAAGAGCCAACTCAGCCACCAGTAATGTTGTCATTTTTTGTTACTAGGAGAAAATATATCCCAGTGATTACCAGTGTGACTGTCTAGTGGTTATTAAAAATAAATCCCATTCTTTTTGGTCTAGTCGAGAACTTTCTGAAATTCTTTTGCTGCAAAAGGGTGACTGATGTGGGATGCAGAATACTCCTATTTTTAGTCTTGTAACTATACTTGCCAATCTTTGAAGAGCATTGATACGAACCAGAAACAGCTGGATCTTCTGTCAGCAAAATGGGAAAGTAGGTGGTGTGTAGTCATTGAATTAAGGAGCTTCATTGCTGCCCATAATCACTGATTGCATATTATCTAATGGCAGAAGAAGAGATTGTTAGCATCTGACAGTTTCAATTTCAAGTATTTTTAGGAGACGCATCAATTGAAGCACTGATTAGGCAGAAGTGGACCAAAACCATCAGTTGATTGCTTTTAGATGTTACAATCTATTTTTAAAACTAATGAAAACAAGGCTATAAATTTATTCAGCTGCAATTTCAGTCTGCTCGCGTGTTGTGATCTTGCTCTGTTTTGCAAACACCAAAGGGAACTGATTTATGTCAAATGACCAACCCCCTTTTCTCCCCTGTATAAATTGTTCCTAAAGCTGATTTCTGCTGGGAAGGAGAAATATCTTTTATTTCTGTTCTGTGTGTAGATACAGTTTAGAGCAATTAGCTGCATTTAGGATACTTCACATTATTGTCTATTCTCCTGACAGGTCAAGAAAAGTAGCCCAGCAAGCTTTGTTTTGAAAGAGCCATTATGAACATGTCCAAAGCAGTGTCTACAGCTGGGTTCAAGTGCTGCATTTCCAAGGTCTTTCTCTGGGAAGGAAATGATGATTGATACTAATGCCTGTACACATTAATCAAAATGGGTATTTTCTTGACTGCCTATTCAAACAACACCTCTGACACCGTTTCTAGTCAGCGTCCCCAAGGCTCACAGCAGATGTTTGTTTGATGGCCTCTCATCTCCACTGTTGTTTAGAAAGTCCATTTGGAAATAATAGCTCTATTTCCAACCACAGAAAGCCAAGGCAACATTATCAAAATCATTTACCCTGGGCAATCCAAATGAAAGCCTTGAGGGGGAAGAATATGTAACCACAACATCCATTAGAACTATTTTGGGAAAATGCTAGGAAATAAATGTGTTCGTGTTCTGAAGATCCATTTGTCTCTCCTTCCCAAAGCTGCTGATATATTTTCAGTGCTGCTGGGTGTTCAAACATGCAAACATTGCATGTTCTTAGTGTTGTGTAGTTGTAGCTGCTGCTGTGGTGTTTCATTCAGCAAGGCTACTCTGGTGTGTTGGAATAGGAAAATGGCTTAAAATGTGATGTTGGTCTGGTTTTAATGTTCTGTTAAGATAACCCCAAGTTCCTCACTCTTTTCAGAGTGTCTGAAACTGTGCCTGAAACTGAAGCTAGTGAGAACTGTGTATGAACAAATATTTAATAAAGAGGGGACTTACATGGTTTCCTTGGCCATCACAAAGAAAGATTTTAGGTACCAGAGGCTCTCCATTTGATTTAATGTCTGAGTCACTGGCTCAGGCTAAATAGTCATTTAACCTTGACACAGCTCAGTTTAAACTTGCCTGTGTAAGTGGGAGGAAAATGGTTCAGTGGGGGACTTTATTGTGCTTTCAACACAAGTTGACCTTGTCTGCACCTGTGTGACCTGGGAAAGTCAGGACGCTGTCAGCTGGACCACGACTCCAGCATAGCTGTGCTATCAAGAGGGAGCTGATCCATAACAGCATTTGGCTCTTAAATGCTGCCTTTCAACCAAAGTGTTTCTCTGTGACCAATAAGATTCATTAGAGTTAGTCAAAGACTTACTTTCCCATTGTTGTCAATTCTTTATTCCACAAAACTACAATAAGGTTTTAGGGAAGGAAGATAGCTTTTATTTCTCCTTTAGACTTCATTGGAAAGCTTTGGATTTTCATTGCCAAAAATGAAAAACAGTAATAATAATAAAAAATCTGGCTTGTGTGATTTTTTTATTACAAATAGCCCAACATTTATACATAAATAGGCATTTTCTTGCAAACAGCATCTGCTCCACCCAAGGTTTCTTTTAGGCTTCATAAGATTTCAGGGCAGCTCTAATTCTTATTTCTGCCTTATCAAGAGGACATCTGGGGCTCAGAAAAATGAGATCTGGTGGCAGAGCCCCAAAGTGTCCTGTTCCCTGACATCCACTCTCATGACTGAGCCTCTGCAGGAAGAATGACATTCATCAGTGCTCCCAAGACAGCTCCAATATTGGGAATAGTCTTTATCCTTGGAATAGAGAATCAGCCTGATAATGGTATATCTGCTGAAAAATGCTGATGCTCTTTGGTTTTAAACATCCTCTGGAAAGATTCTGCTGCAGGCCAAGCTGTTGAGGCTGTGAGGAATAATATCATTTATTATTAATCAGATGTCTTTCTTCTGCTGCTGTCTCTTCTGAGAACTCTACTGAACTCTTCCTTCAGGAAGGGATGCAGAGGAGAGAGAAATGTAAATTATGTTACTGTTCTCTTCCTGTCCCCCATCAGAGAAACGGCACTTGGCAATCAGAGTCCTTTTAACACAAACAGTCACTGGGCATTTTAAATAGCAGTTGGGCTTAGCTGGAACACATCATGCTCCACTACCTGTGCAAACATTAGACCCTATCTGCCTATTGTTAAATTTCCTCTTTGGGGGGCACCAGAAAGGGTCTATTTTCATACTCTCTCCTGCTGCTTTACCCACCCTGGCTTTTCCATAAAAGTGTATTTTGTGCTTTGAGGTGATTTATTGCTGTGGCTTCCTCAGCCTCATTTGAATTATGATTTAAATAATTGCATTTCCAATCTTTTCTTCCTATTTGCACTGCTGTTATATGCAAGCAGCTTTTGTAGGACATAGGGCCTGTCATAGCTAGGAAAGAACATGCTTTGACTATGATAATCTCTAATTTAGCAAATAGTGTTAATTTACAAGGATTACAGGTTTTGGATTGTTGCTGGTTAGTGAAAACATCCGGGGAAAGATGAGTGCTCCAAAAAAACGGAGACAGCTGTTCTTAATGTGTGTTTTTAGTGTGACTTGCCAGCAAGCTGTGCCAGCTCATTATTGTACATAGTATGATATGTACATGGTAAAATATATACCTTAATGCTTTTGCCTCAGGAATATTGACTAAAGACTTCCCTTTCTCTTTGACTGGTAATCTCTACATATATTTTCTGCAGGTTCCAAGGCTTGTTATTCTGCCTCTTCCTAATTTATTGAACCAATGTAAGCCTCAAGTGTCTGTACCAGGTTATGGATGAATTTCATTAAAAATTGCAAGGGTAAGTTTGATTTGATATGATCAGTGGGAGATCAGGTGCCACAGCATAAAAAGTATTGCAGGGATTTGCATGAGTATATGGGGGTCACAAAAACATGTTCTTTGCCTGGATTTGAGGTTGGTTTTACCCACAGAAGTGAGACTTTAGAGGAAATGTGAAGAACCAGGTTCCACCGTGTTGTTGGGAATTGGGAAGGTGTTTGGCTCCCAGAAGAGAAGTCAGAGGCCAGAGGTGGGTTCAGGGTGCCCCGCTGGAACATGAGCAGACAGGAGGCAGGTCAGGTGGAGCTGGCACTGCCCCTGCAAGAAAAGGCAGTAATGGTCCAAGCAGACTTTCCTGGAGCAATTGTCTGGCTGCAGCAGTCACTTCCACCAGAAAGCACCAAGCTGCTTTCAGGAAAGTGTGCCTCAGTCCCTTAACTCCTTCAGAAAATGACTTCTTTAGCTAATTTTAGCTTCCTATGTGGTTTAGACTCTGAAGTTTGGGCATGTTCCCTTTTCTCTTAGGAAATGTCTGTGAAGGTATCCACAAATTTTATCATTCTTCTGTGCATTCTCAGCCTATTTAAAGGGACTGGAGAAAAGAAAAAGAAAAGGTAACGATTTAGTAATCCTGGAGGTGCACTGGGAGACTAATCTGGAGTGCAGTCATCCATCCTCCCTTGCTATTGAATTAACTCACTGTGCGTACCCAGTGCATATAACAAATAATGAGAGCTCACGCCGAATTCACAAACAATGGCAGAGAAGCCTCCAGGTGGTTCCCAGTGCCAGTATACATCATGCCAGGGAATGTTCTGTGGTGTAATTGTACATCACAGGCCTTCCCTGTAGGACCCCAGTGCCTGCTCTGCTCTGTTTCCTTTAAAAATACAAACCATGGATTCATGGCTTTTAGCATAACAGGCACTCCTCCCTGGGTCTTGGATATGCAAGAGCTGGAAGTGAACCCTGGTGTAAGAGACACACAGCCTCCAAAAATAATGGTCCTGTACATTTGGGTTCTCCCTATTGAAATGATGAGATCCTAGGCTTGTTTGGGACACCTTTCCCTGAGGAGTTATGAGCCCTGGGAACACCTCAATAGCACAGGAAATAGGGAGCTTGGTGTGCTCCCAGAGCCTGGACTCAGTCTCTGCAGCTGGATCTGTGAGGAAAGGCTGGGTGAGAGCAGGGGATTGTGAGCCTTGAGCAATGCCTGCTCTTATTTTGAAATTAAATGTAGTTGTCAGTACACTTTGGGAATGATCCTGATGCATGGACATGTCCTGGAAGTGAGGAGTGAGAAAATTAAAGATATCAGAGGGTTTATGCTATGTTGTTAATCACCTAGCAAGTAGTACAGCTTAAGAAGTGCCTGTAACTTGCACAGGGCCTAGCATGGTGTCAAGGTCTTTCAGGTAAGAATAACCAGGAGAGCATGGTGATAACATGATATGGTGGGCTGGGTCAGTTTTATTTTTTGTAGTTTTGTTTGTTTGTTTGTTTGTTTGGTGGTTTTTTTCCTTTTTTTTTAAATTTTTTTTTAGACTAAGGGGTGTGTTTTTTTTTTTTAATTTTGTTTTGAGGGTTTTTTCCTCTTTCTTTTCAATGGCAATAGATTATCTATTTATTGCCTCGTCTGGAAGGCATTTATAATGATCAGTGTCAATATTTATGATGAAATAAAGCACTCTAAAATGTGGTTTTGCTGAGACCATTTTTCACCTGGCATTAATTCACTGAGTGCATGATACAGTCAGATGTGTTAGCCAAGAATAAACTCAGGCCCCAGTGTAGGGCTGAGGATGTTTAATGTATCTTGACAGTCATTAAGTAGTTGGTAAAGGACTAGCAATGAATCCATTATTCTCCTTATGAATCAATTCCTATTTATAGCAAACTATCAAAAGTTCCATATTATAATATGGAGATTGAGATCATACATAATGGTTCTTTCACCAGAGGCAGCCATGAAAGGACTGGTGAGACTAGAACAAATTACAGTTAATGATAGACTCTTTCTCAGAGAATTAAACACTTTAATTGGTCAATCAGGTTGGGCATTTGAGAAAGGAAGACTTGCAATTATGTGAAAGCCTGCCTGCTGTACTTTGGCAGCCTTATGGGCCTCTGGCAGTTTTTCATCAGGATTTAGATTTGTCATCATGTTCTAATCCTCACAGCTCCACCTTGCCAAGAATGAAAGCTGCTTCTTGACCTCCTGGGGGTTTGGGGTTCCTTTGGAGGAATGAAGCTGGTAGATCAAGATTTGGTACTAATGCACTGCTGTCTTGGGGTACAATTCATTCTCAACCTTTGTGTATCAACTAGAATGTCTTTTGAAGGATTAAGTGAGGTTTGACTCCCAGACCCTCCTGCTTAATGGTGAGTTTCACCTTCTCAGCAAACACGTGAGGCAGTGGCATCAGTTCCTTGTGAGTTTTGCTGCAGCACTCAAGTCAGGGATGACTGGGTGGCAGCACTTGCTAGCAGTGCTTGAAGACATGGGCTTTGTCCTATATTCTCATTTTCCAGGTGAGGATAAGCTTGTATCTTATGTCTAATTCACAAGAGATCACTGAACATTAGCTGAAGACCCAGCATGTGCAGAAAAATTCATTACATGTGTTCCTGGGGAAAACCTTTCACCGCTCTACCTCAGCTGGGCTCTTGTTAAACATCAAGGTAACTCCATGTAGTGTTCTGCCTTGCAAGTTTAGTTTGTCATTTGTTCAGAGAAGGTTTCTCTCTCAATCTGTGTTTTACCAGTCTGCTCTCTACAGTGCCCTGGTTCTCTAGGCTTTGAGGTGCTAATGTTGTGTTGTGACTGCTTTTAGCAGGCTGTGTTACAGCATCTGTAACAAAGCACCATTGTGCAGGTTTCTGGGTGTCCCACATGAATCACTGAGCTGGAGCAGCTGTTCTACATCAGAGAAAGCTCTGCCTTCTCTCCTCTGGAGGGTTTCATATTAGAAGTGAGGTAGGATTTTGTTCAAAGCAAAACAAGACTCTACCTTGCAGCAGAGAGCAGTTCTTGCTTCATGGTTGTGGGGAACCTGATGCGCTTTAGGCCTGGCCAGTTACTGCAGGCAATGATTGTGTGACACCAGTGAAAGTTCACACTGCAGGCTTTGTGCTGTGCTTGTTCAGAGAGCCTAGTAAGTGAGCTTTGGAACTACAAGGGAGACTTAGCTTTTCCCCACATGGGAAGGGAGAACAAGAGAGGGTTGCTTTGGAGACACCACAGAAGCCTCTGTGCTGAGCTGAGCAGTCTCATCCATTGTCAGGGTCACAGCCCAGTCTGCAGCTTTGGACTAGGGGGCATAGAACTGTTTTGGGCCAAGCATGGAAGGCTGCAGAAAAAAGATGCAGTGGAATATAAAACTTTGCAGCTTGGAGTGTTTAGATGTCAGGAGAGAAAGAGGAGCTGGACCTTACACCCCACCACTCACACAGACTTGCTGTGGACCGAGGCACTGTGAAGGCAGCAGGTATTGTCCTGGTAGCTTAATTTTGCTGCATTATCCTCTAGGATTGATGAGTGGCACACATCCTCACTTTCCCCAGGCAGATGAATCCTTCATCCAGCTCTCAAACCATTTAGAAAATGAGATGTTTGTGGGTCCTGACAAAAAGCAGTCACCAGTGGCCAGCAGAAAAAAGCCATCAGTGACCACAACAAAACCCCAGAGAAAACCTGTACCAAAGCAGCTTTGTTCTCTGCTGCCTTTTCCAGAGGACAACCCACTGTTTCCCACAGATTGTCCTTTCTTTCCACCCCGCCACAGAGCAGTCTTCTTTCAGCTGAGCAGAGCAATGTTGAGGGCAGGTCCTCCCCAAACCATGCCAGGACCTTCAGGAGAGGGCACACCCTGATAAACGGGGCTGTGGCATGGCTGCAGTCACTCCTGGGCCAGCAGCTCTCAGGGAGCAAGAGGGACTTCTTGGAGGGGATAAACATGTGTCCCTACATGAGAGAAATCCCAGCCCACCACTGGATTAAGCTGGGGTTTGTGCCTGTGCAGGGTGGAGGAGCAACGAAGGCATCACAACCTCTCCCAGGGCAGCTGGCAGGAAACCTGTGGGGGCTGAGGGACTGAAGGGGAGCCTCCATGCTGCTGGGCTTTGCCAGGAAAAGAGCATAGGCACCAAAATAAGGACATCATGATGCCTTGAAGAAGATAAGAAACCAACATTGTCAGGGCTGAAACAGAACAAAAACATTGGCCAGCTGAAGAGCCCCATGTCTGCTCCTACCCAGACCCTGAGTCAGCCGTGCTGCCCTAAAAATCCAGCTGCTTGTCTGGTTGCCAACCAGTCTGGGTCTCCTGAAGAAGGAATCTGCCTCCTCTGCCTCTTCCCAGAGGGCAGTTCCAGCTTCCTGGAGCCCTCTTTCCCAGTGGGAAATGCAGGCAGCAGCCTGGCAGTGCAAACATCAGTGGGCAGCAGGGCTGTGCCATTGCTCCCAGCAATGCTGGCCCATGGAAGCCCCTGCTTTGCTCCAGATTTGCTCCTTTGAGAGCTCAGGTTTGCTTAGGTACAAGAGAGTTGGTTGGAATTCACCACGGCTTATTCGCCAAACACATTACAAATATTATTAAATTAAATGTAAATGGTTTGGAAATACAAATGCCAACCTGTGTTTTTATCTCTCCTGTGTTGTTTAGGCATAGAGGAGAGGGGAGCTGGCTCAGGGTAGGGTTCTCAGGAGTCTCTGAGCTTTTAGTGTTCTGGCATTTAATACCCATAGCCACACTTCTCACACTGAGCTGATAAATTGGCCCTATACCAAGGGAGCCCAGGTTTATTCAAAATATCCCAGCCTTGCTCATTATTGTGACAAATCCATACTCCAGGCTTGCTGCCAGCTTGAAAGACTGGGTTCCTGATCAGCAAACTTTGACGACAACCAATTCACTATAACTTGCTATATTAGCAGATGAAGTGGGAATGAGCCCCAGGGAGATGAAAAGCCAGCAGCACTTCTGTTAACAATTAGGCAAAACTGCTGCCTTCATGCTGCATTTGAATGAGAAAAAGCTTTTTGATGCACTGGGCCTTCACCTTCTGTCCTTCCTCTACAAGAGGTGCATGTCACCTAACAACTCTGACCTTTTGGCTTTGCCTATGAGGAATATGTCACTGCTGTACCTTAGGATATGTTTGAGAACTCCTCATTTTTTTCCCCTGTAAAACACAAATACTTCTGTGGGCTTTAAAGAGCAAATTATTTCTTGACTTGTTCTATGTCTTCAGAAAGTACAGGAGCATCCACAAGGTCATGCTGGTCTCAGTTTCATACTGTGCTAGAAAATGGAGGGGTGTCCAGGTGAATTGTTTTCAGAGGTCTCGTGTTTTGAACTTGTTCTCCTCATTGTACTGGTCTCTTCTCATCCCTTTTTGCTGTTAGTTCACTGTTTTTCCTGCCCAGCTGGAAGCAGTTCCCCCCAGCTGTCCATGGCCACGCAATGATCCCGGTAAAGAAAATGGTATATTGTCTTCTTCTTCCCCACTGTGGCAAGCGGGAAGTTTGGCAGATGATGTTTCCTGACAGGAAGCTGATGCAGGGCATAGGAATCTCTGTTATCTCAAAAAAAAATCACCAAGCAATGCAATTTAACATGAAACTACTTTGGTGTGATTGACTCCAATTGTTATTCATAGTGTGGCCTCACATTTGCATTGTTATCTAGCAATGAAATTGTCACATCTCTGTCCCCTGTAAGATTTGTGATTGCCTTGCAAGCTGGAGAGTCAATTTAAATTGGAGGGGCCAGTTAATAATATACAAGATAATCAGTTTCACATGGCTGTTCTAAGAGATATTAAGGAAAGTATTAAAGAAATACAAATACCATGTGACACGATTAGCGTCATACAGAAGGATCTGGGATCAGCACAGTATCTTTGGTATCTACTTGGTAATTATTACTATGATTCCCTGGCTTAACTACATTTATACCTGCAAGATTACAAGATAATTATGCTTGAATTTATTGCAGGAAACTAGAAATTGCATGGTTTGTTAACAGCAGACAAGTAGAGTATAATTGGCAAACATGATATGGTTATTTGTGCAACATCTGAGAGCATGTATTATTACTTCCAAGATCCAAGATTGTTGTGTGAGAGGCAAGCATGAACCCCAGCCAGTTTAGCACCTGGTAATAGGAAAGCAAAACACCAAGGGAAAAACTGCACTGTAAAGCAACCTGGCAGTTCTCCAGGGCTGGAAGCAAAATCTTAAAAATTAGGGTTTAGAAATGTAGCAATTTTCTACTCCCTATTTTCCTTTCTATTTGTGATTTTTCTGTCTTTTCTGGGCTGGGATGCCAACAAACATGTTTACCTTTTGCATATATTGTAGGCTTGACTAAAAAGTATTTTCTGTGATTGCAGCTAGCTGGCCTTTGATGGCCTGAAAATTTCCATGAGAAACAGAGGGATAGAAATCTGGCCACCTTATTCTTTGGGTTCAGGGGAAGATAACACATTCTGATGGATAGGGCCCAGGGCAGAACACAACACACTTGCATGGGTTTCTTTGCCCTGCTCCTGGAGGTAGTGCCTTTGCCTCCTGCTGACAGATGCTCTCTCTCTGCTGAGACCCTGCCTAGAACGCTTCCCCTCCAAGCTCAGTTAAGCTTCTGGGCACAGGCAAAGGCTGGAAAGGGCAATAAAGATGCAGTAGGAACCCAGTCGGTGATGGGGATGTTCTTCTCAGCAGTGAGCAGTGTACCCCAGGGCTGCATCCTTCAGACACTGATCAGGCAGGTTTTGCTCCAGAGTCAGGGGGCATTTGGTCGGAGTGGCACATGAAGGATTCAGCTCAGCTCCTGTAGAATCAACAGCACTGTGTGGTACAAAAATGTCACTCACTTGAGACTCCAGCCATCACCTGGGCTGGGGCAGAGCAGTTTTTCTAGGAGTTGCCTTGTACCATCAGTGCTTTTCTAGGTAAATATGAAATTCTCACACCTTGGCTTTTTGTTCCTTGCATACCTATTAAAAAAATTAAAAATATAAAAGCAAAAGCATCTTAAAACTCATAAGCCTTTTCCTTGCCAACAAGTTGTGTAGAGTTGCCTCCAGGTTTGCTGAATGTCCTGGGACTTCAAGAATATCAAGCAGGATGTTGAAGTATCTGATATCAGCATAACCCTGGGCATTTCTACACATCCCGAGCTTTCTGTAGACATCAGGTGTGAATATTCCTTGGTGCTTGTGTGCAATAACAGCAATTTCACTGTGTGATGGCACTCTGCAGCATTGGAAAGAATTGTTTTCACAATGGCAATGTTTCATTTCACCTAGAAACCTTGGAAGAGTTTCAATATGTTTAAGCTTTGTGGCTAGGTACTGAGTGCATAAGCCTTTATACCTCCTACTGAGACTACTTAAGGATAGGGGTACCAGGAAAATGAAGAATTTAGTTTGGTATGCAGTGTTAAGAGTAACAAATGAAGAATTGTGAATTCTTTGTGGTACAAGAACAAGGCTAGAAACAAATTCTCCTATAGCAGAGCTCAGTGGAAGATAAATTATTATTATCTCTTACAAAGCAGAGATTTTTTTTCCAAAAGTGTTTGAAGAAACCAGATGACTTCGAGAAAAATGTCTCCTTATTTGAAAACACTTTTTCGTCCCCTTCCGGAAAAGAAGCATAAGGGGGATTTAAGCAAACCCTACCAACTGAACTTGCCTTTAGTAGCACCTTCAGCATCTGAATCATTCCTTTGGTTAGACATTCCATATAGCAATGGGCTGTGTTATGTGACACAGCTGTCTTTTTGCAGTGTGTATTCAACCATGCCACTGAAATTGGGAAAGATCTTCGGCCAAAATCTGTGATCCTCAGGCTAATATTTTACATAGCTTTTTTTTTTTTTTCTTAATTCCTAAAGTTTCCAATCGTTAAAACTAAATTTAAACGAGCAGCAGTTTTTAATCTTCAGTGACAGTGTGTAGCTTGTTTATAGTGCGACTGTCTTTCTGCTGCTCCCCAAAAGAAGATCTCGATTCTGGTCAGAGAGGACTCAGTCTTTGCTGAACTGAGGTTCGGTGTAACTACATTTCTTCAGAAATTTAGGCTGGGCTGTCACCCTGCAGCAAGTAGTTTGCTTGCCAGAAGTCAAAAGGCTCCTCCGGAGTCTCAGTAGGGACACTGGCCCCAGCGCTGGTTTGAGAGAGCAGAACAATGGTTCACGATCTCCTCCGAGCAAAGGAGCAGCGACTTCAGAGGGTCCTAATGCAAATAAACTGTTTTCCTCTTAGCCAAGTGAGTGCTTCCAGCGGCTTTGTTAAAAAACAAAGAAGGGAGGATCTAAGTCCGTTTGCACCCACTTTGTTTTCTTTTACTCTCTGTCTCTTTGCAAATCGCTGCGTTTTAACGGAACAGCAAAGACTGCTGCTTTTGCAGCACACCTATTGTAGAAATCATCGAAACACGTCTATTTTCTAAATCCTCGAAACTGACCTGCAGGCTCCCAGAGCTGCACAAGGCTCAGCGAGGGGTGTGCCGGAAAGCCCTGCTGAGGGACATCCTGCTTTCACCCGCACGGGATGCAACAGGCGCTGGGAGAAGCGGGGATGCAGGAAGGTGACAGAGAGCTGCCTGCCCTGCCCCTTGCCACCATGACAGATCCAAATCAGGGTGTCTGAGAGATAAAGCAGCAGTGCTTACACAAAGTTTCAATGCCTGCTCCACTCCCAATTCCCAATGCTAGTGGTTTGTGCTTTCGCATTATTCACTAGAGTTGATTCCTGAAAAAAAAAAAACACCAAAAACCCTCACAAATCCCAAACCACACACACAAACAAAACCAACATCAGTTTATTTCTCCTAATCCCCCTCTCCAAAGATCAGGCACAAGAAAGAGCTTTTCTAGCAACTGAAATTACAGGACCAAGTACTGCAACTCCAGCACCAGGTGGAAATTCAAAGAGATAATTGTTTACAGGTCCAAAAAGTAACTTAAAGATGCCTTAAAACAGGCATCTTCAGTGCCTCCTAATCACACTTTTGTTGCCACAGAGCTGACTTTCCTGCAGAAGCAGATGAGCACAGACTAATGGAACTGAACTACTGCAGTGGTACCAGAGTGTTTAAATGGCCACACTATTAAATGCCGGGGTACAAGACACTCCCCAGGGCCCACAATTTCACTTCATAATTTTTGTCAGCTGCATCTCTGCACCACCAGGTCTCACGAAGCCATCTTTGGTGCTGACTGGCCCAAATGCAGCTGTTGTGCCTGATTGCTAAACAGCCACACCTGTTGGGGCACCTGCTAGAGTTTAAATTTTCCTCCCTTGTACGTGGCCGTGTAGTGTTTGTTGCCTTTGAAATAGAGAGAGTTCAGAGCCTTTGTCTGGTCCTGGAGTTTGGTTGTGCTGTGAAGCTGCCTTTTCCTTTTGGCTGTTTTCTCTGTGAGTATGTCATGCTTTAATAACACTGGGGGATATAAGAGATGGAATGATTTTGCCTGACTGTAAAGTTGCTCTTATTTTGTGCGCTTACTTGCAGACCTGTGTCTGTGTAGGGAGTAGGTGCTGTTGCCTTGTCTCAGAGGGTGTGTGCTGACACTGCTGAATTTTGCTCGTGGGTGACTTGTCCCAGGTCATTTACAAGAAGAATATATAAATAAGCTTTGAGTAAGTATCTTTTGACAAGACATAATTCAAGGTGGCATAACATTTTATGGAATTCAGAAAAAAAATTGCTTGGGGTGCATGTACTTGTACTGCAGGAAAGAAGAATTATTGGGGCTGAGGGAAGTGTTGGTCTCTAGATCCAGGCCCTTTCATCCAAGGGAACTTCTCAAACTGTTTTTCTGGAGTTCTCAAAGAGCCAAGGAAGTCATAGCTCTGGTGGTTGCCCTAGGCATGTAGCTCTGCCTCTGTGTGAATTTAAGCCAACTCTTTTCCTTTGTGCATTGCTGTTTGAAAGGAAAAACCTGAAGCCTCCATTCTGATGCTTTGATGTTCCTTCACTGCTCAAATGTGCACTTAAAGAGCCTTAGCACTTTCTTCTTCTCAGGAGTGGGTTGTTTGTGGCTCTGTTTCTTTTGATAAATCCAGTAGCCCAATAGGAACTGACTTGCAGTACTAAATAGCTGTTGCTTAGGACCTGAAATCCACAGTATATATATATTTTGGGCTACTCTTAGCCTCATCCAGCAGGCTGAATGTCCATTAGCAAATGGAGCTGATCATTCTGTTCAGCTGCACTTGAAAGGAATCTTCTCTGTGTGCTCTCAGCCTCTCTGTGCCTTCAGCTAATGCCACAGCGAGGGGGGTGGTGGGAAAGCTGCTTTTTTGGGAGCACATCTTCTGTTCTGACCACATCTAATATGGATTGACCTTTACGGCCAGCATGCAGCATTACTTCCCTGGAGCCCACCTGCTGATGGGGGTAAAATAATGCTGGACTTGGAGCTAGTAAAAGGTGAAAATCCCTATTTCACTCATTGATTCAAAATGCATCCAGGCCTCTGCATTTGTAGCGGGTTTGACTGCAGTGGTTGCTAAGGGAAGAGCAAGTGCTCACTCTGAGGAAAATGAGGAGAAAGCAAATTGTTTGAACAACCTGAAGTGAAGACAGGAAAATCGAATGTATTATTGTGGTGAATTCAGTTATTTAGTTTGGAAGGTGATGTGATGCTCAATTAATTAGTGTTTGCTAAGTGTTTTAAAATGCTGTGAAGAAGTTACCTGAGATTTGTGGAGCTTGCTAATGGCCTTATGCTGTAGGCTTTCAGGGCTAGATCATTATTTAAACTGGGTGCTAGAGCTGTTTCATTAAAGGGTCTGTCAGTACTTATGTTATTGAAAAATGTTTTAATATTAATTCTTGCTCCTGGTGAGCAGGGTGGGAATGCATCCACCAGGACTGAGGGGTGTTTAAGCTCTTGTTAGTCCTGGAACTGCCTTTATCAGTCTGGTAAATGACAAAATATTCTTCCCTACTGAGATGTTTGGTTGTGATCAGTTAACTTACTACGGCTGAGGCACAGGAGCTGAAGGTGGGGATGCAATGTCAGAGGATGAAGAGAGTTGGGATAACATAGTATTGAGTTTTGTTTGGATTCTTTAAAGAAAATACACACAAGAATGAAAACCTGAGGTTGAGGGGAAATGAAAGAGAGGTCCTTGGAATGTCATGAATTCAAGCTGCAAATACTGTGACAAAAGTTGTGTACTTGGAACTATTTTAGCTGGGATGAGTATTGACAGGTTCAGATTTTCCATACTTTCTCCTGAAACCTCAGGGTTAACTTTCCCTTTAGTCTGCTTTTGTTTTTCTGTTGAAACCTCTAAAACAACAATTTGGCAAGAGAAATCTTTCCTGTGCACGAATTCAAAAAGAACAAGCAAAGCATAAATTAGCATTTGTATTAGAGAGACACTCAAGAGAATGGCGTCAAAGTCACAGGACAAAAAGCCCTGTGTGTGTTTTGGTGGTCACCTTGCTGATCCATAAGACACTCTTGACACCGACAATGAAAGCCCAACAAAAGGAGAAGGAGTGGTTCTATGTTTAGGTTTCTGTCTTTGCCCTCTAGCGACCTGAGTATTTCCCTCCACCCCTTTACCCTTGGGCAAGCAAGAACAGCTTTAGAGCACAGCTGGGAAGGGAAAAGCCAATTGTGAGGCCACGAGTTCTCATTAGCAGGTGAATATTGATGACTTCTGCAAGAAATGAAGGTCGTGGAAAGCTGTGCTGACCCAAGTCCTCACACGAGTGTTTTGCAGGCTCTTTTTAAAACCCCATCGATGTCTTGGGAACAACGATGGCTTTGCTTTCCCCTTGTGCCTGGATGTGTGGCAGGGACTGACTTAGCCAGAGGGCAATGTAAATTCTTGTGTCCTTTATTTAGGATCTCTGTTTTCTGCTGAAAACGGAGCTGCTCCTTCTCTTGGATGGTTGCAAACTAAACTAATAAGGGATTTGAATGCTCTGGTAATGGTTGTCACGTTTGGTTCCTTGTGTAGACTGACAAGAGGCTACTGGGGAAAAAAATGAAATGTAAATATTCCTTAGAATCATCTTGTGTCAGGGGAGGCTTTTAATTTTAAAATACATTCATTTGCCTTTTCAGCTTATTCTGGCACAGCCTATGTGCTATTTCCTTTTATTTGTTTTCATTTTTGTAGCTATTCACTTTAGGAGACTATGGGGACAGTGCAGGAGTCATGTCAGTAACTGCTTAGGGGCTTTTTGGGGTTTTTTTGTGTGCAGCTTGTTTTGTGTTTGAGAACACTTAAAATTGCACAAGGTGAGATGAGAGCTGAACTTGTTGATTAGGAAACCTGTTGTTTTCTAGAAATAGGCGGATAGGAGCTCTGTTTCTGTATGCACATTGCAAAGGAGCTGATGCAGAGTGAGAGGGCTCCAAGCTTCCCTGAGAGGCACAGGATGTGTGTTAGTGCCAAAAGCAGGAGCACTGACTTCAACTTAATGATCAGAATGGGAACAGCAGAGGCAGTGATCAGTGTTTGCTGGGTTTAATACTGTGCAGAAACACAGGGATATTAAAAGTACATAGAATAAAGAAGCAGGCAGAAGACTACTTCCTTCAGACAGTGGACACAGGATGAGTCTCAGTGTCCTCTGTGTTGTGTTGTCACTGTTAGCAGCCCTGGGAAGTCACTAGTACAGCTCTTCTGAGCACAGGACACCTTCTTTCTGCTCTTCCACATCCTCTGTGGTAAAACCCAGAGCTCATGAGTGACTGGTTTGACTCCAGGTGCCCTCAGGAGTAGAAACAATGGGAACACGACACCAGGCTGTGTGCAGAGTGAAGGAGCAACACATCTGATGAAAAGATGTGATTGTTAACACTAATGTTGCAAGCTTCTAGATAAAATGGGATTGGTCTTTTGCAATACTCTGTGTGTGAAAGTGGAACACAGAGAAATGGGGGGGTTTGGGTTCAATGGAGATTTTTTGTGGTTGTTTCGTTTTCCCCTCTTCTGTTGTGGACTTGGGTAGGAGCAGGCTCTGGCAGGGCAGAGGGTTTCTTTCATCACTAGTACAGGGCTGTTTCCATAAGGTGTTCCACTTCTCTGTGACCCTTTCCCCTCTCTCTCCACCCCTTTTGGCATTTCCACAATACAACACAAAAGCAGAGGCACCATTTTGTCCCTGGAGTCTGCCATTCTACACGGAGGCAGAAGTATAGTTCTGAGATGAAAAACTCTGATGCTGGTGCCCTGTTCAGGTGTTTTATCCTTTCCCAGTGGAAGCATTCATGGGAGTCAGGCTGGGAACTGCTGGCCACCTTGGAATGGGTGTCAGCAAGGATGTGGTTACCTGCTGGGAGCTGCTCCCAATCCAAGGTGTTTGCTCTCTGTGGAGGAGGATAAAGCCTTTTGAGAGGAGCCATGAGAAATGGAAGGTTCTCAGTGGCAGAAACAAAATTACTTGAGAGGAAGACCCTGGTGCACTGGGACTGTGGCCATTAGCAGCAAGTCCAGTGGAGCACTGGCAAAGCAAACAGCAGGGCATGGCTGCTTTCACCATCCCTGCTGTCCATCTGTCCTGAGGAGCAAAAACCCCTGGATGGCTGCCAGGACAAAGTTTTGGCACCTGCAGCAGGGTGACACAAAGGCCTGGCTGGTTTGCAGCTGGAGGTGGGGGGTGAGCAGGGCAGGGTGGGATTTGTTTATTTTCTGCCTTTTCATCGGTTGGTTTTCTTGGCAGTTCCTTTGCATGTATAAACATTTCTTCCCTGTGTTCCCCTGCCTTTGTTTCCCCTGGTGAATTGATGTTGCTGCTGTTATTGAATGATGATGGGGTTTTTTCCTCTGTTTTCAAACATGAAGTGAGGTGAATTAATGTGTGGGTGGAAAATGCCACAGGCAAGAAGTGTTGCCCTTGGCATGGAGGGGAAGATCTTTGCCAATCTCCCTGAAGTCCTCTGCTGCTGGCTGCTCTCTTCTTGTACCAAACAGAGATGGACACAGATGAAAGCATATTGTGTTTTGTGCATGAGGGCCACGGTCAGAGCTGAGGTTTGATGTTTTTAGCATGTATTTATGGCCTCTGTTGGCCTCTCATTCTGTAATGGCAGCACCTAGGGCTTTAGATCTGGATGCTGGGAGGAGGTGCTCTGGATCCAAACCTCACAGACTTGGCAGCAGCATTGACTGAGGTCACTCTGATGAGGAGCTTGCTCACTCTTCTGCTGCCTTCCCCCCACAGCAGCTCTTGATGTATTAAGCAGGCTGCTGGAAGCAGAGCCATGTGCGTGATGTAACTGCCCAGCACATGTTGAAGAGCCCTGGGAATCTCATCAGCCAGAAAGTTTGAGCATGCCCTCTCAGTGCTGAGTGCTGTTTTTCCCCCAGCCCTTCCTTGCAGAGGTGGGATTAGCTTCTGACACTACACAGAGCATTTGGGGTTGTCTCTGAATCCCTGTGGGTGCTTGCTCTCGCTCCAGAGGAGTGTTTCCATCTGAACCATGAAGTGTCACCTGCAGTTCAGCCCCAGCTAAAGCTCTGAGGCAGCAGGAAAGAGCAATGGTTCACCTCAGCCAGCTACTCCATATAATTCACATCATATGTATTTGTGTGTCATAATAATGAGCAGTGTTGCTTTTCAGTGGAGTAGAATTTCCACTCTTCAGCAGCAATAAATATCACATAGATTTTCTTTTCTATGTAAAACAAATAACCAGTGCTTGTTATTAAAAGGTAATTCTTGGGGTGTTAATATCTGGTATTGTTGCATAAACAAACATGCTTTTACACAAATGAAAGGTTGTCTAAGAACTCCCAATTTTTTCTTTTTTTTATTTTTATAATTCAATCCTACATCTATTTTGGTTGGGGTTGTTTTGTTTGTGTGGGTTTTTTTTTTCTCCTCATGTTTCCACAATCTATTGTGAAAAAAGATGACTGTGGTTTGCACCTCTGGACAGAGATGATGGGTGACATGTGAGATAATTCTTTACAAAGTAATGGAATAATAAGGCTGGAGTGCGTGTCTGTGTGTGGTGATAAGCCATCCTTTCAACTAGAGGGCAAGAGATGCTGCCCAGGACAGGGCTATGAGGTATAAAAGCATTTTTAAGAATTGGGGTGAAAGCCTACTGCTGACTTGTAGGTGATGAGTTCATACCTCTGGTCTGACCAGTTTTACATAATTTTCATGTATCTATATTTACTCCTTGGGAAGCAATAAGTTGCAACTGAAAACAAGCAGTAAATTTACTGCCAGGTTTTTTCCTCCTGCTTTTTCTGCTCCTTGGCCCACAGCAGTTTGTAATTGAGTCTAACAAGGAACACAGGTATGTTACAGGTTCCTCTCTTAAAACCAGGCCTAGCAATCAGATAATTGGTTCCTTTCAGCAGATGCATGGCTCCAGAACATCAGTGGGGTTTTGGGGTAATAAATGCTATATGGCCATGCTCTTTACCAGTTTGTCCCCAAGACTCTCTCAATTTACTTCTTGAAATACTAAAGATGCCAGCATGGGAATGGGGCTTATGTGGTCAGGAGCTCTTTCCTTCCACCTAGAAGGAAACCTTTGGCACCTGAGTGATGCAAACCCAGATTTAATGGCTGAAGTTCAGAAAACCTGAGAAGTCAAGGGAGCAGGAGCAAATTAATTGAAGGTTGGGCTGTAGCAGCCTACCATCAAAATATGAGCTAATGTATAACATGTGTTCCTGCTTTCATTTGTCTGCTTTACAAGAGTTAATACACAGTGTTCTCAGGGTTCACAGGGGGGCTGTTCTCCCTCTAGGCTATTAGCTACAGTAATGGCTTATTTAGAAAGTTAGACTTTCTCCCTGCTGGGAAAAAACGTGGCCCTGAAGGAGAGGAAAGGGGGAGGAAGAGGAGAAAACTGAGTATTTTGTTGAAGCAACTTAACAATACAATGCCAGAGGAAATGAATCAGAAGAGAGTGATTTCTGCAAGCGTGTATTTTTTTGCTTAGTGAAAACAAAGAAGTTTATATCCTGGCCTCCTGAGAGCCAAAAGGGCCCATGTTTAACTTAGGATGGTAATATGGGGTCCTGGTTCTGTTGCTATGGGCAGAGGAAAGTATTTCCAGAAGAACAAAGGATTGTTAGCTTGGCTTCTATCTTTACAACCTTCTAGAGGCACTTCCCAGGATTGTGGTAGGTTTTTTTTTTTTTGCTTAGGGTTTTTTTTGGTGTGTGTTGCTGTTTTAGTTGTTATATTTTCCCATAAGAAATAGCTTCCCCCTTCCTTACCTCACACCTGAAAACACACAGCTCTTTTCTAATGTCATCTTCCACAGAAAATGAGGTCACCTGCACCTCACACAGTGTGGTCTTGTATTGGTGGCACTTGGCACAATCCCCTGGTTCCTTCCTGCTGCGAGCTTACCCCAGCTCTGGGGAATCTTAATGCAGCCTGAGCTGTGCCCCACCAAGGAGCTCAAAGGGACCATCTGGCAGGCAGGGACTTTGGAGGGCTGTAAATTGAGTCCTGCTTTTCTTGGACTTGTGAGGAGGTAAGAGGAGGTTTCCTTCCTCTCAGTTTCCTCTGTTAGTGTGCTTTGCTCCTTTGGGGAGGGCAGGATGGGAGGATGTGCTCCCAGCCCCACACCCTGGGAGGCTTGGAGCAATCTGCCTGTGTATGTACAATCTGTAGATTATTAATATCCCTTTGTGGGCAGATTGTTGGTGTGGTTTTGTCTGCTTGCATTTCCAAACCATCCTGGCCCTTTCTAAGGGTGGTTTCCTGGAACAAGCCCTCTGTGGGCTTTGAGTAGCTGATTCATGATTGCTATCCTTAGACTGAGGTTGCTGGGTGAGAAGGGTGTTTAATCTTGGCCTTTCACATGGACTGACAGCTGTTTCACACCTCTGGTAGTTTTTCACAGTGCTTTCAGTATGTGCTGATGATGAACTGGAAATATTGCTCTTTTCCCTCTCCACGAGGGCATATGAATAATTGACCATCTGCAGATATTCTGAAACATCAGCTCCTCTTTCTCCCTCCACTCTAGAAACCCATGGAATAAGGGAATAATGGAATAAGGGTTTCTAGAGTGGAGGGAGAAAGAGGAGCTGATGTACCAGAAGCTGGTATGTTCTGGTGGCACATTTTTTTTGTTTGCTTGGGTCATTTATCCCTAAGTGGTGATAGCTGTCAGGGAGTGGAATTCTGCTCTGAACTTCCCTAGCCTGTGCCCTACCTGCCTTTCCTTGTGCAACGTTTCCTGGCTCCTGTCTGCAGGCCCTTGAAAGTAGCTGGGAAGGGTTTTGAAGCAAGTCTCTGACCTCTCCTCCTGCATGTTTGCAAGGAGCAGCATTTTTTCCTGCTACAGCATTGGCTGTGGCTGGGCAGGATGTGTGTCCATGCACAGCACACAAGTGGGTCAGCGGAAAGATGTTTTGTGTGTTCTACATGACCTTGTCATTCAGGCCAGAACACAAATTCTTGTGGTTTTTGACTTGACCTGATGTGATGGAGCAGCCCAACAGGGGCTGGAGGTGGGGGGTGACGGCTGTGACTAAGGGTGATGCCAACAGGGGCTGTGCAAGACCCTCTGTCCCCAGAGCCCAAGGCTGCAGTACCTGGTGACAACAGGTTGTCCCCTTCTCCCAGGCAACCAGCGACAGGACAGAAGGACATGGCCCCAGACTGCACTAGGAGAGATTTGAGATTGGACATCAGGAGGACTTTCCCCACTGAAAGAGCTCCCAGGCATTGGAACTGGCTTCAGAGATGTGGTGGAGTCACCATCCCTGGAGGTTCTTAAGAAATTGTGGCACTCAGTGCCATGGTCTAATTGACCAGGTGGAAATTGTTCAAAGGTTGGACTCATTGATTCTGGAGGTCTTTTCCAAACTAAATGATTCTGTGACAATGGCAGGATCCACTGACAGACCTAAACAAGGTGAGGTGGTGGACCAGGTCTGGGGGGAGTCCTGCTGTGAACAGCAGGAGACTGGACTGGAGATGGAGCTCCCTTGAGTGTTGGTAAAAGAATTATCCAGTGTGCAGCATCAGAAATGGCCTTATCTGCAGCACAGGCCTGGGGCTTTTTGGGGGCCTTGGATGGGGCTGTGCACAACACATGGCCCCAGTGAGGGCTGGAACCCTGGAGCTGAGCTGGGCCCGTGGACAGGGGGTCATGGATCTGGGTCCCCAGGTGAGACTGGCAAGGCCATTAAGGTCACAGGTGTCCTCAGGGCTCTGAGAGCCAGAGCTCTGTTAATACATCTCAGGATTGAGGCACATTTTGTTTTTATGAAAAAACACTAGCTGGTCAACGTGCTGTCATAAAGCATAGTTTGCAGTTGCCTTGTCCAAGAGAAAGCATAATTACAATTTTTCTTGCTATTCAACAGCCTTTTTGAAAAATGGCACAAAAATTGCACTGGTCAGAAACCAGTGAAAATAATATACCAGTGAAGTGTGTGTATGAGAAATGAAACAAAAGAATGATGTGAGTAGTTGGGTGATCTTTTTATAGGATGGCATCTTCCAAAATACACAAATTGGAGGAGTCTGAGAAGGCCCAGGATGGTATTCTGTCATTCCAAGCCATGTGTCCCTTGTCTTATTCTTCTCATAATCTCATGGATTTCTCTTCAGATCCGTGTGTGAGCAGTTGATGAGCAAAGCATCAATTCTTCTATCAAATAAGTGATGCCTCTGAATGCTAATAGAAACATCTTCATTTGAAATATTATTTCTCCTCAAAAGAGCCTCAATAAGGAAATCTAAGAGAGTTACTGATGAATGTTTAACATTGTTCTTTTAAAGTGCTGCCCAAAAAAATCTGTATATTCTTCTGGTTTTAGCTTAGGAAAAATATAAGGGATCAATATAGGACTTTTTAAGGAGAAACTCTCATTAGGGCTGCCTGTGTACGAAGGGGATGTGCCACTGCAGCTGGACCACAATATGAGCTCTTTTTTAGCCCAGTCTTGTGGGGATAGCGATGAGGGGAATAAATTACAAAGATCTAAGCCCTTGCTTTAACCTATCCCACAGTGAGCACTAGGGATATCTGGTCAGGATGTAGGAAAGGGCTTTCAAACACACTTTTTCATGGGTATTTTTAATGTCTCTTTGAAAACTTATGCTGAAGGGTTGCTTCCTGCTGTCAGTTTTATTGTTTCAGCCAAGATTTGAAATGCTAAAATACTATTAAAGAGGTTCCTAAGCACTATTTCCAATTTACCCAGAGTTAGGAAATTCTGCTTGTCTACTTGTGTGTTCCTGAAACTTCTAGCCCCAAACTGCAGATGCAAGAAGTCTGCATGAGATGAATTATTTTACAACTCGTAGTATATCAATCTTGGAGGATCCATGAACTCTTTCTGAGAGGCCATAAAAGATAATTATCATCAGGCTGAAGTACCCTAAACAGATTGGCACTTCCACTGCAAGGAGTATAAGGATCTACAAATGCAAAAAAAAAAAAAAAAAGCCTTGAATGAGTGCCTTAAATAACTCTGCTTACAAGGAACTTGTCATGTCTAAAGTTTTTCCTCAGCCATAATTTACAACTGGGACAGCAGTGCACTTAGTTTTAATTTTTGTTCTGTTCCCCTGAGCTGATTCTCTAATTATGATAGTTCTTCCCTCAAATAGCTGTTAATTTTGCTTTTTTTCCCCTCTCTGCCTGGGCACTGAGGTTAATTTCTGCTGCTCTATAAAACCTATTGGAAATTAGCCAGTAAGTCCTAAAGCTATTGGAGGTGAGAGGGACTATGTGTGTGTGTGCCCATCCACATGTGTGGATGAGCTAATAAGCTGCTTAAGCTTCATTTCCTTACAGAACAAAACTAACAACCTGAGAAATCAAACTAAAATTTTTTTAATTGAATAGCTGTAGAAACAGACATTAGATCAATTAAGCAGCCTATTGTTTTAATTGTAGCTGTCTTATCTCTCTAGGAAAAGAACTACATATCTTACAGTTTAGACAGATGACTTTTAACAAAACCTAGGATAATATATATTAAACAATACTAAAATCTGAAATAAACGAACTTTGACAGAAAAAGATAATACACTTCAACAGAATACCAAACTGATAAAATCTAATTTAAGACTACTTAGACCTAAAAGTAATAAAACTTAAGTTTTATTGTTTTATTGTGGAGTGTGAATCCGAACACTGAACACTTAAGTGTTGCTAGGATCAAGTCAAGTTAACATATTGAAGTTTAATATCTATAAATGTTTCAACTTATTTTGATACTGTTAATACAAAAGATACTGAGAATTTTAACAATACATGCTTAAAATAAAAATGGAATGATTTTCCTGAAGGATTTACAAGGAGGTGTGGTAAAGTTGTTGTACTATTATGTGATGTAGATATGTGCATAGATAAGAGCTTAAAGTTTTAATTATTAGTAAATAAATGTACTAATTTTTTAGTAAATAAAAGTAAAATTTTAATTATTAGTAGTAAAAGCTAGCAGCATTGCAACTTTGTCCTGGTGTTCACAGACAGCTTTGAATTCCTCCAAAACTGTAAAAATCTGTAAAAATCTCTCCCCCTCCCAAGATCTTATGGCTAAAACAACTCTTGTTTTATTTATACCAGAGTCTCAGGGCCAGGCCTTGGGGCCATGCATGGAGCAGTGTCTGTGCTGTGAGATGGTTCCCCCTCCCCACCCCTGGCAGGTGTCCAAGGGTGCTGAGCAGCCCCTCACTGATGGTACCGGTACCATCTGAAGTGGAACCAGAGCTGGAAGATGCCATTGGCAAACTGGCAGCGGAAGCTGTGGCGCTGGGAATGCTCCCACTCCCTGCTGACAATCTTGAAGGCAATGTCCTCATAGGGTGGCCCGGCATGGAAGCGCAGGATGGCAAAGTCGTTGTTGTCCTGGCAGGTCTCCAGGAAGTACTCGGGCACTGAGCGCTTGTCAATGAGGTCAGGGTAGAAGATATTGAACTTATAGCCCTGCATGGTCTTGGGTGGGGGGTTGTCAGTGTCATAGTGGGTCTGGTTGTGCTTGTTCCACTCGAAGCCTGTGTGCATGCGGTTGAAGAAGCGGGGCTTGTGGGGCTGGTACTTGTCAGCCCATGGATAGGCCTTGCCTGTGAGCGGCATCTCCACGCTGAACTGCGCCTCATCAGCACCCGTGCCCTCCTTAGCCTTATGGAAGAAGATGCTGTCAGTGCTCTCGGAAGCATTGCCTGTCACCTGGAGCTGCTGGCGCGGGAGCAGCCGCTGATGGGTGTCCTCCTTGGCTCTAGCACATGGGTATTGCAGGGCAGCCCGTTGGGGCCCAGCAGCTGGGGGCTGTACTTGCCCACATCATAGTCATCCAGGCTCTGCTGGATCAGATCCTCCTCCATCAGCACAGCCTCTGCCTCTCCCTTGGCCTCTGTGTCCTGCTCTGGTTCTGAGGATGGCCCTGGCTGTGCCTCGAGAATCTCCTCAGGATCCAGCCTGTTGTTGAGGGAAGCTGGCTCCTGCTTGATGGTAGGCAAGAGTGGTTCACATTCCACACCCTGCTCTTGCTTCAGCTTGTAGAGCTTCTGACACAGCATGTCCTGGTGCTGCTCCTGTAACCTGGACCGAGCCATGTCAACCTTCAGCTGCTGCAGAAGGCTCTCCCAGTACCTGGTGTCCAGGTTGGGCCCTCCTGCCTGGATCTTGCTCTCGATGCCCTGGTCCAGCGCTTGCACCTGGTTGTAGGTCTTCCCCTTGAACACGGCCTGCACATCTGAGCTGACCAAGGCATTGACACCATTGCGACGCTCCCCTGGTCCTCCTTTGCTAGAGGCCTCCAGCTTGCAGAGCTTGGCTATTTCATCCTCTGTGATGATGGTAATGTCCCTCCAGAAGTCCATGTTCTTCCCTTGCTCCAGCTCCATGTAAGCCTCGATGTCCTCCATGTCAGATGGTCAAGCCATTTAGGAAGGTGTAGGGCTCGTGCATCTCCACAGCCATCATCCTCTGCGCTGATGTACTTGGCCAGAAGATCAATGGGTTTTGCCCTCCCATCCCAAATATGGATCTTCGACTGCAGCTTGGCCTGCTGCAAGTGGAAGTTGTCCCCCAGCTCTTCCCAGGTTTTAAAGTGCTCTGCCTCTTTCTCCTACTGCAGCATCTCCAGCTCCTGCTTCTGCATGGCTTTTTCCCGCTCCAGGCGCAGCTGCTTCTCCTTCTGCAGCTCCAGGCGATTGTCCTCCTGGATTTGCTTGATCCTCTCCTTCAGGTCCTTCTCATCCAGATGGCTGAGCCCTTTCTTTTCCAGGGCCTTGCTCCAGATTAATGTGCCCAGCAGGTTATTGCCCCCAAGAGGATTGTCAGTGTTGGTGTAGCCCACGTACTCCTCACCCCAGCCCATCGTCTCCTGTTTCTTTCTCTCCTTGGCCTCCTTCTTGGCCAATCTCCGTGCTCACTTGTCCTTGGATGTCTCCAAGGCCTTCAGCAGAGCTGTGTGTTTCTTCTCTTCTTCCCTCAGGCTCAGCTGCTGCTCCAACTCCTCTCGGGGATGTGGTGAGGCGGGGGAGCTGATGGAGGACACAGAGGACTTGGATTGAAATTAAGGGGCTTTCAGGCAAAAATATGGGAGTAAGGATAATAGTTTTTGTTAGAAAAAATTAAAATACAGTAATACTAAACAACCCTGACAGAGTCAGAATATGACCTGACACCCTGTGGGTCAGAGTGTTGGTATTAGTCCCATTAAATGGTGGCTGCAGTGCTCCCGCAGTGACAGGTGTGGTTCTGGTGGAGCAGGGATTCTTTAGAAGGGTGTTGTTTTCCTCTGAAGATCCAGTGGTGATGTAGATGGGCCTGGTCTTCTTCTGGGAATCCAGTGGAGAAAACAGCTGCTCCTCTGGGAATCCAGTGGGAAAGGGCTGGCTGTGGTGTTCCAAGTCTCAGATTATATCTAGGTAGGTATGCTTGGCTCCTCCCTCTGGGCAGAGCATCTCCCAGTGGAATGCTGCAATTTTATCAGTCATGCAGTGACACTCAATGGCCCATTAACAGAAGATATTTCCTGGAGGGCCCCCGGAGGGAAGGTTGGTTGTGGAAGAGATAAAGAAAAACTGTTCCAATGCCAATACAATACACACCCCCAGCCCCAGCCTGCATTTGCAACCTAAGACATTTGTAAATTCAATTTCTGAGTTTTGTTTTACTGCAGGCTGTGGCTCACAGCATACCTGACTGCAACACCAAGGCATTCATCCAGTTGTGTTTGGGTGGGGTTTTTTTACTACGTATTGTCCAATCTGTCATGGACTGAGAACTGCCAGAACCATTATTGCAAACTCTGCTTTAAATGCCCCAAAATTGTTTGCAAGCAATTGTGTTTTTTTGCCAACAGACCCATAGAACTGGGGTCATTTCAGCAAGCTTTTTTTCCTTTTGTGTATGACTATGGATGATTTTATATAAATGAGTCAAATATGGTTTTTATCTTTTAAATTACTTTTACTTTAATAGTTACTAGCTGGCTAACTTTTTTGTTCAAGAGGAATATCAGTGTTTCTCTTTTTCTGGTAATGTGTAGCTGATGGGATTGTAGCTTAATTCCCTGCCTTAGCCATGAAGGGGGATCCCAGGGTGCAAAGCTCTGGCATGGGTAAAATGAATTCCTCACTGGGGATAGTCTGCAAGGCATATGCTCCCAAGTTGGTTAAATGTCTCAAATAACATCTCCCTTGCTATTTGATTCGGGGGAAACAGCCTTGGCTCTCTTTGCAGGGGCTCTGATGATGTGCGTCAGTGGGGAAATTTGAGGAGGTAAATGACCACAGTTCATCAGCAGCTCTTCTTTTACATCATGTTTCTGATCAGCGGGTCTGCTTCTCCTGATGAGCTGCAAATGTGTACTTAATATTATATTAGCTATTAAATCCCAAAGTCAACAGTGTCCCTGGTAAGTTCAGAACATTTAAAACATTACTCTGTATTTAAAAAAAAAAGCAGCATTTTTTTCAGTGTAAAAGAAGCCTTATTAAAATATTTACAGATATTTTTATGATGCTGTATTGTTTTCCAAAAGCAGTGATCAACTGTGATGGATATGTTTGTCTGTCGTCATTCTCCACCCCCTGTAGCTTACAATTCCTCTCCAAGAGGAGAAAGTGTTTCTCCTTTTCCAGATCTGGATAAGCCCCAGACTTTTAATGCTCTGTTATAAGCATACACTGGAGCCTGGGGACCTAAAGCTGATGTGGAGGCTGTTGGGGCACTGTGGTCTCCTTGCAGTGGGGTGAAGGAATTGTCATGTGACCATCCCAAGTCCTGCCTGTGGAACACCAAGAGGAGAGACCCCTTGGTGCTTCCTGTAGCTGCCAGCCTGCTTAAACCTCTCAGCAGGAGAGAATGAGCATCTCTTTTTGTGTGCCACCCTTCTCATCCTCTCTGTCACAGCATAAGAGATTTGCAATAATAACCCTGCCAGGGCTGTTGACTGTTGGATTTGTAACATCTGGATTTGGACTTTCATGAAGCTCAGCAAGCTTAATTCTTGAGTCCAGGTAATGGACTGGTGACCCCATGGTAGTGACATGAGCTCGCTGTGGAAATGACAGTGCACTTACAGCAGGGAATGAGGGGCCTGATCCCACTTTAACAGGGAGAACCTTCCCTGTTGACCTCACTGTGGGGTGAATTAGGCTCCTGTCCTAGGTTACAATATAAAGATGTATTCTATTCCCATCCTCAAGAGCTGTTGAAACCAGGTGGGGCATTGTTTTCTCTCTATCTCCTGTTAATGGGCCCATCAATGCCTTTCCCCTGAGTCAGAGATCACTCCCTGTGGGAGCCATTTCTGTTCAATGGGTAATCAAGGATCCAGGCATGACTCAGAACAATATCAGCCCATTGTGAGATCCTCTGCCCATGGGAGAGGAGCTAAGCATCCCCACCTGGATATAATCTGGGGTTTGGGATGGAACACATAGCCCTAATCCACTAGTTTTCCAGAGGTCAAGAGCTACCAGATCATTTCTACAGGATCACCACTTCAACAAGTCCATTTCATCTGGACTGCTACCATCACCCTAACTGTTGAGTGTCAGGTTGTATTCTGACTCGGTCAGTGGTTTTACTTTTGTGTTATTGCATGTATTTTGGTTTTTCCCTCTTTTCCTAATAAATTGTATTTCTGACTTGAAGTTTCTCACTGGTTTTGCTTTCAAACCAGAACAGCTCCCAAGTAAATGTCAGCTCCTCTGAAGCAGTAGTCAGCTGCTTTAGTGCTGCAGGAGGGATTAGTTGTAAGCAAATGGTGTTTACCCCAATTCCAGGCTGGTAGCAAGTTCTTATATCCCTACAGGAATAGAGTGTGTGCTTACCAAATGAGTGCTGTGAGCAAGTGTAAAGATGACGAGTTGCCAAATGGATCTTTGCTGCGTAAGAGGAGGGTGAACGGTGAGCAGGAGAAAAATGGATGTGTATTTGTGTCTTGGGCATGTGCAAGCATTCAGTGAGCACTTGTGCCCTTCTGAACACCCCAGGGCACTGCCCTGTGCTGTTTGATCTGATTGTGGTGTGCAGCCTAAATGGTGAGTTCTGACCCCCCAGCAGATGTTTAGAGGTCTGCCATAAACTTCATCAGGACCTTGGGTGGTTCTAGGGGAGTAGAAAGGAGGATAGTCCTGACAGTGCTGTTAAATCTGAGCTGGTATGACCCCAGTGGTGCGTCTTGACTTCTGATGGGTTCTGAAAGGTTTCAAAGAGGTGCCAGGTTGTTTGGGCTCAGGTACAGCACTGCCTGCAGTGAGTCTGTAGTGTTCCTGCTCCAATATGGTGTCACTGACCTCTTGGTTTGGTTTTTTAATAATGGGAAAGGGATATTTGTGGAGTTTTGAGCTTCTTTCTGACTTGGGTTATTTGTTGATTTTCGAAGCTGTAAGCAATAAGCACAGGGGTAAGAATCAGTACCTGGAGAACAGTGTTTGTGTGGCGGGAGAAAAGAAAAAGTATCAACTTCTTCAGCCAGCTCTGTGCCACTGAACCATGCGGCTGCTCTAGGCCATGTGATTCAAGCCTCTAGAATCACCAGGTCTGTACTAGTTGATTGTTTTCCCTGGGTAAAAGGGGTAAGAACAGACTTTAGTTACTGTCTGAAAACGTTAAAATTGGAATGAGAACATCTACATGCATTTAATGGTAGGAGCTCAACACCAATGGGACTGGGAGAGGGTCAGCTTTGCATTTGGTGTTTGCATCTGGCTCTTCTCTCTGCCAGCCCAGGCTGCTGCCCACAAGGGTTGTGTAAAAGCTGCTGAGCCAGAGGTGGGTTGCCATGTCTGAAAGACTGAGAAGTGATGGTCAGCCCTGCTTGTTTGTTTGACGTCTCAGGCAGGAATAGATCCTTGAGGTGTCGGGTTTTTTGTTTTTTTGGAAACTGACCTGATGAGAAACTAAGACTCATTGGAAAGACCATTTAGCTAGATAAAGTGGTAAGTTGTAAACCATATCAAGGAGTGCAAGAAGATAAAAATGTTTCCCAGGACACTTGTGCATTTGAGTGAAAGGAAATCACTGACTGATTAATTCTGTCTCAAGAGAGAAAAGGAAGTTATTTCTAAGAATTTGGTAATGTGATAGAGTAATTACATCTGTAAAATGGTCCAGGAATGCTGTGTGTTAAGGTCTTTAAATTAAAAGATGATTATGTGATTCAGAGATTTTTATGAAGCTGTTACTAATAGGTTAGTTTAACTACTGACCCATTAGACTTTCTAATAAATACTCATTAATAGTTCTATAAATCAGTTAGTGGTTAACACTAAGCAACACACCAGAAACTATGTTATTTCTAAACCTAATAATATAGGTTGAAAGGAAAAATTATTCTACTCCTCTCTGCAGTTATCTTGCACTGGATTTACTCCTCATCACAAATAGAATAACTCCTGACTTGTTAATGTGAAGGGAGTCAGGCAGTAGATTTAGGTCTGTAGTATCTCTGTGGGTGGTATATTTATAGTAAAGGGTGCAGTGTGGCAAATGCTGTTGTGTAATGGGTGGCATGAAGGTGCAGCTCAGAACTCACCCTTCACTAGAGTGAGGGAGAGCTATCTGAGCAATAAGTGACGCTTTGTCTCTCATTGCTGGCACGCTTGTTATGCATTTTGGAAGTTACAGGCTGGCAGACTGAGACTTGTCTGCAGTCAGATGATAAATACCATGCAGCCTCTGAGGCCTGAGTGGAGCCTCCTTCCACTGATGCATTTTAATTCACCTCCCTGAGAGCCTCACAAAATAGGTCTGAATAAAAGGAACAATGAGAGAAGGTGAGTTCAAACAAGAATGCACTTGCAGTGTCTGCAGGCGTGATAGTTTCTGCCATATAAAGCAGCACTGAGTCTGTTCTTCCTTGTGGTAAGGATTTTTGGAGTAGCTTTTAGCCCACCCTACAAATGCTGTAGGCTGGGGATTCCTCAGAGAGTCCTTATTCACCTTTCCCATTGCATGTATGTAGCTGCTGCACCACAGGTGGGTTTAGCACTGGTGAGAGGTGGTTTGACAGCTCTGAGGACCTGTTAAATCCACGGCCAGGCATGAGCACCAGTGGCTCTCAGGGCTCCAGGTCAGTCCTGCCCTGCCTCCTGTGGGACCAGGCTGCTGCCAGATCCTGCTTAATCCCTGCCCTTGCTGGGGCCATGAGCAAAACTGCTAATGGGTACCACTTGTAAAGGCTTTTTTGGATGTGTATCACCAAGTCTGAGCACCAGCTGCCCACAGCAGCTCCAGCGTGGCTGCTGAGGGGGAGGAATTGCTGCAGGGCTGAGCTGTGCTGGTGCCTCTGCTGTGGGGTGGAAGCTCTCAGTGCCAGCCCCTGAACATCCAGGCTCCTCTGGGCCACAACAACTGAACTCAACTGAGATGGAAGCAAGAAAGCACTGAATTCTCTTAGAGATTTACCCAGAGTCAAAGAGAAGCTCTGCTACTGCCTAACTTCTGCTCAGATGCCTCTGAGGCTGTCTCACGCCTCCAAAGATGCTCTGTGCTGGGGGTGGTAGCACCAGGGGCAGGTGTGTGGCAGAGGCAGGGATATCCAGTGTCTCAGGTGCCTGAAAAATGCGTGAAGTAGGAGAGGGGTGAGGGTGGGTGAGCAGGAAAAGATGAGACAAATTGAAGGTAAAGAAATCCACCCCTGAGTTTGTGGTTTAAAGAGCCTTCTGTCTCTGCCTTTGATGCAAGGGAGATGAAGTACCCATGAGACAAGCAACAATATTCTCTTGGGATTTTCCCAAGTTCCTTCCCAGCTTTTTCTGTTCTAACAGTGTTCCGGGCAGCACAGAAAAATGCACGGGTCTGTTTCCAAAGGTGATGCACCTCCTCAGGACCATAGATTTGTGTATCCTGTGCTTGTGGCTATAAGCAGACCAGACCTATTTTAAATATAAAAGTGTGGGGATTTGTTTTATGCTTGTTTGGAGTGTATTTCTTTTTCTCTGGATACTGTTTTTTAAACTTCAGTTGTGCTCTACTATTGTTGAGGTAAGCTGGGTTTCCTTCATTCTGAAGAGGAAGGTGCCTGAATGTCAAATACCCATGAGACATGAAGGGGAAGGGCAGAAATTTTGAATAAAACTACTTAATTGGAGCTTGGAATGGAGCTTAAAGGGGGGGAGGGGGGAAGAAACCCTTGCATTTGGCTTTTAATTCCATAATATTATTGACTTAAGAGCAAGATGAAAAGGCTTTACTGCTTTACTATTCAAGGACTTCTCTTTTCCATAGTTAATTTGCTCCATTCAACAATAGTCTGTCTTTGCGTCCAACTTATTTAACAGAGGTCAAGTAAAGAAAGAAGTACAGAAATAATTAAAATGCACTCCACTGAGGAATAACACATGATAATTTCCCCCCCCCCAGCCAAGACAGAGATAAGTAGTTTTTTGTTAGACCTAGGATTCAACGTATCAACATGGGCGGGAGGGGGGGAATAACATGTATTTTTTTAAATTTCCCATCTCTTATGCTTCCAGATTCTCTGGGCAATGGCAAAGAGAAAGAAAAAGTAGCAGGGTCATATTCCTGGGTTTCACCATCCAGGCATGTGGCTGAAGGCTCGATTTTGGCAGGAGCTGCTAACCTCTTCCCCTTTGCTTTTAATTTGTCCCTGCTAGTCACAAAATCTAAAAATGCAGCTTTTTCTTGCCTTTATTGCATGCTGATTATTGCTCAGCTCTAGTTTGTGTCCTTATATTTGTGATGAGACATCTGTCAGTGCAGGGGTGAGTGAGGTAAGATGAGCTTTTTGGTGTCTGTGCCAGAACAAGTCAGCACACATTGAGCAGATCTGGTTGGAAAATACCTGTTTGCTGAAACACAAACTTTGTGTTGCATTGTGCTTTTGTAAGGATTTCTGACCATGGGGAGGTGGGCAGAGGGACTACATGGACCATAAATTCTTCCAGAGATGCTGGAGAAATGCTTAATGATTCAGATGAAATTAAATGTAGGAACTCTCTCCTGGTGTTGCCAAGAAGCAGATGCTCAGCAAAGGCTAAAGCAAGAATTCCCTTGAATACCTTCCTTCTTTCTGCTTTGGTTCTTCCTGAGGCAGAAGTTGTTTCTGGGTCACTGTGTTTGAAAACCACTGATGGATGGATTCATTCTTTTTCCACTTGTCCAGATTTTTCTTGAAATCTGTTACAGGGAATAATTTGTGCGTGTGCTCTGTTTATGAGGCTATAGAACAAATACCTCTGGTTTGGAGAGGTGTAGAAGGCCAGTGTTGCTTGGAACTAGGGGATAATCCCAGCTGACTTTGACAAAGTTACTGGCAGGCTCAATATTTGGAAGATAAGTAATCTCCTGAGCTGGAAGCACTGGGTTTTTACCCACCCTGTTTGAGATGAATGAAGGATATGTTTACAGCAGCATCTTATCCCAAATACTACCAATAGGGATCTCTAAGAAGAAGACTTAATACTTTGTGTTTACACTATTGTGTTCCCAGATAGAACCCAAGCCTCACCCAGACTTCTTATGCTCTTTCTTGTTCTAAATACTTAAACCCACTCTCTGCATCAGTGACTTGTAGCTCTGCTATCCAGAAGAAAATGTAGTTCAATGTATTCCTTTACCAGTATTATTCAGGAGGATTATGGTCTTGTTTTGGTCTTAATTTTGTCCAATTACTCCTTCAGAGACAATGTATAAGGAAAAGTGATTATTCCTGCCTCTTATCTACAACACAGAGCATTTGACTTCCTCTGGGAGGCTGTTTTGCACTCCAATGGGTTTGTTATTGCGAGTCAGTAATTCCTTTTTTTCCTCCTCATCATCCTGCACTAGAGCATCTTATTTTGATCCAGTTAGGTTTGTCTAAGTGTCAAGCTAGAAGAACTTAAAATAGTGATTTTCTTGTGTAACACTGGTGTAGGAGACCAGAGTTTGGTTCCTGTTTTCTAAATAGAGGGAACTTCTTTCAGGAAATAAACACAACACTTGTGTGACCAGCATCTCTCTGTTGTGATGGAGGAGGTTTTCCATAACTGGCTGAAACAATAATCTGCTGACCTTGGACCTCTGTGATCAGCCTTAACAGTTGCTTCAGTGAGAAAAAGCAGAGACCTTCTGGGTGGCACTGAGGGAATGAACCTCCTCAGGAAAGCTCCTCTGATAGCTGGAGATGGGCTCTGTGCTGAGATGTGAGGCTCTAAACCCTTCTGTACTGAATGGGGTGTTTATTTTGCTTTCAGGTTGTTCTGTCTTAGTTGTTGCCTGCAATAGTGTGCTCTGGAGTTGAATGTGCAACAGATTTTAGGTAGTCTGCCTTTCTCAGTCTCAGTGGATGGCCTCATTTGCAACTTGATGCTCTTTTCTTAGAAAGGCAACAAAACTAGACAGATCTCTTATATCATTGTTTTTAAATGAGTTTTCCATTCTCCCGCCTGCCTTTGCATCTTGGCCTTTGACTTGACAATATTGGCAGTACTTTCCATGTGTCTCGGGTGTCCCTGATATAAAGATTTGGGTACCAAGCTAGTCTCCAAGTGTTTAAAGTGCATTAGTGGAAGATGTAAATCCAGTCAATGGTGGCCGTCCAGACCACAGTAAACCATTAATTAATCCCAGTCAATGTATGAGGTGGTTTTCTAAAAATGGGGAGGGCTTGCAACATATCCTGTAGGTCATTAAACAGTCTCAGACTAAAGATGAGAATCCAGAAGGAAAAAGGGAGTGCTTGCTTTGGAACTGCTTCTTGGTAAATAACTGAAAGCACTTGAGTTAGGGATGAATGGCCCAGCTTGGACACCAGGAGCTGTGTCAGTGGATGCTCTGGTAGTGCCAGTGAAGTCTGTGGTATGGTTTTTCCTCCCAGGATTCAAGTGAGATGTTCTGCCTGTAGCAGTAAGGACCAGATCTCCTGCTGTGCCTCAGGGCTCTCTGCTTTCTTGCTGGGCAGTGTACATGTGCCTGTAGGGAACTGTGTTTCATAGGGAATATATTTTCTTATCTTCTGTGTGCTGGCAAAGGGTCAAAAATGCTGTTAAGCAGAACTATACATATATTTGTAGATCTCTCAGAGCTGGGAGGAAAAGAGATATTTGTATGTGCATGAGAGAGTGCTTAGTTGGCTTTGAAAATAGGTATTTTATTTCTTTGACTAATTCTAAGGGAAACTTTCTTTATTTCTGCCCCAACTGACCCTGGGGTTACGTATACTTCAGATGTGATAATTTTATTTTATTCCCCACTTTTACTGCTTCCCTGCTAGTCCTGGCTATGAGGAACCCCAAATGCAGAACTTTGTGTGAAAGACACCTAACGTAAAGGAGATTAAGTGACTGTTAAGCAAAAAGTCCAGGAATTCCAAGTCCTGCAGCGTGACCAACACAGTGTCAGCACGAGTGCTGCCAAAGCCACCCAGCGATACCAGGGCTGGAGGTGCTGCCTGCCAAAATCCCTGCTCCTGGTGAGGAACACGTGAGCTGCTTAACTCCTGGTGCCTGAAACCTCTCTCTGTTCCTGGCCCTTCCTTCAGAGCTTGTGAGTCACTTCCCCTCCCCCCTGAAGAGAAGTTCTTTGGAAAACAGCATCCCAGGGTGCCGTGTTTGTTGACTTCGAGAACAAAATCTCTCACATACCTGCAGAGATATTTTACTCTTAACTGCTGACTTGGTACATTCTTCCTGGGTGTTGAAAGTCAGGCTGGTTTTCTTCTTATTGAGGTCTTGTTGGGGATGCAAACCCTCAGGACTAATGTAGCTTTTGGAGGTGCTGCGAATGCCCCTGGAGCGTGGTGCCCTCACCGCTGTGGCACACAGCATCTGCCTCCACCACACCTTTGACAAGGACAAAGAAAGCTTTGCAGGCACCTTTTCCTGCAGGGTGAAGTGTGTCTCGACTGCTTGGAGGAGAGGATTAGCCATGGTGATGGGCAGGAAGAAAGGAAGGACAGTGTCACCCCTTGTGTGTTTTCAGCTTGCTTTGCCCATTCCCAGTAAAACAGGGACTTGCCCAGGAGGCAGTTTTGGAGTTGAAAGGCTCTGTGCCAACTCTTAGCCTGAGACTGAGAACTCCTGGTGTGAATTCAAGTTCTCTGAGAATTGCAATGAAGGGTCAGACATATTTAAGTTTTTTTCTCCCTCTACCCACTTGGGTTTTTCTTTTCCCCCTTTAACGTAGAAAAGGCCCCAGGGCTGTGCTTCCTCCAGTCCCTAAACCCCTAGTAAGGATGTCTGTGAAGTGCCTGGTGCTCCCTAAACCCCTAGTAAGGATGTCTGTGAAGTGCCTGGTGCTCCCTAAACCCCTAGTAAGGATGTCTGTGAAGTGCCTGGTGCTCCCTGCATACCAGAGGCTGTGAAGTTGCCTTGCTCCCATAGCAACCAGTGATGTTATCAACACAGGAGCAAGCAGATGTGGGAAGTGCTGTGTGGCCTCTTCCTAACCCAGGAAAGGGTCAGCAGTTCTGCCATCCCTCACCCAGTTCCCCTGCTGTACTGGGACTGGTTTGAGCCCTAGGAGTGTGGTCTTGCTTGGAGCTTATCCACAGACTTTATGGATGTGTACACTAGCAGTCTGTTAGAGTTGTCCGTGTTTTATGTCCTTTGTTTTATGTCTTTTGTGCTTGCCTGAAATGCTGATGATGCTCAGGAGCATTTTGTGTAATAACCACCAAGAGAGTATTGAAAACATCCCCTTGTGTGGGGGAAAATAGAGAATTTGAGAGTGTGTTTCCCTGAGAAAAGATAATTTATATGTGCTTGCCAGTACTCTCTGCAGCTAAATAGCTTCTCGGTCTGATTCACCAGTATATTAAAGCTGTTCTTTAGCACTCTCAGAGTGCAAAATGGCTTTATAGCAGATCAAGAAATCACTGGAGAGTATCTCCTGGTGTTGGAGGACCTTATGCCTGGGATGGTTGTCATGGTAGCTTCAGCTGTCAGCATCAGACATAAACCCAGTGAGAGCCCCAGCATCAGTTTCTTCTTAGGATCACCTTCTTCTTAGGATTTTCATGTTGCTTTGGGCCTATAAGTTACCCTGACTTTTAGTAGGGACAGATACAGAGCTCAAGTAGACTCTGTAATCAAAAAATATTGTTTAAAAAACATAGATGCTTAATATTTTTTTTTTGTGTGGAATGTTCCTTGAATGAATTGTAGAATTCGGTTAGTTGTTTCAAATTTACTGCATAAGTTTCTATTTTAAATTGCAACAGCTAATCATTAAAACTAAATTATCACTCCAGGTTTGAAAGCAATTTAGTTGTATGTATATTTTCACTTCTCTAAATGTGTGTGTACTTATTTTTATATAGAGAAGTATTAATTTTCATAATGACTGTACTAAGTCTGAGAGCAATTCTGGTGAGGGGGAGTAAATTTGATTTGCAGGCTTGAGCTCAGTTAGTACTGCATGGAAACAGAGCCCAGGTGCTCCTCTTCATTTTGCTCTGCTTCAACAACATTGCTGCTTTTAACTATGAATTCTTAAATACGTTGTCTAGTTAATGTGAGTAACATTCCTTGTAGAGAATAAGTCCACATCATGGAAAGCAGTCAGAGGCAATGTGGAACAGGTCATGCCAAGGCTGAGACCATTGCAATACTGGATGACTGAAGAGTCTTGATGTGCATCTTGCATGTAGCAGAAGATCCACTGTGGAGGGCTTTTTATTTCTTTTAAGCATGAGTATAAGCAATTTTATTCCAATAACTTGGCATTTTTTTTCCCTGCAGACTGCACACCACAGGCATTCCCACCCCCAATATAAATCCAGCAGACTATTGCTTAGAATACTGTTTATTAGTTTCTAAAACCAGTCAGTAACAGCATTCTCCTGCTCATAAAGTTCAGTAAATGACTCTTTTTAGACAGAAAAGATCTTAAATTTTGACTGGGATGCACGAGTGAAAAAGGCTTAGTAAATTAAAATCTGTGACAAGCACCAATGCTTTATTTTTAACTGAGAGAAAATTGTTCTTGTAGATGCTTCTCTCCATGCCTTAATTTTGAGCTCTGCAATATTTATTGGCTATGACATTGAGGAATAACCACACCTTCCACTCTGCCTGTGTTTTTAAATGCAAGGATGAGGGTGGTGTGTGAGCAGCACAGTTATTGCAGCCAGCTCCTCCAGGAGAGGTAACGGTGTGTGGTCCTCTGGCTCAAAGCACTAATTCAAGGTACAGCCTGTTGCATGCTCTGCAGCCATCACATGTTCCTGCTGGGACACACAGCCAGGAGTGGCTTCACCCAGCAGGATCAGGCTTTGGGCTGGGTTTGCTGTTGCTGTAAGCCCCCAGGCTGCTTGCCTTTTCTCAAACACACCTGTCATTTGATTTGAAGTGGTTTTGGTTTTTTTTATGCCTGTTTTGTGGTTGTTTTTTTTTTTCCTTTCTCAAGACTGCGGACAAAAGGAAATCTTAGTATTTTTGTTGCTCTGGATATTGACATTTGTAGTTTTCATTTTTGACTTACCTTGGTGGTAAGATGGTCCCCAAAACAGTAGAACTACCAGCAAAAACATTTCTTATCTCTAGAAAGCAACATTCAAAGTACATACAGCCTTTTCTGTTTCTGGGGAAAAGCTGACTTTCCCAAACATCACTCAATGCTTTTTCTCTCCCCTGCACCTAAAAGTCCTGACCAAATACTGGTTTGACTGCATGCTAAATCTCTCACTATACTTTAATCCACTTGAAGCTTCATTTACTGTTTTAATACAAGCCTAGGCCCTACAGGGACCAAGAGTTCCTTGGCATTTTTAGTGTGGTTTCTGCTCATGCACTGGTTGTGTCCTATTGTCTTGAAGCCACCAATTCTGCTATTCTTCTCTTATATGAGGAGCAGGAATGAGAGTTGAGGAGGCAGAAGAGAGCTCTAAACCATCTGCTGTGGCCCCTGGGGACACCCAGGAGCTTGCGTGGCTCAAAGAGCAATTTCAGAGCTGATTGACCTCTACTTCCCCAGTGTGCCTGCGGCTCTTTGGAAGCAGTTAAATCACAGGGCAATTTATTCATCCACAGTCCCCTTGACACCTCTTTTCACCATTCCATCCATTTTCTGGTGGGTAGAGAGGAGAAAAGTGATGTGGTGGGACTGCAGGACAGTTGAGAATAGGACCCATTTTATTTACACCTCCAAAAGTGCAGCAGAGAGAAGCTGGACTTGATCCTGAATTTGTTTTTGGAGCTGCTGGACTGGTGTTCCTTGTTCCTTGAATTTGTTGCTGCAGCTCTGGCTTTGTGGCTTTCCAGGCAATGCTTTTTCCTCCAATGGAAGCAAACCTCAAGTTTCTAGTGCTCACTGACTGGCAATCCTGACTGCCCAAACCTTCAGATCCTACCCCTGCTAAATCTGAAGAGTTCAACATCTGAAGGTTATTATTTCCCACCTGGTTTTGTCAGCTGATGCTTTGCTTTTTGAGGTCAAGTGTTCTTGTATGCAGACAAAGCCTGGAGTTGTTTTTCAGATTCTTTACTGTTTCTTGAGTCATCATCCCATTACACTAATTAGCACAGGACAACACTGATAGAACCAGGCAGAGACGTTACTGGGCAATGAGTTAATGTGGCCATGATTTAGTGGTGGCCTTGGAAGTGTTTGGTTGATGGCTGGCCTCAATGGTCTTGGAGATCTTTTCCAACCTAAATGCTTCCAGGATTCTGTAAGAAATCTACTCTGACCTAAAGATTTCTGAGGTGTAATCTCAACTGAAAGGCAAAGCCTGGCCTACCTCCTTCCCTTAATACTCTCTTCTTAAGCCTGACATTTACTTCATTCATCATAACTGCACAGGTTGAATAATAAATTAAGCTGGTTTTAACTGCCAGCACATTAATAAGATTATTATTTACTTGTATACCTACATAAAGAAAAGTTAGCAGTACTGGCTTGAGATTCTTTTGCGCATTGAATTGTACCTGGACTGAGTATTATGGGTTTGGTTAGTCCTATAAAAAATAATTTTCCAGTTATCTATGTATCCACACACTTAGAGTTGGAAAAAAGCCTTAAAATTAATAATTACCAGCTCAAATATTTGTAGCAGGCAAACATCTCAGGAAACTCCTCCAGCAGTATTGCTGACTGAAATTGAAAAATGTGTTCTTAGGTTGCCATTTGCCTCCCAAGGATTTGCTTGGGATTGTTCCTCCCTTCCCTGTCACTTGTTTGCAGTCTGCCTCTCCATCTTGTCCCTGGGTGGCATTTGTACCTGCAGAACAAATTCCCTGGCTGATATGAGGCTTACTTTATTGTCACCTGCCTTCTTTTCCTTAATTTCCTTTGGCATTGCCCTTAATCTAGAAGAAATCTTCAAGACTGGTAGCTGCTCTTGAAAAATGAAAGATGAAAATGTTGTAACCTGACAGAATTAATACTCAGTGTGTTGCTTTACCACCAGCACAAATCACTAAGCTGCTCAAATCTTGTGTTGGTGGGAAAGCACACTGGATAAAGAAGGAAAAGTGAAATAAATTTTACATGTGTAAAAGTTTCATGCTTTTTAATGAAAATGTCGTAGTAATACTGTTTAACTAGGAGCTGTATCAGGAGGATTAAATTGCTGAAATAAAGTATTTCTGATAAAATGCATGCAGTGTTAAAAGAAATCCAAATGAATGTGTGCACATGTGTTACTCCTTAAATGCTTCCCAGGCTTGTTTTTAATGAGATTTTTGTCATGGCTAATGCAGAGAAATTTGGAGCCACTTCTTCCCTCTTATCAAGCTGCGGGCCTGAAATTTGCCAGCTGAGGTGTGGCTCCTCGTATAATAAATGTTGGCACTTGATTTCCACTCTGATAATTTTACAGCCTGCTTTGTTTGACAAGTCCCTCATGTGTTTGTTTTGTTATAGCAGTTTCACAAGCTACAAATGAGGCTCAGTGCTGACCAAGCCGTGCTGAAACAAGAACAAGGGGAGAACCAGTGCTGGGATCAGCAAGTTGCCAGTCTGTCAGCTGAGTTTATGGCTCTGCAGAAAAGGGTAAGATCAATATAGAGGGATAATAGAGGCTGTGGGAGGGCTTGAGCCTTGGGAGCAGGTGAAACCATGGATTTTTATGCAGTTGAGGTTTTGCATGGGCACGTTGTCCTCTGCGTGCCTCAGAACATAATTCACTGTGTGAGTAACGTTGCAATGCTGTTTGCTTGGAGATATGGAAAGATAACCTGGTGTTCTCAGCCACACGTGGCTTTGGAACACTTCCAAATGCAACACTGCTGTAACTGCCTGGCTTTGCTGGACCCAGAATAACCCACAGGGGACTTGGGGGAACTACTGTGGGTTTGGGGCCTTTTTCCTTTTAAAAGGAGCTGAAGTCTGATACAGTTACATGCTTTAAAGGGAGATTATTGAGCAGTTATTTAAAATGTGGGAGGTGCTTGACCTTTTCATGGCTGGAGAAGCCAAAAGGCTTTTGTTGGAGGCAATAAGACATGCCCTGCTCTTTATGATTACTGCTCCAATAAATTGCATTCTGGTAGATTTTACACATGAATAGAGTAACACATTTTTTGGTACAGTATAAATCTATGCAAACGGTGTGCCTAACTTTTCAGTAGCTGCACATGGATGCCTATACTTTTTATATCTCTTGACACAGATGAGCTACAAAATGTATGAAACCTGGCTGTGTGGCATTAAGTGTCAGTAATTATCCCCCACCTCCAAAAAAAAAGACTGGTTTTGGTCAGATTAGTGCATGGATAGGGCATGCTGTGTGTGGAATCCTCAATGGAAGGGTCCATAAGGATGAAATATTGCTCAGTTTAGACTCAGTTCAGGGTTCTTCTGTAGCTCTGTCCTTGAGGATCCATTGATGACTGCAAGTGAAGGTTGGGCTTAACTCCACATGCTGGACCTGGGGTCAGGATGCAGGGCTGGGCCAAGCAGCAGGAGGCTGTGAATTCTGCCATGCTGTGTCTCTGGAGACACAGTACCAATAGGCAGTTAGAGTCAAATGCTTAATATTGAATTTTTCATTGCACAGGAGAAGAGCCAAAGGCTGCTCTTCTCCTGTTGAGCAATCTAAACTCGTTATACTCTTTCAGCTGTTTGGCTTGTGCCAAACATCCATGTAGACTCTGAAACAAAGAACTGTTTTCCAGGCTTTTTTTTAAACTAGGACATGCAAGGGAATGTAGAGGTGCTGGTGGGAAATCTTGACTACATGTGGTCTTAATGTTTCACTCCTAAACCATGTAGACCAAGCACTGGAAGCAGGAGGAGTCAACTTGGGTCAAGTACGTAACTGCCAGTATTAAAAGGCCAGGACTGACTTAATCCTAAATTTGCTTGCCAAAAAGTTAAGAACCAAGTTGTTCTTATATGGGTGTTTGTCTTCCTCCTGTAACTAATGCAGCTGGAACAACCTATTCTAACTTTAAATTCCTGGAGCTTTCTCTATCTTCTCATTAGTCATTGGAATGATAAATGTGGCAAGTAATTTCACAGACACCTGTTGTAATGTAAGAGGAATAATTTCATTCTCTGTGGGGTTTTCCCTTCGTCTGTAGAGGGTGCTTAAATGCTGAGAGGGTTCAAGGAGATGTTTGTCCTTGGTGTCTGTAGTCTGGTGAGGATATCCTCTGGAGCAGGTAGCTGAGGATGTTGTCCTCCTTGTTTGGATGCATAAAATGCTTGAAGTGAGGCTGTGCAAAGCCTGCCTTCTGTTTAAAAGTGGGTTAAAACCCTAATGAATGTAATTTAAAGGATACCTTTTATCTTGGTCCAGACAAGATCAAAGCCAAATTACATTAGTATTTGTGGAACAAATGAGGTTATGTTTGTCTCTTTGGAGGCAATAATGGAACTGAAAAGCAGCTTTTGAGCCTATGGGACTAAAATTTTCTGCTCAGGGTATTGAGTCCCACATGAATAGCGCTGTGCTGCACATACTGGAATTTTGTAGAGTAAGGTAGAAATAAAGAGGGTGATCATTAAACATCTTTATTTTAAACTAAGATGTGTCTGGCAACCCAGAAAAATGTAGTCAGGTAAATGGCAAAAGGATGGTAACAATTTTCTTGACCTTGGTGTAAGCTTACTGCACCTGTTTGTTAAATAATAAAAAAATCCTCCTTCATCAAAAATGCCTGAAGTACTCCCAGTACCTAAAAATGTTTGTTTGTGTGCTTTTTAAAAAATGCATTTTCAGTAGTAATGTGATGTTTGCACAGTCATAGGGTTTTGGCTGCCTGTGTTCACAAGCACAGCCCAACAGCAGTGAGGCTGCACTCTCAGTTCAGGACAAGCTGCACCCTGGATCCCATCAAGCCTGACGTCATTGTGCTTGTTGCATAGCTGGGAAATGGGACCTCCACTGCTGAGAAATGCTTAAATGTTCCAACTAGAATAGGTCAGAGTGCAGAAGAACAATCTGAGCTCCCTCCATCCTGAGGGTGATGCTGAGGCACACCTGCTTTCTGAATTTTTGCTAGCAACTCCAGAAATAACAGGTAGATCTCTGCACTGCTCAGCTTGGATGGTGTAGTAACTTATTAAAAGACAGATGTGCTAACCAAAGGGTCATGCAGAGGCTATTGAGAAACTATCAAGACAAAGGACTAATTTCCACTGACTTTCTGTGTGGGGTCTTCGACTTAAGGGATGCATGTTCAGAGAACTGTGATGCCAGTAGCATTTGCAAATTTGTGTGTTTTCAAGGATGGCTCTGTTCTCCTTTGGTAGGGAATATTTTGTTTTCCTGCAAGTAAAGCAATACTTTGTCTCAGGAGCTGCTGTTTGATTGTACAAACACGGAATGGGTTGGGTTGGAAGGGACTTTAAAGATTATCCAGGTCCAACCCCCTGCCGTGGTCAGGGACACCTGTCACTATCCCAGGTTGCTCAGAGCCCCATCCAGCCTGGCCTTGGACACTGCCAGGGATGGGGCAGCCACAGCTTCTCTGGGCACCCTGTGCCAGGGCCTCAGCACCCTCACAGGGAACAATTTCTTCCTCATATCCAATTTAATCCTCCCCTCTGTCACTTTGGAGCCATTGCCCCTTGTCCTGTCACTCCAGGCCCTTGTCAAGAGTCTCTCTCTATCTTTCCTGTGGGTTCCCTTCAGGCACTGCAAGGCCACAATGTGGTCACCCTGGAGCCTTGTCCTGTCCAGGCTGAGCAATCCCAATTCCCTCAATTCACAGTTCTCTCTTTTTCCCAATCTTTCCTCACGGCAGAGCTGTATGAAGAACAGATACAGAAGCAGTTTCTTGTAGAAGGACAGCAAACTCTCAATTTCAAAGATCTTCAAATGCAGACTTTGAAAAATATCTGCCTGGCAAACACTGTACCACTCTCAGAAACAGCCCTCAGAGTTTGTGGTCAGACAGTGGCACCTCTGGTGTAATCTTTTCATTTGGAGGAGAGATTAGAGAGAACTTTATTCTTGCTCTGTGAATTTGAAAATTCCTGCTTCCAGGGGCATCCAGCAGTAAGGAAAGGAAATGGATCCTGAGAAATCCATCTGAGGCTTGTCCTGGAGCTTGTGGGTGCTGATGAGTTTTGGCTTACGAGATGAGGAGCCACCTCCCCAGGGGATGTTTGTTAACACAGCAAAAAAAGAGCTGCACGAAAGGCACAGTGTGCAGGGAGAAGGGCTCTGGGGCTCTTAGGTAATGTCTGTTTAAGGCAAAATAAATGAGACTTGCAGGAAACTTGACAAACTGCACTGACAAGTTTTTCCAGTGATTAGAGAATTTTCAGCTATATTCTACTCTGAAGAGTAAACTCATAAAAAGAGGAAGTGAGACTTGCCCAGATGCTCTCAAAAGTTAACTTTGAGTCTTCTGATTGTATCTTAACTTGATTCAGTAATTGATACAACCTCATACTTGAGATTCTCTGAAAATAATATTTTCAACTCTGAGAAGCAATAGATTGCTAAAATAATTAAATCTAAATGATGTTTTAATGAATATATAATGAAATCAGGGAAAATAATTTTATGAAGCAGTGTTTAGAGCAGAACTGCCCAAACAATCCAGCAATGACTTAAAAAGCAAGGGGAAGAATGTTCTAAGTCAGCATAGCAGAAGTTAGACTATTTTTGAGTTAGGATAAAGACTGTTCTCATGGGTAAAGGACTGTGCTAGGTTAGAACACAGTGTGTGGTGAAATAACCCGAAGATGCTCTGCTATCACAGTGTGCTCCATCACCTGGGTCAGTTTTTGGCTAAAAATGTGTTGTAGGCATCACAGAAGGTGCCTAGAACTTGATGTATGGCAAGAAAGCCCATCAGCTTTCTGGAATGTATTTTTTCTTCCTCTAGATATTGCCTCTGGAGGCAAACACATTTTATACAGTTCTGGCAAAAAAACAAGACTTCTAAAGAGAAAGACAGACAGTTTGTATGGCTTAATGTAAGCATTGAAATAATAACTTGGGTGTTTGTAGCTGGGAAAAGTTTGGTGTTTTTTTCAACTGTATTTTCATCTCCTTTGTAGCTGGGGTATTTTTTTTAACAGGCATTTCACCTCCTTACTTAATGAAGAAGCACGAAATCCCAGTAAAACTTCTGAAACTATTCTGACTCCATAAAGTCGGGGAAATACAAAAGCAGCCTTTCTCAGGGTATCCTGTTACTCTAATCAGCCAGAAGAGGACTGGGTATTTCATGAGTAAAAGCAGGTTGTAAGACTTAAATCCCAGGCTGGTTTTGGATCTTTGTTTCTATTGTAGCTGAGCATATTTGCCCTTATTAAGTATAAGCTAATATAGGTGGTGCTAAAACATTTCTGGGTATATTTGTGACATTTGGAAGTTTATTTGCTCTTAAATTTATATTTTGGAGTCTGAAGTCAAACAGTCCTCACAATTGCCATAAACTTTCCTTTAGGACATGGACACTTGGTAGACCTTATCTGCTCTGCACTGCTCTGCTGGGCTTGGTGTGTGTGAGATCTCCCTGCTGCTCTGCATTTTTTTTCTCTGCCCTAGGTTTGGTTCTTGGTGGCAGAGAGCCACAGTTGTTTTGTGGTCTGACAGCTCCATGTATGTGAGGAGTTGGTGTCTGATGTGAATTTTGGTGAATTTGTTTTGTGAATTGTCTGTGTACGCTTTCACTCTTATGTGGCACCATTCTGTGCGTATTTCTGCATCTTCTTGTAAAGCCTGTGTGAGCCCCATAGAGCAGCAGAGTCATCCTAATGAGACCAAAGGTGCTGGCAGCTCCTGCAGGCTCTGCCAGAGGCATTTGCAGCTCCCAGGTTTGCATTTGGTGTGAACAGACCTGCACCAGGTTGAGGATGGGGACAAAGCAGGCTCACAGTTGCACCAGAGTTCCCAGGAGCAGATGGAAAAAGCAGTGGCGCACCTAAGAGAAGCTCCTCTTCAGGGGTGCCCAGGGCTTTACCAAGGAATTCTCTTCTTCTTTGAGGACTTTCCTGGAGATTTTAGCCAGGCAAGCCACTGGTAGGCAGTGCAGTCAACATGGAGCTGGTTTGTGTGCAGTGGGATGCTGTGGAATGCACAGAGAAGCCACTTGGCAAGAATGGGTGCACAGCCATTGCTGATGGTTCTGTCATGGCAGTGTAGATGCAGTTAAGGAATGATTTGCTATTGCTTTGTTCAATTTGGCACACTGTAACTTGGGTGTTACTCCTTGGCTTTTCAAGGTGAGCTTCTACCCCACCTCATCTGACCTTTCCTGAATGCTAAACTGTCTCCAAAGATTATTACTAGTGTGCCATAACTACATCATCTTCTTAATTATTTTTATAGGCAGGATTTGCCCACCCCATCAAACGCACTTGCAAGGATGCTCTGGCCTCCTCCCTCTCCAGGGCTGTGATATTATATATTCATAATGACAAAGCAGGAGCAAGCCTCAGATGCAGATGTTCTCCTGTATCTTAGCAGGACTGCTTCCTGTACCTGTCACTCCAAATAAAGACCAGGCTTAAATGATGCTCTAGGAATGAGGCACAGCAGCAAGGAAACCTGCAACATATAACTGAGTAGCTGGCAGAACAAGTGAAATGCACAGCACATGTCCTGTGTGTCATGGGATGACAAATGCAATCCTCTTTAGGACTAAACAAGAGGATGCATGTCATGGAAATGCAGTGGCTGTGTCTTGTTGTGGGTTTCTTTTTCCAGCAGCAAAATGTATTGCAATAACCCAGCAATTTAATCTGAGTTACAAAAAATCTTTTTTTTTTTTTTTTGGTGCTGATTTGCTTCTAAGTTGTGCTTAGGAACTGAGTTCTGCTGTGATTGCAGTGAGGGGTAGAAATGAGACATCACTGGTGTGAGATGCTGCAGTGTGCTAAGAAGTGATGCAGGACAGACCTCACAGTAGTGTTTGGATTGCAGGGAAAGTCATACATCCATCTGTGTTCATAGGAATTTTACTAGTGAGGAACTAAAAATTCCAGGGGCCTAACTTTACGTTGTGAAAATTCAGCAGCTTTGATCTCTTTGTGGCTTGCATGTCTGTCTTACTGACATCCAAGCAGACACAAATGCTTGGATGGGATATTGGAACCATTCTGAACTAACAAGAAAATCTTTCAGGAAGGGATTAGACCACAACCTCAGGAATACCATTTTTGCGCGTCTCTTTCCTCTGCAGAGGCTGTTGGTGTAGCCTTGACTTCCTTTATCTGCTACAGAGTTGAGCTAATTTGTTGCAGATCAAGACCAATAAGTCTCTCTGTTTCTCTGCTCTTCTCTCTGCGGACAAGAGAGATGGGAGGACAGCTTGGGGGAAGCTTGGTTACACCCTGCTTCTTGATCAGGGCATGTGGTGAAATTCTTTATGAAAGGAGGCAATGATTCTTATCTCTTTTGGAATAGATGGGAAAAAGAAGAAAGACAAATCACTGAGATTCTGGTAAGCCACGAGCAATGGACAAGGCAGGAGTTTATTCCATTTGTCTTTTTGAGCAATGATATGAATAAAGCAAGAAGTCAGTAGCTTCTTCAGCAGTGCTCTGCCCATCCCTGTTCACACTCCCCCACCTCTGCTGCTTAATATCACTTGTATTTCCCATACTTCTGCTGTGGGTGATGTCTCAATGACCTGCTTAGAGCTGAAGAGCTTAATTTTCACATGTTCTGCTCCATGGGTGGTGTTCTTGTCTGGCTCTGTCAGCCCCCAGAATATGTGGCACCCATTGTTGCAGCTGTGACCTTTTCCTTCAGCAGACCAGTGTCACTGTGATTGCTATTTCTGCCTGACTAAGGGATTTGGATTTTAAAATAATATCATGGGAGGAATCCCAGTTAGCTAAATGCATTTCATTGACACTGATTATCTGGGACTAGGCCTGTGGTGATAAATTTGCCATGGAAGTTGCTCCTGGGTTAGTGGAGCCCATGAGACATTGCTGACTGCAGGCTCCCAGCACTTCCTGCTCCTTTTGTGTATTGGAGGGCAAATTTTAGTGGAGGTACAAAGAGTGATGAGACCTGCCAGGAATTTTTTAATAAAGTTTTTTGGCAAAAGATGGGGTCCTGTCAAGAAATGTTTTTTGTTTGCAACACATTACTTTGTGGCTGCTGACAGCATTTCCACTTCCAGAACTGATGAAGAATGTTCAATTTAGTGAAAAAATCTGATTTTCTGATGAATTAGAAGTGCCTGCCTGCATGTTCATGCACATGCATGTTCTTGTGTGTAAAAGCTGCATTTCCCAGCTGTGATGAATGCAGTTCTTGCCTGTTTGGTTGTGTGGAATCCTTTTTAGTGATACCTGTATTCTCTCCCTCTTCTGTATTGAAATCTGTAGTTCTGAGAAGGGTGCACGCAGAAATACAGGTTTGTATTTCTAGGATTCATGGTCAAAATGCTCCTTCTAACAAAATTTCTGACTTAAGGTCACCCAGTGTATTTAGGTTTGGAAAGACAGGAGTCTGCTAAGGAAGGCAGGAGCCCCCCCCTGAAATGGAAAATGCAAACTGCCTCCCTCCCAGCTGCAATAAATTAGAAATTAAGGGGGACTCTCAGGCAAAAATATGGGAGCAGGAATAACAGTTCTTTCTTAGGGAAGAAAATAAAATAAATAATGCAGTAAACTAAAACAACACTGACAGAGTCAGAACACAACCTGACACCCTGTGGGTCAGGGTGTTGGTAGCAGTCCAATTGGAATTGTGGCTGCAGCCCTCCTGCAGTGTCAGGTATGGTTCTGTTGGAGCAGTGATCCTGTAGAAGGGTCTAGTCTTCCTCTGAAGATCCAGTGGAAGAGGCAGCTGTTCCTCTGGGAACCCAGTGGACAAGCCATGCTGGTGTTCCTGAATCTCCAGAGTATATCCAGTTAGGAATGCTTGGCTCCTCCCTCTGGGCGGGGCATCTCCCAATGGGATGCTGTAGTTCTTATCAGTCATGCAGTGACACTCAATGGCCTCTTATCAGCAGATGTCTCTCCAGAGGGAGGAGTGGTTGTGGAAGAGATAAGGAAAACTGCCCACTGAACAGAACACAACTGCCATACAGATGGCAAATAGAATACAATTTGTTTGGCAATCCAGGACACAGTGGCTTATTGCTGAGAAAGATGACATCAAATAAGAGAGGGGAGATCAACATTAGTTGAAAAGCAATATTTGTGATACTGTTGGGGGGTTTGTCGTATGATTTCTGAATTCAGTGGCTGCCAAATGTTTTAAAGTGCTTTTCATTAATTTATAAAGCATCACCTTCTACACTGAAGAACTGACCAAGGAAGAAGTCAGGGATTTCAAATCAGAGATTTCTGCTTGGAAGGGAAATCCTTACCTGGAGTTGGAATGATTGTGGCTACTACAGTCCTGGGATTTGTTAGCCGTGGTGTGCTCCAATACTTTTGGAATACACTGTTCTCACCTTTATTTGTGCTGAGTAAGTGGTTTAATCTCAGCAAGGTTTGCTACTGCAGACCTTGCATGACAATTACAGAATTAAACTCCCTCTCTAGCATGCACATACTCAAGGATATTCTGCCTTTGGGTTGAATAATTGCTCACTTTAAATGTTATATACGCATTTGTGGTGAGTGTATACATATGGGGTGGGAGGGAAGAACGGGCAGGCAAAAGATGTAATTATTCAACTGAAGCCTTAGCCTTGCATTATAAATATGGATCATGACTTAAGGAGCCTGAGGACATAATGTATTCATCTTCTGCTTGAATATCTACTTTTAATCATAAATTTGCCTGAAAGTCCTCATGAAAGATGTGCACTGACATTTAAGATCCTTGTGACGTGTGCTGTCCATGTGCAGAGGCAGTGGGCTCTTGCAGCAAAGGGGCTGTGAGGGGAACAGGGGATGCTGAATTGGAACAAGGCCAGTCTCCCTTTTCCAAAGAGGAAAACTTTCTGTGTACCAGAAAATGCCTACAGGTAAGGCAAGCACATGTTTAGCATAAATGTCAAATCATTCAGTTGAAAGGAGGCAATTTCTGGAGGCATCAGTGTGGGCACTGGGGAGTGGGCTGGCAGAAAACACGGACTGTGTCCACAGCCCCGCTTTGGGTGGACTGTTTAACCTCTTCCCACCCAGCTCCTCTGCTGGCTGCGTCTGCCCAGCCTTGGGAGCTCTCCCAAAGAGCAAGTGAGCAGCTGTGGAAGGACAGAAGGGAGGCAGGAGAAATGCAGGGGGTTTAGCCGCCCTGTGCCTCCTACATGGCAATGAAGTAGGTGTGAACAACGTGTAAAGAAAAGGCATTGAAATGGCCTCCTGTCCCCATTGCTGCAGAGGCAGAACTCCCAGAACACAGCCTGTGATTATCCAGAGTCTGCATAGTAAGGATTTGATATTAGCCTTAAGGCTGTCCTATAATTAAAGCTGAGTGCTGGGCAAAATTAATCAACAGTTTTTCAGATCATACACCTCTCTGTGGCATCCTTGTGACTGGCAACCACAGGAGTCTTACTCTGCTTAAAAAAAAAAGTTTTCTCCTATTTATGGTTTTGAATTTAATGGTAAAGAGATTTCTGCAATACAATGCCTGCAAAATACCAGGGCTATCTTGCTGTGATATCTAATTAGACATTATGCTACGTGTTGTAGCCTGATGCCTTGTACACAGTTATTCCCATAGCTCAACACTTGAGTAATTTTACTATTTAGCCCAGCTTCCCAGTGGTGTTGCACTGAAGTGGAGCACCTGAGTGTGGATATTTGTGGAATGAGTACTTGCCTTTGCTTTGTGAATGCTGGGCTCTTAGCTGAGATGAGGCTCTGGCAGAGATATGCAGTAACTCCAAAATCTCCCTCTCTAGAAAGACACAAGGGATGATTGGGGTGTGCTGGTTTGTGGTTGCTCAGCTCATGAGTAAACCTCTTTTCTCTTTGGTTTTGTTGCAGCCACTGTGGAGTAGGTAAATGTAGGTGCTGATGTGTCAGGGAGAAGATCAATTTACGGAGCCAGAGGCCCAATAAATAAAATCAACAGTTTGATATCAAGAGACTTTTGTCTAGAAATGAGTTTTGTTAACCAATATATCATCCAAACTTCTCCCTGTACTGTGAGTGAAACATGACAAGTGCCAGTAGTGTCACTGCACGTGTTGTCTTTGGTCTGTCTGGTGTTTGTCCTACATTTCAATGGCAAATGATGCATGATAAGAGTTTCTTCTTGTTTGGGCTACTCAGGATTTCTTCAGAGCAAACTAGGGACTGTCCCCTGAAGAAGCTCCTAAAATTTATAGCATAATTACTCAGTAATGTTGCAGAAGCCAAAGATTGAAATGATTGAGGAACAATTAGAAATTTCCTTGAGGGAACAGGCATACTATCAAGGCATGAAATTTGATGAGACGACTGACCTTTACTTGTTCCCAAAAAAAGAATGAGATTTTATTTTCTTCCTTCCTCCTTTCCCCCTGGCCCCCCATAGCTTGTGGGGTCAGGCAAAACAGCTATAAATGTGAGTGTGATACATTTAGTGATACATTATTGCTTCAGCACTTGACTTCTAGAAGGAGCAACAGTGCACGGCCTTGTTTGGAAATACAAGTAGCCTCCTGAAGGAACCCTTTCCGAGGAGCTCCACGCTGGGATGTCCTGCTGCTGACAAACTCCTGGCCAGCCTGGAGCACTGCCATGAGCATGTTACCTGTGTTCAGCCTCCTGACAAGCTGGGGGACAATATGGGAGGGCAGTGCCAAGCCTGCTGCCTTCCAGCAGCATCTGTAAGCTGTCCTGCCAGCCAACAGAACCCAGGGGACCAAGAGGCCAAAGCATTTTTGGCTTTATTTCAGTATTTCCTTGGAAGTGCTGTGCCAAGTCCTGTAGGCAAAGAGAACCAGCATAGCTTGTGCAGAAACACATGCACGTGGTTCTCTCCTACAAAAAGAAATTACAGTTCCAGCAGGAGGGATTACTGTGTGCTTTGTTCATTCAGTTCTTTTTGAAACCTCACCTTTTTTCCTTCTTTAATGGATTTAAATAAGGAGCATTAAAACAGTTGATCTAAAGGGGAGAACAAAAGCCAGCGGTACAGGTTTTATCTTCTTGAGGGTTTTAGCACTGGAAAGAATTCTCTTCCTGCCCTGTAAAGCAGATGCTGAAGCAATAACTAAAATGCAGACAGCTTTTTCTCCCACTATGGACAAAGTCCTGCTTTCTTGGTTCAGGTTCTTCTGCAGCATGCAAGCCTTTCTGTGTTGTGTGTCTTGATAGTTTAGGATTAATTTGGAGACAGTTCCTCTATGAGCTTGTCTGTCCTGAGCATCTGTAGATCAGAGATAAAGAAGAGATGTGTAAGCAAACCACAGAGCCAAGGGGAAGGTGTGAAATTTGTTATTTTTTCTTTAGCAGAGCCTCTATACACTAATAAATGTTCCTGTGTCTTCCTTCAGTAAGTGAGAGATGAAGAGGATGGTGATGTCTGGTTGTTGGAGGAGGGTTGGAATGTCTGAGGTATAATCTCAGGCATTCCCCTGGCCTGTGTCTCAGTAACTGTGTCTGGGATAGCTCAGTAACTGGGAAGGTTTTGTGCACTTTGGGATCTACAGGTGCTTCATCACAGGAAAATGGTGCTGCCAAACATTGCTTGGAGTTTGGGAATGTGCCAGCTGATCCACTAAAACAAAGACCTCTTCCTGCAGGCACCCTGGTAGCTGAGGGTGTGTTTGGTGCTCTAGGTGTGCCCTTTATTGAGGGATAGGAAGCTCCTGGACACAGCTGTACTGTAGTAATTGTCCATGTGGTGACTGACACCTTGGCCCAAAGCAACGTGACAGGCACTGCACTGCAGAGTGCCAGAAGGGGATGATGAGTGGTTTGGAGGCTTTCCTTTGAGTCTGCAGAGTTGATTGAGTGAGTCTGGCTGGACAGTGTGCACTCGGACAGGCCCTAAAATGTGTTGTGGCCCCAAAGCTGCTGACATGTCTGGTCATGCTGGGACTTTTCCTGTTGTGGCCAGGTGCTGGTATGTGAGGAAGCAAGTCAGCACTGCTGCAAGCAGTCACTGCTGCTGGCTTGTGGAATGGAGAGTTACTGTCAGAGGGGTTATCCAAAATAGCATCAAGAGTTTGATAGGAAAAGGGGCTGGCTTTTATCCTGTGCTGTGTTAATCCTAGCAGCATTTCTCTGTGCTTTCTGTTAGTAACCAGGCTACTGTCAACACAGTTGTGTGTTGTTTGTGCAGCACCATGGGGATGCCTTTGATAAGGACTGAGCCCAGAGCAGCCCATGGGCTCCAGTGTCACAGGGAATTTTCCACAGATTATTTTGGTGGAGCTTTCTTCAAGCTCTCAATCAGTGTTCCTGTATCAGTGCTACAGAACCTTGTCAGGAGACTGTGAAAGAAAACTGCATTCAGAATTAGAGTCAGAGAATGGTTTGGATTGGAAGGGACCTTAAAGATTATCCAGTTTCAGCTGTTCTCAATTCATTGCATAATACAGATGTGTGTATCATGAATGAAAAATGTATGGAGACCTGGAGAGCAACTCCTACATTTTGATGGATAAAAACCATCAAGAATCTGGTTCTTGGGCAGGTGTCTGTGGGTGAGGCAGTTGCTGGGTTAGCACAGAATGGAAAAAGTGTCCATTGAGCCAGGTGGGGAAAGGTTGGTGAACTTAAGACTGGCACTGGGTTCTGAATTTTAAAATTGAGCCAGAAAGGTGTGAGTAGTCCCAATAAGTAGTCAGTGGTTTGTGTGAGCCACCAGTTGTAATTTCTCACCTTGCCTGATGTTCAGTTTTGCAGAGCAGTGTGTCTGCAGCACTGGAGTTCTCATTCTGAGTTCTCTGCTGCTTCTCTCAAAAACAAGTGTCAGGAGCTGACTGAGTTTCAGACTCCACCTAACGCTACTATGCACATCATGGGAAAAGAGAATATCTTCAAGTTCAGAACAAAATATTTTGTGCTTGAATCTGCTAAATCGAAAAGGTGTTCCCTTTATATCCATATTCCCTTTTTCCTCCCCTCTTGCCAGATGTCACAAAAGGACAACCTCAAAGTGATAGGTATTTTGTGGGACAGCAAATGTGTTTTCTAATTGGACTTCGAAACATGAAATCCAAGCCCTGTCAGCATTGGGTAGAGTGGAAGGTTCAGGTTTGGATCTAACTTTGAAATTCAGACCCTGGTATTAATGAAATAATTCTAATCCTTTCAAGGTTTTACCTTAATTTTTGCTCTCAACTCCTGTTCAAAGAAAGGATTTTCAGATTGCCGAAGGCTGCGAGGTATTTCTGCCAACTTCTTCTGTGATACAGACAATAAGCAGCTTCCTGGCATGTGGGCAAGGTGCACAGAAATGCTCAAGTGTGGGATGAGGCATCTCTGGAGATACTCATGGTCTCTTATCTTCCTGTGACATGCTGTTATCAGCAGCCTCTGCTGCTCTGTACCTGAGCTCTCAGCTTGTCACAAGTGGTTTCCTAGGATTCTGTACTCCAGTGAAGCACTGGGATGAGTATTATAGGAGCTTTCTGCATTTCCTAATTTCCACTAGAAGGTTAAATACATACACAGCTAGAGAGATTGCGAGCACTGGGGCATAAACTCCTGAGAAATCTGTTGTCCTTTTTGCCTGCCACTTACTGATGAGATCCCACAAGAACATCCCAGGTTTCCAGCCTAGCTCCCAGTTGGTTTGTGCTGATGTTGTATCACAGGGTGGCAGTTTCCTCCTCATCCTCTCTGGCCCTCCTGAAATCCCTCTGGATTTGTTTTAACGCAACTCCATCATAGCAGATAGCTTGGTTTTTAAATTATTTATTACAAGAATAGATAGATATTATAATAATTGATAATAATAGATATTATAATAATATATAATTTATTATAAAAATAGCTTTTTAAAATAATTATTTATTAGAAGGGATAAGGAGGGGGGGGAAAAAAAGCTGTTTTTCTTTTCTAGGTGAGTGACTCTGCTCCCATCCTGGCACTTCTTGCCAATACTGTAAAGGGGGAAAAAAATCTACACTTTAATTCTCATAGACTTAGAAAACTGCAGAGAACTTGTGTGTTTTGTCACTTCTGTGTTTTATGTGTTATTCTTTAGCTCTGAGAGGAACTAAAAATGAAGTGATCATAGAATAGACTGAGCTGGGAAGGGACCCACAAAGATCATTCAAGTCCAGCTGCTGAGGATATTTCCTTTGCATATAAGCACCCATCATATAGATGTGCATTACAATATTGTGGTTTCTTTGAGAATATATGACTTATAAAACAGCCTTGCATACCTGGTCCTGTCCCTGACATATTTCAGTAAGCTATAGGAGAAATGGACACTTCAAGGATGACTGTGCTGCTTTCCCTTTCCACTTACATTGCAGCCTACTCATTCCTACTCTTTCTTTTCACTGCTTCTATATTTAGCTACAGATCTATCTTGGATCATGCTGCTGAAACTGATGCAGGAATTTGGCCACTTAGGTGGCAGCTATGCCTATATTTAGAAAATACTTCTGATGACTCCAGTGCCCCACTGAATTCTACTTTCCTTATAGTGATGCTTATTTAAAGAGTAGAATATTAATGAGCACCAGGATTTGACATCCATACCACAATTAAAATAATTGATTCATTAAGAGAATAATTTAATACTTAATAATAACACTTGCTGTGCAAAATAAGACTTATTTTCACCTCACTGGTGTAGGCCTAGGCCCAGGCTCTGCACCTGAATATGTGCTAAGTATCAAATTCTGTTTTTCTTAAAGTTAGTATTAAGAAAACTAAGGGACAAAAAGTTTGTGAGCCATATGCCAGCTCTTTACCATGGTTGTGTATAGTAACCAAACAAATTCTTCCAGCCTTTACTAACTTTATATTCTTATTTAAAATGAGACAAGAAGTAATGATGAATGAGCTGAGCATTATCTTCACTAATGCCTTGGAACTGGATCTGCTGCATGTTGCTCTAGAAGAATTTAGCAGTGATACATTTTTTTGAATAAATCAGGAGACTTTGCTTTCATCATTGTGAAATGGGCTTTTTCATCTTTCTCTATATGGAATTTTCTTAGCTGCATGTTCTCTTTGAGATAATAAAATAGAATACCATGTTGTTCTTCTAAACAGGTCTGGATTTTATTTTTCCTGTCTCCAGCAGGTTCTTTTTAGTATTGCACGTTATTTTGTCCTGTTTAGTCATGTGCTTTAGTCTACTTTATTGCCACACAGGTGTAAATTATTGGGGAGCATGATTTGCTGGGTTGCTCAAAATGTAGGAATTGACATCACATGAGGTCTTTTAGCTTTCTACTACCAAAGGATGTTCACTCTTTGTCTTTCTCTGAGGCTATGATTATCTTGAAGGTGACCCTTCCCTTGGTGTCTGTCCCTCCTTTCTCATTAAGCTATTTTTACCTATAATCTTTGGGGAATTACATAAACATATTAGGGCTTCCTTTTAATGAAGAGGTAGTGCTGTAATTTTCTGTAAGTTTCTGTAATTTTATTCTAACATCACAAGTCTACCACAGGTGAAGGATTTCACTTGTGATTTTTGATAACCTATTGTTCCAAAAGAGCCTATAAAAATTAAGTAATTAAAAATTAATTACCCTCTATTAAGTATAAGGATGCAGGTGGCTGTATGTAGGTTGGATGTATGGCAGCTTTTGGGATTGTTTTCAGTTCTGTTCTGGGCATCTCCTTGAAGAGTGAGGATGAGTGTTTAAGGAGACATGGTGAGAATGCCAGAATTAGGTTTGATCACTCAGTAGGTGGAAGCTCTGCCTGAAGCTGGCACTGAACCAGTGCAACCACATGATTTTGGCCAAGGTCTGGCTTTTTAAAGCTACCTCTGTTTGCTTGGATTAACTTTATAGGGACTCACATGGGTGCAGAGATCTTTTATATGGACCATCTTTAGCTGACCTTCAAGGAGCCCCTTTATCAAGGCCACCCTTATCACACACTTAATTAGCTACACTTAGCTGTGAAACTGTACAAGTGGACAATCTTATTTTTAAAATGAATAAGGAAGGAGAGGAAGGATGAAATAAATGGCAAGGAGAAGAAAGACACAACCAAAGAGCTCCCTAAATCAGGCACTTTTCCCCCAGTGCATTTTGTCCTTGAAGGAAAAACAAGGATTCAAACCCAAGAGGGATTTGACTTTGCAGTGCCTGAGGCAGAGTAGGAGTCAATGTGAGCATTTGTCATGGCTTAGGAATAGTTATTCTCCAATTCAGTGCTTCCATCCTTCACAGCAAGCTGCTGCAACTCGAGGAGCAGCCTAGTTAGTGTCCAGAGAGCCCATGGAAAGGGTTAATGTGGATGGACATGTGAGGAAAGCCTCCTGGTCTCAGCTTGCCTGGGCAAGTATCAAAACGCTGGTCAATCCCTTTGCCCCCATCTCACTCTTGTGGCTCCTGCCTTTCTATGTCCTTACTTATTGCCTCCTCAGTGATCCCTCAGCTTTCTTTGTAATTTGGATGTCATGCCTTGGCTACTTTCTCCTGGATGGAAAAGTGCTGAGCAACGTGGCTGCTTTGTTATAAATCCCCTTTTGGTTTTGTAACTCTGACTTCCAACTTCAAAAATAGTTTCCCCTCATTGACTTGAGCAAATATAATAAATACAAGCAGTTGAGTCATCCTGAAAGGGCATTTACTGGGGATTTTTTGGATGAATCATTTTAATTGGCTTCTTTGAAAACTGCAATTTTTTGAGTATTAAAAATTAATTAAGCGAGAGGAGGGAACACTTATGAACAGTGTGCCTTTATGAGATTAACTGATATTTGAGAAGCAGAATTAAGTATCATATGGAGCCAGGTAAAATGCTTCCTTCATGAAAATGTTCTCAAGTGGAGAGTATAAAGAGACTAGATCAGAAACTGATTGATTAAAGAGCTTATAACATGGCACAAAGCTTCTCTAAATGTACAACTGTGTTCTGGGTAGAGAAGTATGAAAAGTCTGAATCCTGAATGGCATAAATTAGCCCACATCTACTGAAGTCTAGGAGCTGTTTTCTATGGAGGCAGGGGAAAGAAAATCTGCAATGCATAGTGTATATCCCCATGTAGTGCTTTTCAGTTTTTCCAGAAATGTAATTAAACATGTGTAGACCAAGCAATTCCAAAAGCTGAAGAGAGTGGGTGACCTTAGTCTTCAAATATCCCCCACTGGCCTGAAGCTCCTTCAGTCAAAGACTTGCTTTAAATTTCATTCTTTCAGTTTGCAATGTTTCCAATGCCTGCCTGTGTTTACAAGAAGTGGATTAAATTAAAACCCTTCCCAAGTATTTGCTGTGATGTGACAGCCTGCTGAGTAATGCTTATTGCACGTGTTTTTATTTTGTGGGACAGCTTTTCCCCACAGGTTTATGCACTTTTCTGGACAGAGATTGAATTGTCAGGCACCTGGTCTGATTATAGACCAACTCTGTTAGTTCATATGCAGGAGAAGCAAACTGTACTTGGAGCTGTAGAATTACATATGGTTTAGTTCAGTGTCAGAGGAGGAAATATGTGAGGTTTTACACAATCCTGGCTGGCTAATATTTAACAAGGCCTATTATGGAGTGCCTGAAGGCAAAGCTGCTTCTGCATTGTGATTTGGGAGAGTTGTTCCCTTTGGTGGGAGCTCTGGAATTCTGTACAGGTTTTGCCTCTAAGAGATGAAACATTGCTTAAGCTTGCAGGTGGGGGGATTAAGACAGTGATGTCTGTCCAAAAGGAAATTTAATTAGTCTCATTTAATCCAGATAACTGTGGCTCAGCTTTTGTTTGCTGATATTAAATGGGGGGGATGTATTATCATCCCTCCCAACAAAAATATTCATAAGGGTTTTTAAATTTTTATTTTCATTAGAAGCCATCTGAATTTCTAAAAACTCTTCCACACACACCAAGCTTCTTATTTTTATCATATTTTTCTTTTCCCACCACTCAATTTTTTGCTGGTTCAATTTTTTGCAGTTTTAGAAATGCAAGGGGGGAAAAAAAAGGCTTTAGGTAGAGGGAAATGAACAAATCCAGGGTTTATTTTCTGTTTAAGCTGGTAGTACTTTAAAACTTTATATGAAATTGTATCAGAAAAACTCTTCATGCAGCACTCTGCTTTGGATTGGCTTTAAATATAATGTCTGAGTACAAATTGCCCTTTGAAGGGGTGTGACAGGAATTTTGTGGTGGCTCTTTGAAGCAAGTCTGACACTTCCTTACCTCTGGGAAAGAGACATCAAGGGGTGAACATCTTGGGCTACTTTGAAAGCCAAATATTTCTCTTTTTCCTACCACCTGCTCAACTTTCCTGTGGTCAAAAAAACAAAAAAGAGAGTTAAGTTCAATGCAGGTGAAAATATTACATTTGGGGCTATTAGATGAACTTGATATAAAAAATGAGAGGAAGGGAAACAGAGTGCATTTTTAAAGCATCCTTCAGTTTTTCTGACTTTCTGATTGCCCAGGGCTGATTTGCTCCTTGATGCAACTTGAGAAAGGAACTCTCCAGGATGAAGATGTAGTCAGAATTGGCTGGTTGGAGGGGAAAAATTCTAATTACTAATCCTTTTTAAAATATATATTTAGCCATAGAGAGCAGAATCTGATTTTTTTTTTTCAAGATATGAATCATGTATTGTTATTAAACAGTAATCAAATGATTCAAATGTGATTTAATTTTTAAATTAAATCATTTAAAACATGCTTTTTTACAGCACTGGGCCTCAATGAAATGCTGCTTTCTGCTGCTCTTTCATCAAGAACTTTATTCACAATGCTGAATATTTTATGGTGTCAGGGGACATCGCATTATCTCTTCTGATATTGCCAAGCCGATAAAATAATAAAGAAAAAAATCTCTGCTGTAATTTCTTTACTCATTTTGATGAGAAGCTATCTGGTAATTCATTAAATAGGGACGTATTGCTTTGAAAATGCAAAGGAATAAAGTAACATTGGCATTAAAAATAGCAGCCAAGGAATTATCTGATCTCTAAAATTATTTGCACTTAATTCAATTACTTAGGAATCTTGTTTCCTTGCTGGTGGACTGGGATCTGTGCTCTGGGGGCTGATGAGTGCTGTGTCACTGGGTTCCAGCAGGGCTGACACCCCCCAGATTTGCCCTGGGGTCTCAGTTTAGCTGCTGAAGGGGTTGGGCTGTTTGTGGTTGTGAATATCGCCCTCAGTGAAATCCTTTGTGGCTGTGAATAGGGAACCATAAAATAGGTGGCGTGAATAGGGAACCCCTCAATGGGTGCTGTGCCTCGGGCAGTGCCTGATCTGTGTGTGTGAACAGGGCCAGGGGTGGCTTTAGGGAAGCTCTGCAAGGGCTGTTCCAGCAGGGGCCAGCTCAGTAAAACCACAGAAGGGTCTGCGATGTTGTCTGACCCAGCTGTAGAATGCTGGAATGGTTTGGGTTGGAAGGGACTATAAAGCCCATCCAGTTCCACGGGCAGGGACACCTCCCACTGTCCCAGGTTGCTCCAGGCCCTGTCAAACCTGGCCTTGGACACTGCCAGGGATGGGGCAGCCACAGCTTCTCTGGGCAGCCTGTGGCAGTGCTTCACCACCCTCATAGTCAAGAATTTTTCCTAATATCCAACCTAAGATTGCTCTCTGTCTGTGTGAAGTCATTCCTCATTGTCCCATCACTCCAGGTGTTTGCCAGCTGTCTCCATATTTCTTGGAGTTTCCGTCCTTCTTTTGCCTTACTTTGGAGACATTAGCAGAGGCAGGTCTTCCCTTCTTACTGCAATGCTCCTGGGTGAGGTGGCACATGCCTGCTTCAGGATGGGGACACCACTGTGGGGACAGAGTCCCATTTAATGTGAGAATCCTTTGGGACCAGGCAGCTCCCTGCAGGCTGAGGCAGGATGCAACCAGGATCCAGGCAAGGCTGATCTCTGCAGCCATTCTTTGTCTTTTTTAGCCCAGTGCAGCCATGAGGTAATAAAATAGCACTTGTGCCATGTGAGCAGCTGGAATATAAAGCTGGGAGGAGGAAATAACAGGCAGGAAATTCTGCTTAGGTTGCAGCAGCAGCTTATTGCTGCAGTAGAGTTCTCAGGTAGCCTCAGGGAAGGGAGGAAGATGTTTGCTTTCTGGCTCTGCTGGTCCCGGTGCTTTTCTGCAGGGGATAAGTCTTTGGAAAAATGTAAACTAATAGCATGATCCATGATCATCTAGTCCTCTTAAAAATTAAGTCTGTGGTTGACACCTTTTATATGGAGATTGCTGTGGAAGGGCTGAGTGTTTGCAGCGAGCATTGTAAGTCCATAAACTCTGACATTACATCCTCATTTCCCAACACTTTAAAAAGGTTGCTACCTCAGATGCTGTTGTTGCCAATTTCCTGATGCTTGCTGTTTCCAGCCACTCACATCTTCATCTTGTCATCTGCTTTTGGTGCTTGGGCACCTTCTCATTCAATATTACAAAATAAATAGCTGTTGTTGCTGCCAGCAGTGCTGGGAGATTTTTGTTCAGGTCCAGCATTATATATTTCAGAAGACATGGAAATTTCCCTTGTTGATTGCATGTCCTGGTTCTCCCTGGGCACCAAGAAATAGCCAGCCTAATACAAATTCTGTGAGTAATAATCACTTAATAGTTAATTCCATCCCTGCCAGCCTAATGGTTCTGTGGCAATGACAGTTTTTGTATTTCAGACTTACCCCAGGACACTTCTCTTTTAATGTGTCTTTCTTGTTGAAGAAGCTACGCTTTCCAGGGAATCCAGGCTACGCATTTCAGAATTGTTACAAATATTTCTGATTATGGGTCCAGCCCAACACTGATTTTTTTTTTTTCCTTAGGTGGGGATGGAAGAATTGATTAATAGGCAAAAAAAAAATCATTGAAGGATTTTTAAAAGTGAAACATTTTTGTGTGAAAAAAAATCACACTTTTTTTTTTTAAATTGGAATTGGGCAAAAAGTTTTGAGAACATGAAAATGAAATGCAACTTCTGTTTTCAGACTGAAAAAAAAGTTTTTAGCCAACAATGAAGACCCCCCCAGACACACTTTATTGATTCTGCTATTAAGACATTCTTTCCCTCATCCTTCCCATTGCCTATCTCTCCTCCAATCTGAATTTTGTTTCTCCCTTAATACAAAGTGATGATAAAGTAGACCAGTGTATTTCTGGATGGTCAGTGTAACTCATTAATATATTTTTCATTTTGTTACACCATTTGGACAATGTGAAACAGCTACTGCATTGAATCTGGTCCATGCAACTGAATTGGAAATATTTCCAGGCCATAAGGGTCAGAAAACCCCAATATTTTCTGAGGATGTAGTACAGAAACCCAAATCCTGTATGGAAATGCTCCTTTTGAGAGAGAAGCTGCTTTTTCCTTGCCACTCCTGAAAGGCAGAGTTTGAGATTTTTCAGATAAAGCCTTGCAGAGATAAATATTCCATTTTTGTCTGACTGGCATCTGCTGCACAGAGAGCCAATCAACGAGATGTGGGAGCAGCAGCAGGGCAAAAGGTGCTTAGAGACCAGCAAAAGCTTCCTCCAGCTCTCTTCCATGTTGGAGGATGCTAAAACAGTAAAGAAGGAAAGGGAGAGTGTACCCCTGCAGCTGCATTTGTTTTGTTTTTCTTCCCCCTAGTAAACTCTTCTTGTTGTGCTTTTACTGAGGACTTTCCTTTGCTCTTTTCCCACTTACAAACAAAGGTCAGAAACTTAGGGTGCTTGGGTTGGAAAATGGACTTTGTGATACCATCAAATGCTTCAATCCCCTTAGATTTTTTACTCTGCAAACTTGGTTTGCAGAGTACCTGATTTACAAGGAAGGGAATGGCCATAACATTTACCCCAGGAGCAGAAGCATCTCTCTGATTCATCTCCTGGCAGTTCAGCTTCAGACAGTTTTTCAATTTAACAACTTCCATGTAGAATAACTATGTTGAAAATGACAGTAAAATTATGTTTTAGAGAAGGTGAGGGGAAAACATGGCTGTAAATCCCAGAGCGTGTTTAAAGAGCTGAGGTCTTCGCTCCACTGTTGAAAATAAATAATTAGCATGATCATCATTAAACAAGGATTAGACACTGTTTTTGTTGCTGCTTTATCTGCAGGAAGGAAACCAACAGCTTAAAAAAGTTAATTTGGGGTAAGGATCCAGTATATGTGATGAAATTCCAAATGTCTCTATGGTCTAGAAGTGAGGCTGCATCAGACACCGACAGCCAGAAGTGTGCAAACCTCCTCCACCACAGGAGAGGACACAGGAATAGAAACCAAAGGGTTTTGAGCATTGATTTGGGCCCTGTTACTTGGTGAAGCTTCTGAATGGTTTTTACACGTGTCAAGCCATTTGTTTTAATGATTATATCCTTTTATACTAATATGTCTCTTATTTCACTTTCCTCCTTGTGTTGTGGCAGGTATTGCTTTATTTTTTCTAGTGGTTTTTTGGGGTTTTTTTTGTTTGTTTGTTTGTTTTTGGGGGGGTTTTTTAGGAAATTCAGAGATTAAATACAGTGATGTCTTGGTTTGAAAAGACAGATGTCTGCTAAGGAAGGCAGGAGCTTCTCTTAAAATGGAAAATGCAAACACCCTCCTTCTGAATTCTTACAATTTTGAAATTAGGGGTTCTCAGGCAAAGATGTAGGAATAACAGTTCTTCATTAGGAAAAATAAAAATTAAAACGCAGTAGTACAAAATAACCCTGACAGAGTCAGAATATGACCTGACACCCTGTTGGTCAGGGTGGTGGCAGCAGTCCCATTAAATGGTGGCTGCAGTGCTCCTGCAGTGACAGGTGTGGTTCTGTTGGAGCAGGGATCCTGTAGAAGGGTGTAGTCTTCCCCTGACGGGTCCAGTGGTGTTGTAGATGGGACTGCTGAAATAGGTGTATTGTGGATTCCAAAGAAGAATTTCTTTCCTTCCACAACACCTATTTTAAATAGCATAAACATTGCCATATTGTTTTGTATCTATGATATATGAGTAATATGATGGTTGACTCTCACAATTAAAAGGCAAATATCATGTATATAAGTTAAGAGGAGTTTTATAGATTTATAGTTATGTTTTACCCCCTTGTGTTATCAGGGGTGACCTGGGTAGTCGGGACATTTGGGAGGACTGGCTTGTAACTCTGGCAGCACCTGACCTCTAGTCAGGATGCAAGGAAGTCAACTCCACCACTGGACAGTGAAGAAGGACTCAATGGACAGAACTTTGGGAGAGGCTAAAGGGTTAAAAGGCAAAACCTCCATTGTGTGGATGAGCACAAGGTGGGGAAAATCCTTTGCTCTTTGTGCTGTAATATTTTCTCTATTCAGTCTTCTGTTGTATTTTTGATAAGGTTTTAATAAACCTTTTAATTTTTTCAAGTGAGCATCATGTCTCACATATCTAACCTTTCCTCAGTGTGTCTCTGCACCTGTGGAGTGAGTTCCACCCAAAAGCACCTGTCCTTTGTAGGGGCCCCAGTTACCAGGTGGTGGGACAATTATTAAATCAGGAGGTGAACCTGTAGGAAGAGCTTGGAGCAAGCTGCTGAAGCCTGATGCCACGGAGTGGCTTAGGAAGGAATTTGTGTCACCAGTTGGATTTCCTTCTTGTAGACACTGCCAAAGTGATGCTGCTTCAGCAAAACCACAGTGGTGAAACTGAGAGGAGTTTAATCCCTCACGCAGTTCATAGGCAGTCCAAGTGGGAGGTGTCCCAGTGCTGAGGAATACCCCCAGTATCCTGAGAGGAGCTCTCCTCTGGCTGCAGTGGGATACAAGTCTGGGATGGGATCCTTCTGCACTGCAGAATCCACTGCACAGCAACTTCCAGGATGGTGGGGAGGTAACTTGGAGCGAAGGAGCCCTTCAAAATGAAGCACAGACAGCATAAAAGGTGCTTTGCAAAGCCCTGTTGTGTTCCTGCCCGTGTGCAGGGGCAGAAATACAGATGAATTTAGCCACTGGGTGAATTTTCAAGGCTTTGGCTGTGATGGTTGGAGTAAGTGATTATCCTGTCTCCTTTAGTGCAGAGCATTTCGATCTGAAGTGCAGGACATGTGATTTTCCTGTTCATGGAGCACAAAGCAGACACCTCACTTGGAGAAAAGTGTTTAGTCTGGGTGAGAACTGCTCTTTGTGTGCATGCATGTGATTTATTTATAATGGATAATTCCCCCCAGCCAGATGATTTCTCCCAGCTCCCTTTCAGCCAGAGCCAGGGCAGTCTTTGCCAGTTATGTAAGGTCTGGTAAGTGTGGTGCATAAGCAGCAGCCTTTAATTTTCATCCCCAATGGAAACTGAGATGAGCTATCCCACTTACCCCAAGAAATAATAGGGCTGTGTTTGGAAAGGCTGCTGCCCAGCTGGGAGGACAAAGCACTGCACACCCTGTGAGGGTGGAAGTGTGAGGGAAATTGTGGTGCTTGAGCAGAGCCAAGCAGGTCCCAGAAAGGAGAGAGCTGCACTTTCAAATTAGCTTTCCTCCCTTTTGTGGTGTTCTGCCTTTGTGCTCATCTTCAAAGGCAGAATGGGCAGAAAATTCAGGAGGTTCTCCAGAAAAGGGGCAGTTCCCAGCCTACGGGAGGTAGATGTGCAGGGGCATAGTCCCACCTAGGGGTGTTTGATTTACAATTTACCTACTATATTTCAAGCATGTACTTAGTAAAATGGTGTGTTTCTGCAAATAGGATAGAATGGTAAATCTCACTCTAAAGGGCCTCTGAAAATTAGGACTGAAAATGAGATTCTAAACAGAGATTATGATACCATTTCTGCACTTTCCCAATGAAGACAGGCTGAGAAAGTTTGGGCTGTTCACTTTTGGGAAGAAAAGTTTGTGTGGAGTCCTCATAGCAACCTTCCAGTATCTGAAGGGGCTTGTCATCAGGAACTGCAGTGAGGGGATGGGGAGTAATGGGTTTAAAGTGAAAGAGGGAAAAACTAGATTAGATATATGGAAGGATTTCTTCCCTGTGAGGGTGCTGAGGCCCTGGCACAGGGTGTCCAGAGAAGCTGTGGCTGCCCCATCCCTGACAGTGTCCAAGGCCAGGTTGGGTGGGGCTCTGAGCAGCCTGGGATAAGGGGAGGTGTTCCTGCCCATGACAGAGGCTGGGATGATCCTTAAGATCCCTTCCAACCCAAACTGTTCTATTATTAAATAGCATAATTGCATAAAACCTTGACTTTTCTAAAAACTAGGCATTTGAAATTTATCTTTAATCTCAATTGAGGAGCTTTTACATCCTAAGGTATGTATAGACATTTCTCTGTCAAAGAAATGGTAGCACTTTACTCCCTGTTTTTATTCATCCTGCCATAGCAATGGAAGTGATAGATCCAAGCTGAGAAAAAGTTTGAAGTGGATCAGATTGGAGGGGAGGGTGTGTGGGTGGAGAACTTCTCCAGCATATTTTTCACAGTGGCCCTGAGGTACTGTGCCAATTGCTCATACTCTCCTCTCCCTCAGGCAGGCAACTGGAGCTCAGGGTAAATTACATAACCCTAAACCTGTGTTGTCTTTGCACAGGCATTTATGATTTACATCCTCTTGGCCACGTCTCATTTTTCAGTGACTTGTGCATTTTGCAGCCTTCGATATAAATTATTATTACCTGTATTCTGGACATTAGCAAGGAAGTCAAATAGTTATAATGATCCTTATCCTTTATGACACTTGCTGTGTTTAGTTTGCAAAGGGCTGTAAAAGGAGGGTCTGTGTTACTTTCCTAAGGAGAGGTCAGAGGTGAGAAGAGGCTGGAGTGATTTGGACTAAGGCTGTTACAGGAGCTTTCAACTGGCAACTTTTTTAAAACAGTTTACCATCCTTGCCCATAAATTGCAAGCAGAGAGATGTTGTAGTGCAACAAATACAGCCTTGCATTCCCCTCAGATTTCAATAGACTGTTTGTATTTGTGCAGAATTAGCTGGAAATAAAGCAGATTCAGGAGTCTGTGGAGCATGGCTTGTCCCTGTGCTGTTGTGACAGAGCAAAGCAACTGCTCCCTACATGGCTCTGAGGCATGGCCCTTTCTCTGCTCTCCTGAGCTGCATCAAGCTTTGTTTAGACTTTACCAGAGAGGAGGATGTGTTTGGATGTTACAGCTGCAATCTTTAGTAAGCCTGTTTCATGTGAGATCATAAACTCCGCAGCGTGGCTGCTCCAGCTGTGAGTTCTCTCTCTCTCTCCCCTGCCCCCAGTCAAGGGGAAAGGTTTTATGTAAGAAGAGGAAGAAAAAAAGAATATTTAACTATAATCTGACTCTGGCAAGTCATGTTCTATTTAAAACTTCACTGCACCCAAAGAGCCCAGCCTGGCAAGCAGTGCAATCTGACAGCAGAACTGGTTCAGCACATGCCATGAGCATCCCAGTGGCTTTTGCAGCTTCCACTGGACCCCAGAGACCCCTGGATCTGTCTCCACCTCCCTCTCTCCCACATGAACTTCTCCATCACCTCTGCAGGGTGATGTGCTTATGAAGCATTCGATGCAAATGTTGTTGCTAGACTCGCTCACTCCAGTTTAAACATGGATTTGCTCTTGTTTTCTCTGGCTATTACATTAATTGTTTCCTTGAGTCTTTCCCTGTCACATTATATTCTACTTATTTTAAGCCAAAGATGATTGTTTGTCCTCTGTCTCCTAAAACACTCTCCTATGCTTTGTCTCCCAAACAAGTACTGAGTGAAGACTTTGACTGATCAGGATATAGACTTTCACTTGATTTCCCCCACCCATGCAGGAGAAATTAAGTAAGAGAGAACTCCTTTTTTAGTTCCACTACAGCTGATACTGTGAGGGGTCCTCTCCTTTTTTTCCTTTCCTGAGGGGAAGGTGGGGACAGTGAGGAGCAGGATCTGTGCTTCCATTTTCCATTGTAGTAAATCTTGAAGAAGATTGGGAAATTGGTCTGACTTCTATTTTTCCAGCCCTGCCCTGGGGTGTTCCCCAGCATTGCCACCTAGAAGCATCCACACTCAGCAGGCTGATGGGAGGCAGCAGATTCTTGTGGAGCCCTGTGCTGGCCTAGGAGGGAATGTCATCTTCCCTGTCCCTTCAATCCCAAAATGCAATTTTTTTCTGTGCAATTAGGAAAATAGTGACAGTAATGGACTTTCCCTGGGGATGTTTGTTTTATTTGCAATTATAATTAGCAGCACTGATATGTTTACTCTTTCTGATAATGTATGGAAAGGTACTTTGATTTTGTGGGTTTTTTTTTCCTTTGTAAATCTCTACACTGTCAGAACTGAAAAGCACTCACACTCTGTGCTGTCTCTTGTCACACCAGCTCCCCTTTGAAATGCAGCTTGCTCCATTTCTGTTGTCAGTGAATACCATGGCCCCTTTTTGTCCAAAGCCTGTTGTTCTGTTAGTCTAGGTCTTGTTTCTTTTTTCCCATTGTGAAGAGAAGTTGATGGTCAGGATCTCTATTGTAAATAAACAAAGGTAGATAAAAAACATAAGCTGTCTTTCACTGAAGCAAGCAAGAGACTGTTTCTGCAGAGACAGGTTTGGATTTACAAAGCAAGTACTGGATAACGTCAGAATTGTTGGCAAGCAACAAATCTTGGTATGCACCCCATGCCAGATCCCAGCTGAGCCTCAGAGGGGCTGCCTCCCCTCAGGAACACGTTGGACTTTGGGCTATGGAGAGATTAAAGAGGTGGAGTCTTTGTTCTTGGAGACAAAACTTGCTGGTGGTGCTGTACATGAGAGGTGTTCCCGTGCCCTCCTGCTGCTTCTGGGTACCTGTGCCCCTCCCTGGCCCTGAGCATCCCATGGCTCGGGCGCTTTTGTCCCTCTGCTTCTCTGTAAGAGCTGACCACAGCATCCATTAGGGTAAAACCAGCCTGTTTTGGCTTTGAATTCTTCCTCCAGTCCAGCCTCAGGCTTGGCACATGGCAGAGCATGCAGCTGCCTTTCACCTGGGCCAGAGCTCAATGTTTTTGGCAGTGGTTTCCATTTTCACCTGTCTCACAGTGACAATCCATAGGAATCCTTCCCACTTGTGCAAATATGGTAGATGTGTCCTGCAATTTGGTGGTGCTTTTTGCTTTGATTTCTTTTAGAATAGTTATAAATCTCTCTTTCACTAATAAGTGGGTTTACTTGGCACATGAAGTCTCTCATGGTCTAATTTTCTTTCATTCTTCATCTATGAAAAATAAAGCTTTGTGAAGTCAGTGCTATGGACTTAGAATTCAACATTTTTCTGTAGCCAAGTTTCTGCTCCAAGTGACTCCTTGAGAATATCCCAATTACCTATTGATTTGTATCAGCCAGGTTTCACCACTTCTCCTCCGAGAATTTTGATTTGCCAAGAACTAGAACCACAATGTGCCTGAAATGTCTCTGACAGTTACTTTTACCAACCTCTCTCAGCTTTTGGCACCCCCACCACATGCTGTTTGTCTTTAATGTGTGCAGATATGTGCTGCTAGACCAGAGGTATGACTGAGCATGCAAAGCATCCATTATAAGCAGGTTCTGATTTTCTCTGTTCATGTGCTAGTTAAGCTATCACAGTTCCTACTGCCAGGAAAATTTCCCTTTTATGCTCCTTACAGCAATAGCCCACATCTCTATACTTACATTAAAATGAGCTCTTTTTTTTTTCTTTGAATAGTATCAGTTCTACTGGGCCTAATCCTAAGACATGTCAAAATCTCTAATCTTACATGTTTTGCTGAAAATGGCGTGATTAACCTCTTGGCAAAGCTATTTGGAATATCAGGGAGGATTAAGCTGTTGAAATAGGGCTATGGACAGGCCTTTTGGGTCCTTGACTGGATCCCTAGCTGAGCCTTTTCCTACATGCCATGCTAAATGAACTCAGTATTGCTCCTTGACTTGGCTCTTCCACAGAGGTTTGACAGTCTGGTGGCACAGTGTGTCCTTTCCCAAAAATATGTGCTCAGACTACAGCTCCCATTTGTTTAAATGGCCTTTCCAGGTTTTGTTTCTCTTTCCAGAGGGTCAGTCAAACCATATCCAGAGCTCTGCCTGCAGTTAGCTATCCATGACTGGAGTACAGCTTAATAACTCTTTTTTCCTCCTCCTTTAATGCTATTTCATCCTCTTCCCCCTACAGTAGGAAGTGGGGAAAAGAAAATTTCCCAGGGCTTGAAGCAAAGTTAATCCAATAATTGTGGTAATTTACGAGTTGATGGTTGATAGCAGAAGATGTAATTATTCTTTTCCAGCCTTAGCTAGCTCACTGTGATCAAATATGATTATATGTTATTGTTCAATGAATCATATGCTGAGCACAATGCACTGACCTGATGGCACCATGCTCCTTGGCAGCATTACATTATGCATTAGATCAGTTCCTTATCTTGGTTATCTGAGGCCCTAATCCCACAAATGCTTGTGAATATTTTAAAACTTACTGGCAGAATAAATCCACGTCTGAAGTTTTGTGATGCAGCCTAAGATGAAAGGATTTGGGGAGTTTTCAGTCCCTACAGGTACCTGCGTTTGCTGGTTTCATCCTGGCTTATGTTTATATTTGTCATCTTTGTACTTTGATTGTAGCCCAACCTTTTTCCAACCCAAACTACCTTTAGACAAAGCCTGTGAGTGATGTGACCTTTGCTTGTCAGCACAGGAGAGGGTGTAAATTAATTCACAGGCTTATTTGGTACAGTAGGTTCTGGCCTAGGTGCTTTTATTGGAGCATCCTTAATATCAATAGCTAAATAAGTCCAGGCTGGATGAATCCACTGTGTCCTTGCACAACCCCTGTACAATCCAGGCTGCACAGAACCAATAGTACACACTCACAATCAGCTTCTTGGCATCAGACCTGCTGACTGATTTATACCCAGTGCATGTTTATTGGTGTGTGCATATTTATGCATCTGTATGTCTTCATTTCAGGTGGATGCTCCCTTAAATCAATATTTGATTCATGCCATTAGAACAAACCTAGAAAATGCAATGCCATGGGGAAATACTTAACCAGGCAATTTCACCAGGGACCTAGTTACCTTTACAATAAAAAACACAATAGTAGAAGTAGTTCTAATTTGCCAAGATCTGTCTTAAGGCTAATGGGAGAAACCAACCCAAAATCTGGCTGAGCCATAGGGCTTAAAAACCTTAGGAAAATCATCCTTCAGCTTCAGGAAAAAGTGGCATATGCACAAATCTGCCTGAATCTTCCCCACTGCCCTGTAAGGCAGACTGCCAAGCAGAGGTGACCTGGTTTTTAAGGCAGAGGTGGAAGAGCAAGAAGAGAGTGCTCTGGGAGTCATCCCAAGGAAAGGGAATGTGGCCCTGGGTGGGAAGAGGTTGTGTGAATTGCCTACTGAGAGCCTGTGCAAGCAAGACCTACCAAGAAGGGAAAGGGAGAGAACAATCTGGGAAGCAGGGAAAATGTGGGTGGTGCAACAAGGACAACCTGTGGACATGGGAGACAGAGACATGAAGTTAACCCATTTCTGACCTCAGCCAGGTTGCTGTTTCTGCTCTCAGCATCAGAGCTGATGCCAGCACCCACAGACTGCTCTCTGAAATACCTGGTGGTGGTGTGTCCTGCAGAGCTCTGCTTCAGTGACTGGCTGCACTGCCAAGCACCTCCCAGAGTGGAACAGATAAATCTACGTTGCCTCCACTCAACCACGTGGTCCCCTGTGAGAAAACAAGTAGGTGTGTTTTGACAACTAGCTCTGTGGTTGGGCTGATTCGCCTGCTTCCCCTCTGCCCCATGGAGAGGTTTTGTTTGTGCTTGTGCTCAGAAGCACCACATCATTTGTCTGCTGTCAGCCAGAGTCCCTGCTGTGCTTCTGAAGTGCTGTTCTAGGTACTGTTTCCTCTGCTAATGAGTTGCTTAGGTTTTGATACATATTAGTGTGCAAGTCACTCAGAGAGAAGGGAGGGTCAAGCTGTTGGTTTGTAGGTGTTGATGTAGTGTCAAATGTCTTCTTAATCCCAAAATAACCCAAGGATTTGTTTGGGGGGATTGCTGCAGTGCTCAGTTTCTCAGGGCAGCCCAGCAATGATCAAGTGTAGTCCTGTTTTCACCCCTCAGGCTTTTCTACTCCAAGCCACGTGCTGGATGCACTTCTAGATGCTGCTGGAGCAGTGATGCCTTAACTCTGCTTCTGATTCAAGGAGAATTAGCAATCCCCACCCTTTCCCTTCCAGATATCATGTAAAGCAAGCCCCCAGCACAGCAACACTGCTGCTGTTGCTGCAGTGGCAGATGGACACAGGGATGACCTGGCCTCCAACCCTGCTGCTGCACTTCCCACAACCCTCCTGCCACAGGTGGGGTGTGAGGAGTCTCCTTTCACCACATGAGGCTTTTGGGCAGGGGTCAATGAGAAACCAGAGCCACAGTGAGATCTTCAGGATGAATCTGAATCCAAGGGCAGATGGGTTAACTGGGCTCTGAGGAGCCAGGCTGTGAGGTGTGTTGTGACTTGGGTTTTTCCCTTTCAGTCTGAACCAGGGTGATTTAGAAAATGTAGTGTTACAGCACAAGTTTTTAAAGACCCACACTGTGGGCTTGGGGAGGTGGTTCTGCTGCCACTGTGGCAGAGGGTGATCTGTGCTCCCCAGGATGGCGCCAGTCAGTTTGGTGACTGAGTCCCTGAAGAAAGTGGTAAAAGTCTTCTCTTGTCTCCACCATGACCAGGTGGTGTGTGAGTAGGGCAGATGATGGAAGATAAGTTTGCACTTGCTCTTAGAAGCCTACTTCAAAGAGTGTAAACACTTGCAGAGCTATGCCAAAGTCTTGGATGTGTAAGCATGAGTTTTAGGAGTGTATCCAAGAGTGTTTTCCAACATTCCAGCCTCATCCCTATTGGGTCTTCCTGGGAGCTTCCTAAATGCTGTTCCAGCAGCAAAGGGTAGGGCCTGGAATCCCCAGTTTGTTTGCACACATGGGTTGCTGCACACACAGCTCGTGTGCCTCTGTGTGTGTGTGTATTAGAAATAAAATGCTGCAATTTGCCATTGTGTTTGTCTAAATCCTCCTGTTCCCTTTGTCTCAACCCTAGGAACAGAAGGGGAGCCTGAGGCTTCAGGGCTGATTTTTGCACGGTCTGTAGGTCTGGTGCTGTGAACTCATTCTACTCTGTGATGCCAATGGGTCTTGGTTCTGGTTTGGAAAGAATGTTCACAAGAGTTCTTTGGTTTTTGTAAATAGTTTACCCTCTGTGCTGGCAAGGAGACACAGTTTAGCCACTTGTGGTCCTGAAGAAGCTTCTGATGTTGGCACCTGTGCTGTAAAAATAGGTCCCAAACTACCTTCTGCTGTGGCTTTTGAGATGCCTTGAGGTCACTTTAACTGATGATGTCTAGATAAAGACATATTTTGATTAAGATAGCCGTTTGCCTACTATTAGGCCTTGATTTGTATAAAAATGTATGGATCCCATCCAGTGTTTTCTGTGTAAGTTAATATAGGAACTAACACAGCTCTTGTAATGGAAAACTAGAGATTTTCTTCTGAGAATTGTGCTCTACTGCCTTCTCTTGTAGGCAGCAGGGTATGCTACTGTTGCATATGACCTGTGTAAAGGAGAAGAGTATATTGATTGAAATATATAGATATTGATTATATTGTCATCTATTAACACAGCAGACATTTGCAAGCACACCTCCTTCCAAGGCAGATTGCAGCATTGGGAGCTCATGCAGGAATCTGGGATGAATTTGCATCTGAATTTCTGTAGGATGCTTCTGGGAGTGTTTCCTTATTTTCACAGGCGCTTAAAAACTGGGGAAAGTCTTTTCCATTTATCACTGTGGTTTATATTGCATTATTGAAATACAGTTAACTACAGTAAGCATAATAATTTATCCAGTGCTAGCACCTGAGCCAGACCAGTTATTGATCAGTACATGTTCACACCAAAGGCTGTACAAGAAGCACGCAGGGAGGCAAGTCTGCACAACTGTGCTTTATCAAAAGCCTGTCAGAAGTTCCTATCCAAACATCACATTGGAGATCAAATTGAATTGGCACAGCATTAATTTAATTTATCCTATACATAATATAGATTTTTTTTATCACCAGCTTTCTTTAATTTGTGTAATGTGGTGTAATTTTAATATCTGGTCATGAGAGAGGCAAACACCACCTGAACTCTTGAGTCTGCAAAGGCCAAAGTGTATTTGGGTTTACCAGACAGTACCAATTATCTTCCCAAGGAACTGTCTTATTTTTGGGGAGTGTTTCTTCAGCCTCACTGTCCCAGTTATCTTCTTGGACACATAATTGGGTTTAAGTGGCTTTTGTTTAAGGCTGGCTTGCGTCAGGCACTTTTCTGTCAGCAGGAAGGGACAATCTGCTGATGCAGATAAGCAAAACTGGCTCAGCCTTTACCACCTTATGTAAATAGCAGATTTGTGGAGTTGCCCCAAGGAAGATTATTTGTATTTAATTGGGCAGTCTCTAACGTCTGTATTCCAGAAAGATTTGACCTCAAATGCACTGAAGTTGGTGGAGGGACCTCCTTGTTTTGAAAAGTCAGATCCAGTCTCCAGTGGTGCTGATCTTGGATTTCTGGGAGCAAACACAGCTTTATGCTTTCATCCTCCTCTGACCCTTTAATATTTTGTTCAGCAATCAAATCCAGCCAGTGTGAGAGATCATATAAAGCAAATGTAGGAGCAGGAGTTATACAGTTTCCACATATGCTGGCGAAATGAATTCTCAGTTTTCTTGTATGTTTCTGACCACCAGTTTTCCCACTTCCCAAACAGTTTGACCTTCTCCAGTTAAGGAACAAAACTCACCCAGTGGCAGCTCTAAGCAATCCCAACAAACAATGGAGTCATCCTAGTTCTGCAAATCAAACCCTCACATCAATTGTTTCACAAGAATCTACATCCCAAGATGTGTCTGAATTGGTAAAAATGGAAAAATAACTTCAAATAGTGACATTGAAATTTCTCATTGTGACCATTGTGTAGCTAAAACAAAATTTTGTATTTATTGACAAACGTATTTGTTCTTACTGTGCAGGCAATGTTCATAGCCTCTGATAATTTGTTTGTTCTGTTTATTTTACTGTGCTTAGAAGACAACAGCAATTTGCATTCATTTGCATCTCATTTTAAGGGACAGTGATAATAAGAAAAGTGGGGGGATGTGCACATATGAGTTTTATATATATATATATATATATATGTGTGTGTGCATAAACAAAATTCTTTGTTTTCCTATAACATTTGAGAGGAGATAATTGCTGCTGGGATTTTACCACAGTTTTCACATTCTGCAGCTCTCCCTTGTATTCTTCTTTTTGTTTTGCATGCTTAAAGTTTCAAAACCTGCACAGATCCTATTTATGTAGGACAAAAATAATTCTAAAGGGCAACAGACTATTAAAAAAACACTGAATGAAATTAATTGAGGCCAACATTTTAACACACACTGCTTGTTCTTTATCACAGACCCATTGAGCAGGCAAGCTCAGCAAGCTCCTGGAAGAAAAGAATCCCCAGTTTGTTTTTCCAACTAGACCAACATTTTTGGTTACTGGGGGTGGGGGTGTGGAGTACTTTTTTAAGACCAGGAGCAAAAAATAAAATGCTTTTTTAACAAAAAGTGGACTAGCATGGGTTGATAGATGTCCTAAATGAGTGGATTTAACAAATGATTTTATTTTATTAGACCTTTTCTGTTATGTGTGTCTGGTTATTAATAGTCAATGGCACACATAAGCCAAAGACAAATAGGTTTGTGTGGACCAGTTGGTCTGATTCTGAATGTTGGCTTGCTCATGCAATATTCATGTTTAATTTATAGACACTTGCATCACCAAATGTATGTGTAAAAAGGATGGGTAGGCATACACAGCAGTTACCACTCTTGCTGATGCTTGCCAAGATAGACATTCCCTGTTTTGAGAGGCAGGGGAGTGGCTGAGTGTGGTGGTGTTTGCAGGGGTCCCAGGACAAGGGAAGAGATGAGAATCTTGACTCCATGTTTCAGAAGGCTGATTTATTATTTTATTATATACATTACATTAAAAGAACATGATATAATAAAACTATACTAAAGAATAGAAGAAAGGATTTCATCAGAAGGCTAGCAAGGAAAGGAATGGAATGATAACAAAATCTTGTGACTGCTCAGAGTCCCACCCCAGCTGGACTGTGATTGGTCATCAAGTAGGAACAACTCATATGGAACAATCAAAGATGCACCTGTTGCATTCCACAGCAGCAGATAATCATTATTTTTCTTTTCCTCTGAGGCTTCTCAGCTTCTCAGGAGAAAAAATCCTGGCAAAAGGATTTTTCAGAAAATATGTCTGTGACAGCTGAGATACCCAGGATGCCACTCCACAATAGACAAGGAAAGCTTTCCTTTGAAGCAGTCAACTCTGCTAAGCAGCAATTTCAGCAATAAAATGTGTTTCTTAGGCTCCCAGGCCATATATTTGTATTAGGTTTTGATTCGGTGGTGTGAATTCATGTGCTGATGTTGGTTAAAACACTGAGCACAGGTTGAAGGATGGCACAGGTGAGATGATAAAAACACATCCAGGTGTGCACCCTGTATGTGGCTGTGACTGAGCATCAGGGCTGGGCTGGTCAATATGGAATATGGGCTGGTCAAGGGGTATAAACAGGAGCAGGATAAGGCTGACAGCCCAAGTACCACAGATTTGTTTCTTGTGAAATCATCCGAGTGACAAGGCCTGGGTAGTGTGTGGGACCAAGTTCAGCATCTGGCAGCACCCCCTTAGGTGCCCCTTTAGCTCTTCTCTGATTGCACACAGAAAGAACATTAAACTGTTCTTTTTTCCTCTGACATAATGGCTGGGATAGGAAGCGTGAATGGCTGTTTGTTAATGATCCCTCTCTGGAAGGGCTCCTTGCCGGTGTTGCAGTTTCCCTGACCTGCTGTGAGTTGTTAGTCAGCTGTGACTCAATTTTCTGAGCCCACTCACACCAATATCCCCCTGGAAGTCACCATGACTCAGGCTCAGTTGAGTGGGTCCCAGTGAGGCCATCAAAGTGGGATGAATTTATTCACAGTATTTTTAGTGCTGTGAGTTTCTTTAGGCCTAAGAAAAGACTTGTACCCTGCAACAGTTCCAGTGTCTTCCCAGAAAAATTTCTTCAGGCTTTCGTACAGCTGTTCCTAGGAATGTCATATCTGTATCACTAGGCCATCTCTTATGCCTCATTTCAGGAGGGGTTTATGTAGAAATCCTGTGTTTTTGAAAGATGTGTTTGAGCTGGGTGTTTAAGCTGCTTGAACAGATTTTATTGCATCAGTAATTTGGAGTATTGAATGAACCATGGTGGAAAACAACCAATACAAGCAGTGAAAAACACCATGATGCTTACAGGGGCTCATACAAAGTCACAGGGAGTTCAGTGTATGCTGCCTTGGCCAGAGTATTTTGCTTTGGAGCCGTTTTTTTCATACTTTTGTTAGAGTTTCACCTCATAGTCCCATGGAGGGGAAGGACAACCTTATCCCTGAATGCATGGAGCATTAGATCTATCCCTGCATGCTGGGTGTTCCTTCTTGCTCAGAGGAGAAGCAGAAGGTCTGCAGAAGGTCTGTGGTATCTCTCAGCTTCTGTGTTACACCACCAGGTAGCTGCCTTTTGTCTGGGAGATTTATTTTTTGCACATGTGAATTTAGAGACACACATGTGTATCCCTTAGGGGAAGCATGCTTGCATTCCCATCCTCTGTGAGAACCAGCAGAGCACTGAGTCCTCCACAGCTAAACTGCTCATTCTCTGGGCCACTGCTTGTCCATCTTTCTGTGTTTCTACATACTTGCTTAGTGCATTTTAGCTAATAGGAAAAATGACTTTGATTTATGCACTTGTATGTTTGGAATATCCTGCAGCCTGGCTCATTAGGCAAGAGGCCGAGCTGAACAACACCCAAGTCTGTGCTGTGCCCCAAGGATCTCCTCATTTTAGCAGTTCAAATTATTGTATGGATTGATAGATGTAAATATAGTGGAAAATAACTCAGTTTGGTGATATGAAAGGAGAGCAACACTGCAAAAAAATCTCCCAATTCCCCACATTTAACAGGAAGGAATCCCACAGCTCTCAGGACCACTGATGTTATCTCTGAACATAGTCCTGCTGCAGCCAGCAAATTATGATGTGTGTGCTTTTGGCAGAGACATTTCAGAAAAAAATTAGTGGGAGAAAAAAAAAATCTAATCCTGGCCCCTGTTTGCTCTGCTCTCAGGTCCAATCCTTCATCAGAGCTGTCCCACACAAAACCATCCCCCCACAGCCCCCCTCCGGAAAGCAGCAGTCCCACAGCTTTCCAGGGGTAAATGAGAGAGAATTGCTCAGAGCTACCACTGATAAGGGGAGGTTAAGCTGATTAAACAGAGCTCTGCAGCATTTACTGTTAGCACCTGAAAAGAAACAAACCCAGGTGTGCATTGAGCCAAGTTTCAAATCCACTTTTTGTCTGATGTTTGAACGTGTGAACCATTTTTTGGTTTTATTATTGGCACATCAGCCTTTGTTCCTGATTTGTGTATTAATTAGGAGAGGAAGGTGTTGGAAAGTGGAAAAGTTAAAAGGGCTGATCTGTCTGCTTGGCATAATAAAGGCAATATATTTGACAAGAGGCTAAGTTACTTTTATTAGTGTATTTAACAAAGTAAGAAAAGAATACTAGGGAAAAAGTTATATAAAGAAGGAAAAAGTTGGCCAATGTCTGCAACACTGTTTTGTGTTTCTGCCTTCCCAAAAGGAATGATTCATGTTGTTTCTGGATAACCTACTGATTTACTGCCAATCACAAAAGCTTCTGCATAAGTAATAGAGAAACAGCAGGTTTATTCACACTGATGGGGACAGGAGGTGACAGCACAAATGGGGCTACACAGGAAATCTACTTGCACTAGAGAAAAATATAATAATGATAATCCAGTGTCTCTTTGCAAAGCCTCATCTGATCCTCTCTGCCTCACAGACCTCACTGCCCAAAGTAGATGCACACCACAAAAAAGAGGAAAACCTCAGGTCTGTTCTTGTGATTTTACCAAGAGCAGAGGTTTTATGTGGTTCTGGTTCAGAGAAAGCATCTGGAAGAATACCAACAACAGAAAATGCTGTGGGAGGATATTTTATAAAAGATACTTAAATCCTGTTTTGTTCGTAGGTTCTTCAAGTGTGTTCCATGGGAATAGTTTACTATCTTTGGACAAAAAGGGATTTCTTTTCCCAAAAAGGCTCCTCCCAAACACTTCTCAGAACTTCCTAACGTCATTATTAGCTCTTAAGGAAACCCAAAGCTCCCAGTCAAGCACAGATGACTCAGGTCCCTGGAGAGGAGTTGGTTTCACTTTTGTTCTGTGTTTGGTGCTCACAAACCAGAGAATTTGATGTGACTTCCTGTGTGGAGCTCTGACCCAATCTGCTTATTTCAGTGTTGGGATTCCCCCTCCCACATACAGAACAATTGTTACCTATGCAGGTGCTCTAAGTGCTGTGCTGGGAGAGAAGAGGAATATTTGGGAATGTTACAAAAAGTAAAACAACCCCAATCCACTCTGCTGCCTCTCTGATTTAAGAATTGAGCACCTATACTTCAAAGAATAGAGTGCAACTTGTGTTTGTGAAGTCCAGGGCTACAAGAAATGAAACTTTCAAATTATATATCAAAGATTGGTGTTTAAATGTCATTTGTAAAACACTCAAAATGTCAAGCAGTCCCTGTGTGCCCAGCCAGGCTGTGACACTATCCTGGAATTCTTGCTGAAGAGAGGGGAAAGCTCAGTTAAAATATGAGCACAGCCTGAACTTCAGCGCTTTTGGATGTTGCTGTGCTTAGTCATGCAATCTAATGTTCTGAGGAAGCCTTTGTGGTTTTATTTTTAGTTTATAAATTTACTCTATGTACAAAGATATTGTGCATATTAATCTTAATCTATCGTAAAAAAAAAAAGAAAATAAGACTCTATAGGTAATTCTCAAACAATTAATATAGAAGAATATTTTGATTTTAGCAACTTGTGGATTAGACAATTTGAAAAACCCCAATCCCCAAGTTTGGATTAGGGGTTTTTTTGAAGACTAAGTGAATTTCTGCTTCCATATACTGTAAAACTGCTACAGGAGGCAGAAACCAATAATTTCTTCTTTTCTTTGGCTGCACCTGGTAAACGCTGCAGATGAATATATCTGCAGCTATGAATTTCAGATAAAACTGCTCAGATATAATCAGCTTAAGAGGAACTATTTTCTGAAGTAAAAGGTATATAATTGATGCAGTTTTAATGAGATAAAAATATAATCAGTAATTCTTTGTTTATAGCTTTGAGTTTTCCTTAGAAAGTATTTAAACTATGTAATTTAGGATTTAGTTAAGGTTGTGAATATGTTTGGGGTGCTTTTTATTTTGTTGTTGTTGTGTGCTGGTTTGTTTTTTTTTTTTTTTTCTTTTTTTTCCCCACCAAAAAAGCTCTCGAGCCTGAGCTCTTGTACTTCCTCTCATATTTGAGAGCTTCAGGTCAGTGTAATTTTATATGATTCGCTTTGCCTTCCTCCTCCTCTCCCATTCTGATCCTTCTCAGAAGGTGGAATATCTGTAAGATTGGTTGTGCTTTGATATGAGACATCCCACACATTCCTGGCGTCCTGGAGGCTGGCTGTGCGGCCCGAGATGGAGCTGGCAATTTCTTTTTGTTGTGGTGACAACAATCTTTAGTTGATTTGCTTATGTTTAAACACTGGTAAAGGCACTTAGCCCAGGTAAAATATTCCCTGCCAGTTTGGGAATTGTGCATGGGGAATTTTCCTGGGGACACAGCTGCAAGGACATCTTGCCATCCATGCAGACTGAGGAGATGCTGGCAGCTGCTTTCTGTTTTTCACGTGTCCCCTGCTTTGAGCCCATCAGGTTGCTGGGTGTTGGGACAACATTCAGGCCTGCACACTCACATGGTTTGCTGGATTTGGTGTAAAATATCCATGACAGGGAAGCCAGGGCTGTCAGAGCAGAGCTAGACTCGGTTTTATTCTTTCCTGCCTCCATACTTTTTGTGTTTCTGAGGTGTTTTTAAGCACTGCAAGTGTTTCCAGCTGTTTTCGGGTCCTGACAAAGCAGCACAGCTGGAGTGCAGGTGTGCTGTCCCATTCAGTGCCTCCTCCTTCCTGGGAGCCCAGGGAAGGCACAGCAGACAGCACAAAGCTCTTCAGTGATGCAGGCAGGTAGGGCTGTGGGAAAACTGCCCCGGGAATATTTTTGGATGCTGAAAGGATTATAGCTGAACTTGAAATATTTTGTGAAATTATGCCAGTGGTGCAGAAAATCAGTTATAGAGGGAAAATCCTATGTTCATCCCATCCTGATGTATTCTACTCACACATTTTCAGGATGAAATATCCCTCCTTCAAGAAAAAGTCTTTGAAAGTACTTCTTTCTATCATCTGCAAACTTCAGTCCACTTAGGGTCAAGAAAAGTTCCTCAGGGGACCATGTCTCCCCCTTCCCAATTGAAACAATCTCATATTTAATATCTCAAAAACTCCTTTCTGGGTGGAATTTCTGGCCTTTTCCCATCTCTAATCTCAAACCTGGAGCTGTGAACACCCCTAGGGTGTGAACTCCAGGTACTACAAGACAAATGTAGGTGATGGTGGAGTCTCATCTGCAAGAACACTTGCTAAATCAACAAGTTTCAGCACTAATAAAACCTGGGTACTTTTAAGCTTCAGAATCTTTTTTGCAGCAGGGTTTTGTATACAAGGTGAAATGTTTGTGATTGTTCTTTTTGGGTTGGCAGGGGTTGCCCAGTCTGTCTTGCACCCATGTTCACCAGGAACAAGACCGTGCAGCTGCATTTTTTTGCATGAGTGAGAATATTAATAAAGTCTCCATCCTTTACCTGGCTGTTACTTTGGGGAAAATTATAAGCTCTTAGTTCTTTTATGGGACTTGTAATCCCCTTTCAGATGCACTAATTCTGAGCAAAAGCTTTAGAAGCTATTGGCAGCTAAGTGAGACTAAAACTGGGATTAGGTTTAGTCCTACAGTAGTTAAAAGTCATAGTTTGGTTTTTTTTAAAATCTCATCCATTATTTAGATTAGGTTTTGCATAAATGAAAGCCGTGTTGAAGAGATTTTCTATGTATTTTACATCAAGGCTGAAGGGGTAAAACACATCTATTCAAAAAGGAAAGGGAGCACAAAAGAAAAAGTATCTTGAATGCTTCTGTTATTAGTGAGTCTCCAGGCAACTCCTGGCTGAGGGCAAAGCTAAATTAAATGATTGTAGTAGCAGACTGATACATATATATATACACACACACACCCCCCTCAGGAGCTATTTTTAACACATGTGCACCTACCATACCTTTCATCTGACAGCTTTATTTGAATCCAGGCTATTCATTGGGAATAAGCAGCTAATTAATTTATCACATGAATATCAAATATGCAATTAGTCCCAGAGCACTCAGTATTCCAGCCATGACCACCGTGGTAGTCTCCACACTGCCAACAATGACTCCCAGGAATGAGTCCCATTCAGTGCCTGACCTGCTGTAGAAGGACATAAATGGGTTTGCCATATGCTGCTTGATATTGTACTTATAATTCTTCCTTTCTCCTTGTGTTCATGCATGTGTGCAGTCAGCTAATGGGTTCTCCTCAATCACAGCAGTGTGAAGGAAGGAAAGGAGTGTTTAGGAGATTAGAGGATGCTGTAGTCACAAAGCCCTGAGATGAAAATTTCTGTGTAAAGACAATCCTAAGGGAACACATGTGGATTTGTTTCTCTTGGTAAGGCAAGAGGGAACAGCTGAAACTGCAGACAGCAAGATCAGAGTGAGGTGTTGGGTGGAAATTAAAGGGTAATGAAGGTTATGCATGGCAAAACGGATGACATGGCAAAAGGGGAAATGGCATTGTCCCTGTCACTTGCTGGGGAGTGAGGTGCCCAGCACCTGGAGAACAGCTCGGGCACAGCTGATGGTGTCCTGGAGGGGACAGTGGCAGCTCCAAACTCTCAGGCTCCTCTGGACCACACTGTGACTGTGTTTCTTCAAAAGCCTCATCCCCCTTGGCAGCTGTGTTGCCTTCCTCAACAGCAGGCTCAGGGATCAGACAAGCTCCTAAGCTGATCAGATGAAGCTGAAGCACGTTTATTTACTGTAAAGTAAACATCATTACTGCTGCCCTTGAGATATTTTGTAATTAAGTACAATTTCCCATGCTGGCAAACCTAGTGCCATTTATAGAAATGCTAATTTCTGTTATTTCATGGCTAGCTCTGAAGGTTTAACCTTGGAGAAGATGTTGAACAGTTTTAAAGATCAGTAAATGTTACTGTGATTGAAGAAAAGCCTTGCAAGATGATGTCCAGCTCCATTCTTTGCAGCTCTTTGGCAGTATTTTACAGCACAGCAATTAGAAATTGTTTCTGTCAGAGTGGAACATTAGAGGACATTGTTATACAGCACTGGAGCATTTTGTCATAAATATTTCAATTTGTGGTAGAATCTAAACTAATAAAGCATTAAAAACAAGGCAAAGAAATTTCAATACTTTTTCAAACACTTCATCTTAGTCTAAGGACATGGTTTTACAGGGGTGATGTGAGGTTTAATGAGGAGTGGGGATCTATCAGTGATTTTGCTTTTATCAAGTTGTATTTAATTTCTTAATTTTGTTTAATGTCTGTGGCTTTTGATGGATATTTTATAAATTGCTAAACTAATAGCTCATAAATAAAGCCCAACATCCATTCTTTGGGTTTCAAAATGTAGGCTATTGTGTTCCCAGCATCAAGCTGCTAGTTTAAATGCTAGTATGGAAATCAGTCCTTTGGATTAATCACCAAATAAAGCAGAGGATGAAATAGAGGGGTTTGGCTGAATGAAAGTCTGTGATGGTTTTGGGGGAAGGAGTTTGTTAATAGCCAACGTGAAATTCCCGTTTTATAAGAAGTGCCATGTGGACATGCTGTAGCATCCTGAAACAATGTGTTTTGCATTCACTCACAGAGGACCTATCAGTCAGCCTCAACGGGAGTTTAACAGCAACTTTTTTGTAGCTGCAATAACAGGCCTGAAAGCCAGCCCTAATCTCTTAGGGTGTTAGTTGTAAACAAATGCCATCCTGCATAAAAATGCCTTTCCTGTATATTTTTTTTTCCCTAAAGATTGAAGGAAATGCTTTATAAAAACAATTCTCTTCAAGTGCTTAAGGGACACTAATTGCTTTTAATTTCAGTGTGCGATGGTCCTTATCCAAGGGAAGTATGCTGCATGGGCTATAAACCATTTTTATATCACATAGGGTTTAACAGAGCATGCCTGGAGTTAGCTGAGCTGCCTGCCTGGTTCCCTGCTCTCTATTATCCTTCACCATGATTAAACACGCAGTGTTTCACTGCCTGATGGTGAAGGGCATCCAGCAAAGATCACTGAGCTCTTCTCTGCTGCCTGCCTCTGAGCAGAGATGTGTTTCTCTGTTTGCTCAACCACCTTTGGGGCAGAGCACTGCTGTGTCAGAGGGTGATCACAGCCATTGTAAAATTGACCCTCTGCTATTCTTTTCATGTCCCACAGCAGAAAGATCAGCTCCAGTGATAGCATTGTGCTCAGCAGCCAGGGACTTTGCCTCTGGAACTTTCTTTTTAAGTGCCTTATGAAGCTAAAATAAAAGTCTTTCCTGCCCTCAGAAGCAGCAGAGGCAAATATCCTCTCTAGAAAGAGATGACAATGATTATTTCCCAACCATCTTTTTGGTCTTGGTTTGTGTGCAGCACTGGATCGACAGCGCTGTACATCCACATCCGCCTCCCACAGAGCAGTGCTTGGGATTGTGCTGGCTTTGCTCAGAGCTGGATCTCGTGTAATTCAAGGTCAGCCCAGTCATCTCAGCCCTGTGTAGAAGGTCAGTCCATTTCCACATGTTCACATTCTTGCTCCCTTTGCTCCCAGTCCTGCTGCTGCCTCATGGGCACCCCAAAGCTGCATCTCAGGATGCTCATCTTTGTGGGAAACAAGCAGGCAGATGTCCACAGTTAGGTGAAAAACCGGCAGCAGGATTATTCAAACTTGAAGTAAAACCAAATCTCAAACCCTCTTCTGTGTTGATATTGGAGCAGCTTCTCATGGTGCCTGCACTGCTGGCAGCTTTTCAACACTTGGCCATAGCATCCTTTCCATCTTCAGTGTTTCCTGTTCTGGCCACAGGCTGCTCCTCCTTCTCTGTTTGGAAATCTCTTAAGATACCAGATATTGCCAGAAACCAATAATTATGTACAGGAGATACTTGCTAGGCAAGTAGGGAGTGTTGAAGTCCGTGCTCCTGGAGATGCTTTAAATCTACTTGCAAGGGGCTTTGGAAACCAGCACAGGGTTTAATTGTGGAGCTCTAGGTGATGGTTTGTTCCTCCTGTCCTCAGGCAAACCTGCTTCTGGGAACGCATCTCTCTGAAGCATCTGATTCTCTCTGTGGAAGGGATGGACCTGATGCCTGATCAATCAGAAATCCACATGGATAATTTTAAAGCCTCTAGTCCTGATCAGAAATCAGCAGACTGAAATACATATACATATTTGGCAGTTTTGTGTGGGAAAATGGATTGTTGATGTCTTTTTACAAATAGATGGAAAGTGTAAAGTGATTGATTGTGCATTTATCTTAAACTGCATGAGATTTTTAACATCACTGAGTCATGACCCCATCCTGAAAACATAATTTTCTTTTTCCTCCAGTCTGATTTAAGTGGTTTAAATGCCATTTGTCTTCTCCTGTTACATAACCAACTCAAGACATGTGATTACTATCATGAAAATACATTACTTACCCTGATAATATTGGCAAAAGTGTATATAGGTCTGAGGAAGAGTAACTAGTTCTACTTGTGGCCAAGGATATGAATTCTGATTTCCTTTACAATGTCTTTGATTAAATGATTGCTGTTTGAAAGAAAGATAGATTTATATTCTATCAGTAGAATGACTTTTAAAAAACCAAACCTCTCCAAAACATATAGTAGGATTGAACCCCTGCTATTCTTTTCAGTGAACTCCAATCTCATTCATAACCTCAGCACAAAATATTCTGTTAACATTTGCAGAGACCCAAAGTATTTTTCTCACAGTAATATTTTCTAGTGGCGCTTCGGCCTGAGTAGGATCTGAAGCAGTGACCAGAAAGTCTCTCTGCCATTTTCAATCCCCTGAGCCATCTCACCATTTTCTACATTTACTTTTCAGAAATTAATTTTTAAAAAAGCAATTGTTTCTGCAAACAGCCCTTTGAATTTCATCCCGGTGGCACTTTAGAGCATTATTGCAAATCATTCAATTTATATGCATAGTCAAGCCTACATTATTATCCCCATATTCTACTAAGGCAGGAAGAGACAAAAAAAACCAAAACAAACCAAACCCAACTCAAAACAACCAACACTCAGAAAAAAAGACAAGAGAAACAAAGGCAGAAAGCTGACCACTATTCCAGGAAAATATTTTTCACTAGGCTGAAAAAAATCCCTAAACTCCCTTCATCAAGGTGATCTTTTTTAGAAAGTCAATGTAAGGAAAGATTCAAATGACTGCAGTAAAACTCAAAAGATATACTGTATTATGAGCACTAATTAATGCAAATATTAATGGTTTTGGCTTCAGATGAGATGATCCAGCATTCTTAAAAATTAATAAAAATTATTACAGAGACTTACTGTATATCTGAACATGTTCCAACTTAGCAGCTCATCATTATGCACAGAATAATTGTCTGCTCATTTGCATCCTGTGAATTTTAAGGCCTTTTAACTGCACATGTTACTTTCCCATACAAGTTTTTGTGTAGTCCAATCTTGATGGGAAAGATAGAGTAACAAGGAATGGTTAGCCCTGGAGAGAGTGTGGGGAGTGGCACTATTCCTCCAGTTTGGTGGGTTCAGTGTCCACACAGTGCTGGAAAAAAAAACAAGTGAGAAGGTGATGGTAGTGCTGAGTCCCCAGCCTGTAAGGCCTGGAGAGAAACACCCAAAACACAGGGCACATTTATCAGTGCCAACAGATGTGCAAGGATTAATGGCATCTTTTTTCAAATGGAATCAATTAGAGAAACAAATGAGTTTTTTCCAGGCCTGTGCCAAATCCACTGTATGGACAAACTCCTTTGTAGAAGGAGAAGTTGGATGCTTTTGGCTTGAAGTATTTGAGCTTGCTGAGACCTGTGAAGAGACAGAACAAAAAAACACAGAACAGAATGATTGGAGGAGGAGAAAATCATGGAATCCTAGAATATCCTGAACTGGAAGGAACCTGCAGGGATTGTCAAGTCCCTCTCCCTGAGCAACAGAGCCCCAAGAGTCCCACCAGTCAATGCTTGTTGAGTTCTAGCAGGTTTGGGGCAGTGACCTCTGTCCTGGGGAGATCCTCAGCCCTGCCCACAGAGTGTGATTTTAGCAAGCTGCTCCCTTTACAGCTTTCTCTTTGCAGTGTGTTGAGAAACAGGGGCTTCTCCTCAGGAATGGGAACCCAGGAATGGATCTGCTCCTCTCAGCTGTAAAGGAAAGGCAGATGTGAAGGTTTCTGAGGTATCTGCACTCCTGCCTGTGCTGGTTCTGCTCCTGGACAGTGAATAAGAAAGGCCACACAATGCAGACTTTTGGAGGTGGAAGAGCTGCTCAATATTTGCATCTCCTCAGAATGGCTTGAGCCATTTCTGTGCAGGTTTTGTGGATGTCCTGTGGTCTGTGAAAGCCCCGCAGAAGGAGCAGGGATGGCTGCCTGGTGCTTACTTGTAGTCAAAGGGAGTCAACTGTAAATTGCTCTCTCTGCACCCTGCCCTGCCTTACGGCTTAGGCTCTTTCCCAGGAGGCACTTCTGAATTGCTTTTTGCTGGCTTTCTGATTTGGTTTACTTAGAGAAGCTATTAATTACAAGTTGGTAAGGTCTCAAATGAGGTCTAGACCAGATGCTCTGAAGACACAGATAAGCTGCTGGATGATGATGGCTCTTGGCTGCTCCTGACCTGGCTTGCATTTGGGCAGCTGCTTTGTTCTGTAATGAGCAATCCCACAAGCTATCCAGTCTCCAAAAACAGGCTTTTTAAAAATTAGAGTGTACTTCTAAGACTTAGCTCACACTGTTTATAGAGCTGATTGCCCTCGAGTTCACCTTGGGCCTAATTGGCTTACTGGCTTAATTAACAAAGTGCTTATTAATGTCTAGTGGTAATTAATTTTCAAGGGATTATTTTCTATTAAGATCATGAGTGCAGTATTAACACTGTACAGCTGTGATTCTGGAGAACCAACAAGTAGAGGGTTGTGGGAGGTTTTCTTTTATGTATTCAGCAAAATTTATTTATTTGGTCATATTGTGCTGATTTGCCCTGCAGTTATAATAATTAGCATCTGTATAAGACTGAGAGCTGCATACTGAGATTAGGGCTTGTTTGGAACAATGGAATGATAGTTTTTACTGGGCTTAAAAAATATACGATAGGTTGATGAGCAAACAAATTATGTTTGTCAGAGAACATGGTATTGGAATGGTGATGAGCCTGCATTTTGCAAATTCAAGTGAGCTGCTTGGTGTTTTAATATTTATAGGTGCATGAAAGCTGGAATATAGGCACCAGAGCCTGAGACCTAGCTATAACCCACGGGCTCATTTCACACCATGATATTTAATTAATGTGTGTTTTAATGGCACAGTCTTACTGCCATGTGAATCTGGGAGAGACTAAGGATCTCTCCTGCCCAGCATCAGTAGTAGTTGCTTAGAGAAAAAATGGAAACTCAGGGCATGTAAAGGCAAACCACCCTGGGCACAAACTCATTGCTTTTAGCTGTCTGTGGATTTTTGGCACATTCTGGAGAAGCAGAGCCTTTGATGGTTATTAGTCATTGACAGGCTTTTCTTTTGTGAGTCTGTCTTTTTGGAACCTGTTTACACTGTTTTGTGTATCTGCATGTCCTGTGGCACTGAGTTCCCCAGTCTGTGCATGGCTTGAAAATTCACTGTCTTTCCTTTCTTATAAAACATGTATGTGCTATTTTTTCAAGTGTTCCCTACTTCTTGCATTCTAAGAAACAGTGAGTGATTAATCATCCCTTGTTTATCTCCATCCTACCTGAGACTGTACAGACCTCTCTGCCAGCAGCCCACAGGGCAGTTTTTTTCTTTCTTACTCGAAGGATCCCTGTTGCTTCATCCTCACACTCTGCATACTTTTCCTCATCCTTGTTGCTTTCATTTTGGAGAAAAGGTGACTAGGATATATGATGAAGGTATGTAAAACTGAGGAGATGCAGATGAAAGTTTACTTTAGAGAATCTCTAAATCACACCTTGTCAGAAGGTGAGAAGAAATGCACTAGTCCTTCTTTTAGTCTGTTTTTCACATTACCAAATACTGATCACTTACAGACAAAACCCTCAGTTGGATTGTGGGATTGTGGATTTCTTCTAATGTACCAGCTTCATATTTTTCTCTATTTCTTCATCTAGTGGTTCTCTAGATTGTCTTTCACATTCCTTATTCCTAGTATGCTTGGAAATGTTTATATCAGTTTTTATGTCTTTATTCAATGGTTCTTTAAGATTATCTTTTTCCCCATTACATGTGTGTGTTTTCACATGTAATGTTTTACTATTGCTACCTTCTTTATTCTGTGTTTTACTGTGACAGCTTTTATTGGGGGGGGAGGTGCAAAGGAGGTATTTTAATGTTGCTTGGGTTTGTTTTTTTCCTGGTGTATACTTGGAGTGTGTTAATTCATGGTTTGCCAAAGATTTGAAAGATCTGTCTGACACTCAGCAAAGAGCAGGTTCTTCACCCCTGTTTTGCAAGAGTGAAAACCCCCAAATCTTTCTCTTCTCATGCACTATCTGTGTGGCATTTTGGGAACAGAAATTACAAGGTGAGAATTCACCCCTCCTCAGAGTCACCACCATATCTGAGCCGTGTCAGACCCACTCATGCTCTGCAGGAGGTGGGAGGGAGGCTGACAGCCTGCTCAGGCTCTATGCTGTCCTTCTGCCACCAGGAGAGTTTCACCTGGGGTATCTCCTTTAAAAAATTCTGTGGTCAAGTCACAGGGTGTTGCTATAGCTGTGTCTGCCTCCCTATGGCACTTGTACCTGCAGCAAATAAAACTGAGGAACCATTCTTTATTCTATATTCTGGTACTGAGGCATCCCCCAAAATAATAACAATATCATCAGCAATTACATGTCAGTGATAAAAACTGGCACCTCTAAGTTAACATGAAGAATGTTCATCACCTTGCTAGAGCAGGCATTCACATACAGTTTTGTTTTACAGTTTTGTAGTAAAACCTTTGGTTTTTTCCCCTTCCCCCTATAACATGCTATAAAATAAGCAAAAGCAATCAACCAAGTGTGAATGCAATAAAGAGCTCCATTCAGATTTATTATGCAAACATGAAAGGGAAAATTTAATATACACTATAGTGAAATAAGACAAATGTATTCAGCCAACATGTAATTGTGTCTGAATTTTATAACTTGACTGGTATTGTGAGGTACACCCTGACACCAAGTCACTGAATTTTATATATCATCCAATTAATAACCTCTATTTCTCTAATGTTTGATATCCCAATTGGTCTCAGGCATTTAACTAGCTGTTACATGAAGTCAGGTTTATGGATTTAGTCAGTGTTTGGAGAGGGAGTAGGGGATTACAATCAGAGGTAGGGCATGTTAATTTTATGCTAATTGTCCTTGTTGCCTCTGCACACAGCTGAAAACCACAGCTCTCATGAGTGTCTGTGAGAAACACAGACGAGCACATGTTCAGAAAAGAAACTCATGTTCCAGCAGTCCTGGTGGAAAACCATCTTGCTGCTGGGTGAATCCTTTTAAATGTTATTGGGGGTTTTTTACTGAGCAGAGTAAACACAAAAAGGACAGTCTGTTCCTGTAACACACTTTCATTTTAAGGTTGCATAAGCAACACTCACCACTTAGTTCCTAGGAAATGAAATGCGTGAGGTGTAATATCAGTACCTTGGCTTCCTTCTATTGGAGTGCCTGCATCCAGAAATGTTGGCAAAGGGTGAGGACAAAATGTCATTTTTAGCGCTGAATTAAGGTCTCCAGGACACAGACTGCCCCTTATTTCTAGCACAGAGGGCCTCAGCAGGAAGAAGCTCTGGCTTCTGTTTCAAAAGAAATAAATCAGAGTAACCATATGCTGAGTGCCAGCAGCACTGCAATGAGCATTCTGTATATCTGTAAGGGCTGAGGCTGCTTTTCCTTGGCCTGCAGACAGAGCAGCACGTGTGTGCAAATCCCTGAAAGGCACGAGGACGTGGCTGCTGTCCCTGGCTGGGGCTGTGAAACGTGTGACAGCTGAAAAAGCCTTTTGTCCGCCTGTCGTGCAGCAGTGAGGCTTGGCAGCCTGCTGGAGGCTGCAGAGGATGCAGCTGATTGCACCATTCCATCCTCTTCTGTGGAGTGTTTTTCCTCTCTTTTTTTTTCTCTCCTTTTGCCTTGCTCCTCTCAATGGAGGCCAGTGATTGAGTGTGCTCTGGGAGGTGGCAGTGGGAGCTGACACACCACCAGCCAGGCCAGGAGTCACTGCAGCCACCCTCCCCAGCCTCTGCACAGTCAGGTCCTGGACCCTGTCAATGGGTTTATCCCCAGGGATATGAACTAAATGATTCAAAATATTTGGTTGCCTTACGTGCAAATGCAACCTCCGTGAAATCCTGGGAATGTCCCTATTTTTTTTGTGTGGTGCATTAAAGGACAAGTCAGACACAGGGATGCAGCACTCACAGCTGATGCTCTTGATGCCCTCTCTGAAATGCAGGTTATCTCCTGGGTTGGAAACAATGACACGAGCTTGACTGGTCCCTGATGGAGTTGTTCTGAAACAGAATAAGTAAACTCTGATTTTGGGTGTAATTGCCTCAGTACAATACAGGCAAAGAGGATGACTAGTGTGGATGACATGTGCTGTGCTAACTGGGTCCAAATCTGGCTAATTGGGTTCAAATCTGTGACCATGCCCACCAGGAGCTGCAGAAGATGTTCTGTAAACAACTGTGTCCTTTGGACCTGGTCTCTGCTACTTGAGAAACCAGGAGTGCTTTACAGAACAGACACAACCATGGCCTAACCACGGCTGCAATTCATGTTACTGCCCTTGGCTGGAAGAGCAAACAGTACACAAGGCAGGATTTTCCAGAAGCAAAGCCATAGAACAGTCTTCCCTTCACAGAAAAAAATTCTGTTGGGTCAGTGTCAGGGAGAACCTTATTGTAATTGGTTTTGTGGGCATGATTGGTTTTTCTGCATGGATGAGAGATCTTTAGAGACGGACATGGAGGGAAAGGAGAGAGTATAAACCCAAAGCCTGTGTTTGATGTTCCACGTTCTAGAAACTTCATGGGATTTAAAGAAATTAATTCTGTACCTAAAACAATCTCTGGATTTAGTTTTGGTTTCTCTGTGGTGATAAACATTGAAAACTTAAATGGCTTTTATAAAAACTTCTTTGTCTGCCAACTTGGTGTGGAGAATACATCAAAAAGGGCTGGTTTGTGATTCAGCCCTTCATCCTTTTGTCTTCAGTCTTCAGTAGCAGCAGCAGCTGTTTTCCCAAGTATTTCTGTAAATCTACCAGCTATAACCAGGGAATTTAGGGAAACATTACAGCATGAGGAGTGGTTTTGGTTTTTTGTTTGTTTGTAGGCTTTTTTGTTGGTTTGGTTTTGTTGGTTGTTTTTTTTTTTACGAAGACTGTTTTGATCTCTTTGAAAAAGTTGTATTTCTTTTCCCACCTGAAGTAAGTCTCTACCTTGGTTTTTCATTTTAATTTACATTATTGCTTTCACTTACCCCAGAGAATTTTAACCACTCTGGCAAAGAGAGCCAGCTATTTTGACTGCAGAATAGATATAGTACCTAAAGAAGCACTTCTTGCTGCATGAGGACAGAGAATACTTGACAAATGTTAAAACACTGTACTTTACAGTAACCAGGAGAGCAAGTAGTTGTTCTTCATATTTTACAGAGTAGGAGCTGAAATGAATTGTTATATGAATATGTCCTCGTAAGACCAATGGGTTTTTGTCTCAGCATCACTGAGTTTCAGCAAGTAGCTGAGGGTCTTTAGACTTCACTTTTAGATTTTGGTCTTTACTGGAGCTGAACTTGTGGTTTTTAGGTATCATAGAGCTTTAATCTTGCAGGTGTTCTGGCCTTACTTGCATGGAGCATTACAAATATGTATCTGAAGCTGTGCAGCTGGTAAGCAGATCTTGATGTGAAATCCAGACGTTTTGTGTGAACCTCCATTTCTGCAAAATTCATTTTGTTCTTTCTACAAGCTTAGCAGAGTGTTGATTCAGGCAGAGCTTGTGTCCTCTAAGTATTGTGCTGATCTGTCAAGCCACACTTGGAAAAGAGGTGGTTTTTGCAAGGCTGATGGATCCCTTTCGTCTGTTCCCACTGTCTTGTTTGTTTGGATGGGACATGCCCCCCAAAGTAATGTCTCTCCCTTCCCAAGTGTAAAGGGGTAAGAAATATGTGTGAGAAAATGGGAATATGCTCTGAAATGTTTTTTTCTCCTCACGACCACACCCTACCACATCCCATTTCCTTCTTCTGGGCAAATCTACCTGGCAGGTGTTCAGCAGCCACTGCCAGCTCTGTTAAAGATGCTGAAAGACTCCAAGAATATAACTCCAGAAACATCTTTGCTGGCCAGGGCTGTCACTGCTGCCAGTGCTGGGGTTCCTCTCCTGCTGATAAAAGCTCCTGGCTGATGAAGTGTTGGCTTAGGAGCTGTCACAGTATCAGCAGTTTGGGTGTAGTGGGAAGGGTGGCTTTGGCCATCAGGATAGGAGAGGATGGGTCAGCCAGTGGCTTGTACAGCAAATTAAGTCAGCCCTGGGCACTGGGTAGCAATAGATCAAAAGGAAGAGAAGTGCAAGGGTAAAGAGAGCTAGAGGTGAAATTCCCCAGAGCGCCTGAGATCGTTTTGCATGCCCCCAGTGGAGCAGAGGTTCTAAAACAAATAAAACTGGACATGTTACCAAAGTGAGCTGCCAGCATTTCTGGTGTCTTAGAAAAACTGCTTCCTCAGTGCACACTAAGGGCTGTGCTCAGCCTCCAAATGCTGAATATTTTATTTGAGATTCGATTTACTTCTTGAGGAAGCAGACCAGAAAAGCTCCCAGTGTGTTGCCTCTAGTTACTAATTTAAATTGAGATTAGAGCAGGAGCATATCCAGCACCATCAGTTGGCCTTAAAACTTTCTGCATCTGGCAGTGTCTCCTGGCTGGTGCTCTCTTTGAGCTGAGAATGCCTGGGAGATTTTCTACATCTGGTACAGGAGTGAGGGTGAAGGTAACATCTCTGAGGTTATGGGGAGCCATTTGCCTTTCCTCCCTCTCCACGGTTATAGATCCATGGATATAGGAGGGGCTCTGGAGGATTCCAGGAAGCTGCCCCAAAAACAGGTAAAGGGCGGGGATTCTGCCCCTCTGCTCTCAGCTTCACTAAATTAAAATCCATGCAGGGGAAGGCTTAGAGAAGCATGTAAAGAAACCCACAGCAAGGTCTGAAAGACAAACTGCCGTACAGCATCACTCTCCCTAACCGCACAAAGAAGTACATTATTGAAAAATTATGCATTTTTTATCAGAGAAAAAAAATCTGAGCATAGCAAGGCTGCAAGGTAGTGAGCCAAAACAGAGCTAAACAGCTACACAGAATCAGAAATGGAAAGAAAAAGGTTGATTCTCAGAAATTAAAAATAGCCACCCTGCAAAAGACATGAGGCTTTTAAAAGCTCAAAGAACCAGCAAGATTACCTGGCCTGACACTACAGAGATCTGGCACATGAATCTTAGAAAACCATCATGGTTTAGGAACCTCAGCCAAGTTGTTCTGAGTCTATCCACAGCAATGTCCTGGCTCATTAACTCACAAGCCAGTGCATTAGCATGTGCTTCATAGGTTTTAAGTGTTTATCAATTAAATAAACCTTGTGGATGAGCTTGTCAATAGATGAGAGCTTTTAGCTTTACTATTTCTGCTCTGCTACTTGGATGACCTTGAACTTGTCTTCTGTTCATGGTCCCTGGTCTCCTATTGGCATTTGTGGCTTTTCACTGCAGATGTGAACATCAGCTCAGGCTCATTGACAGCTGCTTCATGTACAGGACCAACATATTTTCCTCACTGAGAACAAACATTTCTGTCTCTGGATTCACATCCTCCATGACACAAACCCCATTTGGTAGCTGATTTTTCCTTCCATAATTAGAAACATAAAAGTCTAAAGTTCTATTTCTCTGGCCACCTGATTGTTTTACTCTGCCTCGCTCTTTCTGTCTCCTTTGCACCTACTGAGAGGTCAGGGTTTATATCCAAGGACTTGCAGAGGGTAAAAGATTTAATTAAAGGCTTCTGACAATTCTTTTCTCTTACTGCGTTTACTTCCTAAAGTGATTGCTGTCTTTTTTTATAAGTTTTTTTTCCTATTTATTTATTATTATGTACATCCCAATAGCATCTTGATTTTCACAGTCCCTATGTAACATGTAAGTAATATGTGATTTGATGATGGAGCATTATCATCCATTTTCTGTTACTTTTAAGTAGCAGAGTTTTTCTCTGAACATTTTGATGCTTTTTCTGTGTTTCAACCTAATTTTTGTTTTCCTTAGTCTGTCCAACAGTATTCATTTAATCTTTTCTGTTCACAGTTTACCATACAAGTAGCCTGATTCTAAATAAATTATGCCATCATTTAAAAACACATGCTCAAACTTTATGCTGTGATTTTGATGGGAAATCAAATAGTAAAACAAAGGAAGTGAAAGTACAGACTGGTTCTAGAGTGGTTGCTAGTAAAATATTTCTCAATCTTGACCAATTATATTTTAGTTATCATCCTCTTTTCCTTTACAGTCAATGGGACAATTTAATGATTGATTAATCTGAATTTTATTTTTTTTCCTTTTCACTCCATTTATAAAGAGAAGAACTGGGATTAGTATCAGGCCAGATTTTTCTCTATTGTCCATGAAGGGGAATATGAAGCTTCTTTTAGGATAGTTAGCCAAATTTAGGACATGCTATGTGCTATAACATAGTTACATCATTTTTCTTTTAGATATATGAGATTTACTGGCAGGACCTGGATCCTTCTGCCGGAATTCTGTGGGAGATAATGTGTCTTAGAGTCCTCAGTGTTTGACTTCACCCACCCTTACTCCTTCCTCAATAACCCAAAAAAGGTGATGCAGCTTTCCCTAATGTGCTTTGATCCCATTTCCTGCCTTCATGCCCAAAGACATCTTATCTCCAGCTGAAGAAGTCAGAGCTTTCTTGAGTTCTGTCCTAAACTGCTTCCTCTATTGCCTCTCTTGTCACCCAGGATTTTCATTTTTTGTTCATCCTGGGGTGCCCACTTCTTCCAGCCTCCTTGCTGTCCAAGTGGCCCTACAGCATGAGAGGGATGATCCTGCAGCAGTCCCAAAGCCCCAGGGGGAAAATGGCCACAGGAGAGGGAGCCAGGGGCACTCAGGGTACAGGGAGTCAGGGAAATCCCAGCTGCTGCCCTGAAAGTGCTGAACTTTCCTTGAGGGAGGCCTCAGCTCAGCCAGAATTCATTCAGAACCAGGAAATGTTTTACAGGGGTAGCAAAGGACAAGTCCTGCACACTTGAACCCAGCCTTTCAAATTTAATCTGCTCACTGCAGAGTATGAAGGCACTTGAATTTTGTGAAGAGCAGTTATGAGAGCGCTTTTAAAACTGACAGTATGTCTTCATAAAGCTGTATCAAAAACTTGTCACTGCTCATGCTTTCAAAAAATCATGTCCTGAAGCATTTTAGTGCTTCAGCACTTCCAGGTGATTGGCAAGGCCTGGGAACACGTGGTCTCACTACTGGTCTTCTGAGTTGCCTTTCTGTCTGAATGGTTCTGTGTTTCTCTGAAAAAGCTAAAATATCTAGAATTCAAGGCCAGCAAAGCTGCAGAATGGATGTCCCACTCCAAGAGTACCAAAAAAAAGGTTTAGATTTTACCTCTGATTTCCATGGAAAGCATTTGAGTCTTTCTCATTTTCCAGTCATATGTCAGACTGAATTTTGGCCACTCTTTGCTGTGGGGTTGTTCATATCCAAACCAGTTGGGCTGATCATGATATGCTGGGCTGGCAGAATGCTAGCTGCGTTACCAGAGTATGTTTCAGGAGAGTGTGCCATGCCTCAGAAGAGTATTAAAAGATCCTTATAACAGGCATGAAAAGGTTAAAAAAACAATGTCACCATCTGCACCTAAAACAAAAATTTTCCAGTTGACTTCTCACTTTTCTATTTTCCTTTGAAAAATCTGAGAAGCCCAGCTGATTTCTTAGATGCTATGAAAAGAGATTCTTGATACAGCCATATAAGTCTGCACTTGAATTACAGCTTAAAAATAAAAAAATGACAGCCTTATCAGCTTGTTTGATGTGGCATTCAAACTGAAAGCTACAGCTCCCTCTTCAAATGTTGATAGTGAATTGTTGGAGGGGGAGAAATCTCTGCACTCATAGGGAGAGAAACTCATGTCAGTCATGCATCAGGATCAGGAAATGTTATGGAATCTGGAGGAAACCTGCCAAAAGCTGCACATTACTGCTTTTTAAATACTCAGCTATTCCTTAGTGGTGTGGTCTGGAGATCTTTAAATTCTGGTTTAATTAGGGAAAAAAAAAGCATAAATAAATGGTCTCAGTGTGGCCACATTTTAGCAGAAAGTGTTATTTTAGTTGTCATGAAACATTAATTCCCCTTTTGTGCATTTTTATATTAAAACACTAATGAACTTGTATGCCAAAACAAACTGCCCTTAATTATTCATGATATATAATTCATTAGGCCTCAGAGGGAAAGGGGAGGTCATGTGACCAGCATGTGTCTCATTAACATGTGTGAAATGATAATGAAATTAGCAACGGATGGACAACAAATTGGAAGCAAGTTTCTTGTAACTGGAGGGAAAGAATTGCTGGAATTTTTTGCTGCCTAACTTTTTTTTTGCTGAGCTTTATGGGCAGGACAACTGCAGCAAGTGTGGCAGGCTCCACACTGTCCCCAGACAGGGCTGCTGTGACAGGAAAGTGCCACATCTGTGTCTGTCCTGCTCTGTAGCTGAGGAAATGGCTGTGGAGCAGGTGCATTGCTTTCATTATGCAGGGGCTGGGAATGGCCCATGGGGCTTCTTCAGTGGCAATCTCAGAACATCCAGATCATTTCAAAACCATCCAAATTTGGAGCACATCAGATTTCTGGTCAACCTGTAGCAGAGTGCTGCAAGAACCAGAAGCTGTAGGATGTTTCTGAAACCAGCTTTCTGCAAATGTGCTTTTTCTGGTGATTATTCAACCCTTCAGCAGCTGGAGAGGCACTGGAATGTTTGCACAGAATGTACAGCACAAGCCTCTGTGGCTGGAGCTGAGTTAGGTTTTAGGTTATTTTGTGTGCTGATCAAGTTATTACTTGATGATAATGTGGCCACATTCATTCCACTCTCACTGCACTAATGTCTTCATCTTGAAACATGTCAAGCATGAATTTAGGACAGGAAACATAAGGGCGGAATAAGGCTGGAAGACTTTCTTATAGAGAGAAAAAAAAGGAAAAAAAAACTCAGGAAAAGCAAGCAAACCCTTACAAAATACAGACTAAGTTCACGTTTTAGTCCTGTTGCCACTGTGTAAAAGCAGAGGAAATATTTGTAATGACCAGGGGAGACTTTGGAGTGTGTTTGAGGGGAATACCTTTTCTTTTGGGCTCTTGTGCATCCAAAGCAGCAGAGGCACCCAGTTTTGCAGCACTGGGATCCAGACTTTCTCCTTTCCTGTCCATCATCCCAGCAGCTGTCAATCCAGAGTGTAGTGTGCTCTTTCTGGGAATTTTCAATTGGGAGAGTCAGTTAAGATCATAACAAGGCCTTGTGACTGTCAATCTCCTTTGGAATGAGATGCTACCCCTGAGTGCTGCCTCGTTTTCCTCCTGGGATTTTGAACCTAGGGGAATATGGATACAACAATTCTGTGTATGTGCTGTGTGTTCTGCTCCCTGCCTGGGGCTGGCTAACTTCCCCCAACAAAGCCATCTTCTGGAGGAGTGCAACTCAAATTATGATTCAAATTATGATTGTGAACGAGCTTTCTTAATGCACAAGAGGCAGATTGTGTATGTTTTTATTACAGATAATTTTTCAGTTATGATAAAAGGATGATCAATCATAGTTATAAAGGGAATATCATATTACCACGGTGTAATCCTCCTTTTATAATAGCAGAGAAAACGCATCTCGTGAAAACAGAGTTAGCATTTGCCCAGTATTTAAAATAGTTGATATAATCATAATATCACAAGAATTCTTCTCTGACTTTAAAATTCCATAGAGATATGTTAGTCTGCTTGGGGTCTTCTCCCAAAATATTCCATGGCCCTGCATATCTTGGGCTCTTTTCTGAAGTGGTGTGATTGTTCACATTACTTGAGAAAGTAAGAAATAAAATAAAGAAACAGTTTTCAGCCATTTTTCCTGCCTAGTGTTACCGGCAGGGGGGGAATAAATATTTTATACTCTTTTCTTTCCATTCTCTTTTGTTCTAAACATGTGTCCATTTTTGAACACTAATTCTTTCTGATATATTTTTCTTGTTCTTTGTGATGGGATGTAGCTATCCATCACTTAGGGGCTGTGCTGAATATACTGGCTGATGGCTGAAGAGCTCAGGTCATGAACAAAGTTCTTTGATCTTTCTTCAATTTCTTCAAAAGGCAGAGGCTCTTTTGGAAAGCAGAGCATGACTCTGCAGTCATAAAAAGGGGTTATGTTAGGCTGGATGTTATCAATGGAGTAATATCAACAGTAATGTCATTAGGAGAGAGGGATATTTATCTTTTAATGAAACCAATTATCTAGTCAGTGAATTATCAGCTTTTTATGCATGTATTATCCATTCTTCAGGGTTTCTATTTCATCTTAGGACCTTTTTCATTTTCCTTTGAAGCTTCTAAATGTATATCTTTGGCATGCTTTCCATCCCAGGTGTGACCAGGACTTGCCTTTGGGAGCTGAGTGGTTGAGAGCCAGGAAGATGGAGATGCTGATAATGCAGATATGGTGGCCTAGGAAGGCTGGTTTTTTGTGGGTTTTTTTGTTGTTTTTTTTTTTTTTTTTTTTTTTTTTTACCACTTGGAATGTATTAATATTATAACTTTCTGCATTTTGCTTTACATTGAAAAGTGAGTGTTAAGAGAAAACATTTTTTAACAAATGGCAATTGTTTTTTTAAGATATGTTTTAGAGCTAACAGATTAGCCCGGGAGAATACAGGGTTTCACTCCTTACTCCAGCATGGGGCAGCAGGACCAAGGCATCAGGTGCTGCAGAGATTGTGAGAGCATTTATAACATTCAATACCCTCCTCTAGCAGACCTGGTTTATTATTTGTGGTTTATTATTTTGCACCACCCAATGAGCTCGTGCTTCCTGTAGACCAGAAGTTTTGCCTCTGGTGACTCTCCAAGCCAGTCCCTTCCCTCTGGTCAAATTTTCTTTCAGCTGACTGAGATCCATCCAAGGTAACTCCTTCCTAGGACAAGTGTCCCACTGCTCTGTTCAGCTTACAGATATGTCATTTTCCACATGTGGAAGGGGTTGGGATGGGTTGATTTTGCAGTCCTTGTGGAAAACTCTGCTGCACTGCACTGTGTTTATAGTCTCCAGCCACACCTTTCTCTCCAGCTGAGTGAACGGTTTTGGAGGGGAACACGGAGCTGATTTTTAGGGAGTTTGTGAGTTTGTACATGACTGTTTCTCGGGCTCTTGGAGCAAAACACCACAGACATGTGGGCCCTCTTTTGTTTCATATTACTTGGGATATGATCCCATCATTTGGATTGTGTGTGCTGTGGAATCCTCTTGCATCCATTTGCTCAGATGTAAGCTTTATTATCCAAGCTGTTCTAAATTCACTTTAGAGGAATAAAAATGCCTTCCTGACCTACCCTGAAGTACTAAGAAACCAGGACTAGTGAAGCCTTTGTCAATATTTTCATTTACTACAGGCAATTGACTAGAGACCAGGTGGTAACTCTATAAAGATGGATCTAACAGCTCCACATAAACTGTAGATATGTTAGAATCTGAGATCCAGCAGAGTCCAATAAAGTGGATACTACAGAACTAAACCCTACTGCTTCATATGGAGTTCTAGATATGCTTCCTACTCTGTTTTAGAGCTGTCAGCTTACAACATATCCTCTCATTTAAATTCAGCTACTTTTCCAGTCAGTCTCTCCTGTGTTTCCAAGGATGATAGCAGAAATTTGTGTCAGTTCTGACTGCCTCCTGTCATTCTCTCACCACTCTTACTACTCTTCCCACTTCTTTTGCCTTCCAGAGAGCAGGAAGTTCTGGGGGAGAAGACAAAAAAAGGTATCACCAAAGAATAAAAGCCCTCACAAATCTAACTTACAAGCTCAGTTAAAAATACTCTGCCCTGATCTATGACTTTCCTTTACAAGGACTGTACCTGCAACATCTCCTGCTTTTTGGAAGTATTGAGCACAGCATCCTTCATTGCTGTCTCTGCCTTTTTTACAGCACAATCTTTCCACTGGACATCACCCTCTCCTGGGTGTTTCCTGACTTCTCTGCCTCCAGACAGGTTGGAGATTAGTTTCTTGTGCTGATGTCACCTGTCCAAACTTTACTCCTATCAGAAATTGATTTGAATACCTTAAACAGATCAGGAAGGTGGTTTTATACTGAGCTTCCTGATAATTCCTTTTCTAGCTGGTCAAGTCCTCACTTTGCCAGACATGCCATAAAGCTGTGGGTGAAATATTTTTGAAGCTGTTATAAATAAACACCCGAGTTATGTTTTGTAAATTATTTTGTTGTCTCAGTGGGCAAGGATTTTATCACACTGAGCTCAAATTAAATTCAGTGAAAAATTCAGGAGTGCAGCTATAAATCACAGCTTCTTTTCAGGGAAGCGACTGTTGTCTTTGCACAAGAGTGCAGGTGCTTCAGCAAAGGGGATAATTTTACCCACAGAACTTTTTTGGAGCTGCTGCTCCCTTGAAGGGAAAGGCTGGAAACAAAGGTGTCAGACCATGAGCTCCTGTGATCATCGTCATCCTTAAGGCAGGAAATTGTGCTGCTTCCCATAAATCCTTGAGCCAGCTTTGCTTCTTCTGTATGTCCACAGATTATGAGGTGACAGTGGCAGCTCCTGCTTCCTAATCTTTTCTCCTTTTCCTTTCTCACAGGGATTTCCTATGCAAAATTTGATCAGTTCCACACAGTGGTACAGGGCAGGTGTGGAATGGAAGTGAGACAGGAGCAAAAAGGGGCTGCTGTTATGGGGAGTGGGCTCTGTGTGGAGACACAGGCAGAAATCTCCTCTGACAGAGGGAGTGAGAGGTGGATTGAGAGATTTTTGGGTGAGAGGAGAGATGGAAGTGAAGAGTGTGCACTTCTGCTGTATCATCACCTGCTTGGAGATTTCTGTGAGAGGCAATCACAGCTACCATGTGAGAGAGGGAAGACAGATAACACATTCAGAAATAATTGCAGAGCGTTTCATTAGCAGTTATTCAAATTACGTTATCTTGGCCTTTGTGCTTAATTATCTGACAGCTTCTGAACAATACCCAGAGAGCTGAGGGGGGGAAATGCAGGGCCAGCTATGGGAGTAATTTACCATCTTACATTTAATTGGAGTGCTCTGTAGGTTTGTCCCTGGGAGGATGGGAGATTCCCCCTTCCCAGAGATCTGCAGGGGCTGTGGACCTGAGCCAGCCCCACACACCTCCCTGCCCTGCCAGATGTGCTTTGGGTGTGAGGATCTTCCTCTCCAGAGGGACTTTGGGGTGCAGGATGGGAGGGGAAACAGTGGCACATCCTGATTGTCCCTCCTGGCTGGAGGGAATCTGCGGTGCCTGGCAGCTCTCTGTGGTGGCGAGTCTCAGCTGGCTTGTGGCTCTCCTGAAGGCACAGCTCAGGCTTAACTCCACCTCTGGAAGAGGAGCAGCTGATCTGGCTTTCAGAGGGAGCAGGGACAGAGGCAGAGCCTGAATCTGAGTGCTGGGTGTCCTTTTTGGTCAGTACTGCACAAACCCAGTGGCAGCTCAGTGTAGCACAAGCCCTGCCAGTGCTGCCTGCAGAGAGGAGTTGTTCCCACTGCTCCCAGACCCTGCCCAGCTGCTGTCAGTGAGTTTTTCTCTCTTGCCATTGATATCGTTGCTCTGAGAGTGCTGCTTTGCTACATATTGGCCTAAAATGAAGGTTAGGACCTGTGACAACTCATCCTTAAGGGGAAGGAAGCACCATATCAATATGTGGGAAAAAACCCTCAAGATTGAAAACAAAAAAATGAAATCCTGACCCTGCTGTAAACAGCAGGAGGTTCTACTGCTGGCTCCAGAGCATCTTGGCTTATACCTGTTGCCCAGAATAATATTAGCTCACCTTTGCTCTTCCTTTCTGCAGACATTTTCAATCTGAGCCTACTCCTCCAGGCACTGTCTAGCCCCGAGTACACACCTTTGCTTTTAATTACTGATCTGCTCAGCTTTCCCCTGGTTTGGGGTTGTGGGTTGCTTCAATAAATAGGATAAAAATACTTAGCAAGATTGGAATCAATTCAAAGCACAGACCAAAGCAAAACCAAATGCAATTTAACTAAAATTGTTGTGGAGAAAGTGGTGTGAACCTACATGATAGATGATGTCTTTTGTTAATGCTGCTGAACTCTTGTGCACTTCAGTATTTTTCTTTCTCCTACTTCAAATTTTTCTTCAGTGTTTGCTTTCAATTTCTTATCTATTCTGTATTTGTTTCCAGTATTTTTGATGGTTTTCATTTGAGAATAAGATGCCAGGGAAATAAGATGCCTCAGATATGGCAACCACAGTGTGTTTTAGCAGTACCCTCCCCTCTCACTCTTGCACTGACAGCCACTACATCACCTCAGACCCTCCCCTGGAGCCACCCTCTTCTTCCTCAGGGAACAGAAACCAGCTGCTGGTGGTCCCAGACTTTTTCTTGATCCTTCTCTTCTTCCACACCTCCTTTTGTGGGGGAAAAGTCTGCTTGCTTGGATTTAATCCCCAAACTGAGAAGACATGACTCCCTGTTATGTTCCTCTGGTGTGTCTTTCTGATTTCTCCTGTATTACCTCTCAGTCACATGCAGCTAAAAATAAACATATTTTCCTTCTCCTCAGCCCTTTCCACTCAACCTGAACTGTGCTGAGGAGATGAGAGAGCAGGGAAAGTTACCTTGGTTTCTGAAAGCACTGAATCATATTTCAAATGAATATAATATTTTAAAGTTTCGTAGGCAGGTTTAGACAGGACAGCAGAATTCTGGTGCAGCCTGAGAGCTCTGACCAACCTCATGAATGTGTCAGAAAAAATCCTAGAGCACTCACTGCTGCTGGTAAATCTCACACAGACAGTGTGAGACAGTGCCCAATCTTTGAATGGACAGCCATGGTCATACTCAGCAACCTTTTCCTGAACATCTATGAAAAAAACCAAAGCTGTCAAAAATAAAATACATCACAAAAAAACCCACTCTCCGAGCACAGCAACAAACCCTCTTTTCTGAATAAGTGAAAAACCTCCTGAATTTTCAGCATTGAATGGATATTTGTGTAGAGCATGTAAGTAAAAAGAAGGACAGGAGAGGGGAAGGGAAAAGAAAGAAGCCTGGACTTATGAGCAGTATTTTTCTGTTTGGTCAACTGTGCATATGTTTTCAAGATCACATTACCTTTTTCTTAATTATTATTACTTTAAAAAGGATTGCTTCAAAAATTACAGTAATTCTACTGTAATTTTGGAAGCATAATGTATCCTGCAAGTCAGAGTAGGGAAAGAGAGTTTAGTTATTTTGTCTTTGCTGTCTGTTAGTCTTTTTAACTCCTGGGCCCTAAGACAACCTGGCAGATCCTCAACTGTGGAGTCTTTCTAGCCTTGTCTATGTGGACAAATATATAAATTCAGCCTCTTTCCTCCATATCCTGAGAGGACAGACACTCCCCATTGCTGCCTGGAAGCCTCTGCTGCCCTAGAGGCACTTTGCTGTAGTTAACATGCAGCATTACCTCTGCACCCCTCGTTCATGTTGGAATCCAAAATGCAGGGAACTCTCAGAACTTTGGGCCTGTAAGCCAAAGCTTAGTATTAAACAGAGGATTTGATTTGAGACCTTGGAAAAGGCTTCCAAACTTAGGTGCTAGAAACAAGAATGGATTTAAAGCGGAGACACATTAAGTTAAGAAGAGGAAAGTTTAGAGTTTCAGAGTTTAAGATATAAAAATAAAAGGAGTTATGAAGGTAAACAAGGAGTTTAGAATGCAGTGCTGGAGGTTTGTGTGTCATAACATTTCATAACATGATTGGCTAAGAAAGCTGATACTGTAACAGAGTCTGTAAAACAAAATATTTAAGGATTGGGTGAAAAACATAAACATCCTTGTTGGCAGTGTTTTATTGGTCAATAAATCCTTAAAAGGTCTTGTAACTAGGGGTCTTGTAACCTTCTGAACCCTGCAGTAAAGATGTGAGCTGAACTCACCCTTCCTGCCTATGCAGAAGATAAGAAAATCAACTGCATCATCAAAACCACTCAGAGGTCCCATCTCTGTCTTATTCAAAATTCTTTCCAAAATCCCCATCATTTCAGGCATGTGCTAGGTTAAAAATGTCCCATTTGAGATCTGTTCAGTGCTTTCCACACCAGTCACAAACCTCTGCTGCCTTTGGTTTTAGGTTTCCCCCGCGCCGATGAGGCAGAGTGGGGGGAGCAGAGGGAACAAGCAGAAATGTGAAGGCATCAGCAAAGCTCTGTGGTGTTTGACACTGATTTGTTTGGTGAGTGCTACTTTTGCACCCCCTGCCTGTGCAGCAATGCACCTGGATGAGTGAGGAGGACTTGCACTGGATCCCTCTGTCCTGCATGAATGTCGGTTCCTTTTCTAGCACCTTACCATGGCATCCTACTCCAGGTCCGTTAATGAGGGAGGAGAGGATGTAAAGGGGATATGTTTATAGTCTATTAACCCCTTCAGGAGAGCAGTGTGAAAGGAATAAGAGAAGGAGGGGGTCATTGTTGGATTCTTGCTTCTTCCATTGCTGTTTTTGAGACTACAAATGAAGTATCTCTTCCTAGGCACCACCATAATACTATCACCACAGGCAGCCAGGCCCTCTGTCCCTTGAAAGATGGCAAGTGAAGCCCTGAGGTCAGGAAATGTGAGGCAGCTGGGCTTTACATCACACTAATGCCTTCATCCTGTAGATTACCTACAGGAAAAACCAGTGGTTTTATTTTTTAAAGTTGCTTCTTTGCATCGTTCTCTTGAAAACAATGCCCTTTGTCTTCCCAGAGAATCTCTTTCTATCTGGGATTGCCAAAGGCAGTCACATTTCTACAACAGCCTGGTTTACAGGAGGTTTAGTTTGAACTGCCTGCTGGCCTTATGTAAGGGAGGCAACAACTGAATCTTCATAGTTGGGTTGAAGTAGGAAGGTACTTAAAATAGCAGTAAAATCTCTCAGTGTGCACTTTAATTATTTAATTTTGTCCCTCTGCAGAGCAGAGTAATTTCTTTTTGGGATAATTGCCTTTTCGAAGCAATTTTTGCATTAAAGATTCACTGGCTTTTCAGAAGATGCTTCTAAATGCTCCTTATTAAAAATTTAACTTGAGTCTTGTCTTTCCTCACTCTACTTTTTACTTTTTCTTGCTCACAAAACAGTAGCCTTCATTCTCTTCTAGCCTGATATGTGTTGCACACACTTGCACATTAAAGCAAAAAATAATGCACATCTGTTCTTCAGCATTGGTGTCCTGTAAATCCAGAGAGCTTCAGGGATAGCTCAGTTAGTGTGACCTGTTGCCTCTCAGCCCACCCTGCAAGGTTTCCCTTCTAAATCACGTGTGCTGAATTCACTTATCCCTTTTTGTTTGTGCTATCTCACAGAAAAAAAAAAAGAAATGTTATGGAACGACTCTGATTAAATCTTCCAGTTTCTGCTTGAATGTGAATCAGCAGCTCAATCTTTTCAGAATCTAGAGATGAATTTGCCATCTCTTGAAGTAAATCTTGGTCTGTCTTTGCCACCCTTCATTGATTGCTGCTGATCTCACCAATGAATTTTTGCACCTCCCAAAGGAAGGTGGAGGAGTTTTGTGAAGGAATTTCACAGAGACCACCAACACACTGGTAACAAAGCTGCTCTCCATATCCACTGGGGAACTCCCCTAAAATAATCCTGGTGATTCCCTGTAAGTAATTCTTCAACAAGGCTTTTCTGATGGCCCATGTCTGAGCCAGAGTTTTAGGGAGGAGAGTTCGGTCAGAAGAGCTTTTTATCCTGGCTCACATCTGCTAAAAGAGATTAGAATTAGTATTTCTTTGTGCATCAGTAATGCCACATTCAGGACACCTGAAGGTTTCTTCCTATCCCTCTATCTAAGTAATTCAAAATTAATGGAATTTTAATAGCCAGAATTTGTCTTAAAGGAAAACATAAAGATGACATTGAATTAAGGGAACTTGAATTTATCTTCCATCTGATAACTCCTTTTGGCAGCTTGTCCTGGTGCTACTCCTTTGATTTAAAGGGAGTTACTCCAGATTTTTAATAGTACAAAGTAGATGGAAATCATCTGATTGATAAACCTCAAAAGTTTAGATTTTTTCCCCCCCATTTCCCCACCAGCCCCTCCAGTTAAGTGGATAAGTGAGGCCTTAGAAAATAGCCAAGATTTCAAGGGGACGGTCTTGGACAGGGAGTTTAGACCAGGAGATAATGTTAAAATTCAGCTGCAACATGCAGCCAAGTTTAAGATATGGATTTGGTTTTGATTTTGCTGAGCCTTCACATGTTTGTACTCATGTGGTCAGCTAAAATTGGAAAAAAAAATATTGAGACAAACTGATCTTGTGAAATTCTCCCTGCCCTTTCCAGACTGAAAATAAGAGTTAAAAAATTAGTCTGCATCTCACTGAGCCTGATCTGAAGCCCAGGTGCAGATCTGAGTTTTAGGTGTGGATCTCCCACTCCCAGGTTCTGTGGAGCTGTGGTTCAGGTCTGTCTCTCCCTGCAGTGGCTGCATTCTGTGCTCTGCACAGTCTGCCTTGCCCAGAACAGCTGTGGCTGTCATCCACTAGCACAGTGTTAAAATGAAGACTGATTGTCTTTCCATCCGTGCAGTTAGCTGCTGTCAGTCTCACATGTGGCAAGCAATTGGTGCAGGGTTTTTGTCCGGGAGTTAGCTGGTTTAACCTTGAATTAAGTGAATAAATATATAAAACAGCGACTGGAGTTTGGTAGGAACCAAGTAATGTTATCTGCAAAACTCGGTCTCAGCTTCCAGCTGGCACCTCTCGAGGGGCAGCAGCACAATTGAGATTGGCAGGAAATGCATTTCATGGGCTGAATTCTAGCACAGGAGCCAACTACCTGCACACTGTGTGAGTTATGAATCTTGCCTTTCTCAGTAGCAAAGTGCTTTCTTTTCACACTTATCTCTGGTACTTGTCAGCTTTGGAGCTGATTGCAGTCTCTTTTTAGAAGGGTATGGCCTTTTGTAGTCATAGCAGAACTTTATAAACTAAGCAGGAATCTTCTCTTGTGACTGCCTTGGATTGCTCAGACATCTTCACCTTCTTTGCACCTTGCTGAGTTTTGCCCCAAGCCTCCATGGTCATTTTCCCAGCCCTTTTTGTCTGCAGCTCATGGCAAAAGAACAGGAAGACACAGAAGGAAGCTGTTGTTGTGACATTTAGATAGCTACAGGAGTGAACAAACACCAGGTTCAGGCGCTCCTGAACTCAGGAGACATCAGCCTTTCACCTTTTGGCTTCCAGCCCTGTGGCTTGTGATGGCTTCTGCAAACAACCTGGCATTAAAAACCCTTTTATTTAGTGCTTCCCCGTGAGGACAGATTCAGGCCTGTTGTCAACACATGGCTTTTCTTCCCCTTGGGGGAAGGGAGGAGCAGTTTTCAGAAGCAGAGTTCTGGCAGTGTCATTTCTTGTCCTGCTCTTGTCCCAGAGCAATTTTGTGAGCCTGGGGCTGCTCTGGTCACTGTGTGAGTCCCCAGCTTTGGCTGAGACTGTGCTGCTCCCTCAGAGCTCCAGCGTCCACTGGCACAAGCAGGGCAGCGGGAGCAGCGGGACACTGTGGGAAAGCAGCCCACCCCAAGGTTATTCCAGAGCCCAGGCTATTCACTTAATGGGAAACACAACACCCTGAGCCCATGCAGCAGCTCTTGGCCTGCTGGGGACAAACCCCCAGCCTTTGGTGCTGTGGGTGGTTAATTCTTTGGCTGTGGTACCTGGAGGAGGCCCCGTGCTCCCTCGGGCCCGTCCGTATCTGGCAGTTTTCGCTCCGTCGCGCTCTGTGGATGCGCTGAGGTGACAAGGACCCAAGTGTGCTTTCAGCTCTGCTGCACTGGCTGCCAGCACACGCTGCAGCCCTGCCAGTGAGTCCCTGTCCGAGGGTGTGCAGCCTGGTTTAACTGCTAATAGAGCAGGTCTGATGGCACACAGCATACAGCTACGTGGCTTTAAGATGTGGGAGAAAGGGGCTAGAAGCAGAGTAAAAATAGGCCCTCTGAAGAGGTTTCATAATCTAATGCATCTGGACAGTGTACAGTAGAGTGTCTGGACAAAAGATTCATCCAACATTGTTTTTTTGTAATGTTTTCCTTTGTATTTTTTAGAGGCTCATACTTTTCTGTTCCTGTCATCAGGACTTTGTTGTGCTCCATTTGCTGTCTTGCATTTAGGTTCATTTGCATTCTGAGGGTTTCCAAGTACTTTAAAAATGGTCATTAAGTATATCTTGGCACATCTTTGGAAAGTATTATTATTAATTGTATGCTTCAAATTTTACATATCTCCATGGGATATCTTCACCACACAATACTGGGGTTGGAGACTTTCCTTCCATTCTCTTTTCCTTCTTCAGATTTGCAGATCCAGACTACTTGAATCTATTGTATTGTAAGCCTGAATTGTTCTCTTTATCCCTAGGATGCTTGAAAAAAGCTGACAGATGAGTTACAACTTAAAATTTAGGTCTGGCTTTAAAAAAAAAGTACTAAACCCACCAGTGTATTACTGTGCTGTGGGATCACTTCAAGAGCCCCTTTTATTGCCAGAACGAGTGACTCCTTTCTGGTCTCTGTACAGTGAGAATCAGAGATAGTAGAAATAATAAACAGTTGTCAGTGATAAAAATAAAGGAAAATGTGAACCATTTTGTGGTGGACCAGGACTCAGTAAGGGACAGTCTTTTGAAATCTGTATGCAGCAATTCTGTGCTTGAGGTAGGCAGTGAAAAATGAAAATCATGTTGTTAGTGTCTTTCATAGGCACTGTGAATAAATCAAGCAAAATAGAGGGGGGGAAATTATTTGGAATTAATAGAATTGGCATTCTAATTGGCTGAGGAGCCAACTACATGATGAAGGAAAAATAGTCAAGCTGTGTGGTAATATTTGCTCATTTTGTATTTATTTGATGACTTTTTGCTGAAGAGACAAAAATAAAATGTTCCCAAAATTAGTTTTGATAGGTGTTTGAACAAAAGATGCAGATCCTGAGTCAGGCACATGGACACTGTGGTGCACTGGAAGGAAAAATACCAAACTTCACAGCCATTTGGCTCTGTAGCAACTCAGAGATGCTGAGCTAGGCTGAGCCTAAAGAAGCAGCCACAAACAGGAGGTTTAAAGCTCACCTGGGGACCAAAGGGAAGAACCTACAGTTCCCCTGAAAGGGGGCCAAGCTGAAGGACATTTCTTCCATTTACTTTCCCCCAGCTAATACCCCGTTTCCTGTCAGTTCTGTGCCAGAGCTCACTTTGCTGACTGCAGCGAGACGGTCAAGATTCAGATTTCCATTTTGCAATGCTTCTCCTGCTTTGGAGGAAAGCACAGACATAATCCATCATCAGTCCAGGGATTCAGCTGGTCCTAATAGCCCTGTGTATGAGCACTCCAGGAGAGCTGAATGTTGGTTTCCAACCCTGGGGGAGCCTCCTGAGTCTGTCCTTCAAATACTTCTATTTATACATTGATTTCAGTTTATGGTAGGAGGCGAGGATATGAACAGGTCACTGAGCTCCCACATCACCTCCCACATGGCCTGTGGTTTGTGAGCCATAGACCAGGGCTCAGTAAAACCTGGGCAGGATTCAGTTTTGAAAAGCACAGGGAAGGGGATCAAGAGGGCTCTCCAATTCTCCAGCATAACCTTTCCCATGTCTCTCAAGGAAACAGGGTTTCTGACCACAGTGACAAGCAGGGTTTGGGATGCGCTAGGGTCTTTGCTGTTGTAACTCATTTTCTTACTGCTTTCCAAGGCTGCAGCCCCCTGCTGTTCCCCATGCTGGGATCTGTGCCCAGGGATGGGAGGTGATGGGGCAGGCTCTCTGGTCTCAGCTTTCCTGAGGACAGATCCAGCTGCATTTTGTTTCTGCTGTCAGTGTTTCAAAAAGCAAACTTTCAGAGCATCCATGGGATCCTGGAAGCTGTGCTCCACTGTGTAACACCTCTCTCCTGTACCTAGTGTGGGGAGCCAGGGTTTGCCCCCAAACAGGTCTTGCTGGGACTGCATTTAGCAAAAATACTCCGTGATTTGTGGGCAAATTCTCTCTAAAGTGGCCTGTGAGGAAGGGACTTGGCACTAAGGAGAGGTTTGCACACACTGAATGGTCAGAGGGTAAAACTCACTGCCAGATCACCCCTGAACTGGGGCAGCTCTTCATCCCTGCAGCTGAGGAATGCTGGCACAACCTGCTGGCTGGCCAGGGAGCCTTTTGGGATCTCAAGGAGCTACAAGATGCTTTGCTTTCTGCTACACCCATGTTTAAAGCATTAGTTTGGGCTCTAAAAGTGGAAATACTGCCAGAGGAAAGCTTGCTGTCTTTCATTTATCCTTAGAACTTAGACATTCCCCCAAAGCAGGGAGCTATGAATTTGCTGTGTGTGTACATAAGAATTATGTAATTGCTTTTGGTTTAGTGCAAAACTCTGACTTTGGAGTTTCAAGTAAAGAAGTTTTACATGTTAAATATTACAGTCTAAAAATTGTTCAATAATGAAAAAGCCCTGCCTGGGGCAAGATTACTTCTACCTGGTGCTCAGCAGAGCTGCAGTCAGTGGAGCTCTGCTGCTGAGGTCACCCCAGATGTGCCACTTGAAACAGGTGAAATAATGGTGTACTTTTGAAAAGTGTCTTTGGAATTGGAGGTTCCTATCACCTTGTCCTTGGTTTAGCCTCATTTATGAGCACTGCAGTTAGTTTGTCTGCAATGAAATCTATTTTAGTTTCATTTGTCGAAACGCTTGCATTCATATTTTTCAAATCAAAACATGTATTTAGCTGCCAGTGTTTAATAAAAGGCAAACCATAAGACCACACCTGAGATTCTGGAAGCCCTGTCAGTGCATGCTGGCTTTGCTGCTGTTGTGTCCTGCTCTTAATTCCCTGACTTGCTGCTCTTGTTTCAGAGCAATGCCTGGGGAGGTGGGGGGGGGAATGTCCTGTGTCCATCAGCAGCACCGAGGCTGAAAAGGCACTTTTGGGAGCCTGTTGTCTCCCTGCTGCAGTACAGGGGCTGCTGATCCCTCTGGGAAAGGGGATCTGCTGGGCCAGTGACCCCAAAAGAGACCAAGCTCACAGTGTTTCTGCTGTACCTAAACTGCAGACTGGGACAAGCCTTTACTCAAATGTGTCAGCCAGGTTAAACATTCACTTGAAAGCTTCTTTTTTTGTTTCATCACTCATGCTCAGAACACTGCTCAAATGACTGTTTTCCCCAAGCCATCCCCACTCAGTTTGTTATCATTTCCATTATTAAACACTTATATAAACACTGTAACATTTTATAGTGTTTGACAGAGATTTCCAAGTCTGCTAATTAGCATGGTCCCTGGCACATGGAATATACTTTTATTATTACCCATTCATGGCCTTGTTATTCAGAAGAGGTTCTCTTGTGAATGGAAACGTGCATTACTGCACTTCAGGCTAATAAGTGTGACATAAAATATGACACACAAAATTAACTGCTGTTCTGCAGGATCCAGCAACTGGGGGTGGTGTGCATATGGTCATACTGAGGCTCTGTTCCTTTGCATCATTGCTTTTCTGCCTTATTAAAAGTCTGAGAGAGGAGAATATTGGGAGAAGGAGGAGGGGGAGAAGAAATGAACAAATCTGTCTTGGCATAAATAGGTTTGGCTCAGCAATACAACAGTTGTCAGCAGCCTTCTCCACAAGCCTGTTACCCTCCGTGAGGAGAGCACAAAAAACTGATTGAAAAGTCAGTTTGTGGGCTTGCAGCATTCTTGGAAAGAACCTGAAAAAAAAAAACCCAAACAAACCAAAACCAACCCCTGAAATAAAAAATTATGCTTGTAAAATGAAGTGTGCTTTATCCATGTCCAGTGTCAGAGCAGAGCTTGCCAAGCAGAGGTGCAGCCCTGTGTCCACCCTGTTTGCCAAGGATTAGATTAAAAATGTGGCCTCTCTTCTTTTCCCTTCCCTCTGCCCATTTCTTCTTTAATTTTTTTTTCCCAGTTGAGACAGAGTAAGTGACTCTTTGAGCCCATTTCAATGAGGAAACAAAAACAACCTATTTGCCTTCATCATTGGCACTTTCACATTCAATCATGAGGACTTTGCAAACCATTTGAGTGGGTGTACTTGAAATAGTTTCTGTTGCAATGATCCTGGAGAAATAAAAGGAGGGTCCTGGTAGATGAAGAGAAAAGGTTAAACAGAGTCTGGCTGCAGTCTGGCAAAAGGAGTTGCTTGTCTGTCCAAGGCCAACTCTTTTTTTATCCTATTTATGCCTTGTAGAAAAGAGCTATGGAAAAAAAAAATCCTAAACTTCCAGAAAAACTGTCAGTGAAGTTAATTCCTATATCTAAATCAGGGTTTACTCATGTGCTACTGCACTTGCTCAAAGAGCAACAATACAGTGAAATTTGTAGGTGTGGGTGTTCATACATGCATTTATATGTGTATGTGTGTGATACACATGTTAATGGCTGTGGGGAATCATTGAGAGCATTTGACACATTTTGCTATTGCTGTGTGACTCATCATGTAATAAAATATGATTTACTTCAGGTTTATTCTGATAAAGACTCAAAGTGAGCATCCGGTGGATGTGGGAGTGTTTGCAGTTCTGGAGACGTAGTTGGAAACGCCTGAAATGCTTTGTTAGATGTACCTATTTTAAAACTGAGGGAAGGACTGCTTCCATTTAAATGCAGTATCCCACGGTTTCTGAGGGCCTCCCACACCAGTGTAGCTAGCCACAAGCCTGCCCCAGGCTGCAAAACCATTGAGAGTAATTAAATACTTACAGTGCTGGACTCCAACTTGCTCCTGAGAGCAGCAAGACACTTTACAGCCCACGTATATTCCTGTGGAAAATAGCCCGTGGCTGCAGAGAACCTGCTGGCAAAAGGCTCCCCCAAATGCTAATTAATCACAGGATCACAGAGCATGCTGAGCTGCAAGGGACCTGCCAGGATCATCAGTGTTGAAAGGAACACCTGGCTTGGAACCCCAGCCTGGGAGACGTCCTGAGCACAGCAACATCAAAAAATCATCAGGTGCCATGTGGGGCTGTTTTAATCGTGACTCAAGGACCTGCTGCACAAGCGTAGCCACAGTGATGCTGCTCCAGCAGCAGAGAGGACACAGCAGCACAGGTGCCCAGAGGAGTGGAAAAAATGATGGAGCAGCAGAAGGGATGGACATCTGTCCCCTCCTCAGGCTCGTGTGTGATGCTCATGTCACCGGTGCCCTGCAGCAGTGAGGGCCCTGCAGTACCTGCTGCAGCTTTTGCAGAGGGTTTCTGTGGTGAAGCTGTGCCCCTGCAGCCCCTGAGGAGAAAGGGTGCTCCCAGAACTCCCCTCTGAAGCAGCTACAGAGAAAAAGTTTGGACAAAGATGTGCTTCCAGCACTTCTTAGAAACATTTCGTTAATATTCCCTTATCATATGTTGGGTGTTTCCAAGTTCTTGGTGGTGATCTCTGCTCCCAGATGTATGATTGCAGGAAATGAAAGTAGATGGAAGTTTAAGAGCTGAAATAGATCTGTTGTTGCTTCCTGCACATCAATTCAAGATCATATCATGAAGGATAAAAACATGCAATCTTTGCAGTGTTTGTTGTTCATAGGAAAAAGATAAAAAGAAAGAATGTCCTAAGTGAAGCACAGAAATGAGAAGAGAAAATCTGCTTTATTTTCCCAAAAATATTCCAGTCCATATTATTTGTTTTCACACTAGTCAGGTACTGCTGGTAAACTGATCTGTCTGCACCACAGTAAAACTGTGATACAAAAAAATCCAGATCTGCAGAGCACGAATACCAGTCCTAAAGAGAAGGCTTAAAATAGATTGAGTTTTAGCTAGCACAATTTAGAAACTTTTTTTGGAAAGGCTTAGGTAGTTTTCAGCTCAGATGGGTACTGTCTGAGCACATCTACTTACTCAGAATTGAAATGTAAATAGAGAGACACAAAAACACTCTATGTAGTTTGGGAAAAGGGAAGAGATGTTTTGGAGCACGCAGTGCCTTGCACATCATGAGCATATTTTATATAACAGATTGTGGAGATGATGTGAAATAAAACAGATCTATATAAAATAAAGATTAGGGTCTGGTTTGGATCTTCAGCAACTACACTTTGACTGTAGCTCCCAGGTATTCCCACTCATTTTCCAAAAATATCTCCTTGAGATATGTTTCCCACTGCCAGAATTTTATTTTATTATGTTCTGAGAAGTGATGGCCTGACTTTCTGAAACCATCACTATCAAACCTTATTACAGAAGTCCATGGACAGCAGCAACTCTACCAATTGTACTAGAGGTCCAATTTAATTTTGCTTTTTTCCATGTTGTTCCATGAGTTCCATGTTGATAGCGGGGTAGCAGGATATTTCTTCCTTCTGCAAAGAACATTCATGAAAAGATTTCTGAGTATGATTGCATTCATCTCCATTCTACTCTTGCTGTATCTGATATCAGTGTCCAGCTTGGGGGTAAAACCAGCTTGGGGATAAAAACCAGAAGGATGTGATGGTTCAGACTGAAAACAGATTCTTACCTGATCCTTGTCTAGAAATGGAAACAGAAACTAAAGCTCTGAGCTGTTTCTTGTGCACTAGTATGTGTGTGTGTGTGCTTATGTATTTTGCAGTTTAAAAATTAAACACACAGGGCAGGAAAAACATTTATTACTGTGTTATGTGGGTAGGTGACATTCTTGTTTTTGTGGCAAACTAAATTTTTGTCAGAGCATGTACATTCAACAATGGGCTGCATTTGAATTCCTTTGGTTTGAGTTGGGAGAAGGATGCTCTGCATAGCATCCTTGTTTTGTATTATCAATTGCATTGAAACTAATAAGTAAGAGCAGCACAACTAAACCATTTCCCCCTGTCTGGGGTTTTTTGCATCCCTTTCCTTTTTGAGGCGTGTACAAAGTTCAGAGATGCTGAGCTATTATAAGAAGGCTTCTTTTTAAAGTGTCTTCTCAGATTTTAGAACCAGAAGAAAGGGCTGATTTCTAACTGTGGATTTGAGCTCTGTGACTTCTCCTGATCTACCATGATCATAGGCTGGATTTTAGGCTTTTCTCATTCTTCATGCCAGGCCCTGGTTCACACCAAGTGCTCAGAACCTTGCTTATAAAAGGACAAAATTTTACACTGGTAACAAACCCAGCATTATACACCTCTGTCTCAGCTGGAATTTTCAACTCTTAGATCATAACTTGAATTTCCCTGGAAAATCAGTTTCACTTGAAAACAATTATGATTATGTACCATAAAATTACATATATTATCAAGTAAATGGTAGGAACTGAAAGCAGAGTTTATGATCTTGGCACTGCAGTGCTGAAAAAGCAGAAAATTCTGCAGCAGAACAGCACCCACAAAGGTCTGATCTGCTCTTTGTGCCTGGTAAAATTGCTGGGTAAGAGGCTCTTCAGGAAAACTTTTGGTTTCTGGAAAGCCTAAGGCAGTCAGTGAAAGCTGTGTGGCTCAGCACTGAAAGACTTTTGTGGACTCCCAGATGTAGTCCTTAACTTGCCAGTCCAAATCTGCAAGCGTGTCACTGGTACATTATTCTTAAAGTTAAAAAATAATGCTCATGGTTTAGTAGGGTTGAATCTTAAACATAACTTAAAAGCAAGAAATGGCCTCTGGAAAGTGTTCAAAGACCTTTTAAAATATCCTTAGGAATAAAATAAGGCATTAAAAGTGAATGTGTACTAAAACCCAATGACACCAAGAATCCTGGGAGCCAGCAAAAAGCCTCCTTTTATTGTTTTGCTTTGAGGCATATCTGTGTTTCTTACATATTATCCTGCCCCAGGCAGGGCTGAACATTTCATGTAACATGATGACCCTGGAAAACATGCTGCAATTTCAGGATAATTCCTGATGAGAATTTATGGCTACATAAGCATATTATAAGTAAACCAACCAGTTTTCCAAGCCACAAAATGCTGCACTGCTCTGTATTACTGCAAGGACCACTTAGTGCAAAGGCTGCTTTGCTCCAGCACAATGAATAGGACTTCTGTTATTCAAACGGAACAGGCAGGCTGAAATCATGATATGAGAGGAACGAACTTTCTGGTTTTCCTGGTTTTGCAGGGGTTTTTTTTGCTGGTTTGGAAGTTCTGTGCTGCCACCTATTAACTTTCTGTTGCTGTCAGTTGGAGCCTGGAGCAGGCCCTTTCCTTCCCCTCCTCTCTCTGAACAAGAGGGGGATTATAGTCCTCTGTCATAGTGCCCCAGCAGCTCGGGGCACCTTACTGCAGTGAAAAAAAAAAATGTTTGGAGTTTTTATTTCATATAATGCAATGCTTTTCAGTGGAGGGGAGTCTAGGGGGATGGCTGTGTTCAAGTAGCTGCAATCTCAGTGGAGCTGAGCAAATGGAAAAACTGAGGGACAGAAAAAGAGGGATTTCTAACCCCTGGGGAAAAGGGACGATGGCGTACACCCTGTTGTTGTTCCTTTGCACTTTGCTGATTCTATTGCAGATCAAGGCTTCACTTAGCAAAGGTGTTTTTCAGGCAAAATTGATATTGTCATTCAACCATTTCCAGATGCTTATAACTTTGGCCTGGGGGTGAAACATTGGATTGTTTCCTCAATAGGTGACAAAGAAAATGTGGCTGAGATCAAACACCAAAACGAGATTCTGAATAGGAAGTCATAAGGAATGGTAGTCTGGTGTGGAAGTTCTGTATGTTCCTTTACAAGGCTGATTTAAGGCTGAAATGTTGGGAGTGCACAGCATAATTTGGCAACTAACTCATGGATACAATGTGATTTTTGTCTTTTTGCACTGAGCATGTATTCCATGGCCACAACATGAGACGACAACAGCAGTTGTTTCAGTGGTGCAGCTAGTCCCAGCTAGCCTGTGCTGCTTGTTTTAAAGCAAAATGCTAATTTTCTAAACTATGTTAATTCCTGTCAGTTCCTCTGGGCAGCTTCTGTTCTTATTCAGATTTGGGATATGTCTTTTTTCATATCAGAAACTTCCTGCCTGTATTTAAAGCTGACTTCTACTGGATGCAGTGGTCAGAGGGATGTGATTGAAGCATCCCTACAGAGCTCTGTGAAGTGTCAAAGGGTGATGTCTGATTTCCATAGGCTCTGCCTGCTCAAAGCCCTCCTTTTGTCTCCTGACAGAGCTGTATTCTGATTTCAGAATGCCAATTATCCATACCTCCCTATTTCCCCTGCTCCTTATGTGTCAGCCCACCTAGAAGCTTTCTATCAATTTATCAAATTGTCATTGGGCTCACTTTGTTGCACTGCAGCCATTAGCTTGTCCATTTGCTTAATTGGTCCATTTCCCGTTTATTATTCAGTCCCTAAATCACCATTTGAATAATTTTTAGCTAACTATTAATTGAATACCATTTCTAACATGATTACATTGTCTACATTTTCATTTTTGCACTATCACTAAAAGAAAGGGGTTTTTATTATGATGCATATGAGAGCCTCCAGTTAATCGGTGGTTGGAAAATGGGAAGAAAGTGATGGCTCTGTCCAGTAATTACAGAATCAAAGAACCCATGATTCTTTAAGTGGTTGAACATGAGATTCAGGTTTCTCCTTCTGTTTCTATAGCTGATGGACTTTTAGCCAGACCCCTTTGCACCAGCGCAGCAGGCTCTGGGATCTGTGGGGAATTTGTGGGAAATTATTATCATGCAAACAGCTTTTACCCTGGTCTGTTTGTGAGGCTGCTAGTCAGGCAGCAGTGTGAAAGTGTCAAGGTCTTCTACTCTCCTAAAGTCTCCAGCTTTCACAGCAGGCACTAGTTCACTTGCCTTGTCTACACATGTGGTGCAGCACAAAAGCTGGGATAGAGGCTGATCATCCAACATTGCATTCAGTTCTGGGCAGGATGGCAGTACCCTCCAGCTGGCATCCCAGTCACTTCTCCTGGCTCATTTTGGACATAGTGATTGCAACATCCAGGGCATGAACAAGGCACAATTAAGGGGAACAACCTATTCTTGCTGTTCATTCTTAACCAACATCCTTGGTGTGTCAGCGTGGGGCCTGTGGGGGAAACTGATACATGGGAGAGGCCTGAACCTCCCTGGCTGCTTTGTGCCAGTCCAACAGCTCCAGGTTTGCACAGTGGCTGCCATTGCAGCGTTGATTTATGAGGAATTTGGGAGGAACTCAAAGAATTACAGAATCATGGAATGGCTTGGGTTGGAAGAGACCTTAAAGATCCAACCCCCTGCCATGGGCAGGGACACGTCCCACTGTTCCAGGTTGCTCAGGGCCCCATCCAGCCTGGTCTTGCCAGCATGAGGGAGCCACTCTGGGTAACCTCTGCTAAGGCCTCAGCACCCTCACAGGGAACAATTTTTTCCTAATATCTGATCCAAATCTACTCTTCTTCAGTCTGAAGCCATTCCCCTGGCCCTGTGCTAGAAGCGTTAATAATGGAAGAGGGAAAATATGATGAACTTTGTGGGAGAAAATTTAAGCTACAGAGAGCTCTGGGGCTGCACAGCAACACAGAGAATCTCCTGTAGGTTGCTCAGCAACATCTGAGATTTGTCTGAGTTCACTTTTGTGAGGGTAGGGCTTGCACTCACAGAGGATTGGTTTGAGTATCAACCCAGACTTCAAGTCCTGGCTTTCTTCCTAGCTGGGCCTGGGAACATCTGGGCTATTGATTCAGATGGAATTTTGGGTTTGTGGTCATCAAAGCCAGATTTTGGAGGAGCATTTTAGTTCTCAATCATGGTGTGATTCCCAGAAATTATTGCCCTTGAGTTAGGTAAGCCCAGAGTTTGGGCTCTGGGCATAAAGGGTGCTGGGCTCCCCTTCAGGCAGGGAGATCTTCTAGAGAGTATTGTCTCTGTAGAACCAGATCTCTAAAATAAGAGAGAGGCATAGAGATGCCTCAGTGCTGACATCAGGCAGGGTGAGAGTCTGCGTTCACCTTGGTGTTTTTGCATTCCCAGCTTGGTTCTGGTTACTGTACACATCGACAGAAAGACTCATCAGTCCTGCGGTGCTGACACAATAGGCAGCATCCAGGCTTAGATGTTCTTCACCAAATTATTCAGAAAGAAAGCTTACAGGTTTAGCCAAATGCAGAATTACTCTTTTGGAAGGCAATAAAAGTGCAGGGCTGCGAATCATTGAAATAGTCCCCCAGATGGCCAAGGAAAGAGCGCAACCACAAGCAAAAGCAGCTCTCAGCTTGGAGTAACCTCCAAACTCTCTGCCATTCCAGAGGAGTTGCTAATCACAGATGCGTGTTAGTCTTTGAAAAATACATGTTGGGAAGCAATGGATTTCTAAGTTGCAGCAGCATGGAGATAATTTTATTTGCACTTTCTCTGCATCGAGTGCAGAGTGGCTCGTTTTCCACTCCTAAATTTAAACAGGATGATATTGGATCCCCTGAGCAAAAGGAAAATGGACCCAGTTAAACATTGGCTGGGAGGAGATGCACGTCCCTGCTGAGCTGAGCACCACCCAGACTGAATTTTGGGAGGTTCCTTAACCTTTGCTCCCGAGGTTGTTGTGCTGACAGTGCTGAAACCCTTTTCCCTAAACAATGTGGGTAGGTTTGGAGCATTCCCTTACGCTTGGCTACCTCCAGCTCTGCGAGGGCCCCCGGCCTCAAGTGCAGGAAAGAGAGCGGGCCAGGTCAGTCCAGAATGCAAACAACGATGTCAGCATTGTAAAAGAAATGAAAAGCTCTGTGGGAATCCGGGAGACGAACCCCAAATTAAAGATCTTTTGGCAAAATAAGAGCACTAAGGAAAGCTTACAAAGATCAGAATAGTGTTGCATGCCAATGTGGCATTTGATGTCCAAGATAAAAGGGGGACTTATTTCAGGAGACTGTTTTAGCAAGAGAAAGAAATCTTGGTGTCTGTGTTGGAATGCATAAAAACACATGTTTCCGATGTGGGTTTCTCATATGCTAAATGAACAGGACATCTGGTTGTGTTTTTAAAAATTAAATTGACTGACACTAAATCAGTGCTTTACAAAGCAAAAGGTAGTAAACCAAGAACATCTAATAAGGTAACAATGAAATATTTGGCAGGACTTCAGAGTATTGGAAACTCACACAACCGAAAGGAGCTGAAATATTGTGATATATATGAGGCCTTAACTTCTCATTTATCTGTGCTATTTCTTACTGCACTTCACAGTAATATGTTGCATTCCCATTGGTATAGATTTCTATATGTTAGTGCCAAAACTCCAGATGTTTTCTAGGTAAATCTCTGGAGACTATTTTATTGTGTTTCATTTCTCCTTATTTACAATTCACTTGCCTTGAACTCCAGCCATTGGTAATAAAAATCCATAGAGCCTGCAGCTGAGCCAAGTGGACACCATTGTCCTGTTTTTTCAAGTTGGGATGGGTTGATCCAAGCCTTGAACAGAATCCAAACCACTGGAGTTTTCCAAAAGTTCATCTCTCTTCTCTTTATTTTTAACCCTTCATGCACCAGGGAATAAAGAGTCAACTGCTTTGTCTTTCCTTTTCCCCTACACTCTGTCATGAAAGGTCCAACCCCTCTTCACCACAACGGCCTATCCACAGCTGCTGTCATTTAGCTCTTCTGCAAGGTCATGTCCTTTAGAGCCCTGACCTGACCAGTGCTCCAGGGTTCTGTATCCCTCCTCCAGGCTACCTTCACCCTTAATCTGCCAGCTTCCTCTGCATTTCTCTGGAGTTAAAGGAGAAGCAATGTGGATGTGTGGTCTTGCCTCATCCCTGAGCCACTTTGTGCTTCTTAACATCTTCCCTTTCTGCCTCGCAGGCACAGCACCGTGCTCCAGCTGGGCCCTTCCAAACCCAAGCTCCTCTTTGCCTTTCAGTTCAGTTTTTGGTTTTGGTGTTTTGTTTTTTTTAACCTTTTATTAATGAATTAACATATAATTAACCTGCTGTCCCCTCCCCTTCTCAATTTGCTGTCTGTTTAGAACCTTCAGGTTCTCTGGTACATCAGAGAGATTGTGGTGCCCATCTTGCATTGAAATCAGTCTGTGGTTACTGGGGAATTCAGGTCTCTGCATGCTGACAAAACCCCTGCTTAATGACACAGAAATAATTAGCCACTTTGCTGTAGTGGGACTTCAGTTAATTTTAAAGAGCTGCAAAGTTCCGTTTCAGAGTTGCTGCAATCAGTGGTTACGTTTTACAACCCATCACAGGCACGTTTGATCAACCACACAGATTTTTTATGTGAACATACCCACCCACCAGATGTGTATAAACATAAATCATTCCACAGCATAACCTGATCATGCTTTCTCAGTGGCTCTGGGCTTGACTGATCCTCCAGGAGAAAGTGGTGCTGCTCAGAGAACTCCAGACCGTGAGCGAGCCCTCCTCGGATCTCACAAGCGCTGCTCTTCTGTCTTTCCCTGTCAGGGAGAAGGATGAATGAAAGGAAGTTGTTGCAGCTCTGAAAAGGGTTTTTCTCTCTCCCCACATGCCCAGGTAGATGTGGCTGGCTCTGAGTGCAGCCTTTTGCCTGGCCTGTGTTTCCTGTGCTGGCTTTCTGGGGTTGTGCAGTGCTGGAGGACTAGAGCTGCAATGCAGTAACTGGTAACTCCCGCTCCCTGCAAAGCTGGAGGGAATTCTTTCCTGCTCTAGTAAGCAGCTGGAGTGGTAAGTGCCAGCTTCCCAGGTTTTTGAACAGTTCCTATTTTTCTTTGATTTCTTGTAGCTAAAATACACTTAGATAAGGCAGGTAATATCCTTTATGCTTTGTGATATTGCTTATGAATTATGTATTTATTTTTAAAATAGTACAAGTTATTTATATGCTGTGAAGTTTGCAATTCTTGTACCAGTAGATATGACTATGTTGGCAGCATCCTAATTACCTGAAGAGCTGAACATTTACTGTTAATCAGTAAATATTTCAAAATGAAGCAATTATAAATGGGCCAAATCCAAAATGCCAGATAGGAGCATTCTCACAGTGGATCCAGGAATGACACTTAACAGTTTCCAGGTTCCAAACTTGAGTCACCAAGTTGCATCACAAAGGAATGTACTGCTGTCATTAGTTTTAGTTTCACATGTTGAAATAGAGGTTCTGAAAGACAAAATAATTTTCTTTCGAGTTCCACTATACTGCTACCAGTAGATCTTGAGTCCTGCATCCCAGGTAGTGTCATAAAAACCTTGGATGTATTTTATCCTGAATTTCAGAGAAAAATTCCTTCAAATTTCATGCCTCAAGCTCATCTCTAGAAATAATTAATGAGCAAAGTGTTAATTCAAATTTCATGAAAATAATTAACAGAGACGGCATCAAAGCACAGTCACTTCCCAAGTTAGTGGTATTATAAAAAAGTTTAAGCTCTAGAAAAGCAGAGAAAGCATTATGCTCATCAACCATCTTCACTGGGGAGAAATGAATAGAAGGCAAGCATTAGGAACCTGGAATGATGGCTGCTATTTTCTTTTCATTTGGAAGCAAGTTCTGTGTTTGCATCTCCCAGCTTTATTTGTGATCAGTGAGGCTTCAGCCTGGATTGAAGCCACAGGGGTCACAGATTGCTCATCTGTGGATCTTGTCATGGTGTCCTTTGGGCGCATTACATAAAGGTCACTGTTTTTGTTACTTCCCCCCTCTTTCTCCATTTTTAAACTTGTTTTCTCTCTACTGATGCTCTACTGAGGACCAGCTAAAGAAACAAAAACATTTTAAAATCTTCAGTGGGAAGCTGGGTACACACAGAGTACTCAGCATTTATATAGTGTCTGTCCTTAAAGTGTCAGTGTTTGCCAAGCAATTCTATTTATTGGCATCTCAGCCCTCTGAATTCAACTGAAAGGACTCAAAGGCTTTCAGTGATTTCAGTGTATTTTTGATTGTGTCATTATTCCCCTGCAGTGAGAAGGGAAAAAAACAAATCACTGTGGTGTCTAAAATGCTGTGTGCATCTTTTTGCAAATGCAGTAATCTCACAGGCGCCTGTTTTTTCCAATGTGATGCTGCCTCAGTCAATTCTTTGTGCCAGAGAGGGAAAACTGTGATAGTTTCCCAAATTCCAATAGTCAGTATAATAACCTGTTCCCTCTGCCCTCCTTGTCCCTGAGAAATGCAGTTTGAGAGGGTTTTTTAAACATTGCTTAGAATGAAAAGAATGACTCTCAACTCTCATGAAAAAACACATATATCTTTCATCATAATTCTCAACAGTACTTGAACTTTTAGTATGAAATAGTTGCAATAAATTGTGTAAATTCAATCTTGTGAAGTAATAACATTTCAGGAGAGGGAAAAATTTTAATTTGAAATGACAGACTTGAAGATCCTTGCCTGGACACAAAGAGAAGATAACTCCTGAGAAGTCTTTCCAGAAAAAAAAAAGAGAAAGACTGAATTAATTGAATAAGTTATGAGTGTTAAATTATTAATTCAGCTCTGAGTCAGCTTTGAACTACTTATTAGCAATTAATTGATACAGATATTTTATAAAATGTACAAGTCATTTTAATAAATACTTCTGAGCATTTTTTTTTTACTGGATGTGAAACGATGGGCACATGAAATTGTATGCTCAGTCTTAGTCTGCATCACTATAATGTATGAGATAATCAAATTAACAGCAGCCCTGGGAAAGGGGAGACTCAGTGGGAAAAGAACAAAGCTGGAGAGGCACTTCCTGTGCTGGTTTCTGGAGAGGACCAATAACCACCTCTTTCAGCACACAGAAAATTGGATCTTCTTGTGTGTTTTTGGTTGTGACCATCCAGCAAAGCAGGGTTCTGGCTGTTCAGCCATCTGGGATCCATGCTGTGAATGAAGCAGGAGGAGATTGCTGTAAATATTAAACACAAAGCAGCTGCTGTAACAGGAGGAGGAACTTTCCATGTGCAGTATGGGGAAAACCAGCAGAGGAGGACACTGGCCCTCCACAGCAAAGCTGTCTCATCCTTTCTGGCTCCAAAAAGCCACAGTCATGAAGGGAAGGAGTTGAAGAACAGCAAATTTTTGCAGCCTGATCTTTTGCACTGGCTGTCAGGGTCCTTTCAGATCTCTCATATTTACAGGACAGTGTAATCTGTGATTTAAACTGTATTTCATGAGCTCATTATTGAACAAAGATGACAAACAAGGGCTCAATCACCTTTTGGTGACTTGCCTGTCACATTAATTCCCTCACCAGCTCACACTAAAGCTGTATGATTTCCTAACTTATAGCTCCTGACTCTTAATATCATCACCTATGAACAGAAAATAGAATTAGTTCCCTCTTCAGTGCTGAGAGTGCTCATCCTTCCTGCTCCATCCTGGTGTGAGCATCCCCTGTATCCCACCAGGAAACACAAAAGCATCAGCAGTCGAGCTGCTCTTGGATCTGCTTCAAGAACTTTTGGGGTAAGCTGAAGTTCTATATCTTCCAACTTGGAGCTTTGGACTTTGCCATTTCCACACATTAGTGGATTCTGAGGAAAATGCCAGAAAAAAGGTAATCCTGCAATTTTCAGGTGATGGTGACTACAGAGTGGCCCTTCCTGGGCACCTGTCCTGCCTGCCTGGTGCCTGGCTTTGATGGGATGGTGCTGCTCCCTGCTGACATCATGGGCTGGGTTAGCCAAAACCGGAGCAGGAGTGGAGTGAACTCTCCTGCTTGACCCTCATATCCTTCTCCAGGGCAGCTGCTCCTTGGCACAAGAGCCTGTTGGGGATGTTTCCAGTGTTCTGCAGGTGTTCCAGGTCAGCATTCAGGGGAAGAGGTATCTGGCCACCCATGAAATCTCATGGAAATCCCATTCTTTTCTGTGATATGCTTTTGAGCTCATTCTCACACCAGGACAGCAGAAACTTATACTCTTTGATAACAAAGAATGTACTTATTCTGATCTTCTCCACATGCTCCTTTTATTTACATCACCAAATTTAAACTCTGATTCATCCTTTGAGGAAAAATATTTTCCTGTTCTGTCAAGTTCTCTCCCTATCTATTCTGAGCAGTTTTCACAGGGTTAGTGAAAACTGCATTTACACACCAAGTGAGGAGTATGTCTTTATGCTGTGCAAAAATTTCTCATAAAGGTAACCCTTTTTAATGTTGAGGAAGAGTCCAGTTAACATTGTACTTTGCCAGCCATAAAAATGTACCAAGATGTTTGTGGAAACACTCACGTCCTTGTGCACAGGCACATGGACTCACTGGAGACAGATGCATCTCTTTGAAAACTGCCTCTGTTTTTCTGGGTCAGGCTTGCACTTAGATAATACTTCAGTGCACTTTTTCTTGCTTTACAGCAAAGTGCAAAGGTGTTCCTGCCTTTTTAGAGCTGGGGATTTTTGGACACAGGGATATGAGAATTCCTCAGGAACTGCGAGTTCCTGTGAGTGGGGAACCCATATCCCACTGACCTCCAGTAAAGTGTGCTAAATTGTGAAAGCAGATTCTTGCTTAGGTGAATACCGTCCTGTTAAGGTTCATTCAAATCATCACCAAGCCTGTTGGTGGGCAGGGAGGACTAAAGTTTGCCCCCAACATTTTGGGTTATACTGAGAACTTGGTTTGCACCTGGAAAAAGGAATGAACCAGGCAGCACTGAAACACAGATTTGCAGAGAGACACATGACTTCTCCTCATGCAGAGTTATTTCCTGCATGCTATTTCTCTTCATCCCTCCTCCAGTGACTGCACTGGAACCTTTGAAAATTTTTGCACCCTTTGATGGCCAAATAATCCTGATTTCAGTGGTACAGATCTGTGCCTTCTGTGCTGTTTGATGTAACCTGAAAGATCCAATAAATGTCTTCTGTGGAGAAGTTACTAGAAGTAATACAAGATACAAAGCAGAAGCAGAGATGATGCACAGTTTAGTGGATGAGTACTTCAGGTGAGGCAGGAGATGTGATTTTATCCCTACAGAGATGATTCCTTGGGGAAGTTACATTAGTTTCTGTGTCTGCCTTTGCTTCATGTGCTAGGATGGGAAAAAAGTCTGTTACAAATCTCATATTGTGGATTTCAAAACTGCCTAGTACAATCCTGGTGGGGCTTCTAGGGATAAATGTAACAGAAATCTTAACAGCAATGGTTGTCTTTAGAGCAATAATGCACTGAAAGCCTCTTATCTTTTAAATCCTGCTTGTCCTGCTTGCTGTGGTGTAACCAAGCACAAAGCAAACATTGTAACAGCTTTCTACAGCTCTATAATGAGTATTTTTATTCCATCAGAGAAATACCTAATAAAATATAAGCGGCATATAACACCAGTTTGAATAATGTTTTAGGAGAGGGTAGTTCAATGAACTCATGACCCATCTCTAGAAACCACTGTGGGAATCAGGTAGGAAAGGGAGGCAGGGATATACTTGAATAGTGTCAGGTGTCTCATTCTGTTCTGGAAAGTGTGAGTTCTTGCCATTTGTTTGTATTTACAGGAGACCAGAGGAGTTCCCACTCCTCTCAGGAGAAGGCTGTCTTTTTGAACGTGTGTTTGTGAATGGTGGTTTGGAATTTCTGGTCAGAAATGTGGATAATAATTTCTTCACTTACTGGTGCTCATAGAAATAGCAGCAGCAATGACAGCATTATCTCAACACCTTGGTGATTTCTTGACTGGCTTGAGTAAAGGCAAGGCAGAGTCATGGCACAGTCTACAGCTTTCCCATTTTATTTACTTCCATATGTTCATACTTCATTACCTGCTTTATGTAATGGCCTTATCTGTGTATCACCTTTTAACAGGACTTATTGATTTTTGCATCATTTTTATCATTTGAGTGGCTTCAATTTGAAAGAGAGTAGAGTTAGGTTAGATGTTAGGAAGAAATTCTTCCCTGTGTGGATAGTGAGGCCCTGGCACAGGTTGCCTAGAGGAGATGTGGCTTCCCCTGGATCCCTGGCAGTGTCCAAAGCCAGGTTGGACAGGGCTTGGAGCAACCTGAGATAGTGGGAGGCGTCCCTGCCCATGGCAGGATGTGGAATGAGATGATCTGTAAGGTCCCTTCCAAAGCATCTTTGATTCTATGAATGCTTGTGCACACATGTCCTGCCAATCTGACAATTGAAAATGTAATTTTCACACCCTGGAAATGGTGTCTTCAGTCTGAATGCTGGCATTACAGGTTTCAGATCCATAACTGTTGTTTTCATTTTTGAATGCCTGTGGGCAGCTGAAAGCAAAACAAATCAAAAACAAACTTCTGTGTTTTCATGGTGAAAAACACAGAAGTTGAAAAAAGAATGTGAGTGGTAGAAAATGCTCATGCTCATCTGCACCTGAGCAGTGTTGTTAATGATCCTCCTGGCCCGTGATTGTTGTCTCCCCCAGCCTGGCTTGCTGAATTCATCCTGGGGCTGGCTCTTTGTAACTGCCTGAAATTGAACTGGAACAAAAGTGAATCAAATCTTTTTTTGTCCCAAGAGGTGCTTCTAGGACTGCAAATCCCATCACCTGCCCAAAGTGTGTTTGCTGAGGATGGTGGCTCAGAGCACCTCTGCCTTGCATTAATTGTGCTGACTGCCATTCTCACAGACTCCTCCTGGGCTGGTTTTGGCACTCAGTGGGCTCAGGTAGTGCTCCAGGAGTAGCCATAGCAACGTGGTGCTCAACAGCACCTGCACATCCCCTGGAGAGATGGATAGATACGGAGACTGCATTTCAAACTCTTCCAAAGCTGCGGCTGCTGCTTCCACCTGAACACTGGACCCTGAAGGTACTCCAGCACGCACCCAATGGGAAGTGCCACTGGAATCAGAGGGAAAAAAAATAAATTAGTGTGTTCTATTATTTCCAAATCCTTTCCCCCAGTCAGGCCTGCCAGGTCCCTCTCCTTGGTGTTAAGTCCTCAGTTTAGCAAAGCTGTGCTGGAAGAATTTCACAGGTCTAAATGATGGCATCTGGAAATGGGACAAAACACAGGGATGCTACAGCCTCTCTCTGAGTATACCAGAACCAGTGGAAAGCTTTTAAATCCCTGATTCTTGGCCAAAATTCTGCAGCAGGAGCCTTGAACAGGGCTGATCTCCATGGGCGCAGGGGCTCTCATCCATCTCCATCAGCTGGGAGCTCAGGCAAAGCCCGGTCTGAGCATGGGACATGTGTTAGCTAAGATGAGGTGCCCCTAAAGTATCTCAGAATGACGAGAAATCAATTAAAATCTTGCTTTTGACCTCCTGTTGGACTCATGGAGCTGGTTACGTTGTGCAGGTTCTAACAACACCTTCACAGGGAGCCCTACCATTGTTACAATTTATAATTAAGCAGGCAAGAACAGGTCTCTTCTTCACATGCTTGCTATCGCAGAAGATGCTAAAGTTTCTACTTCTGAGCTCTCTCAAATGGCTCCTTCTTGGTAGTAAGACCACATATGCCCTCTGCTGTCCCTTCAAATTGTGTGAAGACCTATTAGCACAACATTATTGGTATTGTTGTTACTGATATTAATTTAATGACTGAAAACTAAGAAATATTCTGAGTGTTGCAGGGAGGGGTTCAGGGAGTTCCAGCTCTGAGTGTGCAGGTGGGGTCTCTGGGCTTACACCAGGTGCAGGATAACACAAGGCAACCTCTTGGGAAAGCCCCACAAAAATTCTGCTTTTCACATTTTGAGTTTTTCTGCTTTCTAAGCACATATTCTCTGTGATGTGCTTCCTAGTTCTCCAGAGTCATCTGGAATAAGGTCAGATCTGCAAAATTCTATGCCTTTAAAAGTGGATCTGGAACAAAACTATAGGTAAATCTCTAAATATAGACAACGGTACATTTTTTTTTCAGTAAGCAAGCTGCTTGCTGTTTTTACATGCTGGATTTCCTTGATTTGTCAGAAATGGTTAGTGTTAAGAATCCAATTTCTTGGCAGCAAACAAACCTTTAACAACCTTGGGTAAATTTTATATGGTGCTTAATTTGCACTAGCAGCACATAATGTGAACAAAGTGTTGAAAGTGGAATGCACTTTCCCAAATTAATTTCCATCCTCTGACAACAGATAGTTTTCTTGACAAAGATAAGTTTCCCAGCACTATCCAGCTTGCTCCCTACTGTTTGTGCAAATTGTACACACGGTGTTATTTTAATCTTTAATGGCAGCAGAGTCATTCCTTGATACCCTGCTTTTAAATTTATGTATTAAATCTCGTTGGCTCCTGATAACTCTCATTTTGCATAGCACGTGGAGAGCATGGGGGACATGGTGGGGTTCTAACAGAACCTTATTTTGGTAAGTGGGAGAGGCCAACAGTTTTCCATGGGTTGGTAAATTTTGTTTGAAACACTGTGATTTCTTATACAGGCCCAGTTGTGCTCTCTGCCCCAGCTCTTGGACAGACTCTAAGTTAATTGCTGTCTCCCAGGTTTTGTAGGATCATGGGACCGCACGTGGTGCCTTCATGCAGATTATTTCCACTAATCCTCTAATTCAAGTGCCTCCTAAAATATCGTGCCTATCCTGGAAATACACACAAAATGCTCAGCCAAAATTATACATTAGGGTGCAATTAGCTGTGAGCAGAGTACTGAAACCTGGAATATTTTTGACTAAGAGGTCAATTAGTGTGATTGGGAGGCAAAGGATGCAGCCAGCCATAGTGTGGTCAGAGGGAGCAATCAAGTGAATTGAACGGTCAGCTGATTAGGAAACAACTAGTGAGAGCAAGATGAATTTTCACCCTGGAAGTGATGAATGTAGATCTGTCTGGAGCATTCAGCCAAACTGAACACTCAATCAGCATTCGATTAACCTGAGCTGCCCCCCGTGTACATAGGATTTAAATATATATTTATATATGAGAGTCTCATCATGTGTGCTGTTCCCAGGAGCTGTTCTACCTGTGTTTAAGTATCAGCAAAATTATTAAATAATAACTCAAATGTACTGAGTAATAGTGATACAACTGTGCATTCAAGCAAAATATTTTAGTGGCAAACTGATGGTTCTTTTATCTTACAACTCATCTGTCCTTAGATTACATTTATGTTTCAAATCCAAATATCATAAATTTTTCTATTGTGTAGTAATAAGTCTAAAAGTAGAGTAAGGCAAGGCTTTGGGGTTAATTAAAGTTCACTGGAAATGTACTTTTTATTATCGGACCTATGCCTCTGTAATTAACATTTGAAATGCAGGGTTAATTATTATTGTCCCCTTTGTTAGTTTGCAGTGTAGAACGAAGACATCAAAAGCTTCAGGTTTGATTTTGAGGGAAACTTTTAATAGCAGGGAAATTTCTCTGACCCCTGAATACCTCTGTGGACTTCCCAGTCGGGGTCTGGAGGAGGAAGGAGACGAATTTGGCCTGGTGGCAGCACCACTCACCTGGGCCTGTGCAGATGTGCTGGCTTTAGTTGGCAGAAGGAGCATCAGGGAAACCTCTGGGCAACAAAAAAAAACATTCTCAGGCTGGCTCTCCTAAAGGCTAGTCCAGCTAACTTCATTTGGTTTATCTCCATGACTCAGAAAAATGTATGAACTAAAGTTGAGGGTTTTTTTTTTTTTTTTTTTTTTTTTTGTTTTTTTTTTTTAATGAGATCATAAATGACGTTGTGCCAATCTGAGCCAAGGCAATGCTTTCTCTACATTGGCCACCTCATCTTTGCTCAAAGTGGAACTCATGACTCGCTACATTTATTTTTTGTCTCTGTTTATATGTGAGGTAACCTTTGTTTAGTGTTTGGGATACATCTTTTAACCCAGACTAGTTGTGTTTATAAGTGTATTGTGGCACTGTCGGGTTTCACATGGCAAAATTTCCTCTGTTAGTTCCTCGACCTGGACTGAAGTCATATTATTTTAGCATTGAGATAGTTGTTCTTTTCTCAAAATATTTATACTGCAAAACCCAGGCTCCCAAATTTAGTGTAGTGTAGGAGCCACAAGTTCACTTGTGACACACACTGATTTGGCAGCAGGCAAACCACAGAGATGTCTTTAGCCCTACTCATTTATTCTGGGGAAGGATGAGATCTCCAGGGGCTCTGCAAACAAGTCTGATTTAAGATTTGTTTTCTAGAAATGTTTCAGCTGCCGTGTTCTGTGTGTACATAATTTATAGGGCATCTCTTAATCTCTGAAACCATAGCTTATGGTTACTGATTGCACAAATCATCCTGGATGCAGCTATAATCAAATTCTGGACGTTTTTGTCATGGTGAAAGAAAAATGATGGCACTGGAAATGTGATGCTCAGCAGTGGGGCACTGACCTATTGTACTCAAGCTAAGAAGTAGCTCAATCTGCTTGCAGATTACAAAATATTGCCTCCTGTACATGGCTTGATGAAGGTCAAAACACTCAGTGAGCAAGTTGCTCTCACATGTCAAACAATACTCGGGGCTAATGGTTCTTGTGGCTTCCAGCGTCCTGTCCATGGCAAAGCTGAATTATGTTTGGACTGGCACCCCTGGCCCACTATGCCAGCTGACCCTGAGGTGTCTTGGCCCTTCTTGAGAAGGGACAGACAGCTTCCCACCCTGCAGTGTGCCAGGAGGCTTCTGTATGTGACCGTGTTCACAGGGGTCCGAGGATGAGGGAAGAGACGAGGATCTGACTCCATGTTTCAGAAGGCTGGATTTATTATTTTATGATATATATTATATTAAAACTACACTAAAATAATATAAGAAAGGATTTCATCAGAAGGCTAGCTAAGAGTAGAAAAAGAAAGAATGAATAACAAAGGCTTGTGGCTTGGACAGAGAGTCCGAGCCCACTGACTGTGATTGGCCATTAACTAGAAACATCTACATGACACCAATCACAAATCCACCTGTTGCATTCCACAGCAGCAGAAAATCATTGTTTACATTTTGTTCCTGAGGCCTCTCAGCTTCTCAGGAGGAAAAATCCTAAGGAAAGGATTTTTCATGGCTACATGAAAATATCATGGCTACATCTGTACTGCCTGTGGTTGGTCTTCATGGTCTTGAGAGTCTAGCCTAGATTTCCAGCCTAATTGATTCTAAATTCTCTGTGCTGCCTCGTGCTGTTCTCCCTGCTCAGGAAAGCAGAACAGCAATTTCCCAGGAGCCCCAGGAACTTCTTTCCCCAGTGCATTTGCACGTGCCTGGATTTACCTTGCTACCCACTCTGGGAAGCTGTGACAGCCTTCTTCAGCCAGTGCATGGGAGATGTCTGCACATTTCCACAGGAGGTTTGTCCAGCTGCTCAGAGCCACACACCAGGAATGTTTGGGGATGCTGTACCTGGCTCACACTCTCCCGCAGGGAGTATCTTCCAGCAGAGTGACATAACTGGTTTGTGTGCACAAGTATCACTTCTCCCAGCTTTTTTCTGGATGAGAGTTCAGAGATCACTTCGTGTTGGTGGGATTTGGGGCTGCTGCTTTTCTGTTTTGCCTTTAAAGTGTATACTACTGTATGGTTATTTTAGGGACTCCTTTTTCGTGTGTATGTACATAAGACAGAAATTCCAACATGGTACAATCAAGATGACTCAAAATTTTAGCACCATTTATCTTCTTTGCACTCTTTAACTACTGCCACTATTGATTATAAATGATTTTTTCATTACTTAAATGGCAAATACAGACACACACTTATCTGAGAAACTAATGGCAACTGGCTGAATTTTGAGATTTAATGGATATTTGACCACTTTTGTTCCCATTTGTTTTTCAGCCCACAGGGATACCATCCTGTTTGGCTCAAAAAATCAGTATTATAGATAGCCAAATTTATAAGACATTTGAAGTTACTTTAGCTCAATGACCAAAACATGAATAAAATTTTTGTTTTTCATATCCAAAGTCCATGTTATATAGGGTGATGTGAGCATGGCTTCAAAACCCTTTTCTCTCTGATTTCAGATGATTCTATGATTGGGAGGTGCAAGACCTTCTTGCCAAGAAAGAAGCACCGAACGAAGTCCAGAATTGCTTCTTCCTGGAAAGTGCAGTCAGGTCACCCAGAGGTGTGTCTGGAGGAAGAACAGGTAGGAGAGTTAAATGAACAACTCAATCTCTGTTTAACTTATTTCCTGTTTTGCTGTACATCACTTTAAAAAATATATTCAAGTGGTCATAGCTCAGATTTTTTGAGTTTAAGAACAGGCAAAGAAAGGTCTGTGCCACCACCCCTCACAACTAATCTGTTACCAAGGAAGAATGTCAGGCAGTCACTGGAGTCCTGAACCCAAGGCAAAATGCCAGGCAGTCCCTCTAAGAGTATGACAGAGCAGTTTTTATGTTGTTGTCATGTGGTGCTAGACACAATTTTGCCTCCTGAGTTCCTGCCAGCTCTTCCTTTCTGAACTGCTCCCTCCTCACTCCCTCCACCCTCCCAGAGCAGAGCATAGTGCTCACATCCTCTCCATGTTTATTCTGGAAGTACTCCCGAGCCTGCATGGCCACAGCTTGCATGAGATCCTGAGTTTTCTCATGTTTCCCACTTGCCCAAGGCCAGTAAGTTTAATTCCTGTACTTTCTGTGCTCTTACTCCTAGCTGTTCTCTGTTGCCCTTCCCTTCCCCTTGGTGGACCTGTTTTAATATCAGTTCCCTTTGGGGAAAGAAGATTGGTAAATCCCAGAAAGGTCCCAGTCAGCTCCCTCAGCTGCTCTTTGTTCTTCCAAGTGAACTTCCAGTGCCCTGAATGCTGAATTTCCATAAATCCTTTGCTTGGGAGGCACAGAGACTTGCCCAAGGCAAAGCAGCCTATGCAGACTTGCCAACCCAAGCTCACCTCATTCATCTCTGAGCTGCTCCCAGCTGAACTTGAGGAGCCCTTTGCTTCAAGTAGATCCTGAGAGTGGGAACCACCACCTGCAGCTTCTGAAATATCACCTGAATTTGTTTCCAGCACACACAACATTAAAGAAAACTGCTTCGTCTATTTGATCAAAGCAAGAAGCCGCAAGCACCTGCTGGAAGGGCTGTGCCTGGAAAAGGCAGAGGAAGAACAATTGTGTGAGGAATTGCTGAATGACCATGCTTATTTTCACTCTTCTTTCTCTACCCATTTAGCAAGAAGTGTGTGCCCAGGTTCCACTGAGCACTCAATATCTGAACTGTGCTGCAGGTTCCTGGAGCAGCCACGAATTTCAGTGGCACAGTTGTCCTCTTGCTACTGCCTGCAGTTCAAACCTGCATGTGCCAGAGATCTGCAAACTAAAGTGAGAGGAAGAGGGCTCACTTACCAGCTGTAGTGCCAAAGCCCACGAAATTAAAGGAAGGAAAACATAAGGGCTGCACATACATCAGTAAACACAGGCACTTCTGATCTCTTTTGATTAGAAAGTCTGGAGGAGCAAAGAGCAGATTTTCAAATACAACACCTGCTTCAGTGATCTGATCCCCCTGAGACAAGGAGAGTGTTTGGCACTGATAAACCTTGTTGGTTTAAGGGCTTGATGAGTCCTGCTGACCATTCATTTGTTCACAGACATATATCTATATAGGTATCTGTATGTGTACCTGTATATAATCATAAAATAGATAATATGATATAATGTAGCATAGCATGATAACACAACATGAATATAATTTAGGTATTATATCAAGCAAGCCATATACCTTCTGCTTTTCCCCCTGCTGGAGCCATTTGCTAGTTGATAAAGTAAGGAGCTACCCAGTCATTTCATCAACACAGGCTCATCTTTTGCCTTTCTGATTAGAAACAGCAGAGGTTTATGTGGAAAACAAATCTGCATGGTTTTTGATTGTGATGTGTCATTCCCAGGCTACTTTTGTCCTTACCTGCCTCCTCTAATGCAGGGAGGCTGTGGTTCACTCCTCTGTTTAATTCCAATACCTAGTGCAGGCACTGAGCTTGGAACTCCAAAAGGTGGCAGGGTGAGGTGGACATGTAAACATTTTTTTCTCTCCAGCATGATGCATGCAACAAATTTATCTGTGTTTAAGATTTTCATAATGTATTTTAATGCCCAGTGACATCCATTGCACAAGCAGGGGTTTTGTGATGCATTAGATTCCACTCTCTGTGATTTTTTTTTCTATGTGAATATTTTCTCTGGGCTCAGCTATGCTCTCACTAACACCTGTATAAACCCACCAGTCATTTCACTAAGTTACTGAAATGTCTCTGCACTTGTAGCACTGTAGGTGGAAGCAGGAGCTAATTAAGTTAATTTGTGAATTTTTTAACCTACAGCAGACACTCAGCCCTGCCTGCCCACACAGGCAGAGAGGCTCAGGCACAGAGGTGCAGGTGGGGTTCATAAAATGAACAGCCTGGCTGAATGTGTCTGCCCAGGTGAAAGCCTGATGTTTGAGAAGGAAACTCCTTTTCTGCCAAGGTTGTGTATGGTCAGCCTCAGCTGTGTGGCCAAAATAGCATTTTCAGGAATATTTACAAGGATTAACACAAAGACACCTTTTCTTCCTTGGAGGTTTTCCACAGGTGCCACCAGGCTTTGGTTTTCCACTTGGAAATGCCCTGCATGTGTCAGTATTGTATGAACTGTGGCATTTTTTCTGCTCTTCAGTTTCATAGCAAGGATCCAGGGAATCCTGAGAGTGCTGGATGCTCTGTGTGTGCAGTGGGTGCCTCTGTATTTACAGGCACGTTGTTGGGATCTCACAAACTCTTTAAAAAAGTGTGTCAGTTAAACTACTTGGCTCTGAGAGGTAAATAATGTGCTTACTTTCTCCGTGGCTTCACGGGGTTCATGAACACAAGAACAGCTCTTGCTGGGGTGGCCTACTGTCCTTACAGGACATGCAGCTCCCACCCTTTTAGGCTCTTGGAAGAGCCCCCACCTCCTGTCCCAAGAGGTGAAGCTGAGGGACTCCACCAAGCTCCATCTCCTCCCTTCCCTGAACCTCTCTTGCTGTCCTGACTCTGCAGCAGTGTCACAATACAGAATTCTGCAATGTCCCCTGAATGACATAAAATGAACTATGTAATTATTGAACTGCAACACAAGGACAAAGACTTTTTTTGAAGAACTTAGTATGGAGAACTCAGCAATTCCTGTAAGATTGTGGTTGAAGATGTTTGAAAATCTTTTTGCCCTGTGCTGGCAAATTATCAGGAACCTCTTGAACCACTGGTCATCCTTCTAAGGGAGAAATCCACACAGCTGGCACCTCAAAATATGTAGATTATAAAAGAGGAACAGGTTGTAATATCATTCTCCAGGTTTACACTGATATGACTTGTTCCCATATAAGGTCCTGTTTTCACTTATTTATTTAGTAGAAGAAGAGGCCAGTGTGTGCTTTGATCTTGTTTTCAAGACCATTTTCTGGACAAATTGCTGAAGGGTCATTTTTCCCATCCAGAACAGAGTTGACATAGAATCATAGACATCCTTACAGCAGCCTTCTGAGTTATTGGTCTAGATTCCATCACTCCAAGGTCTTCAGCAGATAGATCAATGTGTTCTTCAGACATTTCCTTCATAGGTTTATCTCATCCTGCCTTTGTTATAGGGACCACAGAGATGCCCACACTGCCACAGTTATGACCAGAGTGAGCAATTGATATTTTGGCATTTGATTCACATAGTGATAAAAAAAGGAAATTTTTGGGAGAAACAAAGAAAAAGCGGATATTTTTATTCCTAGCTACCGGTCGTTGTGCATATACACTCATTTTTCTAAGCTTAATAACTTCGAAATACATGGACCAGTTTCTTCCATTCCCGGTTGTCGTGGGATAGTGTCCTCAGGGATTCAGTCCTAGAGATTTTTTAAAAATTGACAGTCAGGCATGAGAGATAGTTTTAGTGCTCCTCTTAAAGCAAAGGTTGATTTGTCCTTCCCTCCTTTCCTCCTTCCCATTTATTAGCTATCAGGGAACCAAAATCATGCCAGGGCAGGGGGGTGGGAAAGCAGAATGAAGGGAAAAAAGTCATTAGAAAACAGGCTTCATTAATTCAGCTGCTTGGGGAGCAGCGTGTTTGGAAAGGTCGGGATGTTTCATTTGACCTAAACAAAATGCTTGGCCATTCTTCAGTTCAAATGTTTCATTCCTGCTTATTGAACCAAATCAAAACACTGAGCTTCAGTGGAGGGATGTAATGAAGGGCTGGGCAGGGAGCCCCTGCAGCTTATTCCAGCAGCACTTTTCTGCCACAGAACTGGCAGAGGTTGACACCCTTTTTCCCAAAGTACCACCCTGATCATCTCCAAAGCATTGATGAATTAATGTGGATTTCACCCCAGGAATTTAGAAATCAAAGAAAGACCCAATCTGCCTGGAAGGAGTGTACATCCTCCTGCCCTGAACAGCTGTTAAAAGGAAAAAGAAGTTGTGAAAATGTTTTAATCATAGAATGGTCAGGGTTGGAAGGGACTTTAAAGATCATCAGTTCCAAGCTTGTGCCATGGGCAGGGACAACTTCCACTAGACCAGGTTGTTCTAGCGCTAGCCTCAAGTCCTTCCCTCCTCTTCCCAAATGTGTATTGGTGAACACTGAAGCATAATAGGCAGTGGGATTTGTTGACAGACCCTTTGTCCCTCCACACCATTGTCTCAGAGCTAGTCCGACCCCCTAAGAGGAAATCTGTAATTAAAATCATTGCCCTGATCTGGATATGATGTGTCAGAACTCAGAGCTTCCTCTCTCTCAGGAGAACTTTCTAAGGCAGCTTAATGACTGATGAAGATGGGATTTCCCAGAGTTGAGGGTGGCACAGGAGAGAGGATATTGCCCAAGTGATGCTTTCCTGGAGGCTTCTCCTGCCGCTTTTTTCCCTGTTGTTTGTGGAGCACTATCACACTTCAGACAGCAGTTTCGAAAGGAGTCATTTGATCCCAAGGAATTTCAGCAGTGCCAGTGCCCCTCCTAGAGGCTCCCCATAAGCCCCTTTTGAGGATGCCAGATCCTAGCAACAGCAAAAGCAACAATTGGTCTGAGCTGGGGAACAGACTGGCTTGTTGACACTTCAATGAAAAGCAGCTCCAACACAGTCTGTTCGCCCTGCGGCTGCCAGCTCCCAGTGTTTGATCTAGCAAAGGCTCCAGCCCAGAAAAACACAGCCCGGCCTTTCTAGTTCCTGCCTTAGGGAGCTCTGTGCCCTTTGTGTTGTTTCCCTGCTACCAAAAGCCCAAAGGTCATTATTTAATGTTTCCTAGTTTGGTTCATCCTCAACTAGGGTTGCACTCCATTGAGCTGAACTCCAGCTGTAGCCTTATCTTTAGGCCACTTGTGCTGTAATGTTTCACCTCCTTATTGCCCCTATGTTAATGCACTTTTTTGTCCCTGTCTCTAGTTTAACCCAGGCAGGTAGAACAGCACCACTGTCCCAGAGGTGCTTCCCTGGGTGTCCCAGGGGAATGGGTCACAAATGTTGCTGGAAGAGTTTCTGGTGCAGAGCCATCGCCACACAGTGAGGAAATGCACAACGAGAAGGAATGGCAGGGTTTCTAACACCCTGGTTCTGGTGATTAAAAAACTCAGATGGAGAAAACTAACACTGTCAACAACACTCCCAGGGAGCTGGTGAGGCTGATCTGCATTGCAGGGATGCTGTCTGACCCAGACGCTCATCCAAGCGAAGCTGATTTGTGCTCCAGTCATTTCAGTGCTAAGATGAGCTGAGGGATGCATTTCCCCCAAATATTTACCCTGCCCCACCACATCTGGTTAGAGATAGAATGCCTGGGGGGGGGGGTGAGGGGGATGAGTCTCATACAATTCACAACACAAAATACTGAAGGAAGTCTCAAATGTAAAGTCTGAGCAACTGGCACTGGAAAGGGTTTCAATTGTTGGGAAGATGTGGATGGGTAGATGAGCTAAGTTTTTGTGGCAGAAAACAGATTCACTGGGCAGGTTCCTTCCCTCTGGTTCTCCCGGCCCTGTCCAGGATGGGGGTCTCTTCTTGAATATTTATATTTGAAAATGGCAACAAAAAGGAGATTAGGAGATGTTATCACTTTCATTTTGAAGTTGAAAGGAAGCCTTGATATATTTGATATCCATTCACAGCTGATGCAATGCTGACTAATAGCACTGAAGTTGCAGGCTGACAATTATACTGCTGATGGCATAATTTATTGGTTTTGTTGTTACCCAAGGTATTTCCAGTGAGGTCATAAATCTATGTGTCAGTAAGAAATACTCAGCTTGCCAGCTGTGCTCTATTTTATGGCCATAGATTTTAATGCTTTGAGAGGAATGTTTGTAAAGCATCACTTTGCAATTAGAGGCAAAGAGGAAATTAAATGTTCAGTTTTTGTTACCAAAAAAAAAAGAGAGAGATTTTTCTCATTATTTGTCTTTCTGTTAATATTGCATAACTCCATGTCTTTGCCTTTTGCTTGCTCATCAGCTCAGCCCAGAGGTGGTATTGAACTGCCAAACTGGACAATGCCAGAACCACTTCAGCCCTTTGTTTGCTGACTGGAGGAACATTGCCCAGAGCCTGGAATGCCTGGAGAATCCTGGAAAGAATCTGCTGAGGAGGATTACCAAAAGTCTATGTCAAGGTACAGGCATGTTTGGGACTTTTCTTCTGTTTATTTCTGTAGGAAGAGAAGGTGTTTGCTGCAGTATCTTGTTTACATGAGCTGTGAAACACAAGCAAACAAATTCTTGATAGGGATTGAGTAATTGTCCAGGAGGATGTTGGAGAACATCAAAGGCTTTGAAATATTAATATCTCATTCATTGCTTCAGGGGCAACTTCCCCCACCTTGAACTTCCCTCTCGGAAAGGACAAATCACCTTCTTTCACCATGTCCCCTTCAGTGGCTGCTCATACAAATTCAGAGATATCTCCTGGTGAAGGTAGTCCTTAAAAGGAGACTACACAGACTTCATGGCTGATTTGGCCTTGTCTTCAACTGATCCCACCTAATTTTGAACCCAAGAACAGAACTGATATTGCAGGGGATTCAGAGGGTCCCGCCATTGTGAGCTGCATGAAGTATCTGAGACAGTAACAGGCAGCCAAGAGTGAACTGGGCTCTAGGTGGTTTACACCCACCTAGAAATCCCATTAAAAAATCAAGAATTGTGTCCTGGGGAAGTTAGTTGTCCCAAAAAAAGGCATTTGCCATCTTTAATTTAGTACCACATGTACTAAGGCTGGAAGAGAGCTAGAAACACAGATCCTCAGCTGGTTTCAATTATCCTGGATCTGTCTCTTCCAGGGAGAGGACAGCAGTTGACAACTCCAGTTTTAAGGTTTATCCCATGTGGACACTGCCTGCTGCAGGCTTTTCTACTGCATTGTTCATTGGATAGGCCTGCTGGTACTATTGCTGAGGTTGCTTCCACAGTACTCAACCAGCATTTCTCCTCTTACAGGGATACTTTATTGGTGATAGTTCAGCTGCACAAGGGCTTTGCCTTTTTGAGACTTCCCATCCCTTTTTGAGATTTCCCACCCACCTGCTACACCCATACTGTGATCCCTGTGTTTATCTGTTGAAGACATGCATTCAGCTCTTTTATCCTCCACACATATTAACCCTGGATCCCTTGCTCTTCATAATTCCTTGTTAATTGTCAGTAATTTTCTGGTGATAAAAATGTCCTGAAACAAACTCAGTACATTTTTTTTTGGTCTCATGTCAGCCCAAATCCAGAGTTTCTGGCAGTGTAGGAGTTAAACCAGAACAAAGTTCCAAGGATGAGTTCTTATGTTGGGTGCCTCGGGACAAGATGCGAGGGGTGTGTGAACGCTGTGTTGCCTGGATCAGAAGCGGGAGAATTCTATTTACCTGCCTCTACCCCTAGGAGGAGTTTTCTCAAAGTGAAGGCTGTTCACACCAGGCACTGCTGAACATCAGGATCAGTATTCCCCATTTTCCTTCTCTGTTGCAGCACAAAGGGAATCTTCCACTTGGTGCTCACTGCTCCACAAGGACAGTGCCATAAAACCCTAACAGCCTTTTCTGTTCTCTCAAACTGCAAATGCATCATTGCTTTCCTCCTCTCCTTCTTTCAGCATTATTGCTCTCCATACTTTTCCCTCCAGTGAACGCCATTTCTCCCCCGATAAATTAGTGCACCAATTTCCAAGAGCTGCATCTCACTTATTTCCTGCCCATATTTCTAAGCTCTCCAGGGCTCTTGGTATTATTTCTCTTGCTCTCATTTGTGTTTCTCTACCCTCTCCTCTCAACTTAATGTTATCTACATATTTTATTAACCAGCTGTTTTATTCCCCCTTGCACATCACAAGTAGAGATGCTCCATTAAATGAGAGCTACCCCTTGTCTCTATAGGAAACATATGAGACACAACCCTCTTGTCTATTATTATTCCATGTTTGCAGTCCTTCAGACAGTTCCTGTGACAGTATTTATATCTGAGCCAATGGGAAATAATATTTTGAGAGGCACTCTATCAAACGCTTTCCTGACTCCCAGCTCTTTGATGCCTGCTGCTCTCCCTGCTCTCATTCATTTTGTAATTCCGTTGACTTTATATGCATTTTTCTCATGGACTTAGTCTTTGTAAACCCATGGTGCTCCTTGCATATGTTTCTGTAAAGAGATCTGTGTAATTCTCAGGATATTATAGGGAGAGCCATGAAAAGATCCCTTTGAAGGCCAGCATGAAAGCTCCAGTTGTGTTCTGTGCTCCAAAGCAGTTTCCAAATAATGAGATACACCACAGTGTCTGACTGGGCTCGGGGAGAATAACTCCGGATAAACACCAGGAGATAAAAGGGATCACCTTCTCCTTTGTGCATTTCCTTGTATTGTGTGAACTCTTCTCCGGTGGGGATTGGATCACATCTTGTCTCATACAGAAAGCAAAAGGAGTCATTAGCTCTGCTAATTGTTGCAGATAAAGAGTAAAAGGCGATGACAGTTTGCTTTGTGTGTGGTTAAGCTTGTTAAAGGCATAAATCAAACAATTCTTTCAATTCTCACTTGTTCATTACTGTTATGACATCCCACAATGGCAGCGCTTTCATTTTTTCACTCCACTCAGTTTGAATTTCAACTCTACCTTTTCTTGTTATACCTTTTAAATAAATACAGTTATGGTGTAGTACACAATACCCAATGCTTTAATTTGGTGCTGCATTATCCAACATGCTTGGGGTGTCTCAGTGTGAACACATAATTTAGTAACACTTCTAGAGAGCATTGATGACTGTTATAACTAAAGCTCATTTGCCATGAAGCCACAAAACAAATATACACAAACTCACTAGAAATACATGGGTTTGGCCAAGAAGGACATTTTGGGTTTATTGTTTGTAATTGACTTTCATTTACATCCGTTTGCTTTTGAGAATATATGAACATGCTTAAAGCACCTTGAAGGTTATGTGGTTAATTAGATTGTTGACCCATGTCATCCTAAGACATGAATGAGAGTTGAGCCATCAGGGTTTTCAGCAGCATCAGGATTCACTGGTTTAGGATTTTCAGCTCTTAGCTGAAAATGTGCAAGGAGGTGACAGCATTGCCACATGTGTCCTGGCACCCTGGTACTGGTGCTTAGAGACACTCAGAGTGTCTGTGGAATGTGGATGTCACCCCAAACCGTTCCCTGACTTCCACACCTGAGCAGTGTTAAATCTGCTCTGGTTTTGGGGTGTCTGTTTCCACACAGCTGTTATGTTTGGAAGGGACCTCTGGACATTACTGGGTCCAACCCCCTGCCAAGGCAGGGTCACCCAGAGCAGGTAACACAGGAGCAAGTCCAGGTGGGGTTGGAATGTCCCCGGAGAGGGAGACTCCATGATCTCCCTAGGCAGCAGTTCCAGTGCTCTGCCACCTTCAATGCCAAGAAATTCTTCCTCATGCTGAGGTGAAACTTATCATGTTCTGGCTTGTGGCCATTGCTGAGAGCACTGGCATGTTTCCCCCTCTGCAATGTCATGGAAAACTTTGGATTCTGTTCCACCAGAGAACAGCAGCACACAGCAGAAGAAACTGCAGCGTCAACACACACCAACCCTTCCCCACACACTTTAGCACTTCAGTCTCACAGGAACTGCTCCACTGTTTTGGAAAGTAAAGTAACTTGCTAAAAAAGCTTTGAAGCCTTCAGTGAACATCTCCTTAGAGAAGTTACTCCCTCATTTAAACTCACAGAAGTCTGTTGACATCCAGCATTTTCCTGGCTATATGAGTTCCTAGAGAAACCCTGCAGGTCTCACTTTCCCCACTAGCTCCCTTCCTCCTGCAGGGCTTTGGCGTGGAGCTGAGAGCTGCATGGACACAGTTTAGTGCAAAACCCAGATTGGTTTGGAAAATTAGTTCTAAAGGCACTTATACATTTGGGATTTTTTAAGGTAAAATGTAGGAAGTGCTACAGGCTAAGGTCCAAATTCCCAGTGAGACATATACATAGATTGTGACATTAATAAATTGGGAGTCTTGGTTGCCAAGAAATAATATACCAGAACACAAAGGTGGAAACATGCATATTTTATTTTAGGATTCTTTAAAAACTGTTGCTGGTAAAGCAGGATTTCCAGTTCAGAGAAATAATCTTATCTGTAGTCAGTCTTTGTTAATTTGGTCAGTCCTTTGTTCATTTAGTCACTCTGGATTTTATCAAAGGGAAGCTATATCCCCAGGAATTCTCTGGCAAAGGAGTCCCTCAAAATTTGAAAGATTAGCCAATTTGAGTGTAAAGAAACATACAACAAAGATGACTGACTAAAGAGTAAAGTCTCACTGGAAAAGAAAAAGAGCAGGAAGGAATGAGGAAGTATGTGAGAGAGCTCCACTTTCTCTTATAAGTAAAGTGAGAAGAATTTTACCTGCTCTTAAGTTTTGTGGTGAGTGGAGTCATAGTCCTTGGTGCTGGATGTTGTGGCCTGTTCTCCTTCCTTTCTGCTTTTCTTCCACTTCTCTCTCTTTTGCTATGTGCAGACTCCATGCCTGTATGAAAAACTGACATTGACTTTTAAGGAACTTAGGTTTTTTTTTTATTTTAGATTTTCACATGTTAACAAAAAAGGGACTCTTGACTTAGCAGCCCTGTTTGAGATAAACGGGCAGAGAATAAAATTTGCTGCTCATCCCTGCCTAGGTCCTCTTTGGGCCTCATTTTAGGAGGTATCTTTTCCCATCTGATTTTTCTGTCCTCTGCCCAGAAACATACCGGCACCCAAAACTTTCCTTGCACAGATAGAGGGAAATGTCAGATGAGGAAGATCTTTTCCTTCCCTATGGTTTAAAAACTTTCTCTTATTGACTAAACTGTGTCTAGACCATTCCTAAGGGTAAAAGTGTCAAGTTTTCTTTGTTGCTGGTGTCAGTCTGTTTTCAGAGTCCCAGGCCCCTGCTACAGATATGTATGTACAAACCAGCTGTAGGTCTGAGTTGCAGCATTCCCAATGCTTTGAGCCACCACAGCTGCCCATCTCTACAGCTGCAGCAATACAGAAGAGTGCAGGGACTGCCAAAAATCATCAGGTTAAAATAATGTCCCTCCCAAAACTTTTTGTGCTGAGTTATTTCAGTGGCCAGCTCAGAGTGTGGTCCTGCAGGCAGGGGGGAAGGAGAAATGTGCCAGACATGGCAGCCAGATGAAAGTCAGAAGAGGGGGAGAGCCACCTCCAGTCTCCCTGTGCTGACACCAAGCACAAATAGAGCAGGACTGAGTGGGAGCAGAGACCTCATGGGTTCCCAAAGTTTGCAGGAAGGCAGAGGAGAGGCAGCCAAGTGTTACATTTGCTGTGCACATCTCCTGGACATGGAGGGGGCAGCTCCCTGAGGCTCTGCTTCCAAATCCATCAATGCCAGAGGCAGCCTGGAGGCAGCATGGCTGTCCTGAGCAAGTGTGACTCACTGCTACGCCACTCTGCTGAGTTATCTGGGGTGGGTGGGTGGTATTTGTCACACTGTGGATGAGGATTTGGCTATTTTAAGCAAGCATATAGGCTCTCTGGGATGTTGGGACAGAGTTGTCTCAACACACTGAGTTCTGACTTAAACTTATTGGAACAAGATGAATGTAGCAAGGGCAAAAGCATTACACACACAGAAGACAGGCAAGGCAGTGCATCTGTACTAAATAATGAAATTTATTGCAGTGGATGCCACAACGAAAGCTGAACATTTTTTAGACTTCATTCACAACCTGTCTGTTAAGAGCTATGATGAGTATTGCAGTCTGGGACTGAGTGTTTGAAAGGGCTCCCTTGACATGTGCACTACTTAAAGGAACACTCAAGTGATAAATTTGTTTTCCTGTGCTTAAGGGGGATTGAGTGTTCCCCAGCTCACACAAGAAGTCCCTGATCGTAGTGCAGATGCAAAACAGACCCTGCTTTGTTGGGATTCTGAAACAAGGGAGGGATGAAATCTCTAAAGTCTTTGAACATGGACTCTCTGAGTTAATGCTAAAGTGTTAATAATGAAGATTTGTCTTTCTCCAGGAAGGAAAAAATCATGACAGACAGGAGGAATTGTCTGAACTTTAGAAGAGAATCAGCTACACAACTCCCACTAATCATAGGAAGTTAATAATCAAGGCAGCCTTAGAGGCTGTAGCCTATATAAATTTAGTCAAACCCAAATTCAAACAGTAGACTGATGACTTTGTGCCCCACAAAGAGTCTTTTAATTTCTGATGGTAATGGATGCCACCTAAATGTGAAAGAGAAGCAGACTTTAGTAATTTTAATGCAAATGGATTTTTTCAGATGAAAGGCACTGCATAAAAAGTCGAGTGGCAGTGCTGTAAATATTCTGCCTCTGGTACATTTACTTACCAGTAATTACTGACATCTAAGCTAGCTGCTATATGGAAATACATGGTTTTTGTTTTTCTTTTCAATTAAGCAATGCTTTTGCAGTTTCAGACCACTTCTGCACTTTCACTGCTACTGGAAACATGAAAATTGGTGAAGTTGATCCTGGCAGTCATTTTGGAAAGACCCTGAACTGTTCCCCTGAAGCAGAGGAAAGCATTGGGAATTATCTCTTGAACCAGGATGTCCAAGTGGCTGTATTCTTCTTTCCCCCTGCTGTGGGGGGATTTGAGTGCCTTTTCTCAGCTGCCAGACCAGGGTTCACTCTCAGCATCATGGTACAAAGTCAAAGTTAAATTTGTGTTGTAAGAAAGGCTCACACACAAATAATGGTGACTTCAGAAAAAGCTGCATATGTCCATCATCAGTACAAGCCTGGCATTTGCATGACAACTCCAGCGTCTCGTGTTGTTCATCATTTCATGTGGCACAGCAAAGGGAGGCCATCCTGGAGAGTCCTTTTTGTTATGTTTCTTTTTCCAGCCATAGCTCATATTAAATGCTCCCTGCACTGTCAGAATGTTGAGCTGTGCCAGTGTTTGCCAGCAGAGGTGTGAACCTTGGATCAGGAACCCACAAATCAGGGAACTGGAAAGGAAATGAGTTTTATGTGTTGCTACTGAAGGAATTATTATGGGCTTCTGTATAGATTGAGGTGTCACTAGGGTAGGATCTCATCTGAAAATAAAAAGAAAAATTATATTTCTTTCCAGAGTGTGTCCACTATCTGAGGACAGCTGCTAGCCAGCACAGAAAGCCATAAACAAGAGTTCTGGCAACGGGACTCTGTTCTTAGCTTTGCCTTGGATGACTTTAGGCAAGATGATGATGATACTCTGTGCCTTACTTTCCTGTTCTGGAAAAGGAAGATAATGATGTGCTCTGCTTTGATGTTGTGCCAGAACTAGATGTTAAAAATTCAGTGCATGGGCTGCTGCTCTTCAGAGATTACTTCCCCTCCAGCTAGTTCAGATGTATCTTTTTGCCTGTTTGAATAAGAGTTAGAGAGGTAGGTAGGAGCTAAGAGGAGAAGTCAGATGGTTCCATTGCAAGCCAGAAAAGCTTTAAATAGAAAACAACAAATATGTGCATCTAACATCCATGGTGATGAAAAAAGCCTGAACATGTGAACCAAATGTTGCTGTTAATATTATAATTAAAAGGCTCTGGGATGAGCAATTAATTGGGTGTCTGCAACAACTTCTGTTTCATGGAATCAAAGAATGGTTTGGGTTGGAAGGAACCTTAAAGATCATTTATTTCCATCCCCTGCCACAGGCAGGGACACCTTCCACTATCCCAGGTTGCTGAGAGCCCCATCCAGCCTGGCCTTGGACACTGCCAGGGATGGGGCAGCCACAGCTGCTCTGGGCAACCTGTGCAAGGGCCTCACCACCCTCACAGGGAACAATTTCTTCCTAATCTCCAACCTAAATTTCCTCTCTTTCAGTCAAACCCAACATAGGCAAGCAGAAAACCTCTGCTGGTTTATTAATTTCCAAGGGTTTATTAATTCCATATTCAGGCTGCCAACCATTGCATCTAAAATTGCAGCACAATAGAGTCTGTGTCAGCCAGGCCAGCAAGGGAGCCCTTCCAGCTCCCTGAGAGAGCAGCAGCTGAACCAAAGCAAAGTGCTCCTCTTAGACACCAGTGTAGATGGCTGGAATGTGGCCTGAGGCCCCTTTTCCACCAGTGCTGGTTTCTTTCTCTGAGATGAAAATTGAGGTTTGGCAGAATAAAAGGAGGACACATCTGTTCATCACCCAGCTCCGTGCCCTCGTGCTGTGTGAGCCCTCCCATAAGAAAGCTGAAAATGCAATTTTGGGAGGCTCAGAAGAGCCACACTCAGTGATGTCTTCTGGTGGATGTGTGAAAAAACCACAAACAGACCTTGGCAGAGCACTTTTGAAGGGCAGCATTTTATTTTCTTTAGGATCTTTCTCCTTTAAAATTGAGTGAGAATTGCTTTGGCTCACAGGAAATGGTTGCAGCTATTATACCACAGATAGCAAACGCCAAATCCTTTAGGATTTTTTTTTCCTTTCGCATTTGCAAAAACGTGTTGTGGTTGTCTCATGTGAGAGAAATGTTTTCATAATGGGTCCTTTTGCTCCTGTGTTAGTGATAAAGGTCACAGGTAATTGCATTCACATTTTAAAGCATATCATTGTTAAATCTTTTGTATAAGGATAAAAGTACAAAAAAATGTCTAGTCTCCAGTAGAGACAGCTTCTCCCTGAACAGGGGGAATCCAGAATCAAGCAGAGACTGGAATTTTAAAGCTGATATCACAGATCTTTTCCAATGCCCCTGGTAATTTAGAAAATAAAAGAAACTGCCTATTTTTAATCTTACTCTCAGCAAGACAGACTAAAAAACCGAGGATTTACTATCACACCTAGGAAAAAATGTGCCTTTGCTAATCTCTATTAATCCACAGGAAAGGTACTTGAAAATAATCACTAAAACTAAGCTGCAAGTTCTTTAAGCTTTGACACCACAGATCAAACAGTGACCAGTGTTACAAAAATCAAAGAGAAAAGGGAAAACCTGATGGTTTACTGAGTTCTTATATTGTATATGTAAAATCTGATGGTTTACTGAGTTCTTATATTGTAAAAATATCCAGGAGCTATTTTGTCTTTAATCTTTGCAGGTTTGAGCAGCAGGTGCTTCACAAACCTCCCTCAGATTTTCTTTGGGAGGATCTGGTGAGATTTAGGACAAGTCATTGCCTGTGAGCCCAGTGGTCAAGTGGGAGCAAAATCACCACTTTTGTCCAGTGGTGGCTCTGTCACTGGGCTTCCTTCAGAGATTCGGGACCATGCTGTGAACAGTCCTTGTTGAATCAAGCACAAGAAGTCTTGTGATCTCTCTGTCAGCCTTGCTTAGTGTGGATGTTGATTTTTTAGGACCTGGAGGAAACCAGGAGATTGCGGAGAGCAGCCCCCAGTCCTTGCCTGTGTTTCAGCCACGAGCAATCCAGTCCAGGCTGCCCTGTTAGGAGCTGCCATTGGCTTGGAAGCCCTGCCAAGTATTTTTAGACAAAGTTCTGTTTATTTGGGAATGAGAGAAAGCCCAAGATAATTTTTTACCCCAGAGTTGCCCAGTGGTAAATGTGTGTTTGGTCATTTTTAGCTAGACAAACTCGAGCTAGTGAGAACATGGAAAAGATCATAAACAGTGTAAATTATACAACTTCCCCAAGGCACCATAATTCACCCCTTACAAACTGCTGAGTGAATGATGACTTTTAGTCTCACCTTTTCACATTTACTTCCCTCCTAACTCTGTTTGGCCATACTTGTTCCTCTTTTCTCTCCTTTGACCTCTTTACTTAATTGGAACCATGGAATTTTAAGACTCTTAGATGATGAATTTATCCTAAATATATTTAAAAACTGGAAATGGATTTTGAAGACTGATGTAAAAAAGCTGGAATTTGGTGGTGGTGATAAGTGTTTATCTTTCAAATGTTAAATAACTTAGAGACACATTGAAATTACTCCCCTTTCAGCCCTCCCTGCTGATCTACAAAAAAACAATTATCTTGATGAAAAGATGTAGAATATAAATAGGCTGTGAAATGTTGTTTGGTTGGTTTTTTTCAGGCTGTGGCTTGGTATACCCCTCTCTGCTGCAACAGAAGACAAGGATAGGAGTTGAAAGAAGAATAAAACCAATTTGAGAACATTGTCTTACAACTTTCTCAACAACAGAGAAAAAAGAGGGATGGCAAAATGAACAGGAATTTTCATCAAATGATGCAGAATGGAAGAGGCTGACCCATGACAAGCACAAGAAAAGACAAATTTTCATTAAAAGGTGTGTGTGACATTCATTATGTGCGCTTTGCAATTGCAGCTTTGTGCCAGACTGGCTCTGTGAGTGAATGTTTTTAAATTAATGTCTTGGTAAGCAATTCTAGAGCAGCTCTGCATTTTGAAAATACAAATTAACCTTAAGCTTCAAACAGGAATACAGCCCAAATCTCCTTAGAGGGGTGCACTCACTAAGGATTTTACTTTCCACTTAGTCAGTCAAGACTAAGTGGAAAGTAAAATCCAAGTAAAATTCTTCTTCAAATGTGACTTTATTGTTACATATTATCCTCTCAGCCCCATTCAGAGATCACAATTGGGAAAGCCAACATTTGAGCCAGATTCACAAAAGTGAAAGATGTTTTTAAAAAACAAAGGATTGGCCAATCTGGATATATTTTCACAAAAAAAAAAAAAAAACCAAAACAAAAAAAAAAAAGAGTGGGTGACTTTGGGGGAATTGCTCTCCTCTAAATTTCTTTTCCTGCTTGTGGCCAGAGATGTTCATAGGATGAACAATTTTCAGCATAGGTTACGCTGGCTGTCTTTCCCAAGTTTTGTTCTCAAAAGTAAGTAACTCAGAAGCAGGGTAAAATTATGTAAAAGTTCAGTGCAAACAGTTCAAAAACCTGGCAGAATTATAACTGAAGGCAAATGGTAAATTATAATGTGATATGTCAAACAATTTGAAGCTGCAGTTCTACCTCCAACTAAATGCAGAATGTGTCAAATATATGTGTGCAGTTTGTTAGGTATATTGCATAAATTTAATGTATGTGTGTAGGAAGCTCAGTAAATCTATGCAAAAGATACTAATAAATATGCTAATGCAATACAAAAAATAATGCAGTAATATATAAAATGCACATCTTTTTTATACCCTGTGCACATACATGCATGTGCAAAATATGTGGAAAACACAACAGCAGACTTAAGACTTAAAATATGTGTAGGTTACCACCTCTTCCTTCTGTAGCAGTGATCTCCAAAAGTCTGTAATTGTGCACCTGTATCAGTAAAAAATCCTTGAAAATAAACACACACACACACACACACACACACACACACACACACACACACACACACACTCCCTTTCTTTCTGTCCCTTCCACAATATATGCACTTGTTTATTTGTGAATTATATATATTTACTACTACAAGTATGTATGATGTACATTGTAAAACATGCACATGAACAGACATTTAAAAGGAAGAGATAAATACAAAAAGACATTGAGGTATTTTAAAATGTGATTTCTAGTAATGCCAGCCTAAGAAAAGCCTTTCAGCTTGAAACGGGGGAGTGTTTATGCAAATACTTAGCTTTACACACCCAAAGAGTAATCCTGCAACCAGGGAGGACTGCAGGGAGATCCTTCTCCTCAACTGTTAAATCCCGGCAAAACAGACAGCAGGAAAAGGACCTTTTTATAGGAGCAGGTAGTATCAGGACAAGGTGCAATGGCTTCACACTTACAGATTGCAGGTTTAGATGGGATGAAAGGAAGAAATTCTCCCCTGTGAGGGTGCTGAGACCCTAGCACAGGTTGCCCAGAGAAGCTGTGGCTGCCCCATCCCTGGAAGTGGAAGTGTCCAAGGCCAGGCTGGATGGGCTCAGAGCAAGCTGGGATAGTGGCAGGTGTCCCTGCCCATGGCAGGGGGTTGGAAAGAGATGATCTTTAAGGTCCCTTCCAGGATTAAAACCTGATGGAGTCAGTTGTAATAGACCAGATTTTGTGATTTGTTTCCTGCTCTGTCTTAAGCATTGGTAGCATCAGCTACTGAGCGTCTATTTTCTGCAGTCCTGGTTTGTCCCATTTGCCAAAACTTTGCTTTCTTTTGTTGGGTATCATTCTGGTCTTCTGCTGAGCTGGCTCCCCATGGGTGTTCTTCTGGTTTCTTGCACAGGGGAAAGCTAGGGACAGAGTGGGATTTGGCCCCTGGGGGTGCTGGTGACATCAGAGATTGTGTTCACAGGAGCAGATGCTGGGAACAAACAGGACCAGGCCCATAGAACAAAGCCCTGGTTGCTGCAGAGCTGGCATCTTCCCTGCACACATTTTAAGGACAATTTACTTTGTCCCAGCCAGGGCCAGGAGGTCCCTTCTCCTCTGCATGGCACAGCTCCTTTCTGGGTGTGAACCTTCCTGGGCTGCTCCAAAGGCAGCTGCCAGCATGGTGTGGATAATCTGTGTGCATACCTTTGATTTGTTCCCATCTCCTGTCACACCTCCCCACGTGGAGTGCAGTGCTCTTGCCACTCCCTACATTTGGGTTCAAGATTAACCCCAATTTTGTTTTCCCCCTTGCAATTGTTAAGACTAAAACCTTTTTCAATAGATAGGAAATCAAACAAAATCACCTGGGACTGCAATGCAGTCACATTGTTCTGGGACACAGGGCTGCAGGCAGAAGCAGAGGGATGCCTGCAGATTTATTCCTGAGCATGGGGACTCAGAGAGAAGTGGTCTGTCACATATTAAATATATCTGATTTCTGTAGGTTTTCACATGCAACCCGCATACCCTCAGTCTCAGATCTTTGCAAAAGATAATTCAGCTCTATTTACTTATGGTTCATTTGCAGTTCTTTTCACTACTGAATTATGAAATTATTCCTCTTAATACTGCCAGGAGAGTTAATAATATCCAAAATTGCAGTTTAAAAATTAAATAAGGGTATCATCATTTTTTTACTCTTATAAATATTCATGTGTAGTACATATTACTGCTGGATTTTTCCAGAACTGAATACTTAGAGGTGTAAGCATCATTCTTATTTTATTACAATGCAAAGATTACAAATGCTTTAGGCAGATTTGTACAAGTATGCCACCAGACATTATTTCTGATGGTGATGGAACAATATCTTCAAACATACATTAGTATTATGATTTTGAACTGTATAAATATGAGGATTTTTTTATCTTTTGATTTTTCTTTACTGTTTGTCCACTTTGCCTTCTGAGTCCCTCCTGAAGCTCTTTGGTGCTGACAGCAAAAGACTTCACAAGTTATCTACAAATGTTTTCATTTAATTCCTCACTCTCTTTAATTTATAGTCTTTCTCATTAATTGTTGAAGTCTCTGTTTGGTTTCCTCTTCACCCAGGTAGCCCCATTTTTTTCTCTAGACTGAGGGAGAAAAGGCAAAAAACTGCTGCTGCCGTAGATCACAAAGTTTGAGCCGAGCTCCTACCTCCCGTTTTCTTCAGAAATGCATCACTCTGGGGATGTTTCTTTTCTGTTGTTGTTGATGAATTTCACTCTGAATGGAAATGCTCAGCTGTGAATTTGGGGAGTTTAAAAATAACCATGAAGTGAGCACTTTGAAGGCTCAGCCAAAACCGGCGGCTTTTGTCAATCAGGATGTTTCCCTGTTGCTAAGAAACACTAATTAAGCTTTCAGGGCCAAATTGAACCTGCAGACGAGGAACACATTTAGCACACATCTTCAGTGAGAAAGAGCCAATTCCCACCACTGAGAGCTTTCTGTTCTTACCATTGGTTCTGGGGGGCTTCATCCCAGAAATGAAGTGTTGAGTGAGATGAGAGGCACTCACATCATGATGCATTTCCTCTCTTGACTTGTCCCAAGGACCTCCATAGCCCATGGAGCTGCCCAGTAATTTCCAGTTAGCTGTGAGGAATGTTTGCAGATTCCTCTCTTCTGCCTTAGGGCGTCGACATTTTATGGGCAACACTAAGCAATAAAATTGGCCATTGCAAATAATGTTGTACAAGCACACAGATGCTATTTCTTGGTAGCAAGAGGTCAAACAAGACACAACAAGGTATCCCACAGTAAGAAACTAAGTCAGCTGCTTCCTCCAGCAGATCGATTGACCAGAGTGGGTCAATGAACGGTTCCTATTGACACAAAGTTAAGCCCCTCAGCTATGATATCTTACAACCTGACACTGCCTTTCCCTATCTGCCAGGGGTATTAAAAAATCAAAACTATTTCCTTATCTTTTTGTTGTTTACCACTTAAAAACTAATGGTGCAATGTGCATTTGTGTATTTTTGGTGCTTCAGGAAACAAAATCAAGAAGTTATTCTGACCTAGAATCTTGGTGGAGGGGAAAAAACAGGGCAAATAAAGGGATAAATAATAGTTCTCTGTGGCCACATATGGAAATTGTGAAAGGGAATCCAAGATTATTGCAAACATCTTCAAACAGTATAAACAAGAAAATAACTCACCTCCTTCCATCATGGTCAAGTAAATCACATTATGGATACTTCAGTGCCACAGAAAACAAATCAGAGATTTAACCATCATTGTGTTGAATGTGAGAGAGATGGCATTTAATAGGAGGCTTTCTAAAGGCTTTAGGAAACCAAATACCTCTCCCAGTTTTTATGTGGGTGACCATGCTGATGTATGCTGACATATTTGGCACTTGCAAACTCTGGCTGTGGCTGAGAGGAGAATCTGGAAAGCTGCCTTTGAGCTGGGGACACTTTCACAAGCACAGGTCACCTGGAAATACCATCAGGGCTGCCTGGATGAAAAGTTCATTTATTGCCCTTTGCTTCTCTTGCAAGCTGATGGCTCTGAGGAAGCTGTGGTTTCAAGTGTCAGGTTGGCCTATGACAAAGCAATTCCCTCCTAGATAATTTTGGCAGAACAGCCTGACCTTCAAGAAGCCATGACTAAGGGTGGCCCTTTATCTTCTTGTCACCCATTGCAGCTCACAGTCCATGGCTGAGTCATATAATGGAGTGGTAAAATGGAGTCCGGAGATTTGCTCCTGGAAATTGCTCTCATGTCATAACAACCCCCAGCACCTAGGAAATCTCCATGTGAGCTTGCCTAGAGGTGGTGCTCACATCAATACTAATGTGGAGTAATTTAAAAGATGATTTTATGGTAAAAGCATGTCCAGGGCTGAGAATAGGTTTGAACACAGCTCTAAGGACTGACAGAACTCCGTGGTGAGGGAGTGAAAAAGCTTGTTCCCTCCCTGCCAGGAATTTGTGAAGGACTGCAGGAAGTGAAAAGAGGGAGCCAAACATGTGATGGCTTTTGCAAAGAGACTTATGGGGATGGTTTGAGGCAGAGTCTGAGAGCACCAAGTAGAGGGAAAGAGACAGAGGGGAGGAAAATGAGGTAATGTCCATTCAGAGGCTGATAAAGGTTTGGAGAGGTACATGTTGTCCATGGGCAGCCAGAGCAACTGTGATTTTGGCCAACCAATGCTTGCTAAAACCCAATTTAAAAGCCTGAAGAGAGAGTTTGATCCTTTAAAGTAAAGGTATCTTAGTGACAGCTAGTGACCTTGCATGTGACTATGTATTTATCCCAGTGTGGCTTTTATTTAAAGTGATCTTCCATAAAGTCAGACAAAACAGAGCATTTTTGTTGTAGTGTGTTTGACTCCTAAATTGACTTTCTTTTCAAAGCAGGTATGTGGAAATAATGAGTGTTGTCATCAACATGAAGGAAGTAGCCAGAAAAATATCCTTCAGCTCCCAGCTGGCTGAGTGGGAAAGGTGGAAGGCAGTGAATCAACCAGGGGTGAGTAGAGTTGCTACAAAACAATTTTCAAAACAAACAAACAAACAAAACAAAACAAAGTAAAAAAAGTTAGAGTTTAAAAAAATCCCGCATTTCAGAATACAAGAATTTCTTTATTTTGTTGAAAATCCTTTTAGTCTTCTTTCTGTGAGGAAGACCTATGCCAGACCACAAATGGAAAGCATCTGGATTCTGGCATTGCAACTTGATCACAGCCACACACATCTAATTCTAGAGAGCTCCATGTTTGCATCTTAGGTTTGATTTCATTTGGAAACTATTTACAGAGTTCCTTCCAGGGAAAATAAAGGTTCAAGTGCACACCCAGATATAATTTTTAAATGTCTTTGAAGATTCTGTTGCATGCACTACCCTTTCTAAAGGCCCAGAATTGGGGGTCAGTCATGAAACCTCCACATGTAAATACACAGACCCTCAAACTCGAGCTGTTGCAAGTTCTTCTTTCCAAGTTCTTGATTTCCTGACTCTTCCCTAGGAGCTGGATGTTTGATTTTACTTAGTATCAATTGCATGATTCATTGTAATTCAGAATATTTTACCTATGGGTGTGCTACAAAATATAATTGAATATTCAGCTGTTGAGAAAGCATTGCAACATGTTCAATATCATTCCAAAATCCTATTTTACTTCTTAGGTTCTGTTGCAAAAGGTACTGGAATTGTGGGGTTTTTCTATGAAACTAGTGATATATACAATTTTCTATTATTATTGCCATAATAAATAAATTGTGCAATATATATTGATGTTGCAATACTTAGTGTTCTCCAAAGTACTTTATACATTTTTATAATTACATAAATGAATATGTATGAATATATATATATGCAGATAAAATGAATAAATAGATGTATATACATATGAATATACAGAAGAAGAACAAGAATAATCAGCCTAGAAAAAACAGGTAGAAATAAAGAAGAAAAAAAGGACCTGGAGGATTGTTGCTTGTGCCTGCCTGCTCACTTTGCCCAGGTACAGGCTTACACATCAGTGCTACAGCTTTGCCTTATATAAAATGATAGTAATAACACTTCTCTGCTAGGGGCAGTGTGAGTCAGCAGTGTTTGTAAAAACCTTTTTTATCTTCAGCTGAGAGGCACTTCAGAAATGCAATGAATTGGTGTTTTTCTCAGTGACACTAGATTAAATGCTTTTTGATTAAGAATTCCACAGTTCCTGAGGAAGTTGCTGAATTAAAATGATCTCAAAAAACCATGACCAAGTAATTTGCTTTCTAATCTCTAGGTTTTTTACCTGATAGACAGGAAGGATTGCAGTAGCCAAGACAACTATGTGACATTTTACAGCTTTATGGTAAGGGGGCCCTTAGTACTGTAGGCTTGATGCTGGTTCACACTGGATATTTCAGAGCTCAAAAACAAACTCATCCTGTGATCTGTACTGTTATCAGCAGTAACTAACTCTGTACACAGTTCTCTCAGAGCAAATGAAAACAAGGATATTTGTTTTGTTTTCATCAAAAGAGATTTAAAAGTACACTTCAGATTATAGGGTGTTAAAAATTCAACTTGACACTGACCTAGTTGTCCTGTAGCAACTCATTAAATTCTGGTGTCACAGCTGTGCTGCAGAGCCCTAAAAATACATCTGCTTCTCAGCTAAGTCAGGCTTTCATTCAGATATTCCTTTAAAAATCCTTTCACTTGATAGCATTCTGCTCTCAGTCAAGCCAGACTGACTCGAGTCCCAGGACAAGCTCTTACAAGGTCTGGCCACTTGCCCTCTTTGCCATGAAGAGTGGTCCAGAGTAACTGGGATGGATCTGGAGAGGGTCAGAAATAACAGAGCAGCTGATTGTGCTGAAGCTAAAGGGGACTGTGGGATGTGCTGCTGAAAGTGAGGTGGGCACAGCCCCCACGAGGATGCAGAACTCAGGTGGGGCTTTGCTCTTGTGCCCAAGCAAATCCACTTGCTAACTGCCTTATAGAATAAAAATAATCTTTTACATTTTACTGCTGGTGATGGTTATAGGCAGTTTTTAATGATTTTCCCAAACTCTGTGTGCATCTGGAGTTCTGTAACAGTGATGACCATTAAGACAACATTTGTGTGTAAGGTCTTTTGGCTCACTATGTTCTTATACAAACAATTAGAATGTTTGTGTATTCCTAAATTCTGTCCTAAAAGCACATAGTAGATAGGAGATTCTGAGAGACACCAGAAACTCAGAAGCACAAAAGCTTTGATCCTATATAAAGGTAGTTTCAGTGTGGGAAACTGGAATAGGTAAAATTCAATCACTGGATGCAGGCTATAGGGATAGTCTTATTTCCAGTTAGAACTCCCTTTTCCTGGCTTAATCTGTTTCACTTTCAAAATTCTATAAACTAAACCAGAAAAAAAAAAAAAACACACAAAAAAAAAAAAAAAAAACAAAAAACAAAAAACAAAAAACCCCAAGAAAACAAAACTCCCAACTCTTATTTTGAATGGAATATCTGTAAGGGCAGTCCAGTCCCTGTGAACTCAGTAGTAAAATTATACCAAGTTTTCCCATACAGATCACCTTAATAAATACCTTCACTAAGTATTGATACCATGTTCTTTCCTGTATAATAATGGTAGAGGGATACCTGTAAATATGCACTGAGCTAACATGATTTAATAATGGCTTCCTGAGGGATTTCTGTTTTTCTTGGATTGAGTTTTTCCACAGCATTTAATGTAAGGAAAATCTGTTTACAATAATCAAGAGGCTTTACCCTTGAAGCCAATTGGCCCAAGAGTGGTTTTATTTCTAGGAGGAAGATGGACTTTTTCATGCTAAATAGACACTGGGAAAGTTTAGAATATTTGAAAAGTGACATTTGATTCCATGACAGGACCAGATCAGAAGTGTTGCTGTCCATCCCAGTGCAAGGCTCTGTTTTGTGGTGAGGGAAAGCAGGATAGAGAGGACAAGGCTGGCTGCCTCCCAAACTCTTCTGTGGGGCTTCATGGGAACTGCAGGAAGGGAAAAGGGATTGAATTATCTGTTCTTTCTCATGAAGAATCCTCCATTTAAAACACAAGGATTTAGAAATTCAAAATGCAGATTTCAGATCAGCAAGGTCCTGTGGTTGGTGAGCCATAATTCTTCCACTCAGTTTGGTTCTTCTGCAGGGGCTGTTGTTGTGTCCCAAGGTGTTTTTTTTTTTAAACAATGAATCAGAAGCAGTACAAACAAGCTTTGTGCAGGCACACAGTCAGTTGTCAAAATAGCAGTGCAGAATTCATGTTGCTATCCTCCTCACTGCATTTCAGGTCACTGGGAATAGCTCAGGAACAAGTGACACTCTGGATTACTGTTGGAGGAGAGATGGAGCAGGCAGCCTCTCCTGGTACCCTTTTGTTCTCTCATCCTCTTCCACTGCTCTGAGTCACTTTGCAGTGAGGCTTTGCTGAGCCTGAGCAGTGGGATGCTAAAGGCAGGGATTCAATTCCAAAGGCTCTCTCACCTGTGTCAGCACTGTGGGTTATTATGTCCCAGCTGCTGTCACAAGCAGATTACAGCTGTGTGGGACATGTCTGGGGGTGTCAGCTGAGCCTCTGGCAGAGAAGTCCCCCCTTTGTGTGCTGCTGGGAGCAATCCCAACAGAGAAGGCAGAGACTGCACAGGCAGAGAGGAGAAGCAAATCCGGGGGACAGTTTTAAGACAAAATAGTTGGATAGCACAAAAACAGTTTCTACTGCTTACCCTGTGTTGTGGATGTATAAATTTAGGACATTTACTCCCCAAGGCTAGCTGTATGGCTTCTTTTACAAGCTAAGCCAGTATCAAGCACCCACAATAGATCCAGATATTTCTAGAGATCTGTGGAGACAGGCTGGGTGTAACTTTATCCCATTCAGTTCTTCACACACACCTGAGGCTGCTTTGGACACTGTAGGACAAAGCAGGGTATTTCAAAAGAAGGAAATTAAACCTGCACCTTATCTCTGATTCCTGTATTCCCTACAGTTTACAGTTTTCTGATATGGAAGCCCTCTATCCAGACCTACCCCATTTAAGTAATATGGGGCAAGGCTATTCCTTATTCTGTCTTACTCTTTTATCACAGAATCATGGAATGGTTGGGATTGGAAGAGACCTTAAAGATCATCCAGTTCCCACCCCCTGTCGTGGGGAGGAATATTCTCCACTATCCCAGCTTGCTCAGAGCCCCATCCAGCCTGGCCTTGGACGCTGCCAGGGATGGGGCAGCCACAGCTTCTCTGGGCAGCCTGTGCCAGGGCCTCACCACCCTCACAGGGAACAATTTCTTCTTCATATCCAATCCAAATGTCCCCTCTGTCACTTTGGAGCCATTGCCCTCTGTCCTGTCACTCCAGGCCCTTGTCAAGAGTCTCTCTCCATCTTTCCTGTGGGTTCCCTTCAGGCACTGGAAGGGCACAGTGAGGTCACCCTGGAGCCCTCTCTTCTCCAGGCTGAACAATCCCAATTCCCTCAGCCTTTCCTCCCAGCAGAGCTGCTCCATCCCTCTGATCCCCTTGACGGCCTCACTCCAACAGCTCCCTGTCCTTCCTCACATTCATCAGCCACATTTACCCACAGGTTCGGGCCCTCAGCACTTCATTTTTGCAGGAATATCTGGTACAAGTTCCACACAATTGAAGGACATCCATGACTCCATTCTGGAATGATTGCACAATCACGAGGCAATGAACAGTTTTTGGAGAGTGCCCTGTTTTCTTTCAGTCTGCCTCTTCTCTGTTAAACAAAACACTTGGTGAATCACAATTTTGCTGCCTGCTCCACCCAGGAGACACTGTAACACAGAGTGAACTCCCCCGCGGGCTGGAGATGAATGTTAAAAATTTATTGTCCAATCTGTAGGCTGATGTGACTGTGTGTAATCCCAGGGAGTTGGGACATGTCCCTGTGTCACTGCACATCTTCTTTAGATACAGCTCTGAAGGCAGACTGGAATCGCTTGCTATTTTTATCAGAGCTATTAGAAAGGCAGGGGATGTAATAGAGCTTAGGAAGACAACAAGGGCTCCTGTGAATTTCAGGGTGTTGTAAGAAGCCTGGTTTGCAACCTTGCTGAGAGAAAATGAATTCCTAAAACCTCGTGAGAGGTCTCTGCTTTTGACAGGTTCCCTTTTCTTCTCCACAGTGCTGAGAGAAACTTTCATAACAAAATGTAAAGCCAAAAGAAATTAGTCACTGTGCACGTCTTTGCAGTTTCAAAGATCAAGTTATCCTGACAAAGTGATGTCCACATGTGTTTTGTGGCTTCACCTGTTCAGCTCAGGGCCCATTTTTAGTTTTCAGTGGCAGTTTCAAGTGGATGTAACTAATGGAGGAAAAAAACCAAATTCTGTTCTAAATTTTATTGCTGAATATCCCAATGCATTCTACCAGTCAAGTCCAGCCCTTGACAGTGTTACAGTGGAAGGTTACTTAGGACAGTGAGGTACAAGTGCACAAAACTTCTTGTAAAAGAACTTTAAATGAAAATATATTCTCTGAGTTCAGTAGGGGTAAATTACACTTCACTCCTTTTTCACTTAAATGAAAAATGACTGTGTACAGAAAAAAGCAACAGCAAGAGATTGTTCATGATGCAAAACTCTTTGAGCAAAAACTGACAAAAGCCAGAATTAGGATGTCCTGTACAACATCAGTGTAGATCCTTGAGGAATTAGAGCTCTGCCCTCCACCCTGTCTCATTCAACTATTCATGTGTGTGGGTCATGCCTGGACCAAGCTTTGCTGGCAAGCTCCAGCATCCTCCAAGTGTTTTCCAGTATTTTTAACCAGGGAATTCCTACTTCTGCTAGCTGGATCCTGTACTAGATTCCCCAGCTAGCTCCCCTGCCTTGTTCCTTACCAAATCTTTACCCAGCTACTCAATCCTTCCATCCTCCTGTGAGAAATTACTGACTTCTTCCAAAGTGTGTGGATCTCAGTCTCTTCTGGCTCTGTGTTGCCATCTCTGCCTCCAAAATGTTTTGATTTGCATCACATTTCTCACCAGAAAGTGATTTGGAAGTGGCTTATGGAGAGGTGTGTAAGGCTGGTGCCTGTGTGCACACTGGAGATACCATGGATGGAAGTTTCAGTGCAACCACTGTCAGGTCACTGTGTTGGCTAGTGATAAAGACAGAAGAGCCCTCTGAAATAATTGATCCACTTTATATTTATGGTGATTGAATGAATTAATGGCAAAAAATGGTTTTAGTTTATTTTTCATAGTCCCTTGAAGGGAATCAATATGACTCAAACAGAAAGTTGGTTCATTTTTTATTTCTCCATGCCTCTTTTGACTTTCAAAATGTGGGATTTGGGTCCCTTTGCTCTTTGGCTGTGTCCTTTTCTGTCTTACTTGGGTATGCATTTGCAATAGGATGACATTGGTGCCTTCTTCCATCATAAAGAAACTTTATTTTTGGTGTCCCTTTATCCTGAAGAACTGAACTGCAGCCTGTGGAACAGCTGGCAGGCAAACACAGCACGTAAATGGCTCTGATTCCTTTGCTGCCATTGGGGTTTCAGGGTGCTGTGTTGTCCTTGCCTTCCCCTCTGCTGTTGTTGTGTGTGCTGAGCACAAGCATATCAGATGGCTGCAAGGTAGAAACCAGACAGAAAGGAGGTTTTTCCATTCCTCTGATTATGAAATGCACTTTGGAAAGGTGGGCTCAGTCTGTCTTGACTTTGGAAAGAATTCTTTTGGAGTTATACAAGATTGCTACATTTGAAAGTACAGCTGTGCACCCCTGCCCTAGTGACCATGGGGAGGGGATTGTGCTGAATAATGGTGACTAAAGAGATAAAGAGCTGCTGTTTCCTCAGTCTGTGGAATCACAAGAACAACAGTGAGAGGTGCTGGCTGCAAACCAGCAGCCTGGCATGACACAAGGCAGGAGGTGTGAAGGCTGTGGGATGTTCTCTACACACACAGGAACAGAGACTGAGAGCTGGGCTTGGAAATAATTGATTTATTTCCTCTTATTGACAACAATTAATTTTGTCTTCTTTAACTTCTCTCACTTAGGAGTTTTTTGTTTTACTGTCTTACAATCTCTAAACAGAGTTCATCTGGCAGCAAGAAAAATCTTGATTGTTCTCAGTTAGCTGTGCTGCAGACCCAGTGATTTCTCCTGACAGGCAGTCAGTGCTGGGGTCCCATGTCCTGTCATTCCATTGCTTTCACACCCTGCTACACAAGATGTAATGGCCCTTTATGAGGTGTTAGTACAGATCACAGAATCACAGAATTTTTGGGTTGGAAGGGACCTCTGGAGATCACCCAGCCGAACCCCCCCCCCCCCCCAGGCAGTGCCACCTGGAGCAGGTGACACAGGAGTGTGTCCAGGTGGGTCTGGAATGTCTCCAGAGAGGGAGACTCCAGGCCCTCCCTGGGCAGCTGTTCCAGGGCTCTGCCACCCTCAGTGTAAGAAGTTCTTCCTTATGTTGAGGTGGAACTTCTCATATTTTAGTTTATGGCCATATAAACCTAAACTTACAATTCAAAGTAAATGATGCTGTGATGCCATCAACTGCTTTAATCATGGGGGTTTGCCTTTCTAGTTTGCAAAATCAGTTAAACTTCAGTGTGTGCAAAACCTGTGGCTCCTCAGTTTCCAGATCTTCCTCAAGACTCTGATTTTCTCCACAAATCAAAGGGAAGCCTGAGAAGTGGCAGGATGAGTTTCCTCTGAAAACTGATGATGGTACTTGAGTCTCTGTGCCCTTTCATTTGTAAGTGCCTCTGCAGAGAGTGTCCAGAGAGATAACAAATAATACCAGCTGGGTAGTAATTCTACTGAGGATAAACAATGTCTCAGTGAGGGTGGGGTGAAGGGCAACTAATTCTCAGAGGTCACCAAATGAGCAGGTTACATAGCATTTCCATAGCACTGGGTGAGTTGTTTGTTTTGGGTGAATTATCCAGGAAACTTTGGCCCCGGCTGATTTTTATACAAGCTTGAATTTCCATAAATATGTCAGTCACAAAGATGAGTTTGAATGTTTGTTATCAAGAGAATATTATAAATGCACTCAGTACAAATGCACTGGTATGATTCACAGATAGCCTGTGGTTTGATCCTTTTATTCTTTATCCTAGAGGATAGAAAGAGAAGGGATCCAGAGTGCTCTTATGAGGATTGAATCTTTAATAAAAACTGGTGAGCAGTGATGAAGCTTTGGGGAGCCTGGACAGTATTTCAGTCTGTAGGGCAGCCAGTCAGACTTGGGGTAACTTAGACAGACTCCCTGACCCTGACTTGTCCCAGTCCCCATAAATCATGGCTGGGGTTTTTCCAGTCTCCCAGGCAGTACTGAATTGAGCTGTTACAAGGGCTGGAAGAAGCAACATTAGAGTGCTGAGGACTGGCCAGCAGCAGAGGTGGCAAGTGGTGCATGATCTGAGTTCTGGTCTGGAGGGTTGTGGGGAGCATGAGAAGGTTCCCTCATCTCATCCTTCCACTCCTCACTTCTGTGGGCATTAAAGGCTGCAAATCCTGCCCTGCACTGGCAGTGTGAAGCGGCTGTGTACTGATCTCATCAAGACATACAAGTATCCCAAGGATGGGTGCCAGGGGATGGTGCTGGATTCTTTTCAGTGGTGCCCTGAGACAGGATGAGGAGCAATGGCCATAAACTAAACACAAGAAGTTCCACCTCAACATGAGGAAGAATTTATGTACATTGAAGGTGGCAGAGCCCTGGAACAGCTGCCCAGGGAGGGCCTGGAGTCTCCCTCTCTGGGGACATTCCAAACCCACCTGGACACGCTCCTGTGTCACCTGCTCCAAGTGACCCTGCCTGGGCAGGGGGTTGGACAGAAGAAGCTCCAGAGGTCCCTTCCAACCCCAAAAAATTCCATGGTTCTGTGATTTATACTAACACTTCATAGAGGGTCATTACATCTTGTGACCATCTCCAGATGTCTCTCTCAGTCCAAGCCACTCTGTGATTCTGTGGTGCAGCTGCCAAAGCAAGCAAGAAGAAAAAGAAGAAAAGCCCAGAGCAAAGGCACCAACAATGCAACAGAAATAGTGTAGCTTCATTGTCATTCAGTCCAAATCTGATTTCTCACCTGCAGCCAGCTCCAGCTGATTGGGCAGCAGCAGATGCAGCACGTGCCACAACCTCACCAAGCTACCCTTTCCTGATCCATCCTGTGAGTGAGGGGTGCTCCATCAGACACAGCAGAAGGAGCCCTTCCATGTGGTGTGTGCCATCACCTTAACCTCACGTCTCCTGATCCTCATTTTGTGCTTTTCCTGCAGAGCCTGGGCAAAAGGCAGGATTATCTATCTACTGAACACATTCCCTCTAAGGAAAATACGTTGATCTCAGGCTGTATTGCTGAAAATTTGGAGGATAATTGGGTAAATCTTGGCTGTGGATGGTTAAACATTTGAAAGGAGCTAAGAAAATCTGCTGCTTTCCATTCTTTCTCTTCATAGTCCCAAGCAATTGCCAGGGTGATCACCCAGATGGACAACACAATGGGTTCCCTTGCCATTGATGTTTTCCAGCCTCTCCTCATGGGCAGGGGATTTTAGACAGTGGGTGTGTGGCTCTAAATCAGCTCTGAGTTCTAAAAAGCAGCAACTTGTACACAAAAGTGTAAATTCAAATCCAGTGTAATGAGATCTTGTCCTCTTGTGATGTCCTGCTGGCTTCAGAGGACAGATGCTGTTTCACCTTGCTTGAGGAGTGGGCACAGAGACCAGCAGAGTGGGTTTTGAAGATTTGTAATTTATAGCCTAAGAAAATAAGATAGTAATTGCATAGGAACTGCTAAACTCTTTTTAAAAAATCTCTTCATTGAACAAAAATATATATTTATTGTTATAAAAGGAAATATTTCCTTTGAAGTTAGTAGAAGAGTGAGAGAGAATAATTCTAAATTAATATTGTATTTGATTTGTGTTCTTTTATACATACCATTTTTTCAGATATGGAGTGCACCTCATTTCCCAATTACTACTTTCTCTTTCCTCTGACAGTTTGTTTTTTAAAAAGGGGAAGGACAGCTGAATGATCTCCCAACATTTCCTTGCTCTGCTTTAATAGATATTATTTACCTTTGCTCCCCCTATTCTTTCAAGGTGCGTCTGGAATAACCTGTCACTTCTTGCACTTGAGAAATATCTGCACAAGACAGGGATTAGGCCCTAATCCAGACTTTATTTAAGACAAGGTGAGACTTCAGTAGAATGTGTGTCAGGTCCTAAACATCCCTTGCACAAAGCCTCTCCACAGCTGAGAAAGTACTTATTTAAAGTGTGCCTCTGAAATTTTAAAATCTTTGTTCTCCTTTCCCCCTGTGTGTGACATAGGATTCAAGGTGGAGAGTCAAGGAGGGCTGCCAGAGACTGGTGAGGATAAAGATGGGCAAAGGTGCCAAGGGACTATGGGGAACTCTGGGATCATGGCAAAAGAGGGGAACAGGTAACCCCAGGCAGGAGAGGTGTGGGTAAAGCGGGGCAAGGGCAGTGGAGGGTGAGCTCAGCCTCTCACAGAAATCATCTGTCCATTTGCCTCAGTTTACCCATTTGAATCCAGGGCATAAGGCCTTTGTGAAGATTAAATGATGCTTGTTTTTAAAGCACCTGGAGCAAAGGGGATTAAGTAATAATAAAAAAAAAAATGTTTAGAAAGATAAATAAAATTCCACAGCATTTTCATACATCTGAGGAGGAACAAAAAGGGTTTTGCTAAACACAAACTTAATGCCAACCTTGAAAATGTCCTTTTACTCTTTGTTTGGGATCTCATAACAAACAGTCTAGGTTCATCATTTCAAGGAAATTACGTAAGGAATGAGGATCTTACCCCTACACTAATCATGCTTCATGGTACATAAATCAAGTAGATTACCTATTAGGCTCATGTCTCCCCTGAAGAGCAGATGCAGTCTCACTCTAAATGCCTTGTCACACACATCCTTTTGGGCCAGAACATCGTGTCCTCAGTCAGAGTCTGAGCCTATAAAATCCCCCCTGCAAATGAGGAAGTGCAACACTGAGAAACATCAAGCCATGCTCATCCTGTAAAAGCAGGGATTGCTGCAGGACCCTGCGGACATGTAGTGAATTGGTTCAGCAGCAGGACACCCTGCTGCAGGGAAGCCTGAGAGCACAAGAAGAGGGGTTAGTGCTTCAGCCCTCACCTGCAACATTTCACTAAATCAAGTGCAGTGTGGTTTGCTCTGGTGGAAGCCCAGGGAATTGACTTTGTCTCCATGATTTCTCTGGTTTGGTCATACCCACACCCTTTGCCATTGCTGCATTGCTCAGCTTTCACCCAAAGCTGAGCTGGATACACCACAGAACATTCCTACAAATGTTTATTCCCAAATTTACAGCATTTCTATCGAGGGCAAACCCTCCTGTGAATGTACCTTGGGCAGCTCCCTCCTGCCCCTCCCAGGTGGTGACATTGGACTCCAGGCCGCCTAGAACTGAAAGAACACAGGCTTTGGTGGCAGTCACAGGGCAGCCCTTCCACCTGCAGGTTTAAATGTGCTTGTGACTGATGGTTAAAGGTGGTTGAAGGCTTGTGGTGTGGCTGAAGGTGATGCTCAGCCTGTTGTGTCGCCTTGATAGCTACAGATGAAGCCCATGATAAAGGTACCACCCTGTGAGATGAGCTGGCAGGAGAAGATGAAGACCAGGAAACATCCCTAGAGTTGGCCCAATTTAGATGGCACAGAATGGAGAAGATCTGAGCTCAAAACACTTAGTGCTTGTTGTGGGCTACTCTGGATTACAGTGAGTGTCTGATCTTTCATTCCTCCTCTCCCTCCCTCCCCTTTTTCCAGTTTTTCAGTTTTGATGCCTCTTTAGGACATTGCATGTGCTCAGGGGGCTGGAAAAGAAGCTCTCAAGTCGTTATTTCAGTGGGCACGGGCAGAATCTCCCAGTGCTTGAAAGCCCTTATAAAATAATATTGCCCATCTGCAGGGCTGCAGTGTTTTCTAAAGGCAGCTGGTTCTTCTCTATCTGGGATGTGGAGAATGAACCAAAAGATTGCTTGAGGTTATAGAAATGCAGGAGGTTGTAGTGGGAAGCACTTTAGAAAGACAACTGAGTGCGCAGGGGGGAGTCTGCTCAGATTGCCCAGAATCACAGAAGCATTCAGGTTGGAAAAGACCTCCAAGATCACCAAGTCCAACCTGTGACTGATCCCCACCTTGTCACCCAACCCAGAGCACTGAGTGTCACCTCCCGTCTTTCCTTAAACACTTCCAGAGGTTGTGATTCTACCGCCTCCCTGGGCAGCCCCTTCCAAGGCTTAACCACACTTTCCATGAAGAATTTCTTCCTGAGAGTGAGCTGAGCTTCCTTAGAGTCCATGAGCTCTGCCAGTCTCAGGAGGGCTTTTCTCTGAGTATTCCAGCACCTGCATCCTGCCCTCTTCCACTGGGTACCTAAGGCAGAGCCACTCACACTAACACTGAGTGCTGCCAGCTCAGGTTTGTGGAGACAAAACTGCTCAGTCTCAGCTCTTGGCACAGCTGTTTCTTCCAGAGAAACTGGTGCAGCTTCATCCATGAGAGCTGTGCTCTGCAATGTCCCAGAAAGGGCTTGGATTTAGGGGATCCATGGCACAGCCTGTGCCATGAGAGGCTGCCCACAGGAAAGGGAGAGGTGACTGTCCTGCTGTCCCTGCTGGCAGCAGTGGCACGGTCTCATTGCAAGGATAGGGCTACATTGCCTTCTCATAATTTGTTCTGCTCTGTGGGAGAACAGGGGAACTTCAGTTTCAAATGCTTTTTTTCCAGCGTGCTTTAATAGTGCTGAGATTGTTCCTAAATGCTGGAAGGATGGGCTGAGGTGCAGTGAAATATGATTTGTCCCAGGCAGCTGTGGCATCACTAGCTGGATTAGTTTCCATGTCATCCAACTGCACTGTTTCCATAAATTAGAGCATTTTTCTGGCTGGATTGAGCACTGTGGTGCATAGTCCAACTAGACATAATTCCACATATATCTCCTGCCAGCTAGAGATAATTCCACATATATCTTCCCACACCCAAGCAGGTAGCAAGCAAAAGCTATGAGTATCTACAAGCCTGCTTGAATACTCTGTCCCCACTGTAATCTGTAAGTAAAATAGCATGATTTATTTTATCCTAATGATATGGAGTCTGTTTGGCTCTTCTGAGTGTCCTCTGGGATTTTGCATGAGAGGACATCATTCACCACACTGAGATGCTCCTCCTTTCCATGGGGTTGTACAAAGAGGTGTGAAACACATTCTTCCCAAGCCAAGGATCTCCTGCTAGAAAGATATCCTTGGCTAGAAACAAGCCTGTATATGGTGGTTTTTCAAAGTAGCAGAGTACAGGTTCCAATTAGATAAATAAATCAGAGGCCAGATTCTTATTTGATCCTCCTCTGTTTGCAAATTTAATTTAAAAGAAGCAGGAGAGTCACTGTACAGTGATTTTCTCTTTTTCTCCTAGAATTTAGCAGTCTCCTTAAGCATCTGGAAGAAATGGGTAGACATTGTCTCTAATCTGCTCTAAATTTCAGAGCTGCTTTAATTTCAGAGAAAAATCATCTATCTTTAGTCCTGCTGAGTCTCATGATGAGTATTATTAAATACTGAGTTGTTACCATGGGCACCTATTTTCTACTAACTCATTGCTCTGTATTTTTGTGTCATTATTGCTGAATCAACAAGATCTGTCCATTTTTGCTTCAAATGTAACAGAAATGTTAAAGTAACACAACTTCTCCCCAGTTATGGAGAAGCCAATGAGAGTACAAGGCTCCCCAAGGATTCCCATCTCTGTACCACCAGTGGGACTGGACTCTGTTGGGAAGGGAGGAAAGTGGGAATGATTTCCCTCCTACCTCTCTGTCAGGAAAAGAAGGCTGCAGCTGCACGACCTGTTAATGTCATTATTTTCTGGAAGTTCAGCATTCATTTGGGAAACAAAGGCAGGATGAAACTTTCAGTTGGTATAAAGCAGCACACACCTCTGTTGTCAGAAATGAACCCTGCCAGATCATTCCATCAAAAAAATTGACCCAAAATCATGGGAATTTCCTACTGGAGTATTTGTTGAATTATTTTGGTCCTTCTCTTGAAGGACCAAAGCTTGGTGATAGCCCAGGGGCACTTGCAAAGGCTGTTTTTTAATTAGTCTGAGATAAGGTAGACAGAAAAAAAGATGACTGGGGATGGCTGGAACTTCAGCAAGGAAGGGAAAGGGAAAGGGAAAGGGAAAGGGAAAGGGAAAGGGAAAGGGAAAGGGAAAGGGAAAGGGAAAGGGAAAGGGAAAGGGAAAGGGAAGGAAATGCCGCTCCACTTAACTTCCCTTTACTTGCCAGAAAGAGAGGGCAGGAGGCTGTGAAATGAAGGATTGGAGCCAAGGTGTTTGTTCCATTTCTGTGGGGTTTTAGTTATCGGCACTACTCCTTTTGTGAAGCAATGCAAGGTTTTAAGGCAGCCCCTCCAAGGCAGAGGGAGTCTGCAGACCTGGAGACAGAAATCCGGCCTCACCCACAGTTTGGAGCTACATGCAGATGGGCTCCTGCCAAGAAGGGTGCAGCAGCCTTGGAAAGCTTCTAAGATCTGGCTCAAGACACGTGGGGTGTGTCTGTCGATTGCCTAAGCCAGCAGGGATCAGTGCTTGGGCTCTCCTTTTGCCATCCCCTCCGTGCACAGGTGGTGCCTGTTCTGGCTGCACTGTCCATGCAGCACAGAGCTTTCTGCCCAGGATGTGCTCACTTATAAAAGCTGTGTGCACTGATTTCACTACCCACACCTTTTTGGGAAGCTCAACTCAAAGCTGACAAATAATTTTGGAAAAACAATTCTTCTTTTGCATAAGGCAGCAAATCGGAGGGGAGCCAAAAGGTCAGAGTACTGATTTATTGACTCAAGATCCTGTAGGGGGACCAAGAAGTTATACAAATGTGATATATTAAGAACTTTATCTTGTATGCAAAGATCACTTTTGTTTGCTATACTACATACCAAGCCAGAGGAATAGCAAGGAAATGCAGGAAGTAGCCACAGAGCTTTTACTGCATTTGCAAGGAGGGAGTGAGAGCACAGCACCAACATCTGGCTTCCTTTACTGAGGTTTAAGATTAGCACCTAGTTTTCCTGAGGAGGCCCTAGGCCTTGATAATTCATACTTTTTAACTGGCATTTCTAGAATAAATTACACTTCCCATTTAATTATCAGGGTCATTACCATTCTCTCTGTTTGATTGTGTGACAAACTGTTGGGTTTACTCCATGAAAATTTAACAATAAATTCTTTGGATTGAAAACATAATGATACTGTGATTTAGAGTAAGACTTCCTTCATTTTACATCAGGCATAAAAAAATCTGTTTTAGTCTCAGTCTGAGTTCTTTTGGCAGCAAGTGAAGAGAGAGGGGTCTCTGGAAGATTATTTATCCTGCCCAAAAATAGGTGTCTAGGGCTGACTGGACAATTTTCCCAGTGGAGTTATCATTCTCCATACAGCCAGGGAAAATCTGGATGACCAGCTTGGATGGGATGTCTGCCTTTTAGCTGGTTACATATTTGTGAGAAAGGTGTGCTGAAAGGTATTTGGTCACAGTCCTTTGGGGCTTCTCTATTTCAGCGGAGGCTTTGAACCCACCTGGAGATTGAGTAAGGTCACAGCAAAGGGGACAGAAGTCAACAGTAAAGATAATTTCATTCCCAAGGTAAAAAAAACAGTCCATGAAAGACCTGGTCTTGCACTGAGTGATGTGTGTGTGTGGATGAAAAGGAGCAGGAGTGTCCTAATGCAGACACAAATCCCTCTCTCCTCTTGAGTTGCTCAATGTTTTGTGGGAGCTGGGCTATCACACAGCATGACTCTGGATCTTGTGGGAGCCTCTGAGATGACAAATTATAACTGTAAATTGTTATCTTCCACATCCAATTTATTAGACCAACTTGCTGACATCTGGAGGTTCATTAAAATATTCTAATTTCTCCCTTTTTATCAGTAATTAAAAACCAAAGTGGAACAAGCCGCCTTCTAAATGTGCTGCTGAGTAATTACCCCTGTAAGAATCCCTTTGCTGTCATTAGCAGAGGGATGGGCCTTTGCTAGGCCTGCAGAGTGATTAAGCTGATCCATCTATTAGGCTGATGTTTACATCTTTCCAATTCATCCCTGTTCCTGTCCTTTTAAGGCGGCCATCAGCCAGGCCACCAGGACCACATGGTCATTTCCCTTGGGTGACCACCTCACCCCTCTGCTGACACCGGGAGCAAGAATGGGGCAAATAACAGAGAGATTGATAATGGGGAAATCAGTCATGCATGTGGGGAACCCCTCCAAAATTAATCATTGGCATCCTTCTAGAATGAGGGATCTTTTCTGACTGGGTGTAGGTTCAGTGCAGCTCTGGGAGCTGCCTGCCTGGGGTCACTCAGCTGCAGTGGCTGCTGCTGCAGGGACTCACTGTGCTGCAGATATTCCCAGAATCTCATGGGATCCACTCCCTCTGCTGCATTTGCCAGAGGAGGGGAAGGATCTGTGCATTTTTAATTTTAATCATAAGCCACATCAGCCTTCCTCCCCCTCAAAATCACAGCTCCAGCAGGGTGGTGATTTTACCCCAGGATAATCACTACAGCTTTAGAGATACCCTCATTATTCCAGAGCCCAAGCAGCAGCACAGAGGGTTGTTCTGGGCAGTGTCCCATGCAGGACAGCTCTGTGGCACATGGGGCTGCCCTGATCACAGAGAACCCGAGCTGAAACCAGCCTGGATGAACATCAGGTGTCCTTTTGCTGCCCTCTTTCTTCTGCTTGCAAACTTCTTTCCTGCATGTGTTAGTTCGGTCACTTCCACTTTCACCTGAGGGACTCAGCACTTAATGAATTGATTTGCTTAAAATCAGATTATTTCAGAAATATTAACTGTAGTCAAAGCCTCTTGAATTTACAGCCCTACTAAACACCAGAGAACATCAGTTTGGGGTTTGGGATGCTTTTTTTGCAGACAGCTTTGAAAGGTGGTTTCATGAATGTACAGAAATGATCTGTTTGAAATATCAGTCCCAGCAGATTTATTCCTAGAATAGATCTCCTGCTTTAACAGGTAAAGATAATTGTGTTTTCCCTTGTTGTACACAATGGAATTTATTTTCCATCGAAATCCAGTTATTCTTCCCCGGTACATCCTTAAGATTGCTATTCTAATAAAGAAAAAATAACTGAAGAGTTTGGATGGGCACATTGTGCTGAAATACAGAGATCAAAAATATCAGCAGGCTGTCTTTATGTTCCAAAATATTGTCATTTTAAGGTCTAATGCAATTTGGCATTAGGAGCATAAGGAGAATAGACAATATTAACATAAGATGAGAATCATCAGAGACAAGTTTTCATGCAGCACTCCTTATTCAAAGCACTTTTTGTTTAATCTCACAGCACCAATATCTGAGACTTATTTATCAGGTTCTTTGTAAGCACCTTAAGCAGAAGTCAAATTACTACTCAGTCTTAGAAATTAGATAAGACACAGAAAATAATGTGTGAGAAAATTGGACGTTTTCACTCTGGCAAAGGATTAGAAGCAGGTGTCTTAATGATCCACATTGTCAGATGTATTCTTTGCTGCTTTTATGAATGGTCTGGAAAACTGAGTGAGCAGCAAAGTCAGAAATTTTGGAGATCACACAAAGTGGTTGAAGGTCACTGAGGACTAGGGATGGCTGTGAAAACTTGTAGAAGACTCTAGGAAAGCAAGATGAGATAGAAATATGAGAGCAAGCAGAATCTTCTGTTTGGAATAAATACAGAATAATCAGAGTTTTGTGGGGATAAAAAAGAAGCAACACTAAAAGTCAGCTATTCATAAAAGCTGAAAATCACTCAGGAAATAGAAAAAAAGAATGGGCCACCATTGGTGACAGTGAGAAATCCTTCCTTAAAATGCAGAGACATCCAAGAACCAATTTCTGTGAGTGCTGCACAGCCCAGAATGCAAAACAGGCTCTGCAAATATTACAACACTCCTTGATAAACCAAGCTTATTGGCATATGTGAAATACTGTATTAATTCTTGATTATCTTTTTAATTGAAAGCATTTGGCAGAAATAGAAAAGGTCTAGAAATGGGACCTGAAAATTACCAGATAAAAGTGTTCATGGGAAGCGAAGCTCTGAGGATTGGAGCTGTCATTTAGTGATGAATACAAGGAAAAACACTGGAGAGAAGGTAACTCTTTTAGTTAAGCTTATTCTTGCTTCTCAAGAAGAATAAAAGGAATTTAATTAAACTGAGCATTTAGAACAGATCAAAGAGGCCTCTCCTCCACAGTGTACAGTTAATGATGAGATTTTCTCACTACAAGGTATCATTTTGGCCAGGAGTTACCCTGTGGCTGCTCCATCCACTCCCACTTCTGGCCCCATTTCCTCTTCTCCAGGAACTTTTGGTGCTGTCCACTCTCTATGGCTGGCAACTTGTGCCGCTCTGCTCCTAAATTCCACAGCAGCTCCCCATGCCACAGCCTGGGAAATCTTTGAATTATATTGTGTGTTCATTTGCAGCTAAAAATACCTGCACCCAGCAGGGAATTGTCACAGGCCAGCTGCAGGGCACTTGCCAACACATCCTTCTTAAACCACTCTGTCTATCTGATCCTGAACATAATCAGCTAGAGGGCCCAAATTATTGACATAATACTGATTTTCATCTCCCTTGTCTGGATTTGAAGCTTCAAGGCTGTGATTAATTAGGCCTCTCTATTAGCCCTGTGTCCTAGGTATTATTAGCCTGATGCCTTGTGTAACCTTCTGAAGGTCACAGTGCAAAGAGCTGCCAAGGATAAGCCTCTGAGTCTCTCTTGAAAACTACTCTGTTCCCTTAGCCCACATCCTTCCACACCAAAGTCTCTTCATTAGACTTCTATGAATTCCCAGGTAGGGCACTGCACTTGCTGCAAACATAAAAAACCCCAAACTTCTTGTAATCTCACATCATTTTTGCCATTCCAGTGACTCTTGACCAAGACATTTTGACAAATTTGTCAACCCAGCTGTGTCTTACACCTTTTCTTCTGACTAAATGGACAATTCCAGCTGGGTCGAATGAAGATTTGGAAGGATACCTGGGACTCAGAATGATTTAACATTGTTTTCAACCTTGCAAGGCCTTATGGAAGCTGAATTAGAAGGAGAACACAGCATTTTCCTTTCTAAGCAGGAGCATCACTAAGGTGCAAAAGCCCATGGGAAGCAGTGAAAAATTGTGTTGACCTTCACCACTCCAAAGTTTGGATTTTCCCTTTTGAGTGTTTAGCAGTAATTGCATCACTGAATTGCCTCCACAGTGGTTCAGGAATTAAATTTTTTGCTTCCTTGGTGCTTCTTCATGCAGCCATCTAAAATTCCTGTTATAGCATCACAGAATGGCCTGGGCTGGAAGGGACTTTAAATATCATCTCATTCCCATCCCCTGCCATGGGCAGGGGCACCTGCCACTATCCCAGGTTGCTCAGAGCCCCATCCAGCCTGGCCTTGGACACTGCCAGGGATCCAGGGGCAGCCACAGCTTCTCTGGGCAACCTGTGCCAGGGCCTTACCACCCTCACAGTGAAGACTTTTTCTAATATCTTCTGTTTTCAGCCTTTGCATGCTACCAGAAACACAGTTAAAGACTGCAAGGTAATGAAAATATCAGTTTGTTGGCACACCTTCTTGGGTGCAGTGGCTAAATTTGGGACACACTTTTTTTTTTCTTTTTTCCCACTGCAGAGGGGAGAATGTTAAGTCTTGAACTTCAGAATGTTACCTGAATGCCATTTTTTTAAACAGTTTCGGTCCTTTCTTTGTAGAAAGACACCATGGTATTCTGCCCATAGCAGCTGTGGCTGCCCCGTCCCTGGCAGTGTCCAAGGCCACGTTGGACAGGGCTGTGAGCAACCTGAGATAGTGAAAGGTGTCCCCTGCCCATGGCAGAGGGGTGGGGACTGGATGAGCTTTAAGGTCCCTTCCAACCCAAACCATTTTATGATTTAGGTGATCACCTTGAGTAACCATTGATTTTTCTAAAAGTGGATGAATGTTTGTCCTCAGTGAAAACCAGGCCCTGTTGCAATAGTACCATCTTCAATCTCCAAGGTCAGCAACACACTTGGAAAATCTCATTTTCCTCTTTTTGCTCCTTATCTTTTGCTCTGATGAAATTCCAGAAAAGAGGGCAGGGACAATATGGGTCATAGAACCAGAGAAAGTCAGTGATGTTTATGCTACCAGGGGTCCTCACATGACTGGTTTTTTCAATAGAATTTATTGGTAATGATCAATTTACAGCCTTGGAGAGTTAAATACAAAATCCTGTGCAGTCCATTGCCCAGTAAATGAATGCAAATAGAAATAACACCATGATCGTCTCTAACACCAGTTAGCCTCCCATAGAAGTCTCAGGACAAGGACCCAGACACAGAGTGGACATCTGCTGAACCTTGGTGCCAGGGTCTAGGCAGGAGGAGTGGCACAAGGGATATTTCTGTTGCTGCTTGACCTGCCAAATAATGAGCAAATAATCAGAGGCGTTGGTGAGCAGTTAGATTACTAAGAGGAAAACAAAAGCTAAACTAAATCAGCAGGGATCAAGATAAAAATGACTGATTGTGTGTCCTGCCAGTACTTACAAGAGATCTTGGTTTGGTTTTTTTCTTCCAGTGTAGTTTTGGTAATTTTTGTAGGGTCTCACCCCATCCGTCACCACTCTCTGGAAGTACTGTGTCACTCCATCTTACATCTCCATGCTGCAAATAAATCACTTGTTCTAGCTTCCAGAACCACTCTCCCTGAACAGGAAGAGATTATCTGGGCTTGGGTTTTTGTTTTGGTTGTTTTTTTTTTTAATCTTTTGCAAAACAATCATTTCTTCAAGAAAGGAAGAAATTTGGCTCTGTGGCAACACCAGAAGATGTCAAACTTATCAGCACAGACTGATAAGTGTATTTTAATAATAAAGTTTATTTTAATTGTTCTCATCACTAGCATTGCTCAGTAATTCCACATTTGCATTGATGCACACGGAGGTGTGTATAATTTATAACTTTTCTATGTACATATGGCCTGTATGCAATGTTTAAAAGAAAAAACCATCGCTACATAGGTCAGTGATTTTCCCTTGAGAGCTCTTCCGAAGCAACATCCATTTTGCATGAGGAAGGAAGGGATATTGAAAAGATTTTGCAGGGTGCTTTCCCTCTCTCAATTTGCTTTCTTCTTTGGCTTTATAAGCCCCTGTCAAGTCACCTGCTGGAGTGGGAGCTGCTGGGATTTCCAAGGGGTCAGCAGAGCTGGTCAGATAGGGTGACCTCGAGGCCAGCAAGAGGTAATGATCAGATTAGCTGAGTCAGAGGGGCCAACCACAGCTCTATTTATACCATGGCTCCCCTTCAGAGGAGCTCACCTAATCAGATCTGTCCCCAGGAATATGTTTATCCTGTCTAGAGCCTGGCTTTCAAAGCAATTTCTTTTTAGATCTCAGCTCCCTGTAAACCCAGCAGTGCTGAGATCCCAAAGGCCCTTTTGATTTCCCTCATTATGAGAATGTTATGAAATTTAAATCCACACTCTAAATGCCTAGTTTTAATCCAGGTATGGAAAGCTGTGCTTCTGCCTCCACCCTGCTGTCAGCAAGAAAACCTTGCTCCAGTTCTTTCTGCAGAAACTGTTTATTCCACAGACTTGAACAAGTTAGTCCCTCAGCTTTGAGCATCTTCCCTGGATGGAGGATTGCTGCCCTGCAGGAGCCAGGGAGGTGTGTGATTTCTGCCACCAGAGAAATGCCGCCAGGGGAGTTGCCTGTGCTTCCCCTTGGTGCTGAAGGATGCAGGCAGCATTCCTGCCCTTCCCCAGAGGTGTGAGGTTGACCTCTCTGATTTTTACATTCTGCTGAACCACCCAGATGTCAGCAACAAAGCCAAAGCAGCTCAAAGATTTCAATGACCCAAAAATCTGAGGAGAAAGTCCACTGAAGTCACGTATGAGGAGACAAAACAGTTCCCATTTCCTGCCTCTGAGGTGCAGCTTTCTCCCAGGCTGATTACATTTGAATCTTTCCCCCAAAATTAACCCAGTTCTGGTGGCCTGGTTTGGTGCTGTAAGGCATTATGTGCAGAAATATTAATGGATAGGTGTTTCTGGAGTTTTTCCTCCAAAATCTGTGTTTGTGGGTCACACCAGCACATCAGGTGAGTTCTCTCCTCCTTCCCTGTCCATCCCAGTTCTGCAGGTGATGCTTTTTACAGGGAATATCACAGTGCAGCAGTGTCAGGCTACTGACTTGACTTCTCTTTGCCGTTTCTTTGCCAAAAACAAAGTCAACATTTTTTGTTTTCATTTTGAGCAGTGCCTTTAAGTTCTGGGTCTTATCACATAAGGAAGTCAAAAAGCTTGGGAAGGGTAAGGTTTTACCCCAAAACTTCTGGAGATATTCAAAGCACAGCTTTGGAAACAACTTTAATTGATAAGCCAAAAATCTCTGCTGCACTTCAGCATCACAGAGGGAGCTGCACAGTTGCTATAAACCAGGAAGGAAAAGTGCATCTCTCATCAGTAAAGCTGTTGGCTGTGCTTTGCTTTGCACTGCATTTGTATCCCTGCATTTGTCAGCTTTTCTTGCCTTTTGTTTTGCCAGGCTGTTACTGCGGCAGAGAAGTCAATAAACACAAGTTTCAAGTACTTTTCACATTGTGGTTATGATATAATGCTGCCATTAAATCCTTTTGTTTTCCACATGCTGCCTCATCCAGAGGGATCTTTCAGCTTCTGTTACACTCAATTTTTACAGTGAGCCACTAAAAAGAGCAAGGACCAAGAAGCCCAGTTCCCAGAGGTGGTGGTGGTACCTGAAGGGAATGGAGAGCAGGTGGAAGCAGGAGTCAGCCCTGATGTCATTTTGCCCTCATTCTTTGTCCAAAAGATGATGGGTAAGTAGTAATCTGTGACTCCAGCTCTGGCTGGAAATTCTTGTGCAGGCTGGACTAAAAACATGTTTCTGTGTTATCCCTGTGTCACTCACCCCCTCCTTTTCTGATATGCACAGTATCAACACGAGGAGGGGAAAAGGAATTGTTTAGGGTGGGACGAGGGGTAACCAGGGGCAATGGGAGGAAACGGAGCAAAGCAATGTCTAGGCTGACTATCAAGAAAAACATCCCAACACTGAAGCCTGAAGGGGCTGTTAAATATCTCCCAAAGGAAGCAGTGGGAACCTTTATCAATGAGTCATTTCAAACTTTGAAGGACAAAGCCCAAGTGTGGGGAATGGTTCTGTGCTGGCAGGGCGTGAAGGGTCTTTCCCTTTCCCCCTCGCTGACTCCCTGCCCTCACCCTCCTGAGAGAAACAGAGCCTGAAAACACAACCAGACTGGTGGTTTCCTAACACAGGCACACAGAGAGAAAAACAACATCCTTTGAGATTGGGAGCCTGGGAAGCGTTTTTTAAATTAGCTTCAATAACATGACAGATGATAACAAGTTTTTGAGTAATTTTCTTTCTTTTTTTTTTTTCAGCCACATGTGTCTGGCCTGGCAGGAGCTTTCTTGTGAATTAATGAAACATCAAGGCTGCACTGCCAGCCAGATTGGAGTGGTGTGTTTCCAGGAGAGAGTCTGAGCTGGCAGACCCTCAGCTGCTACAAATCAATTAAGTCCCTCTGATTCCAGCAGAGAGGGCCACTGACTACAGCTGCAGAGGATCTGGCCCATTCCACGCTGGAACAGAATGACTGCTTTCATTTTGCCGAGAGCTGGACTAGTTAAAATTTAAATGCTGTTAAATTTTAAAATCCCAATTTAATTTAAAATTCCCTTTGCAGTTTCTTTTAGTGACAGCATTCCTCATTTCTGCTCCAAAGAGCTGAGACCTTACCTTTGCCCGAGACTGCCCCATCAGGGCTTGCAGGGCTTCACTGTCCTGTGGCCAGCAGGTGTGATGTGCCATGCCCTCAGATTTTTTGATGAGCCCAGTTTCTTGCTTCTCTTGGTCAAATAACTGTAATAAGAATAACATGGAATCACAGAATCATGGAATCAAAGAATGGGTGGGGTTGGAGGGACCTTAAAGATTCTCCAGTTCCAACCCCATGCTGGAGGCAGGGAGAGCTTCCCCTAGACCAGGCTGCTCACAGCTCCATCCAGCCTGGCCTAAATAGCATCAAAAGTCAGCCAGCACTCCCCAAATTGCCTGAATCCCTGGAAAGCAGCTGCATGTCTTGGTGCTGGCAGGAGAGGAAGCACAATGGAGAAGGAGCCCCTTGTCTATGGCAAAGCCCTGGTGCCCAGGCAGGCTGTAAAGACATAAAGTGCTTCTAACAAGCATGGTCCAGCCCTAAATGCACTGTGTGTGTGCTGAAGACTTCAGTTTTGGGAAGAGAGGATTCTCCCATCTCCCTGGGCAGACTTTTGGACATGTTGCAGGGCTGCTGCAATGCTTGCATTTGTGGGGAGTGAGTTTGACTGCAGTGTGAAGAGAAGCCCAATGTCTGAGTGTGCAGACCCTGGCCGTGTTTCCCTATGTCTCAGATTGACAGGTGAGTGTTTTGCCTTATTAAAAGTTATTTCATGGCATCCGGACACCAGTTATTTGGGCAACAGTGAAGAAGAAAATCCTCCTCTCCCTCAGCTCATGGCTGCGAGGGAAGGGGCTGTCCTGGAGAGCTGCAGAAAAAAAGCAATAGAGAAGAGTTGGGAGTGGGAAAGGAGGCCAGGGGTTAAAGCAAGAGGAATGAGGTTGAAGGGAGTTTGGAGGGGCTGAGCAGGTATTGTTAGACCTGGGAGAGCTGTGCCTGTGCCCACAGGCAGAGCTGCACCCTAGAAGGCAGCACCACATCCCAGGCTGGGAGACATCTCTTCAGTTCACCCCTTGCTTTTTGTAAAGATGTGAGATTTTGAGCTTCCAACCAGCAACTGGGTTTGTAATTTGGCAGAGAAACTTGATAAAAACCAGGCCAAAAACCCAAAGCATGTCATCACAAAGTGTTACAGCCCATGCATTTAGCACCTCGCTGCAAAGCCCAGCTGAGAGCCAACTTTCCAGTGTAATTTTCCTGCACATCTGCCAAGCAGCGTGTGGAAAGAGCCATCTGTGTGTCCTACCAGGGCATTTCCCGGCCACAGCTTCTAAAGGGTAACTAAAAACTGACTTCTGTACATGCCATAGCTCAGAAGGACTTGAGTTTTCACAAAAATTTGAGCTGAGGGAACAACTGATGACTCCTGCTGTTTAGTCTGCTCTGTCTGGATGTGGAGCTAATCAGACCACTCGGCAAAATTAGCATCTCCTAAGTACTTCATAATCCAATTTATATTTTTAAAAATTTGCTTTAAAGAATTAATAGCATGTCCATCAGCACTGTTCATTAAACATTTTTGGGTCCGGTGATGCCTTGAATGACCAAGATCCTGATGATGCCTTACATTTAAATCTGCAAATGAGTGATTGCCCACAGGAACAGGTGATTAAGGGAAATTGTGCATTGCCCATCCCTGGGAACACAGGTCCAGCCTGAGCTTCTTTTTGGGATGCAGGCTTTTGCCAGGCACATCTTGTGCAGCTCAGAAGAATGTCTGGAGGAAAGTCCATATGCAAGAGGCCAGACTACATGATCTAATGGTCCCTTTGGCCTCAGAAGCTTGAATCACTGAATTGGAATCTGTGAAAAAAGTGTCCCCAGCTGTAGGACTGAACTGGCTCAATTGCAAATAGGTCAATTAAACTCAAACCAACAACCCTCTGGGGTCATCATAAAATCCACAAATTGGACTGAAAGGCATGTAAGTATAATTAAACTTCTGTAGTTTCAAGCTAATGCAAAATTTCTCACTTCCTGTCCAGCACTCCTATGTGATGTTCCTGTGCTTGCCTAAAGATCTGATGCATTATTTTCATGTTTCTCCACAAAGGTCTCTAGTTGGGACGCAGTGTGAGTGAGGCTGGAGCTGGACTGACCAAGTGGAAGGTCCATCCTGCTCTGGGCAGCCACAGATGTCCCCTCCAGGTGTTAAGCCAGGTAATTCTCATGGTGAGCAAAGGAGGGACCCTGTCACCTTCCTTCCTTCCTTTGCTTTCCACTCCTCTCCCACTGCTAACACAAGTCCAGCCCCTGTGCTCTCATCTGCTCCTTCTCACAGCTTCTCATCCCCTCATCCCTCTCCTGTTGCTCCCTGTCTCCTAATTCACTTTAAAAACACAAAGCTTCTCCAAAACCTTAGGAATTGGATTTTAGAGGAATCAAACACTGCCTGAGCCAAGTCAGGCTCTGATTTACTCTTTTTCTGGGACAAAGACCATCATCTATGGAAAATGCTGTAAAATGCTGGGTGCCACACAGGGTGGTCTGTGAGCTCAGCCCTCTGGAGCTGAGCAGGGCCAGAGCCGGGCAGGAGCAGAGACTGGCTGCAATGTTCACAGTGCCATCTTTTGGATAAGGTGGAAAACTGTTCTCGGAGCCATCCAAAACCTCTCCAGACAACCCTCCCAGAGAAAAAGATGCTTTTTATTCTGTCTGTTGCCAAAATCACTGCCCTGATTCCCCTTGGAGTTTTTATTGGGAGGAGTTATTCTTCCCTTCAATTTCAGAGCTGCTCTGTGGTGTGTCTGCACTGCATCCAGCCTCCCTCCAGTCAGCTGCATTTCAGCAGTGCAGCACAGGGAAAACCACTTTGGAAGGGATTTTTCTGCAGGAACTCGGGTGTCTGATGGGAGCCTCTGCAGCTCCTGATGCTGGAAAGCCTGACCACAGGCAGGAGCAGCATGGATGCAGAGGGGGCAGCAGTTCCAGGATTTGCCTGGGCTGATTCATCTTTAGGGCTGAAATAAGGAAAAACTCTAAAACCCCAGTATACCCTGGATGTAATCTTATACCTCCCCAGTGATGCTGTAGTAGAAATGAATGCTGCACCTCCACTGGGCTTTTGAAATTCAATGAAAAAATCCAATTCCTGAAGGGACCTTCACTGAGAATACACTCATCCTTAGTAGTCATGCTAATGCTAACTGTGTCTGAGCCAAGATTCTGTAAATCCAAGTCAGCTCTGTCTCTTGTGCCTAATAATATGAAGCAAGAAATAGCCTAGCCTTAGAAAAGCTGTGGGGTTTGGCCTCAGCCCATATCGATTATCTAGCTCAGAAATGGAGCCCAAACTTCTGGTTCTTGCCCAAACAACAATCATCTTGGAACTTCCTGCCTACAAATCAGACTGGCAGATACTGGGTGTGCTGAGTTTGTTCAGACTCACATCTTTCCATTTTAGCTCAGCTCCCTTTTGTTTACAGATACTTTTCTTGAGAAAAGTCTTTTTCTGGTTGCATGCTCTTCATGGAATCACAATACTCAAAGACTTGTAGAGATTTTCTTTGGTCAAATCCTACAGCCATGAAATTAATGGCAAGATGCTGCTGATTTTATTGCAATCAACTTTTCCCCACTAGGAAACTCTCATCTTTCCAGTAGCTGCTAGAAAGAAGTGCTGTATGACACCAGGACTAACTAAGCAATGTGATGAAGCAGAGGGTGTTCAGCCAAGCCATCCCATAAATAGGAGCTTAGCAGAGACATCTGAGCTACTTCTATCTGCTCAGTGAGGAGAAATTGTAACTCTCTGGTCACCCCTGTGTGCCAGACTCTGTCATAGACCTGCAGCATCTATTGCTCCAGCCCCTGACTGTTCCCATCAAAATCAGGATAAATAAAGCTGGCAGAGCACAGCCTGGAGTTCTGTCACCCTGAGCAGAAGGTTAGGACATCTTCCCCATGTTTGTATTGCTGAAAATTACCAATTTTAATGGATTGGGGTGTTCATCACACCCTTGGCACTCCATACTCTCCTTCAAGTCAAGTAATCACTGAGAGAACACATCACACTCTGAAATCCACCCAGCTGAATTTCCCTCTCCTATTTGGCAATTGCTGTCATTTGCTGAATGTTGATGAGAGGATTTTGGCCACACAGGTGTGTGAAGTCTGCCAAGAGAAGCCGTGGCTGCCACATCCTGGACGTGTCCAAGGAGCTGGATGGAACTGTGAGCAATCTGGGATATGGAAGGTGTCCCTGCCCATGGCAGGAGGTGGAACTGGATCATCTTTAAGGTTCCTTCCAACCCAGACAACTCAATGGTACTATGATGCTGTGACAGCAGGGCCTCCCTCAGCCCCCCTGTGCCAGCAGAACAACCCTGTCTGGAGGCTGCCTCACCTTCTCATCCCTATTCCCCTGCCACATTGAAATGAAGATGGGGGCCAGGAGGTGGAAACACCTTCATTTGACATGGTGGCATGGAATGGAAGCTCTTGAACACATGCAGATGGAAAGCCCTTCCTTTGATTTGGAGAAGGCTGCTGCACAGGCTGGATTAGTTTCTCAGGACTGAATGCCAGGGAAAGGACAAAATGTTCACCCAATGGGGAATCAGTCTGTGGAGGGTACAGGTGCCTTTGGGAAAAAATGGGGTTTCTAATGCAGGCCAAGCTTGGCCAGCTGGGAATGGACTTGTCCTAGGGCACTGAGAACTTCTGTTCTATCTGGGCAACTGAGACCCCAAAAAAGCCCTTGTGAGTAATGGGGTACACTGAGCTGTTTAGTGGGCTTTGAGGGAAGCCCTCAGACAGGTGGGGACATGCCTGTGCTGTTCTGTGTGCACAGTAACCCTCTCTCAGCTGTTTCCTTGGTGTGCTGGCTCAAGTGCTCTCTGCTGCCTTGGGAAAATGTGTGCATCTCTCCAGCTTCACAGGTCCCTGCATATGTGGGTTGGATGCTGGGGCACCAGAGATGATGTTCTGAAGGTATGTCACATGAGCAGGTGAGAGAAAAAACTCTCCTGGCTTTCATAGGGATGATTTTGTTGGGAAACACCAGGTCCTGAGTATGGGTGCTGCTTGTATACAGCAAATGTGGCCAGGAAAAGCAACCCTAGAGACCTGTTCAGATGAAGGGAAGCCTTAGAGAAAACCAGTCCAGCAAAAGGAGTTTTATTAGGTCTCTGTGGCAGATGGATTGAATTATTGGAGCTTAAGCTAAAACAAACTTTCCATGTCAGACACTCTGAGTTTCACTTCATGAGGACTGAAGAGTTTTGGGCAGTGTCTCTTTAATGTGCTGCTGAAGTTTGCACATGCAGATACACGTATTTGGGGCTGCTAAAATAATCCTGTGTGTGAGGGAAACTGTGAGCAACTGAGGGAGAAAATGACACATTTGAAAGCTAAAATATGCTTCCAAGTCTGATGCATGCTTTGAAAAACAAAAACGTTTTATCACTGAAGATTCCTGGCTTTTGACCAGGTGCCAATCTGAATCCAGTTTTGTAATTTCCACTCTGCCATCTCAGCTCCTGCTCTCAGAGGGACTTTTGCCTGAGTGGGAGCAGGAGAGCTGGGCCCTTGGACAGCAGAGCTGTTCCTCCCCCAGGGACAGCCTGAAGGGCAGGGTACAGCAGTGATTTTTCCTGAAAATGTTACAGTACAGGCATCCACATCCATGTAGGAAATCAGCTCACCCTGGCAAAGCACCCCATGCATTTTTTGCCTTATCTCTTCAAGAGTCCTGCTTAACTCTACTCTTACTCCTTGAAACAAAGCTTTGCACATGCTTGTGTAGTTTGCAGGACAAGGGGCATCACTTCTTATCACCCAGAACCCAAATAACAACATTTTGCCCTATAAGTCCCTGTGCTCTTGAGCTAAATGCTATCAATTCAGCTGATGGAGTTAACAGCAAAAATGTAGAAGGAAACAGAGCTGGCGAAATAGCTTGTGATTATTATCTGAGGGCTGGGTGGAGCAGCTATTGGAGAGGCAGCAGCTGGGAGCTGGCTCTCCAGAATAGAGAAGCTGACATTACAGAACTTCTTTCCTTCTTAAATGCTTTGGTTTTCTCTGAACTTTCCAACTTCCCGGGAGGGGTGGCAGCTATGTGACCTGCAAACCCCGGGGAGACTGATCCCAGCTTTTAGATCAAGGAACTCAAAGTGACAGTGGGAACAGAGAGGAAAAACAAATGCTTCTTTTAAGGAATGCTCTTTGAATTATTTATCTGCGTGTTACTGAAGTCTGTTTTGTTCCTCACTGTACCAGCTATGAGGCAGTCTAATTACAAGTACTTAAGACACAAATAAATTACCTTGCCAGCCATGATAAATGCTGCTTGTAAAGCCCAGAAGTACTGTTTCTGCAACTGCAGCCAAGAAACCTTAATAGACCACCTGTTAGGTGAGATGCAAAATTATCACCAGCATGTTATGAATAATCTGAATTCCAGGGAGAATAGGTGCTACTTCTTTTGTGTCCTGGAAACTCGTAGCCATCCTTATCTGTTTGCTGCATACCTAGTGCCAGGTCCTTAGGAATGCAGCAGGGCTCATCTTTAACTGGATGCTTTGAGAACCAGCAAGGTACCATGAGGACAACCACCAGGCTTTGGGTGGGTGTCCAAAGCTTTCCTGCTCAAATGCCATGAGAGCTTTGTACCTGTTTTTTCCTGGCTCACCAACCCTTCATTCTTTCTTTCCAGCCTTCAGAAGGCATTTTGTGACATCCCCACTGATACACAGTGGTTGTGCTGGGGAAAAATGGCAACATAGAACATAAGCATCGACACAAAGCAACTCCACGGGTAGAGATGATGCTGATAGAGGCAGACTTCTGAAAATACCTGACAGACTTCAAATGTCAGGTTGCTTTTTGAGCCCTAAGTAAACCTGCTTAGACTGCTGCTTTTGTTTTTTCATAGCTTTAAATTTAACTCCTTGCAAAGGCATTCTGTGATCTTTCAGCTCAAAGCTGCGTTTGCGTTTTAGACACAGGCTGTCTTCCAAAAGCATCAAAATGGCCTGGAGCAAAGGTCTATGGTGGCTGAGGGAAAAGCACAGTCACAATGGGATGCCAAAAAATATCTCCCTGAGGCTGCAATTGGATGCAGAGCCATCAGCCCAGGCTGCAGCCAGGAGCTCTCTGGCCGTGAGCAGCTGGGAGGAAACACCACTCAGATGCAGCCAGAGCCACAGGTCTTACATCTAAAAATGCCTCCCTCTGGGAGGAGAAACATTTTCAGCCTACACAGACTCCTGCCTGGTCATACAAAGCAATGCTCTAGGCTTCAAACTAGGCTTACACAGGGCAAGAATGGAGCCTAGACTTGGTGTGAGATATTGGAAAGGACTGGACCTGTGTAGGGTGCCAAGGGATGGCCACCTGCTCCCTGGAGTGATACACCGCCTCGAGCATGGGCTGAAGGAGGAGCCCAGGCCAGCATGGGGTGCATTAATCATCCTCTGTTTGCACTGGGACCTCAGGGATGTGGGCAGGGCTGTCCCTCCATCATCCACGAGCAGCAATTTGCACTGTAAAGCGTTAAGCTAAGCTTTCACAGAAGTTTCTGAGGACTTTTTTCTGGGGCACTCTGTGCTTCCTCAGCAGTTTTGGGAGAGATGCTGGTGAGCTGACAGTGCTGAGCAGCCGCAGGCACTGCTTGCAGCTCTGCTCTGCATTAGCACTTCATGGGGAGAGGCTGCAGGAGAGGTTTACCTGCTGCAGCTCCCTGGGCCCAGCACCAGCTCCATCTCTCTCATCCGCCTGTCTGCAGCTCCATACCTTGCCTTCAGAAGCCACTTCACACACCAGCACAACGAGGGCTTTCTGAGGATGCAGTGATGTCTTGTGGAAGCATCTGCGTCGAGCATTTGCCAAAGCAGAGGTCAGGGGTGTTCTGCTTCCTGCAGAAAACCTGCAAATGGAGTGGCAGCCCCTGAGATCACCTCAGCACTTGAAAGGATGGCATCAGACTGTTAACTCTTGTGGCACGTGGCAGGACTGCTCTGGTTTCCTAAGCAAAAGAGTCCATTCACGTTGGCAGTATCTGCAGCAGTGAGCAATTGGCCAGGGCCTCTTCTCTGCCCGGAGGTCAGGCAAGCATGCCCAGAGCCCAGCTCACGTCCTCAGGGCTGACCTCATTTTCTCCCCAGCACAGCGTGAGCTCAGCCATTCTGCGGTCAGGACCAGCCCCAGGGCTGCCAGCTGGGACATCCCAGGGCACCATGGGCCAAAACGGTGGCAGGGAATGTGTAACACTTAAAAACCACATAGGGCTCTGTATTGCTGCAGGAGGCTGTGCCTGGACTCTCTTTGGTTTATTGGTGCAGATATCATCGCTGGAAATAAGAGGAGAGATTGAAGTAATGCTCTGCTCAGTTATAAATGAGGTGAAAGCTTAAATTATTGTCCCTTTCCCCAGGAAACTACACAGGCTGCCCATGGAGAGCCTTCTGTGCTACAGGGATGCATGGTCTCTCCTCCCTGCCTGATCACAAATTGATGGGAAATGCAGCAGGAGCACTGGGCATGGCAAGACTCATCTCTCCGAGGCCAGAAAAGATGGCAAATTCACAGTTCTGCCCTGTTCCCAGAGGAGCTGGCAGGGGAGCTGTGTGGTGTGGCTGAAGGCAGCCCCTCCAGTGAGCTGCCTCTCCACGTAATCCTGCCGGGCAGGCAGAGGTCAGAGCCCGTCGGAGCTGCTTCCCTGGGATGACAGCAGCGTGAGTCAGGGGCAGCTCGGTGGAACCTACTTATTTATAAACTCTGTGCACAAAGACGATTTTTTTCCCCTCCTTGGCTGCAGCAGATGCTTGCAGGAGGGAGAAGCCTCTTTGCTCTGAGCTCACAACGAGTTCCCCAGCGCTGATGAGGACTCATTTCTCTCTCTTTGCAGGATCCCCTTGGCCATTTGCAGCCCGGGGAGCCAGCAGTGAGGCACACAGCCCCAGCTGTGGGCAGGACCCTGTTGCAGGGGGGTGTTGGTACCTCAGACACGACCTAGAGGGAACCAAAACCCTCAAGCCCCAAGCTGTGACCCCTCCAAAAGGCCACACCCTTGCAGCTTCCACCCAACTCATCATTGCTTCCCCACCTTGGTTGTTTCTAAGCACTGCGTCAGTGTGATCTGTGTAGCCCAGGAGGCCAAGGCTCCCCCTGCCTTGCGTCAGGTACCAGAGTGGCAGCGCAGGGCAGGGTTTCAGACGTGCCAAGGCAACGTTCATTTGCCTAAATGGAGTCATGCAGTGCTATTTTAAGCAGGTTTGTTTACTCTGCCCAGCCTCTGACCGGCTGGTTTGTACATCCCACAGTGCCCCACACACCTCTATGGGCCTGGCATGTCTGACACGCAGCCCCTGAGAGTCCCAGGCCCTTCTGGACTGGCAGGGAAGGGCTGGGCATGACACACACACACATGACTAAAATAGCACAAGACACCTCTGCTTCAAGCAGCTAAATCCTTGCCACCACCAGCTTCAGTGTTTCCCTGGCTGGCCTGCGCAGTCCCACTGGCCCTGCTGCTGAAGTCTTGCTATCAGGGGCTAATTTTCCACGTCAGTGCAATTTTAATTTTCCAGAGTTGTGCCTAGTTAGGGCTGGTTATTTATTGTTCCAGCAAGAGAAGGACTTGATGAAATGTTCAAATCCATATATAATAAAGTTCAGGATAACCTGGCACTCACAAGAGCATTGAACAGTGTAGAAGTGCCAAAAGCAATATAGGATTTGATAGGACTTGGCTGGCTGCATGGTGTGAATACTTATAGATCACAGATCTGAGTCTTTATGGCACTGCCTCTTGTGTGGTCATTTATTATGCCTTAAAATGGGTGAGCAGTCAGCCTTTGAAGTACTTTATAGCAACTTTGCAGCGGAATGGGTGACTGTAAAATGTGTTATCATTTTGTATTTTGGATCTCTTAATGCAACAAGACCTTCCTACCCTAATGCTTGCATTTTCTCATGACCAGGTTCTGGTTCTATTTGCCTTTTGGAGGAAAACTGGCATCTCTGGATGTGGATGTAGACACAGGCAAAGTGATGAGCCTGCCTTGCTGGTGGCACCACATAAGTAGGTTTTGATTACAACACAAGAAGTGTCTCATTACACAAACCAACTGCTGTTGTGGTAGGAAGAACAAACAGAGCTGTGCTCTGAGTAGGTTTCAGCAGGTGAGGCAGTGCATCTCCACGGGTACCATGGTGGTGCTGCTCCAAAAGGCTTCAACTTCTGGAGCTCTTTGACATCAGCAGGAAGCAAAGCAGGGAAAGGGCAGCTACACAAGAGTAGCTCCCCATTCTCAACCTGCCCTGCTCAGACAGATTGGCTTTTACTGCTGGGGTGGAGGGTCAGTGATCAAGATGCAAAAATTCACCTCCTTGTTACACGCAGGGAGCACTAGGATTCAAATCCAGCCACAGCACCACCACCCTTAGGCATATGGGACACCTCTGAGGTCAAGCAGACTCGAGGGCCAGTGCAAGCAGCCAGCTGGCCTGTGGTAGTGGGACTTTGTGGGGCAGCAGGGTGGGAAGGTCCCTGTGCCGGAGCATCCATTTGCGATCCACCCCTCCCTCAGAGCTGTGCCTGCTGAGAGCTACTCAATCTTTGGCTGCATAAGGAGCAAAGTCTGGTGGTTTGGAAGCAGAGATAGAGGGGTAGTGGGGGTGAGTCTGACAGAGGTTGTGGTACATTACCAGAGCAGGGGAAGGTCTGGCCTGCAGCCCTTTACCAAGTCCGGTCTGCAGAGGTGTCTGTCTGAGTCCCTCACAAATCAATGTCATTTCTTGGGGATGGAGATCAGAAATGGCTCATTCTTGCAAGGAAAAAAAAATTAAAATTAAGAGCCTGGACTCTTTGCCAGCTGAAATTGGAAAATCAGGAGAGAGGGAGAAACACAAAGTGCCCATTTTAACTGTTATTTACACAGAACCCAGCTGCACGCTAGGCTGTGAACGCATTCACTGCTTTTCTCTGGCACACAAATGCAACGGAGCCATGAAACATGAGTTAACATGACAACTGAGGCCTGCAGCCTGTGGGTCTCAGCATTTTCACTCTGTTTTCCCTTCCCTTGCCCTCAGCACACAAGCCCTGTGAGAGCTCATCAGGCTCAGACAAGTCCCTGGGGCTGCAGCAGAAGCAGAACCCGCAGGTTCCACCAGCAGCATCAGCGATGCAGGAGCAGCTGCCATTCACCCTCATTTATGGCCCAGCTCTTCTTGTGAATGGCAGAGTCTTCACACTGAAGGCCAAATACCAAGGGAGCTCTGGATGTGTTTAAACAAAGCTAAGCTTAATTAGAGCTGCTCAGAAATTAAATGCAGGAGCAGAGTGTATTTATGTTTGCACTCAGGAATATGTAAGGCTCTCGGGCAGATCTAGGTCACCTCAGCTCAAGCAGAATTACTGAGGAGCTCAGCGTTTGGGCAAACATTGTTCTGCCTGTTCAGTGGGAAAGGGGTAACTCCTACAGGAGCTGCAATTCCCCCACTCACAGCTCTGGCCTTCAGAGCTGGATGAGGCACAGCCAATGCCAAGAACTCAGAAACCTCGAGCTATTTTTCATATAACAGATTCTGGCTCCTTTTGCCTTTTGCCTTGTCTTCTCTCCCTCTCTCTCCTGATGTGTGTTTCCTTTACAGCTACCACAATGCATCTTCCTGCACAGTCATGAGATGCAGAAACTCTTTCTTTTCTGTAATTAAAGCTGGGAGTCTGTTATAATCATATGACTCAGAGTGCCATAGGTCTAAGAAAAACACCCCACACAGGAGTCTTGAGATCAATCCTCATGTATTTCCACCTCCAAGTTGTGCTGCTGAGCTGTTACCAAACAAAAAGGGTATTTTCTATCTGAAGGAATACTCAGGCTTTTGATTTTGTCTGCTGCCTTTCAAGCAGCAGTCTGCAGGTCTAGGCTCTGCTGCTTGCCCCTGAGTCACTGTTGTGTGGATCCCCTTGTTGAGGTGAGCCTGGGATGTGCTGTGGTGGGTGTAGCACAAGTCTGGAGGCACAGCAGCAATCTCAAGGCCCCTCAGATCAAAGGTTTGGGAAAGGTCAAGTATTTAGTGTGGATGGGCTTTGGGGTCAGCTGGGCTTGAGATAAGGCCCTGTGACTGCTGCAGGGCATGGGAAATCTCTCTCCTCTTTGCCCAAGAGATTCCTCCTTCTGCAGGCAAAGCAGAGAAAGTCTGTGTCTTGCTGAAGAATCAGGGCAACTCTGTAAATTCCAGGAGCTGTCAAAATTCTGGATTTTCATGCCAAGAAATATGAACATTTTCTAATATTATTTCAGGGTGAGTCAGCAGAAACTCAACAGCAGTCCTCATTCTTAATTTGGCCTCATTTGGAATAAGATATTCAGCTTGCAGCAATGATAACAGACCTAAAGGAGGTCTCTGAACAGCCCCTTGGGATATGAGAAAGCAAAATCTTGCTCCCACAAAGCATCTTCCTTTTTTTTTTTCTTTTTTTTAACCTGGCAGCTCTTTTTCAAAGGGAAGCTGTGTTCTCAGAAATTTCTGGGCAATTCCAATGAATACACAGCACTCAATTCTAGAAAGTGCAGCTCTGTAACAAGCAGGTGCTCAGGGCATCCTCCTTTCCTATTTTTTTTAATCATAGACTGGTTTGGGCCGGAAGGAACCACAAAGATCATCTCATTCCAAGCCCCTGCCATGGGCAGGGACACCTTCCACTATCCCAGGTTGTTCAGAGACCCATCCAGCCTGGGCTGGCTCTGTGTGCTCCACTGCCTTGTGCCCAGCTGTGGCTTGCATGTGGTTTGCATTGACTGTGGTGTGACACACTCTTGACACCCACAGTTCCAAGGGTCTTATTTGTCCTTCCTACCCCTCCTAATTCCAGAAACACATCACCAGGACGTGGTGCTTGCGGGCCAGATCTGAATCCTCTCCAAGGCAGGGGGACAGCACCGTGCTGAGCATCAGCATCAGAGTGGGCAGGTAAGATCTTACAATTTTGCCTCCCTTTTGGTCCAGATACACAAAGATTTAGTCTCCTTTCCCACATCTCTTTTACAGCACATACTACCAGGGTCCATTTCCATGACACTCTTTTATGACCTGCAACTGAAATGGAGACCACATTTTCTAGCCAGCAGGATAGAGGCTTTGCTTGCCAAAAGTAGCAACTCCAATTCCTGTGCTGAGGCTCACATTTTTACAGTAAACCCTTCATACCCTTTTATACCCTTCTTACCCTTTTTCTCCTTGCTAAATGGCTCAGCACATTAATTATAATTATCATCCAATATACAGAATGTATTTCAACAGCACTTTGGGGTGAAGAAGCAGAACACAATATACCAATTTACAATGAGTAATTTTCATGCAATTTGCACACACCTAGATCCCGTGAGGTGGGGGGCACTACTTGAACTTTAGAGCCTTCTCATTCAGTTTTCACTAACAACTTTTCCGAGGTGCTGAGTGCGGCCTCAGTAACAAGGACACGGACCAAGGGCGGAGAGTAGTGCAAGGCAGGGCAGGGAAAGGCACAGCCAGGCCAGGGCTGGTTCGGGATAGGGGGACCAGGAGGTCGCAGGATGGGGGGATCGGGGGATTTGGGGATGGGGGATCAAGGGATGGGGGATCAAGGGATGGGAGATCAGGGGGTGGGGGATAGGGGGATCAAGGGATGGGGGATAGGGGAATCAGGGGATGGGGGGATAGGGGGATGAAGGAATGAGAGATCGGGGGATCAGGAATGAGAGATCGGGGGATCAGGGGATGGGGGATCGGGGGATCAGGGGATGGGGGGATAGGGTGATGAACGAATGAGAAATCGGGGGATAAAGGGATGGGGGATCGGGGGATCAGGGGATGGGGGAATAAGGGGATGAAGGAATGAGAGATCGGGGGATCAGGGGATGGGGGATCGGGGGGTCGCGGTGTGCTCCCCCTCTGTCCGCTAGGGGGCGCTGCGGCCCCGCCGGGCAAACCGCGCCGCTCGCCCTGCCCCGCGCCCTGCGGCCACGCCCTCTTATGCAAATCTGGAGAGCGAATCAGCCAATGGGAGCGCGCCGCCGGCGTTGTATTTATAGCCGCTATTTAAGGAGCCGCGCGAGCCGCTCCCGGCGGGAGCTGTGTCCCGGCCCCGATTCCCGGCCCCGGGACCGCTCCGGCCTCCCGGCAGCCGCCTCCAGTCCATGGGGCGCTGGCGAAAGCTTCCCCAGCCGCTCTGCGGGCGCCGCGGGTTTCGCTTTCACCCCGTTTCACGGCCACCCTCTCCGGACGCAGCTCAGCGCTGTGCCGAGGCTTTTTGCCCGCCCCGCCTGATAAAGGTTCGGCGGTGAGGGCTGCGAGGGCGATGCCCCGGGGCTGGCGGAGGTGTCCCGGCATCTGTAGCTGTGTCGGATGGCATTATCCTGGCACTGCCCGGGCAGCAGGGTTTTGTAGCTGCGCGCCCCGAGAGCGGCTCTGGTGATCAAAGCCCGACTCGCCGGCTCACTCTCAGCCCTCCGCAGAACAGGCGCGCAGGGGTTTTCTGTCAGGAACAGCCGCTTTGTGTCTCCATAAGCTACACTTGTCATTTGTCATGCAGCTTGCAGTGCTACTTAAATCAGCAGAGTTCCCCCTCATTTGGAAACCCAGCCTGCCGTTTCTGGGTGTATTGTGTGTTTTCGTACACAGCCTTTCATCTGGGTGGTACCTGTGCTCGTCTCTCCTTCCCGCAGTGCAGCTGAGTGCTGATTCTGTGAATAAGAGTTGCAAATGTCTTTGCTCTTGTTTTAAAGACATCACAGAATGTGCAGAGCTGTAGAGGACACACAGGGATCATCCAGTCCAACCCCTGCACAGGACACCCCAACTATCCCAACCTGTCCTTGAGAGCAATGTCCAAATGCTCCTGGAGCTCTGGCAGCCTTGGGGCCGTGACTGTTCTCTGGGGAGCCTGGTCAGTGCCCCAGCACCCTCTGGGGGAAGAACCTTTCCTAATAACCAACCTAAACCTCCCTAAGCTGTTGGCAAGGCAGCCTGGATACTTTGCTAAGGTATCACAGAGTACCTGGATTGGAAGGGACTTTAAAGGCCATCTCTTTCCAACCCCAGAGCCTGGATTGATCCTGGGAGCTGTCCTGACCCAGGTGCAGCGCCAGCCCTTGGTTCTGTTAAACCCTGTGAGATTCCCATGGCCCAGAGCTCAACCTTGCCCGGGTCCCTCTGGAGGCCCTCCCATCCTTCAGGTGCAGCCGCCCACCACACTGCACATAATTAGGAGAAGGATGTGAATGTGGATGGGGACAGGAACTGCTCCAACTCTTACTGCTTGGCACAGCAGAGGCAGACTGACAAGTTTTCCCCTGGCTTTTACTAAGATTTCCTTCAAACCAAGAAAATAATAAAACCCCATAGCAACGCCAAAGCCCACCCATGTGTTGAGAGCTGGCTGCCAGCAGGGCTTTGGGTAGCCTCCTGTCCCTGCTGCCACTTTCTTGCCAGCACTCTGCCTTGATGGTGCTGCAAGGGCACAGATTGACTTGACCCCCGTTCTATTAGAGCAGGACAGTGGTTTCCAGGATGAAACCATAGTGGATCTGGGAAAGGGTGAGATCTTGGGAGTAAATCAGTAAAAAAGGCAACAAATGACTCATTCTTGTTGAGCATTTAAAATTACAACCAATGCCCATTCAATCAGTGCAGATTGCCATAAAATTGCTATTAGAATAGTAATTTAAAGATCATGTGGGTCAGGCCCTTGAAGGAACTGTGTGCTAAAGTATTGTGACGGGTAAGTGCATTTTACAAGGGCTTTCTGGAATTCTTAAGCTGCCACAGTGGGAGAGAGGGAGAAACGTATTTCATAGCTGGAATGTGCTTCAAGTGACCTGGTTTTGTTTAGTTGGGGCTTTTCTCTGTTTTTCTAACTGTGTTTTTGTAGACATCTGCTTGAGAATTGACTGCAATGTTCACGTGCAATTTTAAAGCTGTAGGTTTTGCTACCTTTAACCTGTGGTTAAATCAACAGAGAATCCCTGAATATAGGCAAGTTCACAGAGCAATGTGTGACCAGTGCATGAAATAGATGCCAGTAATTCTGTACTTTTTTCATGCTCTGGGTTGCATTCCATAATAAATGAGAGCACAAACCAACCAGACCCACAAAGAGTGGAGTTAGGCTGGGTGTGAAGCCTCACCAGCAAACACCATCTGCATGCTCACATTGGTCAGGAATATAAAGGATTCCCAAATCCCCGCCCCTCTACTCAGTGTGTACAAAGAAAGGGACTGCTTTCAAATTGAAAACGACCAGATATCAGCAGGGAGCAAAGCAAGGAAGGAGGCTGATGCCCATCCCAGCCGAAATGGGATGGAGCTGGGCAGCAAGGCGTGCACAGCAGTCCCCCGCGGCCGCTGAGCAGGAGGCTTTTGTTCTGCAGGGCAGGATCAGGTGGAGAGGCAGGGCCCGGGCTGGCACAGAGAAATCGAGCTCCATCTGTGACCGAGCAGCCTGTGAGAGTGACTGGCTTTCTGAAAGGCTTGCACTGAAATTTAGCAGCCCCTGGTGTGTCCTGGCAGGAGCTCCTGCTTGTTGGTGAGCTGCCTGAATGCAGCAGTGATGCTGAGATCCCCTTGTCCCTCTCCCAGGCACTCACCTGCGTGTGTTTGCCTGCCTGTTGTGCTACTAAAGTCTCATTCTAGTTATAACCTCTGATACACTTGTGGTTTGTTTGTTTGTTTTTAAATCACTACCCCTGCTGAAAATTGAATAGCTTAGTGAATGCCTCAGGCTGCTGATGGCTTTGGGAGCAGCACAACCTTGCTTCCCATAATTGTGTCCACACTGGGACTTGTGCCAATAAAGATCTTTTACTAAAGATATTGAATAGTAATCAATGTAGTGATACCAGTATAGAGGTGTATATACAGAGAGGTGTGTATATAAACATATATAAAGGGAATAATCCTCTGGGGTTTGCTTCTTTAAACACGTTCCCCAAAGGTTGAAATTTGGGACTGTCTGAAGGCAGCAGAAGTCGTCTGGTTTGAGTAGTGTTGGTAGGATTAAGCACTCTGGGGCTGTGGCAGGGATACTGTTACATTGATGTTTCCAATTAATGTCGATTGCCTTGGATCACAACAAAGTAAATGCAGTTCTCTGGAGTTTGTAGCTATCTGGTGGGGACTGTGCCGATCTGAGGGCTTGCTGGCAGCAGAAGCAAGGTGATCTGCTCTCAGTCATCCATCCCCATGAGGGCTCCAGGGTGAGTGCTACCAGTCTGTCCCACACAGTCACTGTCCCTGTTGGTTGTAACTCCGCAGGTAGAGCTGGCTGAAGTCACTCACACAGCACAAGACTGCAAATGTTGAGGCAAATCACTGAAAAAGTCACTCCTTCTATGCTTGGTTAATGAGCTGAATTAATTCCCACGTGGTTTTGGTGAGCAACAGAGGCAGTGAAAGACCATACAGGGCACCCTGGGGAGGGAAAAAAAACACTGCCTGGTTTTGGGGATGCAAGCATCTGGCTAAGGTGCAGGATCACAGAATCACAGAATGGCCTGCATGGGAAGAAACCTTAAAGACTATTTAATTCCACCCCCCTGCCATGGGCACAGACACCTTCCACTATCCCAGGTTGTTCAAAGCCCCATCCAGCCTGGCCTTGAACATTTCCAGGGATGGGGATGAGGCTGGGTGGCATAAGTAAGACATTGGCAGAATTTGGCCCAGAATTGCCACATTTGCTTTCCCAGACTGGTTATTTCAACAAGGCTTAGGGAAGATGCCACTTTTCACATGCAGCTTTCTGGCTGTCTGTAATTGTCTCCTGGCTGAAAGCTGCCACTCCCAACAAGCTGCTGGTCTGTGGGAGCACATCCTAATTCTTTTCAGGCAAAAAACAGGCAGGCTGGTTTGAATAGCTGCAATAGTCAGTCTGAGCTCATCTGAAGGGAAAGGAGGAGTGCTCACTGGAACTGCTCCACAGGCAGTTGGAAGAGGCCAACATCCAGCAGAGGGGCTTGGGGTGGTAACAGATTTTACCAGCAGAGCCAGATTCAGAAGATGACATAAGTACACAGCCAAAAGAAAAAAAAATCACCTCTAGATCCAAAATGCCTCATACCCTTACAAAAAGCAGTATTCAAGCCCCTTTTTTTTTTTTGTTTTGGGGGTTTTTTTGGAGTAGTGCTCAGGCTACTTTATGTACATTTTGCTGAATTTTTTCCTCCTGTAAATTGCACTAATCTTTGGATCCTTCCAGCAGCTTGAGTTCCTCCATATCAGTACAAGAATATTAAAGCCTGCAAGCTGGAGTCAGAGTACAAAACCTGGACTTTGTGTGGTGGAGTTTGGCTTGCCATCTGCCTGACAGTGCCAAGGAAGCACAGCAGTGAGGCTGTGGTGAGTAGGATCCCACAGGAAACACAAACCATGGGGAGTTGCTGAGGAAGGTGGTTGCCTTTTTCACATAGGCTAGGAACCCAAACAGAGAGGTGTCACACTCAGTGGACAGCTCTCCACAGCAACATTGCAAGAGTGGCTTTGGGCCTCATCTGGAGATGTGGCTCTCAATGAGTTCATTCTTCTCTCTTCTTTTTTTTTTTTTTTCATGTCCTTCTGTCTGTCGTGTTAATTATTAATTCAGTGTGTTGAGAGCCACATTCTTCTGAGCGGCTCCTCCCATGTTTCCAACCTGGGCAACTTGTCTTGCCTTATTAGTCTGTGGACTAAAATTGCTCCTTCATAAAGGTCTGTACTCTGGAAAGGAACCCAGGTGTCAGAGTGTACAGAAGGTGTGTCATCCCAGCCTTGTGGTGTTTTATGAGAGCTGCCTGCCTTGGCCATTCTGCAGCTTTTTTACATGACCTCAACAGCGTTCGCTTAAACGGCCTCAGGTTGTCGGGGGCTCTGTGGTCTTTTCAGCACATGCAATTAATCAGGAGGGGAAAATAAATCTAGCATCAGAATGAGCATTTTACTGGAACAGAGTTGCAATTTCTGTGCATAATTTAACACTTTGGGGAGGGAGTGTTCTCCGCTTGCCTGAAATAATTTAGAGGCGGTTTTGAAATAGAACACGTTTGTGTAAATATGTCTTGGGATTAAAGAGCTCACATTTAGTTCCTGCAGCATTACATCTCTGTCTATAGAATATGCCATACAGTAATCTCTAAACCCTGTTCTGCAAACTGTTTCTTGTATGAAGAGACTCAAAATAGTTCTTCTGGCATAGCTTCATTTTTCCCCTCCTAAATATGGGTCTGTAGCATAAAACCCAGTGCAAGGTAACTCTGCAACTCCGTGCCTGTTTTATACATGGGAAAACTGAGGGGAGGGTTGGCTGAAAGTGGCCTCAAGCTAGTGGTTCATATTTTTCAGTACTTACCAAGGAAAAGAGCTGTTTTGACATGTGGGTTTCCCCAAATTGCAGCCCTCAGAGTTACAGCTTGCTTTTTAATGCTGTCCCAAAGTTACCTGATTAATCTGCTTTAGACCCCATTGTATAGTTCAGAGGCTACATCTGTAGTTCATCCTGTGCCCTGTATTAGTAACACAGACCAATTTATGGACTCTCAGCAAGAAATCCCACAGTGGATAATACTTTTTTTTACCAAAAAGTGGATAATACTTTTTTGTATGGAATTTGGAAATATGTTGGGGCCCACTGCCATGTCCTATTTACAAACACCTTTGCACCGCCCTTCTTTCTCATTTCCTCTGAGACTGGGGAGCTTGTTTGGGATCAGATGGTGTTGGCCTTACTCTTTGAAAAGCTCACCAATTGTGTGTTCAAGGCCTAAAGGATCTCTGGGCATGTGCCAGCACAGCAGGACCAGAGTCTCAGGCAGCAGGCCTTAGTGATGGCATTTAGAGATCCCTTTTTACTGTGACAATGCTGTGACGTTTGCTCAGCTAAGAATAGGCAATTGTAATAAGTTTCCCATATGGTGCTTTCAATACCAGTAACAAAACCTCTCTCAAGTAAGTGAGGAGCAGTGTTTTGGGTTAAAGCATTTTTAAAGCCAGGGCTCATTTATTTTACAATTAACCAAAACCTGTTGGGTAGGTTGGGGTGTAGGTTGCCACACTTCAGACTCCAGTCATTTGCACTTCTTAGCCAGTGGCCTCAGCCTTTTACCTTCATGCGTGTTATCTGTAGGAGGGCAGAAGATTTGAGTTTCTCCAGGATGAGGAACCTCCCTGCTTAGTACAGAAATGCATTTTCAGATATCTGGGTCAGGCTTATTTTGTGCAGTGTCAGGTCCCCCTGCAGGGGACTTGTGTTGGGAACTTGGAGCAATGCAAAAGGCAGAAAGGAAGAGCCAGGGAGTTCATTCTCCTGGTGAGACTGAGGGTTCCAGATGGTTTAAGGGCCACAGCAGCATTTAGGTGGAACTAAAGGGTCACCTAGAAGTCCTTTGCTCAGCTGTCACTGAACTCCAGAGTTGTCCATGCTCATGTCACACTGCCCCATTCTGCTGTGCCTCTTCTGTAGTTTCATTTTCTGTGAGTTCCATTTTGTCCCACTCCAAGTTTCCTAGTGTTCCTCTTGCAGACAGGTAATCAGCCCAGCTGTTGGGCTTGGCATTCCTTATCCCATTCCAGGAGCAAGCCCCTGGAGATGAGGTGTGTGAGGCTTCCACCGAACCGGGCTCAGTGCATTTTCATTTGATGCATTGAAGCTGAATCCCTGCTGCTCTATGGAAAGCTGCAGCTCTTAACCTGACCCTGACAGCTTTCTTGGGGTTTGTGCAGTCAGGTCTCTGCTGCATCAGATAAGGCTCACCTCATTTTCCTATCCATCAGCTAAGCAAGAACTTTCAGTCTGCTCAGTTCAGGGTTTGGGATGTTTGGGATTGCAGCAAGGCAAGTTCCTGTCTGGGGCAGGACAAGGAATTCAGTTCTCCTCTGCTTGTCTCCCACTGATGTCCAAACCTACGAGGAGCTGCTTTGTTTTGTGCTTTTCCCCATTTTGTGCCTCTGTTGGAGGAACATCCAGGCCTGGCTTGATTTCTGCCCCACCCTTGGTACAGCCCTGAATACATTAGTGGTTCCTGCAGAGCCCCACAAGGGAACCACAGGATTGATTTTGGCTGCAAGTGATCAAAACAGGGATTTTTAAGCAGGTGTCAGAACTGCTACCAGTAACAGGATTTGCAGGGGGGTGATTGCATCATTGTAGAGCAAGTCAGAATTTTGCCAGGAATGAATTTGGCCAAGGGTTCTTACTAAAACTCACAGCCAACAGCAAAACCCCACCAGTGCAAACCCCAGTTTAGCCTGGTGAGCTGTTGTCTGTAGTCAGGGGAAAGGCAGATCTGCAGAGCAGACAAAAGCTGCAGTTAACACCTGCATGCCCTGGCACACCAAGGATGAGGAGCAGGTTTTACATGGTCGTGAAGTGTTTTGTCCAAAACACTGCCTGATTTTTGTGATTGATTGAACCCCTTGAGCGCTCTTCCCTTGGTCTGGCTGGGTTGTGCGCTTGCATTTTGTGCACGGATCCTTGCACAAGCTAATCTGAAATTAATTTTCAGCAAAGGCTTATGTGTATGACGGAGTGCACTGAATATTTTTTTGCCCAGGCACCTCCAATGCATGCAGAAACCTACCACAAAAAAGCTGTGAAGAGTGACAAAAAGATTAACTGAACAAGCTGAGTGTGTTATAGTATATGTATTTTGCCCTCAGCTCTCACTATGACAACACCTTGTAGCTGGCATTTGCATGAAGAATACACAGGCATGGGACACAGAAACAAAGCTCAGCACTTCCCAACTGCTTCAGTAAAGTGTTCACACATCCAGAAAGTGAAGGCTAACAATATGACAGGGACAGCTGCTGTTCTGTAATGTGTTATCCCTCATCAAACTGTGAAATAATGAGAAAATGACAGTTCCTATCATTATCTCATAACCCGTGGGCTTTATTGCTGGGCTGGTGCAGCTTTACTGTGTTGTTTCGGGTGAGTGATTTGAGCCTGTGGTGCCTTGGTTTCCCCTGCTGCACAACGTGGGGAACACCCACTGCACAGGGGAATGGCTTCACCCTGACAGAGAGGAGATTTAGACTGGGTATGGGGAAGAAATTCTTTATTGTGAGGGTGCTGAGGCCCTGGCACAGCCAGAGAAGCTGTGGCTGCCCCTGGATCCCTGGCAGTGTTCCAGGCCAGGCTGGACAGGGCTTGGAGCACCCCGGGACAGTGGAAGATGTCCCTGCCCACAGCAGTTGGAATGAGATGATCTTTAAGGTCCTTTCCAACCCAGGCCGTTCCATGGTCTGCCCCTGGGAAGCAGCTTGCAACAGCACCTCACCAGTCTTTGGAAGAGCCCACCTGTGAGGATGCAAAATGTTATTCCACAGGTGTGTTCTCAAGAGATTGCAATAAAAATCAGCCTCATTGAGTCTGGACACCATCTCAAGGTGCTGGGCAGTGCCCATTCTCCCTGTGAAGGGTGCATGAGAGAAGGAGGTGCTGCTGGAAACAGGTCTGATGTCCCACTTTCTGTCCATTTACAGCTCGTTCATCAGCACAGAGGCTCTCACAGCTGCAGGATCAGACCCGGGGTACTTCTGCTTGCTTGGCTTTGTATCACAGGAAAAGCCCAGCTGACTTTTCCTTCCTTCCTCTCTTCCTTCCTTCTTCCCTCCCTTCCATCCTTCCAACGAATTGGTGGGGGCAGGGCCCCATTTCTGAGCTCAGCAGAAAAAATTTCAACATGTGTAAAAATTTAAGTGTTCAGGTCATTTAGAATTGCTGCTTTTTGTTTTATGATGTACCGAAATAAAATAATTGCTAGACTTAGCTAGATTGAGGATTCTGGAAGCAAAACCCTGTTCCTCTCTTTTTTTTTTTTTCTTTTTTTTCTTTCTTTCTTTTTCTTTTTTTTTTTAATCAATTAATCAGACACTTCCTTGATCTCAAATGAAAGTTTAGGGTTTGAGGGTTTTTTTCCAAATCCATACAGAAGATAAATGGAAAAATCAAAAAGGTGTGCTAATCATTATGAGGCCTTACAAAAAAATGTACTTACACCAATGGTAAGGGAGAACAGAGCCTGAAAATAAGAGTTAATTCAAACCAGAACCTGAGATCCAAACACTGAATGGTTTTGAGGACTTCTGAAATCCAAACACTGGTACTGCAGACTTTTTAAAAATAAGGCAGAACTGTGTGAAATGTCAGAAGTTGAGATTGTTTTTTTCACATTTGTCTCTCTGTTCTGCAGCCTTTTGTTCTTTTTAGTCTCTTTTTCAGTAGCTACAGTGGCCACTTGGGCAGTCTTTTCTTCCCAAAGAGATACTACAGAAGCACAAAAAAAAAAAAATATATATATATATATATAGAGGGGAGACTGTTCTGTCAGTAGGAAATTTCTCCAGGATATCTAGCACATGGTGACAGTGCTACTCCAGTCAGCAGTCTTCATCATCTGCTGCATCACAGGGGGTTTGCATAGTTATTATTTCAGCGTATTCCATATAATACCGAAAACACCCCATTATTTTAAATTATGGAAAACCTGCTGTATTTCTGAGGTTTTGGAGCATTGCAGGAATGATTTCTCATTTATTAAATGCTCTTTTGCTTATGATATTATCCTGTGATTTTAAAGATAGCCCAATGTCATGGTTCAACCCCAACTGGCAACTCCTTTTATTTATGTCAGATCTTATCTACAGCTTTTCACAGGCTTCAGTTTTAAATGGAGACAAAGCAAAAGGAGGTTATGGCTTATCTTTCTTATACTGCTGGTTTTTTAGAAGCATAATTTAGGCATGATAAGGGAGGGAACTTCACAGAAAAGTTCTCTCATGGGGACTTCAAAGTCTTTCTAGCACCCTGTGGCATCCTCTTGTGTGGCTTATTTGGGGGTGAAGGTTGGGAAAATGCCTTTGGAGATTTTGTTATAGTTTGGATGGCTAACAAGAGAATGGATGTTTGACTGCAGGGTGGAAATGAGAAACAAAGAGAGCAGTTCACCCCTCCCCAGCCCTGTGACCCCTTGGAGGCTGTGCAGCTGTTCAAAGGGGACATCACACAGCAGAACTGGCTTTCCTTGGGGTTTGTGCTGGAAGGGAAGGTACAGCAGCCTCTGGAACTTCTGTTTTGCTCCCAACATGGGCACATGCCAAGCCCGGGGAGGGCAGAGGTTTCCCTGAGAGGGTTTCCCCACTCCTTTGGACACAATCCTCCAGCTGCTTTAATTTAGGCTGAGCACAGGGCTGGTGCTGCAGAAAGCCAAACATGAGAGGCCACCGTGGTGGTCTAGAACAAGGGAGGTGCCTCGATGTAGGGTCTGATACAAGCCTGGAACAAATCATATGAAATCCTTTCAGCTCTTTGAGCTTAATGTGAGGGTATTGAGGGTGAAACTGATGGCATTAAAACCCTTTCTGCTTCCTTAGTTGCAGAGCAGGCTGTTTACGGCAAAGATTATAGACCATGGAAAATCGATTCAGGGGGTGCTGAGCTGAGATCACGCCGCAGTGCTCTGCTGAAATCATCCCAGGGCCATTAGAATGAGTGCTAAGTGCTCATGTTGCCAGTGCTGCACAGGACCTGGGGGGACCCTGCCTGTCCAGAGGGAATTGCCCAGACAGAGGCATTACAGAGCCGAATTTCCCTGAATTTGCAGAGCTGGTTTGTAGTCACACCCCTATTTCTGACAGACAGCTTAGTGCTTCCAAGTTACATAACAAACACCAGTGGATGGGTTCTCCTTTGGTGATGTAGCAGAAAGTGGTTTTCTCCCAGGGACAGCTGTGCTGGAAATAAGTGGTTTGTTCCCACATACCCACACAGAAGCTCCTGCTCTCCTGTAACTATACTGGCTTAATTTTTAATTGCAGTCCAGGACAAACACTTGGCACTTTCACAATTGGCAGCTGTGAACAGACATGATGCAAGGACTTCTACTCATTTAAAGTTCTGTTTTATGCCTAATTTACATAAACTGGCTGAGAAATTAAAAGAGCGCATCCTTGCTAAAACCCATAAGGTAAATTTTCTTTGGAAGGAGAGTCTGAACCTCTTCAGTGAGACTTCAGCAGGACGTGCCTGAGCCCTCAGAGCTGCCAATGTTTCCCAGAGAGTTTGATGCAGCTGGAGGGGAAGCTTTTAGAGCTCAGGGATGCTCTGTGGTGACTCTCCTGTTCCATAGAGGAGTTCCCAAAGCTGTGGAGGTTCTGGTGTCACACTAATGGTGAACTAGGCAAGCTCTGTGACCTTGACTTTGAGGCAAAATCATTATAGTTCTTTGGACATCCTCAAGGTTGGATAAATCTAATTGTATTTTAGGTCTTGCTGCTGCTGTTACTGTTGCTTTGCAGAGGTGATCTCAGCTGCTGGTCTAGATTTCAACTTTCCCAGTTTGTTTTTCTTTTTTAGTTGAGAGCTGGGTGCATTGTTCAGCCCATCAAGACAATGGTGGAAGAGTAGAGAACAAAATGGGACAGTGTTTAAGCACTGGAGGTGAAATCGCTGGAGGTGATTCCTTGCCTGTGGGATGTTCCATGATAGGAGAAATGCTGCTGTTTGGCATGAAAGATGGTAGTAATGAAGGTGAGTGTGATAATCCAGACAATCCCCAAGTCTTCAGCAGGACCCTGGAAAGAGCAGTAGATGCAGGAGGGGACTGGATGAAAACCAGCAAAGAGAGGGTTCTGTGAGACAACTGGATGAATGCACAAAGCTTTGGAAAGCAAGGCAAAGGAAAACAGGGAGCAGTCATTCTTGAGGAAGACCTCATTAGGAAACAGTAGGAAGGTGCCTCCTGCCCTGCCAAGGGCACACACAGTTCAGGTGGGGCTGGAATACAGGTGCTTGGTGTGAATCCTGCCCCTGGAGCCTTCCTATTTCCTTGGGAATCTGTCCCTGGCTGGGAGGTGCAGCCTTTGGCTCGGCTTAATAACGAGGAGCACATGGGAATAAACTGATTGAAGTTTCACTTCAATCACCAGTGCCTTGTAGGTGTAGGAGGTTGCTAGCCTGCTTCTGATTGCAGGATCTGGGCCTTTGCCGGCAGAAGTTCTTCTGAATTGTTGCTCCTGCATTCTGTTATTTCTCAATCTTTCAAACATGCCAGAACTTGGCTGGCAATAAACTGTTCTCACCAGACAGGAGCATATAAAACCTTGATAGAAACCTCTGATCAAACTGATCACTTGATTAGATGGTCTCCCAGGGAACTGATCCAGAATAATCATCACAGTGAGAGGAAGTGGAACTGCATTGTTCTGCAGATCTGCTCCCTGGCAGGACTCTTGGATCCCTTCTGGGAAGTTACCTGGTGTGTAACCAGGTGGGCAGTAGATATTGCCCTCTCAAGTGCATTTCTGATGAGGTAATGAAGAGGGACTGTGAGTCTGTGGTTTTGCTCTTGTCTTCTGAGTAATCATGGTGCTCTTCTGCAACATTTAGAAAATCTAACCTCTGAAATTATTTGTCTGTGAAATATCTGAAGTAACACACCCAGCAGAGAGAAACAAGAGGTTAGAGCAGTGACCTGGGTTCTGACTGCAGCTCTAACAGAGATGTTTATGTCCATTTAAGAAGTTTACATACAACTTCCTGTGCCTGATATTTCTATACAATGAGGATATTGTATTTCCTTTATTTAAAAATAGTGATTGATAATCTTTGGACAATGTGCTATATCAGAGTAATGTACATGCACATTAGCCTATAAAGCTCCCTTGGGACTGGACATAAACTCTTCCCTGCATTTTGGATGGGCCAAAAGCAGAAAATCATAGAAAGACTGTTGAAATAACAGAAAAATCTCTTGAAAGGGCCCTTAAAGCCCATTCAGTTCCAACCCCTCTTACCATGGGCAGGGACACCTTCCACTATCCCAGCTTGCTCAGAGCCCCATCCAGCCTGGCCTTGGACACTTCCAGGGATCCAGGGGCAGCCACAGCTGCTCTGGGTAGCCTGTACCAGGGCCTCAGCACTCTCACAGGGAACAATTTCTTCCTCATATCCAATCTAAACCTCTTCTCTGTCAGTTTAAATCCATTCCCCCTTGTCCTGTCACTCCAGGCCCTTCTCAAGAGTCTCTCTCCATCTTTCCTGTGGGTTCCCTTCAGGCACTGCAAGGCCACAGTGAGGTCACCCCAAAGCCTTCTCTCTTCCAGGCTGCACAACCCCAATTCCCTCAGCCTTTCCTCCCAGCAGAGCTGCTCCATCCCTCTGATCCCCTTGGTGTCCCTGCTCTGGCCTGGCTCCAGCAGCTCCCTGTGCTTCCTGTGCTGGGCCCAGGGCTGCAGGTGGTCCTTTAGTTTTCCTCCACCAAACTAGAGTCAGAAATTCCCAGTCCTTCACCAAAGTACGATCAGATACTCCCAGTCCAGGATCCCTTTGGTGTGGAGGGCAGGAAATCAGCCCAGCAGGGGTTAATGCAGCCATGACCTTTTTCCAGCTGGACTCCAGCTGCTGGTCCCAGCTGCCAGCTGCAGAGAAGGGAAAGGGGTGGAGAGAAGTGCTGCTAGTCCAAAGGTAGGAAAGGCCTCCTGTTGCAGAAATTAAAGGTCTGCCCTTTTGCCATGTTCATTTGCCTCCTGAGAAGTCCATTCTACTTCATTTCCCTCCTTGCTCATTAGTGAAGGAAGAATCTTTTCCAAATTTGGGAGACCATCCTCAGTAATGAAAGCAAACAGAGCACATGCTGTGCAGAAGTGCCTGAACATGAACTAACTTTCACATACTGAAGACTCACTTGTGCCTGGATCAGCTTGGGATCAGCTTTGACTTCAATCTAAGCTAAAATGGGTGGTCTTTGTGCCTGTTCTTTCCCATTCACTTAAATGCAAATTTTTTTCCCCTGAGGACAACTGAGAGACTTCCTCCATAAATGTGTATTTTTTTAGATGTGTTTCTGTAGTGGCTGCATAGAGAAGCTTAATTGATTTGTGTTAAGTCTAGGAGTCATAAACTCTAAAAAATGTTTCAGAAATGATATCATTATCCATTTTCACTGTCAAACCCTGTTTCCTTAGAGACCAAGAGGGCTGACAGCCTCTCTTTTAATGTGACAATCAGTTTTCACATCTCTCCCCAAAGCTCTGAAAGCAGACTCTACCTTCCCTGCAATTATGAGTCAGCTTTCTACCGAGGTGACTCAAACAGCAGCCCTGGCACCTGTTCCCTGCCTGCCTGGGTCTGGGGAGAGCTGATGGTGGCACACAGAGCAAAGGTAAACAGGAGCTTCCCAGAAGCTGTTTGCCTTGGGTGATAAAGAACAAAAGCTGCTTCTCAAAGGTGCTTAGGACACTTAGCTGGAGGAGTGGGGCATTGTAAGGAGGTCCTGTGTCACTTGCCTGGCAGAGGGAGCGGCTTCAGGGATGGATGCCAGGGCCTCTCACACTTCCTTTGGCACCTCATTTTGCCTGCCCTGTGCATGTTCAAGGGAAAGGTGGAGAGCAAATTAAGTTAGCTAATTGTATTAACACTACTGAGGTACCTCATGGATGAAAAGCCCTATTCAAGTGTTTATTATTATTATTATTATTATTATTATTATTATTATTATTATTATTATTATTATTACTATTATTATTATTATCAAGGGGAAAAAAAAATCTCAAGAGAGGAAGCTGCTCTGCATCTTGCCCAGTCATGCCACTAGACACGTGAAGGGGGGAAAAACAGGGCTCCACTTTAACAAGGAGGTACCAGTGTTAAATGTAGGTGCATGATGCTGGTTTTGATTTGTCCTTGCAACTTTACGATGTGCAGCTGCAAACAACATCCCCAAACCAAGAACTGGTTGCTCAGCTTTCCCATGTATGTCATTGTCTGAAGTAATTAATGACTGTCACGTGAAATCTCAGCCAGGATGCCTTTCAGACAGGTATCTGCCTTCAGTGTGGTTGCCACGTGGAAAATAAGTTCAGGGAAATGCTGCTCACTGAATATTTGCACTTGGTTCTGTCAGGTAGAAAAGGTGTTTTACACCTTCTCAGAGACAGCTCTGACACACCAGGCCTGGCACAGGGATTGGTATTTCCAAAAAAAAAGGTACAGTTTCAGGAGGTGAGGTTTGAAACCAGGAAGGAGGGCCAAGTTGGGAGAAGCTGAGATGTGAATGTGAGCAATTCCCACACAAATTCCACACAAAGGTGAACCTACAGAGCTGGTGTGGTTCTACCAGCTGTAAATGTTGCCTGAAGGCAGGAGTGTGCACAGGGATCCAGTCTGACCATGTGGGTTAAGAGTGGATCTACATCTTATCAGCTTAAGGGGGAAGGAGGAGAGGAGGAGGATTTAAGGATTTCATCACATGATAAATGGGTTTTTTTCTGTCCTCTTTGTCACCTCTGCCTTCATAAATCTTTACAAGATGTTATGGATTTTGGATTGCTTACATTTTGAGCTTATTTTGCTCTTATTTGCTTTTACCTCACCCTGGCTTATGCTAGAGGCAATTGCAAGGTAAGGGTCTCCCATCGAGATACACGCTACCTGCAGGAGTGGAAGTGTCAAAATGAGGGTATGGAATGCTGTCGCTGTGCCCAGCAGCTCCCAACCTTTCTGCAGGATAGCAGGAAGCTATGCAAGATAACTCCAGTGATCCACACGGGGCTGTTTACATCTCATCATTCAGGAGCCCTGGTACAAGTGTTTTCTGATGGCTGCTGTTAATCATGACAGTCAGAGCAGTGCCAGCAGCCCAGAGCCATGGCAGGGATTTTCTGATTGCGGCAGAACTGCGTAGGATCCGTGCCTGTTTGCCAGGGAGCATGAATCACAGTCTATTCCTGATAAGTCCAGTGACAACCCTAGCGCTTCAGTGACAGGAAGGGAATATTATAGTAGTTTCATTTTTCCTGTGTATTTTGGATGCGCACCTTTGCTAGCAGAAAATAGTCTCAGAAAGAAGCATTCTGCCAGGGCAGGGAAGGCAAGAGCCTCCCTGCATGCATTAGGAGAGCTTTACCAGCAGGTTCAAAGGGGTGATCTTTCCTCTCTGTTCAGCACTGCTGAGACACTCCTGCTGAGTGCAGGATCCAGTCCTGGGGTCCCCCAGCATTAGGGAGCCATGGAAATACAGAGGGAATCCAGCAAAGGGCCAGTAAGGTGATTAAGGGATTGGTGTATCTGTCCCACAAGGAGAGGCTGAGAGGCTGGTGGATTTTATCCATGTGCATAGAGAACTGGCAAGAGGATATAAAGATGGAGCCAGGTTTTCCCCAGGGATGTGACAAGGGCAAATATGGAGAATCTACCATTTAGTGTAAAGGTGATCAAACACTGGAACAGGTAGCCCAAAGACCTTGGAGATATTCAAAATCTAGCTGGGCATGGTCCTGAGCAGCCTGATCCTGCCTTGAGCAGAGGGTAGGATTAGTTGATCTCTGCAGGTGCCTGGAGAAATGATTACCTGTAAGACCAGGTAGCCAAACCATGGTGTACCATGCTGGAATATGTGTGGGGTCAATAAACCATACTCTGAAAACTGTAGAAAGCTTTTCAGAGGGCCACAGATGGTGTGAGGAAAAGCCCAGATGAGCTCAGAGTGCTGCTGGTTGCACGTGACCATACAGAGGCTGCTGGGTCAGGTTCATCCCTGGTCGGTCAGCCACGACCTGGGACAGACAAAAGCACCCTCAGCTCACCCGGCTGGTTGTGCGGCAAAAAGGGACTGGTGGCAAAGCAGGCAACATGGGAGGCTTAAGCTATTTTAGGACAGGTGTAGGAAAAGCAGACATCCACCAGGAAGCCTCAGGTTCAGGTTTTGGGGAGGTGAGTGGAGCTGCAGCAACAGGGACAAGGAGCCAGACAGGCTGAGTGGGACAGGTTGCAACAGAGGCCAATTAACATCCAACATCCCAGGAGCAGCTCAGCTGTTGCTCACCTGTCTGTAGGGCACTGTGTTCCAAGGAAGACTCCTGTGGGGTAATACCTCCCACTTTTCCAAAGGCTGGGAATGGCTCCACACCACCCGAGTTAACTCACAGTGAAAAGGAGCAGGTTTGGATTTTTCAAGCCTCTAAGTTCAGAATGGGCATTACTCATAGACCTCCTTTTGCCAAAGTTTTGCATTATTCCAGAGACAGTTCACCAGAAAACCTGAAGCTTCAAGAAGTAAAACAATGCCAGTATCACGGGAGTATATGTTAAATTTCATATCTTTGTTGAGAAATTAGTTAATAACAAGAGAACAATAAGAAACAATGCCTTTCATTTTTGCCTAAACAAGGGACAGAAAGGAAAGAAATCTAAGGTTATCTACTCTCTTCAAGGACACATCCAGACAGAAAAAGCCCCTTGCTCTTTATCCTTTTTCAGCTGAGAAATTTCCTGATAAATACATACAGACATTCAGAGCTAGAGTAGATCCTATATCTTCAGATTGTGTTCAGAGAGTAAAAAATCTCAGTCTGGGAAGATATTCCAGCTTTCCTATTTCTCCTCACATTTATTTATGCCCACCATCTTTACCTCCAGTTTATATTTAAGGCAGGCAAGGGGATTGAATTCTTCCATTTCCACCCTTTCCCTCCCCTCCCAGTATTGATCTGTGAGCAGTTTCTTCATTTCCCATTGGTTCTCCAGGCTCAGTCACCTTCTGGGCTTGATCCCTGCTAGGCTGGTAACCCATGAAGGTTTATGCTGTATTTCTCAGCAGCATGCTGACCTCATTCTGAGGTGTGTCCTCCCTCAGAGTACAGATGTGTGAGCTGATGAGTACACGCCGTGTACACTCATATCTGGGATCCAGGCAGCGAGCTCCTGATAGGAGCTGCATCCCAGGGCAGTCAGCCCTGTCTGGGTGACAGAGGGCATGGGGTGAAGAATGTTCTGTTAGAGAGAGACTTCTCCAAACAAACAATTGGTGTTTGTGCCACGTGGGTGGGCTGCTAGGCCCTTTCAAAAGGCTTTCCAGAGCACAGAAGTGTTTCCAAAGCAGTGCTGTGGCATTGCCTGGAAGCAGAAAGGCAAGGACAGAAAGTTCTTCATGTTGGGGAGACCCCATTAGCTAATTAACAGGAACGATGAGCTCCAGATCTTTGCCGTGACCACACCTTTGCCCTCTGGGCAAAAGCTAGGGAACACAAGGGGACACAAGGCAGCTCATTGAGCTGCGCTGTGTGGACGTGGAAAACTGCCTCTGAAGTCATCTTTCCTTATGCTAAAATATTTTCAACTTACTGAGAGAAATTTAATTCTTCCCATGTACACATCAACAAATAACTTGATCCCACCCACGAATATGCAAACAAATGCATAAGTTACGCCAAGTATTTCTCCCTCTCGCTGCCAAGTAAGAAAGGGAGATTGTTACTGCGACTTCTGTTTCCAAATACTTGGGAGGTGCTCCAATTCTGCAGCAAGGGGGACTATATAATACCTAGGCTGGAGCTGAAAGAGCTCCAGCAGCAGCTCAAAGCCTGGCTGAAATAGCTGAGCGGTGAGATTCTCCCCCTAAATGATGTTAGCAGAGCCCTACCTTTAAGTGAAAGCACACATCCACCTCCTCCAGCACAGCTACCTTGCTAATTGCAAACAGGCTGCAAACATCCCAGCTGCTGCCCCACGGCTTTGTGGGGTGTGAAAGGGAGCCCAGCACAGCCCAAGCCTTGCCCAGCCACCCCCCTCCTGGCTCTATTCTATTTTGGGCTGTGGCGAGGTGCTGGGGCCGAGGCAGGCGGTGGAAGAAAAGGCCGGTTGTTCGGCAGGGGAGGTGCGCCGGTGACACAGGGCTGCAGGAAGGATGTGTGCTTGGAAGATGTGCAGAAACCATCAGGAGGGTGTGTGCAGCCCAGAGGGGGGGACCCAGCCCCTGGAGGAAGGAGGCAGGGAAGGGAGAGCAAGGGAGGATGAGGGTGGAAGGAGCAGGGCTGGAGGGACAGACACTAAGGTAGTAATTGGGACTACAGAAGTCACTGCTGGATGGAAAACATCTGAAGATAAATTCCAAGGCCTCCTTTGGGCTGAGAATTGCTTTTAAATGTTGATTTGGTCACCTCAGAAGAACTAGATCTTCAGGCCCAAATGGGCTGAACTGAATATACAGCCTCTGGTGAGAGTAAAATCTCTCAAAGTGATCTTTCTGATCCCTCTAAACTTTGCAGGTCTGGGATCAGTTTGGCTCCAGAGTATTTAAAGCCATAACTTCTCTAAAATGGTCTCACAGGGGTTGTTTCATTGCAGGGGGTGCCTTAGGTTTGGCCCAGACAGTGTCTTAAAGAGTTTCCTGGTCTGAGCTGGGAGCAGGTGGATGAATCATCTTTATACCAAATCTGGATTTCTCTTAGTGTCAACAACACAGCAGCTGCTCTTTTGGGACACCCCTTTGCCATACAGGGCCAGCACAAAGAGGTGAACCCTGGCAGCCAGAGCCCATGGTATTAAAGGGAGCCTAAATCACAGAAGGGAGACTGTGCAGCAAAAAACACACCAGAGGGTGTGAGTGAAAGGCCAGAAATGAACCTTCCTGTTTGCTCTGTGTGCTCCACACCTTCTCTGCCCCCCAGCTTAGCTGCGCCAGTGGCTCAGCCTGGAACCACTAACTCAAATCCTGGCAGGACTGACTCAGCCCCTCTGTAATTTTGAGGCTGAAGGAAACTGTGAAACTGAAGATTCTGTGGCAAGGTGTTTGCCCCAGAACATGTGGCCAAAATTGTTCTGATTCTTTTTGTATGTGGCAAGCTGAGCTGACTGGTCTGCTCTCATTGGGCCTTCATTCCTTCCAGTGCATTAATTACCTTAATTACTGCCTCAGGATTGCTGAATTAGTCACGTGTTTTGAGGCAGGGAATGCAGTGCATATTTACCATCCACATCTTCAGCGGGTGCTGGGTGATGTAGTGCTGTTGCCATTCCTGGAGTTACAATGATCTGCACAAGCTGAAGATCTGCTCATTAAACCCAGCCGTTAAAATTCACAGTAGTCCCTTGATTTCAGCTTTTTTATGGGTTATTAGTTGAGATGAACTGTTTACTCTTGGATATGAAAAAAGCCTGTGGGCAGTTTATAAAAGGATCAATCTGAAATGTCTTTTATTATTGGTCAGGCTGGAAGCATGTTGGATGGGGTTTTTGTTTCTTTTCTTTACGGGAAAATAAAACAAACATGGGTGTCAAAATGTGACCCAACCCATGCTTTTTAAAACTCTCCTTTTAACTTTCTAGACTTAAAAACAACTTTTTACGGTTTTCTTTTTTAAAAATAAAATATTGCTAAAAATATTCTACTGACCTGAAAGTTTTGACTGCCAATATTCAAGGATTTAAATATGCTTTTATAGCCAAGTTACAAATCTATGAAAAATAGATTTATCATATAAGTAGAAATTAACTTGAACTAAGCCAAGATCCACATGATTCCTTTATGGATGAAATGTCTGTTGTTCTTCCTTTTCCCTCCCAACTCTTGTAAAGGCTTGATATATGGACAAATGCTTTTTAAAATATGTCATAACTTAGGTTCTTAAAAGATAAAGTTCTCAACATAAAACCAACTCGAAGGACCTTATCACTCAGTTCTTTCTCTAAAGGTTTTCCATGCTCCGAATGAAATTATTGAGAAGTAATTTGTTACCAAATACAGTGATGAGTAAGTGGACTCCTGAGCAGTCACAGCAGCAGCAGCATTTAACTTGTTGCTCAGGAGTCCCTGTAGTTTCTGAAAATACAATTCCAGTCCTGTTGGACAGAAATTTCACTCTTTTGGTCTGTGGATGGAAACATCTAAATCTTTTGACATTCTCCGTGGAGGGCATGTCCTGGGGGTCTCACAGCCTGAATCCCCTTGGATTGCAGTGGTTTCCCAGCACAAAAAGCTCTCCTCAGAGTGTCCCAGCCTAACTCATGTTAAGTTCTGAATTCAAAAGCTGTTCACAAGCAGGTCTGTGGCTCACAGCTCTGGGGGAGGCCCTGAACCCCTCAAGGCTCCCCAGGGGCTGCAGTAGCCAGGGTTGTCAAAACCCTCTGAGTGCAAAGAGGCTCCACCAGCAGCAAGCACACACAGAGCTTTGAGCTGAGCCCCTGCCTTCCTCACAGCAAGTGTGAGGATGAGGAAGGAGAAGGGAATTGATAGGGTCACCCCTGTTAGACCCCAAGTGTAGCTGGGAATGCCTGGGAAGGAGTACATCCATGGTGAATCCAACTCTCTGAGAGCCCCATACATCCCAGCTCCCACCCACCTCATCTCAGAGCCCTCCTGTCTCTCCCAGCCACCAGTACTTCTGTTTTGGTTGCCTGACACAAGGTTTGTCCCTGCTCTGCTCCTCCAGAGCCTTTCAGCCCTCCAGCTCTCCACTTCTTTCTGCTCCCTTCTGCTGGGATTGTCTTTCCCCCAAAGCCCTTTTCCTTGCAGCACACTCCACTCCTTCCTGAGCCCAAAGCCCTTCCTCTGGTGGTGCCCCAGCAGCTCCAGGCTCTCAGGGACCATGCAGTGCCCCTGTCCTGGCTCCTCCAGCTCTGCCCGATGAAATGCTGTTGCCTCACACCTTGGGTCTCCTTGCCTGCTACCTGCTCCTGCCACCCCACCGCTTCCAGGCTTAGCCTGAAGTGACAAAAAACCTGTAAGTTTTTGTCTTTTCATTTTCTCCATTATAATGGCTGAAGTTTAAAGCTGTTCATATTTTAAGTATTTCTATAGCAACATCTCATCAACATGATCTTTTCTTAAAAAGAGCTGTGTTTTATCTGTGGTATTCCAGTAAAATCTATAAAATATCACTCACTGAAGGCATTTCAGAATGCTTGTGAAAAAAGGGAAATCAGGGAAGTTCTCATTTTACATAACTGGGTAGAGTTGCTTGCAGTAGCATAAAAGAGGTAATAGAAACAATTTTTTATGTAAAACTACTCAAGGTTTCAGTAGGCAATTCCAGAGGGTAATTAGGGTGGGAATAACCATCCCTACATTGGAAGAATACAAGCTCTTACAAGCTATTGCAAGCTACTTTTCCATGTAGATATGTCCATGTGGCTTTAGCATAGGCTCATTTGGAACTGGATCAATTCAAACCAGAAAAAAAAAAAAAAAAAGGCAGAATTAAGAGTGTCCAGATGGGCAGCTCAAGCACAATAACTCCACTGACACCCTGACAAGTGTCACAACAGCTTCCCCAAAGAGCAATGTGGAATTCCTGCGAGCTGCAGCCAGGCAGGGGCACTTGGAGGGCTCCCCTGATGGAGAGATGGCTGCTGTCAGCTGGAGCTGAAAGAGCTCCAGGCAACGGAAGAGGAAATGACTCAGGCTAAGAGAGGAAAATCATCCCATGGCCCTGTTTGTTAAAGGAGGTGGAGGGAAACTCTCTGTAACATCATCAGCCCCGTGCAAAATATTTTCAAGGTATCAAATTGCTGGTATGAATGACATATCAGTAGATCAGAGGATTCTGTGCTTAGAAGATAGATAGACAACAGCTGATTTGGTTTTTTTCCCCCAGCCTCCCCTCCCTTTTCCTCTTTCCCCACCCACTCTTTTCCTTCTCTGTAAACTTTGGTGGTTCAGATAAACTGAAACATGGATCTTCCCTCGCTTCCCATTAGATGCAAAAGGAAATATCTGCAAGCAAGATGTTATAAAGCCAAGGCTTAGCCATGTGCATCCTTCCTTTACAGTATTCCTGAACACTTCAACCTTCAGGTTATACATTCTCAGTGCCAGTAGGATGTGAAATTTGAAAATGAAAGTATAAACAGTTTAGTTGTTATTTATTCATAGCCCAATTTGTAAATGCACGATGGCGGCATAACTGCTTACATTAGCCTGAGACAATAAGCCACCAGAAGAAATGCCTTTAAATGAACAAAAATAGGTTTATACATAATTTATAGAAATTCCTTCACACAAAGACATTTCAGAGCCATCAGTGTGTGCCATGCACTGAGCAATTTCCCCCCCTCAGTTTTGTGGCTGTGTCAGAAGTAGGGCACATTTTGGCAAAGGCTCGATACGTTTACATTGTAAAAACTTTATAAAACACAGCAATATGGAACCTGGAGCATGATTTTTTTCCTACTGAAACTAAGTAGGGGAGCTGGGTAGGCAGAGTGCATTTATTTGATGAAGTTTGGGTAGGGTTTTGAGGCTGAGTTTACTCCTGCTAGGCAAGGGAAAGCTAGGAAGAGGCTGGGAAGCAGGATTTGGGTAAAAGGTACGGCGATCTTTCTGTAGGAGTCAGCCTCCTCCATAAGGGACCAAAGGGCAGTTAGGGAGTAAGCATTCACAAATAAAAGCTAAATCCAAGCAAAAAACTCTGTGTCTGGAAGTTCTCATGGACAGGAGCACTTCACACTGGTTTCAGTCAATCTTTTTGAGGGAGAGCACCCACCTTCCTCAAACATAATTTAAAACTTGTCCCCTGTTCATGAGACTTTGTGACTCTGGCTTCTTTCCTCAAGTTCCTGGGCTACTTGTTTGCCACACAAATGGAGTGTTTCATGTACTGAAAATTCTCTGTGCCTTTCACACTGGTTTTTATCATGAGTTTAGCAGTGAAGGAGTAGGCTTTGAAAAAGAGTGTTTGAAAAAGACAATAGCATCTCTTAAGGGCTGAGGAGGGAGTCTTGATGTGGCCTCACTAAATGCCGCAAAAAATATTTCAAAAATTTGTGAGAACTTGAAATACTGCAAGAGAAAAGATGCATTCTTACCCTGCCCCCACATTGCTAAAACTGTGCTTTGCTAGGTTTAACCTTTGTAGCTCATGCCTTCAGTGTAGGATTTGAGTACCTCAGCTTACACTAAACCCCAGAAAATTCAGATACTGAAAGTCCTTCTCCTCCTCATAGAACAGCTTGTTTGGATGAAAATACACATTGTTCTTCTCCATAAAAATACCTTTTTTCTAAAATGTAATCCTCTTTTTCTGCTCAAGATAGATCCTCCCTTACTCCCTGTTTCTGTCACAGTACAACTGTTAGGATACCAACCCATTCCAGGAGAATGGCAGCAATTAAACACAGCAGGCATTGATTTCATTACCAGGAGAAACGTGGGTTCCTTTTTCAGTACAGCCAGGGATGAAGTGCACCCTCAGCAAATTGCAGATGACACCAAGCTGAGTGGTTTGTTACCACACCTGGAGGATGGGATGGCAAACAGAGGGACCTGGACAAGCTCAAGAGGTGGCCCATGGACATTTCACGAGGTTCGACAAGACCAAGTGATGCCCAGAATCAATCCAGGCTGGGGATGAGCAGAGGGAGCAGCCCTGGCAGAAGGATTGGGGGTGCTGTGGGTCAGAGCTGGCCCCTGCCCCAGCCCAGAGCCCCAGGGCAGCAGGGCAGGGGGGATTCTGCCCCTCTCTGCTGAGCCTCCCCTGCAGGGCTGCATCCAGCCCTGGGCCCAGCACAGGAAGCACAGGGAGCTGCTGGAGCCAGGCCAGAGCAGGGACACCAAGGGGATCAGAGGGATGGAGCAGCTCTGCTGCGAGGAAAGGCTGAGGGAATTGGGATTGTTCAGCCTGGAGGAGAGAAGGCTTTGGGGTGACCTCACTGTGGCCTTGCAGTGCCTGAAGGGAGCCCACAGGAAAGATGGAGAGAGACTCTTGAGAAGGGCCTGGAGTGACAGGACAAGGGTGAATGGATTTAAACTGACAGAGAGGAGGTTTAGATTGGGTATGTGGAGTAAATTGTTCCCTGTGGGGGTGCTGAGGCCCTGGCACAGGCTACCCAGAGAAGCTGTGACTGCCCCTGGATCCCTGGCAGTGTCCAAGGCCAGGCTGGATGGGGCTCTGAGCAAGCTGGGATAGTGGCAGGTGTCCCTGCCCATGGCAGGGGGTTGGGACTGGCTGATCTCTAAGGTCCCTCCCAACACAAACCATTCTCTGAGGCCATGACCTCATGCACTGCTGCACCTATGAAGTGCCAATGCAAGACTCGCATCCCAGTTAAATGTGTGCATCTAGAAACACAGGCAGGACAGACATGTACACACATGTGCATATGGCATCTGCAATCAAGGAAGTCTATGGAAAGACCAGCACTGACATTACTATGCTTCATGTTAATAATCTGTTAAATTGATTCATTCTCCCTTTTGCCTTTATGGAGCAGCCAGGCAGGAACTCTGTCTTTGCACAGTGTCTTGCACAATAGGCCTTTTGAACAAGACTTGCTATCTGATTGCTGATATTAATGTCTGTGATATAGGTTTATTACTCACCTAGCCAGCCTTTATCTTGTTTCACCCTGAAACAAAGGAACTGCAGAGCAGGCTTAAAAGAGAGTCAGTTGAGTTGATTTCTGTAATGCTCTCTAATTGTACTGTTTGGCCACACACAACCCCCACTTCTGCCTGTGATGTCAGACAAGACTAATTTAATTTCTCTGCCTTCGCTAAGTATTTTATTAATGAACACTTAAAGGAATGGTTGAGCACAAGCCGCAAAGTTCAGGTGCTAATACGAGTTTATGCTTTCAAAAAGCAGTATTAATTTTAGCCCCAACCAAATTTTCTTTTAAATTAAAAAAAAAAAAAATCCCAGAACACTGACTTGAACATCATGGGGGAAAAAAAAGAAATTTCAGGGTGATTCCTCTCACAAAACTCAAGGGAACTTTGATTTGAACTTTTTCTACAGAGCACCTCTTTGTTAAAAGGAAAGCTTTGATAAAAACAGAAGAGTGGGGTAAGATGAAACTGGCCCATAAGGAGCACAGGCTGTAGAAATATCTGTGAGACACGTGCAGACTAAAGAAGAAAATCAAAAGGCAAGCAAGCCAGAAATTGCTCTTTCATTTAGGACTGTGTGTGCCAAGGAGGAATTTTCATCTCAAAGTGAACTATTGAGGAAAATAGCAAGGTAAGCTCATTCCCCGCTGCTTCTGTCTGTCTGACAACGGGCTCTCAAAACCAGTTTGCAATAGTAAGATCTTCCAGCTTTATGACACAGCAAGAATCAAATGGAAGGATGGTAGGCAGAAAGGAATGTAGGGAAAAAGTCCTGCACAGCATGTGCTGTCAAAAAAGAGTGAGTTAAGTGAGCTAACTGGATAAGTGAGGTTTGATTTGATTTCATGATAGAAAATCTGAGAGAAAAAAGCACAGAAAGCAGAGAAATTACTTTAGTGCCTTGATTATTGCCCATCCCCACCCCCCAGCCCCCAAATGGCTTTGTTCTATTTTTCACAACCACAAGCCCTAAATAAACACCAGCATCCTCACTAATTACGTATGACAAGGTGCTCTAAGAACTGCTCAGAGGTCAAATATATTCCATGGTGTCCTAAAAGCTGTGTTCCATGGTCACTCCCTCCCCATAATTGTAGGGTGAGGACAGGGGTAAGTCTTCAGGGTCTTATTTTTGGTGAACTACACCATTTGTACAATGACATCTTGCAGTCTTCTGTCATCTTCCCAAACAGATTTCTGAGCTTTACCAGCAGTGCTGTTTGATGGGAATTTCAGAGACATTCTTCAAAAGTGCGTAGGTGGCATTCCTTGTCACAGAATCACAGAATAGTTGGGGTTGGAAGGGACCTCCGGAGATCACCCAGTCCACCCCTGTGCCCAGGCAGGGTCACCTGGAGCAGGTGACACAGGAGCGTGTCCAGGTGGGTTTGGAATGTCTTCAGAGAGGGAGACTCCAGGCCCTCCCTGGGCAGCTGTTCCAGGGCTCTGCACCCTCAGTGTGCAGAAGTTCATCCTCATTTTGAGGCAGAACTTCTTGTGTTTAGTTTATGTTCACTGCTCCTCATCCTGTCCCTGAGCAGCACTGAAAAGAGCCTGGCAGCATCCCTTTGGCACCCTTTGAGATATTTATATGCATTGATGAGATCCCCTCACAGTCTTCTCTCTTTGAAGCACATCACTTTAGCAAACTGTAGTACAGAACTTTCCTCTGCAGGCACTGAGGAAGAAGGAAGACCATCTCCTCTGTTCTTCTGATCAGCTGCAACTCTATCCTCACTTTGCTTAACACACTCTCTGGTGGTTTGTCTTGTCTGGTTTTGAATTATTCATATAATCAGATTTCAGCATCAGATAAAAGAGCAGCAATTTCCTGGTACAAAATTTTGGAAATATTTCCATATTAAACAGCAATTAGTGAGAATAAATGAGGAATCTATAAACTGATCAATTACTCGATCATATCCTTGCTTTACTTAGGAAGCAGTTCCTTGAGGCTTGGTTCTTTTCTCACTGCCAATTGTGTAATTATTGAGCAATTCCAACTGCAGTCACCCCAGAGTAAAACTGACTTCCGTGAGAGCTGAAGGAAGCAAACTCTCCAAGAAAAGCAAGCAGCAGTCAGGCCTTAGCTCGAATATTTCTGCCCCTCAGCCAAGAGACAGCAAATTTTGGTGCCTTGTAGGTCAGGTTTCCTCTCTCACAGCAGGATACAGAGGTGCTGACTTGGGTGTTTCCTTAGGGTAATGTTTCTATTTAAAGAACATACAGACACTTGCTGATCACCACAAGGCTGGTTAGAAACAGCACACAGCCAATTCCCCTTTGCAGAAACACCACGGCCTTGTCGCAGGGAACAGATGCTTTGGTGTCCTTTTTCTTTGGGCCACTCACAAAACCAAGAGGCAGCTCTTTGGACACATCCAGCACCCCTTTCCCTCCCCCACCCCTGACTGTGAAGGGGGGAACCTTTGCCCAAGGCTCTGACCCCATGGTGTGGAAAAGCATCTGGATCATTAAGCTTGGCTTTTATGAATCTGGGCTCAGTTTCACAACGGGCTGCTTAGAAAGTTCATACAGAGGCAAGAGCTTCAAGCCACAGATTTCCTTAATGATTTTGTGTGTGTGGTTACTGCTTGGGATTTTTAACTTTTCGATGAAGAATTTTATCATGGGTGTGATGCATCATGTGCAAACCATTAACTCCTCTCACCATAGCTGAGCATTTCCAAATACAAAGGAGCTCTTTATTAAAGCACTTAAAAATAGTGTTCTGATGCCAAAGGTTATCCAGTTTTCTGCTGCAGAGCATGTCAGCAACTCTTTGACAGTTTGCAGTGTATGGCAGTGATTTATTTGTGGAATTCCTAGAGAGCAGGGGCAAGCTGTGTAGAAGCCCTGATGCATCAAATTCAATGATGTGTGATAAAAGATGTAATAGCTGATAACGCAAACGTATTGAGGAGGTCACAAAGAACATGCTCTCAGTCTGCAAAGCTGGTGAGAGCTGGGACCTAAAGACAAGAGAATAAGAATCATTGCTGCAAAGCTCATGTGGTCAGGGAGGGCCTTGACAGATTGGTGGGAGGAGGAACACGCTGGCACATAACACGGGACACGTTTATTGGCACGTAACAAGGGACAGGGACCCCTGCCTGTCTGCACAGCTCCACTCTGGATCAGAGCTGGAGCTGATCCTAGCACAGAACCCTGGGCAGACCCTGGTGTAGGATTCTGGTAGTGCCACCTCCTCAGGGCCTCAAGTCACCACTGCCCTATTGCTTTCTATTGGTATTGGACGTGAGCTGCTTCCAGTAGTTTTAACCTAGCCTCAGCTTTACACCAGCTGAAAACCTGGCTCCAAGCAGGCTGTGAGGGAATTTCCTCGACTTTTCTCCCCCTTCCCTTTAGAAACAAATTACTGCTGCATGTTTTCCATTTTCCTATAGGTTTTCTATCCAATGATCCAAACACTCCAAAATAAACATGTACATTTCCTTCCCTGGTACTTTATGTCAGGATCTATCTGCAGGAGCAAGCAATCTTAAAAATCCCACTACTGGTATTAAACAGAAGTTTCGTTTATTTTTAGACTCATCTAAAGGTGTCACACCTCAACAATACTTCCCACTGTGATCACATGCCCCATCCCTGGCAGTGTTCCAAGCCAGGTTGGATGGGGCCCTGAGCAATCTGGTCTGGTGGAAGGTGTCTCTTGCCCATGGCAGGGGGTGGAACTGGATGAGCCTTAAGTCCCTTCCAACTCAAACCATTCTGTGATTTTAAGATTCTAGGATGATTCTTGCAGTGCTTCCAGATTTCTTGCCTTGGGCTGCACGCTGTTGTGGACTTATTAACCCCCATTAGACACATTTTGCTGTCATTTATTCTAATTCAAGTCTGGAGTAAAGGCAGCCACACCCAGAAAATTCTGCATGTGTAAGCTGCTGAATGGACAGTGGAGTCTCCTGAAATGAAGCTGAGTGAAAACTGAATTACTGCACAGCAAAGCAGGACCTGCAACATCGAGTATGGTGAGCTTTTCTTGACATTAAATTCTAGCCCTGGAGAGTCAGAGAGATTGAGTGTGTGTGTTTGTGTGTGTGTGTGTGTGTGTGTGTGTGTGTGTGTGTGAGGAAGCAGGTAACCAAACTGCTGCTGCTGCAGACATTGTTTCTTCCTGTGTTTGTTTAGTTATTATGGTAGTAACAACCAAAGGCATTAAACTAAGGAAAAAATGCTTAGTTTGATATAAAATACATATTAACACATATAATTTATTTAGGCTGGCCCCAGGTGTAGAGTGAGGATAGCAGACCAGGATGGGAAGAGGCAGGAGTAGTGTGGGCCCTTTTTTTTTTTTTTTTTTTTTTTTTGCCCATGGCCCTGGCAGCATGCAGAAGCTGCTGTGCCAAGAAGAGCTTGGTTATTTGGGATACAGATGATTAATCTGGTTGGCACTGGCCATACCCAGAAGCAATTGCTGTCCAATGCCTCCTTGTGCCTGGACAGCAACAGGAATGAACAGTTCAGCTCACTAGAGGTTCTGTCCTCATTACACATCTCTGCTCCCACTGCAGGGATGGAAGGGTCCTCTCTGCCTCTGGCCACACATTTGAGTTCCAAAACTGAGTTCCAAATGTAACATTGTGAAGCCCAAAGCTGGCTGCAAGAGGGTTCTTTCATTTCATTCTACTCACACTTCACTCCTTTATGCTGGTGGAGGGTCTGGCTACGGGGGTTGTCCCTGACCATTTACCACCTACCAGAAAGTGTTACATGACCAAGAGGAATGAGTACAAAATTTGTATATTCAAGCTTAGTTTCAGTTCACAGAATGATCTGCTTAGAAACCACGTGTGTTTTAAGCTCCTCGTGACTGGCAGTGGGGGTGTGTGCTTGCCCCTCTCCCTGTGTTAAAACCCCACCACTTCCATTTAGTGGCCTTGCATAAGTGCCCTGCCACACAGATTCTGCCACTGCTGTGCATGAACACAGAAGTCACAGGGCACAGGGAATTGTGACAGGCCAAAAATGCCACTCCATATTTTAGCTTTCGGGACAGCAGTGAATGAGAATCATTGACAGGTCATGAAGGTACCACAACAAGAGATGTGTACATTTTCATGGAAGAGGCAGCACCCCATTTTCCATGGGAAAGGCCATGTAGGATGAGCCCAATGTGCTCCTTGCCCTCTGCATTCAGGGTTCCCAGCAGGAATTAACACATCCCTGTCCTAACCAGCCTTCTGATGGCAAATAAGGGCATCCAGATGATGGCCGTGATGGAGAAACATGCATTTGCCACCTGGAATTTTCTGTGTGGAACCGGTGATTTTAATTTAAACTACTTGCTTGCTCCAAAGCCACCAGGCAGTTCCCTGAACTGCAAGCCTGCATGCCTTGGCTTTTCAGGCTCCAAGTTTTGAGAGGTCTGTGTATCACAGAGGTCAGAAGCTTCCAGCCTTCCCTAAGTCTTCAAAATTGCCCAGCATCTCCAGAGAATGATTTTCCCAGTCTGGCTCATACTCCCCAAACAGCTGACACCCAAGCACAGCAGTCAGCGAGAAGGGCTACCCTGGGATTCTGCTTCAAGTTTCCCAGGGGAGCTGGGGAAATACATCCTGTCCAAGAAAAACGTGAGCTGCTACTGCTGCTGGAACATTTTTTATTTCTTTGAAAAATATTAGCTCTCCATGCCTTGTCCTGATCTGTAGCAACACACTCAGCTTAACAGGTCTGGGCAAAATAGGCAAAGGGCTGTTGAAGTGGAAAAAGAAACTTCGTTTCTAAAGTGCTGACAAGCATCTTCTTTCTTTCCCCCTGAAGTAAAAAATCAGCAGTAAAAAGTCTTGGAAAGAAAATACTTTCTTTTTTTTTTTCCTCTTTATGAACCATTTTAATATTTTTCCACGTGTTTCTGATCATCTCAGGGGTGATGTATAGTTTTTTCCAAACTCCATAGAGGTGAAGCTCTTGGTGAGGTAGAAATCAGCTCGATCCCAAAGATTTTAAATATCACCAAGGGATGCCTGCTGAGGCCAGTGATGCTGAAGGGCAGACATGCCAGTGTGGAGAGGCACAAACAAGTGGCAGCAATGCCACTCACTGAGAGCAGGCCTGAGCTCTAGGCCATGCCAAAAGGCAAAACCAAAGCAGTGTTTTACTTTGGGCTTGCCCTCAGCCTGGATCAGCCCCACACACGGATTCCTTCTCGCCCACGGGACAGGGTGCTCTGAGGCAGGACAGACAAACCCAAGGGTTTGTTCAAGGCCCTGAGCCCTCCCTGCCTGAGAGCACACACTCTGCCAAGGCACCAGTTCTCCTCCACAGCACTCCCCACCAGAAGAAAGAGCCACAAAACTCAGGAGGAGAGCCTCAGGGGGCAGCTGATCCTGGTGTAACACATAAACCTGGGATGGAAGCAGGTTATGCTGCAACCCCCCTGCTCTTCCACACTGTCTCAGGCAGCACAGATCTACTTAGGGTCCTTCTTCCTTGTGTTCCTTTTAAGGAGCAGAGGGATGGGGGACTTCCACTGTGCCTAATGCCCTCTTTTCCTCCCCACAGGATGGTCCTCACTCCCCTGAGGGACCCACCAGCCCTGCACGCTCAGTTTTGGGTGCTGAGCTGCTGGTGCCAACAACAGAAAAGAGGCATCAAATCACTTGATTTAGAGAGGCAATTTGGACACCCCACTGATATTTTCCAAACATTTCTGGGCCCCATTGGGATGAAACCCATTAATTTCAGTGGGCTTTGGATGATTTCCTACATACACAAAAGTTGAAAAATCATGCTTTAAAAGAAATGCTGAAGTCAAATTGGGAAATTTTAATGATTCTCTTTGTTTTTTAATTTGGTGGCTGTATGCTGACAATGTAATTAGAGAGATGCTATGTTAATTACTGCCAGATGACATTAGTGGGATAGCAAAAGCATCCAGTTTTGTAAAAAATAGTTCACAGTTGAACTGTTCATTTCTCCCCACCCCATTTTTAGTAGAGAACTATATTCAAAAAGTCAGAGACAGCTGAATTAAACCAAAAGTCAAACCATTCACAAATACCATGTATCTTAGCATGTTATTTTCAAGTCAAATCTAATATTATTGGAGAAAAATACATTATCCATGTTTCCTCTAGTGCCTACATGTTTTAAAAAAGAAGGAAGGTTTGCAGGACCTCCTGCTGTTCTTGTGCTTGAAGTGGGTACTGGCCAACCAAGTTGCCACTGAAGTCAATGGAGCAGGACCCTAGACTTGTGCTTTACATAGCTGAGGGTTTGAAATGCAATTTTTGGTTTAGTGTTCATGGATTTCTTGGAGTCCATCCAATAATTTGAAAGAGATTTGCAATGATGGAGCAATACACATTCACCTTCAGTGTGAGCCCATACATGCTGTATTCATATTCTGGGGGAGTTCAGCTTTTTTAGACTTCAATTATACATGTAAAATTACTGGAGCTCCCCAGACCACTCCAGGAAATTTGACAGGGCATTAAAGTCACCATCTTGTGAGAACTATAGCCTTTATTTTAATATAAACTCATATATTCCAAAATTGCACATGTAGAGACATTTATCTATAGATGCAAATATTTATATATTTAAGTTTACTGTATAAATGTCTTGTAGATCCTGTCTTGAGTAGAGTTAGTGAGTTAAAAGTCTTGGAGAATATAATTGTATCCTGCTGTGTCAGCAGACAAAAAAACTGCAAGCACATTTGTACTGTTCTAAATAGAACTTAAAATGAAACATCTTCTGTAGGTGATCTCAACAAGACAGCAGCAGAAGGAAGTTGGCAGGACTTCCTTAAAAGTCTTAATTTTCCTGGTGGGAGAAGAGGCAAAGGTAAAACCTGAAGGCTAGCACATCCCAAATGGAGGTATCACTACCACCCTTGGCCTACCTAAAAATAAATTCCCTTTACTAATATTCCTAATTCACAGCAGGCAAATCTGAATTTGCACAAAACCCACTTACCCTTCTGTGCTAACACTACACTGGCTTTGCATCTGCTTTGCATAGAGTTCAATGCCAGGAAAATTAACTCTTGTCCCAGCTTGTCTGATGCTCTCTGCTACCAGGGAAAGCTGACTATTCATCCCCAGGCTGGAGCTGAATTTTACATGTCCTGCCCCCCCCAGCCCACAGCTGCTGACAGGTGAGGAATGCTCCTGAATTCTCAAAGTGAAATGTAACTGAATTCATTGTATCATATTTAGGAACAGGCAAACCTGAGTACTGTAAATGTGGGATTGTACTTGGCCTAGTGCTGGATATCATAAGGGAGGCCTCTTCTTGGAGTAAGGAGCTGTGACTGGTGTTGCCCTCAATGTTCCATATCCATGGAGGATCCAGAAGACAGGGACTGGAATATTTCATTGCCATTGTGAAGAAACCTTTGAATTGAAAATATGCTTTAACTTAGCAGAAGTATGTAGCCACAGCACACTGAAGGGTTCTGGGATCTGAGGGTGTGCATTGTCTTTGCACATGTTCAGAATTCTCGGTGCAAATTACACAAAAGAAACAATCACTAAAATGAAGATGGTAAGTCAGAGAAAAAGACTGGCACAGAATCTAAGAGGTTTTCCATCACTTGTGCTGACTATCACCAGCTTTCATATTAATGCAGTGAATGGGCTGGCACTTAATGTTCTTGATCAGCTCATTTATTTGATCTTGTTTTCAAACCACTCCACACATGAGCACGAGAAGATATTTCTAAATTAAATGCAAATACAGCAAAAAGCAATTTCATAATAGATATGTATAAACAAAATCTGTGCGCAAGAAAAGCAGCTTTGCATTCTGCTTTTTCCAGAATTCTAACAATTCATTTTCCCTCCACATGACATGCAAAAGGATTGTTTGCACATTTTGCTGAGATCCTATGGAGATAGGACAGCACAAGCTGTCATCAGGACCTGAAGTTTTCATGGAGAAGGTTCTGCCAACAGCAGCTGCTCTCTGGATACTCTTCTGATCCCAGCTGTGGCTGTGTGGGTTCAGGGTTTCCCACATCCCAAGCTTGTGGTTTTACCACCAGGCTACTTGTTCTTTGAAAGCAAGTCTGACTTTTGGGTTTTACATCTGCTCGTGTGAGGCAGCCTAATTAATAACCCTGATTTGCGAGCTGATCTCATGTTACTCTGTCGCATGGATTTTTGTGAGGGTTTTTTTTTTATTTATTGTGGCTGTTGGGAAACTACCTAATAAGCTTTAATGCAAAAATTACCAGGTTACTGACACCTAAATTTGTGGGAGAGGAGAAATGGGCATCATAAAAATTTTCCTATCCCTTGAAGTGTCCAAGGCCGGGTTGGATGGAGCTTGGAGCAACCTGGGATAGTGAAAAGTGTCCCTGCCCGGGGCAGGGGGTGGGACTGGAGGATCTTTAAGGTCCCTTCCAACTCAGGTCATTCTATGATTCTGTATTTCACTTACAGGGAGTTATGGTTTTAGCCTTTTAATAAGGAATTATGCTTTACTATGCATCTGTCAACTTGCTTAAAAACCCCAAACACTGTGTTTATTAACTTTTATTCAGAGCTAAAAATAAAACTTTGCATTTTATTTTGAAAGCTGATCAACTTTATTTGGTTGGTAAGTGTCGCAGCAGTACCACAAAGCCTCTGCTGATGTTTCCATGATGGATAAAATTGCTCTCTATGTGTAACCAGGCACTGCCTGTCCGGGCAGTTCCCTCAGGATGAGCCTGTCCTGAGCCTTATGGTGGCTCTTGTGCCTCTTCCCCTCCAGCTCCCCATGGGCAGTGCGGGAAGGGGGAAACGGTGAGGAAATGCTGGAATTGCGCACATTTCCCTTCACCGCCCTCGAGCGCCCTTCCCGGACAGACTCTTCCCAAATGTCTCCTCCAAGCCTCTCCCCAGCCCCAAAGCCTCATCCTCTGCCCCCATGGAATCCCACCGTGGACGGGACCTCAGTGGGGCACCTGGTGCCACCTCCCTGCTCCAGCAGGGCCATCCCAGAGCACAGGGCACAAGATTGCGCCCAGATGGCTCTGGAATAGAAAATCCTTCCAGTGAAGGAAATTCCCAGCCTCTCTGGGCAATCTGTGGAAGTGGTTTTTCCTCCTGCCCAGGTGGAACCTCCTGGGCTCAGTCCCTGCCCGTCTCTCTGGTGCCATTGCTGGGCCCCTGCAGCAGAGCCTGGGCCCTGCTCAGAGCCCTCCTTGCACACAGGGACACCCCGGGCTGAGGGCGCCTCTCGAGGCTGGTCAGCCCCAGCTCCCTCAGCCTTTGCAGTCCCTAAGTCACCTCTGCAGCCTCCGCTCCAGGAGCTCCCTGTCTCCCTCACGCTGAGGATCCCAGGACTGAACACGGGAGTGGCCGGATGCGGTCTCGAACCCGCGGCTGCCGCTCGGCAGCGGGAGGGCGGTGCCGGCGCTGCCGCAAGGGGCGCCGGAGCGCCGAGCGCATCGATCGCGGCCGTCCATCCGTGCATCGGTGCTCGGCTCCCTGGGCAGCGCCCGCCCAGCCCTGCCCGTCCCCCGCCATTTCGCACCGGGACGGGAAGGGAAGGGAAGGGACCCGGAGCGGGAAGGGAAAGGAGAGCAGGGGAAGGGACGCGACGCGGGCACGGCGGGTGCCGGGAGCTCCCGCGGCACGGCCAGCCAGGTACCGCCTATCCCCACCCCGCCGAGCCGGGGCGACCCTCTTCCTTCCTTCCTTCCCCGCTTTCCCTCCGAGGTGGGAAGCGCAGCCGGCGCCCCCTTCCTCCGCCGTCGCCCCTCCCGTCCCCTTTTCCCTCTCCTATCCCGCTCCCCCGCCGCTCCCGCCGGCATCCCCCGGAGCCGCATTCCCGGTCCTTCCCGGCGGGAGGGGACAGGTGGCCAACGCCCTGCGGGACCCGGCTCTCGCCCGAGACATCCCCCACCCCTCCCTGAGCCCTCATGGATTATTTTTTTTTCCCCTCACCCCTTCTCGTAAATCCTTAAACCCGGAAAGTTGGGGCGGCGCGGGCGCGGCGCTGGCGGGGGCAGAGGGAGCCGGGGCGGGGCGGGCGATGCCCCGGAGCCGCGGGGGTCCCGCAGGCACGGCTCGGCCGGCAATTAAAAATTATTAAACCCCCCCCTAAACTGTGTCGGGGAAGCCGCCGGAGAAGCCGTGCTCGCCGTGTCCCCTGTCCGGGCACGGGAGGCTGTGAGCTTCATCCCGAGGGGAGCTGGGACTCTCCGGGAAACCCGGGCGGGCTCCGCCAGGCACTGGGAGGAAGCAGCGGGGAACTAAATCCCTGCACGGATTAATTCCCTGCACGAAATACTCATTTCGCTTTTACCGGAATTCAGTGCCTTTTAAATTAATTTAACGTGGGGTTTATTTTTTTTTAATTTTTTTTACTTATTTCGTGTTCTTTTAATCTCGGCGTGACCGCTGCCTGTCGGCCGAGTGCCCGCTCTGCATTCCCTGTGTGTGTAATATTTGAGGAACAGCATTCCCTCATCCCTTTTTGTCTTGTCTTGCAGGGAGGGAGCTGCTTCCCGGTAATAGTAGAGGATCCTGACGCTGAATGAGAAGGCACCGGCAGCATCCTCGTTAGTGGGAGCCCAGCTCTGCTTAATGTTGGTTTCTTTGTCATCAGGTCTGCTAAAAAATGACAGAGTATAAACTTGTGGTGGTTGGAGCTGGTGGTGTAGGCAAGAGCGCCTTGACAATACAGCTAATCCAGAATCACTTTGTGGATGAATATGACCCCACAATAGAGGTAAACACTTCCATCTCATACTTTTTGTGAGGGGAGATTATCAGTGAATAATGGTGCTTGTTTCCTTTTGATACTTACCACAAGGACAGGGCTTTATAGTAAAAACAGCTCAGAGATAATGTTCTGCACTGGAGACAGAATTGCTGTGCTTCTTGATCTGGCTGTGGAACAACAGCTGCAGTAACAAATTAGCAGTTTTGATCAATTAAAAGCATGGTGTTAATTGCCACGTATCCTTGGGCAGTGTGGATGGTGTGTTTAGAATCTCCATGATGAAGTATTTGCGAACTCACTTGAAAAAGCTTGGTGAAACCCTCCATAGCTTTGTGCAACCTCTTAAATGGGACGTTTTTCCTTAGATAAGAAGGAAGATTAGTGTTTGTGAAATGTGTGTGCCAGTCTTTCTCAGCTCCTATCGCTGGGATCTGTTTCACACAGGGAAAAATGTGTCCTAGGATGTTGCAGTGAATGAAACAAAAATTGGACCCTGTTCTGTTTTGTTTCTTCTCTCTTTAAACACATCAGTACGTGTTTCCCCACCTAGAGAAGATGTTGTAAGATAGCTTCTGGAATGGGTTCTTTGAAATACATTACTAAGGCTCAGTACCTCAAAGTTTGAAATTGTATATAAGCTTTAAAAGTTGTGCTGTTTTAAAGGTTTATAATGAGCAGGCAAGCTCTACCTTTTAAATACAAGAAAAATACTGGTGTTGTCTGAAATCTCCTGTGGATCGTTGCATTTAACAACCTCAGACTCTATAAAAGGAGAAATGACACCATAACTTACCCCAGGTTTTTATGTTCCCAGCACTGAAGCTCTGCATCTCGTGACTTCATTTATATGTTTATCCAGCAAGGCACTTCCAGGCTCACTTGAAGGAATCACAAGGGTTTAAATCTGGGCTTAAAATGGAGACTTGGGAAGTGTGTAGGTAGTGATTTTCAGGGAGACACAAGCAGGAGGAGCCAGTGCCCTGAGGTGGCACAAATTTAGTGGTGGCACAGAGATGTGTTGACTTGAGGTTCTTTCCATGTGTCTCCTTGTCTGTCTCTTGCATGGCCAAATAACATCCTGCTTGCAGAAGGTTTTGTGACTAGACCTGTGCAGAGAAGTCTGTCTGACTTACACCAGCAGAGCAGCTCTTTCAGTTACTAAGATATGAAGTATTAAAGCAACAACCTCAAACACTCTCTAAAATTACACCAGACTTGCTGAGAGGAACAATCCAAATGGGATTTTACTTCTTCCTGCAAAAGTACCTTTGGAGGCTGATGGTCTTTGATGCTTTTTCATAATTACCTGGGTTTCTCTTAGGTTAGAGGTGTGTTTAAGCACTGCAGAAAGTGCTGTGCAGGTTCCATCTTATAAGTTGTCACTGTGTAAACGATTTAGGAACACAGAAACTTAAATGCCAGTATTCCTGGAGCACTTGAGGGATTTTGCTATTCCACCAGCTGAGTGATTTGAAGGACATTAAATATATTCTTAATGTAAAATAATACCATTCCTTATAGAATGAGCCTGAAAATCTCAGAACTGCATCTTTATTCATGGAGTCAAAGGCTGGTTTGGGTTGGAGGGGACCTTAAAGATCATCTTGTTCCCATGGGCAGGGACACTGTCCAGGGTGCTCCAAACCCCGTCCAACCTGGCCTTGCCCATTTCCAGGGATGGGGTAGCCACAAATTCAGTGCTGTGGTCCAGAATCCATGTGTTCTTTAAGAATGACACCAAATTAACTGGTAATTAGGCAGCCTTATAGGTTTTACCAGCATTCACAGCTTGTAACATGCAGCAGCATTCACTTCTTCTCCTTTTACAAGTTCTTGTCTACTAGATCCTGTTCTTATCTTGTAAATTCTGAGTCCTTGGGGATGGAAACTGTATCTCTGTCCTCCTGGTAACTGCCTTTGTGTGTGCTCACGTGTGGGTAAGCGATACTTCAGTGCCAACAAGGGCAGGCTGTGATTTGGAGTGGCAGACAGGAATGAAAATTGGGTTTAAATGCTGCAGTTCATGCTTGGGCAGAATCCACTTGGTTGAGAAGGGTTGGTGCTGGTGCTTCCTGTGTAGGTGCAGTTGTGATGCTGATGAAAGGACAATGGCTGTGGAGTGGGTTTTAGGCAGTATGAGGAGATAAGGCTAAAGTTGCCGTGATTGGTAAATAATTGGGATAGTTCAGTGGTGCCACTACTGTTGTTTGCCACTTAGTACTGTTTCTTTCATTGCCTTACAGCAGAACACTTCTTTTCCCTGCAGATAATCATGCTGAATATTTTGGGGTAAGATAGAGAAGATAGTTTAGTGTTTGCTGTCCATGGTATATTTCATAACTACATAGTTACTGAATAATTCTAAGTATTTCCTGTGATTAACAGAATGAAACTCCACACTTGTAAAATTCTCCTGTTGTGAAGACGTAATATGGTGCAGCAGAGGAAAAAACACACTAATTACTTAATCACAGGTGCCTTTACAGTGTTAATTTTGCTGCTGCTTTTTGGTGGAATAAACCTAATGATTCAACAAATATCCTGATTGGAAAACGTCAAATTTCAGGGCCTGCTTGAGTGCTTTATTACTTAAATCTGAGCAGAGCAGATGGCAGGGCAGGGGGAGGACTGAAAATGAGTGTTTGGGTGGCTGCAGTTGTTCAGACATCGATGCTTTATGTGTGTTTCACAGTCCAATGCTTTATTTGAAGGAGATGTCCGAGCAAGGATTTATAGCCAAGTAATTTTAAGTGTTTTATTTTAAATTAAATGGGCAGCAACCGTTGTAAATCTGGCCTGAGCAGCTGGGGCACTGCCCTCTACCGGCCGAGGCTGAGTAAATCTTACTTGTGCTCCCTTCAATTTCTTTCATTTTTAGCTTTTTTACTTTTTCAGGACGTTTCAGCCCTAAATATGTGTCGTCTTTTAAACGCCCTAGAGTAAGAGCAGCTTTCCTAGCTGCTTGTCAGAGGTTTTGAAATTGGATTAGCCAAATCCCGCGGCTGATTTAGGAATACTGATATTTAAGTCCGTGTTCTTAAATGACCTGTGCCCTTGTGAAACAAGCACCAATATTTAGTAATAGCTTAGTCTCAGGAGCTGTGATATTTTAGCATTAAGTCTCTGGTATAATGGAGTTTTGTGGAGTAATAATTACTTGCCTAGATGGGATTTATTAAGCACTGGGGTTTTTTTAGCTAAATTCCATACGTAATGTAAAGCTGAGATTTCATATCACATTTTCTTATCAGTGCTTGTGAGCAAATGGAATTATTACTCCTTTAGCATAATTCTTGCTGTTTTTTATGGCTTTTGAAAGACCAATGAAAGGTTATGTGATCAATGAAATTTTTAAAAGTTACATACTGTATGCTGGGGAAAAAACTGAAATTTCACATTTGAAGCTGGGTAGGAATCAGGAATGAATCTTCTAGTTTGCATTTTGTTTTTGCTTAATAGTGTCAAATGTGAATTTCAGGTTTGATGTTTTGCAGGGAGGAGGGGAAAAAGGCCGAAAAATTATTATTTCACTTGTCTGTAAATCAAAAGCTTCAGTTTTCTCTCCCACATCTTTATCAAATCCCCTCACTAGATAGTCACTAAGATTTTCTCCCCAGAGGTGACAAAGGAACTAAACACCCCAAAATAGTAATTTTTGTATCTGTGCTCTGCTTTATGCTGATGCATCTTTGCTGCTACTGCTAACATGGTAGGCAGTTCTTAAAAGCAATTTTCTTTTCTCTTAAAATTTATTTTCTTTGATGAAAATTACTTAAAGCTTTTGTTTAGCGCTCAGTTGAGGGGAATTTCTTTCCCTTTGAAGTCCTTAAGATGGAAAGGAATAGTACAGGCTTTTCAAGATCTGCTTTTCATATTTTTGAACTAGCAGTCAAATTGCAAGAAGAGAAAGTGCAAGCTTTGTAAATATGTCTGGTATAATGATAGAAGTTCTGCTAGAACTGGGGTAAAGGTATCCTAAAGGATGAGGGATCTCCTCGTGAATGGAAGTGTTGGAATGAAGATGCATCCTTAGAATCCTTAGGTTTGGGGGATTTTTTGTAATTTTTTCCCTTTAAGCAGCAAGATAGAATATTAATTATATTTTAAAACACATTGGAGCTTGTGTGTTTCTCAGCTGAATCAATATTTTAGCATGGCTTAAAAGTTTCTGAAGTAACTTCCCCACTTATTACCTGAACACTGAATTTGCACTTCTGTGAAATAAATAGTCTCAAAATCCTGTTGGAGGCAAACTTTTATCTTTAAGGTAAACAGTAAGAATTGTTTTATCTGGTATTGTGAGCCTGGATGACATTAAACTGTAAATGTGAGGTTACAGAGTTGGTTTGGTTTAAAATACTGTTTTTTTACAGTTATCTCCTGCTTGTTTTTTAGCATGGGCAGCAGGAAAGAAAAGAGTCTTTTGTAAAATTACAAATGTCTAGAAATTGCCTAAGAGTAGGTGTACTGTGCCCTAAAATGGGTACAAAGCAAGGAAGGTTGTTCTGAATTCACCTTGCAGCTGGTAGAACTGCAATTTAAATTCTTTAATTCCCTTCCCTTAGCTTAGGTTCGCTCCTGTATGGTGTCAGAACAGCAGCAATGTTGTGTTAATCTCGAGCTAAGGCAGCTGAAAGGTGACAGCAGGAGCTTGTGTTCATACCTGTTATTTGTTACAAGAGCTGCTTACTGGGAATAATTCATGCTGCTGGTTGATGACACCTTTTCCAAGCTCATTGCTTTATTTCAAACACAGGGGTGTTTATAGAAATTACTGGGCATGTAATGCTCACCTTCCTGCTGCTGAAGCTGTGTACTCACAGAGGCCTAGCACCTAAACAGGGATGTAATAAAATCTGGTTGGTGGGACTTTGTACAGATTTTAGCCACTTGAGTCAGTGACCTGAAAGCTTTGATTTGATAGCATTGAAATAATTTGTTCTGACATCTCTGTGAACCAGCCCATCAGGGTTTTAATATGGCTCTGTTGGTCTGTCCTGCCTGAAAAGCTTCAATTTCAAATATATCAGCTCAACTTTGATAACAGCAGATATCATTATGCACACCTGCTCAGGCATACAAAACAGATTTCCTGTCCCAAACACTGAAGGCTTTTTATTCTTCACTTCCTTTTCAGTGGCAAAGATTTTTGGAGTTGTCTTACTTGTGTATTCTTTCTGGTTTATTATTTTGTGCATTCTTGTAGCATAGAATGAGGGACAAATTGTGTTTGAAATAACAAAATTAGTAGATTTTATTTTATTTAAACTAAACTAAAATAAAATTTTTATTTAAATTTGCGAGCTTAAGCACCGTCAAACATTTTCAGTCACTCTTATTGCTGGTAAATAATTTTATTATCTCCAGATTTACTGATGTTCAAAACCTTACCTATTTGTGGTTAACCAAGGTGTATTTTTTCTCTAGGATTCCTACAGGAAGCAAGTAGTAATTGATGGAGAAACCTGTCTCTTGGATATTCTTGACACAGCAGGTCAAGAAGAATACAGTGCAATGAGGGACCAATATATGAGAACAGGGGAAGGCTTCCTCTGTGTGTTTGCCATAAACAATACAAAGTCTTTTGAAGATATTCACCATTATAGGTGTGTATATGAAGAGATAATCCACCAGCTCTTGTTATTAGGTGGGAAGGGGACTTGTTCTTCCTCTGGATAATACAGCAGTCTCTCATGAAATAGGGAAAATCTGAAATTTAACAATATTGCAGCCTATTTGTGCATCTGTTATCTGGAATTTTGGGTAGTCTGAAAATCTTCCTCGCTCATAAATGAGGTGTAAATTATCGTGACTTAATATTCTGACTCAAGACTTACCCGAAGTCTTTTATCATTCCATTGATAAAATTGTTTGCTAGGATGGAAAAACTGAAGCTGTTGTAATTGTACAGACAGTAATGTCAATTGCTGGTTTTGTTTGGGGCTGGAGAGGGAAATACCTGGGGAATGTTGTGAGAAGAATAACCTGTATGAGCCCTGGTGCCTGAGGAGGACAGACACAAAACTAGAGCTCCAAAATGACAGTAAAAACCAACTTGTTACTAATTTCTTCATATTATCTTCTTTGAAAGAATTAGTTGAGAATTCCAGTTCATGCTTTCTTTGTCAACTACACTAATTTAGAAATAGAAGCAGTCTCTGGTGATTACCATAGCAGATCATTTATAACTTAGTGCCTTACTGTTATCCTGAATTCTCCCTGGGTATCCTATTAGAAGCCAGTGCAATTCCCACCAAAGATCACTGAGTTCACCACAGTTAGGTGTTATTATTATTATTATTATTGTTGTTGTTATTGTTGTTATTGTTATTATTGATAATAATAATAATAATAATAATAATAATAATAATAATAATAATAATAATAATAATATCACAAATGGGTTTCCTGTGGGTTTAGAGGAGGAAGGGAAAAAGGCAAGAAAGATGTTGGCGTAAGGAGAAGAAGGAGCATACAGGTTTTCGTGAGGAATTTTTGTTTTTAAAGAGAGTTGCAGATTTGCATAAGAAGACCCTCACAGTTTATTTCAAAGAGTGTTGGGAGTTGAGTGCTGGAATTTCTTCTGTGCTTGACAGACCTGTGGGTCACCTTCCAGGCTTGAAGCTGAATGATCATAAAGGGTTGGAAACAGTGTCTATTTCAATTAGGGAACACACTGCTAGATTATTTGGGAAGGCAGAAATAATGAAATTAATGATTTTTATTCAAGATTCCTCACTAGTACACCTAACATCTTTCAAGATCCTTTCTAACTAGTGCTTGTAAAAACTCTTACCAAATACCTCTCTGTAGAGAGCCAGGCCAGTGGTCTTCAAGAGTTTTAAAACCCCTAAGTGCAGAATTTTTAATGCTGTCTTTACTTAAAGAAAAAAATAAAATCACAACCCACCCCCAAATCCAAACCAAAATCAAGACAGCAGACATAGAGCTTTTGGCAGTGTTTTGGCAAATGAATTGGGTATTGAGTGTTGAATATGAGATGTAAGTAGTAAGATTAATGCTAGAGTTTGTTAAGCTTATTCTGATATTAGCTGCTAAAAAGCTAAAAAAAAATTAAAAAAACAGTGTAATGACATTAATCTCTATAGTAGTTTGTAAAATGTCAGGCCTTTGGTTGGTTAATTGGTTTGTTTTTGTTTAGTAAGAAGCTAAACTTGATGGTGACAGGATTGATCAATTTATTGTTTAGTGGCTTCCAACAGTGCAGTAGTTTAACATAAAGAATGATGTTCAACTCTGTTAATTTAATGTTTCAACTGTCTTAAAATCTATTATATAATACTTTTTTTAATACAGTCTTCTCTTTTTCTTTGTTTTTAGGGAACAAATAAAGAGAGTTAAAGACTCAGAAGATGTCCCAATGGTGCTAGTAGGAAACAAATGTGATTTGCCTTCCAGAACAGTAGACACAAAACAAGCTCAGGATTTAGCAAGAAGTTATGGAATTCCTTTCATTGAAACATCAGCAAAGACAAGACAGGTAAAGCTCAAAACTTCCAGATGCAGAGCTCTCACCTGAATTACCATAATGTTAATTATTCCAGGCATTGACATTTGCTTAGTCATATCAATGGATGCATCTCTGCAGATTGGAATCCTTGGGGTGTTTCTTCTTTCTGTCAACTTGCTTATAATTGGTAATTGTTTATTGATGAGTGATTGATTGGCTTCAAGTGGGCAGACTCAGAGTGAGACCTGGCCTGCTGTTGCTCTCTTCTGTCAGGTGGCTGCAGGATTCTTGACCTTGTGGGAGGTTTTAATAGAATAAAAGCATTTCTGCTTAGAGGTGAAATGCTTTTTTTCCCTCAGCAAGAGGATTAAACAGACAAGCTGCTAATTATTTTATTCTGATTTAAGTGTTTTCATTAATAAAGGAATTTTTCCTTTAGGCATTGATTCTCTAATTAGGGGGATATGCTTGATACACCTAAGCAATCGACCTTAAGGCTATTTCTAAAGTTCCTGAATTAGTTGTTTGTGTAAAATGATACTTTTCCTAAACTTTAGAGCTCACTCTTGATTTATTGTAGCTCACTGGTCCTTTCAGTGACTCTCTTGGGCTGTGTGAGGTCACAGGTGACAGAGTGGCACATCTGAGCTTTCAGGAGAAGAGAAACTTTATGGATAGAGGTGGAACTGGTTCAGTCCTTCTGGAAGAAAGCAATCTTGAAAAATGCTGCTTGGTGGTTTCTCTTTAAAGAGGAAAGATTTTACTGTCAGTACAAATTAGAACAGGCCTGAGTGGCTCCTGCTCTGCATAATCAGGAGTGTTATGTGCAGGTTGTGAATCAGAAATTCAGGAGGGAAATAAGGGCAGAATGCTGCTCAGAATTTCTGTTGAGATCCAGCTACATTGGCAGAATTTCCTCATATTTTGTAAGGCATTTTTGGAGCTGAGAAATGAATATTTTACTAGTGCAAATTGGCTCCACCTACCCAAGTTTTTGACAAGTTGAAACCTGGGCTAATTAGTAAAACTTCACAGAGCAATGCTAACTTCTGGCCACAAAGAAAGTCTGTTGGGTAGGATTAAAAAAACCAAAGCAGAATTACCAAACTTGAATGACTGAGAATAAATTAGGCCACACAATTGTCCTGAAGAAGGGGGGCATACAAGTGGACTGAATAATGACAGTGGCTTTGTTTGGAAGGTGCTGTATTAGTGACTGTCTTGGAGATAGGAGGGTGAAAAAAAACCTCTGAATTACATTTTAGGTTTGAAACAATAGAAGTGCTGCACCAACATCCAGGTTTTACTTTGTTCAGTCTGTCTTATACAGCATCAGGCTTTGTTGGGGAAATACTCCTTTTGCATAGCCACTTCTGTTAGAAAGAATATTTGAAAACAAAGATGCCCCATAGACTCTTTAGAACCTGTTGGATTCAAAAAGTTGGCACCACTAGGGATGGCTGCTGATTCTTTCCAGTACTGTTCAGAGCTTGCTGTGCTATGAAATTCCTTCATAGGATGCCATGTAAATAAAATACTTTTGAGAAGAGAAAGAACTGGAATTTAGTTATAGTAAGAGGATCTAAATATTAGTGTATGTGATTGTATATACACGTGTGTGTGTGTGCATAGAATGATTTTTCAGTCACACTGTCATATATATAAATATGTGTATGTATATATGCATACACACACACCTTCTTCAAAAGTAATTTTAAATTAGGGGAGCCAGACCATTCTGGGAGCTGTATATGGCCCATGGGCTATAGTTTTATTCACTCTTTTTCTAGAAGTCAATATATAAATAAAACTCTGGTCCTCTCTGTCCTCATGGAGACCTTCCAAGTATGAACAGATGCAGCTGGTGGTCTTCTGAAGTCTGTGGAAACTCTGCCCTGAATCTTTCACAGCTGGAACCTTCTTTTCCATTCCTGTCCTCACCTTCCACCACATGGAAACATCATCACTAATGCCCTGCTGAAAGGCACCATTTTCCTGCCTCTGCCCTTTTCTGTGCCCTGTTCTGCTGGAGCTCAGAGGGAATCAGAAATGTTTCTGCAGAAGGAAACTGGGAAGGTGGAAATAAGAGGGAGTTGTCAGAACAGACTTTTTTGATTGCCAAGACACTTTTTTAAAAGGATGGCATTGCATGCTCATGCAGAATGATGTGTCACTCCAGCTAAGTTTTTAAGATTTTCACAAATTCACAGCCAAGGACAGAAAATAATATTGAAGTACAGAAATAAATTGTTCTAGAAATTAGTGTGTTTGGGTTCTGACTGAGAATAAAGATGTGAACTTCAACTCACAGCAAGAAGATTGTGTTTTAAGCCAAATCCCTCTGTGAATTTTCAAACAAATCACTGAATTCATCAGTGAAACCTTGCCTTAGTGGGCCCTACAACTTGGGTATAAGGCTACAGATTATTAATATTTTCTGTTGGAGCACTGACTGAAATCAGTATAATGTAATTTATGAAAATTAGTGGTAGTCCTGTTTCTGAATGTAAACAAGGGGCAGTACTGGTGGTTTTGTAAGGCCATGAGCATTTACTCATCCTTTCACAATCCTTATGGAGAAGGGGATGAATGGCTTAGGTTTATTTTGATTGCTGATTTTGCTTTTCTCTGTTTGACATAAGCTTTATATTCAGGTTCTTCCCTGTCTACATGAGTATGTAGCTCCCAATATTGTCAATAATATCAATGAGAGATGAGGGACAAACTTGATTTATCCCCACCAAAGCTGCACCTGCCATTCTTTATTGGGCCTCTCCTTGCCTGGGAGTTACACAGGGCAAAGCTGTAGACCACCTGGATGTGGTTTGACTGTAGGGCTTTGTTTCCTTTGGAACATTTCAGCTTTCCTGCTGCTATTGGATTCACAGGGAAGGCAGATGAATGAGCATTACTGTAAGCATAGTAAAAGGTTTCCCAAAGTTTGAGGTCCCATTATTTAGAATACATGCTTAAACTCACTTCTGAAGTGTGTAATGAAGAAATTGACCTAAGTCACCAGAATGCTGTTAAAAAAGCATTTTGGTTATTTCAGCTGCCTGATGTACAGTGGGGTAGACCCCAGCCTTGCGATCAAACTAAGTTGAGAACTTGTGCCTGGTCTGGTGAAGTAACTGGGGCAGAATTTACAGAAATTCATTCCTACACATCAGTTAAAATCCATGGCTAACTGGTAACTTAGTTTGCTTGAACCATTTTTTAGGGGTTGCTGTATCTGTTTAATGATACTGTATCACTCCAAGCCATTTTTAATCTAGTTCTTGTGTACAGGTTTCATCTTAAAGCTTTGTTTTCAATGAGCTTTAACTTGGTCAGACCTTTTACTCTGGGGGTTTGAGTTTTTTTTGTCACTTGCCTGTTGAAGGCAGAACTTTTCTGGAAGAGCTTAGTCCTCCCCTAAGGACCAAGCTCCAAGGGTAGAAAGTTTTGGTTGCTTTTATGAGATCAGCTGTGGTCAGGTGTTTAAGAATGGGCACAGAACAGTTTTGAGTTGTCAGGGCTAACTTTCATTAGGTTCCTTTAAGTGCTACAGAAGTGGAACTTGGAAAATTTGCTGTTTGGGATACTTTGGTCTGGTTTTGAAACACCCTTTCTTTGCACGTGGTCATATTTTAAATGGAGTGTTTGACTGTCATTCAGGATGCAAAAGCACCTCAAAAACATTGCCTCAAGGTCCTGGGTTCCTTGGGCTGTTTAGATTTTGAAGTTTTTAATAACTGCCAAAGGGTATTTTTGCTTCCTGCTCTGACAGCTAAAAGAACTGGTTACTCCCATTTTATTTATATGGTCATTGCTTATTGAAGGAAAAAAAAACACTACAGAGTCTTAAATTGGTATTAAAATGACTTAAATTTGTAGGATTGGCATCTGGCTCTTTAAAATGTCATGTTGTGCTAGAGCTATAAGCAAATATGTGTCTGTATAGATTTTCTTTCAGAATAATCTCTTTCAGCAGGGTTCATAAGTCTGTTCTTGGTGGTGGCAGTAATAGCAATTTCTTTTCTCACTCTGTCTCTCCATCTCTCTGCATTGCTAAAGCAAATTACAGCTCCTACTGGTGATGGGAAAGTTGGCAATAAATGTTGACTCAACAATTGTTACCTATTTTTTCATGTGAAACCTCCATAATCAAATTACATCTTTCTACTACAAAACAGATTTGCAAAAATGTTGATTTTTGTACAGCCTGTGCTTTGGCACATAGCAGCTGATCAATGTTTGCTGTTTCCACTTCAGAAAGAAACTTCCATTCCTTCCAGCAAAACATGGAAGTATGAGCTTTACTTGGATTTTGCCTGTTTTAGTGATTTTCTTTACGTTTTGCAACCTGACAGACCTGGAATGCAAGACTTGTCCATACTTGACTACATCCTGAGAGGGCACATTATGCATATGCAGGGAAATACAATCCAGGAAATAAATCTAATTCATTTCATCTTCAAATTGAAGAGGCTGTAGTTCAGAAGAACACTCAAAGAACCCTTAAACTATAAGGATTAAGCAGCAGTGTGTTAAAAATAAGTGTTCAGTGTGATAACCTGTGGCACAGGTCATGCAGAATGACCCAGTAATTGTGGCAATAAATGCTGGCTGGCTTTTGTTGTTCAGTGCAGAATATGAAGATGAAATGGAGAGAGAATTTATGGAAAATCTGCCAAATAAAATCCCAGACTGCCCATTGGTAGGAATAAAGCTTTGGGGCTTAAGTGGTTGTGCTGCTTACCATGATCATCAGTGTGTTGTGGTTTTATTTTCAAATTATGAGTTTGTATTAAATCAATAACCCTGTTAATCTGATTGAGGGGACAAGTACTGAGATTGATACTAAGGCAGAGGACAGATTTGCTCTCCCCTTAAAAAGCTGCAGTGGAACATTTTTCATCTTGTTCTAATAAGAACATCCTCACAGATTGATCTAAATTCTTAAATTTATGCACAGATACACTAATTTTGAAATACTTTAACTTAGAGATGGTGCTGTATCTCTTTATATTGTATTTGGTTAAAGATGTCTTTAACAGTCTCTGTACATTTATTTTTTTTAATGCTTGTAGTGTCATGTCCAAGTGGCCTAAATGCAGAGCTGTAGAAAAGTAACGTGTGAGACCAGAGAACTAAAACATGTAGCTCTGTGTCATCCCTGGAACACCTGAGAAGCATTTCTGCAGCAGATTAAAATCTGAGCAGCAGAATTTCAGATTGTTTGTATTTAGTTGTTGTTAAGGCACCCTCGTGGTTGCTGGGTCTGGCCCAGAGGAACAGGTCAGGTGTGTCTTGTTGATGAAACAAAGCTCTTAAAGATTACAAGAATGAACATTTGCTGCCATGGCTCATACACCACTTTTCCTAAATTTAATAGCACAGTGCTTGCTTTATGAAGTTAGCAGCTTTAAAAACAACACTGCTCCAAATTTAGTATTATTAGAAAATTGTATTTCTTTATAACCATTTAGAAAATCACCTGGAGGGACTTCTTTATTACTTTAGCTTGATCCATGGATTTTTCAAAGTTCCCCTTCTGACCTAAAGAACAGAACATGAAGGAGCTTGTTTTCTTTGCCCAAACAGTAACATGTTCTCACTTTGGCTCAAACTGCAAGTGGGTGGTTTAACTATGTGTGTTCATAAGTACTCCCTAGTTCACAGTCTAATAAGGTTTTGTGCCTCCTGCATACATGCATGCCCACAGAAATGTGGGAATATTCAGCAACACAAGCAGTATCATTTTCAGCAGTGGAAGAAAAGAAGTCTTGCTCTTTTTTAGGCCCAGTGTTACCATGCACAGAAGAAAAGCAGGGCTTGAAGCACAGATATTCACAATAATTGGTAATCAAGAAATAAGGTTTTTATCAAGCAGCAGATGAGCAAGCCCAGCATTTTAAATACATAAATGGAGCTCCATATACTTCTCTCAAGTAAAGCTCATAATTTCAATGGTTTTGTTGTGGTTTTTCCCCTTCCATGGGTGTCCCAGTTCGTCTCAATCATTAACAAAGCCATTTTTAAGGAGTTGTGTTTTACAATGCAGAGAGTGGAGGATGCTTTTTATACATTGGTGCGAGAGATCCGACAGTACAGAGTGAAAAAAATCAGCAAAGAAGAAAAGACTCCAGGGTGTGTGAAAATTAAAAAATGCCTTGTAATGTAACAGGGTAAGTTTGTAATGTACCAGGGTAAGTGTTGCAAATCACTTGCCACGTAAAACTGATTGAGGGTGTCTTGCCAATCAGACTTTTTGTGGCTAATCAATGACATAATTTCAGATATAAAACCAATCACGTTTCAGTGTCCTCAATATGGATTTGCTTTGTTTCGTGGGGTTTTGATAAATGGATTAACAAGAAGTCTTTACTGCATATTGAATTTTCCAGCTGGGAAACGGAGGCACTGTTCTGAGTGGGAAGAAGTTAGGAGGAAGGAATTTTATTAGGAATATATTGCAGATGCTGTTGAGGTGAATATTGGTTGAAGCTTCAGGCTGATGAACTGAGGGGACAGGGTTATAACAAAAGTCCTCCTCAGATACAGAAATAGGAGGTTCCTAATCCAGCAAAACAGTATTTGACTGGTGTACAGGATTTTTTTAATTCTCAGGCCCTTCTTTATGCCATGCTATTTTTATCTTGTTGTTCTCCAGCTTAAAAAAATACTTTCACCATTTCTAGGGGTTTTTTTGTCAACTATAATGCCATGAGTGATCCAGATTTGGACAAAATAAGGTTTTACCTTTTTTTTGAGAGCCTTTACAAGAGGAGGGGTGAAGGAACACTGGAGGAGGAGAGGAGACTAAACCAAAATCAACAAGAAAGCACCAAAAAACCCCCATACCCAAATTGTCACAAAATCTTTTTTTTAATCTATGTATTCTGCTGTAAGAAAAAAGGGAGGAGGTGAGGACAGAAGAAAGTGGTCTGGAAGAAGTGCTTGTCTAAATCACTTGCAGTGCTTTTTGAGTAAACCATCAGAGCAGCTCCTTGCAGATATTCCATTAATTCTTTACCTCCTTCTGCACCAGCGCAGAGAGTGTTGTTACTCCTTATATACTTGCCCAGGTGGGGGATGACCTGGAATTTCCCATTCTGTAAAAGAAAAGCTGTTCATTTTTCAAGGTGTGTGTTTGTACTTCAGAATATGTGGCAGAGAAGTAGTAGCATTTGGGTTGTATCCTCCAGAGACTGTCACAGTGTGGGAATATTCTCCTCAGTGAGGGAGTTTTGTTTCTCTTTCTGGGGAAGAAATTTTGATTCATACCAGTTTTTACTAGATATGCTCAGGCTTGTTAGTCTCAGCATTTAAGTGATGAGTGACTGCTTAGAGGTAATTATTTAGATTTTTTTTAAAAAAAGAAAATGGTGGAGTCCTTTTTCCTGGAGGTGTTCAGGAAATGACTGGATGTGGCACTTAATGCCATGGCATAGTTGACAAAGTGCTGATCAGTCAGAGGTTGGACTTGATGAGTTTGTAGGTCTTTTCCAACCTTAATGATACAATTCAATCACTTTGTGACACTCTTTGAATCACAGGTTTCCATTGCAGGAAACTGGAAACTTCAGTCATGAGGCTCCCTAGTATTGCATCCAAATATTACTAAAATTGATGCCATCAAAACACCTTGTTTTATCCTTCCCTGCTATCAAAAAATCAGCAAAGGGAAGTTGGGCAAGATGACTTTTGATGAGAACAATAGAAATTAAGTTGCTTAAGCCCTGTAGCCTTCTGGAAGCCAACTTTGCAGTTACTTAGTGTGTTACTGATGGAACCATACCACAGAGTAGAGTTTATTTTTTTTTATACTGGGACTTGAAAGATGCTAAGTCCTGTCTGCTTTTCCTTCCTGTTGGGAGAATGGGAATAAGATGATGGGAATTGTGGTTTTCAGTAGAAGGATTTTTGCAGATTGTAGGATTCTTATTTATATCTCAGAACATAAATGGCTTTCCTTCTGCCAGCTTCCTACTTTCTAATGAGAAGTATTTTTGGAGGGGTTTCACACCTTTTTTTTTTTTTCCCCATGTGGGAAATCTTCTGTCAACAGTGGATATTGTTGAGTTTTGAGTATTTGTTGTTGTGTGTTCTTTTTTCCTTGCACCCTGTTTAGAAAAATGTCTTGGATCTAAGGCTCTAGAACTTCAGGAGTCTGCTTAGGGAAGGAATTGTTTGCCTTTATTCCCAACTGTATTCTGCATGGTACTGATGGGCATTTGCAGCAACTTTGTATTTAGGCAGTTGAGCTGGAGGAAGCATATTCCAAAATTATTATGGCACAGCTGTAGTTCAGTAGTGATTTGAGTGGAATGACAAGTCTGGTATTTAAACCAGCCTGGCTTGTATTACTTTCCAATCAGTAAAAAAATTAATTATTCCAGTCTGATGTGTAGTAGGTGGCTAAGGAGAGCTGGAATTTTAGACTTCAGAAATATTCATTGTAATACAGATTGCAATGACAGTATTCTGTGAATAATCAAGCTGGATGGTTCAGAGTGTTTTTCTCCCTCTTGGAATATTGTTTATCTTCTTGCTGCCTGTGGGATGCCTTCCTAAGTTCTGTTAGTCTTGCACAAGGAAACTGAAAAATTTGACTGCCCAGGCTGCCATGAACTGCTGATGCTTTCCAAGAGTTTCATTCCTTTGGCTGTTACACAGTAAACCAGAAAGGACAAAACAACTTTTGCTCTATTTGTAATTTCCAGCTAGCAGGGAGAAATTTCCAAAACTCCATGTGAAATCCTCAAAAGAACTAATTCTGTGAAAGTGTCAGATTTTTTAAATAAAAAGCATGCTACAAGCAGACATCTAAATAATGTAATTCAGGTTGAGCTGGGTTAGTAGTGGGAAGTTTGAATTACAAAAGTTCTAGATTTGAATTTAAAAATGCCTAAATTCTTGATTCAAACTGTAATTTAATAGTTTCTCTCCATAGTACTACAGAAGTGTACAAATAACTTCTATTCCTCATGACTGATGCATATGTGTATGTATATATGGATTATATATTAAAAAAATACAAGAAAGAACTCCTACAATTTAGAACTTGTTTAAGGGTCACTTTTGGCGCTGGGATTTTAAGGAATTCCAAATTCCTTATGATTTTGGTGTTTGTTATTGCCAGCCAGGTTCGTTGCCCAGCCTCATGCATGCTTGTGGTCCTGCTGCCACATCTCCGGATTTCTCTGCAGCCATGGCACCATGTGGGGCTCCAAAAGCAAACTTGTAGCCAGGAGCAATCTGTTCCTGTGGGATCAGTCCTGCTGTTTCTGTTCCCTCTGCCCTTTGGAAGAACAAGGGCCCGGAGCAAGGCCTATCAGTGCACCTTTAGTGAGGCTCTGGGGTTTAGTTCTGAGCCTGCACAGGGAATTGTGAGTTTCTAATCTGAGCCTGGATTTAGTGCTCTCATTCAGTACATCTTAGCTTCCCCAAAGGCTTGCACACAATAAGTGCATTGTCAGAGGGAGGAAGGTCAGCTGCCTGCAGTCCCTCCCTACTGAAAGAGCTGACTGGAAAGGTTGGCAGCCTTTGATCTCACAGCATTGATGCCTTAGGGACCTTCTGGAGACAGAGTATCCACTACTTACATTTAAAATTTAATGGGCAGGCTGAAAAGTGAAAGACCTCCCTTTACCTTGTGTTCTCCACTTCTAACTCAGAAGTGATCTAAGCATAGTTTTGTTTTTCATGTTCTATTAATGACCTGAATTGAAGATGAATTGTGGCAGGACCAAACATAATCAATAATTAGTGAGGCTTGGTCTACAGAGGTGTAAATGCAAGGATGAAAGCCAAGTCAGTTCTGCAACCTGCTCTAGTGAAAAGTGTCCCTGCCCGCAGCAGGGGATTGGAATGAGATGATCTTTAGGACCCCTTCTAACACAAACCATTCTATGATGCTATGTTGCAACATGTGCTGTATTTAACAGATAATCATCTTACTAGGTAGAAAAAATGTCAGCCTTGATTGGGAAGTTGTGTGTTTAAAGGTTCGTGATAGCATCTGGGTATTACTTTGTACAAGTTATTTTCTCTGCATTTATTTTAAAACAAGTTTAATGAGGGAAGATTGCTTGTTTGAATACTTAAATTGCAATTTTAAGTGTGTCTCATTTGAGGGCACCAACTGAAAGCCAGTTCTGAAAGGTGGTTCTATAAGGCCATGTGAACTGTCATGAGCAGAGGTCGTTCTTATATGGTTCTTGTGTTTTAAGAATGAAACTCTTGTTTTATCTGTTGTGATTCATTCTTAGTGCAGTGCTCCTCCTTAATGCTGAGACCTGCAGCAGAATCATGAACTGTTGCTACTTCTATAGCATTTTCATACTTGAGCATTGCTAAATATTCTCTTTGTGCATTAATGCTGAAGCTATAAGCAAAATACACTACTTCTCTCTAAAGTAATACCAAGTATCTTTAATTTTCCAAAAACTAATGAGTGACATGACCTTTTGCAGAAATAAGGCTGTTTTCCCACTAGGCATGCTGCATCAATTTTATATTGGTCAATAATGCCTCAAAATGTAGAACAAGTTGTTTGCAAGGTCTTGTAATATGCAAAAGTGTGCTATTAATATTGGGAGATACACTGCCAAGGACTTTGAACATCAGTTGTGCATAAATGTTTTATGAACGTGAAGATTTTAAATAAATTTAGATTGTGCTGAGTGCTGCTTTTTAAGCGAAGCTGTTTCACACCTCCCTGTTGTTTGGACTTTTCATGGTAGGTTTCATCACCACTTGGAGTTTGGCTGAAACAGTAGTGAATTAAGTTATTTTTGGCTTTTTGTTTTTTTAGAGTTCACTTTCAGTTCTTTACTGAAGTAGGCATAGAGGAGGAAATGCAGAGTGCTGGGATTTTTTTTTTGGCAGCTTGAAGGCAAACTTGTGAGGCTAAATTTCTAGACCCAGTTCTATAGTGATGCATTTGGCTGCTGTGATACAGTAACATTTCTCAAAGATATAAGGAGTAAGGCAGCAAAGAATCAATAAAATGTTTCTCTGAAGGATTTTATAACCACCAGTACTCAAATTATTAAATGTAAAGGCAAAACTGACAACATAAGTACTTTAGTGGGACTTGAAGCAACCTCAGAGCAAGGCCATAAATTGCTTCCCATAATTAAGTTGTAACAAAGTACATTGTACAACATTGTAACTGATTGTGGTCCATACCAGCCTTTTGGATATGCTGGTCTCTCTAGATCAGAGTTAATTTTGGTCAGCTGTAATTACCTCTGAAAATAATGAGAAACTACTCAGTGTTAACAGACTTTAGCTTTTGTGTCTGTAGCTCAAATCTTGGAGCCGTGGAGATTTTAAGCAACTATCCAGCACCAGAGAGAATGTGTTTCAAGGGTCCTTAACTTTCAAAGTGAATAGAATGATTTATCAAATAACTGATCATTGGGACATGGGATTGATTTGATCGATTTGCATGTGTAAAGATTTATAAAACTGTGGTGTGATTACTATACCAATGTGCCTGAGAAATTATCAGAATGTGTGGAGATTGACCATAACTAAGTCTTTTGTATCGATTTATTGGTACAAATATTAGAATTCACATTCCAGAGCTGTATATAGATTATTGAAACATAAATATAGTTAATGCCTCACAACTTCCCTGTGAGGGTGCTGAGGCCCTGGCACAGGTTGCCTGGAGAAGCTGTGGCTGCCCCATCCCTGGAAGTGTCCTAGGCCAGGTTGGATGGGATTTGGAGTAACCTGGGACAGTGGAAGGTGTTGGGGCTGGAACTAGAGGATCTTTGAGGTCCCTTCCAACCCAGGCCATTCTATGAATCTGTGATAATATGTACTTATAATTGTGAGGTCTTATTGTATAAATACACTGTATATGATACTTTTCTAGCCTGAGGTGGGGCAAGGTGTGCTCTTGGAGATGGAGACAAGGGCAGCACACACTTCGTTGCCTCCCTTCCCACACCAACAATGGAATTTCACCTGTGGGCACCTGTGAGTGACCTACAGGATGCCCTCAGCCCAGTTTAGGAGCAGCTGAGCAATAAGGCAGCAGGTGTCAGCTCCTGTTGGCACCACAGCAGGTGCCTCAGGTGATTGTGTCAGTGCTGCTCAGAATCCCTGAGAGGAACAGGATCAGTCATGCAGCCAGGATTCATGGTTCAGAGGATGGCAGGTGGGCAGCAAAATGTGCTGATGGAACCCCCTCACATAGCCAGGGAGGGACACAGCTGCACCTCAACTCACAGGCCTGTGAGTCTGAACCTCATCCTGATTTGTATCATCTGTGTCTTTTCAGGGTGTTGATGATGCCTTCTACACATTAGTTCGAGAAATCAGAAAACACAAAGAGAAGATGAGCAAAGATGGTAAAAAGAAGAAAAAGAAGACAAAGACAAAGTGTATAATTATGTAAATACAATTTATCCTTATTCTTAAGAAGTACTGAAGTAATTTTGTACATTACACTAAATTATTAGCATTTGTTTTAGCATTACTTTACTTTCTGCTTCATGATCCTGTTAGCTTTACCTGAATGCTTGTTTTAAATGACAGTGGAAACTTCATTCCTCTTAAAGTGCCAGTATTCTTTGACTGTTGGTTCTTGAACTAGCAATGCCTGTGAAAATAATTAAAAAAAAAACAACAAAAACCCAAAACAAACAAAAAAATACCCACAAAAAACCTGAGAACTGTCTTAGGACTCTTTGGTGCATGCACAGTTGCTAACTTCCTATTTTTCTTACTGATTGTGAACTTCTGTTCTGTGTGCAAAGCAAACAAATGATGCTCTACACATTTTAACATCCCCTCTGAATTTTTGGGTTTATAAATTTGGTTGGGAAAAAGGACTAGTTAGCAAAATAAACTTTCATTTCAGCCTTTCCTTTATTTTAGACTGATTGCAATAGAGAGAGACCAGAAGCCTTTATAGTCTTCCTGTAGATTTTGCTTCTAGGCATCTAGTCTTGTAGCATTTCAGATCAACTTTAATGAATGTAAAGAGAAAACTTTCAAAAAAAAATTCACTGCAATTTGTCACAGTCACTCCTTAAATACTCTATTTTTTCTATAAAAAAATCAAAAAAAAAGAAAAAAATCTAAAAATACAACAATGCACACCTGGCAATGGAAAAAGTAAAAGTTCTAATTAGGTTGATTTGCTATTGTTAATGCATTACTTTAAGAGCTTCACTGACTTTTTGTGTCTGAAGAGCAAGGTGAAATCTCGCTGTGTCAAAGCTTTGAGTACCTTTGTTCAGTAGGGTCAGGATTTCACCCTGAGTGTCCCTAAGAAATACTAGAATGCCTTAACAGAGAAGTTGATTCAAATTCTTAGGTTAATTCATACATGGACCCAAAATTTACATAAGAATTAAATCAAAATCAGTCCTAAATTACAAAATGGAGTAAAACCACTCTTTTTCCCCCCCCACCGCAAGAGTGGCATTAAATATTTCCTGATGCCCATTTTGTGCAAAACAGGGGAGAAATTCTAAATTCCAGCAACATCAGTGAATGAAAGAGATGAATTTAGCTGCTTCATGCAAATAATTTGGAAATCCACTATGCCATAGAAATGGTGTGGAATTTGCACAATCTGTCAGCATAGAACATGATTTCCAGAGTCAGTGTTGTTTGTGTGATGTCTGTGAAGTACTGATTCAATGATTGGTGAGTGGCATTCCAGTGTCTAGACTGTCATGAAGCTACACCAAGAGTTTAATGTTGTCTTTCTCTGTGATTAAGTTCTCTTGTGATTTTTGTTCTTCTCTCCCCCCGCTTTTTTTTTTTTTTTTTTCCCTGATTGGAATTAATGCAGGATTTTTGCAGGAGCTTTCACTTTTTGGTAGTGCAGTAGCCTAGTTATCCACTGAAGTACAAGCCAGTAGTTGCAGTGTTTGCAGTTCCTGGTGTCTCCCTGTAAATGTGGAGTTGTTTCAGGAGAGCTTTGGTCCCTGAAAGTGCACTTCTCCACAGGAGCTAACTCAGCTGCAGAGTGACACTGGAAGGTGTGACTCTGGTGTACCCAAAAAATAAACCACAAGACACTGAAGTAGGATATTTCAGGACACTGGAAAATTTGGAACAGGGAACAGTAGCATTGCCATAACCTAAGGAATTCCATGGAAATTTTACACATGTATGTAAAAGTTGGACTGTGTAACTTGGACCATTTCTGTGAAAAGTATTATTTTGCTTCTACAAAAAAATCCCAGAGTGACTGTTGTAGGTGGGGACCTGCAAAGCTGGCAGGGAACAGAAAATGTCTGGATTGCTCCATATTCTTTAATTCCATTGTGTCTGGGAGAAATCAGGCCTTTTCCTGCCCGTGCCCCCTGTTCCCACCCTTCACCAAAATCCAGACCGTTCTGCTTCTCTCAGCTTCAATGTGAAATCTAAGTTATGAAATATTCTGAAAAACAGTAACAGGAGAACTTAACTTTATACTGTAAGGACCAATAAGAACAGATTGTTAATCTCAGAAAATATTTCAGAGCTTCCAAGGTTAAAATGTGTTGGAGACAGTTACTTGCACATTTTATACACTCTTGATAATAGATGAAGAACATAGCAAAAGTGGGTTGTAAGCCTTGAGCAAATGGAAGTAATCTTCAGGTTATTTTAATTTTGGTAACTGAGTCACACTGCATGTCAAATTAGGGCTGGTCTAAAATTCTGATGTTAATTTAACTTAAAGCTGTTAGGAGAATTTGTAGCTGAAACATCTTATTCATCAAAAGTGGGTTTCTATAGCTCTACTGTAAGGCTATATATGAACCAGTGCTGGGGTTTTTCAGCAAAAGTGAGCTGTAGCTGCCAGTCTAATTAAATTAGTACAAAATCCATTTAGATTAGCCCTTATTTACTTGAAAAAAAAACCCCAACCCAACCCCATCCTTGCCACTGTTGTGCAGTTTTGTCTTCCTGTTTGTTGAGATTTGGTGAAGTACGTTGGATTGCAGCTTGCACAGGCTGCTCCATCATCACTGCCCTGTCCTGCCCTGTTTGAGATGCTTCCACAGAACATCCCTGGGTGCTGTGTCCTGAGAGCAGCTCCTGAGCAAGCCTGGGAGTCACTGCCCATGTCACCATGTCAAACTGCCTTGTGTCAGGGAGTAACACCTTCTTACAGTAGCTTTATGTAACTCTGCTAAATACCTGGGTCCTTGGTTTGCTCCAAAAGGAATTATTCTGACCGGTTTCAGTGCCCTGAAATTTTTTGCTACTCTTTTGCTGTGTGGGCTTTGTTGCAGTAACAGGATAATGGGTAAATACTGACACACACAATCTTCTGCTCTTGTCTAGACTATAAAGCAATACAATTATTACCTTCAAAGACCATCAAACTGTAAAACAAATCATTGTGTCTCAAGTTTACATAAAGCTACATAGATGGTAAATCTTTCCTAACATTTCTTTATTCCACTGTCTTGTGTTTTCATGTTGAAAATACTTCTGCTTTTTCCTCTTGAGTGCCAACTTCTTACTAGAATGACTTCTTAATGTAATATGTTTACCTGGAATGTATTTTAACTATTTTTGTATAGTGTAAACTGAAACATGCACATTTTGTACATTGTGCTTTATTTGATGTGGAACATATGCAGTGTGATCCAGTTTTTCCATAATTTGGTTGTGTGACCTAGGAATGTTGGTCATGCCAGACATTAAGTTAAAAAAAGGAAAAAAAAAGACCACTGTTTGTTTTAAAATTTTTAATGTTTTTAGGAGTATGTGCTGTGAGGTGATCTGGAATTTGTCATTTTTTTGTCAAACTGTACTGCTCCTATTTATTGTAATGTAATAAAAAATAGTTATTGTGAGCATCTGTCCCAGTTTCCTTTTCCTCTGCAAGAATTTTGGGTAACAGAGCATCCCATGAGTTCCATGTGCTTGGCAGTTGTTCTCTAGTCTTCCTTGCACTTCTGCTGGTGCTGCCTGTTCCAGAGCTGCTGTTCTTTCCCCCCTTGGTGTCCCTGTCTCCGAGAGGGGTGGCTGCTCAGGGCAGGTGGAAGTGCAGAGGAGCTCAGTTCATGTGGAAGGAGTTTTTCACATCAGTGTGGTGGCAGAAACTGGAGCATGTGCATTTCATCACAAGGTACTGTACTCTGCCATCACTTTGTAAATTCTGTCCTAGAATTCTGTGAGGATGGTGCTGCATCCCCCCTCCCTCCTCCTTCTCAGGCCAGCTGTAATGTCAGAAACGCTCACTCAGCACCTGGGCTGAGCTCCTCTGGAGCTCTTCAGGAACAGTTCCCAGGAATTGGTGCTGTCTGAAGAGCTCCTGCTTTGTAACCAACACCCTGGAAACTTATTTTGCCTGCCTGAAGAACACCCCAGTGGAAGAGCATCTTTGCTTTTGAAATTTCAAAGGAAGTTACTGACCTGGACTGTGCTGTGACTAAACCCACCTCACTTGTGACCCTATAAAGAGTGGGCCTGAGTGAGGCCCTTGGAGCTCTGCTGGACTGCAGTGGGCAGGGACCAGAAGTCTCCCTCAGAGCCAGTGAACTCCTGTTTGCTGTATTTGGAGGACCAGCACTGACAACAGAACATGGAATGATGCCTGCCTTCCTTGAGGCTCAACCCTTCAGCCACTGACAAGCGGCAAAGGTGTCCAAGGTAAGTGCTTCAGTGAATTCCAGGGGAATTTTATACCTTGTACATACTCCTTCAGGACTGTTTGTGAGTGTGAATATGCTATAGAAAATGTACCATGGATACATTTTCTCTCTTAGAGATTCTAAGTAACTCAGGCCTATGAGTGAGTTGCTGTTGTGCTTATAGGAAATTCTGTATGAATCTTTAGTTAAATTGTTCTAAATTAAACTACGGACTAAGTGCTGGTAAGTTTAAGTGCTGTTAAACCTTCAGGCATAAACCACTGGTCAGATCTGGGGCTCAGTTCAGCAAGGGGTGGGGGGGTCCACTCTGAACTCAGTGACTCAGTGGGAGCATCTCCCTTACTCATTTTATCCGTACCCTTTTACATCCTTACCCTTTTTGTATCCCCAGCATCCTCAGAGATAAGTTTTGGTTGATTTTGGTTTTAATTGATTGATTGTAGATTTTAGTTTGCTTTTTCTCTGTGTGCTTTAACCACCTAGTAAATACTGGAGTGAACTTTGTTGAATGGACTTTGTCACACTTTCATTTTTATATTAAACCCAGTTTTGCTGATGCCTTTGCTGGCAATTCTTTGAGTGACCTTAAAACACTCCTTAGTGCCAGTATGAAAACTTGCCAACAGCTCTACTGCAGTAATTCCTTACCTGTTTTTCAGAGATTATTTCTCCCTCCAGTGTCATTTAATTGGTGGAAACACCAACCAAACCAACGGAGTATCAGCTCTAACACAAGTGTGAGTTGAGCCAAGGCCTTCAGAGACAGCCTGGAGCAAACACCCATGGCCAAACTTCTCTTCCAGGGGCAAAGACCAAGTTTTCTATTCCTGCTGCAGCAGTTACACAACAGCAGAAATCAGAGCAGCAGGAGTTGTCTTCAGGACCCAAGTGCTTAAAGCACTATTGTTCAAACTCACCCCTTTTCTGACCCCACAGTTGTCTCCCTGCCACAGCAAGGTGGTGCCTCTGCAGGTTGAGCAGATGAGGTTAAAAACTAAGAATTTACTTTCACAGAATCACAGAATAGTCAGGGTTGGAAGGCACCTCTGCAGACCATTTAATCCAACCCCCCTGCCCAGGCAGGGTCACCTGGAGCAGGTGACACAGGAACAAGTCCAGGTGAGTTTGGGATGTCCACAGAGAAGGAGACTCCACACCCTCCCTGGACAACTGTTCAGGGCTCTGCCACCCTCTGTATACAAATTCTTCCTCATGAGGAGGAACCCCTTGCTTTATGTTTACAGGCATTGCTCCTTGTCCTGTTGCTGGGCACCACTGAAAAGAGCCTGGCACTGTCCTCTTGGCACCCACTCTTGAGAAATTTATTTATATGCATTGATGAGATCCCCTCTGAGTCTTCTCTTTGGACTAAAAGGCCCAGCTCCTGCAGTCCCTCCTCATAAGAGATGTTGCAGACCCCTCATGTTTATGGCCTCTGCTTGATCCTCTCCAGGAACTCCTTGTTTTTCCTGCACTGTGGAGACCAGAACTGAACAAAGCACTCCTTCTCCAGGGCAGGGAACTTCACTTCTGAGAGGGTGCTCATTTTCAGCAGAAACAGATTGTTTAATGTGGAGGATTTTAAATCAGGTTCATCTTTCAGGTAACAAGCACAGCACCTTGAACTGACACCCAAAGACACAGCTGTGAGGTAAGAAAAGCTTCTGTTCAACACATGCATTGAAGTGAAACAAAAAAGGGCAGTGCAACTGCTCCTTCCTGCAAAATCCTTTCATACCTGAAGTTTTAGTTTGAGGAGGTCAAAAGTAGCACAGGAAAATCTATTACCCATAACCTGCACACCCCAAACCCTTCAAGTGACCCCTGGCAGGGAAGCAGCTCCCTCATTTGTGCTGAAGAGGGTTGGAAGGATTTACATGTCACTTCTTTGCAGTTAGAGCTCTTTTATTGTTACCTTTCCTGGGTGTGTGTGGTTACAGGCACAGTCAGGGCTTGTCGTCGCTGTAGTAGCGCTGCTTCATGGCTCGGTATTTCCTCAGGAAGTACAAAGCCTCCAGCTCCTTTATAACAAACTCTCCCCGGGCAATCAGCTGCTTAATTTTTTCAGGGTCTGTCTCATCTTTGTTTTTTAGAAAAGCTGCTTTCAAACGGCTTCTGAAGTAGTCTGCTCCTTTGGGATACTCCCTTCCAAGGTACAGCAGCTTGGAGAGAAAAGAATAATAGTGTGGTTTTAATTAACTGAGTGCACAGTGAAAGGGGCTTTGTTTTCTGGTTAAGGAAAGTGCTGGTGGCATTTGAGACACTTACATTTTTGTACAGTTTTATCACTTCACTTCTTAAAGAATTGGCCATTCTCACATTTCAGTGAACTGTGTCCTTGTGTGATTTTTTTGGTTTGTTTGGGTTTTGTTACCTGAAGGATAATTAATTTGAAATTAGCCTTCTCTGGGAGTCAGTAAACCGCCTCAGCCTTCCTAAAACTTCCATATCCCACCAAGCCCCGTTTGCTCTAATTCTGGTTCTACTCTGTCTCTTCTTTCTTTTTCTTTCCTACTTTTTATTCTATTTAGCTTCTCATTGTCTTCTCCCCTCCCCCCTCAAACAGAAAACAAGAAACTTCTAATAACTTTAAACAACTGGGACACTTTGTGCTCTTCATTGTCTGCTTTCTCACACCCTTACAATTCTGCACCTGCTGGCCTGGCTGCTTCTGTGGTCTGCTAAAAAACTGTATCTACATATATATATACACACATATAAAGTGGTAAAGATATCTAAATAGAATACATATTTATGTATTTTATATATTCATATAGCAATGTTTATAACAACATATTTGGATGGGTTTATTTTTATCTCCACATATATTTACGTATTACATATTCCTACTTTGTATATATAGATATATCAATTTTATACATATACATTTATATTCCTGCAACTGTCACATTCATAAATTTTGCTTTTTTAAGGACTCTTCAAGTGCAATGCAAATTGAGTCCAGAGTGTGCCGGAAAAACGTAAGGATAAGTGATAAAGTAACTGATTCTTATTTCAAAATCACAGAATAGCCTGGGTTGGGAAGAACCTTAAAGATCATCTCGTCCCCACCCGCGGCCGTGGGCAGGGACACCTTCCACTGTCCCAGCTTGCTCAGAGCCCCGCCCAGCCTGGCCTCGGACGCTGCCAGGGACGGGGCAGCCAAATCCAAACCAAGCGACTGGAATCCAGTCCAGCTCCCGCTGCGGGGCCTCCTCGGGCCGCCGCCTCGCCCTGGCTCTGCCCGCCGCCCCGCTCCCCCCGGAGCCGTGCCCGGTTCCCCGCGGATCCCGGCGAGGCCGGACCGGGATCTCACCCGCTGCTCCCGGAACCGCCGCGGTGCCGCTTTACGGCAGCGCCGGGAGCGCCCGGCCCGAGCTGCGCCTGCGCCGCCGCCGCCGGGGCTGCGGGCGGGGCCTGGGGGGGGCGGGAGCCTGAGGGAGGCGGGCACGGCCACGGGCACCGGGAGCCTGAGGGACAGGGACACCGCCACGGGCACCGGGAGCCTGAGGGACAGGGACACCGCCACGGGCACCGGGAGCCTGAGGGACGCGGACAGCGCCACGGGCACCGGGAGCCTGAGGGAGGCGGGCAGGGCCACGGGCACCGGGAGCCTGAGGGAGGCGGGCACGGGCACCGGGAGCCTGAGGGGCAGGGACGCCGCCACAGGCACCGGGAGCCTGAGGGACGCGGGCACCACCACCCGCGGCGGGATCGCAGCCTGAGGGACACGGGCACCGGCACGGACACCGGCGTCCTGAGGGACACGGGCCCCGCCACCCGCGGCAGAATCGCATCCTGAGGGACACGGGCGCCGCCACCCGCCGCAGGACATGGTGGGGCGGGGAAGGGGCCTGGGGTACGGGTTGCATGGTGGGGTGGGGAAGGATGAGGTGGTGGAGTAAAGCGGGGTGTTCTTGTGAGCAGCCGAAGTCCCAGGAGGTGGGAGAAAGGCTTCGAGGCTGAAAGAAGCACCCGAAGGCCGGGTTATCTTTGGTGTGAGCCCTTGTACCGTGGATTGCTGCTGTGGCTGCTCCGTGTGGAACCAGCCGGGAGGCAGCTCACACTTTGTTGCCAGAATGGCTCCGTGGTAAAAAACTTCATTCCAGGAGTCACGTATTAGTGGCTAATTTTCTGCAGTATTGAAATTCTTGTCATTATAGTTTTTCAATAGATGATCACATCCAATATTAACAGAAAAATACTATTTTTTAAATTAATACTTTCTAACTGATACATTGTTTTCTGATGTTCTCTTTTCTTTTTTTTCCCCTTCTGATCTTTTAGGCCCCGAAAAAAAAGGTAGGTGGGCAGAAACACGCTGTAGTTCACTGTTGTATTTATTTTTTTTATCCGATTTTTTGGTTTTTTTCTGAGGCAGCTGGCCAGGGTTAATGAATCTGAAGGAGGAAGAGGCGTCTCCAGGACACCGGGCTTTTGTGCCTTGAGCAGGGAAGCCAAATGTTCCTGCAGCGCTGCTGGAGGGAGCATGGCCAGCGCAGCCACCGCTTGTTTGGCTTGGCAACGGGTGTCCAGGCAGAGAGGCGCTGTCCTGGCTCCCTCCCAGCTCTGTCCCAGCCATGAGGCGGCAGCAGGACCAGGGCAGTGACTGTCACCTGTGCTGGGCTCTGATGGGGCCACACTTGGAGTCCTGTGTCCAGTTCTGGGCCCCTCACTGCAAGATGGACATTGAGGGGCTGGAGCGTGTCTAGAGAAGGGAAGGGAGCTGGGCAAGGGGCTGGAGCACCAGGCACAGCTGGGCAGGGGGTGAGCCTGGAGAAAAAGAGGCTCTGGAGGGACCTTCTGGCTCTGCACAACTCCCTGACAGGAGGGGGCAGCCGGGGAAAATCGGGCTCTGCTCCCAGGGAACAAGGGACAGGAGGCGAGGAACGGCCTCAAGCCGTGCCAGGGCAGGTCAGGTTGGACATCAGCAGGAATTTCATCACGAAAGGTTTGTCAAGCATTGGAAGGGGCTGCCCAGGGAAGTTTGGAGTCACCATCCCTGGAGGTGTCCAAGGAAGGCCTGGACATGGCACTCAGTGCTCTGGGCTGGGGGACAAGGTGGGGATTGGGCACAGCTTGGACTTGATGATCTTGGAGGTCTTTTCCAACCTGAATGCTTCTGGGATTCTGTTATTTGAATTATAGGCTAGACAAAGAATAAGGGGGGTGAAAGGACAACAGGCAGAAGTCCATGGGAAATTGAGTTGCATAAATTGGTCCTGTGGGTTACTCTTACTTCAGTGATAATGAATTTATCTACCCCTCCCCAGCTGTGCATCTCACTTTTCTCAGTGCTCTGTTAAGTCATAGGAATGTGAAAAGAAGCTGACTAAAATGTGATTTCAACTAATTGAAACAAGCAGGTTTTCCATTTTCAGTTTATTTATTTATTTATCTGTCTATCTATTTATTTATCGAAATGAAAGGAACAAATTCTTCCCTGAAATCCTAATGGGTAGAAGTGTGAGTTTTACTGACTCTGTTTTGGGATAATTTTGCAAATGAATGCTTTGGTACTAAATGCAGTAAGATGCACTCAGACTCTGGTGACACTTAATTGTCACCATTGTATTTGTCCCAGCTTCATGGCAATCTCTGTACTCAAAGTTGCATTTATATATATATTTATGCCACTGTATTTATTGCCATGCCAAGTAGTGTGAAGTGAACAAGTAGTTATTTATATCTGAATGCGTGATAGTTGAAATCAAAGTGTGAAATAAGTGTGCATGAAGAAGGAACAGTGGTCAGAAAATGTTTGAGAACCTCAAATTTAAAATATATTTACTCTAGGATATGGTGGAGGTGAACAGTGAGCTGTCTGGAGTGAGATTTCATAACAGAAAAGAGAACTCTTTGCTATTTTGTCTTGTGAACTAGATGCTTCTAAATGCCAGGCTTGTCCCAAAATACATTTTCCAGTATTTCCTAAAATGTTTGAAGTTGTAGCATCTGCTTTCTTAGCAGATCTGCCTGCTATTCAATTTCTACATTAGACCAAAAGATTTTAATATTTTTGTGTTGTGGCTGTTTTGGGGAATGTCTAACATAGAAAAATACATTAATTTTAAGACCTTGTCATAAAAAAGAGAAGAAAAAAATTTAGTCCAGAACGTGCATTACTATTCTGGGGCCTTCATTGGCTGTCTAGGGAGTCTAAAATCTTAATTGAGGGATCACATTGGAAGGGCAAAGTTGTAGAGTTATAGAACTGCCAAAATGTATTAAAATAATACTGATATTTGTTTTCCTCTCCCTTATTGCAAACATGAAATTCAATGGCAAAAAGGGAAAATCAAAGAAAGGAAAGGAAGCGAGGCTGAAAGGTACTGTGCACTTCATTTAGAGGGAATGTGGTGGACAAATTGTTAATTTTAAATAAAGGGGCAGAAGGTGACACCCTGAACTAGATGTGAATTGCTGTCTCTGTTTCACAAATGGAAATGTTCTTCCCTCTTTCCTGGTGTGGGCCAAACTCCCTGTTCCTTGATGCTGCACCTCACTTCCCTATCAGAGCAATACTCTTCTCTTGTTATTCCTACTGCAATTAGGAAGTTGGGAAGAATTGACTTGCCATTAATCCATCCTGGTGGGGGCTTGGGCATGCTGTGACTGCCAGGAAGTGACTGCTAATCACTGGTGAGCTTTTGTGGTGGGAGTGGAAGCTCAGGTGGGCACAGGCAGATTTGGGAGCTGCTGCTGCTCTTGCCTCAGTGCAGCACACGCTTGACACGATTTACTTGGAGGCGATGACATCACATCACTGTTTGGGAACATCTGGGTTGAGACACAGGCTGTGGCATCTTAGGCTGAAGGCTTAGAGTTGAATCAGTTCTAGTTTTCACATCCTCTCTAATTTTCTAGTCCCTATGGCAGCCAGAGCTGTGGAGTAGCAGATCCTTTAGTGGATTTCAATGAACAAACAGCTGTAAAATTGAAATTGTAGGAAACCAGTGGTTGTAGGACAGAAGAAGAGGAATTTGGGATTAAAGCACTGAGTTTCACTCAAGACTTTGGGCTGAGAACCTGTATCCATTGAAGCTGTAGATGGAGAGAGCACTTGCAGACTGATGGGGCAGACACAGTGTGTTTTTGTAGTATTCAAATTAATTTGGATCAATCTTCATATGGGAGATTTCTGTGCAGTGAAAGATAAACATTTATGTTGCTCATTTTATAGTGCTTTTATCATTACAGCTGGTAACCAAATAATCTCTTAGATGTTATTTAGGAAAGCATAGTTATGCCCTTGATCTCTTTCCCAATCCTCAGCTGAAGCCCTATTACGAGCTCAACAAGAAGAAGAAGCAAGACTTGAAAGGGAGAGACTGTATCGAGAGCTCTTGGAAAGGCTTGAGGCAAAGGTTAGTCTTTTGCTCAATGAAAAAATCTAATCCTATTTCTAAACTTGAGACAAGGCCTGTAAAACACCAGTGATTTATAGGAATTCATTTCCTTATGCACTTATTGTTGGGAACAATATTGAGGAGATTTTCCAGTTTTGATAAATTTAAATACATTACCTTTTGTCATATGTGTTTCTTAAGTTTGGTTAAATGCCTCTTTTTAATTTCCCATTTCCACTGTGCTTTCAATTGAATGTATTTTTCATATTCCCCATGAGGATATTTGGTACAAATTCCTTAATTGGTTCCCTGTTCAGGCAGATATAGTGATTTGTATTTGTATTTATATATATGTGTGTATTAGACTATGTATATTTATTTTTCTGACCAGTCTGGCATTCAGAATAAAAACTGATATTAAATATTTTTGTGTTTAAAAATAAAAAGAGATTTACAACAAACTAATTTTTTTAAAGAGTCACTCTTGTCTACTCCTCTTGTACTTCACAGAATACTTTTTTTTCTTCCTAGGGAGAAAATTACCTTAAAATAATACAAACTAAAAGGGAAAAATAAAACAATCTTGCATGTCTTTTCCAAATTATCCTTACATATTTTAGCAGCTCCCATTAGAGCTGGCTCCAGGATGCTGATATGGAAACTGTTGAAGTGAGAGGTTGCAATCATATGTCACATTATGTTTATCATATGGCTCAGCAGCTACTGTGATGACAATAACATATTTCAAACTACTGCAGTCTTCTCAATTGGATGTTTCATAAAAAAGCAAGTTTTCAGTGTTTGGATTTGCTTAAATAATAACTCATTCAAATATCCCCAATTTGTTTCTTTTATGTAAAATAATTGTAAGAAATAAGCCAAACATTTAACTGCTCTGTTTGATATATGTATTTTTTAACAGTATCAAGGAGAGAGGGAGTCTGAACTAGCCCAACATAAATCACTGGAACAGAAGTTTCTTTCTGCACAGCAGTGGAAAATGGATTACAGAGAACAAGCCAAGGTAAGCTTTCTTGCCAAAATCTGCCCAGAGGTTTGGCAAGGAAGAGACTTCAGGAGCTTCCAGTTCTTGAATGTATGTGTGTGCTATGACAGCATTTCAAATTCCATTTCAAAGCAGTGACAGGCCATGCTCACTCTCTTATCGTCTGTACTTTGGAGCACACAGAAAAGAAATGTGGGCAAAGAGGAGCCTGTTTGGTGATCAAAGTATCAATGTCCCAAACCTTACCCCAGCAGTCACAAGGAATTGTAATTTCAGATGTTCTGGTACCTGTTCTTCCTCTTTTATTTCTTTAATTCATTCTGCTTTCAACCATTTCACCAAAAAAGTTCTGCCAGGGCTTAAAAAAAATCTGTAGAGCATTTGTTTCAGTGGCTCCTGGATATCACAGGTCATCATTCAGAGAGAAAGGTTTGCCAGACTTTTGAAGGATGTGGCACAAACCCAGGTCAGGGCTAGAAATGTCTGAAAATGCAGCTAAAAGTTGATGTCTGCAGTTTAGGGTGACATCCATGGTGGCTGTATCATCACCCAATGGCATTATGTACCTGTCAAGTTCAATTTGAAGTGGTAAGGTGTGGAAATACAGTCGATTTCACTCTGGAGGATCTTGCAGACACATCACTCAGTAACAGTCTGATCATGACATTTGGTCAGGTAAGGAAACAAAGGTTTCATATTCTACGGGCTTGTGGACATAAGGATTTTGCCTTTGTCTTGTTTATTGTTTAATCCTGCTAAAGTCTCTGCAGAACTCCACAATCGTGTTGGATAAATCATGTTAGAGAGGACTTCTGAAATTCCTGCAGTTCAACCTCCTGCACCAAGCAGGGCAAAGTCTGAAGTTAAATCAAGGTGCTCAATTAGATTTTGAAATATTTAAAAGTTGGAGGTATCACAGCATCTTTGACAGCTTTACCACTCTCACTATAACCATTTTTCTCTGAATGCAATTGGCATTTCTCTGTTGCAGTTTGTGATCATTGTCAGCTGTTGTTTGTGGATGTTTTTGACAAGCTAGAACTATTGATTTTAAAATAAGTCTGATAAAACACTGATAGATTATGGGAAATACCAGAGTTTCTTTTAGTCTGTTGGTAAGGTTATTTAGCATAAAATAAATGTGTAATACCAAATCCTGAGTTTCCACATCTATTTCTGAACAATTTCAGTTTAGATGAAGACATGCATTTATACCTTACCATGAAATTTACCCTTTTTTCCTCAAAAAAGTGATGTTACTTTTAAGAACGTGATGATAAAAATGAAGCTCTCTCTGAAGTGCAAAGATGTAAAAAAAAGAAATCAGATGTCTTACTACTGAAAAATGATCAGTCTTCTGTACAGGAGTTTCCAGTGCAGTCAGCACTCCCCTATTGTTGCTTTGTTTGAAGTCAGTGGGAATACTGGTGGAAGTGTTTGGGAATGCAATCCTGTAAGTGCTTTTGCTTTAAAAGATACATTTTCCTTTGCAATGCAATTTTCAGTAACATGGGGTTATTAATCTTCACAGCAAACAGGGGGGCAATGTTTTCTTAATATCCTATTCTATGGATGAAAAAAATTCCATTATGGGTGATAAATTGATCCCATGAGCCAGTGTTAGGCTTATGTTTGGCATTAAGTGAGTTTAGTCTGCCACTGATTTTTTCTTTCCACCTCTTATAGGAATAACCAAGAATTGATTTGAAAATAAAATTATTTTTAAAAAGCCCTAATCTAGGATTTCACCTTCCTGCCAGAGGTTTCTGCAACAGGATAATTGATGCTGGTAAGGGAGAGGAAATCTCCTTCAGAGGCAGAGAAAGGAGGAGTAAATGTGTTGCAGAAGAGGCTCTTAATCAACTTTATTGCCAGTGTAGGAATTTTAAGTTTTCTTGGCAGAATCTGATCTGAGACCCACCTGCCTCTTCCACCTGCATCTTCCTCATTTCTGTTCTCAGTCATTTTATTCTTCCAGCCACTTCCTTGTGGCAGGTACTGAATTCATTGCTTTTGTGGAGCAGAGCAGAACCCACTGATAAATAGGTATAAACAGGGTGGGCAGAAGCATATTAACACTTTAATATCAAAGTAAACCTTTTTTTCCTGGCATAGGGATAATAAACCAGGTGGTTTTAGAATCCTGTTTAGATGCAGGTGTGGATTTGTCACTATGATATATTTGTCTTTCAGAATCCTCCTTTTCCTTGTAATAGCAGTGTGCAGCACACCTGTATCCACTTTTCTCTGAACTCTCCTGCAGTGGGAGCACTACCTCAGCTGTGATGGGACTCCTGACCCCACTGTACCTCAGGAAATCAACACTTTCATGAGCTTGTGGCGTGATGACCAAGATCAGGATGTTCAGCTTGTGATGGAGAAGGAGGAAGTGGTGCTACATGTAAGTGTTTAAATGGTGTATTTCAGTTTAAGCTTAACATATCCTTAACAGCCCTCTCTAACTCTGTTTTCCCATTTTTCATGGCCAAATGAGTGAAAGACCTTCAACACCTAGAAGTTTTTCTTCAATTTTTCTGTTTTTCCTAAATTAGAGATCTGTTCTTAACCCTGAAGATGTGTATTGACTTTCAATATGCATTTAAGGGATTTTTGCTGTGTTTCCTTCACTGAGGTCTAGCATTCCAACACCCATACTCTCTTCCATTTTAAACCAGAGCATACAAGCTCGTGTCAGATACAAATGCTTTGGTGGGCAACAGCCTCATTTTGTAACATTGAGCCAGTAAAATGTCATGTAAGAGCAAAAGTTCCCAGAAGTGATTTTTACCAACAGAAGTCACCAGCCATTAATAGCTTGTGAAGCAATTTTTAGCAATCTGTGCCTGCTCTGTAAATTCAGGATTTTATTTTCATTTATTCTGACTTTATGTTGTTTTTCAGAAAGTTAAATGGGGTCTTCTGGAAACTGGGGGAGAAAGTTGCATGTGTAATACAGGTTTCATTGGGTTGCTTTGATTCTGAGTTGATTCCTTATCTGTCGATAAAAAAAATGGTTATTTTTGTGACCAAAATCTGTATAGGTGCAAAGGAAGTAGGTTTACCTCATTTTTTATGACAGAACACAAAATATGTTAAGGATGGTGTCAAAACAGATACTTTTCCCATGTAAATGTTTTCTAGTTGGTTGAGAAGTTGGAGTTTCTTCTGTTGGAGGCAGCACCAGAAGAGATCACAGACAAACAGCGAGACCAGTACCAGGAAGTCATTCTGCAATTGCAGGATCTGCTTCACCAGAAGTACAATGATGCTACCCTGAACCTGCTCAAAGTGAGTGAGGTTTACTGCTCCAAAGCTGTGATTTGTGCACTTAAGTTAACACCAAGTGTCCTTCAATGATGCTCGGCTCTGTTTGGTCCTAAACTGGCACAGAGATGAGTCTGTGAGTTTCCAAATCATGTTTATTGCACTCACCAGACTTTGTAATTACTCAAAACTCCTGAAAATCTGAACTTTACAGTGGAAAATCTCATCATTAAGTCAGACCAGAATAAACTACTGGGAAATTTTCTGAGACTTGGGGATGATGAAAACAAGAGGTCCTGTATGAAATATGTTGAGTGTACCAAAAAATTGTAGATGTGAAAAGCAACTCATAAGGTTACCTTGTACACATTTGTTTAATACACATTCATGTAATTAAAATATTTTTGAAACTAAGATCTTGGGAAAGGTGAAGAGTACTCAAACAAGAAAATGAAGTTGTGCTGGAGAATCAGCATGTGTACCTGCCGTGTAGGTAGTGACCTTGCTATTTCAAGACTATTAATCATATATATAAAATACGTTTAGCAAAGGAATATTAGTGAAATAGTGAACCAATTGTATGTGCACAGTCAAAACGCCCTGCAAATTAAGAAATGTTGAATTCTTGTTTACCAAATTTAGAATTAAGCTCCCAACAGAATTAGTATTTCACAAGTTTGATGCTGCCTAAATGATAAAATAATCTGTATAGTGTGTCTGGCGTAGGAGTCCATTATTGCTCAGTAAATACTTTTTTTGTTTGTTTTTTATAATTTATCCTGAGAATTAGGCAAATAATGGAAGAACCCATATTTGGCACTACTTGGCACACAGAATTTATGAAATCAGAGAAAAAAAAAGCAATGTAGTTCAAACTTTAAGCAGCAGATCTGAGTTTATAACTGTTGTGCTTTAATATATAAATACAACACAGCTGGGCTTGGTCTGATGTCTTTTCATTCTTACATGTATTTTTTATTTATTTATTCAAGTAAATGTAGGTAAATCCAAGTGAAATAAATAACATATGATTTAATTGGATTTTTTTCTTTGCAGATAGCTAGTATGTATGAAGATTCTGAAACTGGGAATATGCACACAGTCCTAAAGGATAAAAATGTTACTTTCTGTATTTGGGCCAATCTGAAGAATAAAGTAAGGTACAGCACACTGAAATTATTAATTTGAAATGAGGCCTGGCTTTGTTGAGTAAACACTAAGAATCAATTTCCCATAATCTTTTTGTTGTTGTTGAATAGCATCCATTTTGCAGACTCTCAGTGCTGGCTGCTGCTAAGGAGTGGTTTAGAGATATATAAATTTATTTTTTAAAATGCAGCAGCAGAACCCTGTCACTGCCAGAACAAATTTGGAAGAAAAACAGTAAAGCTCATGCAGAGAATTGAAATTCCTCTGGAAGCAGTGTTTCTTGCTGATGCATTTAATATTTTCTGAGTTATTCCAATTGCTTGCAAAGCAGTGAATGATACTTTTTGCTCAGTTAGAGAAAATATTTTAGAGCCTGGGATGCACTATCATTTCTGAATCTCAGTTTTGTGTTTTTAATAGATTACCATATAAATGGTACATTTTCAAAATGAGATTTTTGAGCGGACTTCCTACTCCCACACCATAAATGTAAGGAATAAGTTATTAAAAGGACTTTAGCTTGACAAAAGACCTGTTGCTGTAAGTTTTGTTAAAATAAGTAGAAAGGTGGGTGCTGAGCAGTGTCAGACTGACCTGCAGGAAGAACCCATATGGGTTAAGGGTTAAAGCCTTTTGGCCAGCAGAGAGATTCACTTAAAATATTACTAAAAGCTAACAATTAAAAGCAACATTTAAAAGCTAAGCGTTGCTTTACTGGAAGATTTTTAGAACTTGTGACTAGCTTATCTTATTCAAAAGTAAGTATTATTTGAATTATTTTGAAAGATGCTGAGAGTGATGAAACACAGACAGCTGTGCGGGGATTTTCCCAATAAATTAGTCAGTTTTACCAGGAATGTAGTTTCTAGAAGAGCTGCCATCTGATCCTGCCTCATTGTCGTCCTGTCAAGACTTATTTTTGAGACTTCTGGTGCCCTTGATGCAGCTGTGGCTTTGCTGGAGGGTCTCACAGACAGCTGCCAGTACAAGCACCGGGCCATCCCACAGCATTTCTCAGATGATGCAACAAATCCCAGAAGAGATGTGACATTTGTGAGGAAGCACCAGTGCAGTGCTGCCCATCTCACCAGGCCCTGTTGCTGTGTCCCTGCCCTTGCCAGGTACAAGGACCACGTGTTCCAGGAGGCAGGACACGCCTTTGTGCTGCCCATGTCCCTGGCTCTGAGCAGCGTGGCCGTTCGCCTGCTGCACACCCTCTATGACTACGTGTCTCCCCTGTGGGTGCAGTGCCAGGGGCTGCCAAGGCAGGGGGCCCCAGCCACCGTGGAGTCAGCTGAGCAGCCAGAGGACACTGAGCAAGGATCAGGAGAAGAGGGGGAGGAACCCAGCATGCCTGCTGCAGAAGGAACGGGTTCTGAGGGGAGAAAGGTGGGTAAAAACCTCCTCAAAGGATACCCTACACTGCTCTCGTAAACTTCAGGCTGTGCAGGACAACAAATCCTTAAATGTTTCACAGGAAACGGCAGCTTGTGTCAACTGTGTCATAGATCTTCTCAAGGGACTGCAAAGATGGGAAGTAGAAAGGGAAGTTTGGACAGGGTGTGCAATTGGCTTTTGGTGGTTTAAAAGTAGGATCAAGCATGAAGTGCCATTGCAAGATATTTCTGTAAATCTCTGGCATATATACAGATGAATGGAGTCTGCTTTTGCAAAACTGACAGCCCCACAAAATCTCTGCAGGAATCCAATTTTAGAGAAATTTGCAGCATGCAGACTAAGATTCAGAGTTCAGCAGGTGCTGGCTGTGCAGGTGCCTGGCTGCTCCATGTCTGTGTGTTCACCCTGTGCTGTTAGAGCCTTTTCAAATACGATTTCTGGCTGCCTGTCCTTTTCCTCAGCTCTCTTCCATGGAATACGTTGGCTTTAGGTGTGATGGAGGTTGCTTGGTTTTGTCTTCTCCATACTGCATTTGGGGTTTTCACTCTGTGTATCACCTGTGACTTTCAGATAAATGCCCTGTGTTCTCACCTGAAATTATGCAGAAATAACTGACAAAACATCAAGTTTTAGGCCTTCTTGCTGTTTGGAGCAATTTCATGGGATAATATGAGTAGAAAGGGACCCACAAGGATCCTTGAGTCCAAGTCTTAAGTGAATAAATTCTGGGATCCATACAGGGACCAAACAGGGATTGAACCTCTGTTCATGATCATGGCTTTCCTCCTTTTCTGTCCCCAACACCTTTGTAATGAGTCAGTGCTTGAAAACCCTGCTTCTCTTGGTTCCTTTTTCTCTTTTTTTATATGAAAAATCTTCTCTTTTACACTTTTCACCTACATTTCTCCAACTTTCTTTAGGCTGCTTCATTTTATTCCCTCTCTTTTTCTTTCCCAGGTCTTGGGAGCTCTTTCTCTCAATCCATTTTGTGAATTTTCCTCTTCCCTCTGAAGGCTCCGCTTCTCTCAGCTTCTGTCCTCTCACCTCCTGTCCTGTTTGAGGAGATGGGTGTTCTTCCCAATGCTGACAGTCACAAAAGGTGCTGTGCCTCCAGAGGAGTCTGCTGTGGCATGGATGAATCCCTGTCTGCATTGGATATTTGTCTGGAAATCCAGGGGATGTTTCTCAGCATCCTCCTGTCTGGCTGTACCTTGAGCCCCCCCACATTGCTGTGTCTAAATACAGTGAAATACAGTGTGAAACAGAATAAATACCCTGGGCCAGGCACAGGCCAAAGCTGCAGATGGGGTTCTGGCACAGTTTCACTCTTGGTTTGGATTCAGCATTTTACTTTGTGCTACTCTGCTGACTGTAAAATCAGCAAAAAGCACAAGTTTTGAGTGCACACTCTGCTGAAAAAGGTTTGGGTGCTTGTTTGGTACTCTGGGAGCTCAAGATGGAATTTGCTGTGGAAATAAATTAATTACTTTGTCTCTATCTCTAAATCAAGTTCTAAATCGGAGAGTAACTTTAATCAAAATATTTTTGATAGCTAGATAGAAATTATTTCTCTTAAAAACTTGACCCTGTAGCAAGATTGGTACAAATGTTTGTGTATCCCTTCTCCTTGGGCCTCCTTGAAGGAGGTGATACCTTCTTCTTCGTTGTGTTTGTCTCTGACTAATGGAAAAATGTCTCTTGCTTTTTGTCTAGGAGAGTTCTGCCTCACTGAAAGGGACCAGCAATAACACAGATGATATAAAAGAGACACAGGAGGAAACTGAGAAGAATTCAGAAATTTTGGATGTACAAGGTATTTGCTTATTTTTTATGTGCAGCACTACAAAAGTACTTAGGCTAAGTATTTTATGTGTTAAAAAATTGTTCCCTGTGAGTGTGGTGAGGCTCTGGCAGAGGTTGCCCAGAGAAGCTGTGGCTGCCCCATCCCTGGAAGTGTCCAAGGCCAGGATGGATGGAGCTCTGGGCAGCCTGGGATAGTGGAAGGTGCCCATGGCAGGGGGTGGAATTGGACTTTAAGGTCCTTCCCAACCCAAACCATTCCATGGTCCATGGAAACACTGCAATGTCTCCATGTGAATGGAGCAAAGTTTATAAATATCGGGATGTTTTGATAACACTTGGGTTTTGTTGACATTTCTGTTAATGACTGTTGGATCATGTGGGGAGATAACAGGACAGATAGGAAAATGGAGTTTGTCCCCACACTTTTTAAAATTTATTATTTATGCTTATGGACATGTTTATCATATTTCTGTAGATATGGGTATTATTATACATATGTTTATGGGTTACACACACAATCTTTATGAATCTGCCAGGCTCTGGGGAGATTTACTTCCTCAGAAAATGATGATGCCAGTGCATATCATGGTAGGCATTGGTGTAGTGTGGGATGGTACTGAGTATTACCTAAATGGTGCTTAAAGTGAGAGGGCCTAATTCTAGGAAATAAAACTGTTTGTCTGTCCCACATAAGTTACAAATTTCTCCAGTGTTGTGGCGTTGTCCTTTGGTTTAATAAGAATGAGTTTTCTTGTGGTACTGACTTAAATAAAACAACTGCAAACTATTAGCATAAATTAGGTCCACTTTACAGCCTCTTTCTTCTGGTAAAAAAACAAACCCCACCCCACAACACTTTGGACTGAGCACAGTCCAGAGAACCATTTGTCAGACTAGACCCTAAAAGCAAGGTTTTCAAAATAATATAAAGGACTTGGGCCTCATGTGGAGGAATTTGTATTTTATTTCTGTCAGGCTTTGAAAACCCCTACCACAGTATTAGATGAAGTGGGTTTGCACAGATGTGCACAATTATACCTGAGTGTTTTCCAGCTTTTTTATCTGTTTTAATAAGGAAAGAAGGAAAAAACTGCTTTTTCTGGCACACTCATGGTTTGCAAACTCTTTCAATCACGTTTGAGAAGAGCAGTGAGAGGATGCTCAGTTACCTTAAGTTCAAAACAAGGAGCCAGGTAAATGAGGGTTAAAAACCAGAAATACAACAACAAAGAACAGTGACAGTTTCTCTGGATTTACCCTTATTGTGCCTCTGTTAAGGAGATAAGTTACCTTGGGACAATAAATAGTCTCTTTAGAAGATACTTATATATCTTTGTATTATTTTAAAAAACAAGTTAAAGTGTAAGCTACCACTGTAAAATGCACTAAAATGTTTTTTGCTACTTGGTAAGTTTGTTGTTCAGAATAACTGTAAAAGGACATTATGGTGGTGTGTGATACAGTAGAGTAAAACCTCTGCAGAATGTAACTAAATCTGACATTAAAACCCATTTTCATTTTTTTTAAGCTTGAAGACTATTTATAGAGAGTTTTCTCATTTTTTGATACGGTCTTATTCTCTCAGAGCAAATTTCCTAACAATTACATTAGCTGTTTTTACAGTATTGAACACTTTTTTCTTGATTCCTGTCAACAATAACTCTTCTCCTCCTGTACCATCCCATGTGATGGTTTATGTGGGCTGGTTTGGCTTTTTTAAAGAAAATATTTATGGCCATTTTTTCCACAGTGTTTCTGCCTTTTACTAACATTTTCCAACTAATTAAACCTTAAGTTCATACATTTGTGATATTTATGTAATTATGCATAGGAAAAAAAAAAGGAATTATGTTTGTTATCTGAAAATTGCGTTTCATGTTAAATCCTCTTGCTGCTCCTAATTACCGTGTCTTTCACCTTCAGCACATGACTTCTTAGTGCCTTATTTTTATATATCTCTTTATTTGCTTCATTTCTTTTCATATCAGTACAATCTTACTAAACCTGCCTAGAATCTACTGTATTATTGTGCTTGTGAAATTCTTCTGTGGGTAACGATGGACTCATTTTGTCAGTAAAACCTTATTCCCACAGAAAGCCCTTGGAACTACAAATGCAAAAGCTGAGCCCCAGTGCCGAGCGCTTTTCCTCGCCCCGCTCCCGCTGTCCCCGGTGCCAGTGGTGCTGAGGAGCACCGGCAGATGGGGCTGGAGCGCTGCGGAGCGAAGCACTCCCCGCACGGAGGGAACGCCGGCACGGGGCGGTGTCGGTGAGTTTGAGCCGCCGCTGACCTCCCGCTGTCTGCTGCGCTTTCCAGAGGAGGAGGCCCTGCCGCAGGAGGAGCCGGGAGGCAGAAAAGAGGCGCCACAAGTTGTGGATTTGGAGCAGCTGGTGCCCCTGGGGGGCGTGTTCCACATCTCTCTCCTGCAGCTGCCGCCCCAGGCCCAGGACGTCGGGGACTGGACCATGGTGGAGGTGAGGGAGGACAGGGATCAGCCTGGCGCCCCCGAGAAGCTGCTCCCGAGGTTTGTCGCTGCTGTCACATGCACTGCACACGGGTTCCGGACAGCAAACTGACCCGGCAAGGTTTGCAAACCATCAGCTTTTCACATGTGAAAGGTGGTACCAAAAACCACTGCTGGTTCAGCTCCAGGCCCTTCAGGCTGGTTGAGGACTGTGGGCACTGGGTTCTGGTTTCCTCTAGCCCTGCCCTACCCCACAGAGGACACTGTGAAGCTGGAAACCTTTAATAAGCAAAATTCCCAGAAAGCCAAACCCAGAGGGCAGGACTGTGGGCAGGGGAAGAGGCCCAGGATGTTCATTCCCAGCCCCTGTGCCCTCCCCTTCCCTCTGGCACTGTGGGGACAGTGAATTACAGCTGCCTTTGCCTCCCTGCTCCTGGTGTCTGAGGCTGGGGCCCTGTGAGGAGTGGCTGTGCCCCGCTGGGCCCTGCCCCGAGGGTGCCTGCAGCAGCACAGGAAGGGCCCAAGGCCTCCTGGTGGCTGCTCTGCTCCTGCCTCCCAAGCTGGGCTGGGAAAGGTGCAGTGTTAGCAAACCGTTTTAAATGGGGGTTAAAAAGCTCTGCAGTGGTTAGATGAACTCAGAGAAAAAAACCTGCATTTTCTGATAAACCCCTTACCTGTCCTTTTCCTCTCTTGCCAAAGCTGCTGGATGTTGGATTGGAGACATATCCATATTCCCCAGGAAAGGCTGGAGATGGCACACAGGAAGCAGTACAGATAACCCTGAGGCTCCCTGATAATGTGATTTATTTTAAAGTGCCTGTGGTAGCCCGATGGGATCCTGCAGGTCTGAATTTAAAACATAAATTTATTTCAAAGTTGAATAGGGGAATTTATACCTGAGTTGGACTGTTGTTACAATCCAGCTGTAAAGATAAGGGCCAGTCTGAGCCCTGAAATAGTTTGGGGACTTGAATGTTAATTGATTTGGGGATTTTACATTTTCTTTTTATTACTACTTCTTTGGTTTGTTTTACTTTAGCATTACTACCAGAAGCCTTCCATGTACATCTTTCCATCCTCTTTGTCCAGGCCAGTGGTGGAGAACTGATGGCATCAGCAAGATAACCTATGAAGCAGAAGAAAAGAGCATCACCTTTAGCATGGGTGGCTTTTCTACAGTTGCCCTTCTGCAGGATGCTCACCTGAACCTGCCCTATCAGGCCTGGGAATTGCACCCTACTGGTGTGGATGAAGGACTCTTCACAGTTACTGCAGTCTTTGCAACCATTCAGATACAAATTAAGGTACTGTCAGTCATTTTTAAATCAAAAGTTTGCAGATAAAAAGCCCCATAATTATTGTCCCTGATTTAGAATTTGGGATGTTTCTACAAGAGCAATTTGAATCTCTCTTCCTCTCCAAGCACTTCACTGGTTATTTAATTTCAGTTATTTACTATGAAAAATAGTACATTTCACATAGCAGAAATGTGCATTTGCTCTGGAAAGTTTCAGTCAGTGCTTTGCTGCTGGCTTTGCCTTGCTGCATTCAAGCCTGTTCCACCTGTTAGAGAGCTGAAAAGTGTTCCTCTCTCCTCCCAGCTCTACCAAGAGAAATACAGGGAGTTCTAGCAGCCTGCTGCTCATGCTCCTTGTTCTCCAAGCTCAAGCTACTCATGATTATCCATCTGTTCACTGGTGTATAAATCAGTACACCAGTGTCATTTCTGATTCCTACATAAGGCTGGCTTTCTTCAGGATCTGTAAATGAAAGGTCACAGCCCAGAGTAGCAGATGATGTGGGTAATACCCAGCATAGCAAAAATATCAATATTTGAAGCCTAAACCAGAAAGGAGCTTCCATGACCATAAGTTGCTTTCACTGGTTTGTACAACAGGATAATCAGTGTATGTTGTCTTCAGTAGTGGTGGAAGAGGAGGAGGTGCTTTCCCACATCACAGGGAAATGGATGAGTCCTCTTGCCCTCAGAGCAGCTTTGAAAAGAGCTGGAGTGAACATTTTCCCAGCAGAGTACTCTCCCAAGTATGTCCCTGTGCCCAGGAAGGTGAGTGCCAGAGACGTTCCTGGTGGCTTTTCCCTGTTTTTCACTCAGGTCACCCTTTGCTGCACTGGGGGCTGCTGTGCTGCCAGCTGAGCAGGGCTGAGTAAAGCAGGCTCTGGCACTGCTGTAGCACAGGGAGAGGAGAGAGATGGGCTTGTCTGATTTGTGTTGTGCCCTGCAGGCTGCCCTGGCAGAAGTGAAGGCCTATGAACAGATGGCTCTGCTGGCAGCTGCTTTTGCTTTTGCTCACAGCAAGTGGAATGGAGAAGCAGGGCCAGAGCAAGTCGTGTTCAAGGTTTGTGGAGTCCCAAACTTCCAGGGCAGACCAGCACTGACCCCATCCCCTGTTAGAAACAATGAACTCACCCGTGGTGGCTTCAGCCTCTGCCTCAGTTCAGTGTCACAGGCTGCCCCTGAGAGCTCTCAGGGGACACAAGTCTCAGCAACAAAGACACTTGCTAAGGAAAATGGAACTGAAAAGTCACCAAGGGAGGCTTCAGCCAGAGCTGGGGTGACAGAGCTTCATGCTCTCCAGAGGCCCCTTGAAAATCAGCTATCTGCTCTGTCAGCTGTTTAAAGAACAGCTGGGACTTTCTTCCTGCCTGTAGGGTTTCTTTTGCTCCCTGCTGCAAAGGAGGCAGTGAGCAACCTCTCTGTTGGTTTGTCTCCACCTGTGAACTAAAACACATGGTTAGAACCTCCCAGCCAGACAAACACTCCCAGGTGTGGCTGGAGAAAGGCAGCAAACCCCACTGTGAGAGCTGCAGTGGCTGTCTCACTCTCAGGTTAAATGCATGTGACACACAGATATTGCAGTTTGTACTCTGACAATGGCACAGGCCTCACCTCAGTGCATTTCTTCCTGCAATAGGTGAGTGAACATCTCACAGCAGGTTCTGCCAAAGGCAACCACTGGTCTCTTCTGATGTTCAATGGTGAGAAAGTGCAACACCTCAAGCTCACTGAAACCAGTGAAGCTTTTTCAGAAGAGCTGAAAGAAGGGTCTGAATTTCACTCCACACTCTACCATATGGTCAAGGATTCTGCCAGCAACGAAGCCATGGAAAAAGTGGAAAGAGCTGGCTGCCTGTTCATTGATTGTGTGTATCAGCTGCTCCTTGCTACCAGAGTCTTAGCATACTCTTAGATACTACTGCATGCTTTCCTTCAAAACTTTATTATCAAAAGCTTTCAATAAAGTTACATTTCAAGTCTTAAATCCTTTTCTAGTCAAAACATTGAAACAGGTTCTAAAATGCAAACATTTTATCTTTGTTCAAGCAAAATAAATTCTTTATACACTTGTGGCTAGACCACTTAGACATGTTTTGTAGAACAAAATGGAATGGGTGAAAGAGAGAATTAAGGGAAGAAGAACTGCAACAAAACACAACTGGTGACCAATGCCAAGTCTCCCTTACAAGCTTGTCACAAAAGCATTTATATATATACATGTATATATAGTATTTTTCCATGTAGGACTGGTTTGCAACAATGCATAAAACCAGGACACATTTACTGCAGTGTAGCTGATGTCACAGATTGCTACAAATGAGGAACCATGAGAGGGACAGAACTACAGCTCTTAACCCTCCCCTGCCCAAACTGAAGTGTCTGCATCCATCCTCAGGTGTCTGAATATGCAGCCCAGACACTGGAGGAGCATCTCTTCTGCAAGTTTGGTTGCTGTTTGTGTATCACAACCCCAAAAAATTGATCTTAATCACTGATTATTTGTAATAAATTTATGTGCACAGTCAAATGAAAAATGCTTTGAAAGCCAAAAACTGCTACCTGTAATTAGGAAACTGCTACCTGTAATTAGGGAAAACCAAAGCATGCCCTAAGCACTACACTTTTTTGTTATATTACCAAAATCATCTCTATAGGGTGGGAAAGGATGTAGGAAAGCAAATCTTTTATTGCAAACCTGTACCATTAGGTATAACAAATGCTCATCTTTGAACTCTCTTAAAAATAAAGGCAATTTTTAAATGAATAAATTTAATCAATAAATCTAAACCCAACAGCCACAAGAACGGATTATCAGAAGTGGGAATTAGATAAGAGGCAGGTAGAAATTAAATCCTAAATACAGCTACACTGTTAACTGTATTTAACACAGTATCTCAGTTTAGAAGTTTATTTTCTACCCCAACTAAAGTGTTTAGATTTCTAAATCACTACAGCAATTTAATAATAAAGCAAGTTTAACTACCTGAAACTAAAGGCTCATTTTACCAGACCACTGTATAGACAAAATACAGATGACAATGTTTAGAAAGCTTGATACTGACGGTCACACATAGAAATTGAATTCAAAACTGAGTTTATATCAACTGTTTTTATTAGATATCAGCAGTTTACAAATTTGAATTAAGAAAATTACAGAACAGAATTAACTTGAATTCATTCTTGGTTGGAAAGTTTCTTCTTTAAGGTCATAATCATTTCTATGCAGGATGTCATCAGCAATAAATTCTAGACTGTCTAAAACACAGCCCCCTATTTCCTTATTCAATAATTGATAATTTATCAAAAATCTAAGATTGTGCTAAATATTTTTAACAAGTATTTAATTAACTACTCTATTAGGCCCTTAGTATATTTCAAGTGTTTTTTTTTCAATTTTTACACAATACAGAATTTTTAAAAGCACTTAAGGATTCTATATTGCAATTTTTTTTGTAACTTTCAAAACTAGGAATAAATAGACTGTTCCCACAACAAGATGAAATCCACTATTCAGCATTACCACATTTTGACTTCTCCACATTTCACATCTAAGCACAGAACCTTCTAGCTGGAATACTGTATTAAACCACTAATTCCCCACCATTTTAATGCACATCAATTTATGACTTCAAGAGCTTTTACTTCCTGGCAACACAGGTTTAAATTAAATGTATATTTTGCTACAGTCTACTGAACACCACCACCTCCTTTCTCCTTCCTGCCTCCAGACAGAGCCAGGAATAAAATAAAGCTCCCAGCTTATCTAACAATAAGGCTGTTAAGAAATAAAGACTGGAAAGGAAGAAAAAGAAAAAGTATATGCAATGTAACAAGTTGCTGCAAGATTTCTGCTCTGTTAAGATGAAACAGCACTAAGAAGAGGCCGAGTCAGAAATCTGCACTAAGAAACAGGTAAAAACATCATCAGTCTTAAGGCAACCTTCATTTGAATCAGCAGAGTGATTACTCGTGTGCCTGAAGAGGAATCCTTCTTTAGCTTCAGTTAGGAACCATATCGGTCCTAGAGAAGTAAAAACAACAAACCAGGTATGAGTGAGTTTTCCGTGAAAAAAAATCAGTTTTACTTCCATTTGTGCAATAAATAGCAGCTGAATTCTTCAAGATTTTCAAAAAACTGACCAGTGCTTCCAAGAACTGGAGTTTAGGGTTGAATTCCAGGATAATCAGCCTGATTTTCAAACATCTGAGAGCTCCCAATGACCCCATACAGGAACTGCCAAGTGACTGGAGCACAAAACATGCTGGACACTGAGGCCAGGATGGCTTATTTCATGCAAAAACATGGATCAGAGGTCAGCTAAAGAGCCAACATAAGAGTTGGGCTGGATGATTAGTGCAGGTCCCTTTCACCCAAACTACTCCATTCTGAGTTAGGAACTGTGATGAGTTGAAAATAGAGTGACAACAAATAACTTTCATGATGGGATTTTTTAATTTTAAGAAAAAAAGATATCCTTATGAAGGTGAGCTAGCAGATACAGATTTATTTTCTAAATGATAAAGATTTATTGTCTACTTTGAGAGGTATACAGAGCTCAAAACCAAATGCATTCTGTTCTCCCTAAAGATAATTCAGTGGCAGGATCCATGGTACTAAGTCTCTATAGAAAGGCTTCAACTGATGGTTAATAGATTGTGATATTTTTACTCACCTGTATAGATGTCATGACTCCATTAGCAAGGACAGAAAGTTTCCCAGCCACGGATTTCACTCCTTGTTTAAACTGAGTTATATCAGGAGCTGAAGACAAGACATTGGTAATATTGTAGCTTCCTAAAAGGAGAACACACGCACACACATGGAGGAAACAGAGTTTTAAAATATTAAAATCAACCTTTTTTGTTCTTCCTGAAGTACAATGTATGACTAGGAGCACTAGACAGAGATCTCAATGTCTTAAATGCATTTCCTTTGGATTGTTTTCAGGTTTTCGTAATTCCACCCAAGAGTGTCATCCTCTACACTCTGCATTCCCAGCAAAGCAATTCATGTTTGAATAGTAGATGACTTATTGTGTACTTCCAGTCTGTGACAGTGTGGTTTTGTATCCTCAACAGCTGTTACCCACTTGCAATTCAAAGATGAGTGCACTTCGGAAGTGGCTGAAGTGATGAACCCTCTTTGTGTGCATGCAGAGGGGTGATGTCCATGCTGTATAAACACACATTTTGCCTTACTACATTTGAGGCTTGAAAAAATCCATAGAAATTATAGTAAATGTAAATAAATTAGGTTTTATAACTCCAGCACAATGCTGGCAACTCAGCCCTCCTTAAAATTTGGACAGAATTAGCTTGGCTGTTATTATGGAAAGTGCAGGTCTAAAGGTAACAGAAATCAAAGATAATTACGTAACTACTCTAACTGCATGCTAAGTATTAACATGCTAACAGTTACTCTCACCCACTCATTGGTGAAAATAATTATTGGCATGCCTTAATGTCAAATATGGGATACTGTCAAAGGCAGAAATCCAAGTAAACCAGAACTACAGAACCATGATCACAGAGTCAGCCACAGAAAGGCCTGGGATGGAAAGAACCTCAAAGATCATCTCATTCCAACCCCCTGCCACAGGCAGGGACACCTCCCACTATCCCAGGTTGTTCCAAGCCCCATCCAACCTGGCCTTGGACACTGCCAGGGATCCAGGGGCAGCCACAGCTTCTCTAGGCAGCCTGTGCCAGGGCCTCACCACCATCACAGGGAACAATTTTTTCACAATATCCAATCTAAACCTTCCCTCTGTTAGTTTAAATCCATTGCCCCTTGTCCTGTCACTCCAGGCTCTTGTAAAGAGTTTCTCTCCATCTTTCCTGTGGGATCCCTTCAGGCACTGGAAGGGCACAATAAGGTCACTCCAAAGATCTTGGAAATAAATGGGGCTCCATTGGGATGGTGTAACCATCCCAAACCAGACCATTTTCCAAATGGAGACTCCTTTTAATCTTCCAAACAGGGGTGGAGGAGTAAGAGAGAGAAGGAAGAGGGAACCTGTAGCTCCTCTGTCCTGGGAAGTTAAAGGCACCTGCCTCCTCAGCAGGCTGAGACACACAATCCTGGAGATAATTTGTTTTACCTAAGATAAGAGGATGGTTTGTAGCACAGATGTCTTGTCACATAGGGGAACTTCCCACTCCAATCCTTCAACCCAGCATGGATTATAGATGCTCTTTACAGATTATCTTCGAGAGTTCCCTCAGACAGCCCTATTTCTGAGCTGTAACCTGGACTTCCTTACGATCTGTTCCACTCAACAAATGCTTAAGGCATTTTTGTTACTAAAATCGGTCATAGAAATAAACTCTCTCGATATACATAACCTGAGAAGCTCTAACCACTTCTCAGCCACAAGATTCCCTCATCATTTGCTGGCTCAGTTTGGTTGGTCTGAAAAAGTTCATTTAAACAAGGCAGGAAAGCATCTCCTTTTCTTGTGGTTTCCTTCCAAATCAGCCCCTCCAAGTCAGCCACTTGATTTTCTTAAGCATCAGCTCTGAAATAATGCAAAAAGGCTTTTTCTTGCAGCCCCCTCTCTGGTTAAAAACTTCCCTACAGCATTCTGTACAAAAGCAAGGAGCCCCCACTGACACCTCATCAGTGCTCATAAAAACAACCTTAGAGCAAAGGATGTTTTATCCTGGCAAGGACTCCAGAACTACAGTAGTGTTTTTACTGACAGTGTCCTGATTACGTTTATTTTATGGAACTAATGATAGTCTGGGTATTCATTCCACAGCAGACAAACTGTTAGTGCAGTAGCATTTCTCCAAGAAAGGCCACCCCTCAGTTTTTGGGGTGAGGGGTGTAGCAGAGACATGCAGGAAAGGAAGTTTCAGTACCTGATATGGTGTGAATTTATGACACCATGTTGCAAATGGCTCTTTCAAGTGGCTAAAGCAACTTTACTGCAATTTCTGCTTGATATCGTCTTCCTTTTTTTTTTTTTCATATTTCAAATTCCTAAACCCTGGTTTTACTTAAGCAACCAGTAACAGGAGTTATAAATAACTACATAGTTATATAATACCTAAAATAAATATATTATATAGTATATGTACATAATATATTATAGAAATATATCATATTATATTAACTACATAATTAATATAAAATTCTGTTTCCTCCGTGTGTGTGTGCTCTCTGCTAGTCTGTGTATTCAAATTTGCTTTCAGGGGATCAAAACTAAACAGTCACATGTTTTTGGGTTTTTCCCTTCTACTTTTCCAAAGTAAAATCAGATGCTGCACACTGTTTTTCCAGGCTATTTGAATAATTACTCACAGATTTCAAGTTCTTCAGTAACTCTTCTTTTTCCAATTTCTTCAAAAGTTAAAGAATGAAACTGAACTGATTTAAGCCTATAAAATGTTCCAGCATTTGCCACTTTTTCCATTGCACATTATTGCACAATCCAAGAAGTGTTGGAAAGAAAACATGAGACATTTTCAATCTCCTAAGGGTTTCTTTTCACTCAATCTGATCTTTCTCCCTTTCTGATTTGATGAACTACACTCTCCCATGTGAGGTGCTCCAACAAATCTTTGAAACAAACAAGTGAAGATCTTCCTTAGTAATTTTGCAAGGCCAGAGGTAAAAGCAAATATCCCACTGAATGGATATGCCATGCAACAGATTACATGGGAATTTCAAGTCCACTAACATTTATTTAATGATTTTTCTGAGATCCAGTATTATGACAGCTAATGAACTACTTATGGCAACTGATCAAAAAAGCTACCTGAGATTCCATTTAGGTGTTAGCTCATTGGAAAATATTACAGTTTTCCTTTGATAGATGTTATCTACAAAACAGTCTGTTATTTATAACACAGCTCCCAGTATAAAATACTGAACTTACAGAATCAAAAATAGAGAACTGGGAATTTAAGGGGTTAATTTTTAAACAATGACTACACCTGCCATGCCTGTTTGAGCTATTAGCATTCTGCTTGCAGAACACAGTGATGACTGTGATTAGGAGCAGTCAGGGCCTACATTCCCCACATTTTCCAGGTTCTCACTGTTTGATATGTACCTGCTGATTGTTTCCTCTGATCTTCAAACAAGTCAGCTGAACTTATGGATGTGCTTCCAGAAAGCCTTTCTAGCCGAGCCCTTGCTTCATACTGGAAAAGAATTGAGAATAAAAAGGATTTTATCACCTTGATGTCACCTTTTGAGGTCATGTCAGATAATCTGAGAGACTGCAGACATTTAGAACTGAAGTTGTGCCCATTTCAGTTTTCACATCACTTACACTGAGTTTGCCACCATCTCATTTCTGAGTTACTCAAGAGTGACATTTATCATTGCAACCCCAAAGGTCCCACCAGCCATTAGTTACCCTACAACTGCTGGAAATCTGTGCAGCCATTAAAAACAACAAATAAAAAATGTGAAACCAAGGGGAAAGCACTGCAGTTAACATCCTGCTGACCCTTCCAACCACATGACACTCTTAACTTTTTCCAAGTTCCCTGCAAACAGTAATTATATTTTTAATTAGTACTTACACTGTTAGTTTTTCATTCAAAATCTGTATCTCATCTCCAAAATGCAGCACAATACTAATCTCTTTTTTCTAGGCTGATTCAACTCCATGCAATTCACTGAACAATTTCTTTACTTGGTTAGCTTTACAACATAAATGATGTTCATGTAACAAATCCACAGCAGGAAGATGTTTCAGCAGTGGTTTGTTGGCATCAGTTTGGGTATCTAGAACAAATTAAGCCTGATTCTATCAAAAATCAGGAGTGCTAAATCATAGTCTACCACTTCTATCATGAAAGAAGAATGATGGAGGTACAGTCCCACATGCAACTCCAATTCCTTAAAATTAAACTATAAATGATCTGAAGTTTGTACATTTCTATCAAACAAATAATCAAGGGGACATAATTCTATAAGCTCACTAATTCTACCAATTTTAACTATTTATTGCCTTCTCTCTAACTCACAAGAATACAATTTTTACAGTCAAAGAATATTTTAACATTTAAAAACACTTATCACTATTTCCTACTTACATCAGCCTGATCTTGCCTTCCAAAGTACATGTCTGATGAAATGGCTTTGACATTGCCAAATTTTTTCTGTGCCTCATCTGTGTTTGCAGAAGGTTCATGTTCAGGCTTACGCCGGGATGCAGGCCTGGAAGGAAACAAACTGCATCAGGGACAGAAACCTCATTCACACCAGGGCAGAATGAAAGGAATCAAACAAGAAGCACTCAAGTGCTCAAACTGCATTGTACAAGTAAATGAAAAATATAATTTAAAGTAAAAAGAAGAGAGGCAGAACAGACTAACCAAGCACATCCCCCCCCCCCCCATTCTTACATCTTCTACTTGATTACAAAGATAGAAATACAGAAATACAGCTGTCATAAAGAAAATGTATTTTTTTATCATCACAATCAGACCTGTTGCTTGTATCTCTAGCACCTTCATCCTCAGAACTGGGCACTCCAAATTTTCATTCATTTGATAACAAGGTTTCCTTTGATTCATCACACAATAAACAAAGCAGGTATGTGCTCAGAACAGTGCAAATATCTGAGTTTCTCCTCACATCATTTGTCTACTTCTTTTTTTCCTGAAAGTGTTTGGGAATTACCTCCACTACATGCCCTGAACAGCTCTGAGCACAACAGACAGTGCTTAAAATGTAAGGAAGAAATTCAGCTTACAAAAGAAATTCAGTCAGGAGATCCCTTGGCTGCTGATGGAAGTTCTGGCCTAATTCTCCCTCTATAGACTAAAGAAAATCCCACTACTAGGACCAGGACTCAAATCACATTAAAATTTGGGCTTTCTGGACAAAAATCAGTTTGGTTTTCTTGGTGTACCTGTCTGAAAATCCTGTGCTTTTTGAGGTTAACAATATATCAATATCTTTACTATTATTTTCTTTCTTCCAAAAAGCATCTGAATTGTCATCCCATTTAGAGAAAGTGCTGCTCCTCAGATCTGAAGAATCAGAGTATCTAGAATAAAAGAAAGAAAAACCTATTGAAAAATCAGAACTGTTATTGATTGAAATGTGGGAGCATATTTATTTTTTGTTAAATAATGACTGCTGTAAGTGTTCACTAGCAAGTATGTTTTCACCAAAATTACAGTTTTCAGTGAGTAATTTGGATTTCACAATACTGCTTTAGAAGCTTTGACCAGTTGAATTCAATGGCTCAGAACAGACCATAAAGCCTTTATTTCTGGTTCTGTTTTTTTTTAGTCCAAATACTAAGAACTTGCGAGTTTTGCCACACATTTTATTAAAATTAAATGCTAAAAACATATTTCTTGAAAGAGAGTATGAATTTAATAAGGCAATCTTCTCTTGCACATCAAAACCATGGGGAAAACACAAAATAAAGAAAAAGAAAAAAAAATTAGGCATGTTTGTAAATTCTGGTACATGATTTGATCTTTTCCCCGTTTGATTAACTACACATACCTCAGCATATGTAGAAAGTATTTGAAAAAAAAAATGAAACCACCAAAACCTATTAAAATGCCAAAGATTAAGATTTTGTGCTTGAAGAAATTTACCTGAATTTTGGCTATAACCAGGATAGGGAGAAAGATGATCAAAACCACAGGGGGATAGGTGAATGGAACCATTCAGCAGAACAAGATAGGATATTAAAGTCTGCACCTGCATCTTGTGAAAAATACTTTTAAAAAAAATTCTCCATGTTTGCACTCTGAATGGTCAGGCCACTTGTTTTTGCAGTTCATGAGAAATGTGACACCTGCAGCAGCAAAGTCTCAGCACTGAGCATGGAAAATATGAGGGACAGATTTGAAATGAACTTCTACAAAAAGCAGAAGCCTCTCTCCTGACAGACAAAAAGAAACCACAGCAATTTTATAAATTCCATAATAACAAACAATCAAAGTGTTCTTATGGATTTGAAGCTTTCCAGTCTCACAATGGCCACAAAACCATGGCACTGGGCAGGGGCTGCATGAGCTGATTTGGGTAAAAGTGTTTATTTTCTCTAACCTTTCTTCTCAGATTTTTGAAGCTTTGCAAAATACTTCTTCAGTATTTGGGATGGGAGAGAGAAAGAAAAACTGCATTTAACACAAAATTTAAAAAAATACATTGTGACATTAGTTAAGATTTTATTAACTGTAGCAAAAGAAAACATCAAAATTCAGGATTTTCAGAGGCTTCAATTTTATGTCCAAACCTTGAGACCTTTAGCTTGCTTTAATTCACTTATCAACACTCTAATATCCAGTATGATTATTTTGCTTTTGGGCATATACTAAGATGATGCTGAAGCTACTTTGCCTCTATTTCAAAGTCACAGCTTGAAATAAAGGATAGTAATATGCTTAAGAAGTCCAAATCTGACTGCTCCTTCTTTAAAGAGAATGAACTTGTGTGCCAACTCCAACTAGATCTCCCAGCTCAAACCAGAACAACAAGAGCAGGGAACAGCCAGGTTACAATCTATCCTCTAATCACTGAACCACAACACATTAAAAGCTCCTCCATAATTCATCCTTTGCCTGCTGGTAGCTGATGAATAATTTCAGAGCAGTAACAGTTCTTTTCAGGCAAGCACTGAAATGCTATGCTTTATTTTACAGGACTGCTGCCACTTTCCTTGGACCCCCATTTGTATTTTTGTTGCAGTGATTGCACTACAAAATAGTGACACAAAAGCCTTTGTGCTTTTGTTGCCTGTCTACAAGCAATTGGGTACAATTTCTCATGTTGCTGTGGCATGGATCCAATAAAGGCAGTTTATGAAAGCAACACCTGTTTACATCTCTCAGTCTAGAAACAGCTGGTTAATTGCAATTACTGCCTGTAAGATTTAATGATTTTTCTTCTCCCAAGAGCAGTATTTTATAGTGTGCATTGTATTCATCCTCTGATAACAAATGTTTCAATTATTTTTTGCTCACATTTTATGTTCAGATAAATAAAAGTCTCTGATATAGGACTGCAGACATCCACATAACACACTCAGCACAATACCTCAAAAAGACTGAGGTTGGTGCATTTGGCATGTAGAGAATGATGCAACTGTAGTACATCTAATATCAGACTTCAATGCTTATTTAATTTGAAGACAACAGCACAAGAAAGAAAGAAAAAAGGAATGAAGACAAGTCATTCTGACAAAAAATTCACTGGATTTGGAATACAGCAAATAAAAGTTTATATGGCAACTGTCTGTGCAAGCAGAGACCAGACTCGGGACAAGATAAAATCTACAAACAAATAGTTCAGACCACTTTTCCAACAAAGCTACCTCCCCTCCTTCACAAATCTACCTGTCACTGAGGCAAAGCCAACCTTCCCACCACTCTTGTGATTCCATGTCCCCTGAAAGCACACTGGCTGTGTACACAGCTTCAAACTGCCTCCATCTCAGCTTTCAAAAACACTGTGCGTATTTTTATGGAACTTGCACACACTTCTGGACCCATCCAGAATCAAAAGCTTAGAGAATACCTTGAGCTAGAAGAGAAGTAAGAGTCTTCCAGATCATCCATGTACTTCTTCTTTGGCTTTGCAATTGTAGGTGTTTCCTGCTCAATTGTTTGCAACTCTGAGGCAACTGAGTGAGAAATGCCACTGGGGACAGGAAGAAAACAAGCATGTCAAGAGATGACAAAACTCATACCCTAAAAGAAAAAAAAGAAATCAATGCCCAAATCTAGTTTCTGAAGCTTGCTGAGAAAGTCCAGCCTATAAAAGACATTTAAAGAAAGAGGAATTAAAATAAAGGAAACCCTTGGAAAACTGTCATTCTCTCAAGCAGGGACAGGACTTCTGAACACAAAGCCCATTCTGGCAGCTAGAAAACACAGTCTACGCTGACCTCTGTCTGGCAGGTTAGAATTTAAATCTATCAGAAGTTTCCCCTTGAGAAAGAGAAGATTTTTTTTGATGATACTGCTCAAGTTTCCATAACATGCTCTAGTCTATTTCTTAATTTCCTGAGTAAAATGAGGGATAAGTGCATAAAACCACAGAGTATTTCAAATACAGTTTCCAGAACTTCACATACCTCCTACTGCTGCCCAATCCCATGCCAAGCCTCTCCAGTTCTGTTTTCTTCTTACCAGAGAAGTTTAAGGTTTCTTCTTTGGCTTTAATATCAAGATCTCTGTAGGCCAACCTTAAAGATGATACACTGGAAAAAAACACAGTTATCAGAGAAATGTTCAATGCTACACTGAATCAGCCCAGGAATATTAGTAGAACACTAACAATATTTATTTCAGCACTGTATTTTCTCATGTCTTCCCTTAAGGCACATCTGGGCTCAGCTAAGTCTCCATCCCTACCTGTAAACCATCTTAATATTTTCCAGTCACAGTAGTGCAGCAGAGACTGAAGTTTTTCATCTTGATTACAGAATTCCAGAAATATTGCTTAAATTTAATTTGTCAGGTCAAAAGGGATCCAATTTTTATTGATTTTAATGAGCAATATTTTAATTCATAAGTCTCAGCTGGCATAAAATCCAAATGAACTTTCAGAAGAAAGGCAAATGAGATTTTGGATGCTGCTGGTAGAGGTGCTGCAAAGCAGAAAGGAATAACTGATAACATCTACCCAGCACTTTATGCAGGAAGATTAGCAGCCCTTCTCAGGAAATCTATTTTATGAACATCAAAATCTTATTTGCTGTTGATTAAAACAAATGGGAATACTGATCAAGTTTTTAGATGTAATTTCAGCTATCTATTCTTGTCAGTGCACAGCAGAAGATAAGGAAATTTTGTAAGAATCTAAAATCATATTTAAGTCTCAGAACTCTTCCTCCTTCCAAATACTGAACTACAAAAGAATCACTTCCATTCCTTGCCACATAACTTCAAAGTCATATTGAATTAATTTAGTAAAGCTTATTACTCAAGCTTTTAAAATTAAAAATATCACACAAATTAGTTGGAAGCAAATGCAATTTTAGCATAGTTCAACCCTTCCTTTCATTTTGGTATCTGCTGCCACCTAATTGATAATCTCAGGGAAATACAGTTCTCTTTCCTCCACTGGGACTCAGTGTATGTGCATCCCTCATGTTTACAAGCATTTTTAGAGGGTTTCAGCTACAGCAGAAAGGCTGCAGAACTCTTAGTAAAAGTTGGCTTGGATCTTTAGATTTATACATTTCTGACACAAAACTCAAGACACTGCTTGGGACTTTCTTCCAAACTAAATTACAGTCAAAGACAATATTGATAAAGAATAATAATACATGAACAATCCTTTTTTTTTTTTTATTATTTAGTTGTTACTTCAGAGTCTCTCCACTGGTAGTTTTTGGCAAACACCAAAAACTATGATGTTGCGGTTAAAACACTTCAAACGATCCCCTTGGGATTGGCATTTTTAACACAACCAAAACACTCATTTCTGCAGGGACAACAGAAAAGTGAGCAAAAGGAACAGGGAGGAGATTATAGACCAAAGACCTGGGTATCATGAGCAAAAAGTGATCCTGGAATTACGTAACAATTCAGAAAACATCTTAAAAGGTTATAAGATGGATTCTCTAGGACCTGACAGGATGTTAAGCTCTGCAACAGTACAAATGTACACAGACCAACTACTCAGTAGTATAATTTTGATGACAACCAATGGAATATTAAAAACCAAAAGAACATAGCAGAGGAATCAGGAACAGCACCCTGTGAGCTTTAGGGCTGAGTATTTATTAATTAAGGTGCACCAACAGATTCAAGGCCTCAGACAGAATTATTCAAAGGGTTTTGGTGAAAGTGAAGGCAGTTCCAGTATAAATCAGCTGAAAACTTCGTCAGGCAATCTGAGACATACTTAAACTTCCTCTTCTCTTACTGAATATTCCCTATGCTCTTAGAAAGACTGCTTTCAATAGCATTGAGCTCACTACACCAAACCAAAATAAACCAGGTAACTAGCATGAGATGAAAAAAATTCAGGAGCCAAGAGTCTTCTTCATACTTGATTTTCTACAGTAATCAACTGTATAAACATATATTAATAGCCAAAAAAAGGCACTAGGAGAATTACTGCTTGGCTCATCTTAACCATGTCTGTTTGGGAATTTTTTTGAAGAACTGAAGTTCTATTTGCATATGGTAATTTATGGTAGTATTTAAAATGCTGTCAATTAGCTCATTAAATTAGGCTTCATGGTTTACCATTGTATAATTAATTCATACTTACAGCGGCTCTTCCTTCTCAGTCTTCTTACTACTGTGAAGATCTTCTTGTTCCTTCATTTTATCTACAGCTTGTGCTTGTTTTTCAATCTCATTAAAGCTTTGGCTGCTCACTTTTTGGGCTCCCAAACCACCTTTTTTGGCACCAAGCTGGAATTATAGAAAAAAGAAAAAACCAAAAGCCCCAAAATTACAACTGAGACAACCACCTAAGCTGACTCAACAGCTAGATGTGAAAGCAACAGCAAACACTACATCCTGTCTGGGAGCAGTCCTTGCAGACAGCAAGGACAATCTGGAGCAGAGAAAATACTTCCTTCCATGTTTTGGACTTCTGCTGATTGTTCTTACAAATTTAGTTAGCTTTGCAGTGAAGTCCCACAGAAAAATTGAAGTATTCAGGTTTTAATTGTTAAGATATTGGCAGGCTCAAACAAATATAACACATAGAACAATTTTGGTTTCTTCTGTGGTATAGGGATAACATAATAAATTTTGTTGCAATGGAACCATTATTTATAAAACACTTAATACTGCAGACATGGATACAATGATGCTGACTCAAATGGTGGCACAGCCCTCAAACTGCTGCTCTTAGTCTCCTCTGTGTTTAATTCCTCACCTGCAACACTGCAGCAACAGTAAAATTCACAATGTGTTTATCTTCAGCTTTTATTGCTTTAAAGCCTTCATGTAAAAGCTCCAGGCCATGCACACACAGATCACAAACTGTACCTGCACCATTCAACCCAGTTCTGTTGTTCTCACTGGAAGGGAACAGATCTGCACAAACCACTCTAAATAAAAAATTCCTCTTGGCTATTAGGGTCTTCTAGTGGGAGTACAAAATCATGGGATTTAATCTAAATTATCTGCTCCAATAAATCTTCAAAATCTTCTGTCCTACAGTGTCCCAGACTTAAAAGGAGTGAGTCCCTGTAAGAAGCTGTCACCCTGACAGCCCATGATTAGGGTGGCATTAGGGTGACTGTTAGGGCTGTTTCTTCAGTTGCAACAGCCACACATTCAAAGCTTGAGCTGCCTTCTCAGTTTTCCTGTGCCTTGAACCATCATTCAGAGACACTAAACTCTCTTCCTGCCTTTCTACAGAGACCAGATGCTAAGAAAGTGCTAAGACTCCATGCAGAAGCAAGTCTGTAAACTATCTTTAAACCATCTTGAAATAAATGACCTATAGTACAGTTAAAAACACTCATTGTTTACATACACTTACCCCCTTCTTAGCTTGATTTGGCTTCTTTTTTATGAAGGTGGTGTTCTCTGCAAGGATTAAATGCACATTAGTTAACATATAATTTTTATTAATTCCAGAACTGCAGAAGAAAATTTCTGTAACATCAACCTCAAAATAGTTTTTGGCATTTATTTTCATGTCTTTCTACACTAAGGGGCTGAGATACTAAACCAAGCTATGTAACAGAGCTGTGGATATCTCCAAGAAAATGTGGGGAGCTACCTTGGATTGGCATCTCTTGGAAATATGCAATAGGAATAAAATTACAGCTCAGTTGTCTGTTGCAGGTTCCTGCTAGTTAACAGGAACAGTAAAGCAGGACTTGCTCTTCTGAATTAGACTTGAGGTCCACCTGACCTCATATCACTCCCAAGGTGAGTTTTTACCTGTCTAGAAAGGCATTGGCTGTGTTCAAACCCACCAGTGACACACACAGAACATGCCTGCATCAGTAAAACATCACAAGCGTGATAAACAGCTCCTATATTATCAACTGCTCCTACAGCATCCAACTGGATGCCTGTGCACACAGAAAAACTACTCTGAGCTGGAAAGGGGCATACACAGAACAGAGATTGTTCCCTTTAGAAAGAACCTGTGATATCCAAACCAACCAAGGAAAGCACTTGTTTTAGGAGAACATGTTAAGGATACAAATGAGAAAAGCAGGAAGTGCATCCAGTGAAGTTTTTTGTAGTCTCCAGCTCTAAAATAATCAAACCCAAATAAAAACAGTGATAAAGACCATACCTGCCTAAAGAACTGAAACAGACCCAAACAGCACTTCTCTACTACCTCTGTGCTGCTGAGAATGAACACTTTGTTCTCAGAAGGCTGGTCCTGCAGGACAAGCCTCACAGTGACAAATCTCTGAGGTATTTTACTCTATTTCCATCAGCTTTTTTTCCTTCCTCACACTATGATAAACTGCTCAGTGTTAAGTATAAAAGCCTGGTCACTGAAGGTATTGCATTATCAACACAGGATTTTTCCAGTCCAAGTTTTTATGTTCAGATTTCTGAAAAGGGAGCAAAATCTATTTCCACAGCTCTTCCTAGGCAGACATTGTCTTTCCAAAGGGATATTTGGGTTCCCTACACTTGCTGCTCTCTTCTGCTGCTTGTATTCATTACCTAATGCAGGCTGTGGGGATGTGCTAAGGCCATCAACACTTGGTCCATGTTCTGATCCTAAAAGACAAGGAATAACAAGGGTAAAAATATCAGAAGGCTCTTTAAAATGCAAGTACCAAAACACATCTCACTGTACTCAGGGTAGTGCCTGGTAGAGACACCTTAATGTGGTATTTCCATCACAGCTTTCCCAGTCACTAAAAGGGCAGCAGGCACCCCAAATTCTTGTGTTATTAAGCATGGTTAGGTTATTTAACTATTAAAGCAAAGTAAAAACAGACTAAACAAAGAGAATATTAGAAAAATGCTATTATTGTTAACAAAGAATCAGTCATACCTTCAGAGGATTCTGGAATGTTTTCTGAAGTTTTCTGCTGCAGAGAAACTGGTTCTGGTAACATCCACTCTGTATCCTTTGCCTTGGAAAAAAAAAGAGACAGAATCAAAAGTGCACAGAAAACAGAATACACCAAATAAATACGAGCACTTAGCTAAAGACTGCCTAAGCATCACTGGTTTATAATTATTGAATTCTTATGATTACAGCTTTTAGGATTAAAACCTGTACTCATAAGGGCAGCTATTAAAATTACAAGAAATGCCTACCTTTACTAAAACAAGATGGTTTCAACCCACTCCTGAGCACTTTTATTTCTCCTCTAAGGAATTCAGTTTACTGTAAGTTCACCATCAAAACCAGTAATATGCATTTTAACTGTTCTTTAGATTTATTTATTGTATGCTGGAAGATTTATTTACATATAATCACCACACCTTCTCCCCACTAGAAGCTCTTGCATTTCCTGTTTGTTACACATTTTTGATTGTGAGCAGTCCTCCCAACATTCCCGGTGCATCCTCCCACTCCCTTCAAACACATCCCCCTCAAAAGGCAGGTTTGTGACCAGGTCCCAACAAATGTTGTAAGAACTGTTACACTTTGCTAATTGCAAACTCAAGGTACCACACAGTGCATTTATATCAGAGCACTTCCAAGCAAGAAATCCTGGCTCCAAGTGGAATTGTTGTGTCTACAAAAATATAGATTTTCATTCCATATTTAGCTACTATTTGGGTCATTTAAAACGATCATCTCAGGAAGTGGTTCACATCCAGGAAGAATTCTGAGACTCAGAAGGAACAGCAGGTAAATATTAACTCCCTGACCTACCTTTTCTCTCCAAAGTTTTCTTTCAGGGTTTAATCTTCACCATAGAGCTCACAGTCAACCAAAGTGTTTAGAAAGCAAACAAGAATTAGACAGGCAATTTGTACCTTGGCAGAAACATGAGATGCAAAAAAATCTTCCTCCTCTTTATTCTGAGGCGATGCTGGCGGCACTCCACACCCATCTGTCCACAGCTGAAATTAAGGGCCAGAATTTTACAGGTTAATTGCATTCATGTATTTTTTTTTTCAATGCATTAATCCTAAAACAACTCTGGTTTGTTTTCAGGTTAAAAAAGTATTGATTTTTTTTTCCTGTCCATATTTTTTCCTTACAAATTTGTCTAGTGTTCAATAGATGACATTCCGTTTTTTATTGAATTCATACATATTTCATGTGCTCCTGGTGGATGAGCCAAGAGCTTTAAGCAAAGCCAGGTCTCAGGGTTGGGGTCCCCAGAGTGCCACAGGACTGCAGGACAGGACTCCAACCTATGACCTGCACTTCAAGACTACTCACAGGCAAATCTTTTCTCACAGCTCTTCCTACTCCATGCAGGAATAATGACCTCTGTCAGAAAGGACAGTGAAGGTACAACAAGCTCACCTCACCATTCAGCAATCAGCTCTATCACTAAGTCAGAAAAGGAATTTTTTAACATGTGACAGGGAAGGTGATGGTTGGTACTAAATGCAATTATCTGAATAATTTACTTCAGTAATTTAAATAGCACATAATCACTTTAGTTTGCAGTGCACAGCTAAAAATATTTACTAAATATTTAGTGAATTTTTCAAATATTTAATATCAAACTATTGGATGGAACCTCTAAATTGAAGCAAGATAATCACAGCTCCTCAAAGAGTCATTTGGGGAACTTGCCATAAACTTAGATACACAAAGTATATTGCACTTGAACATATTTTACATCTTAAGGTGTTTACTAAGTCAAAAGAAATATTCTCTGAACTTTGTGATGTGAATTCTATTGTCCATAGTATGAATAATCAAGATTGTAATTATCTATTAGATTTCATGCTGTTTGATGCATAGATAAGAGAAAAAAATCAAGCCTTCTTGCTTTTCATTTCCACTCATCTGATCAACTTCAAATGAACCAGTAACAAACTTCAACAACCTGAATTAAACAATCAAAACATGTTTTCTGTGTATGAAGAAGAGAACTGTTGTCAAACTTATCTAACACTTCAGAAATCAATTCTGGATACGTTGCTTAACTCCTGTCAGCAACCTAACAATGTTTTGACAGCTTGCATGAACTGCCTCAGTATTTCTGATGGAGAACAGCAAGTTCTACACAACTTGCTAATTTCCCAAATATTTTTGTAGGGAAAAAACAAAAAAATACATTATTTACCTGATCCAAACAAACCCCACTTAAATCACACACAGTCTGTTGTTAATTCCACTACAATTTTTCATGCTGTATTCCTCTAAACATTCAATTTCAGATAAGCAAAAATAAAACCACTACATGGTTCATGGAGAAATGGCCACATTATCTGAAGACTGATAATCTTGTGTATTACTGATTAGAAATCTGAAGTGACTTTAAAGGGAAAAAGGTGAAGTTCTCCAGCAATCTCCAGGCCTCAGGACACACACTACTCACATCAGTCCCATGCTTTCTCGTGGCCTGTGTGGCAAGAGATTTGATCTTCTCCTTGTAGAGCTGAGCAGCACGACTGTTGTACTTGGCATTGGTGTCGTTGGTTGTGCACCCATGTTGGTGGAAAAAAGCAGACTGGGAAGCAGAGCACATAAAATACTGTGAGGAACAGGCTTAAAAGCTAATGACATCTCACACAAAAATATATTGCAATGCAGCAAACTACTCTGCTCCTCTGCCTAAACCTGATCTTTTAAATTAGGGAGTCTAAGTAATCTTATTACTTAGGAAAGTACAAAGGAACCTCCATTCTGGTGACTTCTTTACATATAAATAGAACAAAAAAAAACCAACAACCAATATATCAGTGTGATGCTTTAAGAGCAAATACAAATGCAAGCTTCCATTACATACAAAAAATCCTTGTTCTGGAATTAAGTGATTAAGAGGAAGGAAGAGGTAAAATTAATTGCCAGTAGCTGTGCTCCAGAGGACATTCCTAATGTTCTAAAAGGCACTGCTTGGATCCATCTCTGTCAGGCTGGGGAGATCAGTGTATGCTCAATAGTATCCAAATAATAAAGTGTACAAAAATGGTCTTCATTGAAATGAATGAGGTCTATGCACATATCTATGTGCCCAGATATGTTTATAGGCTTGTGTATTTATATAAAATTAATAAATGAAGACTCTGCATTTCTGCATGTAAATACATACGCCTATTAACTTGGTACTCAGAGGGGCTTCTTAGAAACCCTAATTCCAGTTATCATAGAGATTTGATCTGAAAGCACAAGGAACTAAGGGCACTTTGGATTTTCCAGGTATCTGAAACACAGCAGGAAGCTCAGGACTGCTGTTATCCCAGATTCAGCATCATCAGGCAATTACAAAACACAAATGATTGATATTAATCTAGCAAGCTTTCTAGTCAATAGTTTGTAAAACTCAAATTTGGTATTTAACTGGAGCAAAAAGGGAATGGTTTTTAAGTGCCTTTAAAAGAAAAGTGTTAATTTTACTTCAAATGTCCAGACAATTTACCAATCTGCTTTTTTCAAGTTTCAAGTATTAATCTGCTGAAGTAATCCAAAGCAGACCATTGAGAATTTAAGGTATCTGGGGAGTTGCTGAGGGTATACTGCACCTCTTGGTACAATGTATGATAGGAAACAGTGACATCCAAGAAGGAAGACAAAACCCAGAAAATTAAACAATTATGGTTTATTGTTATTCTTCTGCTAATAGGCTTTCTAAGACTAACAGAAGACTTTTTCAGACTTTGCCATCTCTTCTTTCCAGCTGCTTCAAACCCTTTACATAGCAGAATTGGTATCATTTAATCAAGGCTTTTCAGCATTTGGCTAAAAAGAAACTATTCTTAACGTGATTAAGAATGTGATGATTATTCTTAATATGAAATCCCCCTCTTCTCATTAGTCAAAGCTGTGATTTTTTTGTACTAATGACATAACAGAAACTGGATGAGGACATTTATATAACAGCAGTACTAACATGGAAAGGAATAACTTAGCAAGGACAGGCAGAAGAAAAAGAGGGAGAAGACACCATGTAACTGCTCAGATCTATAAGCCTGAGATAGTGACTTGCTGCATGTCAAATTCAAAGAAAAATATCTGACTGGAAAATACAGAAATGGAAGATAAGTAGCAATGATCCTGAACTCAGCATTTTTTGTATGTAAATAGGAAAAAAAATTAGAAAAACCCTAAAGACTTAAGATGGTTAAAACTGTCAAGGAAAACACTACGAAAAGCAAGCTTGGGTGAAGCTTCCTAAAGAAACAACATTAAGGACCAAGCACAAATGAAAAAAATATAAGGGATAAGCATTCAGGGAATTAGAAGGAAAACAGAAATTGCTTTTGGAAGTTGCACATTCCCACACTGGGTAGGCCAACTTAAGGAAGAACTCTCAGTTATTTGTGGAAAAAGCTGGGAAAAGGTTGCCAAAGAGCTTACAAAAAACAAAAAGGGAGACTGAGAACAAGACAGCTGTCAACAGAACTTCAATTTACAAACATGCTGTCTAACTACATAAAAAATCAAGTTGAAAGTACCAGCCAAGGTGAATTGGCCCAAACCAGGATACTGCTAGTCCCCCTCCAACAATGCAGCATGTCTCATCTGCAGTGCTAACTCAGGTGAAGTCAGATCTTTACTCCGGGGTGACTTTTGGCAGTTCTGTGGGTTTTGGCATGGTTTTTCATGAGCCACAGAAGGTCACAGGAAGGGGCCATGAGCTTGCTTTACAAGCCATCTTTGAGCAGCTGTCTAAATTAGATGTGTACTGACAAGGAACCTGATCTGGCCTTTCCAGTGATTTTCATCACTGACTTACTAGAAAAAAACAAAACATATTCAGACTATACCAAAATAGAGAATGTGCAAGAATGGAGGATGAAATCAGCATCAAGAAGAATTCTTTAGAGATGGGGAGGTGGGGCAGAGGGGATGCTGTAACAAAGAAAAAGGACTGGAAAAATAAAAACAATCCCAGGAAGAGAGGCAGTAAGGAGAGACAACATTTTCCAAGCCTACCAAGTTTCAATGTGCAAAGCAAACACTTGGGAGTACGTACAGCATTTGCATTTCCTCCAACCTGCATGCATCTCAGCTGGAACCAGGACCAATTGGAATCCAGTTCTGTTGACCTAAACACAAAAAAATGTTTTTAGTGTCACCACCAAAGCCACTTAAAATCACTCTGTTTCTGTTTTTTTGCCAACTGTTTCTCTTCCCACCTTTTTTTTTTTGGTAATCTGTAGTTATTTATCAGACCCCAAAAGGCCCTGAGTCAGCAGCTGGGACACTCACTAGAATAGAACCAGCTCAGGGTGCAGATTTATTGCACCAGCTGACTGCCTGAGCACTACCCAAGTACCAGAATAGTTGTGTATGTATGTACAAAACCACAGAATAGTTTGGCCTGGAAGGGTAGAACTCAGGTGCCACCACAATGAGCTGCTTCTGGAAGCAAAGCTGGCAAACTGAACACAATTACCAAGAAGTTATCAGATACAGCAAAGCCAACACAATCAGAAGCTGAAGGAAGAATGCGTTTTCCTCTCTGAGCAGGTCTGTGAACGAACAAGACCATTAAAAGATGAATTTTGCTGCCAAAACACAGCAATACTCACCGAATGAAACTCAAGTGAACGCCAAGGGACCGGTGGGTCCCTGAGCAATCGATACAGAGAAACACTCCATAGGTGATGCTTGCCCAGCTGGGGTTCTTTGCTCCACAGTCAAAACACACCTGAAAGCAAGCAAACAAACATCATTAACAGGACTTGAGCATAACTAGGCCTTAGAGTTCTATTACAGGTCAATGTAACACTCCTGCAGTGATCCAACTTGTTAACTCATTCTTATGGCGTTTGTTGACATGACAACTCCATGTATCCTAATTTTAGACATCTAAAGAGGAGTTACACAATCTGCCCACACAACTACAGCCTCCCCATTTCCAAAAATAACCGCTGTACACAGGTTGAGAAACCAGGTCAGAGAACCCACATCAGCCTAGTTCAAACACACGTTAACACATCACTTCCAGCACCGCTGGAACAGGAAAGTGGTTAAGAAATATTTTCCCGAAGGCAGGGTCTCCTCATGTTGCACTTTTGAGTCCCCAGAAGGTTATCAGCAGGACTAATGCCCTCATTATCTACTTTCCTATATTGAAACCTTGACCTTCAGGGCAAGCCATGGCAATCCAGCTGTGTGAAGAAGGCCTCTGAGCACTGCTTATCCAGACAGCCTGTGCAGATATTCGCATGATTCATCACACACCAATTGCCACATCAGCCTTTCTGCTGTCTGTGTCACGCTGGTTAAAAAGCAACCAGGTCCACAATTACTGCATGGACAAACCCAGGAATTTCCACCATGATGGACCTCTAACACTCAGTCAAAACAAAAGCTGTGTCTGTGTGTGTGTGTCTCATACACTTTGCAGGTCAGCAGACCACGACTTTCAAGTCCTTTTTCAGCTATTCTGAGTTTTGTGCTTCTTTGACCAAGGAAAGCAAGAGGCAGAAAAAATTATCTGATACAAATAAATTATCAAATGCAAGGAACACAATAACTTTAAACAGAAACAGCTATTCTGAGTTAATTCCATGTGTACACATCTATTCCTGTATGACAGGACTTTATCTGATCAATGCTTTTTCAGAGGTATCTGCAAAGATTGCAGAGAAGTATTTTTACAATAAAAGCATCCACCCAGGGGCACCTAATAAGAAATAACTCCACAGAGACAAGCTTTTACAACAAATTGACAGCATTCCAATTTGCAACTTTATCCTTTAACGTCCTCCTATAAACTTAATGCATCCTCAGATAGCAATGGAAGTTCTAGCTATATGCAGATATAAAAAATAAAGTTTATTCCAAGACAGGTGGGGACATATGGAAAATCATAAACAGGCCACAGAGCTTCCAGCACCTACTTGCCAAGCTGAACAACAAAATAAAAATAAAATTAAGAAGTCTTCTTGCAAGAAACTCCCTCTGTAAACCTCGACAGAGATTTTTTTTTCCTATTATTTTATACATATATTGTAAAACAAGCCCTGAGCTCAAGTCATGTCACCCATCATCCATCCAAATTAATTTCAACTACATGCCCAGGAGTAGTTTGAGGCTAAACTCCTCAGTTTAATGTGGGTCTATTCAGCTTGGGCAGTCCAAATTTACCAGGCACAAGCATAGTTCATCAGCAGATCCAGCATTAACTCTTCCAACAACTGCACGCTTTAAGGGTGAGCTGCAGTTAGGTAATGGCTGGTAACACACACAGAGATCACGGAGATCACAGCTCCTGCTAGGTGCAAATCCTGCCTTTCCCTCTCAACAGGGACCTAACACTTATTAATGTAATTTACATATCCCACACCTGTATGTGGAAATGGGGCATTCCCTGGCATACAGCAGAAATGAGAGCAACACAGAATGGGGGACAACAGGAGGGGTTAGAGGGAGCTCCTGAAACAAGCCCAGGTGGAAGAATGGCACAGAAGGGGTGGGGGAAAAAGAATGGGCAAGACTTCATATATGCCATATTCTAAGAAAACATACAGCTTAAGTAGCCAGAACTTGTTATTTTTTCTCAAATCCTCTGAAGCAGCTCCTTGAAAAAACATGAGATTCATTTTCATTGACTACTTTCAGACTTTTTTTTGCAAGGCCAAAGGAGGACAGGTCAACAAAAAAGGAGAAGATTCTGCTTGAAACCAAAAACAAGAGAGCAACCCTGGTCTCACTTCTGATACAGGAGAGCAAAGCTGACTTACAGCTGGAAGTCTTGTGGAAATTCCCTGGAGTACAAATGGGAAATGAGAACCTGGAGTGGGTGGTTAAAAAAAACACCCATGTTTTTAAAAGTTCAGTTATAAACATACCTGAAGATTCTTCTCCTTTCCCTTTCCTTTCTTCCAATTATGAGCACTTTGTAATTTCAACATCTGAAAGTCAATTGCATCACCTTGGAGTTGGCTGCCACAGCTCAGTATTTTCACTCACACAGGAGTCCCTACCAGACACCTGTGGAGATTATTCCCAGGCATAAAAATGCACCTTTCAGGACTGATATGCAAGCAGGAACATCCAATTTTCTTCTGAAAGCAAAGGAGGAACTGCTATTTCCATCAATGTTATGCAACAGAAATAGATGCATGTTTCACTAACATTTAGGCTAACTTTGCTTAGTTTTCTCAATTTTTAAAGTGCTTCTCACCACATAAATTTTAAGAAGAATCAGGGGGAAGAAATGAAAATCAATTTCAGAGCCACCCTAAGAAATTGTTTTCATTTTAAAAACAAATGTATATTCTGTACAGATTTAGGTGCAATTAAAATATTAAAATATTGATTAAAATAAATTTGAAGGATGTGCTTAAATAATCTAGTCCTTTCAAAATACACTTGCATGCTTTTTGTTTACTTTGTGTTGAAACACTTCACAGAGTACACTCAGTAAGAGTCACTTTGGAGAAAAACCAGCCAAAGACCTAAGATGTTTGTACAAGAGCAAACACAGAGATTTGGGCACAATCCACAGCAAGCAGTCAATAAATCATAAATCATGCACCTTGCGCAAAGCGCCTACATTACCAAAGAAATAAATAAAATATTGACCTTGGCTATGGAAATGCAGTAATAAACAGCTGATAGAAATGCTATTTTTGGCACAAGCAGAAGAGGTGAGTAGGTTCAGGAAAAGCACTTATCCCTGAGGTCAGGGTCACATGAAGACTTTCAGCCTCTACATTTTGAACCTCCCCCAGAACGGGGCTCCAGCCCCAGGGCAGATCCACACCTTGCCATTCCCGGGCTGTGGATCCAGCTCTCTGAGCACCAACCCGGCTGGAACACAGCAGGCAGTGCCACACTCAGCCAAGGGGATCTACACCCGAGCAGCTCCTCTTAGTCACCAGCCACTGTCCCCAGATATGCTTTCCTCCTTCTCAGCACTACTAATCCAGCTGCTGATCCCGCTGGGAAGCAGCTCTGCACGGGCACTTGGACTCAGAGCAAAGGTAGGGCCAACTCACAGCACAGCCACCTGGCCAGGAATGCCACCCTAAGGGAGGAAGCTGCAGGGCTGGCCACGGGAAGGTAAGAGGACTGCCCGTTTTGGAAGTGCCATCGCCTCAAAATGACTTAAGGGACACAAGATAGTAGAGTCCAGGCTGGGGCAAAACCCAACACAAACACAAACCACACCCAAATAACACTGTAATAACAAAACTCAGCTACTGATAAACCACCAGCACAACGGACACACTGGGAGTCCAAGCAGAGACAGGATGAAAGAAAGAAATGAAAAAACATTGTCAGAGGAACAGATCTAAAAGGTCTGACAGAATCAAAGAGACTTTCAGCACAGCCTGAGCGTGCAAGTCTTCAAAGGGGTTGAGCTGCAGAACTCAAACACTCAAGTTAACAATATCAAGTAGCTTAAGGACTATGAACATACTTATGGGTACAAAATACATCCTAGTTAGTAACTGTAACATGTTTGTTAAGTCATCAGGCAGCTGATCAACAGTCTGCTGTCAGCAGGCATCTACATTATGTAACACCCAAAGACACCAAGAACTCAAAAGCTCCTCATAAAGGGAACTAACATCAAATTACAGATGTTAATTTCCAGACAATTATTGAAACATCACTTTCATCACACTCTAACCCACATATTAAACTGCACATTTATTTAAATGAGAATTATTTTCCTAAGCTCACATGCACTAAGAACTACTGCAGAGCACCCAGAACAGTGTAAATGCACATGCCTGCCTAGACCAGGCAGTCCTTCCCAAACTCTATCCATAAACTGCACAGCTAAAGCAAATTACTAAGCTTTTAATCCAGAACCTTTTTCAATATTTGCACTCCCCCATGTCTTTCTTCCCCCCCAAAACCGACTTGCAAATAAAAAGGGCAGATAGACTGCTTAACAAGAGGATAACCGAAAGGAAACAGAAAGGAAACAAACATGAGAGGAGAAACTGATGGAAGAAACAACTTTTACTTCAGGAAAACAGTCAGGCAAGAGTGGGAGAGTTGTGACATCTAAGCTGCTGTTTTCCACTCTCCCTCTCTGCCTTCTTAGGTCACCCAGACTGGGCACCACTGCATTGTTATCGAGTTCTCTGTGCCACTGGCTCATGGTGAGTGGCAGCACACATTGTGCCATTATTGCTATGTCAACACTGAATTTCTGTGTGGCATCTGACATGGGGAAGCAGATACACCTGAGCAACCACAGGTACCACATCCACCTGATCACACAGTAACAAACAAGGAGTCCAGCACAGGGGAACTGCTCCAGGCACTCCACGCTTGCCAGGCAGGGGCAGTACTTTCTAGTTTTCCGGCGATCCCAAGACAAAAAAAGCAGCACAATAGCCCTAAACTATTCAATTTTCAGGCAGAGTGCCAGTCAATTTCACAAGCTTGTAAGAGATCTCTCACCATCGTTGTTAGGATTAGGACCTTTCCTTGATAAACTTTTTACCCCATTGCAAAGGCAAGTTTTAAGAATACTTCTGTTAGAAACTGAGAGCTCACCTCTGAGCTCTGCTTTGAGAAGCCAGACCTGCACAGTCTCAACGAATTGTGTTCAAAGAGTGGAAGTCCGTTTTGGACCAGACATCCGGATTCCTATTGCCAGAAAACAAACCCAACGTGTTCCTTCATCACGCTAATCCGAAGTTTCCTGGTGGGTGTATATTTCACATATGTTCTCAGCCTACATCGCAAAGCCAACACAAACAAGCAGCACAGAGCAGCTGAAGGCGCTTGTGCTGCGTCACCTGGCCAACCACCTTTCCCAGCCCAAGGGGCACTGCAGGAACACCTTCCCACCACGGAAAACCCACCTGAGCACGGGACAAGCCCAACGGGATCCAAAAACAACAAACTTTTATCACTGCACAGGTGGCTGTGCCACTTCGCTGGATAATAAAAACAGGGAAATAAAAGAAAATAAACATACGCTCAACACCACGTTGCAGCTGGTTGGGACGGCAGCTTGCTTTTATGCTCAGCGAAGCTGACCCTCGCAGCGGACCTGAGGCACCCGGTGGGCGCCGCACCTCCCTCCCCAAGGGCTCATCCCTTCGGGATGCGGGATGCCGGCCGGAGGGACGAGGGGCAAGCAGGGAAGAGCTCCCCCGCTACCGGGACAGCCACCCCGAGGACCCACCGGGCCCTTCGCTGCCGTCCCGGGCCGGACGTGCCCGGCTGCGGGCCCCGCGCCTCCCCCGCCCCGCCGGCTGTGCGACGTGTCACCGCGGCGGAGCGCTGCCCGCCGGCCCGGCCCGGCCCTTACCTTGTTGGTGGGCACGGAGCGGAGCCGCTTGAAGATGGCGGCGATGTCCTGCTTGCTGGGCTCGCACATGGCGCCGGGAGAGCCGGCAGGACCGCCGGAGGAGCCGCGAGGCAGAAGGGCCGGGGCTGCCGGGGCTGCCCGCGCCGCCGCTCCCGGGACGCTCCGCCCGCCGCGGCCCGGCCGGCCCCACGCCTGGCGCCGAGGGCGGCGCGGCCCCGCCCGGCCCGCCCGGTTGCCGCGGAGACGGGAGCGGAGCGAGGCGGCCCCGGGGTGCGCGGTACGAGGGGGTTCTGGCCGCGGTGGGGAACCCGCACCCACCGGCTGAGCCCTGCACAGGGTCACGGGAGCTCTCGGCCTGGAAGAGATCGCGGAGATGAGCGAGCCCAGCCTTTGAACGCTCGCCGCCGCGTCAGCCGCCCCGCGGCACTGAGCGCCACGTGCAGCTTTCCTACGGCTCCGGGGACGGGGACTCCGCCGCCTCCCTGGGCAGCCCGTTCCGATATCTAATCACCCTTTCCTTGAAATAAATCCACCTTATGTCCGAACTAAACCTTCCCTGGCACAGCCTAAGTCTGTGTTCTCCTGTCCCTTGTTCCCAGGGAGCAGAGCCTGGCCCCCATGTGGCTGCACCGTCCTGTCAGGGAGGTGTGGAGAGCAATAGAGCTCCCCTGCGCTTCCTTTTCCTCCAGGTCAAACACCCCCAGCTCCCTCAGCCGCTCCTCATCACACTTGTGCTCCAGCCCCTTGCCCAGCTCCGTTCCCCCCTCTGGACACGCTCCGGCCCCTCGGCGTCCATCTTGCAGTGCCAGGCCCAGAACTGGGCACAGCCCTTGGGGTGAGGCCTCCCCGGTGCCCACGGCAGGGGGACACTCCCTGCCCTGCTCTTGCTGGCCACACCATTGCTGGCCCAGCCCAGCGGCCATTGGCCTTCTCGCCCACCTGGGCATGCACTGTGGGCCAGCAGGCCCAGGCCCTTTCCTGACGGGCTCTTCCCAGCCACTCTGCCCAGCCTGGAGCTCCTGGGGGTTGCTGTGACCCAGGGACAGGACCCAGCACTTGGCCTTGATGAACCTCATCCCTTTGGTCTCAGCCCATTTACCCAGCCTGTCCAGATCCCACATCATGGGATGTGGGACTGGGAATCAGCCCCTCTCAGACCTCCAAGAAACTCTTTTGACTAAACTAGGAGGCCTGACATGAAACTTTTAATATTTTTAGAATGATGAGAAGGCCAGAAACAATAAAAATGTTTTTTCCTGTCTCCTTATACTTCACAAAGGAATAGGCTATAAAGCCAATATTCAGGAAATTACCATAAAATCAATTAAATGATCCTCCTTCTCTCTATAGGTCATCACAACTGAAATCTGAGGGGTGTATGACCCGGAATACTTGTGAGGCTGTTGGCTGACAACATTTGCAAGCAGAAAAGTAAAAGAAATGGACCTCCCTGGAAATACCAGTCATGTAGCCTTCCTCTGAGACAGAGTTGTATTCAACTATTAAAAAAATCCAAGATTATTAAAAGTAACATTGGTATATTTGGTTTTGACACCTCACTGATTGCCTTGTGTTACCCTCACCTTGCACTATCTTCTACCACCCATCTAGTATTTCTAATATTCTAATATTACCAAATGTCTAGTCTCCTGATTCTGCCTCTGTCTTGGGTCTAATTTCTGGCTTTTTGGGTTTTATGTGCTACATTTTTATCTTGAAGCGGGGAGGGCAAGGGTAAGTCTGAAAGAAAAAGAGGGCAAGTAGCAAGATCTATAAAACAGGTGTGCTATAAATGGGCTACCCCACAAAAACTGACACTCATACAAATACCAAATGTTATTTTTCCTCCAGTCTGATTAACAGAAGACTGGAGGAAAACAAACCAACCAAACAAACAAATACCAGCAAAAGTACTTTACTGAATCCCTTTATTGACTTCTGTGCATATATGTGTTATAAAGATAGGGTACATTACCAACAGCAGCAACAGCTAAAGTACAGGTAAGTTTAGATACAAGAAATATTCTAGAAATATTTGCTGTACAGATTCCTCCTACTCAGAGTCTGCAAATCCTCTGCAGCCTGCCACAAAGAAGTTAAAATGGATAAGATCCAGAAATAATATAAAAACAGACAATAAGGTCATAACTACAAACAAACATATTTGAAGTTCAGTGCCTCAATTCCAGTGGAGGACTCAGTTTTAAGTGAAGCTATGGCACATGGGAAAAAAAGAAACCCAAACAAATACAAAAATGAATTACTGCCCCAAGACAGAGACAGTATGTTGTGAGATGCTCTTCTGGACAAGTGGAACAGAACAATTTAATTGAAGCCAATGAGAAGGTGAAACTGAGACTTCTCCACTAACAACATTTAGTTTCTTGAACGTTCAATATCCCTTTCATACAAATCCAATCTAAAGGCTGTCAGAAGAAGAAAAATCAAGTCCAAGGCCAGGCTTTATAAAAAAGCTCATTGCAACCTTTCACATTCTCTGTTTTGTTTGTGAGTTTTTGCACTTGCATATAATCCAAAAGTTTCTCTGTGTTGCACATCAGTGCAGAATCAAGTCAGATGTGAATTAAAAGTATGTCTCCACCTGGTCATTTTTGTTGTCTAAGCAAGGCCCGAATCCACCTTTTGATGCAGGAGCTTGAGTCTATGTCTTGATACATGCACTGATATAGCTGGATGGTTGCTGGTATTACAGGATTAAGAAAATTCCAAATAAAATTAATATATGTCTTGTCCATATATGGAGAGGTTAGAGGTTTTACAGAGATCTGGGATGACATAACTGGAGAGTGATCAGACTGATGGCATGTCTTCATTTTGTCTCTTCAGCCAAAATAATGCGAAATAAAACACTTCATCCCATTCCGTTGAAGAAACAAAACCTTCCTTTGCTGACTTACCTGGAAATGAAAGAGACAAAAGCTGCCAGAATTAGAGAACCTCACTGAAGCTCAGCCTGCTGTGAGCGTTACTGTGGCTGCCCAAAAATACCAGCCTGTGGTTTGGGAGCTTCCTTGCGCCTCCTGTGGAGGAAATCCAGCCGGGCTGGGAAGGGCTTACCCGCTGTGGCAGCAGGGTCACCGCCTGTAGCATTTCACCGGCTGTAGCATTTCACCGCCAGCAGGATGACCGTGATGAGCAGAACCGCCGAGCAGAAGAGCAGGGCGAAGACAAGGTAGCACCAGAGGGACTTCTCCGAGCCGGTCACTGCCAAAGGGACAAGGGACAGGGATGTCACCGCGGGCAGAAGAAAGGAGACTTTTGTTCTGAGTTATGGAGCATGAAAAATCATTGTCCCTCCTGCTATAGATCCAGCACTTGTGTGTATATATATATATACACTATATATATATATACACACACACTATACATCTATATATATATACACTATATATACTATATATATTTATGTGCATATATATATGTATATATATACTATATATATGTTTATATGTATACAAACCTGTGTGTAACTATTAAAATCACACTCTCAGGGTCAGAAGAAACCTTTTCTTGACCAGTCCTAAACTTTATCATCGCAGCTGCTGAGAAGAAACCTAAAAATACAACCTCTTGCCTTTAGTGGCAGAGCACAGCTTTGCCAGCACTGCTGTGCCAGAGTTTTGCCACGTGCACACACAGCACTGCCAGTGCTTCCCACTCTGGAACATGCCCTGCCTTTTCCTTGGAAAATGGCTAGCAGTGGTTGTGCTATCCTGTGATAATTGTCTGAGGCTGCATAACTGAAGACCCACAAGGAAAGCTTGAAGGTCCTATTCAGGCTTTAAAAAAACTTTTTATAGATAATTTGAAATTCTAGAGATTCTTCCCAGATTACCATAATTTTTAAACACAACAAAGACACACTTGTTTAATTGGTCTTTAAATCCCTGCCTCCATCATTTTCTCTTTCATCTTTAATCCTGGCTAGGATCACAGTGTTCATTTGATCCCTATCCCTTAAGACTTTCCTTTTAAACTGCTCCCCAATCCAAACAAGAATCAGAACATTCAGCTTCTGTGGTTTTAAAGAGCTTCCAGGTAAGAATGTGAAGGGACAGAGCTCTCCTAGTAGCATTTATTCATATGTAGAGCATATATGGATTTTGATACTCCTTGAAGAAAATTCTAAAAATCTGGACAGTGTAGCCAGAATCAGAGAAAGGAAGGGAGGGATTGAGGACTGGGATATAAAAAGGAGCCAAAAACCAGACAGGTCAATGGCCCTATATCAAAATTGCATTTCTGACAGCACTTTCCATGCTGCATTCCAAGCCTGAATCCACTGGGATAAAATCATAGGGCATTTCAGTGAAGCCAGTAAATTAGTTTTGTCTTTGTAATAGGGTCTCCACCTGGCCCACTTCCCTTGTCTGCCTGACTGCCACTTTTATTCAGAAAACACATCTAAACCTTTCAGTTTCTTTTTCCTTGTTGTGAGACCAAATGAAACCCTAGGAGAAATATTTGTTTGCACTAGCATTTCCCACAGCTAACATTTTTTTCATGCATATATTAATTGCTGTTATGCATCACATGAATGCAATATTCTCTTCTTCATTTTCACCTCATACACAAGAGTCAAAACTCATATCCAATATATTATTTCACTTTGTAGAACAAAATTTTCTTTCAGGGCTAGTTACATGGTTTAAATGATCTTAAAATTTTAACTTAAGAAAAGACAGATTTTTTCTGGAATTGTCAAAAAGCTGTTCAGAATTTTTGCTTTTTGGCTATTACTTTTCAAAAGTAGCTCAGTTTTGCTTTAAATACTGTGGTTGGCCTGTTCATTCACCCAGAATTCATTCAGAAGTGAAAAGCAGTACATGGAAATTGTTGCTAAAATGAAAAGAAGAGTTTCCAAGTGCCTCTACTGCAAAATGAATTTTAAGCTTGTTCTGAGCATCCTTCAGGAGTGAGGAGCAGGGAAAAATGGATTGAAATCACCTGCAGCAAAGAGAAAAAGTGACTCCCTCCCATACTCTGGAAAAATATGATGTTTGACTGCTGAAATATAATGAGAAAACATGAAGTGTCCTGCAGTGTTGCCATACCTGAATGTGTAATTGTGGGTGTGCTGTCAGGGCTGTCAGATCTCCATTTCATATTCACCTCAGCATATGTGACTGTATCACCTGGAGGGACAAAAAGAGCTGAAAGTACAAGAAGAGTTCCTGCAACAATGGTTCTTCAGTGCAGTATTCCAAGTAAATAAATAAATACATAAATAATATTAATTTATTAAATTTTAGACAATTTTACAGATCTTTCTAGCTGACTCTCAGTTACCATACACTGAAATACTCCATTATGAATTCTATTTTTTTCCCTGTCATTCCATATCTTACACATACCTTTATATATACTGTCAGTCTTTAAGCAGAAGTTAATCACTGGCAACTTCCCTTGGCTAAATTAATTTTTTTTTCCATTTACTTCTTAATAAACCACAAGCTGGGCTATGACACTCATGGTCACAAGCATTATAAAAAGTACTTCATCCTGTGTTACAAGACTTTTGCAACCAACAGAGAGCATAAGAAGTGTTGTCAGGGTGGGCTTCCCCAAAGGTGTGGGAGGTGTCACTGACCCCAGCAGTTTTTGGTAGGTGTGGCAGCAGAAGGAAGGAAGGAAGGAGCTGTATTTTTATACCAGCTGCAATGCACCACAACCTCCAGGGTTGCCTGCTTTGCATGTTTTGCCTCATTCCCCAAGAGCTACTTTCAAAAAATTTGCTCACTGATGGTGTATGAAATATGATTTTTTTTTTCCTGAAGAAAAGCAACCTCCTAAAGGTGCCAGAGCTGCTGAGATCAACCTTAGATTTACAAAAAAATATTTAATCCAACCCATTTTCAGAACTAAGCATCTTTCACAGGCAACAGCAGAGTGATCAGAACAATTTAACAACATCTGGCAGAAGATGAGGGCTCGGTTTCCTGCACTTGTGCTCTCAAGTTTGAAAACGAACACACAAAAAATTGAAGATGAAGATTTTAAGAATGTATAGATATGATTTTATATCTATAGAACATGAAAAATATTAATTATATAGATAGGTGATTTTTTTCTGCTATATCTCACTAGGACACACTGGTGCTGTTCATGGTGCCAAGTTCAAAACTGATTTAAAGTATTTTTTTGTGCAAGATATTACAATCAGCCTGTGGAAGTCCTTGCTTTAGGATGCTATTTAAGTAAAGCATTTATTGGGACTCCAACAGGGATGCAAGCTGCACAGAAGTGACAAGAATATAGATACTGCAATTAAAAATATTTAAAAAAAATATTATGACAGACTAAACACCATGCTGGCATACTCTAAAACATAAGAAAAACATTTTGTGTGAAATTTTGGTTACTTAATTAGCCTAATAATTGGTCATTAGAATTTCTTAGATTCTGAATTTCCAAGCACATTATATTGGCAAATTTCAAAAGTATGATCTTGGCTTAGGGGAATTTATACAGCAATTTTTAAGCATGATTCACTAAAGTGAATTAAAAGCTGTGTGAAAGCACTTAAAACTATAACAGGTAACTGGAAATTTAAGGGACGGGTAAGGAAAAAAAATAAAGAGAGGTGGAACAGACTTTTATGCTTTCTGAGTTTGAGACACTTTCACAGCGAGTTGTGCTGGGCATGAGGTGCATCTCCAATAAATCCTTAGGGACAGTTTCACACTGGAGTCCCAAGGACTGTCCTGGCAGTGGAGCTCTTCTGCAGAGAACTGGTCATGTATTTTAAGGGGCAAACTGAGTTAATAATGAAAGACCAGGATTTCATACCTGTACAGATGCTTTTTGTACTCTGTTCCAATGAATGAATATACATATTTAGTTTTTAAGAATAAATATTGCTTTACTGGTACACTCAGGACCTATTTTTCTTTCCTATTGGAACCTCTGAATATTATAATTTAAAGTAAATGTTCCATGCTCAATTTTCTTACAACAAGAAAAGAGCTATTTTTTGATCAGAATTGAAAAAGTAAAACTTGATATTTTTGTTTTAAAACTATGAATTATTTCTTACCTAAATCCATTAATGGCAATATTTTGCACATTATTTTTTGAAAATAAATTTTAAGCAATGCAGTTTTGTAGTTGAAGGCATCAGTAGCTTATGCACAAATTGCATTACTAACAGCTTTCAAAATTGTAGAAAATTCTATTAAATCTTGACTTGTATTTTTCTCAACACAGAACTTTTACAAGAGAAAGAAAGAGGGACAAAGAGAGAAAGAGAGAGAGAGAGAGAGAAAAAGAAAGAAAGAAAGAAAGAAAGAAAGAAAGAAAGAAAGAAAGAAAGAAAGAAAGAAAGAAAGAAAGAAAGAAAGAAAGAAAGAAAGAAAGAAAGAAAAGGAAACAAGAAAATAGAAACAGACCTATCACTTTAGAATTTAAAAATATTTCTGGTGTCTAAGAAACTGAATCAAAGTAAAATACAAAATGTAAGTGGACTGCAGGAAAGAGAAGTCCATCCAGTGAACTTCAACTGTCAATGAATTTCCAATAATCTGTTTAAAGATCTTCAACGTCTGAACAGTAATGTGTTCAAGATCCTATTTCAGCCATCTTACTGAAAGCCAGAATGGGATTTTAAAGGTCAATCTTCGCTTTTGCTAGAATTCAGCATTCATTCTATCAATAGGCATGAATTTGCCATGCCAATAGATATATATAATAAACAGAGTTGGGTATTAATAGTTTTAAAAGGCTTTCCACATGACTTCAGCTACTTGTGAACGATTTAAGAAAGACTGAAAGTTTTAAGAATGCATCAGTGAGTAAAGAAAAAAAAGTAATGTTAAGATTAATATTTTTTTTACCTGTATCTGAAGTTTCTGAAACAAAATTCACTCTTTCCTTGGGTGACACCACGGCATAGAGCACCTCACTTGCCATTTTGAAAAGTTGCTTTCAGCTCTCAGGTCTGCCATCAAAATGGACTCACTGAAGAAAACACAGCCCCATTTCTGATCTCCTCCCATCACACCACATTAGGTCAAAACAACTGTTTAGAGGTCTGCAAAGCGGAAGGAAATCAGAATCTGTTTTTTCCAAATATAAATTCTCACCTTGTAGCTTTTGACAAACAATTCTTAATTCTTACTCCCTTCTCTTGTATGTTCTATTAAAAACCGAGGCTTTGATCAATTTTCTCATAAACTGTGACTTTCAGCCCACACATAATTTTCATTTAGAACCTGAGCTGAGTGTGTTCATATTCTCCTCATACCAACTGGACATTAAAATTTGTTTCAACAGAAAACTCAGTTCATGATTATTAGATTGCACATTTTGTGATTATTAGATTGCTTTGGTTTGTGATTATCAGATCACTTCCTCCTAAACTTCCATAGTTCAGGGTTGAAACCAGAAAGCAATGATATGGGGAGAAACAGAAAGAATATATGATATTGCTGAAAAAAACCTAATTTTTTTTTAAATAATGTTTTTCTGGATTTAAAAAAATCATACAGAATAAAATTAATTTTAAAAGTTGGGTTTCAAAATGTTTCTATAAGGCCTACTTCCTTTTTTTTAGTTGCATTTTCCTCCCCATAGAAATGCCTAAATTTTGGGGTTTTTTTCTGAATTTTTGGGGTTTTTGGTAACTTAGAATGATACCCAAACTTTGAATTCATCTCACAGAGGAACTTCTACTCTTCAACCAGCTCTATACCACATGCTAATCCTCATATCCCTGGGGCATTACTGAGCTCAGAATTAAACCAGGGCTGAGTCTGACCGATGCTTCCTTTGCATGTTGATTTTCAAATTTTCTCAATGAAGGCAGAAAATGGGGTTCTTTGGAGTTATCATGGTGGTAAGTCAAGGAGTCAATATTTTGCCCTCTTGGGACCAGCCATAGAAGAAGGATGAACACTTTGGCATTTTCAGCTTAGATCACTGAGATGTTTTGAGAATGGGCCTTCACAATCCTGGGAAGTAAAAGGTTCTGTATTAATCATGGAATGGTTTGGATTAGAATAGACTTTAAAGATGATGTAATTCCAGCCCCCTGCCATGGGCAGGGACACCTTCCACCAGACCAAGCTGCTCCAAATCCCATCTAGCCTGGCCCTGACGGATGGGGCAGCCACAGCTGCTCTGGGCACCCTGTGCCAGGGCCTCACCACCCTCACAGGAAGAATTTCTTCCTCATATCCAATCTAAACCTGCTCTCTGTCAGTGTGAGGCCATTCCCCCTTGTCCTGTCACTGCAGGCCCTTGTCAAGAGTCTCTCTCCATCTTTCCTGTGGGTTCCCTTCAGGCACTGCAAGGCCACAGTGAGGTCACCCTGGAGCCTTCTCTCCTCCAGGCTGAACAATCCCAATTCCCTCAGCCTTTCCTCCCAGCAGAGCTGCTCCATCCCTCTGATCCCCTTGGTGTCCCTGCTCTGGCCTGGCTCCAGCAGCTCCCTGTGCTTCCTGCGCTGGGCCCAGGGCTGGATGCAGCACTGCAGGGGGGGGCTCAGCAGGGTGGAGAAGAACCACAGTGTCCTCTTCTGTCGTGGAAAGGAGGACAGCAGAGAGAGAAAGTGATACTCTCCCATACTTTGGGAAATGTGTTCTTTGGCTGCTGAAATAAAATGAGAAAATGTGTCCCAGAGTGCTGCAGTACCTGACTGACCTTTCAGGAGGAAGTGGGAGGACTGTGGAGGTACCAGCTGGAAAGCAGAAGTTTGTAAACAGCTGAGATTTAGGCGTCTAGCTGGGTGAGCAGAAGATTACAGGGTTGAGGCTTTTCTGTCCAAGGCAGCATGGAATCAATCCCAGGATGATTTGAGTGGGAAGAGCCCTTAAAGACCATCTAATTCCAGCCCACTTCCAGTTCCAACCTCCTTCCCCATCTAATTCCAGCATCTTCCCCTTCCCTTGGCAGGCAGGTGATGGTTCAGTAGAAAAAGGCATTTCTTGCTTGAGATTGCAGCCAAGCTGTTCTGAGGAAGATTCTTTAACAAAGTAACATGAGTTAGTGACTGTGTTAGTACTTAGGCACTAAATTGTCCTCAGTGCCAGTACTGCAAAGCCAGATTAAATTTATTTTATATATAAAGATACCTACTGTTAAAAGGACACTCAAGAATTTGGAAGTTTTTTCCCTCCTACATTAATCTTTTGCATTTGAATCACACAAAATAGTCACTAGATGTCTCTACTTCACCATAAAATGTGTCAGAATTTCTATTCCATTTAAACTGATGGAAATTCAAAGTGCTTATGTAGCCTTTTTTCAGAAGTATGAGTTACACAACACTTACCTGTTGGATTCCTGGAGTTCTGCAGATAAACCTGCTCTGTCCCAGCACCTAAAGCTCTGCTATAGCTCCCAGTTAAAGGAAATCCTCTGTCTTAGGCTAAAAAAACCCAGCATTTCCCCTCCTGAAATAGATAATAGCAGGTTGTTATTCCTGCACTGGGCAGAGTAAGAAAGGGGAAAACCTTTCTTTACTTCATGGTTTTGAACTCTTCACTCTGGAGAATAAATTCCTATCATTCAAATCCAAAACAAGAACATTTATGAATATAAATCTCCATGGATATAGGCCACTGTTTAAGTTTACAGCTTCTGAGTATAAACTGAGGAGCTGACTAAAGCTGAACAAGCAGAATAAAAGCCACTGAGAATAGCATTTAAAAAGTATTTTCTTCCCCCCCCACCCCTTGTTTTCCCCTTTTAAGCAATTTTCATGAGTTGCAGATGCAAACTTAGTATCCCTGGTTAATAAATCCTGTATTTTCAGGAGGGGGAGGCTTTCCCATCTGATAATTAACTACCTTTTCCCTTATATGTTTTCCTAGAAGGGGTATAGAAAAAAATACTTCCAATTCAAGAGCAGTGGATGCTGTACCTTCAAAATTTCCTCTGATAACCTTATTTCAAATATTTGAAGATCTTCCTGAGTGTGATCAGATCAATCTACAATGCATATCATTAAGGACACTGACAACAAGGATGTGATGCTGGGTTGAAATTAATAATCATCTGCCTTCTGCCAAAAAGTGATGCAGTATTTTATGCACAATGTTCAAAACCCCTTGATCTTAAAGATTTTATGATGCATTAAGATAAGCTCTGAATGGTTGTGAAATCCCACTGGAAGCATTGATACTTCAGGCACACTTCCTGTAAAAATAGGTTAATGAAATTTTGGAAGTTCTAATACTGCAGGAAACATCATATTTTTGCAGGAAACATCATAGCAGTTTGTTTTTATTATTATTCCATGTGTCCTAGTTTGACTATGGGCTTAAAAAGCTAAACTACTGAATTCTGGTTCATTCTTTGCACAGCTGACCTAAACTGTCATTTATAAGTTTATTTTTTATTGCATAATTGCATGGTTTTGAGCTAGCATTATTTGCATAGTAAGGAATGAAAAGTTATATAAATTGTAATTCTACAATTAATGAAGTCACATATCTTCTCCGGAGTTTTTCTGTTTCAATTGATTAAAGCCTGATTAAAGCACTCATATGAGGGTGGTGGGTGTTCCACTAGTGACAAGAATCACTGCTGAGAAAATCCTGAAGGTCCCACTGATGCCAACTTCACACCCAGGAATTTCCACAGTCAACTGCCCTAAGGTTATCCCTGCTTTCCTCTGGTGCAGCTGAAATCAGAGCTCATGCTGTGCATTTCTAGAGCTGTGCAGGTGGTTTATCACTTATGTAAATAATTCATTTTGATGCAAACAGAACTCTTAAGAAGAATGCAGTGAGTTTCAAACTTACAATGTGGAAAGCTCCCTCCCTGAGTTCCTGGGAAGAGGTTCTTTGAGAGAGAAGTTGTAAGGCAGTTTGGGGCTTTAAGCTGTTGCACCTTGGATGTTCCCTCTGAGATTCTGAGAGAAAAAGACGGTCAAAAACTGTCTTGAGTAAACTGCACTTAAGTACAACTACAGATTTTGGTTTGTGTTTGTCTGGGCCAAACTGAGCCATTTTCTGTTACCAAAGACACTCCCCATGTTGGCATTTTTCAGGTACCATTGTTATTGTTACCAGAAAGGTTTCACTTGAGCTCAGCAGCTTTCAGGCAGCACAAGCAGCTGTTTGGCCATCAGTGATATTTGCACACACTGTCCTTCTGCTTGAAATTGCTGCTCAGGAGCAGGTGCTGAGGACACAGAATACTGTGCACAGAAAGCTACAAGGGAGGGAATTATGCAAGACAGACTGATAATACAGCAGCAGTGTTAAATATCAATATTAATATTCCCATGTTAAATATCAGACATTTCAATAACTGATTGAAACACTTCTAAAGGGAGATGGGAAGGTCTAAGTGCCTGGCCATGTATGATTTTTTGAAGTCCAGCAGAATTGTTATTTTTCTTATAAGTTGCAGAGGAACTCATCAAACAGATCCCTTTCCTGCAAACACCCCATTTCAGCTATTTTCCAGCCATGCAAGGTAAACCTAAAAATAGAACACACTCCTCAAAGATCAATCTCAAAGCCCATAGCCATTCAAATTAAGTCTTTAGTTGCCAGTTATTTCTATCAGAGGTCAGTGGACATAATCCTGTTCCTGCTGGCACTAAAACTCTAAAAGCTGGGTTATAGGAATCTACGGTATCCAGAGGTTTTAGGGAGGAGAAGCTGCAGTGACTGTAGTGTCCATCAATGCTGCCCACAGCCCCTGAGGTTTTGATGTTCTCAAACCCAAAAGGGTGACCCTCAGAGCCCTCCTGAGCAGGAAGGTCTCCAGGACCCCCAGCCCCTCTCATTCTCAGAGGGGAAGGAAGGGGAGCTGGTGGAGCAGAAGCTGTCTCATGGGTATCATCACAGCAGCTAGGCTGCTGGGCTGCCCCGTGGCAGGACTCACTGATGTGGCTGCAGGGGCAGGGCTCTGACAAAAGCAGCAGCAGCTTTTTTCCCCTGTGTCAGGGCTATTTGCACCCACAGACACCTTCCTTCCCTTGTTAACCCCAACACCCCTGAGGATTCCTGGAGGGTCCCCCGACAATCCTCTGGGGTTGGGGGGGGACGTGTAACATTTAGTGCAAGAACAAATACCTGTGAGAATTCTGCCTGAGGTCTCACATTCCAACTTCCTATCCCATTTGTAAGGATTCCTCCTGCAAAGAGCAGAGCACCAGCTGGACATAAATGGCAAGTTAAAGAACTTGTGCTGACTGGCACAGAAGGTGCTGCAAATGGAAAGTGTGAGTACAGAGAAGAGGTGGGTATTTGTCAAGACCAGAGACACTTTCAGCTCCACTCTCAAGGCTTCAGCTCTGACTTGGTACCAGTGGATCCATCCAGCCTTGGTACAGCTGGAAGGCCATGGATGAGACAGGCAGGGCTCACCTCAGCCCTGGCAAGGAGAGAAGAGAAGCTGCCCATGTGTGGAAGTTACCTCCACTTCCTGCAGCAACAATTTTCATATTATTCAGAGGCTTAAAGGTTGCTGAAATTACAGTACTATGTTCTGGTGGCTCAAATCAGGTTGTCCAAGAGCTTTCCCACACTCTATTTGCATTTTTTTTTCTAAAAGTCATCCACAAATAAGAGGTGGCTGCAGAATGGGAACCTATTTCCCAGTAAGAAAGCTTTAGAAGGAGGTGGTTAGGAAGGAGCCTGTGTGCAGCTCTGGGGATCTGCACAGGACAGGGACCTGTTGGGATGGGTCTGGAGGAGGTCACAGAGATGCTCTGAAGACTGGAGCATCTCTCCTACAAGGACAGGCTGAGACAACTGGGGCTGCTCAGCCTGGAGAAGAGGAGGTGTGGAGACCTCAGAGCTGGACACCTTCCAGTGCCTGAAGAAGGTCTGTAAGAAAGCTGGAGTTAGTGACAGGACAAGGGAGAATGGCTTTAAACTGAAAGGGAATTGATTTAGATTGGATATCAGGAAGAAATTGTTCCATGTGAGAGTGGGGAGGCCCTGGCACAGCCCAGAGAAGCTGTGGCTGCCCCATCCCTGGAAGTGTCCAAGGCCAGGTTGGATGGGGCTCTGAGCAACCAGAGATAGTGTCCCTGCCCATGGCAGAGGGGTGGAACAAGGTGATCGTGAAGGTCCCTTCCAACACAAACCATTCCATGATTCTACAACACAACACATTGCTCCAGGCTGCTCTGCAGAAGGCAAAATTGAGATGGAAGCTGCAGAAGAAATTCAAAGGCAGAGCACAGGATGGGAAAAGAGGGTGCCAGCTTTGTGGCCACAGTGCTGCCAGACAAGAATGGGTTTGAACCTGTGAACATCAGTAGCCTGATAAGATCTCCCATGGGCACTAGTAAAGTGAAAGCCTTGCAAAATTTACTTCCTCTTATTTTTGTTCTGACTGTATGAGAGCATCTACATTCTATTAAACCACCTTTAGTGTCCTTTGATCTGTATCATAAAACTTCTAGGCAGCTTCTTGCTTATTTAGATGGTGCCAAAGCCACTTACAGGAATTTTGGTCTTCATTTACATGAAACATGTTTTGAAGTGGAATTTTGAGAAGTGGGGTTTTATTACATATTACACTGTAAGGACATTCATGAAAGTAAATGTTACTACATCAGACTTAAACAGGTTGATTTTATCAACATATCTGAGTGATAATGAACCACTGAGATCTGCCAAAACCATGGTTGCTTTCAGGCATGTAAAGAGATTTCTCAGACATAAAGCCCAAACATTGCAAAAAGTCTTCACCAGTTGTGTGACCAGAAACTCTGAGTTCTTGTGGTTCAGGATTTTCATAGCATTTTTATATTTATGGGCATCATCACCAACCCAACAGTGTTACAGCATTTAGGAATTGGATGCTTCCTAGCTAGAAGAACAAAATAGGATGTCAAAAGGAACAATGTATTTACACATTATGCTAACTGTTGCCAATTTAGGATCATCTGCAAACCTACTTAGTACCCCTTCCAGTCCTGTGTCCAGGTCATTTACAAAGGTGTGGAAGAGACCAGAGCCAAGGATGGAGCCCTGTGGAACCCCCACTAATGGCAGGTTGCCAGCCTGATAGAAATTAGAGTTCTCTCATTTTGCTTCCTTTCAGCACCTGCCTTTTTGTAGGCTGGCTTCTTGCTGTCCTTGCCTGGCTGCTTATCTCTGCCATTATTCCTGGATCTATCATCTCAGTAAAAGGAGTATGAATATCCTTCCGAAATAAAGGAAAAATCCCAATGTTTTTGCCTTGCATTCACAACACCAGGTTGCCAAGAAGGAATTTGCATTTCTCAGAATTGCTCTTTGTTTATTCAGTTAAAGCATGTGCTGGACTTCAGAAAAGAAAAGGAAGTGATAAAGCATTTTATATGTGTGTGTGAGTGGCTTTGAAGTTTTCTTTCTGGTGAAATAAAATCTGAAGCGTGAAGCGTGTTTGAGTAACAAGACGAGGGTGAAAAATGAAGCCACTTCTCTGAATGTGCAGAAGAGGAACAAGGTTTGTGGTCTATAAAAACACTGCACATCATCTGCAGGTACACACCTACTCAGAAAATTCCAGAGGAACATTATGATTAAATGCAAACATGCCTGTATTTTCCTGGATTGCTCCCCTTGGGGACCTTCATCCTTCTGTTGAGACAGTGCTCTGGATTTTCAGGCTTGGCATTCTCTCTGACCTTCATCTTTGCAACACTGGTATCAATTTCTGCTCCCCATCTGGGAATAGCCTTGAGTTTAACTTGGATGGAGATGAGAGGGTTACTCTTGTCAGACTAAGATACTGGTTTTCCTTTCCCTGGGTGGGCTTTCTGCCATCTTCGTGTATCATTACAAGAAAACATTTTCAATTCTGCTCCAAACTTTCAAAAACTAATTTGAGAATGTAAAGGGGATTTAGTGCAAGTGAAACAAAAGACTAAAACATTTGAACAGCTCATTTAGCAGGTGCCTGACTTTTAAAACTGGTTTGTTATTGTTCAGGAGGATAGTTCACTTGGGAATTGATTTCTGTCAATATTCCCATGGATTGTCTCTTGCTAATATTTTAAGAGCTTCTTGAGGTAACCACAGGATCCACTGCCTTTGTTTTACTAGAACTTTACATAGCTTAGCAAATATATTTAAGAAAAAAAAAAAGGAAATTGTAAAGGAATATAGGCTGGTAAGATGGTTGTGATGGATTGACCTTAGCTGGCAGCCAGACACCCATCTAACCTTTCTCTCATTTCTGCTCTTCAACAGGACAGGCAAGAAAATAACTGGAAGAAGGTCATGGTTCATGATAAAAGCAGATAAATCACTTACCAATTACTATCACGCACAAAACAGACTTGACTTAGGGAAAGTGAATTACTTTCACAAATTAAAATAGATTTGGAAAGTGAGATATGCAGACAAAAAGATTTAAGCAACACCTTGTTCCTGCTCCTTCTTCTTCAGTTTCACTGCTTTATTCCTGGCTTCACCTCCCTCCTCACCCAGCACCCAGAGGCACAGGGGAATGGGGCAATGGGCTCAGTCTGTAACAGCTCCTCTCTGCTTCTCCTTCACCCCACTCTGTTCCCCCACCCCAGGGCTGATCCTCCCTGGACTGCACTCCCTTGATTTATCAGCATTAGACACTCTGTTGACACATTAAAGGTAAAGCCAGGATGTAATCCTGACCCCCCAAAAAATCTGGTTGAACTTTGCTGAATCTGACAGCAGACAGAAATCACTATAACCATTACAGAAGGGAAAAAAACCCAAATTTTCCACTGTACTCTCAGTTTCCAGAAAGAAATATTCCAGACAAAGCACTTAAAAGATCACCAAGGGCTTGCTAGAATGCCCACTTCACTTTTGTGGGAAAGACCTTGCCTGTGAATTCCAAAGTTAACAAATCCTTGCTGTTACAAAAAGCCCAGGCTTGTCCTTTTGAAGTGCAACAGAAATACTGCAAACTGTAAGGTTTCAACAGAGCTGCTTCTGTAGTTCCAGGCCTCACAAGTCTCCATTTAAAAATGGCATTAAGCTGCTCAAATGTACCTAAAGTTCCTCAAGTGGGCAGGAACAAAGCAGAACTAAGGATCAATATATGTATTTAAATGTCCTTTCCAGCTATTTAATGGCACCTATGCACACCATCTTCTTTTGGTAAAGAAGCAATTTCCAGCATTTGAAAAAAAAAAACAAAACAGAAGTTTAGACAGCTGATTTTGATGTAAGAGAAATGAAATTAAATCCACCAATCCAGTAAAAGGGGCCTGAGGGACTCAGATCTGTTCTCCCTGCAGAAAGGAGCGTGTGTGCCATGGAAGAGTGGTTTTGGGCTCTGTGAGATTGAAAGGGCAGTGTTAGAACTACCTGTTAGAAAGGTCTGGAGTTTGTCAGAGAAGGACAGAGGAAGAGCAAAGGGACAGAGAAAGAGTTCACTTGTCTGTGTAATTTACACTGCACAGTCTCTTTCCTAGTCCTGCTACTGCCTGGCTTCAGTTCAAAGCACAGTGCCCACCTGCAGCTCCCTTCTCCTTCAGCACACTTAGAATCACACCTAGAGACCATCTTGGGTTTGGTGGTGATTTTTATAGGTTTTGGGGGATTTTCTCTGTGTGTTTCCATGTGTTGTTTGGTTTTGCTTTTTGTTTGTTTGGTTTGTTTCACTTTGGTTCATTTGCAGGAACAACATCTAAGGAATATTTAGATTTTGGTGGTTTTTATAGGTTTTGGGGGATTTTCTCTGTATATGTCTGTGTGTTGTTGTTTGGTTTTGCTTTTTGTTTGGTTGGTTTGTTTCACTTTGGTTCATTTGCAGGAACAACAGCTAAGGAATATTTAGGAATAACTGAAATTAACACTGTAAGACAGTAAGAGGATCTGTACTTACTGTCCCCTAAGCTCTTTTCAACAACTTTTGGGGATTTTGTCAAAAGCACCAGGAACAGCAAGGAAAAAAGTACAAAGATTTGTGGTGGAAGGCTTTCGAGCTTCTCTTGCTAATCTGTATTTCTTTGAAGTGTCCCAGGGAAGATCCTCTTAGATAAAATCCCTCAGAGAATTTAGACATCCAGTTTCCAAACAGTTAATTAGCTCTGATGTTCAGTTCATGAGCAATACTAGCTGGATGTTTATATAAGAACAATTTTTAACAGAAGTGAAATCAAGAGCCAGCATCAATTACTCAGCATAGCAGGATAAACTGTGTGCATTGTTAGTGATGTGAATTGTTCCAGTTTGTCCATTATTGTAACTGCACTGAGAGCTCCTGGACTGGGGCCAGTGGAGGCTGCAGAGATGATTTAGGGCCTGGAGCATCTCTGGCAGGGAAAGGCTGAGGAAGCTGGGGCTGTCCAGCCTGGAGAGGAGCCCCAGCTGAGAGGGGCCCTCAGCCCGGGGTGTCCCTGTGTGCAGGGAGGGCTCCGAGCAGGGCCCAGGCTCTGCTGCAGGGGCCCAGCAATGGCACCAGAGGGACGGGCAGGGACTGAGCCCAGGAGGTTCCACCTGGGCAGGAGGCAGAACTTCTGTCCTGGGCAGTGACTGAGCCCAGAAACAGAGACCAGAGAGGCTGTGGAGTCTCCCTCACAGGGAATATTCCTGTCTGGATACAATCCTGTGCCCTGGGATGGCCCTGCTGGAGCAGGGAGGTGGGAGCAGCTGACCCACTGTGGTCCCTTTCAGCCTGACCCATCCTGGGATTCTTTACTGAAACCTCTCAGCGGTGAGAAACTTAGAACTGAAAAGGATTTCTTGTTTTTCTTTCTACTTCCTTGTTTTTCCACACTCAAGATCCACACAACACTGGGCACTCCTGTTACCACCCTGCTTCACACTTAGCCTCCTACTCCAGTTCCACTGCTGCAGTTCACTGGTAGTAAATATTACAGGCTTGGCTAGTTCCAATGTGTAAATACCATCCAAGCAATACATGGTGTTACTGCTCATTCTTTGTTGCTCAAGCTGGATTTTTATACATCAAACTTCTCTTAAGTTTAACCCCCCTCCAATGTAAACATCATAATTTAGGGGCTGTATCATCTGCATTGTTACACTAATCTGTTCTGAGGCCAGTGTGATAAGAGTTTTTGAATCTTGAAATTATCAAGAAAAATTCATTCATAGTTGTATTTCTGCCTCCTGGGGAAAAATTTAAAGGTGTCACATACTTGTAAAGAAATAAGGCTAGAGAGCACTGGAAGTTTTGTGGAAGGGATTGCTCTTTGTTCTTCATTCCTGCCATTGGGTATTAATTCCAATAAATTCTGGAAGAATTGTAAGCTGTGTGTGCTTACAAGCACCATTTAATCTACAGAATTTATAGATGGTCCTGCTTTGCCTCCAATTTCACAAGCAGACAAAAAACTTTTTACCCAAAAGCACTTTGACATGAAATAAATGCATTAATGGCTAAGGGATTTCTAACTCTACATGGGTATGTATTTCCAGAAAGAGCTCTGGAATACATGGAAGAAGGGAACTGATGAATCTGGATTCAGGTTTTACAGTTTTTGAAGCAACAACCCACAAATGCATGAGGTATCAGCAATCAGCCTGGCCTGCTGCCATGGTTAACCCATCAGCAGCTCAGAAACACTCTCTCCCTCACACCTGGGGGATGGGGAGGAGAACCAGAGCTGTAAAAGTGAGAAAGCTTTTGGGCTGAGATAACACTCTAATAGATAAAGAAAAAGCTTTCCACACAGGGAAAGGCCAAAAGAAGGATTTAACTCACAGCTTCCCATGGGCAGCAGGTGATCAGCCATCTCCAGGAGAGCAGGGCTCCATCACACATAACTGTGACTTGGGAAACACCCAAAACATTCCCCCTGTGCCCTCTTCCCCCAGCTTTAAGTGCTGATCATGATGCCATGTGGGAAATCTCTGTGGTCAGCTGTTCCAGCTGTGTCCCCTCCCAGCTCCTGTGCAGCCTCCTGGCTGCTGGGTGGTGAGAAGCAGAAAGGATGCTGTGCAATCAGTGCTCAGCAACAGCTGAACCACCCCTGTGTTACTGAGAGCTGCCACCCACACTGCTCCCAGCACAAATCCATGGTGGCTCCTGGGAATCAAATGGGCTCTGTCCCAGCCCAACCCAGCACGCCTCCAGCAAAGGGTGCCGTGCTGAGGGACAGAAGTGCTGAGCACCTTCTGATGATTGCCTGCTGATGGGATCAGGCAAGTCCTCCTATTTTTGCTCTTCCAGCTGCATCCTGGAATTGATGCCCTTCTTTGCTAAGTGCTCTCAACCTAAAGTGATACCCAAACCCCAGACTTTCTCAGCCAGGGTAAGAGACAGGAGCTCTACTAGACCTGAACCAAGGCAGGCTGTGCCTGTAGGGCAGAAGAGAGCACAGCAGGGAAGGACTAACAAAACGGATAAATAAATTTCAGCCTGTGAGTTTAAAAGTTTAAATGACGTCTTTTTTTCCTGCTGCAGTGTGGGATAACCATGCACAGACATCCCTTTATGGCAACAGGTGTCTGTGTTTCAGCCCTAGCTCTGATCATCCCTGCTGGGTGCTGCTTTTGCACCTTGCCATACAAACAGGCTCTGCTGTGATGTGGTGGTTTTGGGGTCCCCAGGACGAAGGAGGAATTGAGAATCTGACTCCACGTTCTTAGAAGGCTAATTTAGTTTTTTATGGTATTATATTATATTTAAAAATGCTATACTAAAACTGTACTAAAGAATAGAGAAAGGATACAGACAGAAAGTTACAGAAGAATAATAATGAAAACTCATGACTGCTTCCAGAGTCCCGACACAGCCTGACTGTGATTGGTCATTAAGTCAAAACAATTCACATGCAACCAATGAAACAACCACCTGTTGGATAAACAATCTCCAGGCCACATTCCAAACAGCAAAACAGGGAGAAGCAATCAGATAATTATTGTTTTCATTCTTCTCTGAGGCTTCTCAGCTTCCCAGGAGAAGAAATCCTAGCAAAGGATTCTTGTGACACTGTGACACAGCAGAGGCTAAGAATTGAAACCTAAACTGGACATTTACTCATGGGACTCCCTCAGTTTAGCCTGGAGCCTCTGTGCTGCAGCTCAGCCTTTGGGAATTTTATTGTTAGACTGGCAGTTCAAATTCTTTCAAATGTGCATTATGAGGCAGCTGGAGTCCTGGGCTGAGCTGCCTGTTCTGTGGCAGGAGGGGCTGGATTCTGCTTTGCTGGATCCTGCTTTGCAGCCCACGTTGCTGTTTTCAGTCTGCCTTTGCCTCCCATGCAGTGACAGTGATGCTGTCACACCCACAAGAAGAGGTGGCATCTGCAGTTGTCACCACGTTTGTTTTGTGCATAGCTGGAGCTGGTAACTGTGCTGCCACCAGAACATCCCTCAGTGACATCACCCAGGCCTGGCAGTTGGCAGGGGGGAGTCTGTGTGCACCCAGGAGCACGTCAGGATGGGGAATGACATGAGCTCACATCCCTCTGCCTCCCCCCACAGAGCCCCTGAAGCTCCAGGCTGTCAAGCTCTACATGATGTGCAGAGAAATCCCACACAAAAATCCCACTATCTTTCCTTGCAGGTGCTGCAGGAGAGTCTGGACCCTCAGATATCTCCATGTTCTGCCAAAAATTCAAGGTTAAAACACCACTCCCCCCTCCCCAGACATATGGATGTTTGATACACAAACCCTGGTATTTTAGGGGCCTCACAGGGTTCTGTAAGGTCTGCATATTAATCCAGATTCATTTCCTGGGAGGAAAGAAGAGGCTGAGGCAAGGCTCTGCCTGGAGAACCCAAAAGACCCAAGGTGAAGGTGGATCATGCAATAAATTAAACTCAACCCAGATTACAGCTTGTGAAGAGGCAGCTGAGGGAGCTGGGGGGCTCAGCCTGGAGGAAAAGAGGCTCAGGAGGGACCTTCTGGGTGTGCACAACTCCCTGACAGGAGGGGGCAGCCGGGGGATGTTGGGCTCTGCTCCCAGGGAACAAGGGACAGGACAAGAGGGAACAGCCTCAAGAATGTACATGGTTACCTCTGGATGGTTGTGAGTGGTTTAGGAGGAACTCATGTGAGAAGAGACTGCTGAAGTGTGTGTGCAGTGATGGAAAGAGATTGAGAATTCAAACAACACACCTTCTAACTCTCCTTTATGGACTAAAGTTTCAGAAAAACCCCAAATAAGGAAATTGTGTTTAGTTCAGGGTTGGGTTTTGGTTATCTTTTTTTTTCCATTTCAGAGCCTAACTATCCTGCTGTAAAGGATGCTGAGAAGTTCAGGGGAAAAGTGATTCAGAGGACAAAGTTCTGTTGCATGTGAGGCCTCCTGGTATGGCTGCTCTGTAGGTGTCTGTGAAACAAACCTTATCAGGCTGCAGCTCACGGTATCGATTTATTGTTCGTTATCAGATAATGAACCCCTCATGATTGAGATACATTGCTTATAAATCATACTCAGGCAGCACTTCTGACTAATCTGTTCCATGACTATCAAAGGTTCTTCTTTTTTTTTCCCCCAACACCTCTTTGTTTGTGCACTTGACACCGTTACCAGTGTTGAACGTCGTAAGGGAAAAATCAGTAATAGGAGCTCACAGCCCCAAACTTGTAACAAAACCCTGCAAACAGCCTGCATAAATGTTACTTTCAACAGACCCATGTAGGTTTGCAGACCCTTTCTGTGTTGAACTTGGGGAGGGAATTTTCTAAGTGGGAATAAGGTACAAAACGCAGAGCAGGAAATGTCATGCACATGTCTGAGTGCTTTAAATGTATTTTTAGGTTTTAGAAGGTGTTCATGTTTCAATTAAAACCTGTGAGGCTTCCCCCTGACCTGAAATAGAGGACAAAAACAATGTCATCAAAATATCCTGCAGCAAACACGTGGATAATGAAAAAGAAGTTTAAGGTAATAAAGGCAACTCAAGTTTTCCATCTGGAGATGGAGGAGGAGTTGTTGGCTAAAGCAGGAAATAGTTCAAGCAATGTAGGAACAGGAGCTCCTTGTAACTACTGTTACAGTAAAGTATGGAAACATTCTTGTAAAAAGCTTTGATCATATGTTTTTAAATTTCATTTTGAGGTCATGTTAATGCATCATCAATATCACCCAAATTCAGCTGTTAAACCATTGAAGTGCTTCGTGGGTGGAGCAGGTTAGAATTTGAGTTACATGTTTGAAGCTGTGTGGTTGCAGTACATTAACCCCAAGACATCTTACACTGTTACATGTACTTCTTGTTTGTCTTTCTTTCAGGTGGATAGGCTGTGTCAGACCATGCACAGGAGCACAAAACAGCCACAGCACAGAAATTGTACTCTCTATTCTCCTGAGAACCAGCAAACCTTTCATACCTGTGTAAGTCCATTTTTGGGCATTCCTTAGAGAATTCCCTCTGCTTTGACCAATGTGATTTCTTCTCATATATTTTCTCATATATGTTTCTCATATATTTTCTCATATATTAGTGAAAATGATGGGCTTTAATCTTCATTTGCTCCTGCATTCTGAAGGGCAAGAAGAGACAGAATGGTGGCTGAAAACAGGCTTTGAAGCTGCACTGAAAAAAGTAACTCAGTGACTTCCTTTTTTTGTGTTTCTCAGCCTTCCTCAGAGCCATAGCACAGCATGTGAGTGTTTTGGAGGCAGGCAGAGCTGAGACAGGATGCAAATGACTGAGTTAAAGCTGCTCTTTCCATAGCTCTGAGGACAGGCTCACGGATGGCAGGGGATGTCACCTACGCGGCCGTGGCGATGCTGCCGAGGGAAAGGCCCCAGGCTCCTTCAGGAACAGCAAACCCAGGTAAAACCTCTTGGGCACACACCCTCTGCTCTCTTGAGCTCTCTCTCTCTTTCCCTCTCACATTTTAAATTGGGTAAAACTAGAAGAATGCCATAAGATGCTGCATGGGAAGGGCAAGAAGGTGAATAGTGGATGAGATCCTCACAGTACAAATCAGCCAAGCTGCTCCCAAAGCAGAAGCACCAAGGAGCAGCAGCTCAGGTCTGGTCCCAGGCTTAAAGTAACACAATGAGAAAGAAAAAGTGTTTATTGGTCGAGGAATGAGCATAATATTTCTTTTTAAATGAGTAACATGATCAAGACAATGCTCCACTGAATTACTACCTAGCCCACAAATCAGATCAAGGTTTATGTTCATGGAAAAGGAGCAGTAAGTCAACCAGGAAATCAGGAAACTAGTAGCAATCTAAAGTGCAGCCACTGTCACTGAAGGAAGTACTGAATGTCCCCTAAAACATTCCTTCTCTTTCTCTTTAATTTTCCAGTGCTGATTTTCCAGAACCAAATTACCAATCTGTGATCATTGCGTATTTTTGTAAAAAATCCCTAAAGGATTAAGCCAGTATTCAGGGTAAGGAGATGATTTGAACTAAATTTTCTGAAGAAGTGACATTTCTAATACTTGGGAAAAAATGTAATTCATTCATGAAAGCATTTGGACAAAATCCTGGATAACATCTAACATGAATGACAGCTTATTGTGAGCAAATAGGAAATGCTTGTGACACCAGACTAAGGATATTTTTATGCTTTCATTAGTAATTATTGTATTTAATCCCTTAAGGAAACAAAATTTTGTAATGAGCATTTTTAGATGTTCTACTTATAATGGAGATTAATAGTGATGATGGTGCTCTTAATACATGCACTTAAATGACAGAAAATAATCCCTTTTATATATTTTTACAAGACTGGTATCCAAAAGATAAAAATTAGTTCACTTTATTTTACATAGATATATATATATATATGTGCGTGTGTGTGTGTGTATATGTATATATATATATAAAATATATACACTTTATTATATATATGGCATGAAATACTACCTTAATCTCTGTGTTCATGCACCTGTGGATGTTGTTTGCACTGCTGTAACCTGTGCAACACAAAGAGGTCTTGCCTGGAATTTTACCCAATATCCAAAGTGATAAAACTTATTTGTGAAGGGAGACAGACATCAAATCTTGATTAGAAGACATCCAAAACTAGTCCTTGATCAGCTGCCTGTAGGAAAAGCTCAGTTTTGGACAGACCAGTTCCAAAGAAATTTATCATTAATATGTGGATGGCTCTTAGTAAACTTTTGTTGAACTGATTTTAACTCTTGGTATTTTCTCACATGAAGTTACTGGCCATGGTAATTAAGTGATTTCTCAATGCCCTGTTCCCTTTAAATATTTAACCTCTCAAAAATGCTTATCATTTTTGTGGATGTTCTTCTGTCCAACTCCACTGCTTCCATGTCCTTTAAAACACAGGCACCAGAGGTCCACCCCAGTATTTCTATAAGTCTTAGTTATTCTATCTCAAATATATAGAGACAAAATCTCTTAACTAATCTTTTCTTCAGTGTTTATAGCTCCCAGTCTCACTTTCCCCACTCTTATGACTGATTATACTCAAATACATTTTGTTTGATTGGGCTTGGACACAGTCCACAGCTGGATTTCAGCTGTCACTCAGGTGCTCTGGATAACAGGGATGTGTGGCTGCATTTCTCTTCACAGAGAAAAGCAAGGTACAACTTCCCAAGGATACTTCTGGGAATCACAGCCAGGAACCTCAGAGAAAAAAAAAAATCTTATCTCATTTGCTGCTCCTGTGTCATGCCAAAGTAGAATGCAATATGGAGATTGTTTACCAAAAGTGATGTTTTGTTTCCTTGGCCTGTCAGGGCCAAGTGCGTGTCCAGACTGTCGGTCAGCAGAGAGTCACAAGATTTTGTTCACTTGAGTGCTTGTGCAGTTTCAGTTTAGATATAATGTAATATAATATAAAATAACAGAGTATAATAAATTAATTCATTAGCCTTCTGATATCCATGGAGTCAGATGCATAATTTCTCCCAGATGTTGAGGTCCCCTGCTTTACAACAGGGACAAGGGGATTCTTGGATGCTCTGCCAGAGTGTGTTGAGGGGGATTTAGCAATGGCACTATCTGTGCCCAGGCTTTGCTAGGCACAGGTGCTGTTACCATGCATGTGCTTCAAACCAGGTGCTCAAGAGTAGAAAAGTGTTTCCGAATCCCAGCAAGAATAAGCACGCGTGGGAATCCATTTTCCAGTGAAAGACTCCAGCAGTTTTTGTGTCCCAATTCCCTCACAGATAATTTGAGAGCTGCCTGATTATGAATCCTGAGTGGCTACACAGATCTTTCCCTAGGAGAAGGACAAACCAAGTAGAGTTGAATTTTACCACCAAACTAACCCACAAGCAGTTGTAGCCTGCTATTGGTTGCGCCCTTAACTTCTTGTTCCCCTCCTTAACCTCCTGGGCTGCTCTGGGTGTTGACCAGGGCCACCTGGAGCCTCTGGAGCTTCCCCCAGACCCCTGGATGTGCTGGCCCACATCTGGACACACCATTCCCTAATGGAGCTCCCCAGGAGCACTCCCTGGCTGCACATTCACCAAGCAGAAGCTTCCAATACACAGAGATTTTTTCTGCACCTGACAACAGGCACGGGGAAGTGCAGTGAAATTTCAGTTTCAGTGGCTGACAGAGATCTCCACCTTGTTGTTGAATTAGGTGAGGGTGTGGAACCATCTGGCAGAATTAAGGTTACGTGGTGTTTTAAAACCCCCTGCTGACTTCTGAGGACTTTGCATTCAAATAATCATTCCAGCATTCAAATAATCATACCAGCCTGTACACACTGTAATAGAAGGAATGATTTTGGTTAAATATTCAGCTTGCACGGATGAGGTTTTTTTTTACAGGCTTAGAGATATTCTTTGAAGGAATAAATGTGCATTTGAGAGACAAATTATTTACTAACAGTAGCAGAATGTCTAAAATACTTATTTTAGAAGTACCTCCATTTATAGGGCTAGTACACTTAAAAGTTTAAAAGTCCTGAGTGTTTTTGGAAAATTATTTACATTCTAAGAAGAAAAACTTTTAGGGCATTTGATTTGAGAACAATTACATTTAATTTACAAATTTTCTGTAGTTCATTGAATTAATAAATTGAAAGAAAGCAAACAACCAAGTTTATTAAGTCACATTCTCTAAAGCATAGAGTGTCTCCCCTATATGAATAACCCTTATTTGCCAATCAAGTTCTCAGTGGGTTTTTTAAACTGTAAAACCTCTCCATACTTCAGTAATTCTCATATGAAATGCTGCCTCATTTTAACCTAATGAGACTCTCTTCCTCTGCCAAGTTTTTTCCTAATCAAGGAAATTTATTGCAAACTTCTTTTTAAAAGCCGCAGTGGTCAAAAACTAGGGTGGCAGCACAGAAGCTTATTGATACAGATGGAAAAAAATCTCTCCATTTATGGAGCCAAAAGCAGTGTCCTAAAGGTCCAAATACCTTCCATAACACTAACCAGTAGCTCTGCAAAATACCCAGGTAAATGATATTGAAAACATCTTCAGAAAGATCCATGTGCCTTGAACCCACACCGTGAGATTTTTAATGCCAGTTTTGGTTTTGTTTTGTCAATGTGCTTTTGGAAAATGACGCCTTCAACCATCAGGTCCAGCACCTGATATATCCTGGGATAAGCACTCACAAGTCAGGAATGCCTCCAGGAATTACCTTGCTGCAGCAGCATTTTCTGAGTGTGGGTTTGCATTTGGCACCTCTCTGCCCCACAGAGCAGTGGTGGGTCTGGTGCCCCTCCAGCCCCTATGGTACCTTCTGAGATGCCTTAGCAACAGATGGGATGCTTGCCGTGGACAGGATCCAGGTCCTTCCCATCCTTCAGCCTGTTTGTTTGGCTCCCGCTCCAGCCACACAGCAACCAGCAGTTCAAAGCTTATGGAGGAGGCTTTTCCTGCCTGACAGCAGGAGGAAGTGGTAAATCATCATCCTGCCTGCCGTTGCCTAGGAAAAGGAAAATGCTGAACAAGCAGCCCTGGAAACACACCCCCCTTTTCATGCAGGCTCCACCTTTATTGTTCCTCCACCTGGTGATTGGCACAGCCACAAATGTCAGTGCTGCCCTCTCCTTACAGGAAACACCATCACGTATGCTGAGCTGTATGTGAAGCCCCAGCCCCAAGGGAGCAGCAGAGCAGAGACTTCCGCTCCTGGTACTGTGCAATTTTGTTTGGTTACTAATTAGAGGTGGAGTTTTTCCTATTGCCCACCAGTGAAACCTGTTATCAAGAGCTTTTATGTACACTCTCTCAATGAAGGGCTGATCTGTCATTTCATCTGCTGCTTTTCTTCCTGGCTTCTCAGATTTTACACTTTCCTTTTAAAAATAATTTCTAAAAATGCCTTTGTGCCCTACATGGGAAATGCAGTAGAGCAAAGTAAAACTCCATGGTTTTTGTAGAACCCTCGTGGAGGAAGAGTCCCAGGGATGCGTTTGGCTTTGGAAGCAGGGTAATGCCCAGGTCTCTATGTGCCATTAGTGCCTGGTGATTGTCACTCTCCCTGTACTGGGAACATCATACCAGATAGGAAAGGCAGCCAGAGGATGGAGCAGTTGCTCATCTCATGCAGGCAAGGTCAGGGAAACAGAGGTTATGACAGTGCATATCTGTGTCTCGTGGCACTGGCACCTTAACCCCAAATTTCCTCGAGTTCTGCAGCTTCCTGAGTGTTTCCCTCTGACACAAGATGAATGACAAACAGCTGGAGAGATGCTTGGTTTGATGCACTTCCCTGTGCTGTGCCAGGGGGTGTCAGTATGGGGCTTTTTTTCCTGTGCATTTAGGGAAGTTATCTTTGCCCTGCAGGACAGGAACAGTAACGCCTGGGAGCAGAGAGGAAGAACAACCCACAGCCCACCCCTGACACCTCAACCATGCCTGACACCTCAGCCCATCCCTGACACCTCAGCCCATCCCTTACAGACAGCACAGCCATCCCTGACAGACACCACAGCCCATCCCTCACACCACAGCCTGTCCCTGACAGACACCACAGCTCATCCCTGACACCACAGCCCATCCTTGATACTTTCCCTGAATTGCTCTGCAAGGTCCTGCAGGGTGTGTGTGGGTAGGTGAGAGGAGGCAATGGTTGAGAAAAATAAGTCAAAGGAGAAAAGGCAAATTCTTAACGGCTGACAATCACTTGCTCTATGTGACCAACGTTTTGATTTCGCTTCCATGTGTGCAAAACGGATTCAGATTTTTAATAAGTTAGATGCCACTGCATCCTCCTGACAGCAGACTGATTTTAGGCAGATGATTTCTCTGTTGTTTCCCCAGTGTTAAGGTTAAGTTTGAGAGTGCCAGGACCTTAAGCTGCTCTTCCTCCTGCCTCCCTGCAGGCTGCCAGCACAGGAGCTCAGCCTGGTTCTATGTGGCGCTGGTCCTGGCAGTCCTCGTGCTCATCCTGCTGGGAGTCGTGGCCATACAAGCCAAGCAGTGTGAGTAGATCCTGCCTCCTGCTTCACCCCTTCATTGCAGACATGGCTAAATCTCTGAAAGAGCTGAGAGAAAAATTCCCTTAGTGTCACACTAAAAGGTGTCAACTTGTACACAAATACAGGAAATGAGAGAGTCCTGACAGGAGCCTGGAGTGAGAGGACAGGGGGAATGGCTTCACACTGACACAGAGCAGGTTTAGATTGGATATGAGGAAGAAATTCTTCCCTGTGAGGTTTCTGAGGCCCTGGAACAGGATCCTCAGAGACCTGTGGCTCCCCCATCCCTGGAAGCATCCAAGGCCAGGTTGATGGGGCTCTGAGCAATCTGGGATAGTGGGAGGCCTCCCTGCCCATGGCAGGAGGGTTTTGGAATGAAATGATCTTTAAAGTCTTTCCAAGCCAGGCCATTCCATGAACATCTTCTCAGGAGGGCTTTGCTCACTGAGCTTTACTCACTGAATTTGCTCATAACTGTGTCTGTACCAGGCAATGTACACAGAGACATCCTCACATTCCCAGTCCAGCCCTGGGTACGAAGACTGCATTTCCTTATCCTTGTTGTTAACCATGACCCCTTTCTCTTATTTTTTAATTTTTTTTTTTACTTTGGGCTGTTCCAGTTTTGAAGGGCATAGCAGGAAAATCAGGAAGTTTGCCCCACTATGGTCTGAACAGCACCAGCAGTGACATTTCTTCAGAGAGAACTGTCTCAGCAGCGCTCCTGAAACAGCTTGTGGAGGAGCTGTGTGAAGATGGACAGGGTGAGGCATGTTACTCCTTTCCAGCACAGAGGATGTGTGGTGTGCACAGTTCTGTTGTCTCTGTTCCCACTTCTCTGACACCCTGCAGTTTATGGGAACTCAGGAAGCATGGTGCTCCTGCAGAGCAGTGGTAACAAAATCTAAACTAACATTTTAATCAAGACAGTCTTGCTCCTCTGTTGATAAAAAGTTTCCAGTATTTTCATTACATTTCTATCTGCCAGGAGACGCTGTCAGAAATGCCATATATCCTCCTCTTGTCCTGGAGAACACTTTCCAGACAATGGTTCATAAACAGAGGGGGGAAATTCCATCCATTGCAGGAGCTAAATATTCCCTTGTCCATCCACAGGGACAACATGTGAGCTGTGTCCCCCTGGCTGGCAGCTGCACAGGGGCAGATGTTACTTCTTCTCTGAGGAGGCCAGGAGCTGGGAGGACAGCCAGAAAAACTGCCTGGCCAGGAAATCCCAGCTGCTTGTCATTGAGGATGAAATTGAGATGGTGAGTCTTGCAGCAGTGACAGGCCTCAGCCAAACATTTATCCAAGAGAAAATGGCCTGGATGTCAAGAGTACACATAGACAAGCAAGAGTCCCACCAGGGAAAGGATCTGAGTGTCCATGCACAGGAGCTGGGTTTGGGAATGTCAGCAGAGCAGAGCTGAAGAGGAGAAGCACAAGAAGTGCCAAGTGTGGAAGCCAGAGTAGCTTTGACTGGGAAGAGGAAATGCTGGGGACTTTCCACTGCTTGGCTCTGGGAAGAGAGGAGGCTGGTCGTGTGTAAGGGGGTTGATGTAAGGGGCTGCTCTGCCATGGCTGCATCCCTGCCCTTGCTCTTCAAGAGGAAATAAAAGCTGTGCATGAGGCAGGAGCATGACCTGGGCACAGCAGGAAAGTTCTTCTGTCAGCTAACATCCTTCTAATCATTCCACAGGAATTTATAGACAACAAAGATAAAGATACCAAATATATCTGGATTGGCTCGGACACCAAAGACACGGAGAAAACATGGAGTTCAGTGGAAGATCAGAGAGTAAAAGAAAAGAGGTGATGATTGTTGGGGGGAGGATATCTTTGGGGAAAGCTAAGTGTGGTATCCCTGCTTGGAAATACAATTCTGAATCTGAGCTAATTACCCAAAGCACAAATCTAAGCCTGCAGCCTCAGGTTCCTATTCAGAGTCTATTTCATGGCCAGTTCCAGGTCAACAGTGCTGGGCACTTTGGGAAACTGGTTCTTGCCTCCAGGACTAAACACAGACACAGCTCATATATTTATTAATGCAGAGATATTATTATACACTTCTGCTGAAATCCCTGCCAACAAACTCTCTCACTTTGCAGACCACGAGCTGCCTGCCTCTGCTGAAGGTGATGCCTGTCACCACATAGCATTGGCTGGGATCTCTGCAGCTTTCTTCAGCACTGTGGCTGCATGGGGAGGATCCTTATCCTTGCAACACTAACAATGCCAAGCATCCACCCCTCAGAAGCCAGCAGTCCCTGCTGGGGGTGCCCAACCCACATCTGCACAGCTGCCGTGCTTCAAGGGGGTGGTCAAGTGGGCATCATCCACCCCCCTCACCCAGAGCACCACCAGGATTTTTAAGCAGCGCTGAGTTTAAACCCAGCAACTCATTGCATTCCTTTTGGTCTCTCAGCAGGACAGCTCTAAAAAGCAATGAGGCTGACAAGAACTGTGCTGTTTACAGAAGGAAGAACCTGATCCAGGCAGACAACTGCCAGACCTTAAAGGAGTGGATCTGTAAGAAGAATGCAACTTTGCTGGTGCTCTGAGACACATTTCCAGACAGCAGGCAGAGCTTCTCGTCAGAAGACCCACTTTACATACAAACCAACTTGTGTTGTAAATAATTTTCATCAGACTTGCAGGGAAACTTGCACTTTGCTGTGCTGTGCTCCCTAAGAAGTCAGAAGACAGGTCCTGCAACAGGGCTGCAAGCTGGCACACGAGGATTTTGGGGTGCTGAGCCTTCACACAGAGAGATTTTGGCAACAGCTGCCTCAGGAAGGGTCAGAGGAGAAGAGATAATTGTGAGGAGGAGCACTGTGCACATAAACAGCGTGATGTACAGGAATTGTGGCCCCTGTGTGGGATGAAAGGTGTGCTGGGCCCTCTGCTGTCACCCCTGCCTGCAGGCAGCTGCTGAGCTGAGGACTTCTTATTTGGGTTTCAGGATTTTAGTGTTTGTTGAAGTTTGTGGCCTTGGGATTTTGTGCTTTTTTTTCCTTGGGGTCTAATTGTGACTCACAGAAGCCATTTGAGGACTGGGAAAAAATGCATTTATTGGACAGTGTCTTATTCAAAGCTGCTGCACAGCTACTGTGTGTGGACAGCAGAGCAAACATGGAGTGACTTCTAACACTTGTAGTTAATGTGCTCATTGCTCCCATCCTCTTCTGCTGCTGAGCCTTGGAATCTGAAGGGATTAACTAGGGAAGGGGCTTGGGCTGCAAAACAACATTGCAGTGCAAGGAAATAAAGTTGATAACCTTCCTCTCCACCTATATTTTGTCCCCTTACATTGTAAATTCCAATTTACATTGTAAATTCCACAGTTATGGTATGATGAAGTACCAAAGCCAAAGACTGCTGAAATTAATACCTAGGAGTGCACTCAGTAAATGCATTACTTAGGCATTGAAGTGTCTGAATAAATGTTGTTTCTGGATCTAGAACACAAAAATGCTAAGAGCAGTCTGACCTAATGCCTTTATTAGATTCCCATGTTTGACAAAAATGAAGAAATGTCATTAATTGAAGGTGCTACTCTAAAAAAAATGGCACAAACTGGAATTTAAGTCCTTGCAGCAATGAGAAAGAGAAACAAGTCTAACATGGCTTTTGATATGGTGAGCCTTTACCTCATCTTTGTTGTGATGCACACAAATAAAGGTAGCTGCAGTTTCTCAGAGATGTTTTTTCATGCCTTTGCATGCCTGGGGAGGGTTAATGTCCAGCACTTTAGGGCTGCAGATTAAAAAGTGAACTGTACCCTCAGGGACTTCCCTTCAAACAACAACAACAACAAAATCTCAGCACAGATTTGTCACGCAGAATGCAGCATCAGCAGCTCAAGACCCGTGAGAAACTGCTGTTATGTAAGAGGAAACGACAAAAATCCCCCAAACTCAGCACAGCACGTGAGGGGAAGAGGATTGGTATTGTTCATTCTAGACAGAGAAGCAAAGAAAAAGTCTGAAATGAGTAAGATCATCATCTATATAATACATGCCTTATAGAGAGAGAATTTCTGACTGCTGAGAAATTTTCACTTCAGGTTACTCACAGCACACCCTTCTCCATGCAGTGGAGTTGACAATTGCTGGATTTCTGGCAGATCTTTCTTGATTCATGCTGAATTCCACAAGAAAAACAAACTCCTGCATGCTGGCTTCTCTCAAATTAGTTGTGGTGTTTAGATTTTAACAATATTCATGAAACATCTATGATTTGGGCCTTCCTGCTATTATTCATGTAATTAAACAAGTTTTTTTGCAGAGCCTTACAGAAATCGTTACCTACAATTTAAGCAGTCACTTATTTAAAAGAAAAAAGAAATTACCATTGAAGAACTTCATCAAACTCCACTCTGAGTAAAACAAGTTGGCAGAGTTTGCAGCTTCACTCTTCTTTTCTTAATATCACCAAGGAAGTTCATTGCATCCCTGAGGAGTCAGATTCCAGAAGAGCTTTCACTTTTTAACCTTTTGTTAAAAGTGTGACTCATTATGAGGTGTTAAAAAGGGAAAAGCATTCTTTTTTGGATCAAATATTCTGCTTCATGTCAGCCCCAACATTATAATTAAAGATTTTTTCATGTTCAAAACATGAATATTTTACTTCGCTTCAGATTTTTTTTTCACCAAAATGGTGCCTGAGAGGAAAAATACTTTTAATATCTCAATATTAAGATACAAACCACTGTAATTCAGGGGCTTTGTAAAGATATTTATTAAGTATCTTTTCAGGCCTATTGCACATACCATATCCTTCAGAATCAGGTTAATGTGAAAACATTGCAGAATAACACCTTCCCCCAGCATATAAATAAATAGATAATTAGGCTTTTAATACTGTAGAGTCCTGTTACTGTGCCTATAAAGAACACAAGCAATTAAGAAAAGTGTAATCCAGCAAAATTAGTGATTATATTTAAATAAACATCTGAAAGGCACAAGTTGCTGACAGTATCCATGTATATGGTCCTGCTACGTCAAGTCCTTCTGTCACAGAAGATAATGAAGGTGAACTTCCCATTCTTCCTTCTCTGGAAGCTTCATAGTTATATTCCTTCCAGGCAAATTTGCTTCTTCTGGGACAGAGAAATTTAATCTTTGGACAAGCTGCTAGACATGTGTGGGACTCAGACAATCAGAGGGATTGTGCCCCAATCCTGTTCAGGCTCCCAGCAATCCAAGAGCACCTGAGGCTGCTGCTGAAAACGTCACCTACACCAGGAAACACTGACTGTCCATTCCCCTTGCTCAGAAGCCTCACACCATGACAAGCACAGGGCATAAGGGAAACACAGAGAAACATGCCTTGATGTAAATTTTCTCATTTCCTTCTCCTGATTTTGCCTCCTTGCACTGAGGACTAGTCCTACATTTACACATTAATGCCTGCAGCTTCACTATCACTCCTCCAGTTCCAACTCTTCTCCCCCCATCAGTGCAGATGCTCAGGTAAATAAATATTCTTATCTATTGTGACCATTTTTTTGGCTAAAGAAAGTGTTGTGAGGATAACTTCAGGTGCAGTGCAGCTATATAAATCAGCTTGACAGTGTTATCACCAGGATTTAACAAAATTAATGTAACATAACATTAACAAAACATGGAATACAATGCAAGGTACATCCCATCAAATGGAAAGAGAGGAATTTGCTGTGATCCTGTCTAAAACAACAGTGTTCACTTCTGCATTGCCCTGTATCCATGAGGCACTGGCAGCCCTCCAGACAGACCCACTTCACCACCCATGCACACAGAGCCTGGCAAAGGAAAAGCAGAACAAAAACTTCCAACTGCACACCCAAAAGGGAAAGAAAGAGCAGCTGCTCCTACAAGAGAAGAGTAAATGGAGGAAATACTGATGGCATAGCAAAAATAAACTACCGCTGGGCAGTAGCTGGAAAAATGTGAAGAGAGCCTTTAAAATGGCATCTTTAAAGCCTTCCTCCATGGGTGGAGAATTCTGCTACCAGAAAAGTCATTCACCTCTGGGTAGGAGCCAGGACACATTCCCAGGTCCCAAAGTGTAGACTTAGCTTGTGTAGGCATCACATCAGAGCTCTGAGAGTCAGGGGTGGTGGCTTTGTCCACCTTTATCGTGCTGAGTTGACATTCAAGCTACAGACCCATTTCCTGGTTAAATAACATCCTGAGGCTGAGACTCCTTTGGACTCCAAATAGGCACAGCTGCCAGAGCCTTTTACTTCAAACCTGTCAGGGAGAAGGGAAGACAGGATTACTTGGACACTCACAACCAAATACTGCAATAGAGCAAAGGCAGCTATGGGCATCTCAGGTTCTCTTTGAATAAAGCCTGATTTATCTCAGGCAAGGCACCAGAGGAGGATGATGTTTTGTGCCTTGAAGGGAACACCATGGAGATTGTCTTTTCTTAATGGTATCTTGTACCCAGAATACAAAATCCAGGACTTGTAGTACTCCTGCATCTTGTTTAGTGGTCATTTAATGTGAAACACACCCTTAGAGCAGAGACTGAAACTCAGGTTTGCCCATCTCAGGGATGCTGTGCCATCAAGATGGGCATCACCACCTTGCACCTCCACATCCTCCTATCCAGCTCAAAGGTTCCAGCAGAAGATGTGAAGGAAATGCATCTCTAATTTCTCCCTTCCTCAGAACCCAACAGGCACCATGGTTAAGGGAGTGGGGGGAAACAAGAAGCAAACCCCAGTTTCCACACCGCAGGCATCCCTACATAAGAGGTAAGGGACTCCTTCAGCAACTCTGCTTTCAAACAAAGGGCTATAAAGTTCTATGGATAGGCCAAGCAAACTGGAATGGTTTCTGGAAAAGCCAAGGGACAAATCCCCACCAGTGTAGTGACACCTGAGCTTAGATATCAAGGTGTTTGCCCTCCCCTTCAAGAGGGGCAGTTTGAGGCAAGCAGTGAGGCAGAAGTCCAAGAATGGGAAGAAGCTCACTGAAAATGAAAGCATCAGTGGATGTTTGTGCTGCAGACAGGGGATAAAAGAGTGGGAAGGACTGCAGTTTTCAACCCAAGGTGCCCACGTGTTCCCACATCTCACATTAAATGCCTTTGTCAGATCAAGACTTCAGTGCTTGGGGATGAAGTGAATATAGCCACATATCACCAGTAATGTCACAAACTTAAAAGTGTTTAAATTTTCCACTTTTTAAGGTAATTTCAGACTTGTGAAATCTCCTTGCTTATGCCTATCAATGGTAATTCTGCCAACTCCTGCCAGCAGCTGCTCCAGGATGAGCTGCAGCAGCCTCTGAGGAGATGGGACAGCTGCCAGGGAGAGGAACAAAGTGCCCCACACCTGGCATTGCTGGCACATAACACAGGGCCCTGGCCACAGAGCAGCTCATGCAACATAAATTCACATCTTCCTTTCCCTCCAGCAGCCTCTTTCTGAGGAACTTTCTATAAAAATGAAAACATGTCTTAGCAGTCTCCCAAATCTCTTTGCTATTAACCTCACACAGCTCACATGCAGGTTTGTATTGTTGCAAAACATATTCTGTGATGAGGAATTCGAGTTACTGTAATCTTCCCTTCCTCCCCCAATTCCCTTCCTCCCATTGTTTTTGTGTCTCTTGGTTTCACTTTCTCTAATGTCTGTTACCATGAGCCTGCCTCGTGTTGCTTCTCAACATCACAAACTCATCCCCTGGCTTTCATCTGCCACAGCCTTAACAATGCCATGTGAAATCTTCATTGCATTCCATACCCTCTCCATCCCTTCAATATAATAACAGAGATTCCCACAAGTCACTAGATCTATTATTTTTCTTACTCCCCTATAATCAAATATCACCAGCAAAACCCCTCCACATCAACTTACAGTTCATTGTCTAATGCTTTTCCATTTACCCAGAAGAACTCTTCATTTCTTTTATAGAGTCCAATCCATGGGTCTTGCTTTGTTATCTTCATCATAAACCTCTGTAGGAATAAACCCACATGAGAAAAGTTCTGCATGTTCAGTCCAGCTATCAAAATACAAAGTCTTTGATCTGGGGCAAAAGCAAAATAACAATCTAGCCTTTCCTGCTGAAGAAACAATATTAAAACATAAATATACAGAGAGTGGTGACTGGGATAGGTTGACTGACTTAGAGAGAGGCTATTCTAAAATATCAAGGTCTGCTATCAAGGTCTGGAACAGATACAGAAGAATACATTCTCCTAGGCCTTTGCTCAGGGTGGAGTCTTTCCTAATACTGTGGTATATATAGAAAAAAAAAATACTCCAAGCTGCACTTTGGGTAACTATCTCCTAACTCCAAAGGTCACAATTAACATATTTACAACTTGTGTGTCATTAACCTATCTCAATATGAGAAAACAATTGTTTAATTAAAGACAAATGAGATGCAACAGTGTTTACCCTGATAGATGCCTCCAATATGACAATTTATAGCTGTGAGCAGCACCAAATTTAGTTCAGAGAAGTACTCAGAGGTTTTCTAAACCATCAACTTCTCAAACTGATGTTTCCTGCTTTCAGGGAGAAGGGGCACGAAGTCTTCTGCAGGCTGTGACTCATTGTGGTCTTACATCAGCTTCCTAACTGTTCAGCTGAGGAGGATGCAGAAGCAGTTCCCTGGAAGAGAACTGGGGGCAAACAGGATCCCCCTGTGGTTCCCTTACCAGCTCCTGGTGATTCTCAATGACCAGCAGGGAAGCGTTGTGGAAGGAGCACTGGCTCTGGCTGGAGTTCCAGGCAGCCTCACTCTCTGAGAGGAAGTAACACTTCCTCTGGAAGTACAGCCAGCCTGATGGACACAGCTCCAGGGGAGGACACACTGGAAACGCTTTGGCCAGAGAAGGCTTTACTGGGAAAAGACAAAAATCAATCTACCCATTTCTTCCAGATGGGAAAGGTTTTACTTTCTGACTGCATTATCTAAAATAATCCCAGTCTAGCCACAGCATTGTTACTTCTGCCCAGCTGACATAATTTTTGTAAACTAAAGATATATTCTGGATCCTGCACCCTTCTGCCTCTTGACATATCCTTAAAAGGATGGTCAGGGACAGGTTGGTAGAAGTAGCTGAGAAGGTGATCATAAAGAATCACCAAGTTATTCCTCTACAGCTTAAAAATTCCAACAACTCCAGTTTTTGCATGTGTTGCTTCCTCACAGTTGAATTAAAAGTTTTGTTTATTACAGTGGCATTTTTGAAGGACTGCAGATTGGTAGGACAATCTTCCTGTTGTTGTTTGTTTTCTTGAACTTGGATTAAGACGAACAACTACGTGACAAACTTGATGCCAAAAGTAACCTAAGACTAAACTGAGCCCTCCCTAGCCCCACTGAAGCATGTGGAGTTGTTCCTGCACTGGCCCACAATTTCAAACAGAAATCACAGATTCAGACAGGATCACAGAGTGGCTTGGGTTGAGAGTGACCTCAAAGATCATTTTGTTCCACCCCCTGGCATGGGCAGGGACAGATTCCACCAGACCAGGTTGTTCCAAGCCCCATCCAGCCTGGCCTTGGTCACTTCAGGGATGGGGCAGCCACAGCTTCTCTGGGCAACCTGTGCCAGGGCCTCAGCACCCTCTGAGGATAGAACCCCAAACTCTGCTAATTTCTATTGCTAATTATATTTTCTTTTAAAATTCCTTACTTACCAAACTGGATACATGAAATCAAAATGACAGCAGCAGTAAGGACTCCAGCGACAGCTCGCCACAGCCAGATGTTTGAGAACAGACCTGAAAAAAATAAATGCAAGGAATTAAAAAACAAAACAAATAACAAATAAAAAACAAAATAACAAATAAGAACCAGCTGACAGGGGAGTAAAGCCCAGGACACACAAAGCTGTTTAAAACAATGTAGCTCTCTGTGGAGAGCAGGCTGGGAGCAGAAACATTTAGCTTATCTTCACAAGGCTTATCAGCTAACAAGAACTCTGACTTGCTCTAAGTGTTACTTACATCATCCAAAACTTAAAGTGATCAAAAGAGAAAGAAACGAGCATGGGAAAAATGACGGTGGACACTAAGTGCCTAAACACGGCATGGGTAAGTTCCATGGAAAAGAGGCTGGAGAGGAAATAAGAAAAGCCATCGGTTCTGAAGCCCAAAACTTTTCCTGAGAAACATCCAGCCTTATCCCACAGCCACAGCCGTTCAGTCTCCTTTCGCTCCTGTCCCCTCCAGGGCTGTAGAGGCGCACACGCCCTGCCGCTGCCCTGTGTCCGGCTGTTCGGGCAGCGCCGGGCCGGGGTGTCCCCTCAGGAGGGGCCCCTCAGGCCGCTCTCCGGGCGGTCTCTCCGCGGCCACTCCGGCGCCTTTCCAGCGGGGCGGCGGCTCCCGATGGGCATCCCCGGCTCCCCGCGCTCCGGAGGGATGTCCCGGATCCCCCCCGCTTCCCAGCGCGGCCCCTCGGTGTCCCCCGCCCGTCACCTTTGGCGCCGCGCCCCGCGGAGCCGCCGCGCTCGGCGCCGCTGCCCATGGCCGCGGGGCTGGCAGGGCCGGGGCCGCCCGGCCGCGCTCGGGCCGCAGCGAGAGCGGCCCCTGCTCCCCGCCGTGCCGCTGCCCTCGCTGCCCTCGCTGCCCTCGATGCCGCTGCCCTCGCTGCCCTCGATGCCGCTGCCCTCGCTGCCAGCCCCCAGGGGCATGGCCACGGAGGCCGGGCAGTCACTCCGCAACTCCGGAGAAATAGGAAATGGAGACGCTTTCAAGGAGAAGTCGGCTCCTACAAAAACCTCACCGGGATCCTGTGACATCAGCAAATTCCAGGAACTAACACGAAGGGAGAAGGCTCTGTTTTGGTTTGGTTTTGTCTGGTGGGGTTTTTGTTTGTTTGGGTTTTTTTCGGGTGTTTTGGTTTTTTTACGGTTTGGTGTTCTTTTTCCCCCCCCAGTTTTATTTATTTCATGTGAAAAACGCCAATCACTTGTTTTTAAAATTTTAAAAGTTCAATAGTAATAAAATGGTTATAAAAATAGTAATACAATTAGAGTAATAATAATTTGGACCATTTGAATTAGGACAATATGAGACAATAGAAACAAAGAGTTACGGACGTCCAGGTACCTTTTTCTGGGCAGCACAAGCCCTAAAAAGGACACACGATAACAGGATTAACCCTTAAAAACAAGAGTCTGTTGCATATTCATGCATGATGCATAAATTCCATTCAAACACAGGATTCTGTCTGGTCATCCTCAGCTTCTTCCTCTGAATCCTAACGGCACATTCAAGCCTGAGTGAGGCGTGAAGAAGTTCATTTCTTCTGATAAGAGAGCAAGAAATTCTTTTTCTCTGAAAGATTTGGGTGTCCTGTGGTTGCTATCTCGGTGCGAGTCCTTTCTTTTAAAAAGTATCCTACATAGCATAGTTTCTATTTTAACATTTTGTTATAACTCAAAACTATATTTAACACACTACTTAAGAGAATTAATACAGCATTGCTTTCTAACACAACACATATAATATTCATTTTAATATTTGCTAAAAGTCAATCATAAAATACGCATTTTTCACATTTCATATTTATTAATTTTCTTCTTTTGTAAGGAGAAGGAGAGTAAAATCAAGTATTTAAACATTGATTAATTAAACCTCTTTGGAAAACCTGGCCAGTGATTTGCTTTACCTAGAAGAACGTAAAGCCTGATGATGCTGGCTTGCCCATGGGGATGAACGTGCAGTAGAAATTTCATCATTGCTTGGAAGACAGGGCCACACCTATCATCTCTTTCCGCTGGTGGTTTTGCACAATAGCTGCTGTACTTACAACAGATCTGGGCTGTGCTATGTGTTCTAACAGCCTGAGGCACACAGCTCTCTCCACATCATCATGTGGGCTCTGTGTGAGGCTGGTGAGGAGTTCAGCAGTGGTTTATCCAAAAAAAGCATCCTTTTGTACCTGGGCAGGAAACTTCAAAGAGAAAACCATGGGAATGGAGGGGGTTACACTTTAGGCTTTCACTGCAGTCTCCAATTACTTTGATTGTCAGGGATTCTGAGCAGTGGTGAGTTGCTGAAAATCACCTCCAGGTGTTTATGTTTACAGCTTAGAAAGAACCATATAAACTTTATACTTCCATAAGTATAATTTGAACTGCAGTTGATTTTAGCCTTTGCCTGCAGCAGGAATTCATTTAAGCACTGGACTGGTCAAAGTTCCCAGGAAGGCACTGGGGAAGAAAAGGAAAGATAAAAGGATGAAGAAGAATCCAAAAGATACGTGTGACAAGGCTTAAGGCATGGTGGCTTCAGGGAGGCTGGGGAACTGAGGATCCCCAGGAGAGAAAAGAGGTGATGGGTCCAGAGAGCAGAAGCTGGAGACTTTTCCAGGGGATTTGCAAGACGTGAATCCAGAGGGGCAGAGGATGAGAGAGGGGTGTGGAATTAGGGCAGCAGGGAGGTTCAGTATGTGCTTGATGTAGAGCATGTTTTACATACAAGGAGACAGTGGAGCATTGGTCTGTGCACAGCTGCCATTCTAAGAACAGCTTATTCAGCATTTATTTGCTCTGAAGGAGTGACTTGGGCTCCTGTCATTCAGTCCTGCCTGTCACTGAGGTCAAAAATAGCATTGTGGCTTTTAACCACAGAGCTCAGAAGTGAGCGCTCTCTTCATGCTCAAACCACAAGTACAGAAGGTAACTCTAACAGCTGCAGGAGATTCTCCAGGTTGGTAAAAAAGCCCTGAGAAACGCTGTCAACATAACTGTGAATCATCTGACCTCCAAAACTACTGTTATTAACCCCAGATGCTTGTAACTGAGACACTCATGTTCACCTTCACTTTCCCTGATCAGTTTGGCTAAGAAGCCTCCAGACAATTCCTAAAATACAAGTTGGTTAACAAGATAGGAATTTCTTGAAGGCTAAAGGCAGAAATACCCTCAAAGTGAATCACTGGAAAGTTACTTTAAAATATTGCCGTGATGTAGGGAGTAAAATGCAAACATTCTAAGGAAAAAGCATGGCATTGTACGAGAGGGCTTTCATGGGACTGACTTGAAAAGTCAGAGTTGGATCCTGTGGTGCTGCCTCCTGCCTGCTGCTACCCCAAATAATCCTTGATTACCTTTTGTCACTCACTGATCATAGAATCATGGAATGGTTTGGATTGGAATAGACTTTATCTAACTCCAACCCCTCTGTCTTGGGCAGGGACACCTTCCACTATCCCAGGTTGCTCAGAGCCCCATCCAGCCTGGCCTTGGACACTGCCAGGGATCCAGGGGCAGCCACAGCTTCTCTGGGCAACCTGTGCCAGGGCCTCAGCAACCCCTTGAGCATTTTTCCTAATATCTGCTTTAAATCTTTTCTATTTTAGTTCAAAACTGTTTGCTCTTGTCCTGTCACTATCTGCTCATGTAAAAAGTCTCCCTCCCTCTTTTTTTACAACCACCCTTCATGCACTGCAAGGCCACAATGAAGTCACTCTGGAGCCTTCTCTTCTCCAGGCTGATCAATCCCAATTCCCTCAGCCTTTCCTCCCAGCAGAGCTGCTCCATCCCTCTGATCCCCTTGGTGTCCCTGCTCTGGCCTGGCTCCAGCAGCTCCCTGTGCTTCCTGTGCTGGGCCCAGGGCTGGATGCAGCCCTGCAGGGGGGGCTCAGCAGAGAGGGGCAGAGGGGCAGAATCCCCCCTGCCCTGCTGCCCTGGGGCTCTGGGTGCAGCCCAGCACAGGGGGGCTCTGGGCTGGGGCAGGGCCAGCTCTGACCCACAGCACCCCCAATCCTTCTGCCAGGGCTGCTCCCTCTGCTCATCCCCAGCCTGGATTGATCCCAGGGCTCTTCTGACCCAGGTGCAGCACGAGCACTTGGTCCTGTTTAGCCCCATGAGATTCCCATGGGCCACTTCCCAGAAAGAACAATTCCTCTATAGATAATTTGTGACTCACCACAGAGCAAACATCACACTAGCACTTTGAAAAGTCACTCCCCATTTGAAACCTTTGCAGCCACAAACCCAAAATGGTTCCAGAAAGTCCAGTGTGTGCTAAAAAGGAACACAATCTGCCAGGGATTGCTGCAAGCTCTGTAACACTGTCAGCGCTACCTTTAAGGTGTTCTTTGTGTGTCCTGAGCCCTGCTTGCTGCTCTGACAGCAAGTCTGCATTGGCAGTGCATCCTCCCTGAACTGCCCATTAGGCAGTGAGAGCCATTTCTTGTGTTGGTACATTTGTCATTTAGAACCAGATAAAATTGTTTGCATGTGCAATACTGCATGAACTTCTTTTGTTTACATAAAGTGTCACTCGTCTCTGAGATGTCCGTTCATGTCTGTCTCTGCTTAGTTACTTCTGTGCAAAAGCTTCTGGACTTTTTAATGGTTTGGAGTGGTTTCTTTTAAGAACCTTGCCTTCATTCACTGTTTTCTCCTACAATAAAATCAAAATCCCTTGGCTGTGATTTTTGCCAAGATATTCAGATAATTTTTTCCACCAAGTGTATCCTAAATACCACAGCTGGCTTGAGACACAGTTGGGATACAGGTCCATAGAAGTAGGGTGAGCCCCGAGGATCAGCTCTTGGAGGTGTCCCTGTCACAGGTTCTCCTTGATAAAGGTCACTAAAGGAGCCAGTCCTGTGTTCAGGATGTGCCCCTCTGGGGCTGGTGCTGCCAGCCTGGCCTGTCCCAGGGAGTGTCACCCATTGCCCAGCTGCAGCAAGAATTGAACCAACCTGCCATTCCCTGAGGCACTGAGCATGGAAGGAGTGAGAGATCACCCTGGGATTGCTTGGGGATTGCTTGGCCTTGGCATCAGGATTAGACCCTGACCACAGGAGAGTGAGGAGGAAATGTTTCACCCTTCCCTTGCAGTAGGGATGCCAGAGGTAATCCAAGAATCACAAGCTGTGATGGAAGTGGAAGTTTATTGTAAAACTTAACTCATAAGATCAGAGAATTGTGAACAAGAACAACACAGAGGCAGAGGAAACAAAGCACTTTCATTTAAACTTCTGCCCTTGGTAGGGATTTCCTTGCAAACTGTAGTTGCTCCTGAGTCCTGAGACTTCCTGTGGCTTTCTGGGTTTGATGGGGTTTGTGCAGTTCCACAGTGGCCCCTGGGTGGCTTCCCTTTCCCACTCTTCTGGTGCACAGCTGTGGCCTCTGCTGTCTGCTGAAGGCTCCAACTGAGGACCAGTGGCTCCCAGGGAAGAGGCTTTTCCCTCACCCTGCCTTCAGGAGAGCCCACTTGATGCAAGGGATCACAGCAGCTGGAATATGAAACTAGAAGGCAAAAATCTATAACACAACATAGAATGCTCTCCCAGCCTCTCCAGTAAAATGAGTGCAAGCAAAGAGCCCTTCCCGCTCAGCTTCCTTCTGGAATAACAGTACAGATCCTGGGGTCTGACACTGGAAGTGTTCTGCTACAGTTCCATGTCCTTACTCTGTTCTCTGGGGATGGAAAGTCAGGGAAAGAACTGCAAATACATTTCCAAAGCATCTTGATGCAAGCAGTCAGTGAGGAGGATGGCTGGTGTGAGGGATGTCAAAATGTGCTTTCAGTTTAGAAAGAGACAGTTTTTCCTGTAGGATTCCATTTTCCCTGCCAATGGCCACAGCATACTGTGTATAGATTTTTTGATTGAACAATTTTTTCCCCACTGGTAAACCAGGCTATGAGTTTTGCGGATTTCACAGCTTTCTCCACCCTGCAGCTGAAGGAGAGAGCCATGACAAGCACCAATTAAAGGAGGGATGATTCTGCCTAAAGGACACAGCAAGAAGAAATATTCTTGGAGTCACAAAAGGCCCAGGGTCCCAAGAGCCACTGAAGAACACAGGCAGAGTTTAGGTGATATTCCCTCTTTCCTGATCACAGCTCTATTTTCCTGGTGCCACCTGTTTCTGCTGTTGGCTTAAAGATTTCTGACCAGGAAAAGCCTTCAGGCATCATTTCCTCCTGTGACCAATCTCCAAGGAAAAGAGGGCAGAGCAGCGTGTTGCCATTCCCTGGGGGACACTCTCATGCTTCTCACCAGCTCCTTCACAGCTCACTCTGGGTTTCATTGTCCTGTTTTCTGTCCAGCTCAGCTTCTGTTGGGACTCTGTCCTCCAGGCCTTGCTGCTCTCTCCTGGTCTCCATCCTGTGCCCTTCCCCAGCAGATCTGAGATCTGACATTCCTTCAGTTCCCCACACAGGACTGGGGCTGATTTTATGCCCAGAGCTGTGCTGCTGTAGGATCCTTTCCCTTGGGATGATTCCCATTCCCCTCACAGGGTCTGGAATCCTGTGTGCTCTTGGAACAGTCTGGGACAGGGGAAGGTTTATCCACAACCCCACCTGACTCTGTGCTGTCCATCCTGGCAAGGAGTGGGGTTGCCCTTCCCTCCAGGCTCCCAGCCAGAAATCTGTGCTGCCCTTCCCTCGTGGCTGCAGGCAAGGCCAGGCTGTGGCCAGGTGGGGAAGGGTCTCCTTGTGCCTAGGCAGGGCTGGGAGCACAGGGCTGGGGATGGATGTGACTTGCAGAGTCAGGATCTGTTTGGGATCAGCCCTGTGGCCAGGCTGGACTCCTCTCCCCTGGCAGGGCCTGCCTGGCAGTGCCACCTCTGGCATGAGACAGTGCCAGACTCCTCCTGTGTGCCAGGGCCAGCTCTTCCAGAGGGGATCCATGCAGGCTCAGACAGCAGCAGGGAAAGGCTGGGCTGAGCTCAGCCCCGAGGCTGGAGAGAGGCTGCAGGAGAGCCTGGGAGCAGAGACTGGGCAGCTCAAGGGAAATGAGACACATCCCAGCCAGGGTTCCTACAGGAAGCCGGGCAGAACAGATCAGCCCACACCTCTTGGGTTTACCTCTCCTTCTGATGCCTTTATGACATTGTTGCAGCTTTTTCACACATATTTTGTGTTGTTGGGCTTCCAAAACAAGGTGCAGCGTATACATTACCAAATCCAATGACTGTGCAGAGATAGTCACGGTAATGTCCACTTATGCTGAACCTGAATAGGGGAAAAAAGCCAAATTTGGTTACATTCCTGACATGCACTGAAAGGCAGAGTGGCACCTGGCCTGGCTCATAAGCTGTGTTACTGCCACTGGGATCTGGAACTGCCTTGCTGGAATCTCCCTCCCATTCCTCACTGTTGTTCCCCACATCTCCACAAAAGGTTCTGGGCAATGCTTTCCCATCCAGAAACATTCCCCTGCTTTGGTCCCCTCCAGCCAATGGTGCTGACATCCCCCTCTCTCTTGTCCCTGCCTCCTGTCCCATTCCTTTCCCCAGGGAGCTGCAAGGCTCCCTTTCCTTGGCCCAGCCTTGTGCTGAAGCACCTGCATCTCCAGCAGTCAGCTTCCCCCACAGCACAGTCCCTGATCTCCCTTGGCCTCTCTGCTCTTTGCTCTGCCTTTGGCATTTTCCTCTTCCCAGGCACTGCATGGCAGGGACTTGCTGGAAGGAGCTCACATGGCTGGGTCATGTTCCATGTTGTTGATCCACCTCCACTTCTTCTCCTCTGGAGAGTATGTGAGACCAAGAAAGTAGTAATTATGTCTTGATTGTGAGAGCAGGTACCTCTGGAAAGGAAGCCAACAATGGGAACACATGAAAATGACATTTTCTTCAGCAGAGGCACAGAAGGCTGAGGGCTGAACAGGCAGCACAGAGAGTGCAGTGTGCATCCAGCCACAGCACCTCTGCCCACAGCTCCAGAGATTACATTTCTCCCATTTCTATGGAAGATCATCTTCCTTTTGGAGGCCCCATACGAAGATAATATATGTAATACTACACCTGTGCTGCCCTTACATTGCAGTCAGAGAGGTGTGACTGGATAGCTGGGGACACTCTTCCCTTTGGATGGGGGTGGCAAAGCCTTTTCAGGTTTTGTCCCAGCCATGGCTCTCACAAAGAAGTGTCTGTTCAAGCTCCATGGCCTGTGTGCTAAATCCCTGGGAAAGCCCAGCCAGCTGGGCAGGGGCTTTGCTCCTTGCCATGGGATCAGGCCTGGGCACAGAAGCTTCCAGGGACAGGACTCCAAGGCCAGGAGGCCTCTCCCTGTGCAGGCCTTTGCTGCCACGGCCAGGCCCGGGCTGTCCATGGCTGGCAGCAGGTCCCAGAGCCCAAGGACCTGTGCCAGGAGCTGGCACCAGTGTCACTGCTCAGCCCTTGGCCAGGCAGCTCCAGCCCCCCCAGCAGCTGCCCCAGGACCTGGATCTCACCAGCTCTTCCCTGCTGTCAATGACCACCAGGTCTGAGCCCATGGCAGTGCATTCTGCACGGGAGCCATCCCAGTGCTTTGGTTTCCCCTCTGGAGAAAAGAAGTAGCATTTTCTGCCATGTTTCTTCCATGGTGGGGGGCAGCCTGCAGAAGGGAAGAAGAGGTGTGTAAAATCCATGTTGTCACTGACCAAAGGATGCCACAAGAAAAGAGAGGTCACAGAGGCCATTCCAGCCCCAGCAATGCCTGTGTGCTCCTGCTGAGAATTGTCAGCAGAGCACCAGGGATCCCCCAGAGCCTCTGGAGCTGACAGCAGCCCAGAATCAGCAGGCAGGGGCCAGATAGGGAGCAGCACAGCAAACATGACCCAGCCTTGCCCATTTTTGCTCAGGGCATAGAGAGAAATGCTCAGGGCACAAAAGCAGCTCCCAGATCCCCACAGTCTGGTCTGCCTGATGCAGAACTGGGCAGCAGAGGTGCTACTGACAGCACCAACATTTGTGTGCATTGCCAGGCAGGGCAACAGGAGGAGCAGGGAGGGGCAGCTGGAAAGGGGATGGGATTCAGGGAGCCAGGGCCTGCAGGAGGCACTTTGGTTGGGGATCCAGCAGCTCCTGAAGGGCAGCATGGAATTGCACTGAGGTCAAAGGCTGGCAGTGGAGGGGCCTTGGGAAAGCAGCACAGGCACACTGTCCATCCTGCTCCCTGCAGGGCTGGGTACCAGAGGGATTGTTCCTCCTGTGCCTTCCCTGCCTCACACTGCTCTGCTCTGGCAGCACAGAGGCATCAGCTCTTCCCTGGGCAACAGGAATGCAGAGCTGAGCCTGCACAGCTTCCAAAGGAGCTGCAAATGCAAACCCTCCATGGGCTCCAGAGCTCATCCTGGGAGTGTCCCAGGGTGAGGTTTGTATTCCTGACATGGCAGAGGGGTTGTTTGTTTTCCTTCTGAACAAAATCCTGACAGAATTCCTTTTCTGTCCCCCTTAACCATCAGTCCAACAGACTTCTGGCATCTCCCTTTGGAATGACAGAGGATTGCCTACCTAATGCCTCTTCAGGGATGTGGGACGATGTTGTTGTGTCCTCTTGGCTGCTGGGGGACAATTTTGTTGAGCCGTTTTGGGTGCCTGCAGTGGGACCATCTGGAAATAAGAACACAATTGTTACTGGCAAGGAATGACCACTGTGCCAGGCACTGTCAGAGCTCTGCTGGACCTCTCTGAACCCCCTATCATCCAACACAGAATGCAAACTCTGTCTCTTTGCTGATGGGGCTACTATAAAAATCATAAAATGGTCATGTTGAGTAAAAGGCAACACTTGGGATCATTTACACAAGTTGTATCTTAATTATGATTTACTTTCTTGAGTTCTATCTAGATGTCAAGTTTCTTAGTATATATAAAATTCAGGTCACCAGGGCAGTACTGAATCCAAAAAAGGACTATAACTAAAGCCAGCCCTGGATCCAAGTCTAATGACTCCTCTTTCAATGTAAAAGCTGCATTAAATGCTAATTATACTTTGTTACTTTGTGCTGGTTTGTATTTATTTCATTTTTCCCAACCTTGAGTGTTAGACGTTTTATAAATGTCTGGGTACTGTCAGATATCAATCCCAAAATCTTTGCTTTAAAAAAGAAGAATGAATTGTGTCCCCCAGCCCTGTTTTTTAAGATTCTTCGATCAAAGGTGCTGCCATGTCTTCCCATGTGCATCTCTGTGGAAGTGACAAACTCTGGGACTTGAGAGGGATTGGTTGTGGGAGCTTCTCAAGCTTTCTCAGCTACCAAAGGAGGGAAAGAAGAAATGACAAATGAAATTTAAAAATGATTCCGTGAAAACATTCAGAGGAAGTATCAAATGGATTGATTTTTTCCTGGTGTGGATAAGAAGACATTTTCCACCAGATATCATTTATCAGTTTCTGTGAGTTAAAAATTGTTATGATCTCAGTGCAGAGACTGAGCACAAAGTTTTCATTGAAATAAGCTGCAAATAAATTCCTTTCATTTCCAACTTTGATGCTTTTTTGAAATGAGATTTAATTCATAAGTATTGTAAGATTTTTGGTGTCACATCCCTGTTTCAAAAGACAACATCATCACCTTGAAATATTCTCAAGGATTGCAATCCTAAGACCAATAGGCATTACTTGATCTTTACTGGTTTCTTCAAAACATTTGTATCATAAATTCCTCACTGTTTGAACATTGCTGTTTTCCCTTTTGCCACAGATTTTTTTTCTTTTGGAATTTTGAACCTTCAAACCCCTTGGCCTTTTTGCAGATTTCCTCCTACAGCCATGGGTGGCTAAAACTGTTGTCCTTGGCCTTCACACCAGCCTTCCATTCCTCCTGGCCTTGGATGTCATGGCCTGCACATCAGTCAGTGGCAGAGAGACACAAATCAATTGCCAGTGTTACATTTCTAGCAGGACTTACATGGGAGTGTCCAAGACAGGGTCAGGGCCACTCCAATGGGAACCAGGACAACAACCAGGACAGCAACTTGTGTTCTGGAATAATGGCTTGGACCTACAGAGGGACAGAAACATAAAGATCAGGGCAACAGCTGGACAAAATCCCCTTTGCCCTGCATTCCAAGGTGCCTTTTCAGGCTTCCACTGGGACTCTGGAGCATCCCAGATCTGCAGGCTGGAGCCAGGCTCAATGTCCTGGTGCTTCCCCACCGGCTCTGGAGCCCTGTGCTCAGGGAACTGAACAGATCCCAACCTGCCATGGGTTTGAGGAGATGGGAATGGCAGAAGATTGATCATTCCGGAAGGGGGATTGGTCCAGCCTGTTTCAGGAAGTGCAGAAGGTATTTAATATGCAAAATTGCAGCTGTAATAGTTCAGCCTAAATAAGACAAGACCTTGGCTTCCCAGGTTTGTCATTCCTGCAGGATTCCTGCTTTCCTAGAGGAGGAATATTGTATTTGCTGGGAAATGCCCTGACAAAGGCAGGAATGATGAATCTGACTCCATGTTCTCAGAAGGCAAATTTATTACTTTGTAATTCTATATTATACTAAAGAACACTGTTGCAGACATCTTTTATAAAAAATAATTTTTTAATGATTTTTCCTCCTGAGAAGCCTCAGGAACAAAATGTAAACATTGATTATCTGCTGCTGTGGAATGCAACAGGTGGATCTTTGATTGGCCCATGCTGGATGTTTGTAATTAATGGCCAATCACAGTCAGCTGGCTCACAGAGAGCTGAGCCACAAACCTTTGTTATCATTCTTTGCTATTCCATTCTTAGCTAGCCTTCTGATGAAACCTTTTCTTCTATTCTTTTAGTATAGTTTTAATGTAATCTATATTATAAAATAATAAATCAAGCCTTCTGAAACATGGAGTCGGATCCTCGTCTCTTCCCCAGTCTGAAAACCCCTGTGAACACCATCACAAACACTATACTGTACTAACTAAAGAATAGAGATGGGATCCTTACTAAATGCTACAAAGCTGATAATGGAAACTCCTGACTCTTTCCAGAGTCTCAACACAGCTTGGCCTCGATTGGCCAAGATCAAAACAATTCACATCAGAGTCCAATGAAACAATCACCTGTGGGTAAACAATGCCCAAACACATTCCACATGTGAGCACAACACAGGGAAAGCAAATGAAATAAGAATTGTTTTCTTTCTCTCTGAGGCTTCTCAGCTTCCCAGGAGAAAAATCCTGGGCAAAGGGATTTTTTCAGGGAATGTGAATGCCGCACAGGAGGTGGCAGCTGTGTGGACATGGTGCTGGCAGGAAGTGTGGGAGGATACATCCTCTCTCTCAGCAGCAATTGCCCGTTGCAGATGCCAGATTGGTTTGGCTTTGGTGCCCAGGGCAGATGGAAGCTGCCAGGAGCAGTGCCGTGCCCAGGCTGAGGCGCTGCTCTGCACCAGACTCAGGGGGAGCCAGCAGTGCCCTGGCAGCCCAGAGGGCAGAGCCTGTCCTGGGGACATCAAACACAGCCTCAGCAGCCCTGGGAGAGGGGACCAGCCTGCTGTGCTCAGCGTTGGGTGCATCTCCTGCAGCCCCAGGGGCAGCTCTGGGCCTCTTGCCATTGGACAGCAGCTGGCAAAAATCCCCATGGAGCCACTGGCTCCCTGCCCCTCCATGGAGAGAGGAGAAGGGAGATGGGCCAGGGGGAAAGGGGCAAAACTCCTGGGCTGGGAGAAAGGTGGTTTAATAGAAGAAGAGCAACCATGCCTGCAAGCAAAGCAAAGCAGGGAATTCATTCCCCACTTGCCATGGGCAGGCAGGGTTTCAGCCAGGCCCAGGAGAGCAGCTTCCATCCCAAGGAACAGTGACTTGGCAAGAGTGAATTTCCTGCAGAACTGCCAGACTCTGTTAGTGAGGGGACTCTGGCAGGCAGAACTTTGTCTGCATGTGAGTGAGAGGCACCATCCATCAGAGTTGGATGCTATTTAAAGAGCACTGCCCTGGGACCTAGAAGGGATCTGGGATCCCTGATGCCAACACTTTGCATTTTCCTCCTGTCTGATGAAATTAAGGGGCAGTAATTATACTGAGCTTTCCAAAAATGAAACATTTCAGGATTACAAATATTAAATCAATTACAAATATTCTTATTCATGCTCCAAACCTGTCTCCCAGATCCAAGGGAACTGGCTGCTGTTCTCTCCAGTGAAGCTGCACTGGGAACATTTCCTTGGTCTCCCAAGATTCTTTGTGTAATTTGGTATGAGAAGTGCTTCATGCAGAGGTTTTTGTGTGAGGCCCTTGGTGTCATTGAGTTTCTAAACTTAATTTGCATGATTTAGTCAGAATCTGTGATTGATTGTGGGAGTGTCTCAAGTTTGCTCAACTATCAAAGGATGGAAAGTAATGAGCAAAGCCATCTGAAATTTAAAAATGATTTCTGAAAACCTTCAAAGGAAGTTCCACATGGCCCTGATTTTTTTTTCTAGATGGAGATGATGATGTTTTGTTTTTCTGAAATATAATGTGTTGTTATAAATTGGATATGTATATAGAGATTGAGCAAAAGGCTTTTATCTGACTGGGGGAAAACAAGTGCCTTTAAGATGGAACTTTGACCTTTACTGTCTTTTACAAATGAAGCTTTATTTTTATTTACTTTAAGATTTTTGTTGTCACGTCTTGATGTCCTAGTTAGTTATCTTCATCTTGAAATATTCTCACATATCCCAATTAATGCCAAAAGGCATTATCTTATTTTGTTTCTTCAAAACATTGTATAATAAATTCTTCAGAGTTTGAACATTGTCAGTTTTCAATTGAGTTTTGTCTTTTTTTCTTTTGGAATATAAAGCTTTCAAAACCACTTGATTCTCTTGCACATTTCCTCTTACAGCCATGCTTGGCTAAAAACTGGTGTCCTTTGCCTCCAAACCAGATTTCTGCTCCTACTGGCCTTGGATGTCATGACCTGGACCTCAGTCAGTGGAGAGAGACACAAGTTAATTGCTGTTATTTCATTTATAGCACTTACATGGGAGTATCTGACACACAACAATGAGCAGGAGCACGATTATCTCAGTGACCAGGACAGCAACTCGTGTTGTGGAACAACAGCTTCTTCCTAGAGAGAGACAGAAAAGAAAATAAAAATTAGGGGAACAGCTGGGGGAAAAAAATCCCTTTTCTCCTGCATTGCAAGGTGCCTTTTCAGGCTCCCACTGGGACTCTGGAGCATTCCAGGTTGGCAGGAGGAGCCAGGCTCAATATCCTGGTGCTTCCCCACTGGCTCTGGAGCCCTGTGCTCAGGGAAATGAACAGATCCCAACCTGCCATGGGTTTGAGGAGAGGGGAAAAGCAGGAGAGTCCTCCAAGGCCTGGACTGCAGAAGGACACACAAAGGGTGGGTGGGTGACAGAGGGAGGAGCTGCCTGAAGGAGAGGGGGCTCAGTCAAGAGGAACTATGAAGGGGCTGCTCAGGGAGGATGGGATCCAGGCAGGATGGCTGGCTCTGCAGGAAACATTCAGCAGAGAAGGCCATGGCAGAGTGAATGAATTCATCTCCTGTGTCAGGATTGACAGAGTCAGAACTGGGCAGCTCTTTCAGTTCAAGGCAGTTCCTTGTGAGGAGCCACAAGGACTGTAAAAGCTATGGCCTAAATACAACATGGATGTACTAACAAATCCCAAAGAATACCTGCTGGCAGATAATGCTAATGCTGTTTTTTAACCCCACTCTTGGAGCTCTCTTTCCACCTGGGCACTGGGAGGTAACAGATCTGATGTGAACTCAAAACAAGGAAATATAAAAAGAAAGTTCTAGAGGATCTCTGAGAACATCAGCTCTGCTGTCCTGAACTGATGTTTTAAACCAGAGTTTAGATTTGAATTGACCTTTTCATATCCCCAAGTCCAGCTCTCCTGCTCAGGTGCTGGCCAGAACAGGATGTCCAGGACAAAGCACAGGCAGCTTGGAATATCTCTGGGATGGTGACTCTACAGCTTCTGGCATTAGGAATTCCCTGAGGGAAGGCTCAGGAAGTCCCTGAGGGAAATGTGAGGGTATTGTTTGTGAAACTATGACAGCAAAGTATCTTCAATGCCCTTTCTCTTCTTCCTCATCTCCTGTTGTTCACTTTTCACTGCTGGCCTCTGAGTGTCCCATTCAGTTCACATCCATTCACAAATGGGGAGAATGGTTAAAATGTGGAAGCCTGAAAACTGCAGATCCTGCTAAATGTGCAGGTGTGACAGAGCTATGGGATAAATGCAAACAGCAATGAAGGATGCACATGGACAAGTGTAAAGTTTAATGATGTGGGCACACAAGAAGACACAGGATGTTCCATATTTCTGAAACACTCAAACCCATCCTGCTGTCCAGCACTGAGCCCCCTTGGTTCTATCTTCACACAGAGAGAAGGTTTTCTATCAGTTTAAGTGCATTCTGCTGGCCTATGGAATTAATGTCAGTACTTTGTTGTACTTTGTTCTTTGCTGAACAAAAATCCTGACAGAGTTCCTTTGTGTCCCCCTTTACCATCAATCCAACAGGGGCTTATGGTAACTCCCTTTGGAATGACAGAGGGTTGCCTACCTGGTGCCTCCTCATGGCTGGGGGGAAACTCTGTTGATTCCTCTTGGCTGCTGGGGGACAATGGTGCTGAGACATTTTGGCTGCTGGAGGTCAATGCTGCTGAGTTCTGTTGGCTGCCTGCTGTTGGACCACCCAGAAAGAACAACACAATTGTTATTGCAAGGAATGACCCCTGTGCCAGGCTCTGTCAGAGCCCTGCTGGACCCCTTTGGCTGCCCCATCAGCCAACACAAAATGCCAACTCCACCTCTTTGCTCATTCATGGCAAACAGCCCTCAAAGCTGCAGCACACACCAAGGTGTTCCCTTGCCAAGGGCCAAAGTCCAGAACTGCCCCAGAACTGCTCCAGCCCTTCCCAGAGCAGAGGTGGATGTGAGGCACAGTACACATGGAATCACAGCAATGAGAGACAAACCACAGCAAGTCCAGATTTTGGGCTCTATTAAATGCAGCCAATTTCACCTCCTTCTGTTGTTTTGGTTTAAAATTTCTGTTTAATTTGTCTTTGCTCTGGTATTGCACATTTTATACACATAAGAGCACTATCAGATTTGTGCCCTGCCATCTTTGCATTGAAAAAAACAATTACTGCACCAAAGCCTGTGTTTTACCCCAAATACATGAAAGGTTTTGGCATTTTTTTCACCATGGGTAACTCAGAGTAGTTGAGAGATTCTGGGACTTGAGCGTGATAGGTTGTGGAAACCCTTCAGACTTACTCAATACTCAAAAGATGGAAAGAGACAATGAGAAATATCTGACAGTTAAAACTCATTCCTTGAATACTTTCAAAGGAAAGGCTCTAATAATTGTTAACATTTTTTCATGGAGATGGAAATGTTTTCTTTCTATGGAATTAATGTGTCTTTCTAGGTAGCTCAGTGTTTGTATTGAGCTCAGTGATATCTATGCAGACACTGAGCACAAGGCTTTTATTTCAGTAAGGCAACAAAAATTCCTTCAAGGTGTAACTTTGCTATCTATCTCAAATGAGCTTTTATTCCTAATTATTTTATGAGTTTTGGTGTCACACCAGGGTGCCATGATGCAATATCATAATCTCAAAATATTCTCAAGGATTGCAATCAGATCAAGGATAAGCATGATTTGATCTTGACTTGTTTCTTCAAAACATTTCTATCATGAATTCTGCAGTGTTTGAACCTTGTCAGTTCTCAGTTGGGTTTTGGCGTTTTATCTCCTGGATTTTAAAACCTTTACACCACCTGGCATTTCTTTTACAGATTTCCTCTCACAGCCATGGTTGGCTGAAAACTGCTGTTCTTTGTCCTTTGCCTTCACAGCAGACTTCCATTCCTCCTAGCTTTGGATGCCATGGCCTGGACATCAGTCAGTGGCAGACAGACTCCATTTACGTGCCAGTGTTACGTTTCTAGCAGGACTTACCCGTGGTGAGTGTCAGATACAGGGCTGTGGCCACCAGGAGGATGATCACAAGCAGGACAGCAAGCAGAGCAGCAGCTCGTGTTCTGGAACAATGGCTTGGACCTACAGAGGGGCAGAAACATCAAGGTGTGGGGAGCAGCTGGACAGAGCCCCTTTGCCCTGCATTCCAAGGTGCCTTTTCAGGCTCCCACTGGGACTCTGGAGCATTCCAGGTTGGCAGGAGGAGCCAAGCTCAATGTCCTGGTGCTTCCCCACTGGCTCTGGAGCCCTGTGCTCAGGGAGCTGAACAGATCCCAACCTGCCATGGGTTTGAGGAGAGGGGAAAAGCAGGAGAGTCCTCCAAGGCCTGGACTGCAGAAGGACACACAGAGGGCGGGCGGGTGGCAGAGGGAGGAGCTGCCTGAAGGGGAGGGAGCTCAGTCAAGAGGAACTAGAAGGGGCTGCTCAGAGAGAATGGGATCCAGGCAGGAAAGCAGCTCTTTGCTGAAAGCTAGAGATCAGTATCTGGGAAGCTTTGTGCACAAATAAGAAAAGAGTTGGAAGGCATTTGCCAAAAACACAGAAGAAGAGAAACATTAAAATGTTATTGAAAATGTATAAAAACTTGAAATTATAATGAAAATGAACCTTTTAATCAGGTAACATCAATTCTGGTCCCCTGTCAAGTTAGCTGAGAATGCATCTGTTAAAAGGGGTGGTAAAATCCAATTTCCTGGGGTGTCAGTAACTCCACCCATCTGAAAAGAGAAGCAGAGGGTTCACACTTTGTGCAAAAGACAATGCCTTGGATGGCAAGAAATAATTTCTTCCAGAGTGAAAGCAGGGTTAGAAGAAAGGGGAAGAAAAATGAAAATTAAATACAGAGATACACTGTATGAAATCTGTTCATTTATAGGATATACTTTTAAGGCAGATATTGCAAAACCAGTAGAAACAATTATGCAACCATTTTAAACTTCTAAAATAACCGATAAATCCTCAGTGAGAATTTTGCAAAGTGTTTGATCCCAAATCAGACTAAAGCTGTCCACGAAACATTTCACACTTGTGCATTCAGCAAGCAGTTGGTGCAGCCAGAGCAGGAGGAGCAGCCCCCAGGCAGTGCCTGCTGTGCTCAGGGAGCAGGAACAGCTGTGCAGGAGACTGCTGGGAGCACCAGCAACAGCAGCCACTCCATCCTGAGCAGTTTGCTGCAGCAATCTCAGTCTGCTGGGGGACAACAGGCCAGGGCCAGCAGCAATGGATGTCCAGCTCTGGAATGCTCTCCAAAATGGATAAAAACAACTCTTAATCTCACCCCAGAGACACTGCCTCACACCTGCACCTTAGCAAGAGAAAAGTAGATCTTCCAACAAGTTGCCTTTGTAAATATCAACAGCCCTCTCTGGACACTCCACCTGCAGTTTTGCAGCCCTGGCCCTCATGTTTCCCTTGGGCTCTTTGGGGCTTTGGTGCTGCAAGGAATTCTCTCAAGAGATGTGGGAGAGAGACTGGAGAATGCAAAGAAAGCTCAGTGCCCAGCACTTGACCTACCTTGCCCATCAGGGATGGTGTGTAGCCTGGCTCTGGTTGGTTCAGGCAAGTTCAGGTCAGAGTTAATGACATTTTCTGCCATTCTTGTTCCCGCTTGTCTATTTTCCCTCCCTCAGCTGTTCTGACAGTGCCACTCTGGGCTGGGCACGACTCAGAGCTCCCTCCCCTCTCCAACCTTCAGCAGGAAGTTCTTGACTCTGCTGGTCACGCAACAACTTCTAATGAAAAGAGAAGTCTATTTGCACATGTTTTGATGGCACAGGGATTTATGTCAGTAATATGAGGAAATACAAGTTCATCGCCTCCCTGAGGTCACCTGTGTTGGGAAGTGGTTCTGGATTGGAAGTGTCTGGAGTCCCCAAAGCTTCACCCACCCACACACAAGAACTCCTCTGTGTTTTGAAAAGAAAAGCTTTATTCCATGCAATGGAAAGGAGAGGAACTCTACAGGGGCCCAGCAGTCAGCCCAGACACCTGACAGGAGCTCTCTGGGGGCACCCAGAGCACATCCCTAGAGCTGTCCTGTCCTGTGACCAATCTCCAAGGAAAAGAGGGCAGAGCAGCGTGTTGCCATTCCCTGTGGGTCACTCTCACGCTTCTTACCAGCTCCTTCACAGCTCACTCTGGGTTTCATTGTCCTGTTTTCTGTCCAGCTCAGCTTCTGTTGGGACTCTGTCCTCTGCTGGTCTCCATCCTGTGCCCTTCCCCAGCAGATCTGAGATCTGACATTCCTTTGGTTCCCCACTCAGGACTGGGCTGGTTTTATGCCCAGAGCTGTGCTGCTGTAGGATCCTTTCCCTTGGGATGATTCCCATTTCCCTCTGAGGCTCTGGGATCCTGTGTGCTCTTGGAACAGTCTAGGACAGGGGAAGGTTTATCCACATCCCCACCTGACTTTATCCTGTCTATCCTGGCAAGGAGTGGGGTTGCCCTTCCCTCCAGGCTCCCAGCCAGAAATCTGTGCTGCCCTTCCCTCGTGGCTGCAGGCAAGGCCAGGCTGTGGCCAGGTGGGGAAGGGTCTCCTTGTGCCCAGGCAGGGCTGGGAGCACAGGGCTGGGGATGGATGTGACTTGCAGAGCCAGGATCTGTTGGGGATCAGCCCTGTGCCCAGGCTGGACTCCTCTCCCCTGGCAGGGCCTGCCTGGCAGTGCCACCTCCGGCATCAGACAGTGCCAGACTCCTCCTGTGTGAGGAGCCAGGGCCAGCTCTTCCAGAGGGGATCCATGCAGGCTCAGACAGCAGCAGGGAAAGGCTGGGCTGAGCTCAGCCCCGAGGCTGGAGAGAGGCTGCAGGAGAGCCTGGGAGCAGAGACTGGGCAGCTCAAGGGAAATGAGACACATCCCAGCCAGGGTTCCTACAGGAAGCTGGGCAGAACAGATCAGCCTGCACCTCTTGGGTTTAGTTCTCCTTCTGATGCCTTTTTGACATTGTTGCAGCTTTTTCACACATATTTTTTGTTGTTGAGGATCCATCACAAGGTGCAGTTTGTACTCCACCAAATCCAATATCCGTGCAGTGATAGTCGGTGTAATGTCCGAATATACGGAACCTGAATAAGGGAAAAAAGTCAAATTTGGTTACATTCCTGACATGCACTGAAAGGCAGAGTGGCACCTGGCCTGGCTGCTAAGCTGTGTTACTGTCAATGGGACCAGGAACTGCCTTACTGGAATCTGCCTCCCATTCCTCACTCCTGTTCCCCACATCTCCACAAAAGGCTCTGGACAATGCTTTCCCATCCAGAAACATTCCCCTGCTTTGGTCCCCTCCAGCCAATGGTGCTGACATCCCCCTCTCTCTTGTCCTTGCCTCCTGTCTCCTTCCTTTCCCCAGGGAGCTGCATCCAGCCAGATCCTTCCTTCCCCAGCACAACTCCAGCTGTGTCCTCTCCTGCCATCCCTACAGGACATCCCTGTGTTCCCTGGCCCTGCAAGGCTCCCTTTCCTTGGCCCAGCCTTGTGCTGAAGCACCTGCATCTCCAGCAGTCAGCTTCCCCCACAGCACAGTCCCTGATCTCCCTTGGCCTTTCTACTCTTTGCTCTGCCTTTGGCATTTTCCTCTTGCCAGACATTGCATGGCAGGGACTTGCTGGAAGGAGCTCACATGGCTGGGTCATGTTCCACGTTGTTGATCCACTTCCACTTCTGCTCCTCTGGAGAGTATCTGAGACCAAGGAAGTAGTAGTTATGTCTTGATTGTGAGAGCAGGTACCTCTATAAAGGAAGCCAACAATGGGAACACGTGAAAATGACATTTTCTTCAGCAGAGGCACAGAAGGCTGAGGGCTAAACAGGCAGCACAGAGAGTGCAGTGTGCATCCAGCCACAGCACCTCTGCCCACAGCTCCAGAGGATAAATTCCTCCATTTCTATGGAAGATCATCTTCCTTTTGGAGGCCCCATATGATGGTAATAAATGTAAGAATACACTTGTGGTGCAATTACAGCTGTGCATTGGTGTCAGTCAGGTGTGACTGGATAGCTGGGGACACTCTTCCCTTTGGATGGGGGTGGCAAAGCCTTTTCAGGTTTTGTCCCAGCCTTGGCTGTCTCAAAGAAGTGTCTGTTCAAGCTCCATGGCCTGTGTGCTAAATCCCTGGGAAAGCCCAGCCAGCTGGGCAGGGGCTTTGCTCCTTGCCATGGGATCAGGCCTGGGCACAGAAGCTTCCAGGGACAGGACTCCAAGGCCAGGAGGCCTCTCCCTGTGCAGGCCTTTGCTGCCACGGCCAGGCCTGGGCTGTCCATGGCTGGCAGCAGGTCCCAGAGCCCAAGGACCTGTGCCAGGAGCTGGCACCAGCGTCACTGCTCAGCCCTTGGCCAGGCAGCTCCAGCCCCCCCAGCAGCTGCCCCAGGACCTGGATCTCACCAGCTCTTCCCTGCTGTCAATGACCACCAGGTCTGAGCCCATGGCAGTGCATTCTGCACGGGAGCCATCCCAGTGCTTTGGTTTCCCCTCTGGAGAAAAGAAGTAGCATTTTCTGCCATGTTTCTTCCATGGTGGGGGGCAGCCTGCAGAAGGGAAGAAGAGGTGTGTAAAATCCATGTTGACACTGACCAAAGGATGCCACAAGAAAAGAGAGGTCACAGAGGCCATTCCAGCCCCAGCAATGCCTGTGTGCTCCTGCTGAGAATTGTCAGCAGAGCACCAGGGATCCCCCAGAGCCTCTGGAGCTGACAGCAGCCCAGAATCAGCAGGCAGGAGCCAGACAGGGAGCAGCACAGCAAACAGGATCCAGCCTTGCCCATTTTTGCTCAGGGCATAGAGAGAAATGCTCAGGGCACAAAAGCAGCTCCCAGATCCCCACAGTCTGGTCTGCCTGATGCAGAACTGGGCAGCAGAGGTGCTACTCTGCACCAACAGCACCAACATTTGTGTGCATTGCCAGGTAGGGGAGCAGGAGGAGCAGGGAGGGGCAGCTGGAAAGGGGATGGGATTCAGGGAGCCAGGGCCTGCAGGAGGCACTTTGGTTGGGGATCCAGCAGCTCCTGAAGGGCAGCCTGGAATTGCACTGAGGTCAAAGGCTGGCAGTGGAGGGGCCTTGGGAAAGCAGCACAGGCACACTGTCCATCCTGCTCCCTGCAGGGCTGGGTACCAGAGGGATTGTTCCTCCTGTGCCTTCCCTGCCTCACACTGCTCTGCTCTGGCAGCACAGAGGCATCAGCTCTTCCCTGGGCAACAGGAATGCAGAGCTCAGCCTGCACGGCTTCCAAAGGAGCTGCAAATGCAAACCCTCCATGGGCTCCAGAGCTCATCCTGGGAGAGTCCCAGGGTGAGGTTTGTATTCCTGACATGGCAGAGGGGTTGTTTGTTTTCCTTCTGAACAAAATCCTGACAGAATTCCTTTTCTGTCCCCCTTAACCATCAGTCCAACAGACTTCTGGCATCTCCCTTTGGAATGACAGAGGATTGCCTACCTAATGCCTCTTCAGGGATGTGGGACAATGTTGTTGTGTCCTCTTGGCTGCTGGGAGACAATTTTGTTGAGCCGTTTTGGGTGCCTGCAGTGGGACCATCTGGAAATAAGAACACAATTGTTACTGGCAAGGAATGACCACTGTGCCAGGCACTGTCAGAGCTCTGCTGGACCTCTCTGAACCCCCTATCATCCAACACAGAATGCAAACTCTGTCTCTTTGCTGATGGGGCTACTATAAAAATCATAAAATGGTCATGTTGAGTAAAAGGCAACACTTGGGATCACTTACACAAGTTGTATCTTAATTATGATTTACTTTCTTGAGTTCTATCTAGATGTCAAGTTTCTTAGTATATACAAAATTCAGGTCACCAGGGCAGTACTGAATCCAAAAAAGGACTATAACTAAAGCCAGCCCTGGATCCAAGTCTAATGACTCCTCTTTCAATGTAAAAGCTGCATTAAATGCTAATTATACTTTGTTACTTTGTGCTGGTTTGTATTTATTTCATTTTTCCCAACCTTGAGTGTTAGACGTTTTATAAATGTCTGGGTACTGTCAGATATCAATCCCAAAATCTTTGCTTTAAAAAAGAAGAATGAATTGTGTCCCCCAGCCCTGTTTTTTAAGTTCCATGGATCAAAGGCACTGCCATGTCTTCCCCATGTGCATCTCTGTGGAAGTGACAAACTCTGGGACTTGAGAGTGATTGGTTGTGGGAGCTTCTCAAGCTTTCTCAGCTACCAAAGAAGAAATGACAAATGAAATTTAAAAATGATTCCGTGAAAACATTCAGAGGAAGTATCAAATGGATTGATTTTTTTTTTCCTGGTGTGGATAAGAAGACATTTTCCACCAGATATCATTTATCAGTTTCTGTGAGTTAAAAATTGTTATGAACTCAGTGCAGAGTCTGAGCACAAAGTTTTCATTGAAATAAGATGCAAATAAATTCCTTTCATTTCCAACTTTGATGCTTTTTTGAAATGAGATTTAATTCATAAGTATTGTAAGATTTTTGGTGTCACATCCCTGTTTCAAAAGACATCATCATCACCTTGAAATATTCTCAAGGATTGCAATCATAAGATCAATAGGTATTATTTGATCTTTACTGCTTTCTTCAAAACATTTGTATCATAAATTCCTCACTGTTTGAACATTGCTGTTTTCCCTTTTGTCACAGAATTTTTTCTTTTGGAATTTTGAACCTTCAAACCCCTTGGCCTTTTTGCAGATTTCCTCCTACAGCCATGGGTGGCTAAAACTGTCGTCCTTGGCCTTCACACCAGAGTTCCATTCCTCCTGGCCTTGGATGTCATGGCCTGCACATCAGTCAGTGGCAGAGAGACACAAATCAATTGCCACTGTTACATTTCTGGCAGGACTTACATGGGAGTGTCCAAGACAGGGTCAGGGCCACTCCAATGGGAACCAGGACAACAACCAGGACAGCAACTTCTGTTCTGGAACAATGGCTTGGACCTACAGAGGGACAGAAACATAAAGATCAGGGCAACAGCTGAACAAAATCCCCTTTGCCCTGCATTCCAAGGTGCCTTTTCAGGCTCCACTGGGACTCTGGAGCATTCCAGATCTGCAGGCTGGAGCCAGGCTCAATGTCCTGGTACTTCCCCACTGGCTCTGGAGCCCTGTGCTCAGGGAAATGAACAGATCCCAACTTGCCATGGGTTTGAGGAGAGGGGAATGGCTGAAGATTCATCATTCAGGAAGGGGGATTGGTCCAGCCTGTTTCAGGAAGTGCAGAAGGTATTTAATATGCAAAATTTCAGCTGTAATAGTTCAGCCTAAATAAGACAAGGCCTTGGCTTCCCAGGTTTGTCATTCCTGCAGGATTCCTGCTTTCCTAGAGGAGGAGTATTGTATTTGCTGGGAAATGCCCTGACAAAGGCAGGAATGATGAATCTGACTCCATGTTCTCAGAAGGCAAATTTATTACTTTGTAATTCTATATTATACTAAAGAACACTGTTGCAGACATCTTTTATGAAAAATCTTTTTTTATGATTTTTCCTCCTGAGAAGCCTCAGGAACAAAATGTAAACATTGATTATCTGCTGCTGTGGAATGCAACAGGTGGATCTTTGATTGGCCCATGCTGGATGTTTGTAATTAATGGCCAATCACAGTCAGCTGGCTCGGACAGAGAGCTGAGCCACAAACCTTTGTTATCATTCTTTGCTATTCTATTCTTAGCTAGCCTTCTGATGAAACCTTTTCTTCTATTCTTTTGTATAGTTTTAACGTAATCTATACTATAAAATAATAAATCAAGCCTTCTGAAACATGGAGTCGGATCCTCGTCTCTTCCCCAGTCTGAAAACCGCTGTGAACACCGTCACAAACACTATACTGTACTAACTAAAGAATACAGATGGGATCCTTACTAAATGCTACAAAGCTGATAATGGAAACTCCTGACTCTTTCCAGAGTCTCAACACAGCTTGGCCTCGATTGGCCAAGATCAAAACAATTCACATCAGAGTCCAATGAAACAATCACCTGTGGGTAAACAATGCCCAAACATATTCCACATGTGAGCACAACACAGGGAAAGCAAATGAAATAAGAATTGTTTTCTTTCTCTCTGAGGCTTCTCAGCTTCCCAGGAGAAAAATCCTGGGCAAAGGGATTTTTTCAGGGAATGTGAATGCCACACAGGAGGTGGCAGCTGTGTGGACATGGTGCTGGCAGGAAGTGTGGGAGGATACATCCTCTCTCTCAGCAGCAATTCCCCGTTGCAGATGCCAGATTGGTTTGGCTTTGGTGCCCAGGGCAGATGGAAGCTGCCAGGAGCAGTGCCGTGCCCAGGCTGAGGCGCTGCTCTGCACCAGACTCAGGGGGAGCCAGCAGTGCCCTGGCAGCCCAGAGGGCAGAGCCTGTCCTGGGGACATCAAACACAGCCTCAGCAGCCCTGGGAGAGGGGACCAGCCTGCTGTGCTCAGCGTTGGGTGCATCTCCTGCAGCCCCAGGGGCAGCTCTGGGCCTCTTGCCATTGGACAGCAGCTGGCAAAAATCCCCATGGAGCCACTGGCTCCCTGCCCCTCCATGGAGAGAGGAGAAGGGAGATGGGCCAGGGGGAAAGGGGCAAAACTCCTGGGCTGGGAGAAAGGTGGTTTAATAGAAGAAGAGCAACCATGCCTGCAAGCAAAGCAAAGCAGGGAATTCATTCCCCACTTGCCATGGGCAGGCAGGGTTTCAGCCAGGCCCAGGAGAGCAGCTTCCATCCCAAGGAACAGTGACTTGGCAAGAGTGAATTTCCTGCAGAACTGCCAAACTCTGTTAGTGAGGGGACTCTGGCAGGCAGAACTTTGTCTGCATGTGAGTGAGAGGCACCATCCATCAGAGTTGGATGCTATTTAAAGAGCACTGCCCTGGGACCTAGAAGGGATCTGGGATCCCTGATGCCAACACTTTGCATTTTCCTCCTGTCTGATGAAATTAAGGGGCAGTAATTATACTGAGCTTTCCAAAAATGAAACATTTCAGGATTACAAATATTAAATCAATTACAAATATTCTTATTCATGCTCCAAACCTGTCTCCCAGATCCAAGGGAACTGGCTGCTGTTCTCTCCAGTGAAGCTGCACTGGGAACATTTCCTTGGTCTCCCAAGATTCTTTGTGTAATTTGGTATGAGAAGTGCTTCATGCAGAGGTTTTTGTGTGAGGCCCTTGGTGTCATTGAGTTTCTAAACTTAATTTGCATGATTTAGTCAGAATCTGTGATTGATTGTGGGAGTGTCTCAAGTTTGCTCAGCTATCAAAGGATGGAAAGTAATGAGCAAAGCCATCTGAAATTTAAAAATGATTCCTTGAAAACTTTCACAGGAAGTTCCAAATGGCCCTGATTTTTTTTCTAGATGGAAATGATGATGTTTTGTTTTTCTGAAATATAATGTGTTGTTATAAATTGGATATGTATATAGAGATTGAGCAAAAGGCTTTTATCTGAATAGGGTGAAAACAACTGCTTTTAGAATGAAACTTTGAACTTTACTGTCTTTTTCAAATGAACCTTTATTCTTATTTATTTTAAGATTTTTGGTGACACGTCTTGATGTCCTAGTAAGTTATCTTCATCTTGAAATATTCTCACATATTCCAATTAAGAAACCAAAAGGCATTATCTTATTTTTTTCTTCAAAACATTGCATAATAAATTCTTCAGTGTTTGAACATTGTCAGTTTTCAATTGAGTTTTGTCTTTTTTTTATTGGAAATTTAAAACTTTCAAAACCACTCAATTCTCTTGCACACTTCCTCTTACAGCCACAATTGGCTAAAAACTGCTGTCTTTTGCCTCCAAACCAGATTTCTGTTCCTCCTGGCCTTGGATGTCATGGCCTGGACCTCAGTCAGTGGAAGAGAGACACAAATTTATTGCTGTTATTTCATTTATAGCACTTACATGGGAGTATCTGACACACAGCAATGAGCAGGAGCACGATTATCTCAGTGACCAGGACAGCAACTCGTGTTGTGGAACAACAGCTTCTTCCTAGAGAGAGACAGAAAAGAAAATAAAAATTAGGGGAAGAGCTGGGTGAAAAAATCCCTTTTCTCCTGCATTGCAAGGTGCCTTTTCAGGCTCCCACTGGGACTCTGGAGCATTCCAGGTTGGCAGGAGGAGCCAGGCTCCATGTCCTGGTGCTTCCCCACTGGCTCTGGAGCCCTGTGCTCAGGGAGATGAACAGACCCCAACCTGCCATGGGTTTGAGGAGAGGGGAAAAGCAGGAGAGTCCTCCAAGGCCTGGACTGTAGAAGAACACACAGAGGGTGGGTGGGTGACAGAGGGAGGAGCTGCCTGAAGGAGAGGGGGCTCAGTCAAGAGGAACTATGAAGGGGCTGCTCAGAGAGAATGGGATCCAGGCAGGATGGTTGCCTCTGCAGGAAACATTCAGCAGAGAAGGCCATGGCAGAGAAGATGAATTGATCTCCTGTGTCAGGATTGATGGAGTCAGAACTGGGCAGATCTTTCAGTTCAAGGCAGTTCCTTGTGAGGAGCCACAAGGACTGTAAAAGCTATGGCCTAAATACAACATGGATGTACTAACAAATCCCAAGGGATACCTGCTGGCAGATCATGCTAATGCTGTTTTTTAACCCCACTCTTGGAGCTCTCTTTCCACCTGGGCACTGGGAGGTAACAGATCTGATGTGAACTCAAAACAAGGAAATATAAAAAGAAAGTTCTAGAGGATCTCTGAGAACATCAGCTCTGCTGTCCTGAACTGATGTTTTAAACCAGAGTTTAGATTTGAATTGACCTTTTCATATCCCCAAGTCCAGCTCCCCTGCTCAGGTGCTGGCCATAGCATGATGTCCAGGACCAAGCACAGGCAGCTTGGAATATCTCTGGGATTGTGACTCTGCAGCTTCTGGCGTTAGGAATTCCCTGAGGGAAGACCCAGGAAGTCCCTGAGGGAAATGTGAGAGTTTTGCTTGTGAAACTATGACAGCAAAGTATCTTCAATGCCCTTTCTCTTCTTCCTCATCTCCTGTTGTTCACTTTTCACTGCTGGCCTCTGAGTGTCCCATTCAGTTCACATCCATTCACAAATGGGGAGAATGGTTATAAAGTGGAAGCCTGAAAACTGCAGATCCTGCAAAATGTGCAGGTGTGACAGAGTTATGGGATAAATGCAAACAGCAGGGAAGGATGCACATGGACAAGTGTAAAGTTTAATGATGTGGGCACACAAGAAGACACAGGATGTTCCATATTTCTGAAACACTCAAACCCATCCTGCTGTCCAGCACTGAGCCCCCTTGGTTCTATCTTCACACAGAGAGAAGGTTTTCTATCAGTTTAAGTGCATTCTGCTGGCCTATGGAATTAATGTCAGTACTTTGTTGTACTTTGTTCTTTGCTGAACAAAAATCCTGACAGAGTTCCTTGTGTCCCCCTTTACCATCAATCTAACAGGGGCTTAATGTAACTCCCTTTGGAATGACAGAGGGTTGCCTACCTGGTGCCTCCTCATGGCTGGGGGGTAACTCTGTTGATTCCTCTTGGCTGCTGGGGGACAATGGTGCTGAGACATTTTGGCTGCTGGAGGTCAGTGCTGCTGAGTCCTGTTGGCTGCCTGCTGTTGGACCATCAGAAATAAGAATACAATTGTTATTGCAAGGAATGACCCCTGTGCCAGGCTCTGTCAGAGCCCTGCTGGACCCCTTTGGCTGCCCCATCAGCCAACACAAAATGCCAACTCCACCTCTTTGCTCATTCATGGCAAACAGCCCTCAAAGCTGCAGCACACACCAAGGTGTTCCCTTGCCAAGGGCCAAAGTCCAGAACTGCCCCACAACTGATCCAGCCCTTCCCAGAGCAGAGGTGGATGTGAGGCACAGCACACAGGGAACCACAGCAATGAGAGACAAACCACAGCAAGTCCAGATTTTGGGCTCTATTAAATGCAGCCAATTTCACCTCCTTCTGTTGTTTTGGTTTAAAATTTCTTTTTAATTTGACCTTGCTTGGGTATTGAACATTTTATACACATCAGAGCACCATCAGATTTGTGCCCTGCCATCTTTGCATTGAAAAAAAACAATTACCCCACCCAAGCCTATGTAGCCTATGTTTTACACCAAATACATGAAAGATTGAAAGATTTTGGCTTTTTTTTCACCATGGGTAGCTCTGAGTAGTTGAGAGATTTTGGGACTTGAGTGTGATTGGCTGTGGAAACCTTCCAGACTTACTCAATGATCAAAAGATAAAAAGAGACAACGAGAATTATCTGACAGTTAAAACTCATTCCTTGAAAACTTTCAAAGGAAAGGCTCTAATAATTGTTAACGTTTTTTCATGGAGATGAGAAGGTTTTCTTTCTATGGAATTAATGTGTCTTTCTAGGTAGCGCAGAGACTGCTATGAGCTCAGTGATATCCATGCAGACACTGAGCACAAGGCTTTTATTTCAGTAAGGCAACAAAAATTCCTATATTCTCAAGGATTCTAATCAGATCAAGGATAAGCATTATCTGATCTTGACTTGTTTCTTCAAAACATTTCTATCATGAATTCTGCAGTGTTTGACCCTTGTCAGTTCTCAACTGGGTTTGGTCTTTTTATCTCCTGGATTTTAAAACTTTTACACCACCTGGCATTTCTTTTACAGATTTCCTCTCACAGCCAGGGTTGGCTGAAAACTGCTGTCCTTTGTCCTTGGCCTTCACAGCAGACTTCCATTCCTCCTAGCTTTGGATGCCATGGCCTGGACATCAGTCAGTGGCAGACAGACTCCATTTACGTGCCAGTGTTACATTTCTAGCAGGACTTACCCGTGGTGAGTGTCAGATACAGGGCTATGGCCACCAGGAGGATGATCACAAGCAGGACAGCAAGCAGAGCAGCAGCTCGTGTTCTGGAACAATGGCTTGGACCTACAGAGGGGCAGAAACATCAAGGTGTGGGGAGCAGCTGGACAGAGCCCCTTTGCCCTGCATTCCAAGGTGCCTTTTGAGGCTCCACTGGGACTCTGGAGCATTCCAGGTTGGCAGGAGGAGCCAGGCTCAATGTCCTGGTGCTTCCCCACTGGCTCTGGAGCCCTGTGCTCAGGGAATTGAACAGATCCCAACCTGCCATGGGTTTGAGGAGAGGGGAAAAGCAGGAGAGTCCTCCAAGGCCTGGACTGCAGAAGGACACACAGAGGGTGGGTGGGTGACAGAGGGAGGAGCTGCCTGAAGGAGAGGGGGCTTAGTCAAGAGGAGCTAAAATCAGCTGCTCTGAGAGAATGGGATCCAGGCAGGAAAGCAGCTCTTTGCTGAAAGCTAGAGATCAGTATCTGGGAAGCTTTGTGCACAAATAAGAAAAGAGTTGGAAGGCATTTGCCAAAAACACAGAAGAAGAGAAACATTAAAATGTTATTGAAAATGTATAAAAACTTGAAATTATAATGAAAATGAACCTTTTAATCAGGTGATATCAATTGTGGTTTCCTGTATAGTTAGCAGTAAATGCATCTGTCAAAAGAGGTGGTAAAACCTGATTTCCTGGGCTATTAATAACACCACCCATCTGATAAGAAATGTCGAGGTTTCACACTTTGTGCAAAAGACAAGCATTGGATGGCAAGAAATAATTTCTGCCAGAGTGAAAGCAGGGTTACTAGAAAAGGAAAGAAAAATGTAAATTAAATACAGAGACACTGTATGAGTCTGTTCATTTCTAGGATGTAACTTTCTGCAGATATTGTAAAACCAATGCAAACATGTATGTAAAAATTTTAAACTCATATAAGAAAAATAAATCCTCAGTTAGAATTTTGCAAAGTGTTTGATCCTAAATCAGACTAAACCTGTCCATGAAACATCTCACACTTGTGCATTCAGCAAGCAGTTGGTGCAGCCAGAGCAGGAGGAGCAGCCCCCAGGCAGTGCCTGCTGTGCTCAGGGAGCAGGAACAGCTGGGCAGGAGACTGCTGGGAGCACCAGCAACAGCAGCCACTCCATCCTGAGCAGTTTGCTGCAGCAATCTCAGTCTGCTGGGGGACAACAGGCCAGTGCCAGCAGCAATGGATGTCCAGCTCTGGAATGCTCTCCAAAATGGATAAAAACAACTCTTAATCGCACCCCAGAGACACTGCCTCACACCTGCACCTTAGCAAGAGAAAAGTAGATCTTCCAACAAGTTGCCTTTGTAAATATCAACAGCCCTCTCTGGACACTCCACCTGCAGTTTTCCAGCTCTGCCCCTCATTTTTCCCTTGTGCTCTTTGGGGCTTTGTTGCTGCAAGGAACTCTCTGAACAGATGTGGGAGAGAGAGTGGAGAATGCAAATAAAGCTCAGTGGCCAGCACTGGACCTACCTTGCCCATCAGGGATGGTGTGCAGCCTGGCTCTGGGTGGTTCAGGCAAGTTCAGGTCAGAGTTAATGACATTTTCTGCCATTCTTGTTCCCCTCTGTTCTTTCCTGCCTCGGCTGTTCTGACAGTGCCACTCTGGGCTGGGCACAGCTCAGAGCTCCCTCCCCTCTCCAACCTTCAGCAGGAAGTTCTTGACTCTTTTGGTCATTAGAAATTTCTAACGCGAAGAGAACTCTGTTTCTACTTCATCTTTTGAAGGCACATGATTTTATGTCAGTAACATGAGGAAATACAAGTTCATTGTCTCCATGTTATTTTCTGAAAAATCCCTTCACCAGGATTTCTCCTCCTGGGAAGCTGAGAAGCCTCAGAAAACAATGAAAACAAGAATTATCTGATTGTCTGGAAATGTGGTCTGGAGATCATTTTCCAACAGGTTCATCTTTGATTGATTCCATGTGAATTGTTTTTAATTAATGAGCAATCGCCATCAGCTGTGTCAGACTCTGAGGAGTCAGTCACAAGCTTTCATTATCATACTTGTGAAGCCTTCTGAAGTATCACTTCTCTTTCTTTAGTATAGTTTTACTATATAATTTCTTTTAATATAGCATAATAAAATTATTGTTGAAGATTGCAATGTAAGATGTTTTCTATTACCATCTGTATGTCAGATTGTCTTTTGTCAAGTGGGCAGTTTGCCTTATCTCTCTCTCTGTGTGACCACAATCAGGCTCTTGAATGTCACTGCATGACTGATAAGAACTATAACATCCCATTGTGAGATGCTCTGCCCAGAGGGAGGAGCCAAGCATTGCTACCCAGATATAATCCAGAGGTTTTGACACACCAGCATGGCTTTGTCCACTGGATTCCCCAGAGGAACAGCAGCTGCCTCTTTCTTCAGAGGAAGAATACATCCTTCTCTACAGGAACCCCTGCTCCAACAGAACCACACCTGACACTCCAGGAGGGCTGCAGCCACAATTCCAATTGGACTGCTACCAACACCCTGACCCACAGGGTGCCAGGCTGGGTTCTGACTCTGTCAGTGTTGTTCTAGTGTGCTGCCTTGTTTATTTTATCCTTTTTTTAATTTTTTCTTCCCTATTAAAGAACTGTTATTTCCTGCTCCGATATTTTTGCCTGAGAGCCTCTTAATTTAAAATTATTGGCAATTTGGAGAGGTGGGGAGGGTTTACGTTCTCCATTTCAGGGGAGGCTCCTGCCTTCCTTAGCAGACTCCTGTCCTTCCAAACCAAGAAAATTATAAATCAGCCTTCTGAGAACATGGAGTTTAATTCTCATCTCTCACCTCATCCTGGGAACCTCACAACACCACAGTTCATGGTTTCCCTGAGGTCACCTGTGTTGGGAAGTGGTTCTGGATTGGAAGTGTCTGGAGTCCCCAAAGCTTCACCCTCCCACATACAAGAACTCCTCTGTGTTTTGAAAAGAAAAGCTTTATTCCATGCAATGGAAAGGAGAGGAACTCTACAGGGGCCCAGCAGTCAGCCCAGGCACCTGACAGGAGCTCTCTGGGGGCACCCAGAGCACATCCATAGAGCTGCCCTGTCCTGTGGCCAATCTCCAAGGAAAGGAGGGCAGAGCAGCGTGTTGCCATTCCCTGTGGGTCACTCTCATGCTTCTCACCAGCTCCTTCACAGCTCACTCTGGGTTTCATTGTCCTGTTTTCTGTCCAGCTCAGCTTCTGTTGGGACTCTGTTCTTCAGGCCTTGCTGCTCTCTCCTGGTCTCCATGCTGTGCCCTTCCCCAGCAGATCTGAGATCTGACATTCCTTCCCTTCCCCACACAGGACTGGGGCTGGTTTTATGCCCAGAGCTGTGCTGCTGTAGGATTCTTTCTCTTGGGATGATTCCCATTCCCCTCACAGGCTCTGGGATCCTGTGTGCTCTTGGAACAGTCTGGGACAGGGGAAGGTTTATCCACAACCCCACCTGACTCTGTGCTGTCCATCCTGGCAAGGAGTGGGGTTGCCCTTCCCTCCAGGATCCCAGCCAGAAATCTGTGCTGCCCTTCCCTCGTGGCTGCAGGCAAGGCCAGGCTGTGGCCAGGTGGGGAAGGGTCTCCTTGTGCCCAGGCAGGGCTGGGAGCACAGGGCTGGGGATGGATGTGACTTGCAGAGTCAGGATCTGTTTGGGATCAGCCCTGTGCCCAGGCTGGACTCCTCTCCCCTGGCAGGGCCTGCCTGGCAGTGCCACCTCCGGCATCAGACAGTGCCAGATTCCTCCTGTGTGCCAGGGCCAGCTCTTCCAGAGGGGATCCATGCAGGCTCAGACAGCAGCAGGGAAAGGCTGGGCTGAGCTCAGCCCCGAGGCTGGAGAGAGGCTGCAGGAGAGCCTGGGAGCAGAGACTGGGCAGCTCAAGGGAAATGAGACACATCCCAGCCAGGGTTCCTACTGGAAGCCGGGCAGAACAGATCAGCCCACACCTCTTGGGTTTAGCTCTCCTTCTGATGCCTTTATGACATTGTTGCAGCTTTTTCACACATATTTTGTACTGATTCCACTCCACCACAAGCTGCAGTATGTACTTCACCAAATCCAATGACTGTGCAGAGATAGTCACGGTAATGTCCACTTATGCTGAACCTGAATAGGGGAAAAAAGCCAAATTTGGTTACATTCCTGACATGCACTGAAAGGCAGAGTGGCACCTGGCCTGGCTCATAAGCTGTGTTACTGCCACTGGGATCTGGAACTGCCTTGCTGGAATCTCCCTCCCATTCCTCACTCCTGTTCCCCACATCTCCACAAAAGGCTCTGGGCAATGCTTTCCCATCCAGAAACATTCCCCTGCTTTGGTCCCCTCCAGCCAATGGTGCTGACATCCCCCTCTCTCTTGTCCCTGCCTCCTGTCCCCTTCCTTTCCCCAGGGAGCTGCATCCAGCCAGATCCTTCCTTCCCCAGCACAACTCCAGCTGTGTCCTCTCCTGCCATCCCTACAGGACAGCCCTGTGTTCCCTGGCCCTGCAAGGCTCCCTTTCCTTGCCCCAGGCTTGTGCTGAAGCACCTGCATCTACAGCAATCAGCTGCCCCCAAAGCACAGTCCCTGATCTCCCTTGGCCTCTCTGCTCTTTGCTCTGCCTTGGGCATTTTCCTCTTGCCAGACATTGCATGGCAGGGACTTGCTGGAAGGAGCTCACATGGCTGGGTCATGTTCCACGTTGTTGATCCACTTCCACTTCTGCTCCTCTGCAGAGTATCTGAGACCAAGAAAGTAGTAGTTATGTCTTGATTGGGAGAGCAGGTACCTCTGGAATTGAAGCCAACAATGGGAACATGTGAAAATGAAATTTTCTTCAGCAGAGGCACAGAAGGCTCAGGGCTGAACAGGCAGCACAGAGAGTGCAGTGTGCATCCAGCCACAGTACCTCTGCCCACAGCTCAGGAGATTACATTTCTCCCATTTCTATGGAAGATCATCTCCCTTTTGGAGGCCCCATATGAAGGTAATAAATGTTATACTACAGCTGTGCTGTCCTTACATTGCAGTCAAACAGGTGTGACTGGATAGCTGGGGACACTTTTCCCTTTGGATGGGGGTGGCAAAGCCTTTTCAGGTTTTGTCCCAGCCATGGCTCTCACAAAGAAGTGTCTGTTCATGCTCCATGGCCTGTGTGCTAAATCCCTGGGAAAGCCCAGCCAGCTGGGCAGGGCCTTTGCTCCTTGCCATGGGATCAGGCCTGGGCACAGAAGCTTCCAGGGACAGGACTCCAAGGCCAGGAGGCCTCTCCCTGTGCAGGCCTTTGCTGCCACGGCCAGGCCTGGGCTGTCCATGGCTGGCAGCAGGTCCCAGAGCCCAAGGACCTGTGCCAGGAGCTGGCACCAGTGTCACTGCTCAGCCCTTGGCCAGGCAGCTCCAGCCCCCCCAGCAGCTGCCCCAGGACCTGGATCTCACCAGCTCTTCCCTGCTGTCAATGACCACCAGGTCTGAGCCCATGGCAGTGCATTCTGCACGGGAGCCATCCCAGTGCTTTGGTTTCCTCTCTGGAGAAAAGAAGTAGCAATTTCTGCCATGTTTCTTCCATGGTGGGGGGCAGCCTGCAGAAGGGAAGAAGAGGTGTGTAAAATCCATGTTGACACTGACCAAAGGATGCCACAAGAAAAGAGAGGTCACAGAGGCCATTCCAGCCCCAGCAATGCCTGTGTGCTCCTGCTGAGAATTGTCAGCAGAGCACCAGGGATCCCCCAGAGCCTCTGGAGCTGACAGCAGCCCAGAATCAGCAGGCAGGAGCCAGACAGGGAGCAGCACAGCAAACAGGATCCAGCCTTGCCCATCTTTGCTCAGGGCATAGAGAGAAATGCTCAGGGCACAAAAGCAGCTCCCAGATCCCCACAGTCTGGTCTGCCTGATGCAGAACTGGGCAGCAGAGGTGCTACTGACAGCACCAACATTTGTGTGCATTGCCAGGTAGGGGAGCAGGAGGAGCAGGGAGGGGCAGCTGGAAAGGGGATGGGATTCAGGGAGCCAGGGCCTGCAGGAGGCACTTTGGTTGGGGATCCAGCAGCTCCTGAAGGGCAGCCTGGAATTGCACTGAGGTCAAAGGCTGGCAGTGGAGGGGCCTTGGGAAAGCAGCACAGGCACACTGTCCATCCTGCTCCCTGCAGGGCTGGGTACCAGAGGGATTGTTCCTCCTGTGCCTTCCCTGCCTCACACTGCTCTGCTCTGGCAGCACAGAGGCATCAGCTCTTCCCTGGGCAACAGGAATGCAGAGCTGAGCCTGCACGGCTTCCAAAGGAGCTGCAAATGCAAACCCTCCATGGGCTCCAGAGCTCATCCTGGGAGTGTCCCAGGGTGAGGTTTGTATTCCTGACATGGCAGAGGTGTTGTTTGTTTTCCTTCTGAACAAAATCCTGACAGAGTTCCATTCTGTCCCCCTTAACCATCAGTCCAACAGACTTCTGGCATCTCCCTTTGGAATGACAGAGGATTGCCTACCTAATGCCTCTTCAGGGATGTGGGACAATGTTGTTGTGTCCTCTTGGCTGCTGGGAGACAATTTTGTTGAGCCGTTTTGGGTGCCTGCAGTGGGACCATCTGGAAATAAGAACACAATTGTTACTGGCAAGGAATGACCACTGTGCCAGGCACTGTCAGAGCTCTGCTGGACCTCTCTGAACCCCCTATCATCCAACACAGAATGCAAACTCTGTCTCTTTGCTGATGGGGCTACTATAAAAATCATAAAATGGTCATGTTGAGTAAAAGGCAACACTTGGGATCACTTACACAAGTTGTATCTTAATTATGATTTACTTTCTTGAGTTCTATCTAGATGTCAAGTTTCTTAGTATATACAAAATTCAGGTCACCAGGGCAGTACTGAATCCAAAAAAGGACTATAACTAAAGCCAGCCCTGGATCCAAGTCTAATGACTCCTCTTTCAATGTAAAAGCTGCATTAAATGCTAATTATACTTTGTTACTTTGTGCTGGTTTGTATTTATTTCATTTTTCCCAACCTTGAGTGTTAGACGTTTTATAAATGTCTGGGTACTGTCAGATATCAATCCCAAAATCTTTGCTTTAAAAAAGAAGAATGAATTGTGTCCCCCAGCCCTGTTTTTTAAGTTCCATGGATCAAAGGCACTGCCATGTCTTCCCCATGTGCATCTCTGTGGAAGTGACAAACTCTGGGACTTGAGAGGGATTGGTTGTGGGAGCTTCTCAAGCTTTCTCAGCTACCAAAGGAGGGAAAGAAGAAATGACAAATGAAATTTTAAAATTATTCCGTGAAAACATTCAGAGGAAGTATCAAATGGATTGATTTTTTTTTTTCCTGGTGTGGATAAGAAGACATTTTCCACCAGATATCATTTATCAGTTTCTGTGAGTTAAAAATTGTTATGAACTCAGTGCAGAGACTGAGCACCAGGTTTTCATTGAAATAAGATGCAAATAAATTCCTTTCATTTCCAACTTTGATGCTTTTTTGAAATGAGATTTAATTCATAAGTATTGTAAGATGTTTGGTGTCACATCCCTGTTTCAAAAGACAACATCATCACCTTGAAATATTCTCAAGGATTGCAATCCTAAGACCAATAGGCATTATTTTATCTTTACTGGTTTCTTCAAAACATTTGTATCATAAATTCCTCACTGTTTGAACATTGCTGTTTTCCCTTTTGTCACAGAATTTTTTTCTTTTGGAATTTGGAACCTTCAAACCCCTTGGCCTTTTTGCAGATTTCCTCCTACAGCCATGGGTGGCTAAAACTGTTGTCCTTGGCCTTCACACCAGAGTTCCATTCCTCCTGGCCTTGGATGTCATGGCCTGCACATCAGTCAGTGGCAGAGAGACACAAATCAATTGCCACTGTTACATTTCTAGCAGGACTTACATGGGAGTGTCCAAGACAGGGTCAGGGCCACTCCAATGGGAACCAGGACAACAACCAAGACAGCAACTTGTGTTCTGGAATAATGGCTTGGACCTACAGAGGGACAGAAACATAAAGATCAGGGCAACAGCTGGACAAAATCCCCTTTGCCCTGCATTCCAAGGTGCCTTTTCAGGCTCCACTGGGACTCTGGAGCATTCCAGGTTGGCAGGCTGGAGCCAGGCTCAATGTCCTGGTGCTTCCCCACCGGCTCTGGAGCCCTGTGCTCAGGGAACTGAACAGATCCCAACTTGCCATGGGTTTGAGGAGAGGGGAAAGGCTGAAGATTGATCATTCAGGAAGGGGGATTGGTCCAGCCTGTTTCAGGAAGTGCAGAAGGTGTTTAATATGCAAAATTTCAGCTGTAATAGTTCAGCCTAAATAAGACAAGGCCTTGGCTTCCCAGGTTTGTCATTCCTGCAGGATTCCTGCTTTCCTAGAGGAGGAGTATTGTATTTGCTGGGAAATGCCCTGACAAAGGCAGGAATGATGCATCTGACTCCATGTTCTCAGAAGGCAAATTTATTACTTTGTAATTCTATATTATACTAAAGAACACTGTTGCAGACATCTTTTATGAAAAATCTTTTTTTATGATTTTTCCTCCTGAGAAGCCTCAGGAACAAAATGTAAACATTGATTATCTGCTGCTGTGGAATGCAACAGGTGGATCTTTGATTGGCCCATGCTGGATGTTTGTAATTAATGGCCAATCACAGTCAGCTGGCTCACAGACAGCTGAGCCACAAACCTTTGTTATCATTCTTTGCTATTCTATTCTTAGCTAGCCTTCTGATGAAACCTTTTCTTCTATTCTTTTAGTATAGTTTTAATGTAATCTATATTATAAAATAATAAATCAAGCCTTCTGAAACATGGAGTCGGATCCTCGTCTCTTCCCCAGTCTGAAAACCCCTGTGAACACCATCACAAAAACCATACTGTACTAATTAAAGAATACAGATGGGATCCTTACTAAATGCTACAAAGCTGATAATGGAAACTCCTGACTCTTTCCAGAGTCTCAACACAGCTTGGCCTCGATTGGCCAAGATCAAAACAATTCACATCAGAGTCCAATGAAACAATCACCTGTGGGTAAACAATCCCTAAACACATTCCACATGTGAGCACAACACAGGGAAAGCAAATGAAATAAGAATTGTTTTCTTTCTCTCTGAGGCTTCTCAGCTTCCCAGGAGAAAAATCCTGGGCAAAGGGATTTTTTCAGGGAATGTGAATGCCGCACAGGAGGTGGCAGCTGTGTGGACATGGTGCTGGCAGGAGCTGTGGGAGGATACATCCTCTCTCTCAGCAGCAATTGCCCGTTGCAGATGCCAGATTGGTTTGGCTTTGGTGCCCAGGGCAGATGGAAGCTGCCAGGAGCAGTGCCGTGCCCAGGCTGAGGCGCTGCTCTGCACCAGACTCAGGGGGAGCCAGCAGTGCCCTGGCAGCCCAGAGGGCAGAGCCTGTCCTGGGGACATCAAACACAGCCTCAGCAGCCCTGGGAGAGGGGACCAGCCTGCTGTGCTCAGCGTTGGGTGCATCTCCTGCAGCCCCAGGGGCAGCTCTGGGCCTCTTGCCATTGGACAGCAGCTGGCAAAAATCCCCATGGAGCCACTGGCTCCCTGCCCCTCCATGGAGAGAGGAGAAGGGAGATGGGCCAGGGGGAAAGGGGCAAAACTCCTGGGCTGGGAGAAAGGTGGTTTAATAGAAGAAGAGCAACCATGCCTGCAAGCAAAGCAAAGCAGGGAATTCATTCCCCACTTGCCATGGGCAGGCAGGGTTTCAGCCAGGCCCAGGAGAGCAGCTTCCATCCCAAGGAACAGTGACTTGGCAAGAGTGAATTTCCTGCAGAACTGCCAAACTCTGTTAGTGAGGGGACTCTGGCAGGCAGAACTTTGTCTGCATGTGAGTGAGAGGCACCATCCATCAGAGTTGGATGCTATTTAAAGAGCACTGCCCTGGGACCTAGAAGGGATCTGGGATCCCTGATGCCAACACTTTGCATTTTCCTCCTGTCTGATGAAATGAAGGGGCAGTAATTATACTGAGCTTTCCAGTAGTGAAACATTTCAGGATTACAAATATTAAATCAATCACAAATATTCTTATTCATGCTCCAAACTTGTCTCCCAGATCCAAGGGAACTGGCTGCTGTTCTCTCCAGTGAAGCTGCACTGGGAACATTTCCTTGGTCTCCCAAGATTCTTTGTGTAATTTGGTATGAGAAGTGCTTCATGCAGAGGTTTTTGTGTGAGGCCCTTGTTGTCATTGAGTTTCTAAACTTAATTTGCATGATTTAGTCAGAATCTGTGATTGATTGTGGGAGCCTCTCAAGTTTGCTCAACTATCAAAGGATGGAAAGTAATGAGCAAAACCATCTGAAATTTAAAAATGATTCCTTGAAAACTTTCAGAGGAAGTACCACATGGCCCTGATTTTTTTCCTAGATATACATGATGATGTTTTGTTTTTCTAAAATATAATGTGTTGTTATAAATTGGATATGTATATAGAGATTAAGCAAAAGACTTTTATCTGGATAGGGTGAAAACAATTGCTTTTAGAACGTAACTTTGAACTTTACTGTCTTTTTCAAATGAAGCTTTATTCTTATTTACTTTAAGATTTTTGGTGTCACGTCTTGATGTCCTAGTTAGTTATCTTCATCTTGAAATATTCTCACATTTCCCAATTAAGAAACCAAAAGGCGTTATCTTATTTTGTTTCTTAAAAATATTTGTATAATTAATTCTTAAGAGTTTGAACATACTCTGTTTTTAATTGAATTTTGTCTTTTTCTTTTGGAATTTAAAACTTTCAAAACCACTTGATTCTCTTGCACATTTCCTCTTACAGCCATGCTTGGCTAAAAACTGCTGTCCTTTGTCTCCAAACCAGATTTCTGTTCCTGCTGGCCTTGGATGTCATGGCCTGGACCTCAGTCAGTGGCAGAGAGACACAAAATATTGCTGTTATTAAATTTATAGAACTTACATGGGAGTATCTGACACACAACAATGAGCAGGAGCACGATTATCTCAGTGACCAGGACAGCAACTCGTGTTGTGGAACAACAACTTCTTCCTAGAGAGAGACAGAAAAGAAAATAAAAATTAGGGGAACAGCTGGGGAAAAAAATCCCTTTTCTCCTGCATTCCAAGGTGCCTTTTTGGGCTCCCACTGCGAATCTGGAGCATTCCAGATTGGCAGGAGGAGCCAAGCTCAATATCCTGGTGCTTCCCCACTGGCTCTGGAGCCCTGTGCTCAGGGAGATGAACAGACCCCAACCTGCCATGGGTTTGAGGAGAGGGGAAAAGCAGGAGAATCCTCCAAGGCCTGGACTGCAGAAGGACACACAGAGGGTGGGTGGGTTAGAGAGGGAGCTGCCTGAAGGTGAGGGGGCTCAGTCAAGAGGAACTAGAAGGGGCTGCTCAGAGAGAATGGGATCCAGGCAGGATGGTTTGTTCTACAGGAAACATTCAGCAGACAAGGTCATGGTAGAGAGAATGAATCAGTCCCTTGTGTCAGGATTGAGAGAGTCAGATCTGGGCAGATCTTTCAGTTCAAGGCAGTTCCTTGTGAGGAGCCACAAGGACTGTAAAAGCTATGGCCTAAATACAACATGGATGTACTAACAAATCCCAAGGGATACCTGCTGGCAGATCATGCTAATGCTGTTTTTTAACCCCACTCTTAGAGCTCTCTTTCCACCTGGACACTGGGAGGTAACACATCTGATGTGCATTCACCATAAGAAAATAAAAAAGAAAGTTCTAGAGAATCTCTGGGAACGTCAGCTCTGCTGTCCTGAGCACACACCAGCAGAGGGGTTTAGGATGGAATTGAGTCCAGCTCCCCTGCTCAGGTGCTGGCCAGAACAGGATGTCCAGGACCAAGCACAGGCAGCTTGGAATATCTCTGGGATGGTGACTCTGCAGCTTCTGGCATTAGGAATTCCCTGAGTGAGGAAGACCCAGCAAGTCCCTGAGGGAAATGTGAGAGTATTGCTTTGCTATGACAGCAAAGTATCTTCAATGCCCTTTCCCTTCTTCCTCATCTCCTGATGTTCACTTTTCACTGCTGGACTCTGAGTATCCCATTCAGTTCACATCCATACACAAATGGGGAGAATGGTTAAAATGTTGAAGCCTGAAAACTGCAGATCCTGCTGAATGTGGAGGTGTGACAGAGTTATGGGATAAATGCAAGCCAGCAGGGAAGGATGCACATGGACAAGGTTAAAGTTTAATGATGTGGGCACAAAAGAAGACACAGGATGTTCCATATTTCTGCAACACTCAAACCCATCCTGCTCTCAAGCACTGAGCCCCCTTGGTTCTATCTCCACACAGAGAGAAGGTTTTCTATCAGTTTAAGTGCATTCTGCTGGCCTATGGAATTAATGTCAGTACTTTGTTGTACTTTGTTCTTTGCTGAACAAAAATCCTGACAGAGTTCCTTGTGTCCCCCTTTACCATCAATCTAACAGGGGCTTAATGTAACTCCCTTTGGAATGACAGAGGGTTGCCTACCTGGTGCCTCCTCATGGCTGGGGGGTAACTCTGTTGATTCCTCTTGGCTGCTGGGGGACAATGGTGCTGAGACATTTTGGCTGCTGGAGGTCAGTGCTGCTGAGTCCTGTTGGCTGCCTGCTGTTGGACCATCAGAAATAAGAATACAATTGTTATTGCAAGGAATGACCCCTGTGCCAGGCACTGTCAGAGCCCTGCTGGACCCCTTTGGCTGCCCCATCAGCCAACACAAAATGCCAACTCCACCTCTTTGCTCATTCATGGCAAACAGCCCTCAAAGCTGCAGCACACACCAAGGTGTTCCCTTGCCAAGGGCCAAAGTCCAGAACTGCCCCAGAACTGCTCCAGCCCTTCCCAGAGCAGAGGTGGATGTGAGGCACAGCACACAGGGAACCACAGCAATGAGAGACAAACCACAGCAAGTCCAGATTTTGGGCTCTATTAAATGCAGCCAATTTAAAATCCTTCTGTTGTTTTGATTTATTATTTCTTTTTAATTTGTCTTTGCTCTGGTATTGCACATTTTATACACATCAGAGCACCATCAGATTTGTGCCCTGCCATCTTTGCATTGAAAAAACCAATTGCTGCACCAAAGCCTATGTTTTACCCCAAATACATGAAAGGTTCTGGCATTTTTTTCACCATGGGCAACACTGAGTAGTTGAGAGATTCTGGGACTTGAGTGTGATTGGTTGTGGAAACCCTTCAGACTTGCTCAATGATCAAAAGATGGAAAGAGACAATGAGAAATATCTGACAGTTAAAACTCATTCCTTGGAAACTTTCAAAGGAAAGGCTCTAATAATTGTTAACATTTTTTCATGGAGATGAGAATATTTCCTTTCTATGGGATTAAGGTGTCTTTCTAGGTAGCTCAGAGATTGCCATGAGCTCAGTGATATCTATGCAGACACTGAGCACAAGGCTTTTATTACAATAAGGCAAAAAAATTCCTATATTCTCAAGGATTGCAATCAGATCAAGGATAGGCATTATCTGATCTTGACTTGTTTCTTCAAAACATTTCTGTCATGAATTCTGCAGTGTTTGAACCATGTCAGTTCTCAACTGGATTTGGTCTTTTTATCTCCTGAATTTTAAAACTTTCAAACCACCGGTCATTTCTTTTACAGATTTCGTCTCACAGCCATGGTTGGCTGAAAACTTCTGTCCTTTGCCTTCACAGCAGACTTCCATTCCTCCTGGCTTTGGATGCCATGGCCTGGACATCAGTCAGTGGCAGACAGACTCCATTTACGTGCCAGTGTTACATTTCTAGCAGGACTTACCCGTGGTGAGTGTCAGATACAGGGCTGTGGCCACCAGGAGGATGATCACAAGCAGGACAGCCACCAGAGCAGCAGCTCGTGTTCTGGAACAATGGCTTTGACCTACAGAGGGGCAGAAACATCGAGGTGTGGGGAGCAGCTGGACAGAGCCCCTTTGCCCTGCATTCCAAGGTGCCTTTTCAGGCTCCCACTGGGACTCTGGAGCATTCCAGGTTGGCAGGAGCAGCCAGGCTCAATGTCCTGGTGCTTCCCCACTGGCTCTGGAGCCCTGTGCTCAGGGAACTGAACAGATCCCAACCTGCCATGGGTTTGAGGAGAGGGGAAAAGCAGGAGAGTCCTCCAAGGCCTGGACTGCAGAAGGACACACAGAGGGTGGGTGGGTGACAGAGGGAGGAGCTGCCTGAAGGAGAGGGAGCTCAGTCAAGAGGAACTAGAAGGGGTTGCTCAGAGGGAATGGGATCCAGGCAGGAAAGCAGCTCTTTGCTGAAAGCTAGAGATCAGTATCTGGGAAGCTTTGTGCACAAATAAGAAAATAGTTGGAAGGCGTTTGCCAAAAACACAGAAGATGAGAAACATTAAAATGTTATTGAAAATGTATAAAAACTTGAAATTATAATGAAAATGAACCTTTTAATCAGGAGAGATCAATTGTGGTTTTCTGTATAGTTAGCAGTAAATGCATCTGTCAAAAGAGGTGATAAAACCTGATTTCCTGGGCTATTAATAACTCCACCCATCTGAAAAGAAATGTCGAGGCTTCACACTTTGTGCAAAAGAAAGCATTGGATGGCAAGAAATAATTTCTGCCAGAGTGAAAGCAGGGTTAGAAGAAAAGGAAAGAAAAATGTAAATTAAATACAGAGACAATGTATGAAGTCTGTTCATTTATAGGATGTAGCTTTATGCAGATATTGTAAAACCAGTGAAAACATTCATGTAAAAATTTTAAACTCATATAAGAAAAATAAATCCTTGGTTAGAATTTTGCAAAGTGTTTGATCCCAAATCAGACTCAACCTGCCCGTGAAACTTTTCACACTTGTGCATTCAACAAGTAGTTGGTGCAGCCAGAGCAGGAGGAGCAGCCCCCAGGCAGTGCCTGCTGTGCTCAGGGAGCAGGAACAGCTGGGCAGGAGACTGCTGGGAGCACCAGCAACAGCAGCCACTCCATCCTGAGCAGTTTGCTGCAGCAATCTCAGTCTGCTGGGGGACAACAGGCCAGGGCCAGCAGCAATGGATGTCCAGCTCTGGAATGCTCTCCAAAATGGATAAAAACAACTCTTAATCTCACCCCAGAGACACTGCCTCACACCTGCACCTTAGCAAGAGAAAAGTAGATCTTCCAACAAGTTGCCTTTGTAAATATCAACAGCCCTCTCTGGACACTCCACCTGCAGTTTTCCAGCCCTGGCCCTCATGTTTCCCTTGTGCTCTTTGGGGCTTTGGTGCTGCAAGGAACTCTCTGAACAGATGTGGGAGAGAGAGTGGAGAATGCAAAGAAAGCTCAGTGGCCAGCACTGGACCTACCTTGCCCATCAGGGATGGTGTGTAGCCTGGCTCTGGGTGGTTCAGGCAAGTTCAGGTCAGAGTTAAAGACATTTTGTGCCATTCTTGTTCCACTCTGTTCTCTCCTGCCTCGGCTGTTGTGACAGTGACACTCTGGGCTGGGCACGACTCAGAGCTCCCTCCCCTCTCCAACCTTCAGCAGGAAGTTCTTGACTCTTCCGGTCATGAAGAAACTTCTAATAAAAGAGAACTCTATTTCTATTTCATCTTTCGATGGCACAGGGATTTGCGTCAGCAACGTGAGGAAATACAAGTTCATTGTCTCCATGTTATTTTCTGAAAAATCCCTTCACCAGGATTTCTTCTTCGGGGAAGCTGTGAAGCATCAGAAAAGAATGAAAACAAGAATTATCTGATTCTCTGGAAATGTGGTCTGGAGATCATTTTCCAACAGGTCCATCTTTGATTGGTTCCATGTTAATTATTTCTAATTAATGACCAATCACCATCAGCTGTGTCAGGCTCTGAGGAGACAGTCACAAGCTTTCATTATCATTCTTGTGAAGCCTTCTGAAGTATCCCTTCTCTTCCTTTAGTATAGTTTTACTATATAATTTCTTTTAATATAATATAATAAAATATCATAAAATTATAAATCAGCCTTCTGAGAGCATGGAGTCAAATTCTTATCTCTCACCTCATCCTGGGGACCTCATAACACTACAGTTCATGGTTTCCCTGAGGTCACCTGTGCTGGGAAGTGGTTCTGGATTGGAAGTGCCTGGAGTCCCCAAAGCTTCACCCACCCATACACAAGAACTGCTTTGTGTTTTGAAAAGAAAAGCTTTATTCCATGCAATGGAAATGAGAGGAACTCTACAGGGGCCCAGCAGTCAGCCCAGACACCTGACAGGAGCTCTCTGGGGGCACCCAGAGCACATCCATAGAGCTGCCCTGTCCTGTGACCAATCTCCAAGGAAAAGAGGGCAGAGCAGCGTGTTGCCATTCCCTGTGGGTCACTCTCGTGCTTCTCACCAGCTCCTTCACAGCTCACTCTGGGTTTCATTGTCCTGTTTTCTGTCCAGCTCAGCTTCTGTTGGGACTCTGCCCTCCAGGCCTTGCTGCTCTCTGCTGGTCTCCATCCTGTGCCCTTCCCCAGCAGATCTGAGATCTGACATTCCTTCGGTTCCCCACTCAGGACTGGGGCTGGTTTTATGCCCAGAGCTGTGCTGCTGTAGGATCCTTTCCCTTGGGATGATTCCCATTCCCCTCACAGGCTCTGGGATCTTGTGTGCTCTTGGAACAGTCTGGGACAGGGGAAGGTTTATCCACATCCCCACCTGACTTTATCCTGTCCATCCTGGCAAGGAGTGGGGTTGCCCTTCCCTACAGGATCCCAGCCAGAAATCTGTGCTGCCCTTCCCTCGTGGCTGCAGGCAAGGCCAGGCTGTGGCCAGGTGGGGAAGGGTCTCCTTGTGCCCAGGCAGGGCTGGGAGCACAGGGCTGGGGATGGATGTGACTTGCAGAGCCAGGATCTGTTGGGGATCAGCCCTGTGCCCAGGCTGGACTCCTCTCCCCTGGCAGTGCCTGCCTGGCAGTGCCACCTCCGGCATCAGACAGTGCCAGACTCCTCCTGTGTGAGGAGCCAGGGCCAGCTCTTCCAGAGGGGATCCATGCAGGCTCAGACAGCAGCAGGGAAAGGCTGGGCTGAGCTCAGCCCCGAGGCTGGAGAGAGGCTGCAGGAGAGCCTGGGAGCAGAGACTGGGCAGCTCAAGGGAAATGAGACACATCCCATCCAGGGTTCCTACAGGAAGCTGGGCAGAACAGATCAGCCCACACCTCTTGGGTTTAGCTCTCCTCCTGATGCCTTTTTGACATTGTTGCAGCTTTTTCACACATATTTTGTGTTGTTTGGCTTCCAAAACAAGGTGCAGTATGTACTTCATCATGTCCAACGGCTGTGCAGAGATAGTCTTCATACTGTACCCTTAGACTGAACCTGAATAGGGGAAAAAAGCCAAATTTGGTTACATTCCTGACATGCAGTGAAAGGCAGAGTGGCACCTGGCCTGGCTCATAAGCTGTGTTAATGCCTCAGGGATCTGGAACTGCCTTGCTGGAATCTCCCTCCCATTCCGCACTTTTGTTCCCCACATCTCCACAAAAGGTTCTGGGCAATGCTTTCCCATCCAGAAACATTCCCCTGCTTTGGTCCCCTGCAGCCAATGGTGCTGACATCCCCCTCTCTCTTGTCCCTGCCTCCTGTCCCGTTCCTTTCCCCAGGGAGCTGCATCCAGCCAGATCCTTCCTTCCCCAGCACAACTCCAGCTGTGTCCTCTCCTGCCATCCCTACAGGACATCCCTGTGTTCCCTGGCCCTGCAAGGCTCCCTTTCCTTGGCCCAGCCTTGTGCTGAAGCACCTGCATCTCCAGCAATCAGCTGCCCCCACAGCACAGTCCCTGATCTCCCTTGGCCTCTCTGCTCTTTGCTCTGCCTTTGGCATTTTCCTCTTGCCAGACACTGCATGGCAGGGACTTGCTGGAAGGAGCTCACATGGCTGGGTCATGTTCCACGTTGTTGATCCACTTCCACTTCTGCACCTCTGCAGAGTATCTGAGACCAAGGAAGTAGTAGTTATATCTTGATTGTGAGAGCAGGTAACTCTGGAATGGAAGCCAACAATGGGAACGCGGGAAAATGACATTTTCTTCAGCAGAGGCACAGAAGGCTCAGGACTGAACAGGCAGCACAGAGAGTGCAGTGTGCATCCAGCCACAGCACCTCTGCCCACAGCTCAAGAGGATGAATTTCTCTATGTCTATTGAAGATCACATCTCCCCTTTTGGAGGATCCTTCTGAAGATAATATATGTAATAATACACCTGTTCTGCCCTTACATTGCAGTCAGAGAGGTGTGACTGGACAGCTGGAGACACTTTTCCCTTTGGATGGGAGTGACAAAGCCTTTTCAGGTTTTGTCCCAGCCCTGGCTCTCACAAAGAAGTGTCTGTTCAAGCTCCATGGCCTGTGTGCTAAATCCCTGGGAAAGCCCAGCCAGCTGGGCGGGCAGGGGCTTTGCTCCTTGCCATGGGATCAGGCCTGGGCACAGAAGCTTCCAGGGACAGGACTCCAAGGCCAGGAGGCCTCTCCCTGTGCAGGCCTTTGCTGCCACGGCCAGGCCTGGGCTGTCCATGGCTGGCAGCAGGTCCCAGAGCCCAAGGACCTGTGACAGGAGCTGGCACCAGCGTCACTGCTCAGCCCTTGGCCAGGCAGCTCCAGCCCCCCCAGCAGCTGCCCCAGGACCTGGATCTCACCAGCTCTTCCCTGCTGTCAATGACCACCAGGTCTGAGCCCAGGGCAGTGCATTCTGCACGGGAGCCATCCCAGTTCTTTTGTTTCCTCTCTGGAGAAAAGAAGTAGCATTTTCTGCCATGCTTCTTCCATGCTGGGGGGCAGCCTGCAGAAGGGAAGAAGAGGTGTGTAAAATCCATGTTGACACTGACCAAAGGATGCCACAAGAAAAGAGAGGTCACAGAGGCCATTCCAGCCCCAGCAATGCCTGTGTGCTCCTGCTGAGAATTGTCAGCAGAGCACCAGGGATCCCCCAGAGCCTCTGGAGCTGACAGCAGCCCAGAATCAGCAGGCAGGGGCCAGACAGGGAGCAGCAGCACAGCAAACATGATCCAGCCTTGCCCATCTTTGCTCTGCAGCTCCTAAAGAGCCACAGGGAACTGCACTGAGTTCAAAGGCTGGTAATGGAGGGCCCTGGAAAAGCAGAGGAGGCACATGATCCACCCTGCTCCCTGCAGAGCTGGGCTTCCAGAGGGATTGTTCTTCCTTTGCCTTCCAGAGCTCATCCTGGGAGTGTCCAGGATCAGGTTTGTATTCCTGACATGGGAGAGGTTTTCTTTCTTTGTTTCCCTTCTCCACAAAATCCAGTCACACACCCTCCCCTGCCCGCTGCACAGTCAATTCCACAGGCTTCTGGAAACTCCCTCTGGAATGACAGAGGCTTGCCTACCTAGTGCCTCTTCAGGGATGGTTGTTGTGGATTCCTGTTGGCTGTTTGCAGTGGGACCATCTGGAAATAAGAACACAATTTCTGCTTGCAATGAATGACCCCTGTGCCAGGCACTGTCAGAGCTCTGCTGGACCTCTGTGACCCCCATCACCCAACACAGAATGCAAACTCTGCCTCTTTGCTCATGGGGCTACTACAAAAATCATCAGATGGTCAGCTCAGGTTCCACTGAGGAAAAGGCAACTCTTGAGTACATTTACACAAGTTGTATCTTAATAACAGTGTATTTGTTAATAACACGGCCCTACACAAAATTCATACAAAACTATAACTTAGAATAAACTCAAAATGCAGCAGTTTGTATTTGGAGAACAAGTGAAACCTGTGTGTGCTCTTGAACATAAAAACTACCTTGATTTAATTTCTCAAATTTGATCTAGATCTCAAGTTTCTTAGGAGTATTTTTTTCAGGTCTGTAGCTCTTCTGAGCCAGTACTGAGCCTTACAAAAGAACTATAACTAAAGCCAGTCCTGGATCTAAGTCTAAGGACTCCTCTTTCAGTGTTAGACTTAAAGCTCTATTAAATGTAAATTACATCTTTTTATTTTCTGTTGGTTCATTTTTGTTTTTAATTTGGCCCACCCTTTGCTGTTTGACATTTATAAATGTCTGGGCATTGTCAGACCTCAATCCTGAACTCTTTGCCCTGAAAAAAAGAATTACTTGCCTCCCCCAGCCCTGATTTTTAAGTTCCATGGATCAAAGACTATGCCATGTCTTCCCCATGGGCATCTCTGAGCAGGTGGCAAACTCTGGAACTTGAGAATGATTGGTTGTGGAAGCTTCTCAAGCTTTCTCAGCTACCAAAGAATGGAAAGAAACAAGCAAATCCATCTGAAATCTTAAAATAGTTCTGTGAAAACTTTTAAAGAAAATACCAATTGGTTCTATTATTTTTTTTCTAATGGAAGTAATTTTTTTTTTCTACAAAATATAATTTATCTTTTTACGTAGCTCAAAATATGTTATGATCTTAAGGAAACTCCTGTAAGATGTGATTTAGTTGCCTCCTTCAAATGAACTTTAATTCATAATTATTTTAAGATTTTTGGTTTTATGGGCATCTTGGTCTCATGATACAACCTCATCCCCTTGGGGGATTCTCACAGTTAGCAATTGCACTACTGGTAGGCATTACCAAATCTTGTTTCTTCGAAACATTTGTATAATAAATTCTTTGTCATTTGAATGTTCTGAGTATTTCATTGGGATTTTGGCTTTTTTATCTGTTGGAATTTTCAACTTTCAAACCCCTTGACTCTCTTACAGATTTCTTCTTACATCCATGGCTGGCTAAAAACTGCTGTCCTTTGCCTTGACACCAAACTTCTGTTCCTACTGGCTTTGTATGTCATGGCCTGGACCTCAGTCAGTGGCAGAGAGACACGAATAAATGCCTGTTATGACATTGACAAAAGAACTTACATGTGATTATGAAATATACTGCCAGGACCAGTACGAGGATTATCACCACCAATACAGCAACGTGTTTTCTGGAAAAACGGCTTTTACCTACAGAGGGACAGAAAAATAAAGATCAGGGAACAGCTGGACAGAGCCCCTTTCCTCTGCCTTCCAAGGTGCCTTTTCAGGCTCCCACTGGGAATCTGGAGCATTCCAGGTTGGCAGGAGGAGCCAGGCTCAATGTCCTGGTGCTTCCCCACTGGCTCTGGAGCCCTGTGCTCAGGGAACTGAACAGATCCCAACCTGCCATGGGTTTGAGGAAAGGGGAAAAGGAGGGGAGTCCTCTCAATCAATGCCTGCCCTCTGCTTCCTCCTCTCCTTTGTTCACTTTCCCTGCTGCTGGGGACAGGAGCCTGGGCTCAGGGGATCTGGGTGTGGCCCATCACATCCTTCTATTCCTTTGCCAGGAAAGCCAACAAGTGTTTAGGAGCATGGGATGCAACACCTCAGCTGTCCCTGCTCTGAGTGTGGAAAGCAGACAATTGTATCCTCCTGCCTCCTCAGGGTTTTGTGTCATTGCATGTTTGGGGCATCAGGATCAGCCCCTCTGCTCTTCTTGTTTTAATTCCCATCACTTTATCAGACAGCTAAACTCACCTGATGATTTGCAGTTTGCTGCAGCATTTGTGTCTTGGGCTTTCACTTTCACTTCTGCGTAGGTACAACCTGAGCCTGGGAACAAGAACAGAGCACAGAGAGCGCTGAGAGTCAACTTAAATGAAATAAAAATGACTGAAGTTGTGAGAAATACTGAACACAGGACAGCATCTGGTTGATGTGATTGTGGTTAACTATGCACAAATTATATTTTTCTCCATTATAGGCACTCATCTGTGCTCTGTGGTGACCAGGGATAGGACCCAAGGGAACAGCTGGAGCTGTGTCAGAACAGGGTCAGGTTGGATATCAGGGAAAGGTTCTTTCCCCAGAGGGTGCTGGGGCACTGAACAGGCTCCACAGGGAATGGTCACAGCCCCAAGGCTGCCAGAGCTCAAGCAGCATTTGGAAAACACTCTCAGGGATGCACAGGGTGGGATTATTGGGGTATCTGTGCAAGACCAGGAGTTGGACTGGATGATCCTTGTGGGTCCCTTCCAGCTCAGGATATTCTGAGTCCATGTTTCATGATGACTCTTTCACCCTTGGAACACTTGCTAGATGCAGGAACAGAACTGATTTCTTTTCAAGGAAGACAATACCAGAGGGGACAGGAGTACATACTCACATTGCCAGTCTTGACAAAAAGGAAGGAAAGTGCCAAGGGTGGCCCAAGGTTGTTTATCCTGACAGAAATGGTGAGAATGACTAAATCACCAAAGCCTGAAAACTGCAGATTGTGCTAAATTTTGAGGGGTTTGAGTTTTTATCTAAATTAACAAGATAACAGGGAGAGTAGTGAAATCTGTTCTATCATCTGCAGGTAATAAATACAGAGCAGCAGGGAAGAAAACATGTGGAGAGGAAAGAAAGGTCAGAGGGAGATAAAAAGTGGGTAGAAAGTCAAAAAATAGGATGTTGCAATGTTATAAAACTCTCCAATTCACCGTGATATACAACACTGAGCCCCCTGGGTTCTATCACTGTACAGAGCTAAGACAGAAGCCAGGGATTTGAGCTCTTTTCAGAAGATGGAGAAATATCTGGGAAATCTTGTGCATAATTTCAGAGAACACACAGAGGAGTTGGTAGGGGTTTCCCTGAAAGGCACAAGAGAGAAACACCCAAATGTTACTAGAAAGCTATCAAAATTCTGAATAGGAATACATGGGTTAAATTCTAAAGAGAATGAAACTTGTAATCAGATGGCATCTACTGTGGTCAATTGAGCTCTGAATTCATGTCTTGAAAAGAGTGGTAAAAGCCTGTTTCCTGGGGTGTTAGTAACTTCACAGATCCAAAAAGACATGCAGAGGGGTCACAATTTGTGAAAAGACAAGCATTGAATTGCAAGAAAGAATTTATGCCAGAGTGAAAGTGGGGTTAGAAAGTAAGGAAAGAAAAATGAAAATGAAATACAGAGACACACTGTATGAAGTCTTTTAATTTTTGGGATGTACTTTTATGGCAGAAATTGCAAAACCAGTGGAAACATTTATGCAACCATTTTAAACTCATACAAGAAAGAGAAATCCTCGGTTAGGATTTTATAAAGTGTTTGATCCCGAATCAGACTAAAGCCATCCATGAAACATTTCACACTTGATCATTCAGCAAGCAGTTGGTGCAGCCAGAGCAGGAGGAGCAGCCCCCAGGCAGTGCCTGCTGTGCTCAGGGAGCAGGAACAGCTGGGCAGGAGACTGCTGGGAGCACCAGCAACAGCAGCCACTCCATCCTGAGCAGTTTGCTGCAGCAATCTCAGTCTGCTGGGGGACAACAGGCCAGGGCCAGCAGCAATGGATGTCCAGCTCTGGAATGCTCTCCAAAATGGATAAAAACAACTCTTAATCTCACCCCAGAGACACTGCCTCACACCTGCACCTTAGCAAGAGAAAAGTAGATCTTCCAACAAGTTGCCTTTGTAAATATCAACAGCCCTCTCTGGACACTCCACCTGCAGTTTTCCAGCTCAGGCCCTCATGTTTCCCTTGTGCTCTTTGGGGCTTTGGTGCTGCAAGGAACTCTCTGAACAGAGGTGGGAGAGAGACTGGAGAATGCAAAGAAAGCTCAGTGCCCAGCACTTGACCTACCTTGGACATCAGGGACTGTCAGGATTCTGGGTCTGGTTGGTTCACACAAGTTCAGGTCAGCATAAAGGACATTTTCTGCCATTCTTGTTCCCGCTTGTCTATTTTCCCTCCCTCAGCTGTTCTGACAGTGCCACTCTGGGCTGGGCACGACTCAGAGCTCCCTCCCCTCTGCAGCCTTCAGCAGGAAGTTCTTGACTCTTCCGGTCACACATCAACTTCTAATGAGAAGTGTATTTCTACTTCATCTTTTGATGGCACAGGGTTTTATGTCAGTAATATGAGGAAATACAAGTTCATGGCCTCCCTGAGGTCACCTGTGTTGGGACGTGGTTCTGGATTGGAAGTATCTTGAGTTCTCAAAGCTTCACCCACCCACACACAAAGCCTTTTGCCTGCTGTGTCCTGAGCTCTGTGGGCTCTGTGCAGCTCAAGAACAGTGTCTGCTTCTCTACAAGGGAATTTTGGAGGCAAAATGGGGATCAGAAAGGGGGATTGGTCCGGCCTATTTTAGGAAACACAAAAGGTGCTTAAGGCAGCAACTGGAATAGTGTGGCCTAAACAAAACTATCCCTTGGCTTTCTAGGTTTGTAATATCCCTCAGCTGTGTCCCCTCTCAACTCGTTGTGCACCCCCAGCCCCCTCAGTGGTGGGGTGGGATGACGAACAGAGGACTCTCACTCTGTTTAATCTCTGCTCAGCAAGAAATAAAGCATCCCTGTGCTCTCAACACTGTTCCAGCACAAGTCCAAAATGTAGCCCATACCAGTTCCTATGAAGGAAATTAACTCTATCCCAGCCAAAACCAGCCCAGGGCCCTAGAAATTAAGAAGGATGTGAAGGTCCTTGAATGGAGGCTCAGAGGAAGGGAAGAAGGCTGTTGGAAGTGTTGGATGAAATGTCCTGTGAGGAGGAGCTGAGGATTTCAGTTTGGTTTGTCCAGTTTGGAGAAAAGGAGGCTGAGGGGTGACCTCTTTTCTCTCTGGAGTCCCAGCACAGGAAGGACATGAACTGTTGGAGAGAGTCCAGATGAGGCCAACAAAGTGTTGAGAAGCTGGAGAACCTCTGCCATGAGCAGAGTCTGAGAGAATGAGATTGGTCAGCTTGGAGAAGAGAAGGCTTTGGGGTGATCTCATTGAGGCCTTGAAGTGCCTGAAGACAACCCACAGAAAAGATGGAGAGAGACTCTTGACAAGGGCCTGGAGTGACAGGACAAGGGGCAATGGCTTCACACTGTCAGAGAGTGGGTTTAAATTGGATATTAGAAAGAAATTCTTCTCTGTGAGGGTGGTGAGGCCCTGGCACAGGTTGTCCAGAGGAGCTGTGGATGCTCCAACCCTGGTAGTGTCCAAGATCAGGTTGGATGGGGCTCTGAGCAAGCTGGGATAGTGGCAGGTGTCCCTGCCCATGGCGGGGAAGGTGAAATGAGAAGATCTTAAGGTCCCTTCCAACCCAAATCATTCTATGATTCTATGATTACTGTATTCCTGTCATTATAGATACATAACACATTGCTTTTCTGATTTAAAACAAACTATAGGAAAAAGTTGGGTGGTTTTTAATAAAATAAATACCAGTTATGATTAAACCTATTTCTTCCAGAGAAAGACAGTTTTCTATTATGGACATATTCTCTCAGGGCCGTCAGATCGGGAATACCCTCTGGTGCTAGTGGTCATGGCAGAGGCTTCTTCAAAGGGCCAGGGATGTGTTCTGGTATTCTGTGCCTCATGACCCATAATCACAGGCCCAGAGAAGCCAAGCAAACACCAAATGTGTGAGAGAAAGAAGAGGAAGTGAAGTGGTTTCTGTGGTAGTTGATGACTCAGAAGTTTGTACTGCAGTTAAATGAAGGTTTGCAGTGGCCCTCAGACCTGACAGGGAGACATGTCCAGAAATTCTGTGGCAGGCTGAAATACTGAGGCTTAAACAACAGACCCTGACTGAGGCCTGAACAACAGGCCCTGAGCCAAAGTTGCCTCTAAATGAACCTTCCAACCAAACGTTATATATATTTAGTTATTAATGAACTATTGTTGTATGTGTTTGTTTATTAGCAAAACATGTGTTTACCTTTCCATATCCAGAAACTGGATAAGGCCACATCTGGCCTAGTTAGGGGGGTACACAATCAAAGACAATTCCCTTGGTTCTCCCTTGAGCCCTTGTCAAGCCTTTGGGGGGAATCCAATAGGGGAATGAAACTAGAAATTATTAATGTCAGCTTGTTTGTTTAAGAGTATAAAAAATGGCCTACTGTCACAACAAAGTTGGGAAGCCATTCCACATCCCCACAAAGGTGGAATGGGTTGGAGAGAATCTTAAAGATCATCTTGTTCCAAACCCCTGCCATGGGATACCTTCCAGTGTCCCAGGTTGCTCCAAGCCCCATCCAGCCTGGCCTTGGACACTTCCAGGCATGGGACAGCCACAGCTTCTCAGGGCAACCCAAAGTATTCTGTGATTTTTCAGCTCCACCAAGTCTCAATTCCTTTTTTCATTTGGATTTTTCCTTTCTATTAGGGAATTGCATTGCTAATTTGACAGTTGTAACATGGACTAAGTGTAGGAAACATCCATTGAATTAAATCAACTTTTTTGGTTTTTATTGCTGGTTTTCTGGAGTGAGAAGCACATGATACCATCAATTTTGCCATAAAAATAGTGCCCCTCTTTCCTGTGGAATATTGCCTACGCTCATCAGCAGGTTCTGTTGCATCTTGAGGGAGTGCTGACTGTGTGGGCTGGTGCTGTTTGAAGAAGGAAGGTGCAATACCCCACTGAGTTGATGCTTTTGAACTCCGTTTGACAAGGATGGTGCAGATACCATGGGGGAGAAGATAAAACAGGGATCCAGCTCCCCTTGTAAATCCTTTAATGTGATACTGAGATGCTGCAGAACTTAATACTGGAGATAGCACACAGGGTAGTTTGTATTGTTTTTCTGAGCACTTAGCCACCCTTTTCAGCATTTAAATGTATACTTATTATTTCTCTGTGGTACTGTGTATTTCCCACAAAACTATGATGGGTAAATATCTTCAGTAATTTAAAAATATTTTCATGTGGGTCTGTATGGGTGGGACAATGGCCCTGCATGTCTGTGTTAATAATGAGATGTCTGTGTTAATCATTCTGCTGCAATTCCTTAGCACCTAATTAATTTGGCTTCCTAAACTCTAAGGACATGGGTAATATCTGACAGCATTTTCCTAACAGAGAAGCCCTCACACTCCCACTTCACTCCTACTCTTGCCAGCTCTATTTCCATTTTTCCAAGATGAGTAATGTCCATCTTTTGGCATCTGCAATCACAAACTCAGTGTGCCCATGACCAAGAAAGACAGGAGAGATTTTTAACATACCAGGCTTTTGTCCAATACTTACATTGTGCAGGCTCAGGTCAGAAGTAAAGAATCTTCTGGGGTCAGTTGAGTCCTATGTGTCTCTGTACCTCTTCAAGAAAACAGATCTGGTAAAGATTTCATTACAAGATCCAAATTCAAAGATAAGTTGTCTGCAAATTAGTTATTCTGATATAGATAAAATATTTAAAATTGAATATACATTATCAACGAAGAATGCAGTAAACACTTGGAAAAACAACTCTCCTTTGTGAAAGAAAGACTTTTGGGCTGGTTTTTCACCACTTGACGATTCTCAGATAATGACTTTTATTTGGTTGTAGTAAAAAGAAAATTAAAACAAAAACCAAGGATGTGTGAGAGAGAGGCTTAGAAGGAAGATTTCAAATAGAAAACCTCACTAAAATTCCACTTACAGTAACTAGGATATCTATCCCTCAAACTGTCTGTTCCTTGGGTTCAGTGGATGTGCTTGACAGCTGAGCAAATGTGGATTTTTCTGGATTTAATGTGCTTGCTTACTGTATCCAGACCTATAATAACTGGGAGATATTTTCTGATATGTAAAAGATTTGAAAAAACCTGTAACATTTTGGGACCAGAATTATTTTCTAATATAAACAAAGAGTTTCTGCTACCAAGGATGAAAAAAATCATTGTTAACATTAAATATATTTTCTGAAAATAATGGAATGTTTAATACTTTTGAAATCAAACATTTCAATTTTTCCTTTCAGGATGTTCTTTTAGGAGAAATTAAATGCTTTGGGTTTACCCCAAATCACTTTTTAAAAATCATTATTAAACAAATAAGAACAAGTGTATCTTCTATTTTTTTCCTGCAGTAATTCACAGCTAAAAGGTCCCTGTCTGGGTCACAGTTCAAGAAGGATTTAAAAAGTGGTTTTAACAAGAATCATTTTGCAACCAGCTGATGACCATAAGGAAGGCTGGCTACCTCACTCCCTCCAAAGTTTATCCATTTTTAGACAAACATTGTGACATATTTTGTGCAACATATATTTTACTGTTGTGTCAAAGAGGAACTGAAAATAGCTGAACAAAGTAAACCACTGAAACTGGTATAAACTCTTTCTCTCTGTATCTGGATAAAATTAAGTTGTCTGTTTCTCTTTTATATTTAAAGCAAAACAAAACAGCCTGGTTTTTATTTAGCAGCCTTGGTGGCATTTTTCCCCTCTAAACTCCAGCTGCTTTAACATCAGACATCTATACTTAGTGGTTGCCTGACAGTGGAAAAAACAAGAATTCCCAAGGATGTCCTATCCTATGCCTGACATATCTCAGCGTGCTGGGGCCTCACCACCCTCACAGGGAACAATTTCTTCCTCATATCCAATCTAACCTCCTCTCTGTCAGTGTGAAGCCATTGCCCCTTGTCCTGTCACTCCAGGCCCTTGTCAAGAGTCTCTCTCCATCTTTCCTGAGGGTTCCCTTCAGGCACTGGAAGGGCACAACAAGGTCACCCCAAAGCCTTCTGCGTCTTCCAGGCTGAACAATCCCAATTCCTTCAGCCTTTCCAGGCTGAAGATTCCAAATCCTCTTAGCCTTTCAATATACCTTTTGTCCAACATACTTGGAGCATGACCCTTGGCAAAGGGGGATGAAGAGGAAATCTGTTCAACTTACACAGAAGCAGATGCTGCCATTTTAGAAGGCATCTCCTGCCAGATCCAGGCAGCTCTCCATGAGGGCTGAATCCACATGCCACCCAGCCAGTGTGGATGTGCAGCTCAACCCCATCAGCTCCTGTTCCTTGTGCTCCCAGCAGAGGTAGAACATGCTGGAAGGACCGAGGAAGGTAGGGAAACGCAGCAGAGGAGATGCAAGCTGGCCAGAACAAAAGCATGGGAGGAACAAAAGGAAGAGCATTCTCTTGCTTCCTGAGAAGAACATCACCATCATCTCTGCAGTCTCTGAGTCTTGCTGTTACCTTGGGCAGCTAGGAGAAGCCCAATTATATGGAAGTGCCTGAGGCTGGGCCTGTTGCCAGGAAGGAGGGCTGGAACCCAACTGTTCTATATTCAATTTAAAATGTAGGAAAAATCAACACTTTACATAACATGCCCTGGCACCCTGCCTGAGTGAAACTGTACTAAGACATCTCATATACATCTTAAAACATTTTTAACAGCTGTTTTGTCCTACAGACCCAAAACAAGGCAGACAAGTGTTTACCTCCTACCCAGTACTCCTCAGGGTGGGTGAATGTTGGCTCTCCTCACCAAGGAGCTCTTCTGATGAACTTATCTTGCCATTGCCGATTCTAAAATGAACCCCAACTGTGCCACTGTGGTGGGATGGTTATGGACAAATTTGTAGGAAAGAAGCTAAGTCTTAATGCCATGGCTTATCAGAGGAAGCTGTTGTGGCACATGGAAAGGGCTCCTGTGATGGCAATCTGGAAGAGTAGAATAAGAAAAATGCCTCTGCTCCATGTGCTATACCTTGGTGGGAGTGAGTCAATGGCGAAAAGTGCATCATCTCTTGTGCTGCCTGAGACCTTTCAGTGTAATGACATAAAAACAATAACCCTCAGCAGGTTTCTGACCAGTTCTGTCAGGACATCTCCAATTTGCCCAGTTGCATAATCCACTACAAAACTTATCTCAGATCTATGGATTCTGCAGGACGTGGTAGTTTATTCCTATTAACTTTCAGGGAAAATGTAGAAAAGCCGTTCCTATTATTTTTCTAGGGCAAGTGTTGGAAGAACAGATGAACAACAGAGAAGGAGAGTTACCTGATCTGATCCTCAGGCATAAGGTTTAAAGAGATCAAACTGCATACAGACTGCTTGAATTCCAGGTCATGATGTTGATAGTCCTGCTTTAGACAGGGCTGTATAGTCCTGAAGTATATTTATGTCTTCTTATTTCAGTTCTCTAATCAAATGCAGACACCTTTTATACTGTCTGCTCCAGAGAGGTCCAAGACTCTCTTTCTGGGGGGAACCAGGGCTGAGGGATACAGTAATGCAAATTGAGTATTTGGAGGTTAGGACAGCACAGGGATATCAAAACTGAGAGACACTGGCCCCTCTGGGAGATGAACCAAAGACAGAAATAATCATGAAGTGGGGAGGGAAAAAAGGGAATCTGCATCTTGCAGAGTTGCCCATGGGAGAAATTTTCACTGCAGCTTGTTCTCCACATTTAGGCAGAAAATCCTTTCCTCACATGGAGAAGAGTGTGAGATTGGGGGATGCAACTGAGACACTGCTGGAATGCGCAACTCTCCTGGAATTACAAGGAGAAGTGGTTTGGCTGTGTGACAAGGATTGGAGTTGCATGGTCTCTTGGGTGGAACAGGATGTGGTGGTGTTTGCATGGCACTGCTGAGGGGCGTGGGAGAGATGTGCAGGAAGATACCACAGATTGGCAGTGAGCAGAATGCCAAGGAAGATTTTAAAATTATAGATGACCTGAGAAGAGGGAGGAAGATAAAATCTGCTTCCTGTAGAAAACTAAATGCTCCTACAGGAGCCAAGTGTGAAAAGAAAGAGAGTCAGAACTACAGGATGCAGTGGCACCTCTGAGTATCTGCCTCAGGCAAAAGACAGAGACAGACAGGAGAGGAAAGCAGTGAAGTTCCACTGAGTTTTCTCTCTGGGGATTATGATGACATGCAACAAACTCAGAAGGTGAAGAAGAAGGAAAATGCTATGCCCAGTACTCTCAAAACAGCCCTGATTGTTCCACTGCTGAAATCCTTTGCTGGCAGCACACACATCCCCGACTCACAGCCAACTTCCACCCCACATCTCCCCAGCTCAGCAGCTCCCTGTTGCAGTGCAGGAAGCAGCAGAATACTGTTATATAGAGCCAGTTGAAGCAATGTGAGTATAATTTCACAGGATTTGCATTCTGGTGAGGTTATTTAACACTCTGTTCTTTTAGACAAATTTAACAAAAAATTCAACTTAAAAAGAAATTGGGTTTAAAAATGTCTGAAGGCTGATACCCAAATAGGTATTTAGGAGAATGATAACTTGAACCTATTGTAACTAGGCTAAAAAATATCCTTACATTCAGCTGCTCACTTCTTTGACAGCCCTCTTTTCCATGAATCCATCCCAGATTCTCTGTATTTCAAAAAGCTATAGGCCTTGTGGAATATGATGCCAAACTGACTCACCTTTTGTCACACATCTGCAGGGCTACTTCTTCCAAATCCTATGGATCGTATGGAAGCAGCAGAGGAGCTGTAAAGCTCCTTGTTGAATAACACACACAGTCCTGAAGGAAGGGCGGTGGAATAAGGGAGATTTTTTCACAAGCTGCCTTGTGAAAGGACTTCACCTTTACTTAATGTAATTTCTCAGCTCTTTCACTGCTCTGGGCTTATTTATCCATAGCTGTGTTGCACAAATCCTCCTGTTCCAGGAGTTGTCCCACTGCAACTGTGAAAAGCCCTTTCTTTCTTCCCAGGCTGAAAATCATGGATGCCTGAAAAACCTGAGGATAGAGAGGTGGAGATTCTATTTATAATACATAATTTGCAAAGTGGGTTAGCAGGGACAGATGCATCAGCATGTGAGGGAACTTTATGGACTGGGGAATTGTAGGACTGCAGTTCTTTTTCCTCCTTTCCCTTTTCAAGATTTAAAGGGGTGCCAAAAATACTGCTAAAGGCAGGGGCATCCCAGGTGATGGCTAAAGGCATTTTGGAACTAATATAAACACAGTGTCTACACAGCCATTTTCTGGGCAGACTTGTCACCTGAAAGCTCAGAGCACTGGAAGCACAGGGAGGGTCAAAGACCAGCAGTTCCCAGGCTGATAAATTTGCTTTACTTGTATCACATAGCAAACAGGCACACCCAGAGCTGCAGAAATTGATGCCTGCTGGTAAATCCTTGCACAGTAGATCAGGAGCAATCAGGAGAGTCTCTGCTTTTGAAGGCTACCAATGTGGGCTCTGCAATGGCTGTGCATTTGATGTATTGCAGTTATACCCTCCCAGGAGCAGTGATTGAAGTGCAATTATTCAGAAAGCATTCAATTCCAGAAAGGTTGTTATTTACAGACAACAGTTTTGTAATGAGGTTTCAGAGACAGAAGTGTCCTAACATCTTGGTCACTGAGCCTTTGTGTCCTCACAGCTCAATTATCTGAAGATCTGTATCTGACATCCTGTAAGTACCCACTGCTGCAACTGTGCTGGCCCCTGCATGTTCTCTTCAACTTGGTGACGTGGATTCCCAGAACTTCTCCCTGCTGTGATACCCCTCCCAGCCTCACACCCAAAATCACTTATCTGTGCTGTAAAAATGCCCAACAACTGGAAGACAGAATCATAAAATCACAGAATGCTTTGGGTTAGAGGAGACCTTAAAAATAATCTCATTTCAAGCCTCCTGCCATGGGCAGGGACACCTTCCACTAGACCAGGCAGACAGGCCAATGTGCAGAGATGGACAAGAAAGTAGCCACCACATTTTCTTGGCAAATGTGGTTAAAAAATGGCAATACATAGAGAAACTAATTACGATGCATGGATTGGGGTTTTCAAGAAAGCAAATTATCAGTGCTTCTTTCCTCAGTGAGACTGCGTCATGGAAAGTCTGAGGGTGGCTCCAGCTGAGCATGAGTCAGAGGATTCTTCTCAGCATTTTTGTAGGTTGCCCTCTTACATAGAGAATTTTCTCATTATCTCCTTTCAAATGGCACAGGGATGAGGATGCTACCTGTGTCTGATGGATCTACTTCTTTCTGCAGAGGAATGTGAAAGCAGTGATGATATCTCAGGGCTAGATATTTCTGCCAAGTAATTTCTATTTATTTTTGTCATCTCTGAAAAAATCCAACAGTTATCCACAAGAGCCCTTATTAGGAAAGATTTTGAAGATGGAAATCGCCATGAAGGCTGCAGGAATTAAACCAGAACAGCAGGGCAGCAAGGAAGGGAAGACAGCAAATTCATGGCAGCTACAGTGATATGCCATCCATCTGCCTTCTATATGGAAGGATGATCAAACTGAATTACAGGCTCAGATGACTTTGCCACTTTTCCCTCAACACTGAATGCCTTGGAAAACCCACCAGCATATGCCATGAGAAATAATATGATGATGCTTACTACAAAGAGCTACTGAAATATACTGATTGTGAAGAAAACATGGCTCCAGCACAGAAGCCTATTTATCAAATGAGGTTTACACCTTCATTAGGGTGACATCCATTCCAGGGGTCAAGGGCACCTCAATATAAATGATTCCAAACTTTGCCCCTGAGGCAGAACAGAGAAAAACCCAAGTGCACAGTTGTGAGAATCAGATATTGTAACTTGGGGCAGCCTAAGCTGTGAAGGGAATGTGACAGAGCAGATGAAGAATGAGCAGCAACTGCACCAAACTAGTAAATCCAAGGATCTGAGAAATGTGATGAGGGCTCTGTCTACGCTCTGCAGTGCACCCACCCTGGCTGTGCTGTGCCGTAACATGGTGCAGAACAGAACTCACTTTTCCCAGTACATCATTCTGCTGAAGAATAGGAATAAGAGCATTTTATGGTGTCTGTGAGGGTTCAGTCTCTCTGACACCAGAGGTACAAATAATTCTGGCACTGCAAGCTGGCCTGCTTGTCAGGAATGCCTGTATCACAGCAGGATGGTATTTGTCTGCCAAAATACCCTTGTAATTCTCCACTCAACTGCCCTCAATAATGGGCTATTGCCCTTCTTAGGTCACTCATTTTCCAGGTGTTTCTTCAGAAGTCCCAGGATTTGCCTGAAGCTGAGGGGATGATCACAGCAGTCCATTTTCCCTGAGGTGACTTCTACCAGTAAGTGATTCAGCTGTACCTGGTCAGGTGGCTTGTTTATTCCTGTAACACTGGAACTGTTTGAGGACCATTTCCATATCCTGTGGATTTTCCTTTTGCTAAAGAGCCTGTGGGAGCTTGCTGCTATGGTGACTCTAAACACCTCTGAACACCTCTTTCCCTCGGGGCTACTGCAGTGTCACTGCTAAAGTAGCAGCTGCTTTTGGTAGGACAATTTTCTCATTATTCCATTTCAACTGAATTTCTAGCTATAAGCTCCAGCAAATGTAAGAGGTGTAATGAGGTGGGTGCTTTACAAAGGCAGTGAAAAGATAGTCTGCTGTTCGAAGAGTGAAATACCTAAATTAAACACATTAAGCACATAGGCCAGAGGGATCATAGAAATTAGTTTGGTTTTTGTTGGGGTTTTTTCAGAGTACTAAGTTAAACTTGCCATGAAGGACAGTTTTCCCAAATCAAACTAGCTTGCTTCAACCCATTTTTCCTGTTGAGTCCCTGCAGAAATGGGCTCAGAATACCACTCTGCTTTTGTTGTTGCTAGAGAGCTAAAGAGCATAATTTGCATTTCTAAATCTGCTAGGAAGGTGTGACAATGGTTTTCATCTAGCAGCTTCACTATAAAAAGAGGGAGATGTAGCAGGAGGAAAATGAGGATGCTGGGTTTGATTTCTCTTATTTGTTTTATACATAAGTAAATTCAGTAATCTTATCCATGAATTATTCCTGACTTAAGCTGCTGTAAGAAAAAGGATTCAGATTCTTCAGTCAACACATTTGTTCTTTTAGATCCAGGAAAATATAAAATTCAGAAGTTTGTTAGAACACCAAGAATAAGCCACTCTCCACCTCTACAATCTCCATTTTATTGCTGCTGGTTGTGAAGAATCTCTGATCACAAAGATGGAGATGAGGAAAAGAAATGGTTCTCAAATTCTGTTTTGGTTGACTAGATGATTTCAGGGTAAAAAGAACATTAAATATACTTACAATGTGCACAGCCCATGAACAGACAGATATAGCTTATATTCCTGAGTACAAATAATACCTACAAAATACACTAGGTATGCAACTGAGCCAATCTTAGCTTGTGCTCTGTGTTACTTAATTGGTGGGAAAAAAAGAGATGTTTTTGGAAGAGCTCTTTCACCACTGTCTTCTGCTTGATCATATTTAATAGGCTTTTCCATGTGGTTTTCCAAATATTTCTCTGGAATAGCATGCTTCCTTGTGTTCTGCATATCACTTTCTGCTGTGCCTGTGAAAGGAGTCAGTCTGTCAGCCAGTTCACTTCTCACTTTGTCAGCGGCATTTTTCCAGAGATTCTCTGCAACAACAAATCATTAAAATGAGAGGGTTAAGACTGCAGACTCTTAACAGCAGGTAAAAGACAGGATTGACACAAACTCCATCAAATCAGGTGAAAGTTTTCTCAGGGATCTTACAACCCCCACTGCTGCATTCTTTTGCTCTGAAAGTGACATGCACTGTGGTGTGGTCAGATACTCTTTTGCTCTCAGCAGGGAAAAGGGCTTTCTGTGTGAATCTTCAGCACTTCCAGTCTTCTTGCAGGCAGCTGAACTAAAACATAAGGCATGCAGTTCTACACAAGTGAGGAATGGTGCCTGTACCCACCCCATTTCAGGGGCCATCCATTATCTCTACACTTCCACCTCCCCTTACTCCAGGCAGATGCCACTGAACACAAAGAAACACCAAGCACTGGTATAAATGCCCTTAGTCCTGAGGTGGAACATACTTACGAATAGTCTCTCTTCTGTTTTCCAGCACAGAGAAGGAGCCATCACTCATCTTCCTTGGGGCCTGTGGTTTCCGGAAGATTTTGGGCTCCTGGATCCACGCATGTTTCATCGCTTCATCGGGAGTCATGCGCAGGGAGGGCTCCCACCTTAAATCCACGGGAAACAAACCATTATTCAACTATTTCTATCTGAAAATTCATAAGAGGCAAGAGATTCAGCCCTCTCTTTTGAAAGTTGGGTCATAAGGACATTTTCTTGAAACAAGATAATTTTCTTTTTATCCCAAAACCATGGAAAAATCTGTGATCTTCTCCAGCCTTCAAAACCTATTTACGTCAGCACTGTGCTGATCAAACCCTCTGCAGCATCAAACCATTTTTAATATGCAGTTCCTGCTTCTATTAGGGTAGGGACCCAACATTCTTGTTTAAGGTTTGGTTTTTTGCTCCACTGAAATTATTTTCTGAAAATTCTGATTCAACCAGCAAACCAAAATGAATCAATGATTCACACAGACTTGGCAAACAGAGAACACTGAAAGCAACCCTCATGTGAAACATGGTGGGATGATTTTTTTCTTCCCTCCCCATGTTATCACAAGTTAGCAGTTTCTTTAGAATTTCTTTAAGAAAGTGCTACTGAACTACTAGAAAGAAATTTGAAGTCACTGCTAAAGAAGGCATAGTAAAGTGTCAATAGTAATAGTTATACAAATGATGCCACGTGGAAAACAAAACAAAATAAACCCAAAACACCCCAGCAAAAAATAAAACAAGCAAACACAACAGATACCAGGATTTTAAAGGCACAAAAGAATGAAAGCAAAGTAAAAAGTAGCTTTTTGCATACAGTATGAACTTACATTAAGCATCCTTTCAAGAAGTCCAAGAAACCAGCATCATGGGTGTTCAGCACTGTGCTTAGATCCTTGGAGTCTGGGCATCTCTTTTTCCCCTTGCTGTTAGTTACGGATTTAGGAAAACCTTTGGAATCTTAGAAAAAAAAAAAGACATCCTCAAAAAATTACATTAAAAACCTTCACTAAATACTTTAAAAAGTTGCATAAAAAGTATCCATGTCCATCCCACTAACTTCAGTTTTGCCCTGTTGGATTGATAATCTACCAGAATTGTGGCAAACAGGATTGATTACATCCTAGAGACCATATCCTACACTTTGTTTGGTTTGTTTGCTTTGAGCAATTTCCAAACCCATTTTATACACAGAAATGAAAAATGCCAATCAGTTCCCAGAGCCCACTGCATTCCTTTCAGCAACAATATTTTTAAAGAGCAACTTCTCTATCACTTTGGCAATTAGAGGCCCATAAGACATGAAGAACAGAGCTCCAGGTTGTTTATAGGCCTCATTTTATCCTTCTGCTTTTTTTCCATACCTCTTCCTGGAAGTATTTTTATCAGCTAGGAACTAGCTAAAGATCTCTGACCCTACTCTCTACCAGTGCTATTAATTAGTGATTAACTACCAGGGAGGGATCCAGAAATGACAAATAATCAGAAGAAATTACCAAAGAATGTTCTCCTTCTTGACGCAGCCTGGATAAAATCAGCTGGTGGAAGACCCAATACCTTCACAGAAAATTAATTCATAGAGTTACTCCTCATTTCATAAAGATACACAGCAACCATTAGGTGAGGTGTGTCATTTTTCCCTTTTTATGAAAAGAAGTTGAATGTTGCAATTTACTGTGAAATGTCTGCAAAATATTTCCTCTTATTGTGGAGGGAATTAAGGGATTCCTTAGTGCTGCCTGTACACATCTTTGCATCAAAAACAGCTTGGCCAGCAGAACCAGGGCAGTGATTGTCCCTCTCTCCATGGCACTGGTGAGGCCACACCTCAAATCTGTGTCCAGTTCTGGACCTGTCGCTTCAGGAAGGACATTGAGGGGCTGGAGCCTGTTCAGAGAAGGGAACAGAGGTGGGGAAGGGGCTGGAGCACAGGTCTGATGAGGTGAAGGTGAGAGAGCTGGGAAAGGGGCTCAGCCTGGAAGAAAGGAGGCTCCGAGGGGCCCTTCTGGCTCAAAGAGCCATTTGGCTGCATTAAACCTCCCTCTGGAAGGCCAGGCCGTAGCCAATCATATTTCATCTAGCAGCTTCACTATAAAAACCTTATTGCTTGAGGTTTCTCTTTGTTTCTGGTAGTGCAGTTTATCAAATGGGTGTGCAAACCAACCCCAAAAGTTACCTCCATGATGCAGGCAAGTTGGTCAGCTTCATTTTCCCCTGGGAAGAGTGGGTAGCCTGTGTAAAGCTCTGCTATGATACAGCCTAAGCTCCACATATCAACAGCCATAGCATAAGGATGACCAAGAATCACCTCAGGGGAGCGATAAAAGCGGCTCTGAACATAGGTGTACACTGGATCAAAAATCAGACAAGAAGCAAAATATCACTGTTGGGACTGAAATATCAATTTGCAGATTTCACAGAAAGGAGGCATATGTTCAGAAATCATAAATCTGTCTATCCACAGATTGCTCACATAGGCTCTGGAAACATTTTCTAATCTCATCCTAAAAGTAAAGGGTGATACACCCTGTTCTATTTAGAAATTGTTTCTCAACAAGTTTCACTGAAGGAAATTGTTCCTAATGCTGTGATTCAGTTTATCCATGCTCATTTTCCTATTTGAAGGTGTTCCATTTGCATCAATCAACAGTTCCTAAATTAAAAGTAAGTACAGTTCCCATTTCCCTCCCTGTGGTATTCATCCAAAAAGTACCAATTATAATTTAACCATCTCACAGAGAATGGCTCTCTGGACCTGACCAACTTCTTGATAAGTGAAATATTTGGATTATCCTCTTAAGTTTGTTCCAGCTAACCACTCCTGAAAGTGCAATTCTGATTTCAACAGGAGTAAAGGAGCTGATCGGGCTTGGGACCAAGAAAAAGAATGGTAATATCTTACTTGTCTCTACCAGTATTTGCTCCACCACCAGTGGCTGTACAGTTCACCAGGTTCTAATTAGGGGCATAGGTCAATATATTAGCCCAATCCAAGAAATAGCTTTTCCACATTATTTAAAATTAAGAAAGCTTATTAAGAAAATTACATCAACTTGACTTTTCTGCAAACCTCTTTGGTCTTCATAGCAGCTTGATCCAAAATCAATAACTTTGACTGAACCTTGCCCATTGTGGTATAATAGTATGTTCTCCTAAAAAGAAAAAAAATCACAGGGAAAAGAGGGGTTTAGCACCATATTAAGTTAGTGCACACTTAAAATCAGAACGCAAATCACATTTACACTTCTCTGCATAATGAGAGCTTCAAAATCCAACCTCCTTTGGAATGCATTTGCTAACATGAGGAGGCAAGCAATAATGTGCAATTGTGCAAAGCAGAGGGGAGATTTGGAAAGGTACCCAAGCTGCAAGTGAGCCAAAAAGGGCACCAGGGAGCTCCCCAAAACTCAGGGTTGCTTATCTAGTAAAAGCCAAACTTCACCTGGCTTTGTGCTGTGCTGAATTAACCAGAACCATCCTTTTGTAAGCACAGAAAGCCCCTGGCCCATGAAGGAGCCACACTCCACAGTTCTTCCCTGCACTGCTTGTCCCAGACTCTGTCTCAGCTCACCTCTCCCCACCTGTGTGATGCACAAGTCTCAAGGGAGGGATAAATGGACAAGGCAGGGTCCTGTGGATTCTTAGCTGGGGTGGGTACAGCACTGGGTTCCTGCCATTCCAGCTGGAGAAATTATCCTTAAACAGCCAGCTTAGGGATATGTGCACTGATGAGCAAACATAGCCTTCAGCTCTCTTCTGCAGAGCTGAGTTTTATCCTCATTAAAAGTCTGTCTAAATGAAGGATTTCCTTCTCCACTCCTCAGCAGACAGATGGTTACCTTTATCAACCAGTTTTACAGTGATTATATGTCAGGACTTTGAAGGACTGAACACTTCCCAGGTGGATGCCAAATAATGATGAAGTGGTTTCCTGGGTAATTAGCTCATAAGGAAATGCTTCATGTGCCAGGAAGGAGAAACTGCTACTGGTCAAAGTCAAGGCAAGGACTGACTTCCACAATCCAGGTGCTCTTGGCTCTGGTATGGGAAGCAGCATCCCCTCTCTACAGCTCCATATACCTTTGTGCTCATGGTAGGACTCTGTCTCTTATACTGAATCCCTCACAATGCAAGGGAGCTGATCAAAGCTATAAAACCAGGACTGACTGAAAAATCAGGCTTTGGAGGCAGTAATTACCTAGCATAAAGGCCAGAGAAACTCCATATTCAACCTAATGCTGAGAAATATCATAGGAGGCAGATGGGATAACAGATGTGAGTTTCAGGCAACATAAATTCATGAAACTGTACAATTGTTGAATGAGAACAAAATTGTCTTTTAGTTAACTCACTACATTTTCACTAACATGTTGCTCTATTTAAATACAGACTACACTAATTGATGCTGCCAACGTCGTTCCTTGTCAGTGGCTGCCTGGAAACAGATTTCCCATTGGGCTAATTGTTTTTGATTCATATATTTGGGTTATCTTGCAAGCCTCTCTTCTCACTGCAAATTGGTCTGGCAAAGATATTGGTAAGACAATGGGTATAGACAATATGTGACTTCTCAGAATTCTAAATCAAGATACATTTAGCAAAGTGAGAACAGAATTTTATCCTTAGCATTTTTACCTGAGAACATATTTATTTCTTTATTGGTTAATTTGCCCTTTTGAAAAGGAAATCAAGAGAAACTTTCATCCGATATAACTAAATCCTTCAGAAATCTCAGAAAATTGCAAAATATTAAATTTTGGGCTTAAGGAGAATGGAAATGTTTTACCTAGCATGAATGCTTAGCAGATACAGCAGAGGGAATTGGAGGACAGATGTTCCTCCAAAAACAGGTGAACATCTTAAATACTGTTCCACAGAATTCTTTTGCCATTTACTAGGCTACTTAATTTTATGGTTATGCCTAATAAATTAAATGGGCTTAAGAGGACAACATGAAACAGGCTGACTTGTGAAAACTCCTCACATTACAACGTCCCACATCTTGAAATACTTAATTTTACAAGTACTTTTCTTTTTCTCTAAGCAAAAAGTCATCACCTGAATTTGATTCATATCTGCATATGTTTTGCAACCAAATAATCTCATTTAATGTTTTGGTGAATGAACTGAATCAATGGTAATAATCAGTTGACTGCATCATGAACATAATCTGAAATAAATTACAGCTTCTGTACAAACATCACACTGGGTTTTTAGGGTTTCTCCTGACAGTTCCTCTCAATCAATAAAGAATAGGATAAGCTCATTTATTCTGTACAGAATACCAGGTGATGAAATGATTGTACTTACAGGCTTCAGATCACAGTGAATGATTTTTTCCTGGTAGAGCACTTGCAAGCACCTCAGCACACACCGAGTGAAGTGGCGAATCAACGACAGGCTGAAGCCTTGGAAATTGTTCTTTTTGATCAGCTCATACAAATTTATTCTGTGGGGGAGGAAGAAGCAGCAGACAGAGAGCAGATAAGAGATTGGAGAATTTATTTTTAAAGGCATGATTAGTTTCCAGTGCATTAAGAGCTTATCTTCCCACATGGAGGACTCATGCAGAGGAAAATGACAGCTATTTTCCTTCCTGCAAATGCTGCCCTGCATTTGATATGCACAAACACCTCCCAGATCTAAAGCAGATGTAAAATCAGTGAAGTTCCTTGCTAAACTCTCTGCTGTTAAGCAGCTGTGCTGATTTTTACCAAGAACAATAATCATTCAGGAACCAAAAAAAAATTTTTTCTGTCTCCTTTTGCTGTCATTTCTCTTTGCCTTGGCGTCTTGAGTAAATAATTTGTCTAAAGATTTTTAACCAGCAGTAAATATTTCTAGATAACGCCCCCATCAAATCAGGTCTCAGTAGGTTTTTATATCCCTCTGGTGACCATCACATCTTAGCAACTTCCAGTGGCCCTGCCCAGTTGCCTGGAGAAGAGAAGGCTCTGGAAGATCTCACTGCAGCTTTCCACTGCCTTAAGGGGCTTATGAAAAGGAGGGAGAGAGATTTTTGATAGTGATAGTGACAGGACAAGGGGTAATGATTTCAAACTGAAAAAGGAGTAGGTTTAGATTGGATATTAGGAATAAATTCTTCCCTGTCAGAGGTGTCCTCAGCACTAGCCCATGTCTGCAAGGACATGACCAACTGGAGCTTTCTGCCTTCCTCACTGGAGTGTCCGCTGGTGGCAGGCACGACCCCTTCCTTTGGAATTAAAGTTGCCGAGACTTAATGGAAAAGATCACAAATCAAAGGCTTTTCATGGTATTTTAAAGGCAATGAAAATTTTACCAGACAAACATTTTTCTATGACAACCAGTCTTCAACTCCTCTGTGGAGAGCTAAAGATAGTGGCTCTCCCATTTCCCTGTGAGTTTCCATAGCAGCTTTCAGAAAAGACTGGTCTGTGTCTTCCCTGGAGAGGAGTCACCTCTCACCCTGTGTGCCTGTAAGTGACAGACTCACATGCAGCAACACAAGGGATTAAGGTTTCTTTGGGATCAAGCTGTCCATATCATGCTGAATCTTCAGCAGGGACTGCAGCGCATGCACCAATGGGGGCTTTGCTCTAAGGGCTGGAGAACTGTGGGTAGCCTGGATAATTCCAGTTTGATTCTCTGATTACAAGAAGGCTGATGAATAAAATTATCTGACTTCTCCAAAATTCCTCCAGAACTCCTCCTAAGATGCCCTGCAGCAAAGATTCATAAAAAGTAAGATGCAGTTTTATTTTTAAATTATTTGATATTATTCATATTTATATACCCTGAAGTTTACCAGTCCTGCATTTACTCTTTTCCTCACAGGTCTTTCGGGGAAGAAGCCTTCAATACCCAGCACAGAAAATAAGGGATGGATCATGTCATTGCCCGTGTGAAGTCTGAACGTGGCCTTTTTCAGTTCACCTTGGGTGATCAAAGGCTCAGTTATGCAGTCTGTATTTAGACAGCGTTGCTTTCTAGCTGCCAATTCTTCTGAAGAAGACATAAAAATTAAATCTTGTAAGGCACAAGAGCTACAATTCTCCTCAAGGTGTATGAAAAGGAAGATGTACTTTACCCTAGCAGTTCAAAGGAGATACAGAAGTGATTGCGAAAGTAGAAGTATTCCTTCATGTGGATGATATTGTGAGTATCATCTTTGTCCTTCTTCAGCAGAGCATCGAGGATCTTCACTTCTACCAAAGCCTGGCTGTGAAATCTGAAATATCACATGACATGGGAATGGTGACATCAACTCAGGGTAGCATTTGTATTTCTGCAAATGCTACAAACACCATGAGCTCAGCAGGTGGGACAATTATTAAAATGTTTCATTCAACCCTGTTAACCACTCTAATATGGATTTCTTACTGTTGATTCCTAGTCTAAATACACTGGCCTTACATAACACGTCAGGGTACCCAATTTGACTTGTCTGAAAAAACCTTTAAACAAAAAAGTTTCCAGTGAGCACCCAGACTAAAATCCTGGTGCTCTCAAGTCTATAGGAATGCTTCACTTTCCTTGAACATGTTTCACACCTACCACAGTCAGACAGGGGATTTTGAAAAGCATCTTTACACTTAGTGTTCAGTGAGGGGGAAAACGGAACAGCTGAACATCTGTTTCACTGACTTTGCTTCAAGCTCACAAATTTGTAACCAGCCACTTAACAGGAACAGGTTGCTTAGGACCACAGTGTACAATTTTTCATGTTCAAGCAAGTGATGGGTGCCTTCCAGCATATTCCTGTGGTTTTGGAACTTTGTGGGGATGCTCCCTGCTCTCAGTCCTACACAGCTGGTTACCTGGGTTGTGTATTCACTGTGCAACATATGGAGAGACCTTGTGAGCCTGGAGAAACTGTGCTTGCTTTCCTAGGCTGTCTCTCCTCCAGGTCCAGGCCAGTTCCTGACATGCTCTTTCCTCACTTTGCCCTCACTGTGTTTAACTAATGTACAGGAGATTTGATTTTGATTTGTTCACATTGTCACAGTTTGCCTGTATATAAGAGGGATTACTTTACTGGTTTAAAGTCAGCAGGTATCTCACCTTTTCTTATTCCTTATTATTTTCAATGCCACTAACTCATTGGTTTTGTGATCCAGGCATTTGGCCACCTGCCCAAATGACCCTTTCCCAATGACCTCCAAGACTTCATAGCGGTAGGCAATGTGGTCATGTAAAACCTTCAAAAGAACACAAAGGGTTCAGATTCAAGGAGTACAACAAAGACCAGGCTTCCCAGTAGCTCCTGTGTGTTTGAGTCTGCTCTCCATTACAGATGATGAGCTAGCTGCAGGTGAACTCTACATCAAATAAGGGTAACAAGGAAAACCCAAAGTGATGCTTCCATAGCCCAGCTACCTTGCATCAACCCTGCATGACATGCAAAGTGAATTCTCCCCTCAGCTTTAAAAGGCATTTTTGCAATTCTAGAAACAACATTTATCTCACAGACAACACTTAAGAGTTGGCATAAAATCACTACAAACTTACTGAGCTCAAAACAAATACCATAATTTTTCCACTTACCTTTAAGTAGGAACCATGCTCATCATCATAACAATTATTATTCTGGGTTTCAGGCAAACCTTCAATCTTTTTAGCTTCCAGGCCAAGAAACCAGAGCTCTGTATAATTGAAAATTTCTTTTTGCTCATAGACTGTTAACTGGTTTCTAAAATTTTTCAAGGCTTCTAAATCAGAAAACAAGAACGTAAAACCAAAAATCAATAAAATGTCAGAAATCTGATGGCAAAGTGCTTTTACAATGGAACATTTCACAGTAGAGCCCACCACTTTGAGCAGGATGCTGAGAAAAGCTGTTAGAGCTCCCTTCCAACTAAGATTTCACTTTTTCTACGAATTCATACAAATTTCTATTTTTTTTTTCTGGCTTGCTATTAAGTTCAATAAAGCACTCATCATCTGTCAGCAAGACTTTTAAGAGAGCTTAGGTAAAAATTATTTAATTGTGAGGGAAGTTATGTATATAGAATTTATGAAAATCCCATCTGGTGTCTATCTGCTCCCTCAGGCTCCATAACTTACAGGAAAAGTTACATTTTTATTGGTTTCATTGCTATATTTATAAAATGTCAGTAATGTCTAGTTAACCAAAGCTTGCAAGTACTTGTTTTTCTGATAAAAATCATCAGTCAGATGCTTGAGGTTAAGAATTAAATTGAGTCCAAATCTGCTTTTCTCCTAGTTCTGATTCTTCCTGCATAAAATTTCAGCTGCCCTAACACCTCCACTCCCATAATTTAAATGTGGCTATATATTCAGACAGGAGCATTATAAATCTATGTGTTGCATGCATGTGTGGGTGTTTTGTTAAACAGTGGCAGATCTTCATCCAGCAATGCAGGGATGCTAAATCATTTCAAAGCAAAAGGCCAGTACTTTTTTTTTCTTAGACTCCTTCTAGAAATAGATTAACTCTGTCAGAAACTTTCTAGATCTGAGAACTCCCAAAATGCAATTTAGCCCACATCAATAAAATGGGACACAGCCACAAGGAAGTGGGAAAGGGTTTTATTCCTGTAATGGAATATTGCTCTCACCTACCCCACCTGAGTCTTAGATAAATACACATTCTTTTTGATACTGCATGTTTCTCTTCTGTATTTGTGTTAGTCAAATCATTCCCCTACTGGGTACTCCCCCCAGCTGGATATTCAGAAATCACTGAGTCCCATCCATATTGCTGTGCTCTAAATTGTTAAATATTTCAGCAGCCATTTAACATGGCACCTCTGTCCCCTGAGTGTCCTGACTGTACACACTCCTCATCTGTGCAGGCAGCCTGTCACTCCAGCTCTTTCAGTTACCCAGGGATATTCTACCTGAAGCTGTCATAGGCAGTTTGACCCCGATGCTGGTGCTCTCCAGTTCGGATGGTTTTGTATGGACTCTGGTATCACTCTCAGGAAGACTGTCTGGAAGGTTAAATTGAGGAAAATTGCCTTGAGTTCCATTTTCCTGCCAAGCAGAAAAAAAAATTAAAAACGAAAAACTGCTATATTCACACAGAGACAAAGCTGCAATATTTTAATTTTGGATTAGTTGAGTAATCTCTATGTCAATTTTGCACTGAGATAGAACAATCAAGCTTGGGCATTAGAACATCCTGCTTATTCAAACTGAAAATTCTGCCAAAAGCACTAAAGGCTGCTGGACCATGGAAAGATAAATCTCTATAAATGAGAGAAGTTAATCTTCCAGATTCATTCAGTATATGGACCCTAGAAATGCTATCTATACCAATGCTGGTTAGCCTTGGAGGGCTGTGGAACAATCCCTCTTGGAAACCATGCCAAACCAAGTGAAAGACAGGAAGTTGATTTGGAATAACCAGTATGGATATGTCAGCAAATGGTGTCTGAATGACTTTGTTGTCCTCTATTATGAAGTGATGGGCCTGGCCAGTGGGAGAAAAGCAGTAAGCATCATGGACTTTGCCTTGAGCAGGGCCTGTGACACTGGAGCCCAGTGAGTGGGAGATGAACTGGATAAATAGATCATAATGTGAGCAGCCTGCTCCAAGTCTGCTCTGCTTGTAGTGAGAGGTTGGGCCAGAAGTCCTTCAGAGGTCTCTTCCAAGCTAAATGATTCCTTTATTTATTTCTCATCCTTTGAGAAAGTCCTCATAGAAGTGGGGCTGGATGGAGACAAAAACCAGCTCAGGGTCTGTCCGTGTCAGAAGGGTACCAAAGCCATATTCAAAAACCAGCACATGGTTGCCAAGACAAGGAGAACCCAGGGGATGGGATATAGACTAACAAGTGGGCAAGCTTGGTCCACCACATCCTTGCAAGAAGTCCTGACTGGTACCACTTCAATAAAAGCATCTTGGTGCTTGAGTTAAGGATGTGTGCAAGTAAAAATGGGCTCTTTTCAAAATGAAGCATTCTTCCATACTTGTCTCTAATTCTGACCCTTTTTCTCTTTTCCCCCACACCTATATACATGTACACTTTGCCACTGACACTCTCTCAGTGGTACTTAGAGAGAGGATGGTTCACCAGGCAAACAAGATGTCCAGGACCTTTATAACTCACCTGAAAAGAGGGGAGGACACTCTGCAAGCTCTTATTTGCTATTTGAGGCAGGCTGCTCTCAAAGGGGGGAGGGTTTGCAGCATCTGCAACCAGACCATGCTTCACTTGACCTTCCAGATGTGGGAGGGAAAGGACACCACGACTGACTCTCTAAGTAGAAAGCACAAGAAAATGTCACTTAATGACCTAGCAAGCAGTTCTGTGCCACACCTATGAACAGCAGAGGGATGTAACTCCTTGGAAAATGTGTGTGGTTCACTTCTGACACCTAAAGGCAAAGGGGAAAAGAGCAGATGCTAAGGCAGCTCCAGCTGTACTAACAGGCAGCACGAGGTTGTGCAGGCAATCCAGCACAATTTAGGGAATGAGACTCCTCACAAGAACAATTCCATCCAGTATCAGAGCAGTGACTGCTTCAGCTGCAAAGGGTGGCTGGGTTTGGAAGCCAGCAGCCATTCCAGGCAGCAGGACTCCTGAGTGGGGAAAATAAAACCCACACAGGGTAATAAGTAGGCATGAAGTGTCATTGGCAGAAAATATCATTAACTATTCCCAGTGGCAGAAGAGAAACTGGGACTGGACTGCTGCCAAACACCAGGGGTGGACACAGTGGGAAGTCTTCCCTGCACTGGTTTCTCCATATTTCCTTCCTCCTCATTTCCTATGGAGCTCAATTTGACTGGGCCCATTTGTTGCACTCCTTGTTGGTGAGGAAAAGGCAAGCTCTAAGCAAATTTTGCTTAAAAATAAATGCTAATGCTCATGTAAATAATCCAGGATTACTAGTCCTTCCTGACTTCTTCAATTTATTATTTGCAAAACACTTCTATATAATTTTTTAATTAGTCAGTCATTAAAGGGCATAGTATTATGAATGTCTGGTATGTCTTATCACTGTCTTGAGTATCTCAAGTCAGAGAAGTCAAACTCCTAGCAGCAAAGAAAACTCTTTCAGGTAGACTATTTTTTTTGGTAAATAATAAAACAATTATTTGAAATAGGTCTGAAATTGATCAACTATGCACTGTGAAATGCAGAATAAAGTCTAGAGAGCTAAAGCTACAGCCCACATAAACCTGTGAAATTTTTCTCCTCGGAGAAGCATAGAAACATATTTGGCAAGCTTTTGACAACAAAGGTGAGGTTTGATATTTTCTTAAAAAGTAAAGGAGCAATGCTCTCAAGCCAATCAACTTTAGTGAGTAAATTTTTTATTCCAATAAATAATGGAATAGCCTTTAAAAACTTAGAACTGGCATTCCAGTGGACTTTTCCCAAAAGCTTCAAGAAACAAAAGTGATGTGGTAGAAGAAATGCCTCAAATGCTACTGAACACAGCAAAATCAAAATACTTGCAGGCATCTGGGACAGTCATACAGCCAGAGAAAATGGAAGAGGACAAGGAATAGAAGACTTGCCTCTGCCCATATTCATTTATTATAAGAGATCACTTAAAAAACAAGCATTCAGGTATTTTTGAAGTCAGCTGAAGAGTCACATACCTGATGGAAGACTCTGTTAGAGCCCAGATGATCCCTCTCTTGAACAGTCAGCTGAGACTGAGAAAAAGCATCCACATGGGAAGACTGCAAACATAAAGCGAAGCTTTAATAGAAATTATTCTGGAGGAAAAAATTATGGAACCCCTGCCCGATTTCTGTATTTCCCTCCTCTGTGGCAATGCCTGTGCCAACACAAGGTGTGAGAGAGGGCCACAAAAGCTGCTGAAAACATGTTACACTTTGGCAGTGCCTCTCTCAATTGAGCAGCTCTTTTGTGGGCTGGGGCAGAGACAGTTTATTTTGTTATTATGCCTCTTAGATGCTTGGTGCGCCCCTGTGGTCAGCCAAGGGGAAAGGGGCTCTTTGCCATCCCTAAATATGTACTTGGAAGCTGGTAGTGAGTCTGCTTGGAAGAACAAATTTAAACTGCCTCATAGGTAGATTGTGAGCCCACACTTGCTAAAAGCAGCATTAAACTGATTCAGCTTTTGAATCAAATCAGTGGTACAGATTTTGTAAAAATAAAATCAGGGTTTAAGTTTACTGAAATATAGAAAAGCCCCATTGGCTCCAATGGGCAGATAATGTTAGCAATAAATGCAAAAATAACCCCAAGGGGAAAGTGATAAGCAGTTCACCATTTTAAAGAGATTGCTGGTGCTTTCAGTAGTTTTTCAATAAACATGCTAAGTAGCATTGTACACTTCTGCCCAATAACAAACTGCACTGAAATGAAGAAATCTTTAGGATAATTTAGACCAAGAAAACTCCATGGCTAAAGCAGATTGGAGCTCTGCTCTATAGGCTAGAGTGAACCCCACTGGGTTTGGTCAAAAGGGCTCCTGAAAGAGTCTGTCTGGGCCTGGAAAAGGCAGGGATAAACCAGATTAGATGCTGCACCTGTGCCAATACACTGCAGATATCCATATATAGACATAGATAAACATAAGTATATATATATTTATATATAAAAGCTGTAGTGGGTGAGGGATGCTCGCATGCAAACTGATCCACACACTGTGACCTTGATATATGCAGGGCGCATTAGCATTGCTGCAAACAGGGAGATCAAACTGAACACACCCCAACAATGGCTCTGGCACATCCTGCCCTGAACAGAATCACAGACTGGTTTGGGTTGGAAGGGACTTTAAAAACCAAGCAGTTACACTCCCTGCCATGGGCAGGGACACTTTCCACCAGACCAGGCTGCTCAGAGCCCCAGGCTCCAGGCATCCACAGCTTCTCTTGGACAACCTGTGCCAAGGTCTCACCACCCTCACAGGGAACAATTTCTTCCTCCCATCTCCCACTTCCCATTTCTTTCTCCTTTCCCATGGGAAAATATCCCATCTACACCTGCCCTCTGTCAGTGTGAAGCCATTCCCCCTTGTCCTGTCACTCCAGGCCCTTGTCAAGAGTCTCTCTCCATCTCTCCTGTGGATTCCCTTCAAGCACTGCAAGGCCACAATGAGGTCACCCCAAAGCCTTCTCTTCTCCAAGCTGAACAATCCCAATTCCCTCAGCCTTTCCTCCCAGCAGAGCTGCTCCATCCCTCTGATGATCATGACGGTCTCCTCTCAACTGACTCCAGAGCCTGTGGCATATCCACCCCTGCATATGCACTTATAGACTCTAAAAGACTTTTCCAAACTAAATATGGAGCTAAAACTTTGTGTACAGATCTACCTGACCACATGGAGGAAGTGCTGCCTTTTGACAAGTTCAGCTGTCTCACCATCAGCCAGGAAGACACCAAGCTGGGCAGACCAGCTGGAAACTGCCCCTGAGATAACTGTGCTCTGTGTGTGCTCTTCCTGTTCACAAATGAATAAACAAAGCCTTCTGCAAGGGCAAACTTCAGATCTAGAACAAACTGAGAACAGCTCTGGTATGAGACTGTGGCTGTGAAGGGTGGCTGTGAAGCACAGAACAGCAGGAAAGGGATAACTACTAAAACCTGCACACAGTAATTCCCATCTTTGGAACTGAAGATCAGCCAGCCAGAGATAAGGGATGATATGCTGTAAATCCAAAATATTACCAGCGCCAACACAGCAAATGCCACTGAAAAGGGTCACTAGACTACTGCATCCTAAACAGGAGTGTCCTAGAGCATGACACAGTTTGCCCAGAGCCCCAAATATCCTTGTATAATTTCTTTAGATGATGATTCCCCAGAAAACTCAGTGCCAGAGTATTTTTCCAGACAACCTACAGACAATCTTCTCATGAAATCTACATATCTTGCATTTCAAGGGACAATCACATTTGTTATGAAGGTGAGTCTGGGATACACACTCAAAACTCTACTAATTATATCAGCCCAGCTCTTAGTAAAACTATTAATTTTACTAATTTTTACTATTAATTTTAGTGCATGTTATACTTTTTCCTCACACTTCATCCATACTTCATTTCCAGCAAGCTATGATTTTCAGTTTCTGGAGCTGCTGAAAATATTACATTTCATTTCAAGGTAGTTTCTTAACTGCTTCATGCTTTTCTAGCTACAAGCCAGGATTTTATTGAGAAAAAGCTACCACTGAAAACCAAAGAAACAAAGACTTCACATACCTGTGCAGACTGCAGAATCTTCACTCCAAAATGGCATTTTATTTCTTAGCAATTCTTTTAAAAAGCTAGGCAGCTACATCTAAATTCTTACATTTTTAAAAGTAGATTTACTAACAACAGAGCATGAAAAATTTAAAAAACATATTTAAAACTAAACAAGAGCTAAAGGAGAATGTGAGTGGGCTCCAAGATGCGGTGCCAGAATTTGGATTTGGAATCCATTTAATTTCCATTCAGTGGGGAAAGATTACCAACATTTTGAGGTGGACATTTCTCCTTTTACAGTGTAAAAGCAAAACCAGTCCATGCCTTTTTTTAACCATGGAAATCTGTGATCCTCTTTGTCCCCTTTTCTCAAAACCTACTTACTAAGGCTTTATTGCTCTTTAGACAATTTATTCAATGAAATCATTAAGTGACTGACCTTCATAAAATTCCCTCAAATGGGTAAATAACAAACTTCTATTTGTAGAAAAACTGATCTGTGCCTACACCAGTCCTGCTGGTGGCTGAATGGGGAGCAGGTGGATTTATTGGACAGTTCACACAGTGGTTTTATTTGATGGTCTTGATCCAAGTGACCCAGCAGAACTGCCCTAGCAAAACCCTGGAGTTGCGCTATGGGCTCTGCAGCTGAGCTGCTGTGGCTGTGTTCATTCTGCCAGATGCACTCCAAAGAAAATCTGCAGCACCTGTTACTATTCCACTCCATTTCACTCCTGGTTTCCCTGCTCCTGTGGCACTCAGCCTTGTCCTACAGCTCCAATGCTACAATCCCAGACTATCATCTCCTACTATTCCAGCCCTGCAAATCCTGCACCGCCTTGCTCATTCCAGTTACCACCAAAGAAACAGAACAAGGTCCTCATCCACCACCTAGCCCACAGTCACAAAGTTATAGCTTTACAGCATTCTGTAAAATCAGGCATCATGACACATTTCTCAAAATATTTCTCAAAATATCAGAGTATTTTTTCAGTACCATGTTAACCATAGAAATCAGAAATGCATTAAAATTTTGGAAATTTTTAAATATACAACTACATGAAATAAAGACCCCCTCATTCACATAGGTAATCTCTCCCCCTGTTCTCAAAACTGGATGAAGCCTGTAGAATACATGGAGAGAATACAGCACAGGTGCTAAATCATGCAATACATTAAAAAGCCATAGCAAATACACTCTCTCACTCAAAACACAGTAGGAACACAAACATTTTCCCCACCTTGTCAACTATTTCTGTCAGCATTACTGCGAGAGCTGTTAAGTGCTGGACAGGAGCTGTTTATTCCATTCAGGGAAGGCATTTCAGGAAGCCCACCTTCATCTAGTCAGAGCATAGCAGGAGCAGTTCCATGCACAGTGCCCTGAGCAGAAAAAAATGGATAATGCTTCTGCTTGGCTTCAGATTTAAATTTTTCTCCCGGAAATATGCCAGTGACTATTAGCTGCTCTAGTATTCTTTTGGTGGCCATCTGTTCCCTTTCTCAGCCTCCTTCTAGCCAAATATAATTTTCCATATTTATCATGGCAAGTCAGTAATAAGAAAGACAAATATAACAGGATTGGCTGTTCTCCTTGTCATCTCAGTCTGTTCTTTCTCACTGAGCTCATGTGCTTGCGAAACCAAAAAACACTTGAACTTGGATTTTGTCAGAATTTGTCACAGCGACCTTGCTATACACTGAGCAAAATCTCTTCAATAAGACTGACAGACTGGAAAATGAAAATTAATTAATTCCTTAAGGGTTGGTTTCTCATTGGGCATTATGTGTCAAAGCGTGGCACCCTGGTCTCTGGTTCTTGAGGGCATTGGTGCAGAGCTGCTCTGCCCTGTGGGATAATGAGCGTGTGGATTCTTTTGGTGTGGATAATGAGACAGAACTTAGCTGCCCTCCTGTCTTTCCTCTTTCTCCTTTGGATGCTGTGCATGTATGATGGGGCACTGATGGAGGCGTCCCTATTCCCCAGCTGTCTTAGGGGAATATCTAAGGCAAAAATACAGTGTGGTCTCCTTCATACAGCCAAAGAATGACATGTTCCCTGATGGTCTGAAATCTGTCAACAACCCAGAATAGTTCTACTTTCACTCAGAAACCAGGGTTTTCAAGGAGGAAATACATACTCACCCACTGAAGGCTGCTGCTTTTACAGATGCTGCTGGAATGGCCAAAGGACAGACAGTTATTCCTCTGCACCCATGGTGGTCTCTGCAAAGCCTCTCCTGATGTAATTGCTGGGCTGCACCTGCCTAAAAGGCACATTGCTCCCACTTCTATCACTCCCACTTTTCCATTCATCCAAGCTTGGCAACCCTCTAAGCAACAAATCCTCCCTGGTATTATAAACCTCATGTGCAAGAGAAACTTCTTATTTTCTCACCAAATAACCACTCAGGCTGTCATGCCAGGAGGGGAGGCATGCAGATCTCCTAGAATGGCTGGGGTTGGAAGGGACCTTAAAGATCATCCAGTTCCACCCTCCTGTCATGGGCAGGGACACCTGCCACTATCCCAGGTTGCTCAGAGCCCCATCCAGCCTGGCCTTGGACACTGCCAGGGATGGGGCAGCCACAGCTTCTCTGGGCAACCTTTGCCAGGGCCTCACCACCCTCATAGCAAAGAATTGTTTCCCAAAATCCCATCTAAACCCTCAGTGGGAATCCATTTCCCCCAGTCCTGTCACTCCAGGTCCTTGTCTCTCTCCATTAGCAGTCCCCAATAGTCTCTCTCCATTAGCAGTCCCAGGACACCCTCCATAGAAAGGAGTGGAATACAGATCTGCCCATGTTTTAGCCATCCCTCACTTAGAAGAACATCCTCTATTTTATTTTCCTTATTTTCTTTCTTTGCAATGTTTTCTCTCCTCTTCATTTTATTACATTCTTTTAACCATATTCAAATTTGCTGTGATAAGCCATGCAGGAATAAAAACAACTTTCAGGATCATTCTTTTGTATTATCTGAAGAGGACCAACTAATTTTTGATGACATAAGGCATTGAATACAGTTTTCCCCTCCATTTCTCAACAATAGTCTCAAAACAAGAGAAACTCGCCAGGATTCTTACTAAGTTTCAGTCATGCTACAATGAAGTAAAAAGCAGTACCTAAAATGTTTCAGCTATAAATTTAAAGCAGATTTTTTTAAGTTTGAAGGAAAGATTTATCTTTTTAACTATTTTTTTAAATTACCCACTTCACAAAGACATTTAATTAAAGGAGCTAAGTGCAATAGTACATAAATTCCTTATGGATGTGATCACTGCCCATGATCATCACACAGACAATATCTTTATCAAATTTCTAAATTTGGCAACATCTCTGTGAAGTAGAATGGTATTAGTGGTAAAGGAAATTAAACAGCTTTCCCTGCAAAGAAACCCCCCTTCATCATGGAGAAGGGAAGAGGGTTCATTCCATCACAGCTAAACATTCAAGGTAAACAAATTTCCCTGTGCAAGTACCCCTGTCTTTTTATTGGCTTTTCTTGAGAAGGAGCCTGTTCCAGTAATGTAGACTAGATATGCCAAACTTTTACATCCCTAGAATTAGATTAGATCAATTCTACTCCATATAGCATTTACTCTGCTACTCCTGCACTTCAGTCCTCCTGATCTGAATGAGTGCAAAAAGCACAGAGGAACAACGAATTGAGCTGTCTCAGTGCTGTGCTGTGGCACCAATCCAGGCTTGAGCAGTGCCACAGGCAATGTCCAATGCTGCCATTGCAGGCGGAACCAGGGAAATTAAATACCAAATTCCCAAAGTAAGTGGTGTTGACAGAAAACTTCTTAAACCACTCCTGCTCCACTTGTTCTAATAAAGCATAGAAAGCATGCTTTTTGCCTTTTGCAAAATCAGTGCAAAGGGAATGGGTGATTTAAGGTTTTGTATACATTTACTTGGGCAAAGAACCACCTAAATGAACCAATCACTCCAAGGGTCATAGAAATGGAAAAGCCAGTCATGGACTCTGGCTCCTTTAGAATGTTTCTTCCACAGAAGAGTGCAAAAGCTTGGGATATGATAATGTCAAGATTATAACATTTAAGTTATTTGCCAGTAAACTGGTTCTTTAAAGTTTATTAACAATTCCTGTCACACTTAAGATCTGCTCTTTCTCCTAGCAAACAAGAAAAAAATAATAAAAAATACAACGCTGTTTGTTCTAAATGTGCTCAAAAGCTGGGTAAGAATCATGAATGCAATTTTACATAGGAGGGAATTAAGGCGCTGTGTTGCTAAGGATGGAATTGCCTGAACCTTTTGAGATAATTCCTAACATCTGAGTAAGTGTCTTTGACTGAATTCAAATAGAATTTGGGGACATGGGGATTTTCCAAACAGTTCTCTCACTGTATAAAGCCAAAAGGACCCCAGCGACATGATCATTTCTAGAAAACAGACTGGGCAAAGAAATGACAGCCCAGAAACCAGTGCTCCAACTGATTTTTCTAATGCATCAATCTGTTCTCAGGACTATTCCAAGAACAGAAAATATGGTTATTCCTGGACTCACAAACTGAAACAGAATCACATGAGAAGCAGGAATTGGACATGAACCAGATAAACTGATTTAAATCGAGTGGGGTGCACAGATGAAATGTAGGTCTAGGTAAGTTGAAAAGTCATAGGCAGGAAAAAATACTCCAAAATCTGATAGGCAAACTTATCATAGGGTCATAGAATATCCTGTGTTGGAAGGGACCCACAAGGATCTTCCAGTCCAACCCCTGGCCCTGCACAGATACCCTAACAATTGCACCCTGTGCATCCCTGAGAGCGCTGTGCAACTCCTGGAGCTCCGGCAGCCTTGGGGCCGTGACCATTCCCTGGGGAGCCTGTTCAGTGTCCCAGCACCCTCTGGGGAAGAACCTTTCCCTGATACCCACCCTGACCCTGCCCTGACCCAGCTCCAGCCGTTCCTGGGTCCTGTCCCTGGTCACACAGAGCAGAGATCAGGGCCTGCCCCTCCTCTTCCCCTCGTGAGGAAGCTGCAGAACTGCTGTGAGCTCTGACCTCAGTCTGCTCTTCTCCAGCTGAACAGACCAAGTGCCCTCAGCTGCTCCGTGTGTGGCTTTCTCTTCAGGCCCTTCACCATCTTCCTGTCCCTCCTTTGGATGCTCTGTAACAGCTTTAGATCTTTCTTATATTGTGGCCCCCAACACGACACACAATATTCAACGTGAGGCCAACCCAGCCCAGAGCAGAGTGGGACAATCCCCTCCCTGGCCTGGCTGGCGATGCTGGGGCTGGTAAGATCACAATCATGATGGAAAAGGATTTTTGGCTTGCTTGTCAAGCTCTGAAAGCTTTGCAAGAACTTTCCTTCAAGAAAGAGCTCCATCTGTTCTATCCATTTGCAGGTGAAATGTGGGGAGCGCCTGTGTTTTATCCCTGTGCTGCCTCAAGTGGAAGCTGGAGGCCGATCCAGGAGAACCAAGGCCTCTCAGATCCTGCATAGTTCATTATTACAGTTACTAAGTACCTCCCCAAATCCTACTGACATCACACATTCACCTGTGTACTCAGATACGTTTCCTAAATAATGCCCTCTGAGGAGGAAAACCAGGGAAATAATTTCCCAACCTCATCACTTCAGAGGGGTTACACTGTATGAAATCAGTACCTCAGCAACAAGTGACCTCTCACAACGATTTTTCTCCAGAAAGTCACTTTAAACAAAAGCATAATGTGTCAGTTTTAAACTTAAAAAACTTATTTTTTAAAATAAAACATTATTTAAAAAAATAATGTAGGACTTTTAATTTCAGAGTAATGCACCTCACTGTATTTCTATAGAGCAATTTTTTTCCCCTCTAAAATAAAAAATAGACCAGCTGTCTACAATATACATATACTTTTAAGATACCACAAAGCCTTTTACTTAAACCTAAATGTCAATCTGAAATCTTTTGCAGAACCCTAGGTACTCTGAGATTCTATAAATTAATTATTTGCTTACTAATTATGCAGAAACCTGTAAGATACCCGTGTAATTTAAAAATGTTAATTTCTTATCTTTGCAGCAATACTAATGATACTGCTTTCATTAAAAATTGCCATCAAAAAATCATAGATTCATCGAGTATCCTGAGCTGGAAGGGACCCACAAGGATCACTGAAGCTCTGCATAGGACAGTCTCAAGAATCATACATCTTAATTCTACTTCTCCAAAGAAATTTAAATAATGGTTATTGCAATAAAAATATCATATGGAATTGATGGCAGCTGGTACAATGGACTGAACTATCTTCTTTCTGTTTATTTTCAGTTCCTCACAACAGGTATGTCACAACCTAATACAAACATTTGTACATCAAACAATAAAAAAATTGCCAACCATGATTACCTTAGGCTGGACTCTTTTATTTCTTCTCACTTGTAAACATGAGTTACTGAAGAAGCTGAAATCACAGCAGCTCTCACTGCTCCTTTCTTGCTTTTCCCATAATGACAAAGCTCCGTGTTTTAAATCAGTCTCCATTAAGTTGTTCTCTTTGTGATTTTAACCTGACACTGCAGATAATCTGATCCAACCCATGCCCCTCTGTGAATAAAAGCTTGGGCTGACTGATGATTTTTAGGGTGAGCTGGCTGGAATCAAGTCCCAGGTTGTTTTACCATGCTCCCCAGCAATGACACAAACCAAACTGAGCTGAACTGGGAAGCTGATGCTCTATGAAATCTTTGAGGACTTTACACCAACACAACATGTTTGTCAATTAGGCTCAGCAGCATTGCAAACCCATCCCTTGGGGTCCCTCATTTGCTTTGCTTTCCTTCCTTCTATTTTTTTAATTCTTTTTCAAAGACAGAGCTGCAGCTTTAGTGCACCTGCTCTGAACATGAACTGTCTAATGAGGGTAAATCCAAGGTAATTCCCAGCGTTATTGAGAATCCCAGAGGTGCCCCTGAGCACCACAGTCACAGCTCCCCCTTAGCATTCAGAACTCTGGACAATCTTGGAATGAGAGCTTCTGTGTAGTCCTGTCTCTGTTTACACCCCAATCCTCTATGGACCCCTTAGATATTCCATCAGCAAAATGCCTGCAGCTGGAGCAGCCTCAGCTTGGAATATTAAAGGAACGGACCTCAGTGTCTTTTATTCAAGTATTCCTGACAGACTCCATGGGGAAATATCTAATGCTTAGTCTCAGCTCCTTATTTTCTTTACTTTTCTTGTGAGAATAATAAAGCAATTCATATTTTGAAAAAATGCAGAAAAAATGCAGACACAAATTTTATTGAAGTGAAAGAAAAATGTTTTAAAAGCAGAGGAGCAATGCCAGCCTTAAAACAATAAAGCCACAGTGGGTTTGGAATTTAAAAAAATATAAAAGAGATCTTTCAATCAGCTTTCCTTTTTTAATCATGGCATCATAGATTGGCCTGGGTTGGAAGGGACCTAAAGGATCATCTTGTTCCACTCCCCTGCCATGGGCAGGGACACCTTCCACTATCTCAGGTTGCTCAGAGCCCCATCCAGCCTGGCCTTGGATACTCCCAGGGATGGGGCAGCCACAGCTTCTCCAGGCAACCTCAGCACCCTCACAGGGAACAATTTTTTCCCTCACATCCAATCTAAACCTGCTGTCTGTCAGTGGGAACCCATTCCCCATTGTCCTGTTACTCCAGGCCCTTGTCAAGAGTCTCTCTCCATCTTTCCTGTGGGTTGTCTTCAAGCACTGGAAGGCCACAATGGGGTCACTCCAAAGCCTTCTCTTCTCCAGGCTGAACAATCCCAATTCCCTCAGCCCTTCCTCACAGGAGGAAAACCAGAGGAAAGCTTTCTATTGACATGAAAGTGCCAGTGAACCATTTAATAGAAAAGGCATATGACAAATGCAATCAGAACGAGTGGATAATACAGGAATGAACTTTGGCTCTGTAAGTGAACTGCCTAATTGTAACCAGAAAAAAGAAAAAAATCAACCAAACAACACAAACAATAACAACAACTAAAAAAAAGAAGTAAGTCTGTGGCTTCCCAACATTTTGAATTTGGCTCATGAAAGAAATCATTTCTCTCTACAAACCTCATTTCACTTATAACCTCAATCATCACAAGTGCAATTACATGGCTCCTACTAAAAAAAAAAAAAAAAAAAAAAAAGTAAGGACAGTACTATCCATAGGTTTTTGAACAGAATTAAAAACAGATCTATTGCATGGAAATATGTAAAAGCAGGATGCAACTTCACAGGATATCCCTGTGCCTACATTTTCCTCTGAGCGTTTTGGATGGTTCTGTCTTCTTGCAAGGGCTGTATGAGAAGCCCAGGGATCTTGTTTAGGGAGGCTGGACAGCCTTCTGCTGTAATCTACTTTTAGCTCTTGCAAGATGTCTGCATTTAGCTGCACAGGCCAAAAGCCAGTTTTCAGGAGTGCTGCAGGCACTTGGGCATATCAGGAATGCAGGTGCATGCCTGGTGCAGTGGCTCACTGCTGTCCACTTCTTCCCACCCCCAGGCAGTGCAGAGCACTGGAAACCCCTGGGATTCAGGCTGCTGTCTGCATTTCACATCCTGTCTACTCAGATATGTCTTGAACAATGTGCTTGGCCTACTTTTCTCCAGGCTGAACACCCCCAGTCACTCCTCACAGGACTCACTCTTTAGGTATCTCTATCAGTATCTACATACACTGAATTTTAATACAATAATCTCAATATATTGACGATAAATGGGCCAAAACGTCCATGCCTGGCACATGTGTATTGCTGTCCTTAATTAAAGACTAGATTTCAAGTATGTATTTTGCCTCATTTTCTCTTTGGGGAGGAGGAATTTGTCAGAAACCATCCCTCAGTGGTGTTTCAGGAGAAATACGTATTTATTAAAAGAGCTTTCCTATTATTTGTAGAAAATATTTTAATAGTATTCTGCTAATGTGCATTATAAATTCTCAGAATATTAGAGAGATTTCAAAGGAGAACTGTTTCATACACATTACTGTACAAAGAATAATTAGAATTAGAGGATCTCAAGCAGTGCCTTCAAATCTAAACAATTTTGTGACAGTGATATTGCAGCGTCACTCTCACCATACCAGCCCTGTGTTTTCAGGAGCGCTACCCCAGCCTTGCCTCACTCTTTGCACAACAACACTCACTTTATACCCTTTGTAAGACCTCCCTGCATGTTCAGCTACAGAGTGCAAACTAATGTCATCATCAGGACAGTAATAAATCATATCACATGTTAACAAATGCAGAATTTGCTCATAAATCCATTTTTTCCTTTGCACAGAAGAAATGAAGAGTGTACAGAGGAGCTACTGGCAGTATGTGCTGGGTAACATGTTTCAGGAATGATATGGATGAAAATTTAGGAGTTAGGCAGTGTTCCCACTTAGGAACAGGCTGTGATGTGTGGAGGACAGAATGCTTCCCATCAACTTCAATAACACGCTTTCCCACTCTTTTGGGAGCAGCTGGAAAAATCTGCCTCCAAATTTCTTTGGCAAGAAAGATGAATCGAAGCAAATGAGGAAGGGGAAGGAGGAGCTGATCTCAGACAAGCTCCAAAGGGGATATAGCTCAGTAGGGAATGTGTTCTCCATTATCACTTATTATTGCAACCTCACTGGGGCTAGTGAAGGTACAGAGCACAAAGGTGATGGATGAGGAGAATCAGACTTTATTCCATACACAACCCCCCACCCAAATCAGAGGTGGAAAACACATCTCCAACTGGCCATGATTCTTCTTAAAATGATCACTTCCAAACTATTCAGTGCTACATATCTCTCTTGCTGGTTTGAATGTTCCCAGGATCTTTGGCAGCTCTCCACATTTGCAGTTCCTCTGCAGGTAGCCTAACTGCAGCCAACTCTGGGTAAATCTGTATCATCTGCCTTTGATTTACAGGCAAGATTCAGCCCTCCTAGAACAGGTTTTGTGCAGGTGGAAGTGCAGGTAGAATGGGTGGGAGCCCCAGAACCCATCCACGTGGCAGGAAAATGAGCTTAAAAGAGGGTTCCCAGAACCTGGCAGTAGCTTCATGGTTACATCTCCACAGCCACGTGAACTCAGCCAAAGGGAACATTTTTTACAAGGGAATTGAGTTCTACCTAAAATCACTGCAGGACTTCTAGATGTTATCAGAGATTATTTACAGTGGCATGGAGTGACAAGACATGGAGAAAAGCCTAAAACTGAAAGACAGTAGGTTTAGATTGCATATTATGAAGAAATTCTTCCCCTGTGAGGGTGGTGATGTGTACTGAAACTCTGTATTCATGTGTATGAGGACACAGCAGGTTCATCATAATGCTCAAAGAATCACAGAATCATGGAGTTGCTGGGGTTGGAAGGGTCCTTAAAGCCCATCCATTTCCACTCCCCTGCCATGGGCAGGGACACCCTCCACTATCCCAGGTTGCTCAGAGCCTAGTCCAGCCTGGCCTTGGACACTTCCAGGAATGGGGCAGCCACAGCTTTTCTGGGCAACCTGTGCCTCACGACCCTCATGGGGATAGTGACTCCACCACCTTTCTGTGCAGCCATTCCAATGTCCAATCACCCTTTCTGTGAAGAAATTCTTCCAGAAAACTGGCCAATTGCTGTGTAATTTCAATAGAGAGAAGCACCATAGCATTCTAAGTTCCTGGGGAGTTCCATTTCTGCCTCTATCTTCTGGGGTCTGTGCAGCTCTCCTAACATTGTTGTCCTGACTGCATCCCTTTTCCTGACTTAGATATGCTGGGGAAGATCAAGGAATCCCAGAAAAAAGCATAAGGCTGGAAGGGACCAGTGAGTCATCTTGTCCCACCTCCCTGCTCCAGTAGGGCCATCCCAGAGCACAGGGCACAGAATTGTGTCCAGATGGTTCTGGAATATCCCCAATGAAGAGACTCCACACCTTCTCAGGACAATCTGTTCAGTCCTCAGTCACTGCCCAGGACAGAAGTTCTGCCTCCTGCCCAGGTGGAACCTCCTGGGCTCAGTCCCTGCCCGTTCCTCTGGTGCCATTGCTGGGAGCAGAGCCTGGGCCCTGCTCGGAGCCCTCCCTGCACACAGGGACACCCTGGGCTGAGGCCCCTCTCAGCTGGGGCTCCTCTCCAGGCTGGACAGCCCCAGCTCCCTCAGCCTTTCCCGGCCAGAGATGCTCCAGGCCCTAAATCATCTCTACAGCCTCCACTGGCCCCAGTCCAGGGGCTCCCTGTCCCTCCTGTGCTGAGGAGCCCAGAGCTGGACACAGCACTGCAGATGTGCCTCCCAGGGCTGAGTAAGATTTACCCAATCTTACATTTTTGACTTACAGGCAACTCTGTTCCTTATGAAATCATGACAGAGACTCAGAAGCAGCTGTGAACCCCACTCACAAATTGCATCAACATGACTTTTACCCAGGGAGGGGCTAACTTGTGCTTGAGAAAAAATATAGCAAACATCTGGAGAAGAACTCTATGTTAAACCTTATAACTAAATTAAATAAGACAAGAAATACCTACTAACATTATAAGTCACTGATCCGTGAAAATGTATTAGATTGAGGCTGTGTTGTTGATAATATTTGACAAAAGTTAAGATTATTATTAAATTCCTAAATTTGTTTTTCTGTTCTTGATATTTTGCTTACACTTGTCATCTGACCCTCTGACATGCAAAGTCTGCAAATGCAAGTGATAGCCACATAGCTCCACTGCACTGGAATGTTAACTTGATGCTATTATGCCCTCTAATGTTGACTTCCTACATAGTTACAGACTTTTAACATTCTAAAAAATATGCACTTATCTACTAACCTTTATGCTGGGATGGGGTTCACAAGGTATTTCTGAAAGAACTGCCTGATTATAACTCTTTAGAATCTTCAGCTTAATGAATCCTGCAAGGATAATAAAATGAAAGCAAGACTTACACAGATTTACTGGAAGTAAAAAAAATGTGTAACAAATCTCTCATCTGTTCAAGAAGACAAACAGAAAGAGAATCTGTCATCTTTGGCTCTACAAGATGGTCTATCACCAAGCAGATAAATATCATCTGGGTTTCAATCAGTTCTATTTCTCATGATTTCTCTGTACATTGGAGTACAAATGTCCCCAAGGGTTGTCAGCGTGAAAAAGAATTTGGTGAAGGAATTGAGATGCCTGAGCATTAAATAGAGCTTTAATACACTAAGGACCATGTAAATTCTTTTAAACTCAAGGCCAGTTAAGTCCTTCCATGCTCTTATTCAGCTGAAGCTAGAAAAAATTAACCTTTAAATTTTGAGTTACATTCAAAAACAATTTTTAAAAAACCAAACAATGGGGGAAAACACAAAAGGGAAGAAAAAGAAATTTCAGTTTTTTAATATCCCAAATGTACAGGAAAAACCCATGGTCCAAGTCTTCATTTAAATGTACACAAGTGTTATAAATATTGGGGGTGTGAAGACAGATTCAGCAGAGCAGAAACAGCCTCAACCAAAAAAGTTCTTTTCATTCATCACAGCTTTTTGGCTTCTTCTTAAGAGAACAGTGTCTCACCTGAGTGACACTGAATAGAGACAGAATAAAAATTCTTTGTAAGCAGCAGGACGAAGTGTTTTAAATGCAAAGAGCAGGGTTTTGTTCAGAGGGTCACCAGAAGTGGTTACATCCTGTTTTCATCTTTGTGGTTTGCACTGATACGCTTCAAGACTGTTGGGTTAACGAAAGTTGGAACAACAAAAGTGATCTGACATGAAAGGCAGAATAAATTTATCTGCTCAGAGCAAATTACACACAACCCCTCTGCTAAAAATTAAAGAGCAGTTTATGGAATTCCTGATGCAACTGATCTCAGGAAATGGCATTTGGGCATTTTTGTTTCAAGAAAAATAATGGGAAAATATTTGTTTCCCTTATTGAATCCAATCTTTCTAAATAAGCATTAAGATACATCTTTGTTATTTAACCCCTTTAAAGATACAGATTTTCATACTGACAGTATCTGAGAATAACTAATATAGACCTGGGAAATTCAGGTTTTGGATCTTTTGAATTACAGAAGATAACAGTCACACACTTAAGAGGTTCTGAATCAAAACTAAATTCTGTTTTCTTCAGAAATAATGAAGGCTGGAACAGTGATCTTTGCCTTACAATAACCTGATTGATAATGCATCAGGAGCAAACAGACAACCAATCTGCAAGGAATCAGTGAAACCATTAACAGAAGGCTTTGCAAAGGCATGGATTACACCTGAAGGATGAGATGTGGTCCCGAGGTACCTGGACACTGCAGAAGTGGCCCATGGGAATCTCATGGGGCTAAACAGGACCAAGTGCTTGTGCTGCATCTGGGTCAGAACAGCCCTGGGATCAATCCAGGCTGGGGATGAGCAGAGGGAGCAGCCCTGGCAGAAGGATTGGGGGTGCTGTGGGTCAGAGCTGGCCCTGCCCCAGCCCAGAGCCCCCCTGTGCTGGGCTGCACCCAGAGCCCCAGGGCAGCAGGGCAGGGGGGATTCTGCCCCTCTGCCCCTCTCTGCTGAGCCCCCCCTGCAGGGCTGCATCCAGCCCTGGGCCCAGCACAGGAAGCACAGGGAGCTGCTGGAGCCAGGACAGAGCAGGGACACCAAGGGGATCAGAGGGATGGAGCAGCTCTGCTGGGAGGAAAGGCTGAGGGAATTGGGGTTGTTCAGCCTGGAGAGGAGAAGGCTTTGGGGTGACCTCATTGAGGCCTTGCAGTGCCTGAAGGGAACCCACAGGAAAGATGGAGAGAGACTCTTGACAAGGGCCTGCAGTGACAAGACAAGGGGGAATGGGGAATGGCTTCACACTGACAGACAGCAGGTTTAGATTGGGTATTAGGAAAAAATTGTTCCCTGTGATGGTGGTGAGGCCCTGGCACAGGCTGCCCAGAGAAGCTGTGGCTGCCCCTGGATCCCTGGCAGTGTCCAAGGCCAGGTTGGATGGGGCTCTGAGCAACCTGGGATAGTGGCAGGTGCCCCTGCCCATGGTGGGGTTTGGAACTGGCTGATCTTTAAGGTCCCTTCCAAACTCAGCCATTCCAAGATTCTGTTATATTCCTTTGTTAATGCAATTCCTTGAGTCATGAGTAGTACATGGAGAAATGGATCTGCTGCCATCCACTGTAATCAATAAGCTTAGATAGGAAATTACTGACACTGTGGATTAGTAAAAACTCCATTTTATTAATCAGTAGCAATCACTTTACTGCTTTACAAAACCCCTACCTTAGCATGGTATCATGATCCTCAAAGAAGCCCCAGGAGCTCCAAGGAAATTCCTCATTGTCTGAACCTGATTAATGCTGCTGACTTCCAGTAAGAGCATACACAGGCAAAAATATCTGCCAGACTGCAACCAACATTTAAAGTGACCTTCAAAATTAATACATTCAAGGAATACAGTTAGACATTATAAAATATTTTATTTTAGCTTTTTTTTAAAAAATACAACATTCTAAAAAACATTTCCCTATCATCATACTGCCATAGTGCTGTCCAGACTATGTTAATGCCAAGACTTTAGGTACTAAAGAATTAAAATTATCACAAACCAACATTTCTGAATATACTACATCAAAAAGCTGGTGGCCAGGTATCACTTTGATTAAACAACATTAGTATTCAGTAGCACTTAAAAGATGCCTAGCAATTTGCAGAATAAAAACTCATCCTAACATCAGACACATCTGTAATAAGAGTCCTCCAAAATGGATGATTCCAGGATGCTGCCCACCCTCTGTTTATCAGCAAAACCCTTTGCACAGTCTTTTCCTCTGTGTGGCACTTGTCACTGACCATTAACTGCTGGTAGCACTGGGATGAAGAGGTTTGACTCTTGCCAGTCTGGAGAGGCCAAGTCTTAGGCAGTGAGTAGGTGACTTAACAGGAACACATTTCACAGAGGCATTACTGCTTCCTGATGGAGCTGGAGATGATTTTAAAACAAAAAGAAGGTATCAGAGGTTTAAAGGGGGAAAAAAAGTATCATATGACTGCTGTCTTCTAATAGTTTTCCTAGCAGGACAAAAGAAGCATTCTGAAGAGAGTGCAAAGAGTGCACATGGAAATCACTCACCAGGGATTCCTCCCTCTGGGAGCCAGTGCAGCAGGGATGGTGCACAGGTTAATTACCCAGCCACGCACTGCAGCAACACTGGGCAACTGTTCCCAGTGTCCTGGGCATTTTCAGGCACTCCACAGAGAAATACTGAACACAACTCCAATGGGGAAATGAGGACTTGAGAAAAAGGAGCCAAACAGAGCCATGTACAGAAAAGAAGAGCAAATATGAAGAAAAATCAAAGAATCAGGAGTCAGCAGCAGCATGCTCAAACACCTTGAGAAAATAAAGCTTTTAAGCATTTGCTTTATTAGAGCAGCTAAAATACTCCAGCATTTTTTTAAATTTTCTTTGTTTAGAACAGATAATAATTTAGCACATGCCAGAAATAAAGAAAGCTCTAAATAAGAGAGAAATGGACATGAAAGGATTTTTTGATTAAGGTCTGATCCACAGTTTAGAAAACATTTTGTAAGCCCCATGCAGACAAAGCAGTAAAGGATAATACTGCAAATGAAACATAGATATAGCTTTTCTTCCTTTCTCTCTTCTTTGTTTTAAATCTGTCCAAAGAAAATCTCTATAAAATGTATACAGAGGGCAAGCATTTTCCCAGAATAGTTGTTTTTTTTTTTTTTTGGGAGAGATTGCTAAAAGCTTAAGTCAACTCATGTATGCATCTAGAGCTGCAGCCTCACCCATACCTGGTGGTGTCCATTTAGGCTTTTTGTCTGTGACTGGACTTGATGTGTGTAGAGGCCTCCCAGCTGCTTCCAAGGGACTGGACATCACCTTCTGCCTTGGCTCAGAGTTGTGCTCCATTATCCAGGAAGGAGAAACTATAGGTGATGCTGGGATGGAAAAGAATTACTTTAGAAAGATGTTCTTTACTAGAGGAATCATCACTTAAGATGATGGACCACTGCACAGCAGAAATAATGAGGATGGTACTAGACTGTCCCATCCTGAAGCAGTAAATATTTACCCAGACAACCTTGCAAGACATGGATGCAGCTTGCTCTTCCAAAAGATGACAGTCATAGCAAGGAAAGAAGGGAGGCTACCTGCTTTTTAAAATAAGCTTAAACAAAGCCAAAAGTGAAAGCCCCAACACCTGATACTACCCCAGAATCACTATTTTGACACAAACCCCAGAAATTAACTGCAAAAATGAACAGGGGATCTTTAAAGAGATGAAACTTTCCTGGACAATGAGGGCAGAAGGAATTTCTCCTGACATACAAATGCAGAGAAGCAGCGACATTTTGCTGGTCTGGGAGTGAATAAGCTCCAGTGAGTAAATTTAGTGTCAAAGTGCAAATGAGATGTCATGAGTATGGGGAAATAATGCTTCAGTAAGGGGGGAGTAAGGGAAAATGCAGTCAAAACAGCACGAATTTCACTAAAAATCCAAACTAGATGTAAGGCATCACATCCAAAGCACATGTAAGGAGAGGGTTTTGGGGAAGAACTTACTGGGTACAGACTCTGGGTCAGAATCAGGATCATGGGCTCTGTCATCACTGTCAACCACCAGTGACTTGTGATGTGATGGAACTTTGGTTGCTGCTGTCCTTTGCCTCCCATCACCCTCAGGTGCATCATCATCCATAACCTGATTGAGACCTACAAAACAGAAAGTGATTCAATCAGCTCAAATTCACAGTAAATCTGTTTTCTTCCTCTATAATAATTTGGTATCTGAGTGCCCAGAATTAATTTTGGTGATATGAAGTTATACTGTTCAGAAACGTATCACTGACACCTCTTTTCATGTGCTTCTCATTTTATTTTCTCATTGTCATATTTATCAACATTTATCTGTTATCAGGCGAACAAAACAAAGACCAAAAATTCACCAATCCACAGGCTTGCTCATTTTAAGACTGGGGCCAAATTCTTAATGAAAGAATTTACACATCCTTCAACCTTTATTTAAGATAAAGACCCTTTTTATCCAAATAACAAAAAAAAAAAAAGAAACCAATGGAAACGAAGAGGAGATAAGGTACTTAAATGTTTTTTGTGAAAAGAGTGTGAGAACAACTTACCTAAAAGTTCACTGTCTACACTGCAGTTGGAAAAAGGGGGTCTCCTCTGTGTATTTTCTGTTTCAATATTTTTACCTGTTTTAAGATCCAGGGAAAAAATTTAAAATACTGTACAAAAACACATTATAAAAAGAGCAAGAAATTAAAATAGCTGAAGTTTTTATCTGTCTCTAATCCAAGTATATATTAGGAAAATCTTATAGAAGAGTTACTTCTCTCACAGAAAAAAACCCCAAGAACATAAGAAAACAGACAATACCTAGAAACTCTTTCTTGTCATGATATCTTGAAATAAAATATAATTTTCAATCTATTTCAGTGTAAAATAAATTCCCATGTTCAAATTCACTGCGCATAAATAAAGAGTGTTGCATGGAACTGTAAAGTAACCTTGTTCTTCTGAATTTTGCACTTCTTGCGGGTCTGCAGACTTTTCTTTGACAGATAAGGCTAAGGCAACTTCCAAATCTCTTTTATAAAGTTTCTCATCCAAGGATAACCTAGGGAAAAAACGACAACATGTTAAATGATAAAACAATTACATGAGTGTTACAGAACTATTTCTGGCTCAGTGAGCTCTTTAAAATTCAGGTACTTGTGAAGAGATTAATATTTCAATACATATTTATAGCATATTTTGTTACAAATATTACATTTTGAAATTATTTAGACAAAACACACACTAACTTTTAAAGCACTCTATACTTTAAAGCATTATGATTGTAAAATAGTGTATGTGTGCATATATATGTAAATACATGAACTATTAACTGGCATTACTACAGGGAAAAAAAGTGATTGCCTTTGCTTGAAATGACACACCAAAATGTAATCTTTAAACACAACCCTACTAATAAAAATTAGATTTCTCTTTTTCATTGATACAGACTTTGTATCCTCCCTTAAATATGTTCTTTTAGAAGAAATCTAACTTGTCTTTATATTTCTCTGGTTTAGAAGTTGCTAACAAACTCAGAATTTTTAGAGTTATCTGAAGGAGCATTAATACAGCTCAAAATCTTTATTACAGTCATGTATTACTTGTTTGTTCTCAGCTGTTTAAAACTCTAGGGGAAAAGAAACCAAACCCAAATATTCTTATTAAAATCCAGTTTTACATAGAGTTGACCACAGCATTTCTTACCTCTTACTAAGTGTCTGTGTCTGTGATGGAGTCACTTCTTTGGCCTTTTTTGACTTCTCCTTCTTCTCCTTCTTTGATTCCTTGAGCTGTGTTCTGGACTTTTTGCTTGAAGGTGCAAAGTCTTCATCTGTTGGAAAACAGCAACAAGCTCTCATGAGTTTTCCTATATTTTTACATTTCATCATTTTCATTGCACACTGAAAATGTATCAAGATAACACTTTTTGGAAATTAATCCTGTTTTAAAAGAACATAACAACTATAACAGCACTATCCTTAAATGTATTTAAAATGAAAATTCAACACACCCTCTTTTACATGTGCTTTTATGTAAGAGAAAATTGTTTCAAATTCTTCATGTACAAGAACATTCCACTTACCATCATCTTCCAAATCCCCAAACTGAGAATAATCAACAACTTTCTTGTTCCTGTGGCCAAAAAACAAACAAACAAACAAACAAACAAACAAATAAACAAACACAAAATGTTATCGATCTTTTCTGTCTGAGCATCTTGATTTGGTAAGACATTTGGGTAGATCATGTTTTACAAGGCATAAAAGCAATACATTTTCAGGTGGACAGAATCACAGAATCACAGATTATCCATGAGTTGGAAGGGACTCACAAGGATCATCCAGTCCAGCTCCTGGCCCTGCTCAGGACACCCCCACAGTTCCACCCTGTGCATCCCCGAGAGCACTGTTGCAGCACCCCTGGAGCTCTGGCTGCCTTGGGGCCATGACCATTCCCTGTTCCAGTGCTCCACCACCAGCTGGGCGAAGAACTTTTTCCTGATATCCACCCAAATGCTCCCCTGGCAAAACTCCAGCTGTTCCCTGGGTCTTGTTCCAATCTACAACCAATGCAACTGTACACAATGGCTCATTAGGAATAGCTTGTAGATTTTTTTTTAAAAGACTCCACACCTTCTCTGGACAATCTGTTCAGTCCTCAGTCACTGCCCAGGACAGAAGTTCTGCCTCCTGCCCAGGTGGAACCTCCTGGGCTCAGTCCCTGCCCGTCCCTCTGGTGCCATTGCTGGGCCCCTGGAGCAGAGCCTGGGCCCTGCTCGGAGCCCTCCCTGCACACAGGGACACCCCGGGCTGAGGGCCCCTCTCAGCTGGGGCTCCTCTCCAGGCTGGACAGCCCCAGCTCCCTCAGCCTTTCCCTGCCAGAGATGCTCCAGGCCCTAAATCATCTCTGCAGCCTCACTGGCCCCAGTCCAGCTCCCTGTCCCTCCTGTGCTGAGGAGCCCAGAGCTGGACACAGCACTGCAGATGTGCCTCCCAGGGCTGGGCAGAGGGGCAGGATCCCTCCCTGACCTGCTGGCAATGCTCTTCCCAGTGCACCCCAGGATTCCACTGGCTTTCTTGTCCCCCAGGACACTGCTGGCTCATGGACAGCCTGTTGTCCACCAGGAGACCCAGGTCTTTCTCAGCAGAGCTGCTGGGCAGCACATCACCCCCAGCCTGTGCTGGTGCATGGCTATTCCTTCCCATGTGCAGAATACTGCACTTGCCTTTGTTGAATTTTAGACACTTCTCTGCCTACCTCTGCAACCTGTCCAGATCCCACTCAAGGGCTGCACAGCACTCTGGGGTATCAGCCACTCCTCCCAGCTTTGTGTCATCTGTGAACTGCTGAGGGGATATCAAACCCTTCTACCAAATCATGGATGAGCAAGTTAAACAATAATGAGTCCAGTATTACCCCCCCTGCAGGGCTGCATCCAGCCCTGGGCCCAGCACAGGAAGCACAGGGAGCTGCTGGAGCCAGGACAGAGCAGGGACACCAAGGGGATCAGAGGGATGGAGCAGCTCTGCTGGGAGGAAAGGCTGAGGGAATTGGGGTTGTTCAGCCTGGAGAGGAGAAGGCTTTGGGGTGACCTCACTGTGGCCTTGCAGTTCCTGAAGGGAACCCACAGGAAAGATGGAGAGAGACTCTTGACAAGGGCCTGGAGTGACAGAACAAGGGGCAATGGCTTCACACTGACACAGGGTAGGTTTAGATTGGGTATTGAGAAAAAATAGTTCCATGTAACGCTGGTGAGGCTCTGGCACAGGTTGTCCAGAGAAGCTGTGGCTGCCCCATCCCTGGCAGTGTCCAAGGCCAAGCTGGATGAGGTTTGGAGGAATCTGGGATAGTGGAGGCTGTCCCTGCCATGGCAGGGGGTTAGAACTGGATGGTTGTTAAGGTCCTTTCCAACCCAAATCATTCTACGACAGAATCCCCGGGACACCACTAATGCCAGGCCGCCAACACGGCCCTGCGCCACTGATCACGACCGCTCCGCTGGATGGGAAAGGGGCCACCCTGGAATCCCGCAGAGGCCCCGAGGGGATCGGGCGAGCCCCTGGTCCCTCAGCCCCGCTCACGCACCTCCTGGCCGGCCGCGCCATCTCCGCCGCCGCCGGCGCCGCTTGGCGCGCTCGCCACAGGCGCAGCGCCGAAAGTGCCGCTGCGGACGCGCAGCTGCGATGACGGGAGCGGGGAGGCGGAACATCCCGGCGCCCCCTTCCCCGCGGCCCGGTTAACCCGCGGCTGCCCGCCCGGAGCCAGGTGAGCCGGGACGGGACGGAGCGGGCCGGGCACGGCCGGGAGGCTCCCGGTGCCCGCGGGCGCTGCCGCTTCCAGTGGAGGGAATGCGGGCACCGGGAGCTGCCCGCGGCGGGGAGGGCGCGGATGGGCTCCCGCAGGCCGTGTCCTGCCGGCTTTGAGCCTGCGACTTCAGGTCCTCTTTGGAACACGGGGTTGGTGCCCCCCTCCTTCCTATCAGCTTCCTCCCCACCGCCTCGCTGCATCGGGGAGCAGCAGAAATGAGCGTGGTCGGGTTTGTGTTTCCCAGGATTTCCCTTTGAATCCCACTCCCAGAGGGGCCGGGACACCGCCTCCCATCAGTACTGCTTGTCCTGAGATGTTTTTGAAACTGACTTGTTTATCTGTGTCTAACACGTATGTTTGTTCACTGAAAAACCCACCAAAACAAAAAAAACCCCAAACCAAAACAAAACAACAACAACAACAACAACAAAACCCCACCGAATCCTAAACCCATGAATTCTGCTGTAGAATTTTTTATTTTTATTGTTTTTCTTTTCCTCGGGGTGTGGTTTTTAGCACTGGGTAGGGTTCGGCTGAATCAATGCGTCCAGCTTTGTAGGGGATTTTAAAAATAGAGGCATGTGAATGAGCAGAGGAATCCTGTGGAGGGTAAAAATTCCAGCACAGTTGTCTCAGCCTGTATTTTCACTCTACACAGCCCCCTTGCATCTCTTCTGGCTTATTTTTAATGCAGGTTACAAAAAGACAAAATCAGCTCTTTCTAAAAATCGTTGCAAACGTCTGCTCCCCTACTCCCCAGGCCTTGCACCCGCAGAAAAGAGGAAATAAAATCTCTGTGCACTCTGCAGGATTTCAGCTTTTGAGGCATACATGACAGAAGTCAAGGTGTTTCAGTTAATTTTCTATTTATCAGGATGCCCATCTGCCCTGCTTCTGCTTTTAAGTCAGGAGATTTTATGCTGTAATTTTTAAGAGCAATTACCCAAGTTTATGTGTTGGCACACTCAAATACATTTTAGAAGCATGTGATATTTTGGAAACTGGTATTTATGCTTCAGTTCCAGATGCATGTATTTGGAAGTCAAAACTGAGTATCTATGAAAAATTTGGGGGGTTACGTATTTTTGGCTGTTAATTATTAGGAAAGCCATGGCTTTTGATTACCATTTTTTACTTGTGAGTTTACGAAAATGTCATTCTTGTTACTTTCATTTCTGTTGCAGGAAACAAACTAAAGAGGATGAAGCCTAATAAAGGAAAGACTTTAACTAGAGAGAGAGACTATGTGTACAAATTCAGTGCTGGAAATGAACATTTTGTCCTTACAGTGCCTCTCAAATTCCCTGTGCAAGAGAATATCAGTCATTTACATGGACGTCTGATGGTTCTGCACAACCTGCCATGCTTTATAGAAAATGGTATGAACTGATTTTTTTAATTAATCTCATGTATCCTTGTCCCCAAGCATCTTACAGCTTGCTCTAAGAAACCAAAAGAACAGTGTTTTACTGGAACAGTGTTTACAAAATTGGTTTTTAAACAGCAGAACATCAGAGAAAATTACTATCAGTGCTAGCAAGTGCTAGCAAAGAAAAGGTTTTCAACTGAAAAACTTTACTTACAGGTTTCTGATTGTTGATATGTTCTGTTGATGGACCATTTCTTCTTGTTGTAATAGACCTGAAGCAATCTCTTAGTAAATTTGTAGAAGAGGAAACGATAAAAGATTATGACAGAGAAGCTGAGGTGGCTCTGGAAGCAGTGAAATCAGGAAAAGTAGACATCAACCAGCTGGCAGATACTTGGGCTAAAGCTTATAAAGAGGTAAGATTAAGGCTGCAAAGTTAATATTCAAGGCTTGCTTTGTGGGAGTATGTGTGTGTGTGCAATCACAGTTGTGAGGATGAATTATTACGCTAAAATTCACTGCAAGTCTTGCAGTTTTTCCTTTCTATCTGAAAGTGAGCATCAAGTCTTCATCCTACAAGTACTTAGTCAGGTTTTTCTTAAATTTAATAGAGTAGAAAGATAGAAAATGAAGAGGCAAAAAATGGAGGTTTGTTCAATCAACAGTTGATACTCAAACAAAACATAGGCATAAGGCTCATTGTGGCTTAGAATTAAAGCAAGAGGTAATGAAGTGACACTCCTATCCTAAACCTCAGTAATAGCAATTAAAAGTAGAAGGACTTTTCAATTCATTTTTTGGGTTCATATTATTTAGGAAGGATGAGGCTTTAGTTGCAATAATGTCTCCAGTTTCACATGGGATCTTAAAAATGGTGGAGTGCAAAAGAACTGGAGGAGTCCTAGTGAAAAGAAAAAAGTAATGACAAACCTGCAGTATTGGAAGAAAAGTTTATAGGAATTGAATTTGCTTCTCATGAAATACAGAAAAATGTGAAAATTCCATTAAAAGTTTGCAAAACTGGCATTCTTGGGCCGTTCTTTGTTCAATAAAAATAGCTTTTCTTAAATCAGTGTTGTTGATGGAATTCTTAGTGACATCAGCAGTTAGTCATCCTCACTAGCAAAGCATTTTTGTTTGCACAGCTGGTGTTCTGGGCCTTATCTAAAATTCATCAGGTGCAAATATTATTGTGAATATTGCTGTTCTTTCTGAGCTGGTGTTGTGTGAAAATTGGTAATTCCTTACTGTAGTCCAAGCCTTAATGATCCTGACGTTAGTTGCTTTGAATGATAAAGAATGGGAGAGGAGAGAAGGGAAAGCTAAAGTAGAATGCCAGGAAGCTTAAATTAGGGAAGATAATTTATGTATGGTACAGGCTGTATGCGAACCCCCATGGTTTCACTCCACCATTATGAGGGATCTTTATATGTCCTAAGAGGTATCTTGTCATTTAAAATCTCTTACCTTTTCTTTAGACAACATTAGAACATGCCAAACCTGAAGAAACCAGCTGGGATGAAGATTTTGCAGATGTTTATCATGATCTGATCCATTCTCCAGCTTCTGAAATGCTGTTAAACCTGGAACATAATTATTTTGTTAGCATTTCAGAATTAATAAGTGAAAGGGATGTGGAGCTGAAAAAGCTACGTGAAAGGTATTACTTTTTATTATTTAGGTTTTCCTTTCTCTTATTAGGTAGGGGTACATGCCACTGGCTGTGTAAACTCATAGGACAACGTGTGTAGCTTGTATTTGTCTGTTTAAACCCAGACAACACTTGGCTAGCACAAGAATATTTAGAACAAGGGGGGATGGCTTCAAACTGAAAGAGTGAAAATTTAGATTCGATATTAGGAAAAAATTCTTTACTCAAGGTGTGGTGAGGCCCTAGTACAGGTTGCCCAGAGAAGTTGTGGCTGCCTCATCCCTAGATGTGTCTAAGGCCAGGTTGGATGGGGCTCTGAGCAACCTGGTCAGGTGGATGGTGTCCCTGCCCATGGCAGGGGTTGGAATGAAATGAACATTAATGTCCTTTCCAGCCCAAACCATTCTATGATGTCATTAGGGTCAGCTACCTTATATTACTTTGGTGGCCATCTATTATTTTCAGTGACAGAGGAGAATATAAGTTTTGATTTCCAGAAAGTGTTGAGTTTGTGTAGGCACACAGTTTGTGGTAATTGGGAGTGGGGCTGTGGCGCCTCATCCCCAATGGGCTACAGCTGTGAACAGCAGGTGACCAGCATTGAAGGCAATGAGACATGGAGTGCCCAGGTGTGCTGACCAGTCACAAAAAGGACACATAGGTGCAATTCATGTAAGGTGAGAGGTGTCAGAGGTTGGGCTGAAGGACAGGATGAGCAGATGTTTGTAGCTTTCTGAAGTGGTGTTACTCTGTGTGGGTTGGAGCTTTCTGAAATGGTATGGTGGCACTCTGTGTATCGTGCTCATCTTGACTGTGACATATGTTGTGACAAGTTTGAGCCTGGAGTTCTGGAATAAGCTTGCATAGCTGCAGGTGACTCTTTTATCCACAAGAGGGAACACGTTGAGTGTGCATTTTTATTTTTGTGTCAAAGTAATTCCAGTAGGTCTGGCTTAGCATTCTGAGTGGCAATATTCCTCTTGAGCTGTGTGTGTTTAATCTCACATTAGACAGTGCATAATCACTTCATGCTACGGTTTCTTCTGGACTGAATTGTATGTATTTCTAGTTTGGGGGTCAGTGTTGCCAGTAAGGTGTTGGCAAATCTTTTTGCTGCTATGGCCTCTTCTCAAGAATGCATACAGAAGAAAGAGCAGTATTGTTGTAGAGCTCAGGTGTAATGTAGCTGTGAATTAAACTCTGTTGGAGTTTATCACATCCCTATGTTGGTAGCAGCTGAGACTGTCCCAAATGAGGGTAAGTGGTGTTCTGTTTACACAGGAGCTGACTTGTTTCCCTGACCCTTTACACCAGTTTGTTTTGTGGATTTTCATTGCTAAATCTGTGACTGTTCATTCTGTCAGTAACAAACAACCAAGTTTGTTGTTGTATCACAGCAAAGAATGTTCTGCTGCCAGTCTTCTGAATTCTGTGTTTGCTTCTCCTTCAGGCAAGGAGCTGAAATGGATAAGGTGATGCAGGAGCTTGGGAAGTCACTGACTGACCAGGATGTGAATTCCTTAGCAGCTCAGCATTTTGAGTCTCAGCAGGTAACTAGAATATGCCATGCACATAATCACCTTAAAAAGAACGCCCACGCCACTCAAATTATCACTGCTCTCCTGTCAGGATTTGGAGAACAAATGGACCAATGAATTAAAACAGACTACTGCTATCCAGAAGCAGGAATATCAGGAGTGGGTGATAAAGCTTCATCAAGACCTAAAGAATCCCAACAACAGCTCAGTCAGGTATTTAATTCCTCTATGATGCTTAATTTCAGCTGAAATAGTTCAAAGTATTTGCATTTACATAATCTCCTAAATAGGGTACTATAGTCCTATTTATTATGATATGATAATATCTATAAATAATTTGCTTAGGATAATCAAAGGCAAATAGACCATCATAAAGAAATATATATAATTTTAGGAGTGTCTTCATTGTGTGAAATTACAACATCTCTGTACCAGATGTTGAAATTACAACATCTTTGTACCAGAAAGTACAACTTGACATGAGTGGAATTTCCTCCTGTTTTGCCTTCCTCTCCTATATCTGTCTTTAACACTGTTTCACAAAGCTTTCTGTTACCACCTAAGCATGTTCTGGAGAATAACAGTGCTTTAAAAAAATGGTAACAATGTTTGAATTAACAAGCCTATTTTCTCTTTCTGTATGTATTGCACTGGACAGCTTAAAAAATTGAATTTTTTAGCACGAACACTTATGGAGAGAGTTGAATGAGACGCTTTCCTCTGTTTGAGGAAATGGCAGGGAAATTAGAATTTGTAAATTGGATGGGATCCTTATTCTTTATCACTAGGACACTGCTGCTTGGCAGTTGAAATCAGTAGAATTGCTTGCAAGGTTATAAGAGATTTTTGGAGGTGAGGCACTTTGAAAACTGAAACTTCTCACTAATACAGGGGAAAATTGGATGCTGTTCTTTCATGTGTTAGGAACAGTATTTGTTGCATCACTACCAGACAGTTGAATTTAGAGAAAATTGATATTAATAAAACTCATATCTGAAATGTTTCCTGGTAGTTTGAACACTGTGGAACATTTGATAAGGTGGTTTTTAATCTCCTGTTTTGTGTGGGAAGAAAATAAATGCTTTATTTAATAACTTCATAAATAAGGTTTTGGCTGCTGTAAATAGGTTGAAGAGAATTCTTTTTGGTTTCCTTTTATTCCTACATTCTTACTATGTTATAACTAGGTATTGTGACTTATTTTTATTTCTCAGTCTTGGAATGCTTCACAAATGGGCCAAGTAATGTAAATCTAACAGTGAAGTTTCCTCTTCGTGCTGCCAGGAAGGCAAAGGTGAAACCTCATAAATGGAGGTCATGCTCATAGGTTTGGTCTCTTGGTTTCCACAGGCCAGCTGAGAAAACTTGGGATAACTTGCCCAAAGTTGTTGGTCTTGAATAAAAATAATGATTAACTTTTTGGTACTTTTCTTATTATTTTAGTGATGAAATTAAAGTTCAGCCCAGCCAGCTGAGGGAAGCTGTGGAAGGAAATGGGAGAATCTATGAAGAGCAGAGGCTGTTAGAAGAAAGTTTTACTATTCATTTAGGTAAGTGGAGTAACAGCTGGTAATAAATAATGTATCCAAGGCATGTATTATTTACACTATTTAACTCTCAATATGTATAATCCATAGTTTGGAGTTGTTTTGTGTTTGTTCTTTACATGTGTAAGAGAACAGCATAAATTGCATCAAGCAATGTCTGAAATAGGTGGAAATCTTAATGGAAAATATTCTAGAAGTAAATTTTTATCCATTTTGGTTGGGTGACTCATGTGAAAAAGCACAGCAACAGCAAAGTATATTGCCTAAAAATGATGCTTTGACTTTCTTACATTTGGTAGAAAAATGTGTTTACAAAATTCACTTCCTGTGATCAGTTGACAGCAGAATAGATACTTGCAATTTGTAGTTTTGTTTGTGCAGTAGAGTCTTCTTAAGCTGTTTTCACCATCTTATGTTGTGCAGGAGTGGTTTAGCTCCCTTAAAAAATCATCAGCAAAGGCGTCAGCCAGAGGAGGTTTGATACAAATTTGCAAAAGAGCAAAAAAGTTCAAAGGCAAGGTTCACTCTATTACTATATAGATAAAACACTGAGAGGAAAATTGGATTATAACCAAATATAAAATTATTTAGGCAGAGTTGGGCAGCAACAATCCTTCCCAGTATCACAAACTTGGGAGTTGGCAAGCTCTGAGAGGCATCTCTGTCAGAGGGAGATGCTGGTGCAGCCTGCTGTGGTGCAGGAAAGCTCCAAGGACATCCCTTAGGACCACTGTCCATAGGGTCATGACATGGTTACCTTGAGTCATTTGGAAAATGTTCATCCTCAGATGGAATTGCTGGAGTTTCCAAAACTCCAGCAGCAATGGTGCTGGTCCCCTCAGGCCCATGGTAGGGGATGTTTCCAGGCTGTCAGGGGCTGGCTGATGATCTCTTCCCCTCCAAGCAGCTCCCACTTCAGCCACACAGCAGTTCCTGGGATGGTCCAGGGATGCCTCGGTGCCCAGCTCATTGTACCAATGCTAAGGCTTAGCAGGAGTTCCTGAGCTTGTGGAGTGGTTCTGGGGAGGGTGGGAAGGATACACCACCACACATCAGTATTTCATCCCTAGCCCTGCAGTATTCCTCAGGAAGAATTGCTTCACAGAAGGGGTTGGAAGGGTCTGCCCAGGGAGGTTTGGAGTCCCCGTTCCTGGAGGTGTCTAAAGAATGCCTGGACATGGTACTCAGTGGGCTGGTGACAAGGTGGGGATTTGGCACAGGTTGGTCTTGATTTTGAAAGTCTGTTCCAAGCTTAATAATTCTGTGATTCTGCAGTGGGAACAAGGCCCATTTCAGGTATGGACAAGCCTCACTTTGTGAAAACACTGCATTTTTTTGCTACTTTGTGAATTGCTAATGTGTCTGTAAAACTGAATGTGTGGCTGGGAACTTCCTCTGGGTGTTACTGGTTACAGCTCCCTTCCAGATCTTTAGGGAAGCACTTTGTGCCCTTGCATTTCAATCCCAGCCCTGAGTTTAGACTTCCACTGGGATTGAGCCACGTGTGCTCTGTGCAGGAGCTCAGCTGAAGACCATGCACAACCTGAGGCTGCTGAGAGCTGATATGTTGGATTTCTGCAAACACAAGCGCAATCAGCGCAGTGGGGTGAAGCTGCACAGGCTTCAGACTGCCATGTCCCTCTACTCAACTTCCCTCTGTGGCCTGGTGTTACTGGTGGATAACAGGATCAGCTCATACAGTGGAATCAAAAGAGGTGAGCCTTCTAATGGGAGGTATCATGTCAAGGAAAATGAATAAAATAAATTAGAATAAAATCTAGCTGTCTTTTCTCACAGAAAAAATATTCTTTGTAAAAATTAAAATTCAGCGGAGGCGCTCATGTTTTGCACTCGTATTGCAAAAGGGTTACAAATGCAAAAAAGAGGTAAGGATGAGGATGGGGGATAGTGTTGTGCTGTTCTCTCTCATCTCTTCCCTACATTTTGTGTCTGAATAACAAACAATATGGAAGAGGACCCTTCAATATTGATTTAGAAAAAATTATTATAGGAGTTTCTAACTCTTTAATACCAGATTATCGCATGGAAACCTATTTGCAAAAATGAAAAAGAAATGTGCCCAGATTTTAAACGGATAGGTAAATATATAAAAATAGCATGTCCTTTTGATACTGTGAATTCTGTTAAAAATGAACAATAGGAATATGACTTCCCTACTCCTGGAAATTTTTATTAATAGCCATTTTAAGTGCATGTCTTTTGAATAAGTGGGAACTAAAATGGTTTTTTCTATCAAGGTTAACCAAAGGAACTTCTGTTTATTCCTGGCTGACTTTCCCACTTCTGTCTTGAAGTTTAATACCAAATACTTGCAGGCACACTGTTTGTGGTAATTGGGAGTGGGGCTGTGGAGCCTCATCCCCAGTGGCTGCAGCTGTGCAGGACGGGGGACCAGCACTGAAGGCAGTGAGCCGTGGAGTGCCCAGGTGCACTGACCAGTCACCCAAGGGAACAGAGGGCACACAGGTGCAGTGCATGAACATGAGGGGTATGAAGGGTTCGGCTGAAGAACAAGAAGGGTGGATGCTTGAAGCCTTCTAAAGTGATCTGGTGTTACTCTCTGTGGGCTGATGCTTAAAGCCTTTGGAAATTGTATGGTGGCACTCTGTGTATCCTGGCTGTCTCAGCCGTGACATCTGCTGGGACAAATACACTTGGAATGTCTTTTTTTGGCTATTACTTGTCATTATTCTTACATGCCATAAAAAAATGCACAGTGGTGCATGATATTTCCTGGAAACAGTTGGAGTCAGGCATGTAGCAAGAAGGAGAGGGAAGTGAACCAGGAAAAACTGCAATTGCATTTGTTGATTGCTGTTCATGGTTTCCAAGTAGTTTAATTGTAACAGTATTATTTTGTACTTGTACTTATTTTGCAGGTACTTTAACTGCTTAAGTATTTAAATGAATAACAAAAGGAGAGTATCTGGTTTTACACTAAATTTTAGGCAATGAAAGAAGACAGAAATTTAAATTATGCCATTAAACACAAAATTGCATCTTGTAGCCACCAACTAGATCCTGTAGCCACAATAGAGGGGAAAGCATTGGGACCATGTCACAATCATTCAAATATAATCCTCAATAAATTTTGGTAGAGGAGTCCAGTAGGCTTTATCTGCTTTTGGTGAGTTTGTCTTTATAACTGGATTTACTTGATCAGTAGAGTAGAATTACATAAGGTTACTGAGCACAACCTCAGGACATGCATTTCAGTCTTATTTTTTTCCTAGATTTCGCAACCGTTTGCCAAGAATGCACGGATTTCCATTTTCCTGGAATCCAAGAACAACTTGAAATTGTCCAGAAGGTTGTACTTAAGGCCAGAGCACAGCGTAGCAGCAAGACAAAAAGACACCACGGTCAGTGACAACCAAAATTACCCTCCTTGAAATAGAACAGTGGTCAGAGGGATGTTTGTGGGCAGGGCAGAGTCGATGCCACTCTTCTGCAGTTATTTAATCTGTAAAATTGAGTGTTTTGAGTTCATCAAGAAACTGTGTGAAATTCACAGAGAATGTGGTGTTTGGGTGGTGTCATTGCTACTCCTTTAAAATGAATCAACATATAAAAGTCACATTTTAACAGCATGGGAAGGACATCAGGCCATTCTGCTTTCCTGAACTGTCTGTAGCAGCACAAACTTTATCTGTCTTTACCTTTTATTGCCATTTACATTTAAATCTTTAAAAATTGCAGAAAAAGGAGTTTACTACTTTTCCCCCCTTCCTTTAAAGTGAATGCTGAAAACCAAACCAAATACCTTGACTAAATGTATTTAGCTTTCTTGTGCTGGCCAAAGCTTTGGGAATGGTTTTCCTTACATTTGTGTTTGCAGATGGCTGGGAAATGCTCTGACCACATGGTGTTTAGGCAGTGCAGTTGTACATCATGTTACTTTGTTTTCCCTCCAGAGAGCTACTTATGTGATTTAAATGCATCTAGAACATGAACAAATATGAGTACACAGAAAAACAAGTTCCCTTGAGAACCTGCATACTGCTGCATCTCAAGGGAAATGGTGAAAGCTGATTTTATGCTGCTGATTTATGTAAATCTCTTAGGAGCAAATTTGTTTTAATTTGTTACATTATTTAAAGAGTAATAGCAAGATACTATGTGGTTGTGGGGGCAGCTTCCAAAGTTTCATGTTATGTCCAAGAATGTTGTTTGCTGTTGTCCAGATGAAGAAATATCATGGGATGGTAAGTAAGAAGGGCAGGGATTTGAGGTAGGATTCAGTTTGGGATGTGTTGTAGACTGCAAAAACTCCTCTACCCATCCCCCTTGCATTTTGGGGATTTCATGGTCAAAATTCAAGCCAGATATCAGTACATGAACCTTTTCATGCCCAAGTATAACTAATAGAGGATATGATTAATATTTGTTCCGTGTGTTTATACACAGAAAACAAAATCAATGGGAATGAAGATAAATTAAAGAATATCGAACGAAACCAGTCGAACATTTTGCCGGGTGAGTTGTGTGGCATTGACCCCCTCTTCCTGAAGCAAATTGTATTTTATACATCCACATTTTTAGCTCTAAAGTCAGAATGTAAATTATAAACTGAACCCAAGCTGACCTCAATCAGAGGAGAAGGATGTTCCTGTGGCTGAGGCAGAGAACTGGGTGTCAGGACATCTGGTTTCTATTCCCAGCTTTGCCACTGCATCACATGGCATGGGACAAATCACTTTTCTTTGCCTAAAATTTCCTTTTGGAATTTGAGGATGAAAAAAAAAAGAACTCTGAGCATCTTGGGGGGAAGGTGAAACTTCTATAGTAGCACCTAATTTTATTTTTGAAAATGGCTATGTGTATATCATTGCTTTGGTACAGAAAAGCAGTTTTGAATGGATTTTTTAACTTTCAGAAATCCCTCTCTCAGAGGAAGTATCTTCTGTGTATATTGTGATGTTTAATAAGAAAAGTTGCTGTGGAATTTGAAGATGAATATGCAGTTGCGGGAGGAGTTAAGGCCATACAACCCATGGTTGAGTGAGGGCTTATTAAAATTGATTTCAAGACTGTCTTAAATATTTTTAGTGGGAGTGGATTGTAAATCAACTTGGATCAGATAAATCCAGGTGTCTTGTAGCAGTGGCCTGTGTTACTGCTCATAGATGGCCACTGCTGGGGATTCCTGCCTCCTTAGCAGTCATCCAGAAGGAGTACAGACCCATTCTGCAGCTGTTCCAGTTCAAAGAAAGGATCTTAACTTCAGTGGCCAGTGGGAATAGGTTTGAAGGAAGATGTTTTTGTTGACTGAAACAGTGGGGGTGTTGTACACCTGCTTTTCCCTTGGATGTACTGTGGACTTTAGATCTCCAGTGCAAAGGAGCAATGGAGAGACCTGGATGTCACTGCCTCTCACATTTGATAAATGAATACTAAGTCTAAAAAAACCCACAAGATTTCTTGGTTCCTTTTTTCAAACAACTCTGTAACTTGCCTTCCCACTACTCTGAATTATTTTAAATTCTAATGGTCACTGATTCCTTTGTGTTCCAGTGCCATATCTCAGTTGTTACATAACCCACTATCTTTTTCCACAGGCTCTGTGCATCCTTTATTTGAACCCATCCTTTTTTGGCCTTTCCGCCTCCCACATCTGGCATGTAATTCCATGCTTGCATTGTGTATTTTGAGTATTGCACCTCCTCTGGGTTTGTTTTTCTGTTTTGTGCTATATAGAGATCATATCCTGTACTGGCACTGTTATGGTTCATTACACCATGTGGGTATAATGCCAGTGGAACCCATCAAAGCAGGGGAGAGAGTGTGGGATGGATGTAAAACAGTGACAGTCCAAGAGATTTTAGATCTCCTGTGTACATCCTCATCTCTGCTGAATATTTATATTGGCCTTTTATCTTTGTTACACTTCCAAACAATTGGATTTCAGTACAGGTCACTACCATGATTTGTTCCCTTCCTGCTTTGCCTTATTGTGCAGGAGAGTTCTACATCACAAGGCACTCAAACCTCTCAGAAATCCACGTTGCCTTTCACCTGTGTGTGGATGACAACGTCAGGTCTGTGAACGTGACCGCCCGGGACCCAGCCATCATGGGGCTCAGGAACATCCTCAAAGTCTGCTGCACACATGACATCACCACCATCAGCATTCCCCTCCTGCTGGTGCATGAAATGTCAGAAGTAAGTAAATGGAACCGTTTGAGCTGGTTTTATATCCTTGGGTTTTTGCAAACGGTGTGTTTCATGCTGATATAGGCCAAATGGGATGGTTTTTCTCACTCGCAGGCCTTTGCCACACCACATGGTACTTGTATCTACATGGTGACCCAAATTAAGGAGCTAGACCAATTAAAAGCATCTCAGCCAGCTGAATCACTCAAAGTTTTTATTCCCACCCCCTCCTTTTGGACAATTCACTTCCTAGATCCACCTCACTGCAGTGGTACAGGTATTAATAGAAGATGGGACTACACAACTGGAAGCTCCTGCTCAGAAACTCTACCTTCAGAGATGCTGATGCAGTAGTGATACCAGATCCCTTCTTTTAGTTATCATTAGCTGTAAACATTAAAAATAAGTTTTGGGAGCAGCAGAACTGGCAAAGCTTGGCTTAGAGTTCTGTAAATGTAAACACTGCTTTTACCTTCTGTAAATCTTCTACCACCTCAGCCCTACACAGGAGCAACCAAATTTCACCTTCACTTTGAACTGTCTCCTCCTTCACTGCCTAATTTCTGTCCCTGTTTCCTCTCTAAGTCCCCTTAAATACTGTCTGGGCAAGAGGCAGCTGATGCTCTCTGTGTTCTTACTTACTGCGCTGAGTTTTGTATTTTCTTCTGTAGTGGGGCTCTGCTGTAGGGCTTGTCTCTCAATCAGCTGTAACAGTTCTCGGTGCACAGCAATTTAAAACTATTGACAGCCTCTTTTCTCTGTCACACCTGGCTCACAGAGAAGAACAGGGGTGGGAAGGCAGGGAAAGAAGTGATGGGCAGGAGTACAGCCATATGCCTCCTATCCTGAAGAGCTGGGAAGTCTGCAAACCTGAAGAAATGAGAAAAGGAAGATAATTCTGTCATCCATGCAAGGATATCAGTAATAATTACAGTCTGTTGGAGAGGTTTCTTTTTAAAATAACCCTTTGATTTTTCACTTTTAGACTCAATGTTGCCTTTCCTTTGTGGAAAGTGGCTGAGTCAGAAAGATAAATGCTCACCAGTGGATTACCTTTAACAGTGACAGGTTTTATAATAGAATTTACTGGAACACAGAGTAGAAGTTGCCCTTTTTTGCAGGATCAGAGTCTATCATAATGAAAAGGTAAAAAGACAATAATGAAGCTTCTAAAGGATGTGTTTCCATACATAAAAGTAGACTTTTAGGAATAGATTAGATTATTTATTAAATTTTTCATCTGTTGTACTGAGACCTTTCTTTGGGCACAAAGTGAGCAACATTCAGGACAGCAGCCTAGGTCACTCATGGGACCCAGTAGCTGTGTTTCAGAAATTTATTAAATATATCGACCTTTTTCTTAATCAAAGTGCCACCTGCTTATGTTCTTCTGGTTTTTGTTTCCTTTAAACCTGGTTAGTTTTAGCTTCTGTTTGCATATTTGTATTTTAAACCACAAATAAAGCACATGGCCAAGTGTTTAACACAGCCTAAGATGTGTGAAACTGAAGGATTATCTTCTTGTCTAGTGCTGGATTCTTAAAAGATCCTGGTAAAACAATTTACCTTTTGTATTAAGCTCTAAGTCTTAGCAGAGTAAGCAGAAGGTGAGCTGGATGGTGTGTGTTTAGGCACAACTGCTTTGTATGACTTGCATTAGCAGCTTGCTTATTACAGTGCTTGGCAGCTGGCTGACCTGCTTTGAAACACAGAAATCTGTAACTCCTTGTTGAGGGAAAAGTGAGTAATGACAGATTTCTGAAAGTTACCCTGAACTCGGTGCCTTTGGCAGCCACAGTTCTGACTCTGCATTTACCACCCACAGAAGAACATTTTTGTGAGGTGGTTAACCAGGAGCCCAGCTGCAGAGATGTTTCCTTGCTTCCCTGGGACAGGCATTCATTAGCAGTGTTCTCTGTGCTTTTTCCAAAGGTTTTCTCCTAATGTAGATGGAAGAGTGGTGTTTATAGCCTCACAGAAGTAATTACAGTATCACAGACTGCTTTGGGTTGGAAGAGCCCTTAAGCTCATCCTGTCCCATCACCTTCCACTCTCCCAGGTTACTCCAAACTCCATCCAACCTTTCCTGGAGTACTTCCAAGGATGGAGCAGCCACAGCTTCTCTGGGCAACCTGTGCCAGGGCCTCACCACCTGCCAGTCTAAACCTGCTCTCTGTCAGTTTGACTGTATTGATCTCAATGAAGCCATCAGATTTCATTGCTATTCAAGAGTTCTGTTTTCCTTTGTTTTTCTTACGGCAAGAACAACCAAAACAGATCTCTCTGGCCTGATCATTAAATTAAATGAAGGAAGGAAACTGGATTTGATACCTGAGAAAGGCAAAAGTAGGCAAGTTTGATTTCAGGCTGAGTGAGGTGTTACTGATCACTGGGATCTGCTATAAACTGGGAAATGAAATGGCTCTAACATCAAGGCATTGCTAAAAATGCCAGAGTTAGCTGGCACCCTCCCTTGGTAGTTTCAACATTGCTGTTGTCCACACAGCAACAGTGACAAAAATGTTGACTCTTCAGTGATCTCAGTCCTGTTGTCTCTATTACCATAAATTAAGACAAAATTGTTTTTTTAAAAAGTAGACATGAAAGGAGTGTAAGTTGTGTAACAAATATTTATGAACACAGTTTATGTCTGTAGAGAGGTTGCTGATGGGTGTATTGACCTCACGTGTTTATCTGAGTTTCCTGCCTTTAAATTTATATCTGCTTATCCAGTGTTTAGGATTTGCACTTATGCACTGAGTTAAACAGCTTGCTAATTCTTACTGAAATTACCCATTGAAATTTAGTTTGAAATATTTTTCCACGTGATGTACGTGGACTTCACTGTTTTACTTACTTGATTACGACATAGTTCTGCAAAGGCCCAAGCCCTAAGCAGCCCCATGTAGTGAGCCTGTCATAAATTGAATGAAAATAAAATCAGAAGGATTGAAGCATATCTTTCTCACTGTGAAAAATACGTGAAAGACCAGTGAAGCTGGTCTCTCCCTCTCCTCCCCCACCTTTTTTTTTCTAAATGAGTTAAAGAAATCTTAATTTGAGAAAATAATTGCATCTTAAAAAGGGTTGAAGTGTCTCCGCCAGTGAAAAACACCCAAAGTTCCAGGGGTTTTTTTTTTAGCTTTCTTGAATGCTATTATCCAAAACTCCCTTTAAGAGGTTGGCTGTTTGCTTTTTTGCTTTCTGATATCCTTCTCTGTATTTTGCATTGTTACTTAGCTGATCCTCCATTTCCACACCAGAGAAAACTCCTGGTGATGTGGTGAATTCATGAGAACTTTGGTGTGTGAAGATGGATTAGAATTGAATCACTGCTGTGTCATTTTCAGTTCTTGTGGCTTGCATGGAGCAACATTCTGTTATCTCCCTGGATGTCCACAAAATTTAATCTCTCTGTTCCTCTAAAATAGTCCAAGGAATGGTGTCATATTCTGCTGTGTTGATCAGTCTGTTTAAGGCTCAGTTCCCATCACTGATTGCTCAAGGTGCCCCTGAGAGACAATGTTCTTAGTTACTCGTTTTTTACTAAGCCAAAGCAGTGATCAAAACCAGCTATAAACCTTAATTGTGACAGAAAGCACACATGAGTAGATGAGTTATAATAAACACCAAGTGTTGCTTCCAGAATGCTTAAAAAATAAAAAAGTCAAAAGGCAACTACAACAAAAGTACAAACTCAAACTTGTCCATCACTGTTCTCTCTGATTAATGTCATGTATACTCTAAAAGCAGCATGTGATTTATATAATGAAAGATTTATGAAAAGATATTTCAAACTTACCCAGTTTTTAACATACAGTGTATTTTGGGAGATTGCAGGAGATCCTCCCACATGAGGAGGAACTTTGGCTTTCAGTAGTTGTTTAATAAAGCCATACATCCAGTTTATCAGTTATGTTATCACTGAGCATTCTTAGATAACCATGCCTCTCAAATAACTTTCTTTAATCCTGAAATTAAGCTTTCTCTTAACAACAGATTGCACTGTGTGTTTGACATTGCAAAACAGAGACTGGCTTTAGTGAATAGAAAAATATGTAAAGCTTAAGTTTGAAAAGGTACTTGGAATGATAAATCAGTTTCTACATCTATATTCCTGTATTCACAGTAGGAAGTGCTCATCTTCATGTTGAAGAGGAGCAGAAACAAACACAGATATTGTTTTCTTCTTCTTGAGCAGTGCTTGCAGTGAGTCATTCTGTCTCTGATGGAATTACATCATCATGGTGTAATTGGCTTTCTAGCATATGGCCAAAAAAATGTTTCATGAACTTTAATCTTAAATTATTTACCCCAGTGCTTGTAGCCATATTTTAAACCACTGTGGTTTTCATGTCATGCTTTGCTATTTAAGTTTAGGTAAGGATTTGCTGGCTGTTGCTATCTGAAACTCCTTCATCAGATGCAGATGATTTGTTTGTTCACACTCTTACCATAAATGCATCTTAAGGAGGAAGGGCTTCTTCCAGTTCTAGTATTAGAGAGAAGGTTTTACTGAAGGTTGTGGCTATGCCAAGAAATATTAAACAAAATCAAGAAGAGTTAGAAGTTGTCATTGTGCTCTTAAGATGTGGTCAGGAGCCTGCCTTTGATTCGCTTAAGCATGAACCTGACAATTATCAGTTGAATAATAGACTTTTTCTGGAGCTTCACAGGGGAATTGAACAGCTCAGTTTCTAGTGGGTTTGACAGCATTTTTATTCAACACCTCAGTATAAAAATGTTTAATATTGTTCTGACACTGGCTCTCTTGGTGTTTTTATGGTCACCTGTAAGGTGTGTACACCTGCCTAGAATGTTCTGAAAACTAGGTCCCACATCCTGCTTGAAAATTATGTTCTAGGGCAAAAAATGTATTGCTTTTAATAATTTCCTTGCTATTCTTGCTGTTTAAATTTGTGGGGCATTGAGGCTTATTATTTTTTCATTTAGGAGATGACCATTCCATGGTGCCTGAAGAGGGCAGAGCTCGTGTTCAAGTGTGTCAAAGGTAGGGGAGTGGAGCCCCAGTGGGATCTGGGAGCCAGTCCGAAGCAGGGCCATGAACTCATTAAAGGGATGGAGCAATTCTGCTGGGAAGAAAGGCTGAGGGAATTGGGATTGTTCAGCCTGGACAAGAGAAGGTTTTGGGGTGACCTCACTGTGGCCTTCCAGTGCCTGAAGGGAACCCGCAGGAAAGATGAAGAAACTCTTGACAAGGACCTGGAGTGACAGGACAAGGGGCAATGGCTTCACACTGACAGCAGGTTTAGGTTGGGTATTAGGAAAAAATAGCCCTCATGACTCAACGTGGTTTTCTGTCTTTCCAAGTGGTGTTTTTACTTTCTGCATTTTTAGTGCTGCACTTCAATAGTTGAATCAGTCACTTTCTTTCAACCACCTGCTTGAGGAACCTCTTCCTTTAGTTACTGACCTTTAGTATTTCACAATGGATATATCATCTATATCATCCACTTCTATTAAACAAGTATTTTTCTGAGTGTCCTTTTTTGCCACAGGAGGATTCCTGTGGCCTGTAGTAGTTCATTACTTGAGCAATAAATTAGTGCTGAGCTTTTTCCCTCTAGAATCATCATAGAATCTTAGAATTGTTTGGGTTGGAAAGCACCTTAAAGATTTCAACCCCCTGCCATGGGCAGGGACACCTGTCACTATCCCTGGTTGCTCAGAGCCCCATCCAGCCTGGCCTTGGACACTGCCAGGGTTGGAGCAGCCACAGCTTCTTCCCTGGGCACCCTCTGCCAGGGCCTCACCACCCTCATCATTTCTTCCTGATATCCAATCTAAACCTCCTCTCTGTCACTGTGAAGCCATTCTCCCTTGTCCTGTCACTCCAGGCCCTTGTCAAGAGTCTCTCTCCATCTTTCCTGTGGGCTCCCTTCAGGCACTGGGAGGCCACAGTGAGGTCACCCCTGTTTCTCAGTGAAAGGAAGCCATGGAAAGAACTCCTCACACACTGTTTGGAGAAACCCTCACTTCTGCTGTGTATGACTGTGCTGCACAGAAGGACTGATAATTCTGTCCTCTGTGTAGGTATTCTGCAGAACTCATCGTTGGATTTTTCTGCATTTCATTCAGATTGCCCAAGTCTGATTTAAAGGCAGTTGAGGACATCCCTAATTAAGGCAGTTCCCACCCCACTTGTGTGTGAAAGCTCCCTCACTGCCTGCTCATGCTGTAGCTGCTGGGGAATATTGCACAGGTAATCCAGACAGTGTCAATGCTGGTTTTTCAGGTTTCATGATGGAAATGGCCTCGTGGGATGGAGGAATTTCTCGGACTGTACAATTCCTGGTACCACAGGTAGGTGAAACCAAAGTCATATCCAGCCTAGGAGCCTGCTGGTAAAAAGTCTCATATCAGAAGATTTTGTTGTGGTTCTTTTTCTCTTGCCTGCCCCTTTTGAGTGAGTTTAAATTAATCTCTCTGGTTTTGTTTCCTTGCCTATAAAAGAGGAGTAAGGGTGAGTTTATATTTTTGAATACCCAGTAGTATTTTTTGAGATGATGCTAAAATTTCAAACTGGGAAATCCACCTTTACAAATAGTGATGAATGCATCACCTTTGAAAAAAGGTACTTTTTTCTGTTGATTACTTAATTACATTTTTCTGTTAATTACTCCAGTGGTCTAACCTTGTGTTACATAACTTGCATTGTTTATTAGTCATACTGTCTTAACAGCATGGAAAGCTGCAATGCAGAAAGTTCAGTCATGCTTTCAAAAAAGTAATTACTCCAGGTATTTGAAGTTAGTTCTGATTTAGATTCTGAAATTATTTAATTTGGAGTTCTAGCTGATCTTCAGAAACAGGAAGATATCCAAAGATGGCCAGCATGAGGTTTGTTCTAAAAAGCAGTAAAAGTAGAATTAATGTTAGGAAAGGAGTAACATGTATTTCTTGACAAATTAAAAACTGCTGAGCAAGGAGGAAGCCACAAATAAATTCCAAATTTGAAGCTAGTCTTGAAATGCAGAGAGCAGGAATCCTGTAGATAACAAGCAGCACTATCCTGCTTATGTTTGGCAGAAGTAATCAATCCCAGAAACAAGAAATCTACTAGAAATGGTTATGTGGGTGTCACATAAATATACAGCCAGGTTTTTAGGTCAGTCTTTTAATTCAATCAGATTATAACACAGTTTGAAAATTATTTTTGTTGTCTTCTGAGTACCAGCAATTCTCTTAAATACCAAGAAACAAAGTTGAGAGAGACTTAATTCTTCCAAACTACAAGAAGACAAAGCTTACCTGTGTTGTGTTTTTTTTTTTTCCCCAGACAATTTCAGAGGAAATGTTTTACCAGCTGAGTAACATGCTGCCACAGATCTTCAGAGTGTCCTCCACACTAACTCTGACCTCCAAGCACTGATTTCTGTGGAGCACTAACCTGTATCCTATTGGCAGAGGATGAGATTAAGGAGATTCTGGACTAGGATGTCTCTTTCCTGTGGACTCATGACCCCTAAGTGGCATTTGTTGCAATTTCAAGAATTGTGTTGTAATAAAAGATAAATGTTGTCTGTTCTTGGCTGGTAGCAGCTGATTTTGGCCTCTTGTTTTGTTTCGGCACAGGATTGATGATTGATCCCTCGCCTTTACCTGAAAGACATTCATTGTAACTTGTAAGAAATCTACAGAAATATATAGGTGATTCTTATACAGAGGTAGAAGCAATAAGAGTTTATGCTAGGAATGGGGTCTTCTGGCTTTTACAAACGTTTGCTGAATTTTCTTAGTGACTTTTAGAAGAATGTGGAGCATGTCAGACTAACCCATGGAATTTGTCATAGTGACCATGGAATAAAATGTATTAATGCCTCATTTGTCATTATACATTATTTTCACAAGTATATATTAAAAAAATTAACAGATACTTGTGACAATAATTAGAAGTTTTGAAGTATAGGTCTTCCTTTTTTTTAATACTTTTTGCTTTATTTCCAGACTTCACATTGAGACGTTTATCATATGAAAAACTTTATAGAAACACTAAAGTGTTCTGGACGCTGTTATACAGATAAAATTTGCTGCTTATTAATTAACATTTTATGACTAATCAAAAATGCCAGGGAGACAGCTCAAGATGCAGCTATGAAATTTCTTGGGACAAACTTAAATCCAGTCAAAAAAACCCCAACCAGACACCCCCTGCACCCCAGTGATGGGGGATAGGGGGGACCATGGGAACTGCTTTTCCCCTATCATGGACAATCTTGGAACTCAGCTGTGGAGCCAGGAGCTAGAAGCAACTTTTCCATGGACACAGGGAATGTCCTGTCAGGAACTGGGATTCTTGGGATTGCCAGAACCACTCAGCTCACAGCAAAGCAGCTGTGGGGGTGAGGGTTCCAGGTGCTGGGATTTCCAAATCCACAATTCTGCTCTGTGCGAATCATGGGGATCCTGGCAGACCTGGCTTTGCAACAGAAACCTCTTCCTATGTACGGCTGAAATTCTGCACTGGAAACTGGAGAATCTGGAAGCCAATTAAAACCCAAGTTATTTTCTGTCTTCACTTTTTTTTTTTTTATGTTATTTAGCTTAATAAAGGCAAAGATTGAAAAGCTCTGTTTTGGGGAAGCTGCATGATTTAAAATTCTCAGAGTACCAAAGGAATATTCACCATTTCCTGGTGATTGTAAAGTCTCTGTGTAATTAACAGACTCAGTATTTTTATCAAGTCTTGCATGCTGCAGGAAGCCATGTAAGTGACCCAGCAACCATCTCTTGCTGAACTGTCAAATACTTTCTTTTCCTCTGCCAGCAGCTTCTAAAGAAGAATCATGCAAGTAACGTGACCTAATTTGATGTTCTGGAAAAGAAGGATGTAAATTCCTCCAGAAGGAGCTGGATTAATCCTGTTACAGCTCATTTTACATTGCTGGCCTTAAACTGAAATAAAACTCTGATCCCAGAAAAGCAAGTGCTCTAACACTATTCTGTCTGGGAAAGGTGTGGTGGCAGAGCTATTCCTTTTTAGAAGTTGTAATGCTTATCTGTATGTGAAAAAGATCTGTGTTATACCTACTTATACAAGTTTTATATTTTCCTTCAGTCAGTAAATCTACCAACAAGGAGCACCAACAGTTCTTAAGCATGCATCTTTCATATACTTTGAGACTCTTTGGTAATAAAAATTATGCCTTGTATTTTTGCCAAAGCATGAAGACTCCATTTAATTTAGTAGCACTTGGGTGAAACTGCCACTAATTTCTAGGAAAATAACTCAGATTTTTGCCTTTTATTTGTGAAATATTTGTTTTCAGTCCTCAGCGGATTGCATCTAAACTGGTCATCAGAAGAACCAGTTGGTCTTTGATACTGAAATGAACCAACAAGCTCTAGTGATGAGGTTTTGGAAAGCCAAAATGGAAGGAATGATACGGGAAAAATATTAATTCTGCTTGCTGAAGTGTGACCCTTGTAAATGCTGAATAAGCCTGCCAAAGAGAATCTTTGTCTGGAGGATCTGTGACAGAGCATTTAATATTCCCATTTTTCATACCTGTTCTCAAGGAAGTGGTGCTAACAGCAGAATTTTAGCTGTCTTTGGAGAAAAGCAGAATATAGAAATGGGCTGACCTAAGCTGTACCTTCTCTTTGGTCTGTGCCTGGCAGCTGTAGGATACCGGCTGCAGTTTATGGTGTAAAGCCACCTTAGAAATTCTGTTTCAGTCATGAAAAGCTATTCAAGATTAAGAGGAAAATGACTTAATGGGCATGAGGTTTTCTATTTGTATATGCAGTGCAGATTCCTTGGAAGGGTGGCAGTGTTGAATGCTTTGAAAATGTTGTGTAAAATTATACTTGTGGCTTGGATTGAATAAAGTATTCTTGCTGTGGGGAGAGGTGAGGAGCAAATGCCATTATTTAGCTTCTTTAACTTGCTCATGGTGACCACTGTAAACTGCAGGTGCCCTTTACAGAGTCTGAACTGAGGTTATTGCAAGGGAAAAGTATGCCAAGAGTCTGGATTTGTCAAGGATATCACTTAGTGCCCTTTGCCTCTTGTCACCGGCTCTGCAACCTGTGTCTGTTTGCTTCTCTAGGAGCTGGTGACAAACAGGAAGAGAATGCAGGCAGTCAAACACATGCACAGACCTTGCCCTGGCCAGGTGCTTCTGCCCTGCTGCAATGCCAGAAATGTCACTGTTAGAAGGTGGCACTGCCCAGACAGGTGGGAGTCCTACCCGAGGTCCTTTCTTCTGCAATAATTCACTCTGGACAGTGAAATCTTAATGATGAAAGAGTTGTTTTATAACTTTTCCTGTTGTATGAGGGGTGAGTGAAGCCACAGAAGGTGATTATGCAGAGGGGATATAATGTAAGGGAGGAAATTATCACGGAATGGTTTGAGTTGAAAGGGGCTTTAAAGAACAAGCAGTTCCATCTGAGAGGATTGAGATTGCATATTCTAACCCCATTCTAGTATTTCTGTGAGCTTAAAAGTTGGTCAGTTTATTGTATCTGTACCTCATTTTCCCCTCATTAGAGGGAAGTTTAATTTATACTTCTGTAGTATTTTGAGCATGTCTTTCATGCCTCATTTACTGGTTTTTTTGGGTTTTTTTTGGGGTTTTTTTTGGCCAGTGTTATACCCAAAAATACAGAGCTATCCCCTGGTATTCACGCCAAGTCAGCTGAGTAAAGAGATGCCTGTCCTCTTGTATCTTTGCCTCATGGAGCTCTGAGGACACACCATCAGTGCTGCATAAAAATAAATTTATTACTTCATACTATATACTGGATGTGATAGAAGTCAGTAGCAACCACAGGACTGTTGTCCTATGGGACCACAGAATCAGAAGAATATGTTGTTATTATTATGTATAAGGACAAAAAGTTTTATTTTAGGTTGCATAAGTTGACGAGCTTGATTTTATGATATAATAGCAATTAAACACTAAGGTGTAATCTTACCACAACATTAAGAAGCAAGTTCTTTTGAAGATTATTCCTTGGAGGTTAGGCCAGATTCTGGGTAAAGAATGGTGGTTCATCATTCTCTATTTCCTTTCTCACTTCTGTCAGAATAACCTGCAAAGGGAGAAAAACAACATTCACCCTTTATAATAAAGGCTTCAAAAGAGAAAAGCTATGGAAATGAGTCAACTTAGGATGTGAAGTCAGTGTTGCAAGCTCTGCCAAGTGCAGCTTGGAGAAGATGAGACAGCTTGAGCAAGCACTTCCTCTGGGCACACTCTTTCCATATGACATATTTTTTTAATTGGGAAATGGATTGTGGACTTCAGTTTATGATGCTCAGTTCTGGTCTCAGTGGCCAATTTCTCTGCTTTCAGAACAGACATAGAGCAGTATTTTCAACCTATGAAGGGCTGACAAAAGGTGGAGAAATGTTCTCTGCTGGAGTAATTATCAGTACCCAATTAATATCACTTATCAGGAAAAAAAAGTCACCAAACAAAACAAGGTTATTGTGTCATGTTTTTAACACACACAGAAATATGAAGTATCTAGTGTCAAATATTCTATGTAACATAGAAAACCTCATATAAAATCAGTGTTGAATCATGCAAGCACTCTTTGTGGACCAGCACACAATGATGTGCTGTATCTCACTTCTCAAAGGAGCCATGGTAGGTACTGGCATCTCCCTGATGGCTGTTGCAGTTCACAACAACTTCTAAATCTTCACTCTCGTCACTGAGAATGCAGCACAAAATACCATGATAGAAAAGGCAACAGCCTTGTGCAGTCTGTGGGCCACAGGATGTGATGTTAGTTTTGATTCACATCCTGTTTTATCTTTTGGCATTCACCTTCTGCTCTGTGTGTTGCTTGTGTCAATTCAATGTCTATCAAGCATGCTGAGTTACTACAAAATTACAGAGATGTAACTGAGAGCAGAATTTGGCCTTGTGTGCCCTTCCAAGGGTGCTAAGTTTGAAGAGATACACACAGGGCAACACTGGCTAAATGGCAACTGAAGGGGAATATGAAAACCATCTGTAAATATTTAAAGGATGCAAAGACTAAAGAGGAGGTGGGTTTGGACTGCATGTTCCTGTAAGAGTTTCAACTTAACTAACAGTGATAAAACTAATAAAGGAAAATAGGGAAGTTTTAGAGAAGCAATATGTCTGGAAACTTAGAAATCAGTCTCATACTGTACACATATTTCTCTGAGAATTGAGTGATAGCCACTGCATCATTTCCAAGAAAACAGGAGGATACAGCCATGCCTTTGTAGTACAAAGTACTCTTAAGTTGCCTGGGAGATGGCAAGATAGGACTTCATGTCTGCCTTTCTGTTTGGTCAGCAGAAAAGGATTGATTTCTCCCTCCCTCTGTTCCATCTTTAGGAAGGACATGGATGATGATCAGGGTCCAGACACATGTGCTTCATCTCCAGTTAGCTTAATAAGGTGATTGATTTTAAATCTGCAGAAAGAAGGATCCCATGGAGAAAAGCTCTACATTCCTACAAGAGGTACCTTCCATGAAAGACAAAGCCTTGGGGGGAGAAATCCTTAAGTTAACGCAGGTTTAGATGAAGGGTAAAGAGAATCATATGTTCCAAGTCACTATCAGCTCTTTCCTAATGGGCATTGGCTCACTCTTAACAGTGCCAAATATCATCAGAGCATCTTTGAGATTCAGTGTTTTCAAGAGGAGTTCAAAGCCCTTGGCCCCCAGGCAGGAACAGACCCTGTACATATCAATTTAGGAGTATCTTGAAGTGAGGAGTTACCAGAGTTGAAGCTGGTTTGGTTGTCTCCCAAAAGCCTTATTTTAAGCTCCTTAAACTGAACCATAACAGCTTCTGCTGGCATAAATTATAATCCTCCAAAAATGCTCTGTACTCTTTCATGCAAGTCATTTATAGTGACTGTTTCAACTCTGTTCCAAAGAGCAGTTTTAAATCCCAGCCGAAATAGCCTGACCCCACAAACAGGGGCTGCTTCCTTCCGCCCCTCCTGGTGCGTGCAGCACCCGAGTTATCAGCCTGCTCCGTGCCTATTCCCACAGCGGAAATCCTACCAGCACAGGCCAGCCAAGCCTCCCTTTCTGAGAAATGAATCTCTCTCCCCGCTCACCAATCAAAGATGGAAATTGCAGCAGGTCACTGGCAGGAGCTTGGCCCCAAGCTTGACCAGCTACACAAGAGGATGTGAGTGCTTCTGTTGAGTAGTTGTTTGGAAACCGCTGCCTGACCACCAGTTGTTATCTTGGATGTGTTTTTAGCCATTTTGGGCACTTCTCCCTGCCCATTGGAAGTGGTTCTTCCTTTCAAGCAGTCCATCAATTATGAGCAAGGCATGCCAACTGATGTTGCTACATGCAAAATGGCACACACCACATTTATATCTTACTTTTGCTTACAGTGGGAAATCTTTTGCTGCAAGAGAACAACAGCATTTTCTAGTTTTTCTTCTCCCCATGATTATTTTAAGGATGTAGGTATTTATGGATGAGGACAGTCAGCCTCTTTGCCTGGGTGTGAGACCCAGCAGGTGAGTCAGCACCTCCTGATGGCTGAAAAGTGGTGTCCCCCAGGGGCCTGTAATGGGACCAAGTAATTTTTGACGTCTTCATCTATGACATGGACATTGGGATCGATTGCACACTCAGCAAGGTTGCAAATGACACCAAGCTGAGGGTGCAGTGACTCACCTGAAGGACAGGGTGCCATCCAGAGGGACCTGGACAAGCTCAAGTAGTGGCCCAGCTCTTGGGGCCCAGCACAAGAAGGACATGGATCTGCTGGAGGCAGTGCAGAGGAGGGACACCAAGGCCATCAGAGGTTGCCCAGAGAGGCACAGGTTGCCCAGAGAGGTGGAGGATGCCCCATTTCTGGCAACAGTCAAGGTCAGGCTAGACAAGGCTCTGAGCAACCTGATCTGTTGAAGCCCTCCCTGCTCATTGCAGGAGGGTTGGGCTATGTGGCCTTTAAAGGTCACTTCTAGCCCAAATGATTTTATGATTCCATGAAAAAGGGATCAAGAATTTGGAAGGGCAGGCTCTGCACAATACATGGTGCAGCCATGTCTTTTTTGTATTTTCTTCTTTTTACTCATGATGCTGTCACAAGTAGCTCTTTAGAGAAACTCTTTAGAGAGGCTCTTTATTGTGCCCACTAATAACTGGCCTGCTGGATCACCTACTTCTGCCTAATCCATCTTCATTTTTATTGTGGAGGCATACAGAGCCAGACCTGCCAGACACTAAGAGAAACAAAGGATGTGAAACATAAAGCAGTCAAAGAGAAGTAAGGATGGGCCAAGCTGGAGTGGTGTAAGAGCCTTTAACTTCCTGCTTGTGTCAGGAAGACTTTAATATAAAGTACAGCAACCCATTAATGTGCACTTCTGTGGCCAGTGCTTAAACTGGCTCCTCAAGGTGGAGATTATTGTGTCATGAGCACCATTAATTTTCACAACATTATTTCCATGAGAGGTTATTACACATCAAATTACAACATTCCCATGCATCCAGGCTTCTTGTAACAGTAGGAGAAATGGTGGGCTGGAGAAGACAGCTGGGTTTGCACGTGGTCTATGTCAGTTTACTTAAGCAGAACCATTTTACTGCTGCTGGAGGAATGCAGCAAAAGGTCAGTGCTGAAACTCCACTAAAGTAAGCTGAGCACACATTCCATCTGCCAACATATGCTCACTCCTTGCTTGATCAAAAAAGAAATTTCAGAGCTCTGCTGCATGCTTGCCTTGACCCTGCTCCACACCGCCTGTCCAGCGGGCATCAGACAAACCATTCTCTAATCCTGCGTGGAATACACATTCTGCTGGAAGGATGCTTGGAATAACTGCACAGCAGCAGCAGCAGCAGCAGCATCCTAAACTGGGCCTGTGCACAGGGAGAAGTGCAGGACAGCATGGAGAGATGTGTCAGGAGAAGAGTTACATGACTGCAGGAAATGAATGGGTTTATTTCCCAGTTCTGTGCACCCAGCACAACCTGACCCTGTCCAAATGAGACTCATCTTTGCAGGGGAAAAATAAACTCGACATTGTCATTCAGCTCTTGCATTTTTCTTTGCCTGTCTTCTTCAAATGTTTCATCTTCTGAAGTCTGCCTGATCTGGTCAGTGTCAGAGGAAGAATTCTGTACTAACAACATGCACAAGGAGCTGCACCAACTTAACTGGGCTGTTAAAATTTGCAGAAGTGAAGCTCTTGTAGCTACAAGAGCTTTTGGCTGATTTAGAACATGCCCTCATAACATCACTTGATAAAAATGACTTGGGCTTTTTAATAGAACAAATTACTTAGGCTTTATATTTAACCACGGTCACTGTTAAAGCTATAACTGGTTTTCAGAATATTTTAGGAATCTGATCTTGATCTTCCATATGTTAAAAACCATCACAACAAATACCTTACACTGTGGTTCCTGACGAAGAAATGACAAGGCTGCAGCCTTAAACACAAAAAGTTTCCTTTGGACTCACATTTGCTACTGTTTAGAGTGACTACTGGAAATTACCATTTCAGGGCAAAGAAGGAGTCAGCCTTGAACCAGAGAAACTCACAAACCTGCATGATTTTTGTAGAGAGGGTACCGATATCCTAGTTACTCACAGCCAGCTCTTCAACAGATCCCAGACTCCAGTGAGAAAAATGGCACCAATATTGAGGTCTCCTCAATGCACTGAAAGCAGAGCATATTTTGACACAGAGAGATGGGCTCCCTTCTGAAAACAGGACTTGCAGTCTTTAAAAATAATATTGAATGACCACTGTAATCAACCAGATTAGAACTGCATTTACTCATCTCACATTGTCTTTAGGCTGTGCCTTGGGGATTCAAGTCCATTTAAGTATTGTATAGTCATGGATTATGAGGAGAACATCTAAAATCACACACAGAAAAACATGAATGTAAAAAAAATGAAGCTAAAGAATGAGGTCTTTGCTGGCAGAAACCAAATTAATTTTTTTAATATTGCATTTTACTATGTGTAATGACTACATAGGACCAAATCACAATGAACAATAATTTGGAGAGTGGAAAAAACATCCTGCATGAATGTGGCAGGCATTTGAGGAAGAATCCATCACTATTCCCAGATTAGTTTATTTCCTTAACCTGCAAGTCTGCAGTTGGCAACAATAAATTGTAGGAAAAGAATATATATAATGAGGGTAGGGCTGACATCCAGCTGGCCCCTGAAAAGCTGGAACAATGGATTGACAGGATTCTTGTGCAGCCTGGCATTAAGAAATGCAGAACCTTGACCCTGGGAATGCATTATTCCTGGCAATAGTCCAGGCTGGGCACTGACTGACTGGGGAGCAGCTTTGCTTTGAGAAGAGGCTGGGGATCATGGTGCAGAGAGCTGAACCCAAATTCATAGTTGTGGTGAGGCAGGACAGCCACAGACTGGGCTGTATTAGCCCAAAGGTGGCCAGGAGGTCAAGGGGTGAGGGAAGGGATTATTTCCCATCCCTGGCATATCTGGTGTGCTATGGCCAGTTTAGGGCATCCTAGCACAGGAGAGAAGTCAACAGATTGGAGGAAGTCCAGTAGACAGCCCCAGGGATGCACAGGGAGCGTGTTGAAGCTGTTCAAAGGGGAGGTTGAAGGTGTTCAAAGGAGAGGCTGAAGGTGTTCTCAGCAGCTTCTGAAGGATCAAGAGGCTGCTAAGCTCTTTGGAGCATTTTTGACCGAAGGGAAAAAAGCTTCTGTTTGCCTTGGAAAGATGCCTTATGAATAAGGTTCTGGCTATCATCAGGGATGTAATTCTGTCATCCTTCTGTGGAGAATTCGGAAAATTGTGCCATAAATGCATCCCTTCTTCAAGCACAGAAGATGCCAGCAGGGTGCAACCCTAACAGCTCTCTGCAGGAACTGTGCAGGTCTCATAGAATGAGCAGAGTGCAGTGGGAATGGGAACAGGGTGGCAGAAGAGGAAAGGAAGAGGTGTCAAAACCAGGATCCTTTCTGTGGAAATTAAACAATGAATCACAATGCTTGAATGATGAATTACAAGCTTTAGACCTTCAGATGTTGCCTGTCATGCAGGGGAAAAAAAAAACCAAACACTTGAAAAACCCAGGAAAAAGTTCAGATGACAACACAAAAGGTTTCAGAATTCTCCTTTGAAATATTAGAGAGGATCCAGAACAACGGATGAAGAATTGGCATGCAAGAGAGTCCTCAACTGAGCTAATGGTGCACAACACAAGGAAGACACAATAACCTGGCAAATGACAGAAATTGCCTTTAACCTTCTATGATCATTACATAATTTAATCTGAATAGTTCTATGGTCAGAAATCACACAGAGGTCAGCTGGGCCACTGGACAGACTCTCATCACCAACAACAATAAAAACCAAGGGGTTTTTTTGCTTTCCTACTCAAAATGTTACTTAAATGTGGCATTTAGCATCCCTGTTCCTGCAGTGTCCCTGTTCCTGCTGTAATGAACAAACTGTGCATGAAACAAACAAACCAAATTAAACATGGCCCTTGTCATTCATCTCTTCTAATAAATAACTCCAGGCAGATCCCTGTGGGGGTGGTGGCTGTCACTTCTGTTTTCTTCAGCTTGGCCTTTTACCCTTGGACTGCCTGTCCTTTTGGAGTGGGAACAGCTGAGAGGTGATGAGAGAAGCAGTGTGGGCTGGTGGGCACAGCACCAGGTGGGAAGCCACAGGTCCGCTGTGGAGTCACCGCTCTCTTTTCTGACAGTCATTCCCATTTTTTTGGGACATAGAGAGGGACACCTGGCCAGCTCAAGAGAACAAAGATGGGCAGATTCGACTGTCTCTGTGCTTGACATATCCTCTGCAGAGAATGAGTTCAGCATGAATAAGCAGTAAAACCAAGACCTTTTTCCAAGCAAACTAGCATCGACCTAGTCCTAAATCCTCCAGAGTTTCTTGTGGGAGTAGATCCTTTTTCCTACTTCCCTCCAAAAAGAAAATAGCATAGCAGGAAGCTGTTTTGTGATTTGGGATTGCCTGCAAGAAATTGGCATGTGAAATTTCAGTGACAGATTTCCCTGTAGAGAAATGGGAAGATAATTATTTGAGATGACTCTAAGTTGTTAAATTTACACACTCTCCTGCCCAGGTGTGTCTGAGTGTCCTCACCAGGACCTCTGTGTGTCTGACAAAATGGAGGTTCCCTGTTAATATCTTGGCTTCCTCATGACTGGTGATGACAAACCATATTTGAGCAGGTCTTGTACATGCTTTGAGAGTCAGCAGCTGCAGTGAGGGGATAGTTTTGGGTCAGAAGTTTGCTTGCTTCAGCCTCCAAGAGCTCATCAGCTGCCAAGGCTCTTAGGCAAGGTTGCTGTCTGTTATCCTGTTTATTCATTTTGGGGATCAGTGTGACAGAAAACCTGGCTCTCTGTTGGGCAGTGGAAAGAGAAATAACAAACACAGTGTGCTATAACCCTTTCTGTCATCCTCCTGCTACCAGAGCTCAGATTTTCTGCTGATTAATCATCTATTTCAGTGTTCCCTGGTGTTGTTGGCATCAAGGGAACGACACCCATTTCAGTGTTACCAGTTCTACAGTTTGTTGGAGTCCTTGGGTGTCAATACAGCTCTGCAACCCTTGCTCTGTTATTTTTTATGCTGTTTTCAGATTGTGATTGTGATTAATATTTAATTCATAACAGTCCTGTTACAAATCTGTGTTACAAATCTCTCCACACTGGTCAGCAAAGCCCATTAACCTAAAGATGGTCAGATGGGGCTCCATGGTCATACTTGGGCTTACAGATTTTTATGCAACTTGTCCAGAGTCTGCAGCACCTGCCCTGCCACAACAGGCAGATTTACCTGATTTCACCTGGAAATCTTCCTTCTCCACTGTCCACCACCAGCTTGGGTCTTTGCAGGCAAGGTGAACAATTTTAGTCCATCCTTCTGTGCTTGAATGAGGGATTGCTCCTTCCAGGCCCTAAAATAGGGAGAGAATTTTAACAGATTTGAAAATGGAACTTAGGACCCTAAGTCATCACACATTTTTTGAAAGACGTGCTCTGCATCCATATCATGTTACTGCTCAGCTGCAGGACTTTTCTTAGACTATCTGAAAGTGGATCTGAACTGCTGTGCTCCAAAGAGGGTTTATTTTAATGTTGTGCTGAAATACTGACAATGAAAACTTATTGCTTTAGTTAGGCAGTGAGCACTGTCACCCCAGGTCTTGAGAGTTCACATAAGCAGAGTTTGATTGCTGAAGTAAATTTTTACTATTTTGGAGTTCACAGGGTTTATTTTACTGCAAATGCTATTGGTGTCTCCCTTCCAAACTTCACTGGGCACATGAAGCCAGACAACATGCTACCTGAAAATCAAAGGTTACAGTGTGTTTTCTGGAAACAGTCACTACTTCATGGGCCAAGAGGACAAGTTTAAGCAGAATGAGACATCTTTTAGAGCAAACAAGGCTTGCCTAATTGAATCAGAAGCTCAAGAATTTATATGGCAGTTCAAATGGTAATACACAAAAACTCAGCAACCTGCTGGTCACAGATCCAGCTGGAAAATGGTTCAAGACTCATTTCAACTCTGATGCAGAATTGCTGAGCAGTACAAGACTGCAGAATGCACTTCATCTCCCAGCTGCACACACTTGGGGCCAGACACCAGGACTCCTGGTCTTAAGAGGACCAGGTGTCCCAGTAAAATCACAAATTTTAGCTCTTTGGTTTGGTTAACAGATCAGGCAAGAAGAGTCCTGATTTTTTGTAAGCAAGTAATCTGTGCACCCTTTCAATACAGAATGCTGTCAGATGGACTTGCTCAGCAGGAAACTGCTGGAGTGAGGCTGTCTTCTGGGTGACCACAGCCCTCAGCATTTTCCAGCTGGACTGACTAAAAGACAAAACAATGCATCCCATAGACTTGTCAGAAATTATCTTTGTTTGTTTTGTGTCTGACCATTTGATTTTAATTCTAGGATCAAGGGTATTGGGATGAGACATGGTGCGTCCTACAAAGTGTTCCTTTAACTTGGGCCATCAGGACACCTTATGGGGAATCCACAGTGGCAGATGTGCTAGCAAAAGTTAGAGGAGCTCAACTAGCCCATGGTTTGTCTTTGCTCTGTCAAACCTAATGAATGAGACATAAAGATGCAAAGGTGATTAAAGCTCAGGATGGAAATCCAGCTCTGTACCCATTACACTTGAAAAGTTCTCTAGGGGGGGAAATAAACAGAAAAGAAAATATTACAATGCATGTTTTTACAGACAGTGATGGCTCTGAGACCAGGCAGTGTTGGCAGGAGTCACATGCATTGGGAACTGGCAGGTTTCAGACTGCAGCATAAGAAAAACTGGGAAATCAGTGCTCCTTTCTTGGAACAGGGACCCTGGGCTTTGTTTCCCAGTGATGATGGCCTCTCATGAAGACTGTGGCTATGATAATACTAGTATTATTCCTTCCTAGAAATTATATATGCGCTTTATATAGATGAAAAATCATCAGATAAAGTAGAAAGCAGAAGGGAAAAGGATCTGAGGATTTTCTTTGCCAGTAAAAGATATCCTTCCTTTGGCCACCACCCCAAGCCTGCCAGAGTTCAGGGAGTGTTTGGACAAGGCTCCCAGGCACAGGGCGGGATTGCTGGGGTGTCCTGTGCAGAGCCAGGCGTTGGACTTGCATGATCCTGGTGTGTCCATTCTAGCTCAGGTTATTCCGTGATACTTTGATAGTCAAGTTCAGCTTCAGCAAGGGCACAGAGACCTTGAAATGTCACCTGGCACAAGCCAGGGCCTAGCCCTGTGGTTCCCAATTATCTTATAGCTGAGCCTGTCTCCTGAGAGCAATCAATATTCACATACATCACTGGCAATGACTGATGTCCTGCCTCAAGGCTGCCAGGGGCTCCCCTTCACCTCATGGGGCTCGTGCTGGGGTGTCTGCAGTGTCCCAGGCCTTGTATTGCACCTCTGCTGCTTACTGTGAAACTCTGTCACACTGGGTATGCTCAGTTTAATTATGCTTCCAGGTACTCCCCTCATTAGCAGACTTCTCAAATGGCACAGAAGATGCAAGGCCTGTGCTATGAGGAGCTGACAGACATATTGACAAAAGTATTTGTATAAATCAGCCATTTTCCTCTGTTTTATGTCTTGATAAGTTCTGTGAAACTAATTGAGATAAAACTCTAATCTGTCCAACTCCAGACAAGCTGAAACAGCTTCACTGGAAAATGAGGGGAAACAATTAAGACAGTCTGAGAAGGGCAGGCAATTTAAGATGGTCATAAGTTATAAAAATAGTGAGTATTTGGGCTTGAGGAAAGGAGGCAGTGAAACACCAGTAAACTGTGACCATCTCACTTTTTCCTCATCTATTACACATCACCTAAGTCCTTGTCTTGCTCCTAAAAATACTATTGCCCCCCTGCAGGAGGCACACACCCTCCTGAGGTAAATGTGATCATCTGGAACTCGCCTCAGTGAAAAACAGGAAGATCTAATGGTCCCATCTATGTGTCAGTGCAAAATCAATTCTCCAGCCTGTGTGCCCTGCTCAGCAGAATTCCCACTGGGATAAAACCTGCAGGAGCTGGGGCTTCTGTCCCTGCTGCATGGCTTACCTCTCCTTTAGCCAGCCAGGAGCGCTCCCTGCAGAAGTACAGACAGAGGTTAGCACGTGGGTCGCTCAGTAAGAGATGCTTTGGCTTTGCAGGGTGTGCACAAAAAGAGCTGTGGCCACCTCAAGCCGATTGTCCCTGAGTATCGAGGTGCCCCCGACAAGCACCCGCCGATCGTGCCACCAAGGAAGTGGCTGCAAACCTCTCATTGCTCACTGATGAGGTCCAGAACTGTTTTTACACCTTCTTCTCTAAATAAGGAAGCTGCCTGTGAGGCCTCTGATTCCCCGACCAATTTGACTCCTTTGCTTCCCACAGCCAATGAAATCCCACTCCTGCCTCCAGTCTTGGCTGACAGCACTCCAACCTCAGCAGGCAGGGAGGACGCAGGTTTGTGTTACAGCCCTGGCAGCCTCACCTTGGGCAGGCTGTTGATGTCAGAGTGATGATGTAGGCAGGGACAGCCCCTGCACTATAAAGATGGCTCAATCAAATATAACGGAGGCTGCCCAGCGGGAAGCAGGATCTACAAACCATGGTCGCCACCAGTTGCAGTCCTGCGGGAAGTAAGTATAGATTATTATTATTAGGTTGGGTGGTGGGGTTTTTTTGTGTGTTAGATATTTGTATGTAGAAAGATATTTTGTGAAATGAGATAATAAGGAGAATAAGGTAGAGGAAGGAAGGAAGGACGCAATGGTGAGGATTGGAAGGATTTAGATGATAAAATTGCAGAACTAATTGGCACATTGCTGAGAGGAGAGGATGCAATCTCTGCTGTCCAGGTCCATGGCTGGGATGTCAGGGGGAGAAGGCAGATGTGAACTGCGAGAGTGACTATTTGCTAGGAATCAAGAGGCAGCGGAGGCTTTACTGCAACGTGGGCATCGGGTTTCACCTTCAAATCCTCCCAGACGGCAGGCATAAGCGGGAGTTCACAATGAAAACCAATACAGTGAGTTGCATCCAGAAATGAAATAGAATAGATGTCACTTAATTGCTGTGAACTCTAGTAATTACCCTTCACAGAGTGCAAATGTTGTGACTTGATGTTATTAACCTGTGGCTACATCTGTTGCGCCTTTTAAGTCCTGGGATCAATAAACATGAGAACCCTTCGGCGCTGAAACCTGGCACAAAATGCTTAGATGAATTTAGACAGAATTTATTTTTTACCTGCTTTGCTGCACAGATGAGAAAAGGCAAACCAGGTCGAAAACTCACTCTCTGCTGCATTTTCTTGCTCTCCTCACCTTCTGCCTTTGAATCCGGGGAGGTTTTTGCTGCAGTCCAGAGTGCCAAAGCATGACTTCTTGAATCCCAGGCTGACCAGTATTTTTGGGACACTCCGTGTGTCCCATGGAAGGGAGTTTGCTGGTCCCTGGTTTGTTCGGTCGTTCTGGGTGCTGTTCTGTTACCCTAAGAATTAAGGAAAGCATCAGTGCATGTGGATTTGAATTTCCTGTAGAGGGCAGTTGCCTAAAATCTTTTTGCGAGCAATGTCATGTGGGACTTCGAATGCAAGCCACACTTCTTTAAGGCTCAGTAAAAAACCTCTTTGTAAGCACAGCATATTACATAAAAATAATTTTCTTATTGAAAAGGTCCAGAGTTTGACCGATCAAAAGAGTTTGATAGAGCAAAAGGCTATACAGAATTGACTACAATTCTAGAATAATTATTTTCAAATCCTGTGACAGGTTTAGAAAAACCCCAAGATCTTTCTCTGTGTATATTTATTTTGCTGCATTAGGGAGTTAATTCTTATAAAGAATATATTACAAGTTTGTTAGGGTTTAAAAAAAAAGATATCAAAATTGCCTTCCATTCAGCTCTAGTTTCGTGTGATAACACTCCCATTAAACTTCATGTTTTTCAGGGTCTCTTTGAAATATCCCACTGTAGAAAGACGCGGTTGTAAGTCTGCTTGGTGTGTGAAAAGTGCTCTCTTCATTGCGATTTGAACAGCAAAGGCAGGTTGTATGGGACGGGTAAGTACAAGTCCAGTAGGTTTTCACAGTTACATACAAGAAAGGTTTTGAAGTGGTGTGGTTTTGTTTTAGTGTTTTGCTTTGTTTTGTTGGGTTTAGTTTGTTTTTGGTTTTTGTTTGGTGTTCAATCTTTTCCTTATGGAAATCTCTGATTACAAGCAGAGAACAATAGCCCTCCTGTTCACAGGGAGCCTCTGCCCAGCCTGCTGTCATCAGTGCTATTTAATGCAACAAGCAGCAATGGCTCTTACAGGGCTGGGAGATTTTTAAAGCTCTTCTGTAAGACTTGTACAGGGGACACCTTAGGGAAATGAACATATTCTGCAAATAGTTACAGATTAATTAGATTGCTTCTTCTAAGGTCACAGGGCTGCAAACACATTGTAGCAAAGCTGAGCCCCATTGATTCCCATCCTGCATTGCATTGTGTGTAGGAGAGGCACAATTATAGCTATTTCCAACAGCTACCCTTAGTAAAGTAATGACCACATGCTCCTTCCTACCAAAAACAGCCACACCATCAAGAATAAATAGGGAAGTCTACCCTACAAGGTCAACATGTGTGGCTGGGGTTATTTTAATGATCAGTTTTGTAAGATCCAGTTGCAAAGGGTGAGAAAATAATAATAACTATTAGCAGTGGTATGCAAATCATACTGAAACACCATCACCGCTCATCTAGATGATTTTGCTATCTAATGCAGTTTAACCTCTGAGATGCGAGCAACACATCTCTAGTGGTCAATATCCAGCAGGAAAAAGTGCTTGTTAGGAGGTGCATTTGAAAGCGACTGGGTTCTGGGCAATAGGCAAAATCAGGCCCATGCTCAAAGTAATGAATGGCACTGGGTTGTTAGCAATCTCTTTTGTCAAGGAACAGCAGAGTCGCTTTCCTTTTGGAAGAGCTGTAATTTCAACAAAGCATTGCAGTGAGTTTAAAATAATGCTAAATGTTATGAGGGACCTGTGGCCATTACAAACCTGATTCCTTCTCACACTCATAATGACAGTAGGACACTTTAAGGTCCCACTTCAGGAATATTCTTTCAATCACAAGTGATCACAAGCACCCAAAAAGGTGCCATAAGTCCACTGCTTTACTTAGCTGTGTCTTTCTAAAGAAGTACAGGGTCTTGCTTCAGAAATACCTTTGATTTTTCCCCACACTTTCAATACAGTTTTGTTTATTTTCAAAGACACTTTCAAAAACTGTAAGAGATGTGCATTTTTTCCTTGCACAGCACAATGTCTTAAGTCAAACTCTTACAGGCTTTGGATGGTGTTATACACAGATGCCCAAATAGACCGCATTGGTGGCATCTCATGTGCCAGACATTGTGAAGTCAGAGAATAATTCTGCTTTATCTTTTAACTTCCTCTGCCTTTGTCTCCTGCTTGTCCTTGCACCTCCTCTCCCAGATAACTCCCTCCTCCTTAGATTTTCATGTTTTGACATGGAGGATATTAAAATTATTTTCCCAGATTAGAACCGGGCTGCATAGTTAAATATTACTAATGGTTTAAGAAAGAAATTATTTCTTGCTAATCAAATCTCTTATTAGAGCAAGCAGTTGTTCCCTGGACACTGCTGTTTGGAAAAGCTCTGAAGGTTTCAATAGCCAGCATATAATTTTTTTTTATAAATGATGGGACTTCTGGCAGAGGGGAGGTCTTAAATAAAGTTGTTGTTTGGGCAATGAGGTGTGCGATGCTGACAGAAAATTATTACTTGCAAATATAAAATGAAGAAATCCATGATTATAATGATATTAACTCAATCTGCCACAGGAAAATACACAGTCCATTATCTGGACAGGTGGCATCTGAGTTCATCTGACACCAAATTAGCACCGAGGAGGGAGATTTATTGGTTGGCCGCAGTGGCTGTGGCAGCCACCTGTCGCACACTGCAACGAGCCCTGGTGTCAAAATGCGAGGAAGAAAAATGGCCTGGGCCTTGGAGTGGAAAAATTGATTGTACCTGATTTGAATCCCTACCCCCTCCCCTTGTTATTCCCTAGGCTGTTTTCCAAGATGAGTGCAAGTTCAAGGAAACTTTGGCTGCCCAATAACTACAACGCATATGAGTCCAAGGTTCACCGCGGCGCTTACATAGCCCTGAGCAAACAACGGCAGGGTGAAGAGAGGGAACAAGGTTTCTCCTGCCATGACAGTGACCCACTTCTTACCAAGAATATGAGCACCAGAAAAACAGAAGAATTAAATCCCAGGACAACTATTTCGTTTTGCACATGGGGAATAACCTCCCAGGTAAAGTATTTATACCGGCCATTGAAAAAAACAAAGATATCTCTAGCATGTATGTGTATCATTTGGATAAATATATTTATACTAGATTCATCACATAGCATATGTAATACAATGCTGCTTCTCTTCTACTCTGTACAAATTTTACATGGGCTGTGTGCCTCCTTTGGTGCTGTACAGAGAAAAATGCAAGCTGGAGTGCAAAGGAAGTTTTGGAAGATGCAGAATGGCTGTGGGCAACCATCTAATCAATCATAGGTGATTTACTCGATATTATTTACCTCAGGTAATAACCTCTAGTACTGAACTGTTTACATATCATGGGCCAAATCACCAGATGATTTTTGCTTTCACCAGAGCTTCAGGCGGTTCACTCCATCTGAATATCTGCCTGCACCCCCCTCTACAGACTGTGTCCTGTCCTCTAAAGTCCTCAGACCTGTTTTGATCACTAAGGTGCCAATTCCACAAGTGTTTTCTACACAAGGCAAACTGTCTGTTCCCAGAGCCCCTCTGCCTCTGAAGGGATTCTCCAGGGTCTCTCCTCACATGGACTGGGTTGGCAAAATGAAGACCTACAATCAATTTCCCATGGGAAGGGCCACCAGATAAATCATAGATGACTCTCAAATGCGAAACTGATTTGGAGATGAGATTTCTGAATGGCATTTTGTGAGCTTAGTTTAGACTTATCTCCAATATAGATGTGTACATCTTTAATATTAATATTTGTATATATATAGACATGGGATGGGATGAGTGTGCATCTATGTAACTACATACTTTTAATGAATCAGTCATGCCAGTCTCCTGATGCCCCATGTGCCTCTATATAAAAGAAAAGAAATATTTAAAAGGCGCTGAATCTCATATTAGCCTGAATGTTGTTGATCTCTAGAATTAGAACTGGGTGTGTGGGATGCATTTGATAAAAGATAAGAAATTCATGGAAGCTTCCAGCAAAGAGTTATTTAGAAAACCCTGTTTGAATTTTCACTGTCTTAAGTATATTTGGTTCTTCTCTATCATACCTCCCTGAGGTATGAAGGACAGAGAAAGGAAGCTACACAAGCATACCTTCCCATGTTGGGACAGAGGAACTCGTACCATGAATTGCCAATTTCTGTCACTTGGCAAAGCATCTGGTTTCAAAGACAACACAGCAAGCTGTATGAAACACTCTTCAAAGCTCTCCTAGAAGCTGTACAAATGACACATAACCTTGCTTTGCTATTTTGACAACCCTTTTCCAGATCACTCAGTGAAGCTGCATTCTCTGTGCCTTTGAAAGAGTATTTTAAGAGGCCCTAAGTCAATAGTCACTATAAATGTCAGTTACCAGAAGCCTTGGGATTCCTGCATTGGTGGCGTGCTCCTAAATTTGAAACTAGATTCAATGTAATGTCAGAGCATGAGCATTTTCAGCATAGATGGACCATGCTGCTGCAGAAGTGAATATCTGAGTGCAAGATTATCTCCCCCGTCCAGCCAAAAGGGGGCTACGTCCAGCCTTCGACATGCCATTCTATTTGCAGGGGCTGTCTATTCGTGATGAATTTGAGCCTTCTGACATGCATGAGAGACACTGTCAGGGTCAGATCCTCAGCTGGAGTAAATCAGCCCAGGAAAACTGGAAAACCTATCAGTTTATAGCTGCAGAAGATTTGGTCCAAAGGACATACCCACAAGGATTGTACCCACCACCACCATTCCCAAGAAACTGTCAAGGCAATTGTTTTGTGAACAAGATACAGTTTTCCAGCATCTCTAGGTGTGACTTATAGCTTGGATTTATCTGGTTCAAATGTAAGTGATGATCACAGTGTAAATGAAGAGAAAAAAGAGTGGAATGCTGCTCACAGTACAGGAATGAGATACTTCTGGAGGATGCTTTGGAAGGAAAGAAGTTTGAAAGGAATTGCTCTTTCTTTTCTGGTCTTGCAGTATTTCAGAAAGCCAAGATGACACACTTTGCTCACCCACAATGTGTGGCAGCAGTTTGCTATTGAAAAATGTGCATTTTGAGTGAAAAATCAGGATGTTTTGAGTGGGGAGAGAGTGGGTCAAAGAAAAGTTTGGAGGAGTCCCTAGAGGTACAGAGAGCTGTGCAACATTAGCCGGCAACCTGTATCCTGGTGTTATATTCCTAATTGTCTTTTGAAATGAAGTTTGAAGAAGTATGGGAGAGCCCAGAGATGTAGAAGGAAACAGAGTTCAAATGCTGGCACATAAATTCGCTTCTGATCACAGCTTAATCCAGCATCCTTATGACCAGGATAAGAGTCTGTTCCTCTCTTAAAACAGGGCAGCCTAGAGAAAGTGATTGTTGCCAGGACTGGTAAGCATTGGGACAGGCTGGCACAAAAGATGGGAATCAGGACTCACTGGCTCCATTTTGCACACACTGGTTCAAGAGAGGACAACCCGTAGACCAGGGTCACAAGAAGTCAGGACAAGAAGGAAACGGCCCTCAAGCTGTGCAGGGGAGGTTCAGGTTGGACATCAGGAAGAATTTCTTCACTGAAGGGGTGGTGAGGCATTGGGAACAGGCTGTCCAGAGAGGTCGGTGGAGTCACCATCCCTGGAAGCGTTCAGGAAATGACTGGATGTGGGTCTGGTCTGGTTGACAAGGTGGGGATTTGTCAAAGGTTGGGCTTGGACCTGATGATCTTGGAGGTGTTTCCAACCTCAGTCATTCTGTGTATCTGTAAATCTGTTTAGTCACAGCCTGCTAGGCTGAGACTGTTCTTAGGAACTGCAGACCCTTTTGATGCAGTTTTGGTGGGCATTTGGAGAGCCCCGATCAGTCACTCTGCTGAGTTACTCTTTACATCACTGTTTTTATCCTCATTACACCTCAATGCCAGCCAGATCAACATGGAAATTCCAGCTGAAATCGAAAGAAAGGTATGCGACTATATAAAGAAAACACATAAAACTAAAGGAATTTCCCAAATCAGGGCCAAAATTAGGAACTTCAAAACATATCTCATCTCAAGTGTGCTTTAACAGGGGTCATGCCATGGGCCTGAGCTTTGAAAGCATTGCTGTGAGTGTTCCACACCAGCCTGTCACCCACATTTTGCACATGGGATTCTCCTGTGGAGTTAATGCCTATTTTTACAGTTTTCTCCGTTCCTCAAGCAAACCCTATAACATTCTAGAGACTAAATTCACCCTGTTAGAAAGCAGATTTGGCTGGAACTGAATCATGTTCTTAAATTAAATGTACTTTTCCCAGACATGCAGAGACACAGACACACACACAGTGGAAAAGCAGAGTAATATTTGTATACCTCACTATTTCAATTCCAAGATTTTATTTTGCACAGTAAAATGGTGCCAAAGTTCTCAGATTACTTTTTTTTCACTTAAAATATACCTCATGTTCTGACTCAATATGGACTCACAATTGAGACTGTAAATTTGCAAGAAACATAAAACTGTCCAATCAATTGTTTGTGAAATTGCTTCTATTTTTATATGTATGTGCTGCGCACAATAGTTTAATGTATTCATAAAATAAAATTTTATACATTTTTGGTAGTGTTTTGACTCTAAATCCCTCTTAACATTTGGTTTTTTCCTTGATTCAGAAACACTGTGCTAACTCTTCCTCCAAACCTAGTTTTTATTCACCTCTAGAACCAGAGTATGAATTGGAACACTTCAAATTTTTGTAGACCTTTGTGTAATTCAGATTTCTTTCCTGGGAAGTGTCCAGGTGTCCTGGGAGGCATGGGCACTTCCCATGCTCCCTTCCCACTCTGTGCTCTCAGCTTGGGGGATGAAAAATCTCCCAGGAATTTTGGAGACAAGAGATGGTGGATAAGCCTCACACTGCTATGAAGAATAAGAAACATTTTGCTAAGTCTACCTCATTTTATGCTTCCTCACAGGTAATTTGAAACTTAACAATATCTCTGTTTCTATGGAGACATTTAGAAGGGAAAGGACTGTTGGAAGGCTTGAATCCAACCTCTTAGATGAGTGCAGGACCAACTTCAGAGCTAGGGGAAGATGTATTAGGAAAAATCCCATCTACCCACCTCCTGCAACAGCCCCTGCAACAGCTTCACGATTCATTAAGCTCTGGTTGAAACTCTGGATAGCAACTCAAAAGGGATAACAGATAAATATCTCAAAAGGGTCACCAGAGCAGCCCATGCTTTGCTGAGAGCCTAAGAGGGGTTGGCATCTTCTTTAGGGTCTTCACACAAGACACATTAGTCCTGTGCATTGACAGAAAGCGACCCTCCTGCTGGAGCTAACTCTTACCAACACAAATGGCTGCAGAAATCATCTGAAGGATTCAGTACCATGAAGGAAAAAAAAATTAAAAAAAGAGAATGCTTTCTGATAATTCCCATGTACAGGATAAGCTCAGCTGCAGGTACACAAAGCTCAGGTCCATGAACTGTGTGGCTTCAGCTGAGACCATGTTCAGAGAAAGGGCCAGCACCAGTGCCAGCACTGGGATACAGAACCCCCCTCTGTGCTGGGCTGAGCCCCCAGTGTGGGCAGCAGGGCAGAGGTGCCCTTCTGCCCCTCTCTGCTGAGCCCCCCCTGCAGGGCTGCATCCAGCCCTGGGCCCAGCACAGGAAGCACAGGGAGCTGCTGCAGCCAGGCCAGAGCAGGGACACCAAGGGGATCAGAGGGATGGAGCAGCTCTGCTGGGAGGAAAGGCTGAGGGAATTGGGATTGTTCAGCCTGGAGGAGAGAAGGCTCCAGGGTGACCTCATTGTGCCCTTCCAGTGCCTGAAGGGAGCCCACAGGAAAGATGGAGAGAGAGACTCTTGACAAGGGCCTGGAGTGACAGGACAAGGGGCAATGGCTTCACACTGACAGAGGGCAGGTTTAGATTGGATATTGGGACAAAATTGTTCCCTGTGAGAGTGGTGAGGCCCTGGCACAGGTTGCCCAGGGAAGCTGTGGCTGCCCCTGGATCCCTGGCAGTGTCAGGTTGGATGGGGCTCAGAGCAATCCGGGATAAGTATTGGCCATCTAATTAAAGATATGCTTGTAAAAGGAAATAAACAGCCCCACATGTCTTTTGCATTGGTCTTTTGGGGTGGTTTTTTGTGTTTGTTTTCCTTGGCATATGCTGACGCCACCCTGCCCTGCATCAATTTGAGCAATGGAGGAGACAATTAGGTTCCAGGTATTTAACTACAGGTGACTTTGTTCCTTCAAAAAATGGTCCAACTGCAAACTATTGTGCTCCAGGAATCACAATGACTTGCAGAATCCAAGAGGACATTTGGTTTCCTTGTCAGAACCCAAGATTAAAGGAGGAAGTAAGAATCTCTTCCAGCTGCTGGACAGCTGAGGAGGAGACTCAGAGTAAGATAAACCATGGGAATCTCTAAGTTTAATACATGTAATGCGAACCGGAATTGCATTGAACTGCAGTGAGCAATCCTGGCTAAGGAAATCACTGTCATTGGAGAAAAAAAATATAAAAACAAACAACCAAGTATGCAGCCACAAGCAGAGATTTCTTTTTTCTCTCCAGCCAAACTCTGCATCCTGCTCAGTCCAAAAGCATGTTTGTTTTGGAAGACATACACTGCTGAAAGGTGTTTGGCCAAAATCCAAGGGGCCAATAAGTCCAGATGAGCTCAACTAGCTGTGTCCTTGGATCATGAGATCTGAACATATTATTCAATCCTGGATCTCATAAGCACATATAATTGTTAGTTATTTTTTGTCACAGGGTGTGGACCAAAATGTCTTGATTAGGACTAATTTTTTTCCCCCTCACAATTAATTGTTTACAACTCACAATTTTATTGTGTGCTTTCATGAACCATGGCTGACAGCTCCGGAATAATTTCTCCAAGGACAATGAAACGACACCAGCTTACGTCAAACAAGAAATCATTAGGGATGATATCTAAAACAACAGAGTTTATAATCATATTTGCTTGGGGCACTCTGGAGAAGAGCTTCCTTTCCTTTTTTTATAATGAAAAATGATCCATCCTGACTCATTCCAGGTGGTTGGAGCCTTGCTTTTTTCCTGGAGTTACTTTCCCTATGACCTAAACCCAGGACTCACTGGTCCAACATAAATCTTCTAGCCTATTGAAGAGGCAATAAAACAAAATTATGCAAAAACCCAAAGAAGTGAATTATGCTAATCAGCATAGGTGTCACTCAGTGAGATCAGAACTTTAACTACCTCAGTGATCCAGTGAGGGACAAACCAGTTTACATTTAACCCAGGGTCAAAACACAGGTGGAATGGCTTCAAAGTCACAGAGAGCAGGTGTAGATTGGATATTGGGAAAGAATTATTCACTGTGAGGGTGGTGAGGGTCTGGTACAGGCTGCCCAGAGAAGCTGTGGCTGCCCCTGGATCCCTGGCAGTGTCCAAGGCCAGGTTGGATGGGGCTCTGAGCAATGGGATAGTGGGAGGTGTCCCTGCCCATGGCAGGGGGGCTGGAATGAGATGGGCTGTGATGTCCCTCCCAACCCAAACCACTCCATGATTCTTTGATAAAGATGATTTTGCAAAGGCAGTAACTACAGAAATAGAAACTGTAGGAAAGTGGATATGTATGGGTTATATCTGTGTGTCACTTTCTATGACTCTTGAGCAAATCTGCAGATGTGTTTGCACTTATTAAAGAGAAACTTGCAGATTTCAAAATTAAAAGCTAATCTCCAATGGATTTTTTTTCCCTACACCCCTATAACAATCAACACGCAGGTCCACAGGCCACTCGGGTGATTGGAATTTCTTGTGTGTGACATTTCTTATGTATGTTTGCATTCTGCACAACCTCAGCTCATGCTGACATGGTCATCAGCTGGTCATGAAGGTGGTACCTTGAATTAATTTCCATTCTTCCACCAGAAGCGAAGACTGTGAGAGGAATGGAGCAAAGGGTCAAGAAGTCATGTTCAGGGTAGGCAGATGGGCTAACCAGCCTCTGGCATGTAAGAAAGTTCCTTTGGCATAATGGAAAGGATATTAAAAAAGATAAAAAAATAAAGTATTAAGTTGCATTTCTAAGTTTTGAAAGAATTGTCAGCAAAGAAATCTCTCTGCTTTTGGAGAACTGAGCAGGTTGATGAGAGTCCAGAACTTCAATAATGATGACAAAAACAGTCTGATTGGCTTACTTGAAAGAGAATGCCTTTCCCAACCAGCCCTGGCATGGCACCAGCTTGTGACAGCTGTGAAAATGGCCAAAGATCAGTAGGGCCCAGGTGCAGGATCAATGTCCCAGCAGCTGATGAACCTTTGCACAATGTGACTCTCAAGTTCCTCCTCACCAGCAATGTGGCAGACTGAGAAAGCAACATGAAGAGCTATTGTGTCTACACTGAAAAAAAAAAAAAAGTAGCCACACATCTACCTGAAAAGACATTTTGTGAAAGAAAACCTGAATCAGGGGCAGAGCTCAAGACATATTTTTGTCAAATTTCTGTTCAGTCTCATAAACTCTCCTCAACGTGCTCCCTGTCATGGAAATACCTCAGAAAACAGAACCAAGCTTCTGAGCAAAGATGAGCTAACAGAGTTTAGCTGAAAAAATGAAGCCACTGTTACTTGTCTTGCCCTGTCCCTTACAAACTTTGATGTCCATGTTTCTTTAAAGGACTCCAGAATCACAGACTGGTTTGGCAGTGGCTTAGGGACTCTTTCTATTTTCCTTGTATTAGAAACCCTGAGTACAAGCACAATGTTCAGTCATGACTGTCTTCATTTATTATTTAGGCTTTTATGTTTAAAAGAATTACTCTTACAACTTATAGAGAGCAAAGATTTCTCCAATGAAGTTTTCATTTTGAAGAGATCCCACATAAAAAGAAGTCCCAGAGCTAAAGAACAACACCTGCAATTGCACTGAGGCAGCTCTTCCCATATCAGTCACGTGCTGTGTTATTACTGTCCCACAGTAAAAGTGTCCTTGGCTGATGATGACGTCTGCATATTTTGTCTTCTTGTTTCACTGCATTCCCCTCTCTCTCTTTTCATTTTCCATTCCCAATTTCTTTAACCTAAGCCTTTTTTATCTCTTCTTAAAGGAGACAGATCTGAGTGAAACATGTGAAACCAAGAGGTTGGAGTAAGTTTAAAATTATGTTCCAACAAAGTTTTTTATCGATCCTTGTCTTCTGCCAAACAAGGGGAAAAATGTCCATTTAGTTTATTGGAAACTGTCAATGAATGTAGTGGCAGATGTTGTTGAATCCTAGAAATACTTAGATCAGAAGGGGCTGATGTTGGGAAATAGGAAACTTTACATATACCAAAGAGTTTTCCCAAAATAAAACCCCCAGCCTGCTTTTAGGCACCTTGCAGCGTACTACAACAGGAGATGGATGGCTGAAGTGACTTTCTTGTTGAGGCTGTGTATCTGCGTCCCCTGGATTCCTTTGCACCTGGAAGCAAGCACACCAGGAGAAAGGAGACACTTTCTCAGACAAGACACACTGCCTAGGCAGGCAGGTCAGCAGGACTGGGTGTGCACAGGGCAGATTTCAGAATCCAGACAAGTGTCAGGCCTTCCAAGCCTCAACACCAAACCAGAACATTTTTCAGTCTTCCAGACATGAGGAAAGGTGGAGAGAGACTCTTGACAAGGGTCTGGAGTGACAGGACAAGGGGGAATGGCTTCACACTGACAGAAGTTCAGGATTATACAGGATATTAGGAAGAAATTGTTTCCTGTGAAGGTGCTGAGGCCCTGGCACAGGTTGCCCAGAGAAGCTATGGTTGTGTCCAAGGCCAGGCTGGATGGGGCTCTGAGCAACCTGGGATAGTGGCAGGTGTCCCTGCCCATGGCAGAGGGTTGGAAAGAAATTATCTTTAAGATCCCATCCAAACAGGCCATTCTGTGATTCTATGATTGTTTTTGAAATTGAGGGTATCAGCAGCTCTAACCACAAATTGCACCCATTCTCTCTCCCACAACACCTAAGAAAACTCAGACCCCTTAAAATGACAGAAACACTCTCTGTTCAGAAAACAAAACCTTTTAGGGACTGGTTCTGCTTTGCCTGGGAGCTGTGCCAAGGATTTCAGCTGGAGGAGGAATGAGGCCCTTCATTCCAGTTCCTTAGAGCAGGCACACTGCAGAAACTGCTGGTACACGCTGCGGTCCCAAACCCAGTGGGCTGTGCTTACCTCATCTTGTTCACGTAGGTGAGCTGGGTCAGGATGTTTTCTTTAGTCGTGGGCAGCGTGACAAGAATGGGGCCTCCAAATAAGGTCACTCAGGATGTGTTTAACAACACTGGGTGAAGTCTGTGGCAAAGGCAACTGCTCACACACACACATACACACACACACAGCATCCACGGTACATTCCCTCAGCTCAGTGCGTCAGTATTCCTAGAATAACTGCTGGAGAGGCACTCCACCCTTGTGCTTCCAGCACTGGGGGTGTGATCATCCAGAGCCACTTGTAACAGTGATTTTAAGAAAGCAGAGGCAGAGGGACAGGCCCCTGATTTCCGTGACCTCTTTTGAAGAGATGCAGTGCAAAGGAAATTATTAAGAGCAGAGGTAGTTTCAAATCTATCAACCCAAACTCCTGTGTGAGCTGAGCAGCAGAGAGCAAGAGGCTTCCTGAGGCCAGCACAGGCACTCAGATGGCACAGAATGCTGCAAAAGGGCAAGCCACCCACCTGTTTACATATAAGTCAATATGCTTTATTAGGCAAGAGTGCTACAGGTGCTCCTACGTGATGAAAGGAACTCCAGCACTCTGAAGGGACGTGTAGTTTCACTCGTAGGAGAATCCTGGAAGGCAAATCCATTAGATTGAGTAGGAAACTTTTTTTTTCTGATGGTCCACAAAGCCCTTCCAAAAGATAACTGCAAGTCCCTTCTAGTAACTTCAATCTGTTGTAAAAAAACCCTTGCCTTTGCCTTGTGAGTCCCCTCTAGGGCTGAGGTGATAAGCAGTAAAAGAAAGCAGCACAAGGAATGACATTTAGTTGCTGAGGGTTTTACAGAGTTGAGGTGGTAAGTTTGGACTGCAAAAGGACCTAAAGCTGAAACTCAAAGCAATCAAAATGGGGGAAAGTCAGAGCTCCTGTGACCCTCAGTTCCTTCTGTGTACCATTTGCAGTTAAATGATGATACCAGGGAGGTCTGTGTGTCATCCGTGTTCCAGCTGAGGCACCTGGCCCAGGTGAGTGCCCAGAATACCTGGCTAAACCTGAGCTGAACTGCCTCTGGAGTAAGGAGCAGGGGGCAGCAGGAGCAGGCCTGGGACAAAGGCATGGCAGGGAGGGAGGGGAGTGAGACTCACTAAGGGCTGGAGCATCAATCACAAAATCACAGAATGATTTGGGTTGAAAGGGACCACAAAAATCATCTTGTTTCAACCCCCTGCTATGGGCCTGGACACTTCCCCCCTAGACCAGGTTGCTCAATTATTATCTTGAATAAATTTCATCCTGAAAGCTGGGGTCTGTCTTATCCATATTTTCCTTTCATCTTTTGCTCTGGAGTGAGAGTTCCTCACTTTACCTTGGTTCCTGACATAGACAATAGGTGGTAGCTCCTCCAGGCTGTCTCCCAGCTCCCTTTCCAGGATACATCTGAGGAGCATCCTGCACCACTGTGGCACCTGACACTGGCAGTGTAGCACCCCTGCAGTGGGGAATGGAAAATATGGCAATGTGAAATGGCTGTGATCTTTAAATTCAGTCCCATTTTTTCCTTTTATTTCTCCCTACAACAAGCAATTTCTGTTAATTATCAGCAGTTTTTTAGCTGAGAACTGAGAAAATCCATCTTAATTCATCAAACACCATAGAGCAATATAAAAATCTGAAACATCTATACCAGCTTCTGTGGTAAAAGTTGCAGAAATATTGTTATTGCTGATGCATCAGCAAAACATACAAGACAAGAAAGGTTGTCATCACTTCTATTATAACAGACTTGGCTGAAGGAGTAAAGCAGCTTTCATACACCTGGCTACCCCATTAACAGCTGAATGGGTAGAGGATAAGAGAAACAGCCACAGAAGGAATAAATGGATCAGCCTGAAATAAAAAAGACATGGACTGTAAAAAAACCCAAAAACTCACAACAAACCACATGTAGTGGGTATTTATGGGTTTAAAGCAAAAAGTCTATGAAAATACAAAATTTGTATTATCATTCTCACAAGCAGGGACTTAATAAATTCACTTTAGCCCAGCAGATTAAACAGAACTTAGTGAAGTCTGGAGCTTTCCTGATGCTGTGGAAAACTTTAGAAAATGCTAAACAATTTAACCTTGCAAAAGTAATCTTTGCTTGTCTGATTATTATAAAAAGATAAACAGATGCTCACAACTGGCATGTGCTTAAATGAGGTTGAATAAATTTTTCAAACATCTGAGAATGTTTTCTGTGCCACCAAGGCATGGAGCAGATCAGTGCATGCTGGTAAGCACAGCAAAATGTCATAGTGAATATGAAACATCAAACCAGAAAAACTGCAGTCACAACAGAATGACATAATATTCCAAGATGGTACAGTGCCTCTGTGAGACACTTCTGCAACTGAGGTATCAATATCCACATTTCCATCAGAATCTAATCAACGGGGCAAAGAAAAAAAACAGAACAACTAACTAACCAACCAACCAACCAACCAACCAACCAAAAAACCCAAACATTTGTTCATTCATTGATCAGAGTGAAAAATATGGGTGGATAATTTCAAAAGTAAATGGTGATATTTCTTTTAATATATATATATATAAGAAAAATTAACTCTCCTTTCCTTCTAAGCTACCTTTTCATTTAAAGATTTCAGACGTTATGACCAGTAAAACATCTGAGGCCTGGATTGTCTTTCAGTGCAGCCAGCTTTGTCAGCCTGCTCAGTTTAAGATCTGACCCTTATGCACTTTGGCTGAAAAGTGCTGTCATTTACACAGGTGAATATACTCTGACGCAAGTCTCTGGATTTACACAGGTGTGGCAGCAGAATTTGGCAGGGTTTTACTCATTTTAAACAATTAAAAAAAAAAATCAAAATCAGATCCACTTTTGCAGTGGGTTACAGCTGTATCAATCCATTAATGTTATCAATCCACTATATGCTGATGGTACAGTTCCACAGGTTGTTAATGAAAGTAAGAATTTTTCATGCTGTGTCCAGCTAGAGAATGAAACTGTACCTAACACTGCTACAGTTAAAATCCTCAAGTTTCATTAAGGAAATATTCATTTATTCTTTGGTACTTTTGTCAAGTTTACATTAAATTTTGAAAGGAACCTTAACACAGTCCAGTTTTGGAACCTGTCACTCCTGCCATTGATTCACCCATATACACTGTCCCATTAGTACAGCATTTTCATGTAATAAATGGAAACATCTTATTTTAAATCAGAAAATTTGTTTGTAAAGACCCACAACACTGGCAGGATACCTGAGAAGCAGGTCTTGTATCTTGGAACATTTTTTAAAAACTGCCAGCCAGATGTGCAATGCAGGAGCAAATATCCCAGTGTTTTACACATTATTTTCAGCTGGCTTTGACCAACTTTAGATTATTTGTGTGGCTCAGAAGGAAACAGGAGAAAGAAAAGGGACAGTTTATTTGAAGTATGCTCTGCTCATATCAAGTTCCCTTCACTTGAATGGAGTGACACAAATATCAGCCCAACAGGCTTGGTGTGGAAGTTAGACCATCATGAAGGAGGAATCAGGCTCAGGACAACTTAACACTAACTTTTGGTACATTTGCAACAAAATTTTAGCTGCATTTGATGTTTCCTCTAAATCAGAATGCAGCTTGGAAACGGTGAGGGGAGGTGGGAGTCTGAATAAACACATCTGGCAAAAAAGAAAGATAATTCAGGTCCGAAGGGTCATTCCCTTCAGTTCAAGTGCAGTGGATTGCCCTTCCTGGATCCAACAGTAGAGGCGTGGGAAGCTTTCAGATGTCACAGGGTTGTAGATAACATTTGAACATATGATTAGCTTTCATGAGCTGTCTTTAGAAACCTTACATTTTTCCCCCACACACCTTAGCCAGAGATCCTTCCCTTGAGGTTTCGGGACACTTAAAATGTTGCTTTGCCAAAAATCAAGGATGTGGAGAAGGTTTTCCTGTGTGATGTCATGTTGCTGCCCTTTATAAGCCTCTGCAGAGAAGAAGGGATCCTGTCTGAGGATTCACACTCCAGGCACAAGGGGAGGCGAGGAGCAGACGCTGACCCACCATGGAGCAGCGAGCCATTCCCCAGGGCATTCCCTGCAGCTCCCTGCTCCTGCTACTTTGCAGCCTGAAGGCTTCCCTTGCCTTTCCCAACTCCTCTCCACTGCTGAGTCCCAGCTGGGGCAATGGAGACCGCCTGATGCACCTCTACACCGACACCGAGAGGAGCAGCTTCCACCTCCAAATTAACGCGGATGGCTACGTCGATGGCGCTCCTCACCAAACCATCTACAGTAAGTGGCTTCCTACAGACCTCCATGGGAGCTGGGGAGGGACAAGGAGATTTTTTACTTCCTCACCACCTATAGAAAATCCCCTCTTCTCATTAGGCAGGCAGGCAGAGGAGCTGCCATGGGATGGAAAATACACATCATCATAATTCTCCTTTTGTTTAACAAATAAAATCGCTCCAAAGTAATCTAGTGGATAGGGAATTTCATTCCTTGCCTAGGACAACTGAAGTCCTATGGTTCCTGTAACACCCTGCAAGGACCCCCAGTTTCTGGGGGAAGCTCCTATTAGAGGCTGGTAATGATATCCCCCAAATAGCTGCTTCCCTCTGATGGTGCTACCAAAGGAACTGTGCTGAGCAGGGTTGGAAAACTGATGGCATCCATAAAATTTTGGGGTGGAGGGCTGAGAACTACTAACAGTTAAGTTTCAGTGTGCACAGAACATGGGCATGCAAAGATCAGTTAAAAAGGGGGAAACTGTGGAAGACCAGACTGGCATAAAAGAAGTGTTGAGCCTTTGGAGTTCATGAGAAGATACCCTAGTATCTCTAAAAGGTTCTCAAAATGTGTCTTCAGAGTTTATATAATTTTATATTTTATTATTTTATTTCAACACAGAATAGTTTATTATTCTTCCTTTGCTAAATATTTGGTGCAAACTCTTTAGTTAGCAGACAAATGTGGGAGGGGTTTAAGACTTAGGGTTCTTTTACAGCATTTCAAAAATACTTCTCTCTTAGCAGCATTCAAATCACAAGTAGCTATGCATCCTAAAATCAGGTTATTATTATTATTATTATTATTATTATTATTATTATTATTATTACTATTACTATTACTATTACTATTACTATTACTATTACTATTATTACTACATCTATTTTATACACTCAGTTAAAAATCTAAGCCTAGTTAATGAAGTTTTACATAGGTAAATAAGAATGGTTTTTAAAGTTATAATTTAATTAATGAGGAAAAAGGATCACATTCTGCTATTTTTTTAAGGAATTGACAATGCAACACAGAAATGCTGGCACTGTCTTGTTATTCTTCCTACATATGAAAAGATTTTATGAAACTCATTTTAGGGATGTCGGTCAAGAACCAGTGTGGGATTTTAGAGAACAACAGACAGCAAAATATCACATTTTCCCATATATGCCATGAAAAAAGCATAGCAGGATTTGGAATGGTGGAGCAGGAAAGATGGAAATCAGACAACAAAAGGGATATTGAGAAGGAGAGTGACTGATTTGCTGCCACCAGACAATGGGAAGTGCAAAGTTCTGCACCAGGGTGGCACAGCCTGGGTGTGCACAGATCTCCTGGGTGGGACAAGGCAACAGGCACAGAGTCAGAGGCAAGGAGTAGATCAAGCAAAGTTGTTATTCCCACTTTACCTGGTACCAGTGACATTGCTCTTGGAGCACTACAGGAACCCCAGGTCATGTTGGATGAGTAGAAGGTGGAGTTGGTCTGGCACAGGGTTTCCAGTGGGCCTTGATCATGATCTGTTGTGGTTTTAGTCCAGCAAAAAGGATTTTAAGGGCAATATAATGACAGAATCACAGACTGGTCGAGGTTGGAAGGCACCACAAGGGGTCACCTGGTCCCACCTCCCTGCTCCAGCAGGGCCATCCCACAGCACAGGGCACAGGATTGTGTCCAGATGGTTCTGGAGTATCCCCAGTGAGATTCCACACCCTCTCTGGACAATCTGTTCAGAGCTCAGTCACTGCACAGAAGTTCTGCCTCCTGTCCAGGTTGAACTTCCACCTGAGTATCAGTTCCTGCCCATTCCACTAGTGCCACTGCTGGGCACCACTAAAAAAATACCACAGGGCAGTCACAAAGATCAGTGGGACAAACTCCCCCTGGATGTGGGCAATGGCAGAAGTGAGGGCAATGTCCTCAGACCACAGGTTGAGACTTCAGAGGGAAAAAAAAGTTGTCTTTGGAAGGTTAGTGCTACATTGGAACAGGGCACCCAGAGAGGTGCCCTCCATTCTGGCAGTTTTCCAAAGCCACAGCAAATCTGATTTAGGGTGGGCAACAGTCTCAGGTCATGTGGGAGGTTGGTTTGAACTCCCAGAGGTCACTTCCAGCCAGAGCATCCGTGGATCTGTAAATGCATTGTTGAAATGGATTTGATGTTTTTGTTGTTCTGAACAGGTGCCCTAATGATCAAGTCTGAGGGTGCTGGCTCAGTAATAATCACAGGTGTGAAGAGTGGACGTTACCTGTGTATGGACACAAAAGGAAACATATTTGGCTCGGTGAGTGACCTTTCCTAAGCCTTGAGGTTGAATGGCCAGTGCATTCTGCTGCTGTGGTGCCCATTTCCCCAGCCAGGGCAAGCCTGGGTAGCTGCAGGTGGAGGGGGAAGTGTTAGAGATCTGACACTTAGGCCAAACTTTGCTCTCTCCTTTGATTGTATTAAGTTGTAGAGCTGACAAAAAATCATCTGAGATCCTGCCCGAGTAAATGAAGACAAAAAAAACCCCAAAAAACAAAACCACAAAACCAACCAACCAACCAAAAAACCACCATCACCAATGACAAAACCCCTACTTTTCCATATTAAAGAAATTAGATCCAGTGAGGGACCAATCTGTAGCACAGAGCAATGGCTGGGGACTCTCTGGAAGAAAATATGGTTTATCATTAAAATTGCTTTGCTGAAAGCATGGACATGCAACTCTGATCTGCATTTGGGTCAGACACAGACCTGGGAGATTAGAAAAACAATGCTACAAGATCTCACCCTTCTTTCCCTCTTTAACCAGTGTTTGCAATTCACCAGACTCTGCTCACAAGTGTCCTATTTCTTCCCTTCAGCACTACTTCAGCCAAGAGGACTGTGTGTTCAACCACAGGACGCTGGAAAATGGGTACGATGTGTACCAATCTCCCAAGCACCACTTCTTGGTGAGCTTAGGCAGAGTTAAACAAGCCTTCTCCCCTGGTATGAATCCGCCACCATACTCCCAGTTCTTGTCCAGGAAGAACGAGATCCCTCTGTTCCGGTTCAACACCCCCGAGCCCCACAGACATACCAGGAGCGCAGACGTTGATCCCGCAGATCCTCACCACGTCCTGGTCCCACAGAGGAAGACCCCGGTGTTTGGCTCCCTGCAGCAGCAGCCAGCAGACTTTCCCCACATGCCCAGGGAGCCCATGAGGATCAACCAGAACGACGTGGTGAACCCCGATGATCCCCACGCTATGATGGAGGCCAGGAGGTACCCAAGCCCCCGCTTCTACATCACGAGATAACCGCGGCCCCCGCGCTCGCCAGAGGCAAAAGGAACTGTCTGTCACACTCAGCCTGAATGCCAAAGTGGCTCTTAGAAACCTGGGAGACATTGGGAAAAATTCCTTAGCTTCAAATCTTGTTTTGTCAGTAAACTGCTGTCTGTAAGTACAAGTCAGATTTTTCCAGCTCAGGCTCTACTGGAAAGAAGATCCATTTTTGAAAACAATCACACAAACCAAATCTCTCGGGGTCTGAATCACCTTAGGTTTGCATCAATGATGAAAACAAACAAACAAAAAAATCCCTTGTATGAGATGGGAAACTGATGTTAAGTTACTGATGTAGAGATCTGGAGCATCCAAGATTCCAGCAGAGACAGGGAATCTCTTACTAGCACCATCCTGTCCAAGCACAGCAGATAAACTGCCAGGTGGTGTGTTATTTTATTATATAAAAATTATAATGTCATGTATCCAATATCTGAAGGGGCTACAAGGAAGCTGGAGAGAGGCTCTTCATCAGAAATTGCAGGGACAGGACAAGGGGGAATGGCTTCACACTGACAGGAGCAGGTTTAGATTGGATATCAGGAAAAAATTGTTCCCTGTGAGTGCTGAGGCCCTGGCACAGGTTGCCCAGAGAAGCTGTGGCTGACCCTTCCCTGGAAGTGTCCAAGACCAGGTTGGATGGGGCTCTGAGCAACCTGGGATAGTGGCAGGTGTCCCTGCCCATGGCAAAAGATGAGCCTTAAGGTCCCTTCCAACCTGTGATTCTTTGTTTTTAGCTTTTAAGTTGGAGCTTCATTCTCTCTTCACCCATATGAGTCAAAAAAAGGCTCTTTGCTGTTATAGGAGCAGCAAACATGGAAAACTGGAGGAACTGTCAGGACAACAGGACAGGATTAAAGGGTCCTGTGGAAAAAGAGCAATTTCTGACACTGAATCTAAGCTGAGGTTTAGGAAAAAAGAGGAAAGTCTCTCTCAAGTAGTTCTCTATCACAGTCCTACATTTACTAAATTCTAGAATCCCAATATGGAAATAAAGATCATTAGTTTTGCATATTACCAACTCAGAGAGAAGGATTAATAATAATCAGTAGTGTGTTAAACAAGACAGTTTGTTTTGCATAATACTGAACTCTACAGGGGAAAAATAAAAAAATTATGTTTTATAAGGATCAAAGGATTAATATTTACACTATAATGAAGACTCTCATCTAATGAGTGAAAATTAGGTTTCTATTTTGAAAAGTATTGTCCAGTTGGCATCCATGTTTGTATTCAGTTCTGAGCAGGTATCAGGGGCTTTATACTTGTACGAGTGAAATTACTGTTAATCAGGAGATCTCTAATGGTGACAAAACCTTTTCCCTAGTTTGGTTTATGCTTTGGGTAAGTTCACTTTGAAAAAGCTATTCTTGATGAGCTCTGCAGAAATCAGCTGCAAGGCACTGATGAGCAGCACAAAATCCAGTGTGGCAGAGATGTGAGCTTTTATTTTGCGGGGATTTTTTGCATGTCAAAACACAGATTCTTCTGCTCTTTTTATTTAGAGTATTTATCAGCCTGACAAAAATTTGAAGTGATACTGCTCCTCAGTGTGGTCATAGCCACCTACAAAAAAAATCAGGTTGGATGCTGTTCTTTTTTTCTTTCTCATGAAGTAATTCACTGAAGCCACTGGAGTTATAACAGTGCAACAAAAATCAAAATAAGAACCCCCTGTGCTTCTTGCTTTCGTTTATTTTTTCTGGATTTAGCACAGCAGCAGGACTGCTGACAGCTTTTAAAATAATCTCTTTCCCCCCCCCATATTTGTATATATACACAATATCTTTTTATCTACCACATCCAACTCATTATGTTGGAAAAGTCATAGGTCCCTGATCCTGCTCTTAGAATAGTTTTCCTAAATGGAGAGATTACTCATTAGTATAAATACTTAGGAGCACAGGACAAGCCAAATGATCAGGATTAGTCCAAAAGTTCCATCTCCTGGAATTTGTTTTTCTAAAATCATTGTGATTTTGAATTAATTTCTGAAGGAAATGAGTGATTCTAAGGAATTAAGGGAATTGCAGGCAGGCAGACAGTTGTGCTTTTCTTGCTTATTCAAAATACAGCAGGACTTTTTAACTTGCTGTCTATACAGTGGAGAGGTGTGATTTTATTTATGTTCTATTTTGATCTTTTTACTTGATTCCTATACCATTATTCTTGGCTTTTGCTCCTTGAGAGCTCTGGACTTCAAGTATACCAGCAAAGTTTGCACTTTGCAGTAATTGTTGGAAGCTCCTCTCTAGGACTGAGGCAACGGCCCTACAACAACTGGAACCATTAAAAGCTCTGTCCACATTAAATTTTGATGGGAAATATTGGTGGGGTTAAATCTATAGACCATCTCTAACTTCCTACACTAGAACACAGTAAGAAGGTTTGCTCACTCTATCAGTAGCCAGGGGGTAAGTAAGCTAAGACTGAATACAGGATGGATTTTCCATCAAAAAACCATAAATGTAACTATAGGCAACTGTATCAAAACTTAAAAGAATTTATTCTTCAGTGGAGATGCTGGAAATCACCAGCAAGTAAGAAAGCATTACTTATTTATGTCACAGTATTTATTTATTTATTTGAGTGGGTCTTAAATCCTGCAGAATATTTATAACTATTTATAATAATGTATTATAGGGACTATTTCCTTTTAAAAAAGTACCAATAAACTTTTCCATTATCTCCAAATGGTGGATTCTGCATTGTTTGTTCAAGCTCCCCCTTCCAGAAGTACTTGAGTGAACAAATAAATGGTAGCAGCAGTGTTTGTGTGCTGCTGTCCCCTGTGACTTCCATTCTCACAGGTTTCAGCTTCCTAGGTGTTTCATGCACCCCAAATACAAAAGTTCTGTGAAAGATGAGAAAAACAGTGTCTTAGTAGGTCTAGACTGACCATGAAGGGATTTTAACCTCTATTGGGAAATGTCTTGTACAATCAATGGGAAACCACAGGTCTGTCAGTTCAGTCCTGCTGGGAATTATTTGTGATCCTGGCTCAGAGATCTTGGGCTAAAAGATACTTGGCAAATTAAAAGCCTCCGCAGGGAGGGCTCCGAGCAGGGCCCAGGCTCTGGGGGGGCCCAGCAATGGCACCAGAGGAACGGGCAGGGACTGAGCCCAGGAGGTTCCACCTGGACAGGAGGCAGAACTTCTGTCCTGGGCAGTGACTGAGCCTGGAACAGATTGTCCAGAGAGGGTGTGGAGTCTCCTCACTGGGGATACTCCAGAACCATCTGGTCACAATCCTGTGCCCTGTGCTCTGGGATGGCTCTGCTGGACCAGGGAGGCAGCACCACATGAGCCACTGTCAGGGTCCAGCCTGACCTATTCTGTGAAGACTCAAGCAGTTGTAAGATTGGAAGTTCATCATTTCCTCCTCTGCATGCTATTCTTCCCCACCTAGTTATTGATGATGCCTTCTCACTAGTATTTCACATTCCTGTATTTTTATTCAAAGTCATTTAAAAAAAATGTCCCCTAAGGGCCTTAAAAAGCAGCTTTACTCCAGCTCAGTGCTTGACCTTGGGACATTACTACTTCTATGCCTGCTAACTCCTTGCATACCTTCTTCACCATGTATTTTCTCCTGAGCAACATTTATCTTTACCAGCTGAGCTGATGGTTTCCATTGTGGCATTAAGCCTTCAATTAAGATTCAGCTAGATCATATTTAATTTGTCCCTTGCCTATACATTAGTTACTTCATCAAACTACCCATTTAGTAGAGTGTGAACTACTTATAGTAAAAACTCATTTAATTAGGTTTCTATTACCTCTCTTGTCTGTAATTACTTTCTCCTTCAGAATTTGTTGCATTAATCATAATTTAAATTTCTTTGGAGAAGTAGAATTAAGTTGTGCCCCATGCAGGGCCAGGAGCTGGACTCAGTGATTCTTGTGGGTGCCTTCCAACTCAGGATATTTCACAATTCTAAAACTAATTTTGTGATTCCTACCCTCTGAAATCAAAACTCTTTTATTCACCTCAGCTTTTAAATTCAGTAAATTCACTTTTCAATGGCCAGCTGTTCCAAAACACATTCAGGACTTATTACAGTCAAGTGTGCTGCACCACCCTGCTCCCATTCAGCTATGGCTGGATGACACAGCTGGGCATCAGAAGGAAAGAGTTCTGCTTGGAGCATTTCTTTGGTGGCCAGTACCAGCCTGCTCAAGATTCCTGGGTTTTATCCCAGTATTCTCCTGTGTCTTACACTCTGTGTCCTTGGAGCCCTCCTGCCAGGCTCTGGCACTCAGGTCAGTGATGCACTGCCACATGGGGTCCCTGCACCCCAGGAACCCCAGAGCTGTTTGCAGGGGACAGCAGAGCTGTCTGTCACAGGAGACCCTCCTGAATGGCACTGGAGTCACCACACACACTCAGAGGCCCCCAGTGGCTCTGCCATATCCATGGATACCAGAGAAGCAGCTCACAAATGTGCACTGTGCTCACAAAAGCTCACTGCGCAGTCCATTTGTGCCATGCAGCTGCCATTTGCCTGGGACTACCAAGACCTAAAAACCTCCAGCTCATGGCCAAAGTGTTCAAAAGCAGGACACATCTGGGGGAAATCTGACATATTTTAAGTCTAGGCATGTGGGTTGTAGATCTGAGGCAGCCAAAAGCTTGGATATAGAATGCATCTATTTAAATTATGTTCTAAATTTTTTTAAAAGGAAAAAACCTCCTCCTTTTGCAAAGGCAGGGCTATGTCTGCACAAAAGTCTTCAACAGAGAACTGTGGGAATAGAGAACATATCTTTGCTTTAGAGGAAGGAAACTGTGGTACTACCAGAGCTCTCTGCCTGACAGCTGCTCAAGGAGAGGCAGCCCTGTGAGGAGATGGAGGCAGCATCCATTGCCACTACTGAGTAGTCCCTCAGATATTTATGTTCCGTTACTATTCCTAACAGACCCATCTATTGCTGCAGCTCTCCTTTCCCATGATCCCAATAAACTGTACAGATTTACTGTACACATGCAGAAGAGTCACTTGACCAAAAAAAGACTTAGTCTCAGTGTTGATGTAAAAACTTAAAAAGAGCAGTACTATACACAGACTTAAAGAAAACAGTTTTTAGAATTAGCTTCAGAAGCTTCCAAAATTAGTGACTTTTTAATGCAGAGAGAACCTGACATGTGACAGAACAAAGGAGAAATAACAAATGCAACTATTTTAGGGCAGGCTATAAGCCTGCCTAGGCTGGCATCCTGTCTCCAGCAAAGTCAACAGCAGATACTGAGGGAAAAAGCACATCTGGGCAACTGCAGGACACACTTGACTGCTTGTACTCCCTTGGCCACTGGCAGATGTATTTGCAGCATTTTAGTGTTTTACGAAGTCTGAATTGGGAGATTTTGATGCATTTTCACTGAAAGATATGACTTCATTAAGACAGGAGCTGTTCAGAAAACCTGAGTGGTTTCACCCTTTGGTATTTTTCCTTGTTAGGCACCACGGTACCATCTACTTGCCCTGTGTGAGACTTACAAGAGGAAAGAATTTGGTAACAGTAAGTTAAAGAAAACAATCACACAGGTTCCTTAGGCTGGATTTAAATTTTAATGACCTATAAATACAAAAAAAAGAAAGTAAAGCATATTATAGAGGAAGAGTCAAAAATCCCTCTGGGAATTGTGTGACCCAAGCAGTGGCAAAGCACTTAACAAAGTAGATGTTCTCCTAAGTTATGGGATCATCAACAAGAACAAAGTATTAATTACCTGCTTGAGAGCAGGTAAGAAAGATAAAGAAACCTTTTAAAGTGAGAAGCACCTCAATCACTAGTGTGTTTTGAAATATTTGATGAAATGACAGACTTAGGGAGAAAAATGTGTCACATTTCCACTCGTACTCTCGCATTTTCAACTCCATTAAGAACTGATGATTGGTTCCAAGAAGAATTGATGGAATGACTGGCAAAATTCAGGATGTGGCAGTTCCAGGGGAGTTTCAGCAGTTTAAAGCACTGGCAGGAGAATTCCCTGCTATGTAAATGGCATGCCTGAAATACACTGGCACTACCAGGGACAGGCAAATTCAGAATGAACCCCTGCCCCATTCTCCTACCATTAACTCTGTTAGAAGTCATAATTAAAGCTTTGCTATCTTCACTGGCTGTGACCATCAATTTAGTACTGAGGAGTCTTCCAGGAAGATGCATTTCACACAGAGATTGAGGAGTCCATGCAAAAGTCATATTCCCATTTTAGCTTCCTGTAAAGACTTTATTTCCTTCAGTATATTGAGAAGGAATTATTTTATTACTGAAAAAGAGCTATGGAAACTTTTAAACAACATCAGCCCCAAAAGTCTTTTTCACCGTAAAAGGCCAGGAAGGAAAAAGAAGTTATGTGATCTGAGCAAAGCTTCACAGGGCAATATTAAGAAAGATTTTTACCTCAAAAGAAATACAGATGAAATGGGAGTTCTATTCAAGAGTCTTTAATTTATTTTTTTAACAGGCCAAAAATATGCAAATGAAGAAAAAATATGTGAATCTTATAAATAACATAAACCAGATAAGCTCACACTGTAACACCACAAACACCCCAGTGGGGAAAGAATGCAGCATTCACACCAACAGTCACCAGTAAATCAAACTTGCCTCATTCTAGGCAAAAATATTCATAGATCAAGTGCATGACTGCAGCTGACAGAAGGATTCCAGTCAAGTACAACTCACCCCAGAGAGAAAGTCCCTTTTCCAGAAAAGAGACCACTATGTGCACACAAGGTTCCTCATCCTGCTCACAGCTAAAAATAAATACTCTGTGTTTGTGTACAGTGCTCTTCAAGAGAGATCTCGACAACCTGAACAATTTCTTAGGAAATACTCCTGGCGAGGTAGGTTTATCATCATTCCCACATTACAAATGGAAAGGAGACTTGCCCAGAGTCTCACAGATATTCAGTGTCAGAGTCACATCCCTTGGCTCCGCACCAAGCCTGTCCCACTGGGCAAAGCTCCTTCCCAGCTTCTACTATTGCATTCAAAAATTTATTTTAAGACATGTATGTTTCATATTACAATATAGCATTTTGTAATAAAACAAGAATACAGTATAGCTCAGCTTTGAGGTACCACTCCTCTCCTCTCCCCAACCCTTTCACTTCGAGGTAACCAAAATAAGTATGGAGTAATGCAAAGGAGTTGTTTAAAATATGTGCTGTAGGAGCAGATATGCAAGTGACTGCAAGTATTATGCTTCTGATAACAAAGAATATTTGTTTTATTTTGCTACTGCCAACTTATTCTGAGCACTAGGACCATGCAAATTGTAGTTTTTAGGATGGCAAGCAGTTGCACATCTCCCTTTTTGCAGTTTAGTGTCAGCAATTCCAGTCAATCCCAGTAATTACTACAGATACTTTTCCCAAGTTTAGCAAAATTGTGATCTAATCCCACTTTCCCCCCACAGAGATTCTTAAAACACTTTTGAAGCTACACATTCAGCTCCCACATCCACTAAGTGAGAGTCTTGGTTAAGACAGACACACATGATACTGGGCTTCAACAAATTCCCGTTTTCAAGTTTTATAATGAAATGACTGACTCCAGTATTGGGACTGACAGAAGACAGCTGGGACTTGGTTAAATTTGCTGGTAAGGTACAGTTGAGATCTGAAACCATATAGCCAATCCAGTTCCTCATGTAGGCTCCATGACTCACCACCAAAATATTGGCATCTAATACCGTGGAAGATCCGCTGCCCGCAGAGCTGGGCTCCGCCTCACTGCAGTGGTTTGTCCAAGGGAAAACAAACTGTTCTCCAGATGTTCCTGAGCTCCTGCCTGGGGCACCAGGCTTGCCATGCTCCTTCTGCTCCAACTCAACAGCCAGCTGGCAGAGGAATTCAAAAAAATCCCTTGCACGCTCCCTCACCTGCAGGGAAAGGCCGGAAGGAAATGTTGTGAAGAATGAAAAGATCGTTGTGAAGCAAGCACAGATTTGGCCTTTCAGAAATCTGACACAAAACTACTTCAGCTACAAGACAAAGATTTCTCACAGACAAGGCTCAGAAGCCAATGGAAGTTACTGACTGCTGTGCAAAGTCCTCTGTCCTCCAGAGAAAAATTGCTATCATCCTCCTGTGAGCCAGAGCTTCATGAGGAGTCAGTTTCAAAATCAATATTTTAGTTATAAAGAGATTTTCCACTTGGCAGCCACTGTTATCAGACCAATAAATAAATAAATAAATAAATAAATACCATACTTCATCCAGTGTTTCTCCTCCAGAAGGTGTGAATGAAGGACATTGCTCTCCAGCATCCTTTGCCATAGCCTTGAGGTCAGCCAAAGGCTTTCCTTCTGCAACACCGTATTTCTGTAAGGGAAAAACGGGGTTTGGCAGGATATGTCAGATGTCCTGTACCCCTTCCAGAGGCTGCAAACAGCTCTTCCCTTTGTGAAGCTTCAGCTTTGTTTTCTTGGATTCCCAAGGCATAGCTACCTTTTACATTTTATTCCAATTTTGGGTGAGGAAATATCTTTATAGGTACCCTTTTAAACAGCAGATAGATATAGATATAGATATATAGATATATATGCTCAATAGACAAATACACTAAGAGCAGAATCTCATTTAAAGCATGGACATTCAAAACACGACCTGATCTTTGTGTGGAGATTTTTTCTTCCACTGACACTCATCTCCAGCATACAAAATTCAAGTGTCTTTGTGACTGAGGTCACAGTGTAAATGCTCTGTACAAAGCCCTTCACATGAGGATAAACTCCATTTTCCTTTTGCTTGCAAAAAGGGAATTATTTTGCACATGTTAGAAACCAGTATTTTCTCTAAAGACCTGTGACCTTCTCTAAAGACCTTCCTCTTCACAACAGAGGAAGGATCCATCTCCAATTCAGAATTTTTGAAAAAGACATTAAAAAAAAAAACAAAACCACACAAGTACCCTCGCAATCAAAAGTAAATAAAAAGGCCTTGCTGATTTCAAGTGAAGAACTGGAATTTCTGAGAGAAAAAAAATTCAAACAGGAAATGCTACAATCACTGCTCCTTAAAGACTAAACCTTATCTTATTTAAACCATTCAAGCATCATAGTTAAAACATTCATCACTTAATTTTGGCTCTGCTTCACCGTTCTGCAAACAATTTATTGTCCCTGATGCGAATTGTTCAGTTTCCAGTGATTAAAAACACATCAAGTAGCGCTCTCCACTGGTAAATCTACCATTCAATAAGGTAGATACCTAGAGCAGGATACTACATTTTCAAGATACCCATGAGCAGGAAACTACATTTCAATTTGTTCAATATTTGATAATAAATTCTTTTGGCACTTACTCTCTCTCGCAGTCTTGCATCGTACTTGATTTCCAAATCTTTGCAAAACTTGTTTTTCCCTAGAATGGCAGCAGCAGTCTAAAAAGTGAATATACAGTCACATCAACTGGACAGAACATAGACACAGCACCTTACACCACCAGAGCCAAGGTGAATCCCATCAGCAGCATCCAACAACCCAAATACACAAACCAGAAAGTTTTTCAGCTACCAGTCTGGCCAGACTGGAATTGGATAGATGGCCCAGGCCAGACCATAAAAATAGAAAAGCTGCAATCTTCTGGCAGTTCCTTCCCAATTCAAAGTCCAGAACAGCTGAAGAAACAGCACCCATGAGAGGTGGCCAGCAGGGTTTACTGGGATAAGAGCCACATCTTCTGTTGAATACAACACAGAGCAATCATGTGGACATTCTTTACATGGACTACATGGGCCAGACTCACAGCTGTGCTCCCTGAAACTGCCCAGTTAATCCAACTGAACAAACATCTGACACTGTCTGGCTGCCACAGCCAATCCTCAGGACTAGAAGGAACCTCTGGAGATCACTCAGGCAGGGTCACCTGGAGCAGGTGACACAGGAGCATGTCCAGGTGGGTTTGGAATGACCCCAGAGAGGAAGACTCCAGGCCCTCCCTGGGCAGGTTGTTCCAGGGCTCTGCCACCCTCAATGTGCAGAAATTCTTCCTCATGTTGGAAGGTGGAACTTTTCGTGTCTTGGTTTGTGTCCGTTGCTCCTCATCCTGTCACTGGGCACCCCTGGAAAGAGCCTGGCACCATCTTCTGATACTCCTTGGAGATATTTCTGTGCATTAATGAGATCCCCTCTCAGTCTTCTCCAGACTAACCAGGCCCAGCTCCCTCAGTCTCCCCTCATAAGAGAGATGCTCCAGACCCCTCATCATCTCTGCGGCTTCCACTAGGTCCTCTCCTTGCCCTTCTTGGCAACCAGAGGACAGCTGCTCCTGGTTCTTACATGCACCCAAGTGTGAAGGCTGCACTGGCTTCACAGACAGTTTGGGCTGTGCAAACATCCACACCCAATCAATCTGACATTTAAGGAACTCATTTTGAAAATGCTCCTTGGATTCTGGCACGAGTAAGCAGCTTGTTGTACTACTGGCACATTTAACATATTGCTTAGGAGAAATTTGGTCTTGGAACTTTAATCTTCTCTCAAAGAATAAGGCAGAAATAAAGACAGGGTTGAATCCACTTCCTTGTGTATATGCATAGCACAGTAATTTGTATGATTATATGCAGGAATTTCCTCTTTTGCAACAGAACTTGTACATTCCTCCCATACTCGAGCTGTGAAGTGACAGTGTAGTAACAGGCCCTTCATAGAACTGCAGCTGCCAAGAAAGCTGCACATGGACCACATGGAAACTTCAGCTTTACATATCTTTGGGAAAGCTTCCCCAACATCTGGACAGCTTGTCAAACAAATGGCAAAATACATTTCCTGTATGCAAAAGAAAATTCAGGTCTTTTACATTAGGAGAGTGCAATTTTGAAAGGGCTCTTCATGGAAAAGGCTGTCTCTAATAAAGAAAAAATATCCCAAACCAATTCCCATAGAGCAGATACACAGCACAGACAGCTTTATGAAAGTTAGAAAGCACTCTTAATGTTTTAAAATATCATCACTGCCATTCACACACACAAAGGAAGTGACTCAGGCAGCTATTCTGCATATTTAAAATATCCAACTATTGCACTCTTCCCTCCTTGTCTCTTCTGTTTTCTGCTTAAGTTGTGCTGCTACAGCAGTTTCTGGAATTGTGCTGCAAAACCGATGAGCAATGTTGATGGTGTATGTTTTGAGGAATAAAAAAAAAGGAGATTTATACTACATTTGGTTGATCTGGTTTACAACACAGCTTCACAGACTTCTAGCAGGACAACACAGCAAAAAGCAAGCAAACAAGAATGGCTTAAGAGTTTCAACCCCCTACATGTCTCTTGAAAACACAGAATCAGTAACAGAAGAGAGAATTAAAGATAGGGCCTCCACAGGAGACATGACCTTCCTAGAACAGTTGACCTCTAACTTTAAAAGTTTTGCTTCCCTAATTTTGAGTATTTCATAATTCTGCACACAAGGTCATGTAGTACACACGTGTAATTCCATGCAGTAACTTTTCTTCTTTATTTAAACTGTACTGTATATTTACTGCATCAAGGCAAGAGGTGTGAGATGCCTGACAAAATCCAACATCCAAGGATCCAATGATCCAACGATCCTGTACTGGTTTCACAGAAAACTCAACCTTGTCTGCATTGGTCTGCATTCCTCAAAAGCACACAGCCACAGAGCCTGGGACAGCCCAACAATGTCACAGCCAATCTGGTTTGCTTCTTAGAGAAAAACTCAGGTCTGTCTGTGATGATGGGGACCTTGAAGTCCCCATTACTCCTTTAGCAAGAACAATGCCCGTATAAAGTAACAGCAAATCATGGAACCATGGACTGGTTTGTGTTGGAAGGGACCTTAGACATCACCCAGTTCCAACCCCCTGCCACAGGCAGGAACACCTGCCACTATCCCAGGCTGCTCAGAGCCCCATCCAACCTGGCCTTGGACACTGCCAGGGATCCAGGGGCAGCTTTTGGCTCTGTCATTGCATTATTTTTGCATCACCAACAGCAAATACATGCCAGATTCGGGAGCCAGCTCAAGAGGCACTTACCTGCTTTGCTCGAAGGAGGTCACTTGAAAAGACGTGGGTAAATTTCACATTACTGAGAAATAAACCAGCAGCATCTGCTTGCCTGAAACCAGTTGCAGAAAGTGGCTCATCCACTCCTTGACCTACAAAATAAAAACCCCACAACATTAAAACATGCAAATTTTAGACTATTTAGCAGCTGACCAGGCATGTCAGCAATAAAGAAACCGCCCAGTCATAAGAAAATCTTTCTTCTTTAGCAAAGCCAACCATTAGGAAAAGTCATTGCTCTTCTGGTCTTTCCTAAACTCAGTCACACATATGTAATGATAAAAAGGAGTAAAGCCTAGGAAGACAGAATGATCATTATCAATGATAATTATGTTAATCTATACCTTTGACAAATTTAAACATAAAACAGAGACCTACATTTAATAAACGTGACCATTTTTAGAAGGGTCACTAGTTCCTGCAAGAGATATCTCACAGCTGAAACTCCATAAACAGATATGTTAAACGTAATTAAGAAGGAGGACGTTACTGCTGAGAGAATGAGATGCAAACACAATCCATTGTGCTCTCTTCCTCTCCACCTCACACACTGACAGTAATGCTCATGCAAGCTGGAGCAAACCCAGCTGCAAAGCAGCAAACCTCCCAAAAATTGTTTCCAGCCAGGAAGTCTGTGAGAATAACTGGTCACAGAGCTCTAGGACAGTGCTGAGAGAAGCAGCACTTTGGAAATCCAGCCTGAGTTGGACAGGTGTGCTCCTGCCACAGCTCAGAGTCTGCAGGAGAACCCAGAATAGTGGCGGGGGGACAAACGTGTAACAGATTGCTACATCCACACCTTTTACCCATTCTAGTTCTGCAGGAAGCCAGAACAGACAGAGAGAAATTCCCATCAGATTCAGAACAAAGAAAACAAACTACTTTCACAGAGAAAATGCACAATCCAACAGCAAAAAACAGGACACCAGAAGTCCAGAACCTGAGTTCTGAGCACCTCATCTGTAATTCAGACATGTGAGATGTCTGACCCCAGTGTGCTGCTGAAGGCTTACACCTCCCAGTTCAAAAGAGGCTTGCTCAAAAACAGAAGCTATGCTCTTTCCACACTGGAGAGGAGCCTTCTACATGAAGGAGCTAGGAAATCAAAAGACATCATCAACATTTTAAAGCAATTAAAGCTGGGGAATATTCTTCACTCATTTTATTATGAGCACAAATCCATGTTGCAGGAACTGTAAATGGCAATGCCAGAGGGAGGAAAATCTGGAAGCACAATTCTCCTTCACAACATGAAGTATTGTAGAAAGCTCATTTATTCAGAGTACAACCCCAGCCGTGATTTTCCTACCACAGACATCCAGGCAGCTCAGTGTGTTCAGTTCTGGGTGTACAAGCCAGCAGCCACAAAGGTGAAATCTAGTTTTAAATGTGTCTAATCAAGACTGCCTTCCTAGAAAGAGCTGGGATTGAGCAATTCAAGCATTTAAACAACCTTCATTTTTCATTCTCCCTTGCCCTACTGCAGCTTTTTACTGCAAGTAACAGATTCCCTTCTTGAGGCAACAGCCCCCTTCACATCAGGGGGCAACAGCCCCCTTACCCATCCTCCTGCAGCTCCTTTCCCCAGAAGCCCTTTTCCCAAACTTCCTACTACTGGGATTTAACACAGTGCCATGGAGTCCTTAGTAAAAGGTGCTGCTACCATTTTATTTGATTATACACAACATATTTTTTCCCTGTGTAGAAAAAGGAACTCTTCTAACACTCCTGTCAAAACACAATGTGCATCAGCATCTGTTGATATTCTGTGGAGGGTGACTTAAAATTTTCTGTACTGTTATGAAAGCCATGTCCTGGCTTACACATAAAGTCTTTAAAGGTTTACAGTATTATTGCTTAATGACATCTGAGCAGTTGGTGACAGGATTTCATCATGATTTCCCATCTCTAACCAGTTAACAGAATAACTCTTACTAACCTTGCAGTATCTTGTCTTTGTTGTATCTTGTTTCTCCACTGAAAGAGATTGTAAACAACAACAAAAAAATTAACTTGTCATAATTTAAGTGGATTTTCAAAAACATTGTTGTATTAAATACCAACAAGAGACAGTAGCACCTGAATGTAAAAAAAAAATGAGACACAAGGCAGCACAAACCATTTTCAAAACAATGCATACAAAGATTTTATAACAATAAAAAAGCATTTTCAAATAAATTCCAATCATGCTGCCAGCTTTTAATGAGACAAAGCCATCTGAAATAAGAGAAGTGATTTCTTAAATTTATCATAAATGTAGATCAATTTATCTGTAACAACTACACCTCCATGCTGGAGAGAACAAAACTGCAGGAAGACTCTGGAGCCTTCTTTTGACAAGCATGTGTTGCAGCTGGTTCTCTGAACTTTACAGGGAAGCAGTTCCAGAGATTATCAAGGGTAGCAGCAGAGCTGCACACCTGGAAGAAAGAGAGCCTAGGAAGCCAGAGCAGAAGAAATCATAGACTCATGGAGTGAACCAGGTTGGAAAAGACGTTAAAGATCACCCAGCGCCAACTGCCTTCCATGGGCAGGGACACCTGCCACTATCCCAGGTTGCTCAGAGCCCCATCCAGCCTGGCCTTGGACGTTGCCAGGGATCCAGGGGCAGCCACAGCTGCTCTGAGCATGCTGTGCCAGGGCCTCAGCACTCTCACAGGGAACTTTTTGTACCTGACAGCCAACCTAAGCCTCCTTTTTGTCAGTGTGAACCCATTCCCCCTTGTTCTGTCACTCCAGGTCCCTTGTCACGTGTCTTTCTCCATCTTTGAGGTCACCCCAAAGCCTTCTGTTCTCCAGGCTGAACAATCCCAATTCCCTCAGCCTTTCCTCCCCAGAGCTGCTCCATCCCTCTGATCCCCTTGGTGTCCCTGCTCTGGCCTGGCTCCAGCAGCTCCCTGTGCTTCCTGTGCTGGGCCCAGGGCTGGATGCAGCCCTGCAGGGGGGGCTCAGCAGAGAGGGGCAGAGGGGCAGAATCCCTCCTGCCCTGCTGTCCCTGGAGCTTATAGTAAAGGAGAAAAAAAGCTCAGCCTTCCTACAAATTAAAGAGTTTTCTCCTGACAGCTGCACGAAGTGGGAGCTACTTGCTTCAGTCAGCTACAAATCTCTGCCAACAGAGTGGGAGAAAAAAGTCACCTTAGGAATTCCACCCGAGTCACAACCACTTCAACGTTTCACGGGAAAAAGGTTCACACCACCCTTGCCCCTCCTGAGAGCTTTTGCTCAGCTCCCCCTCCCGCTGCCCGTGACCGGGGGTGCGCGGGCGGTACTCACTGCCGCACGACCGTCAGCCCGAACCGAACCATGGCGCACGGCAGCTCAGGTGCGCGCAGGTGAGCACAGACGCGCCCAGATGTGCCCAGATGCGCGCAGGTCGAGCGCAGGTGAGCGCACGTCCCACCGCCCGCACTGCGGCGCCGCGCGCCGCGGCGTGACGTCATGCCCCCGCCCCGCGTGCCGCTCTGACGTCACCGGAGGCGGCTCCCGGCAGAAAAGGAGGATCCGGGAAGGGTTTGTGGCTCCGCGATGGTAGGGGACCGCTGGCACTGCTCCCACGCCACGAGCGACAGGACGAGAGGGAACGGCCTCACGGGAGGCTCGGCCTGGGCATGGGGAAGAAATCCTTCTCGCAGAGGGATAAGCAGCATCCGGACAGGAAGTCACCGGGCCCGGTGGCGTTTGAGCGCCCGTGGAGGCGGCGCCTGCGGACAGGGTCAGCGGTGGGCGTGGCAGCGGGAGGTTTACACCTGGACTGCTGCGTCCCAAATGGTGCCGCATTCTCACTCCGCAGCTGCAGTCAGGAGGCTTTCGCCTTAAAACTCCGGGTTTGGCAGCGGCTCATGACTATGGTGTTGAGGAAAGTTCCTGGTCTAAGCATCCCAGAGCCGCTTGGAGTGACACTGGCAGCACCTGAGCTGGGACTGAAGCCCCTTCCCAGCTGCATCCCCCGCACTCCCAGTCGGACCGGGTTTCCTTACTGGCTCAATTCCAGGTTTCCCTTACCAGAGTCTCGGATGTCCCGTTCCGTGACATCCTTCAGTCGCGGTGCAATTCCTAAATGACAAAACAACAGCCCGAGCTGGTGGCCTTGCAGGAGGGACGCAGCACAAGGGAACCCCTGCGCTTTTACAGCCTCACAAATTAAGGGCAGGAAAGTCTGGGTTTTCATCTCCTGCCGTGTCTCTGAGTGTCCATCCCCTGCCCTGTGCCACAGGGCGCTGTGCTGGGCAAAGGGCTGGCATTTCCCAGCCTCTTGTCTCAGCTGGGCTGCTCCAGAGCTCAGCCTGCAGTTCCGCTGCAGCTGCACCCCGAGCTCCCTGCACTGAGTGTGTTCCTCCACACCGGGACCAGGGGACAGACCCAGTTTGCCCCTTCACAGAACACAGGATCTTGGTGATGCTCACTCTGGTTACATCAGCTCAGTTAACACTGATTGGCAGCAGCACTTTGCTCAGGGTAATATCAATACGTTGATATTTAGATATAGATGGATAAAAGGTGTTACTCACAAGTCAGTTAGAAGCCTGGGCAGCCAAATCACACCCTGGAGTTACCATAAGCAAAGGTGAGCTGGTTCCAAGGAATAGTTTAAAGCAGCTGTTTCCAAGGCACAGCAATGTGAGATGTCACACCCACATCCAGCTGGTCTTGTCTTGCAGAACCCATAGAATCACAGAACAGCCTGGCTTGGAAGGGACCTTAAAGATCATCCAGTTCTAACTGCCTGCCATGGGCAGGGACATCTTCCACTGTCCCAGATTGCTCCAAGCCCTGTCCAACCTGGCCTTGGACACTTCCAGGGATCCAGGGGCAGTCACAGCTGCTCTGGGCAACCTAGAAATTCCTGCTGGTAAAATGGACAAAGTAACACAAGAAGTGACTGGAACTCATCCTTTTCCCCTCGGAAAGCTGAAGTTTTATGACTCACAGACATTGTGATTAACCAAAATATTAGTTGGTCCGCTGAGTGTTTTTCCTTCAGGATTTTTCAACCTGACCGAATAAATGCTATCTAAAAATCTGATAAATTCTTCTGGGTTGCCCAGAGGTCTGACCTCAGTTTGAAAGCGGTTTGTGTTTTAACACCACATACATTCTAAATGAAGACTGAAACTTAATTTGTTTCAATACCTGTTTAAAGCAGATGCAAAAATTAAATATTTAATGCAACAGTTTAAACAGTGTCTGTTTAGTTTCCTTTTTTATCTTCCTTTCACAGTGTGGCATTAACCTCAAATTTCTGCAGTGCCTCTCCTCCACAGATTTTGAAGCTGACATTTTCAAGGGGTGACACCAGTGACAGTCTCAGCTGTAAATGAGCCAGTGCCAACTGAATCAGCTCCAGCCTATTTCTATTGTATCACCATTAAAAACAACTGTGTTTTGCTGCGGTGATAAAACTCCAGCTGTGGCTCACGTGTGGTTTAGAGGATCAAGTCTCAAACATGAGCCTACACTGTTAACATCTCTTCCAAGGGCATGCTTTCATACAGGTCCTTTTGCAAAAGTGACAGCCCTTCAGGCAAAGTTTGTGACAGACTTTGCCTGAAGTCACCCACTTTGGGTGACACACAAGCCACTTTGGCTTTGTGAGAAAACAGCTTGGAAAGCCCATACCTTCTGACTTGGAGTCTTGTGGCTTGGTTGCTAGGTTAGGTTTCCCTTTTCAATTGTCATTTGGGATCCGATCTTTCTCCTTGCGCTTACAAATACACCCAGCAGAAACTTTTGCTGAATTTCTTCAGTTCTGTGCCGTTGCACTTCTCTGCCTGCCTAATGCTCCTCTGAAGGATGTGCTGGCCTGAAGAGAGGCATAACCCGGGCAAATCCTACACAGAGATTGTGCTGTGGACAGGCCTCAAATTGGCTCTGCTGGAGAACGCAGTTCCTAGAATTTCATTCGTGGCAGAGTGACTTCGGGGATGTTTTTAATTGTTTTTAGGCTGGTTCTCGGTGCGGTATACGGGCTGCGAGCAGGGAGCAGGGGCAGCCCCTGGGCCGAACACCTTCCCTTCTGCTGGAGCCGTGGCGGCCCCGGGACGTTCCTTTCCCGGCGCGGGATTCCCGGGACTGTCCCGGGCCCTGAGGGCCGTGCGCGGGGCGCGGGCGCCCCCTGGCGGCTCCCTGTGCGCTCTGCAGCGCCCGCCGCGGCCCTTCCCATTGCACAGGCCGGGCCGTTCCCGGGATCGCGGATCCCATCCTGCGCCGAGGAGACTCACACCCGCGGTTTGGGCACTCGTGTTGCAAAGCTCTGTAGCGTTAGGCCAAGCCCTAATGCCTAAACCTGGGAGATTAAACACCACCATCAGCGCACACCAGAAAGATCAATACTTGGTTGTGTCTAAGAAGCAGATCCAAAGTAACCAGAATAAAAAGTTCCTCTGCAAAGCAAACAAGTTGAATTTACAGTCATGGAATCATAGAATATCCTGACTTGGAAGGGACCCACAAGGATCATCCAGTCCAACTCCTGGCCCTGCACAGACCCCCCTAACAATCGCACCCTGTGCATCCCTGAGAGCGCTGTTTGAATGCTCCTGGAGCTCTGGCAGCCTTGGGGCTGTGACCATTCCTGGGGAGCCTGTTCAGTGCCCCAGCACCCTCTGGGGGAAGAACTTTTCCCTGATACCCACCCTGACCCTGCCCTGACACAGCTCCAGCCGTTCCTGGGTCCTGTCCCTGGTCACACAGAGCAGAGATCAGGGCCTGCCCCTCCTCTTCCCTCATGAGAAGGCTGCAGAGTGTGATGAGTTCTCCCCTGAGAGACAACGTGAGGAAACTGGAAAAACTGAGATAAATTTTTGAGTGTGCTGGATGACACTGCTGATTCCATCCCTTGTCCTCCAGCTGGTTATGTCCCCCTCACAGCTTTGCTCAAGTTCTGGAAACCCTCATCAGAAAGGTCAATCTACTGCTCTTCAGGGATGCCTGCGAGTCCTCTGTCAGATGAACCAGAGCTTTTACTCTAAGAAGGATTCCTGAGTAACCTGAGGAGCCAAACACAGCTAGTCTGCTGACCTTTCCCTCTCTCCTTCACTGCTCTGGCCTAATTCTTCTTGCCATTTCTGCATGTTGCATTTTGGAAGAGCTCAAATAACAACCCAGATTATTTTTAGAGAAAACTCAATGACAAGACCAAGCTAGCACCACATCATTTCCACAGAATGACAGGCATTTAAGGACACATTCATTTCCCTTTTAACTTGTTTTCTTCTTTGCATCAGCTCCTTTCTCTCTCTATCAGATTGCAGCAAAACTCAGTGGTTTTTCTCACCTCAGTGTAAATACCTCAGCTTTACTCACCTTAATTTATAATCCTAACAGGTCTTGATTGAATGCCACTGCTGCTGAGGGATGCCCTTCTTCACAGTGCCCCTGGAGCCCAGCAGAGAGCACTGACCTGATGTCCTCCCTGGCCAGTGTCCTCACTGAGAGTCCCACAAGTTTCAGTGTTGTCTCCTGGCTGCATCAGCAGGAACATCAGCAGCCCAGCTGGAATGCAAACCACCTTTGAGAGCCCTTTTAAAGAGAACCACAATCACAGAAGCACAGGATGGGTCAGGTTGGAAGGGACCACAGTGAGGCATCTGGAACAATCTCCCTGCTCCAGCAGGGTCATACCAGAGCACAGGATTGTGTCCAGACAGCTCTGGAATATCCCCAGTGAGGGAGACTCCACACCCTCTCCGGGCAATCTGTTCAGGGATCGGTCAGTGCACAGTTCCAGTCCTTCACAGGCTCCAAGCTGAGCCTGGTAAATACCAGAAATTGCTGGTCATGTTGTTCAGTGTTGGTCAGAGAAAACCATGGACCTGTGATGTTTTAAAATCTCTACCTCTTGGTGTAGATAAGCTGGGAAATGTGAGGCTCACAAGACATCTGGCAGGGAAGTCTTCAGAGACTTTCCCTAAAACCACAGGTCTCAAGACTGTGTGATTATGGCTAGAAAGATCTCTATCTCCTGATCCCCAGCCTCCTGATTTAATCCCTATTTCCTATTAATTTTTAATTCATTCATATTCATTCCATAATTCATAATTAATTTATATTTCCATCCATGATTTTTTCTATTTGCTTCTGTTTATTTTTGCTTGTGTGTTTCTTCATTTTTGTAACATTTGTTTTTTCCTTTTGAGTCTTTTCTTGTTCTCCGTTCATATTATCTTGAATTTTGTCATTTGGAGTCTTTTCCTTTCATTTATCTTTGGGTTTGGCAGTATAACTCACTTTATGATGATGTTTCCCCAGTATGTCTGCCCAAATGCCTCTTCTTCATTCTTCAGGGTCTCTTTGCTGTCCCCAGGGATGAAAAAGGGCTGGAAATTCAGGAGAAAACTGCTACTAGATGGCAGTGGAGGAGAGGTCAGGCCAAACACATCCCACAGGAGCTTGGTAACTTCACAGCAGGCATCCACAAGCAGATGTGGGAGAGGGTAGAGGTTGAGCATCCTGCCCCCCTGGCCACAGATTGAGGAAACAGACTCTGGACAATGGACTCATTTCTTCCCACTGGCCTCACCACAAATCCCACTCCTTTTACTCACGGTTTCCCCAGGTTTACAGAAAGAAAAACAATCTGATTTTTTTCTGCAGCATTCCAGTGCAACAAACAATCAAAGATTTGTTTGTTGCACTGGAATGAAGATTTAAATCGTATTTCAATTCCCTGCAAAAATGTGCACTCCGTGTGGCCTTTCACCAGCTCAATTTGATTCCCACAAAATATTTTGATCCTGCAATTTACCAATTTTTAGGACTTTGTTCTCCTTGAATCTCAGGGGATTATGTGCCAGAATCTGCCTATCCAGTGGGAATGCAGCTACATTTTAGAGGCAGGCTCGTTCTGTGACTGCAGCCTTCATTTTATATGCCTGTTAGGACCATCTATCCAGATCAGAGGCTTTAGAATCACATCCCACCAAGGAAACACAACCATGGAGTGAGTGACACAACCAAATTCACTAAAGGAATAAAAGCAAGGCAAGTAAATTTAGGTCAAGGTGAGTTTATTGTCCATACAGCATACCTAATCCCGCCAAAACACTTTTCTTAGAACCATCTTTAAACTAGTCAAAACAATAGGTTATTAATAAAAATGACAACACTGAACAAAGACCTTTTAAAAGGCAATCAAGACTACACCGTATCAGAGTCTTATCCATCAAAAACAACCTCATGTACTTTCTAAATACTTTTGTTTACACTGATGTCTACTACCACACTTTCTAGCATCCCCTGACCACATAAACATCCACACCTCTTAAAGAGCACATTTGTGAGAGAATAACGTTGACTTGATATGGCATCACACTCAGTAAAGCAAAAAAAAAAAAAAAAAAAAAAAAAAAAAAACCAAAAAAACTAAAACAAAACCCAAAAAAGTTTGAGAACAGAAACTGTGCAACCAAGAGTGATTTCTGAGGTACATGAGAACATGGTAATAAACATAGTGGAAAAAATCCAGTGGCCAGGTAGTTTGCTGAGTAATTAAGAGCTGTCCAATTACTCAAGCATAAATCATAGACATTGAATTAGTTGGACATAGGATTAATTGGTATTTTTCTCTTTCACAAGCATGTTGGAAATACAAATAAATACATTATGAGGTGCTCCTACACTACAGTAACAGGAAGGAGGAGAAGACCATCAAAGTACCATCAATAGGAAGCTGAGAAAGAAACGCTTTAGCAACTGTACCAATCCTTTGGCACTTGGGAAGGCAGAATCAGCAACACATCTTCTATTCTTTTTTAATCAATCAATTGGGACGTTTACAATTTCTGCAATTGGGAGGGGGGGAATCTCACACTTCATTTGCAGTAACACACTTCCTTTTACATCTTTTAAGAGAGTACTAGGCAGTCATTTTATTCTGAAAGCTATTGTGAAAGCACTCAAGTTGTAGGGTTTGCAGCTTTCAAATATACAGTACACTGTAACCAGAGGGTTGGTGCTTGCTGAGCATGTCACTGCAGCCAAGGTCACTCCTCACCCTGGTGGGGACACACACAGACCCACCAGGACCCTGCGGAGACTGGGAACGCTGAATGGTGCTGCCCCTTCCAGCACAGCTCGCCCCTACCCTGCTGTAGAGCAGCCGACCACAGAGGTGGCCCTCAGCCCCTGTCCCTTCAGTTCTGCATAGGGGGGACACTGCGGGATCAGCCCTGTGATCCACAGCAGGGATCATTCCTGTGCTCCACGACAGGGATCATCCCTATGTTCCACAGCAGGGATCATCCCTGTGTTCCATGGCAGGGATCGCCCCTGTGATCCACAGCAGGGATCATCCCTGTGTTCCACAGCAGGAATCACCCCAGTGATCCTTTGTAGGGATCATCCCTGTGATCCCTTGTAGGGATCATCCCTGTGATCCCTTGGCTGCTGTGGGAGTGGGGTGTGAAGGAGGCTGGATGAAGAGCAGGGGCAGGCACTCTAAACACAGATCCTGCCTATACCTGGCCTATGGCACAGAGCAGATCACGCCAACATGAGGGACACAGTGCCAGTGCTCGGAGAGGTCACCCCACCATCAGGACCCTCTGGCACAGCTCCCCATGAAGCCACAGGGCAGGGCTGCCAAGGAATGATCTGACCTGACCTGATCTGATCTGTGTGTGGCTCTGCAGTCTTGCTTCAACATCAGCTACTTTTTTCCTCCAGGACAGAGACACCGCCGCAGAATTCCAGGTGCTCCCAACGCGGAACGTCGAGGCGGGAGGTGAGACCAAGGCTGTGCCCAGCAGCAGCTTTGGGGAGAACAGACCTGCTCACCAGTGGAGAATCAATGCATTTTTTCCACTATGAAAAGGATACCAGAGACCAAAAAGGAGCCAGTGCCCCGCCTCGGCTGCTTGCAACCTCTCCCGGGCGGGCCCCGGGGCAACCAAACTGTCACTGTGTGAGGTATAGTGAAAATGGGAACCATTTCTTGTCCAGCAAACCTGAGGTAAGTATACCATCTTTGCAGGATGTGATCAGGAAGGAAGGAGATAAAAAAAAAAAAGGAAGAAGAAAGAAGGAAAAAATAAAATAAAAAAAATAATCATGAACACGCTATTAGGGAAAAAAAAAAACCTGTACAGGGCATTTCCAGTAAATCAAAGAACTCATCATATTTCCACTTAACCATCTACTTCAGGATTTGAAATTTAAGCAGTAAAATAATATATTATAAAAATGTTTATAAAATAGCAGCACACTCAGTGAAACAATACAGCTAAGTACTGTTAATGTGAATAAGAATGAAACAAATCATAGCTTCTTAGCAGCGCAAAAAAAAAAAAACCAAAACCAAAAACCCCCCAAAACCAAAAAAATAACAAAACCTTAGAACCTTACTCCATTTTCTACCCTCATCTAGCCAAATAGGCTGAGTCCATACATATAATATTCTTCGAAGTAGCATGTTCTTTCTGGATTTTTGTGTTAAAAATGCGAACATTAACATTTCAACCAACAGCTTCATACTGGATATCTGCAAACTGTTAATACAATTGTGCAAAAAAAAAAAAAAAAAACAAAACAAAACCAAAAAAATAGAACCAAAAAAACCAAAAGTTGCTCCAACTTCTTTGCCACCTAAATGCCTCTTCGTTACAGGTGGAGCAGGAAAATAAATTCAAGTACACTGAATACACCTTTGTAATAAAACTCCAAGTCGCGCACCTCGATGTTTACCACCATGGCTGTTGCACCAGCAATTTTCTTTCCTTGTCCATAGATAAACATGCAGGTGGTATTAAGATCCTTCTGTGACACTGAACAATACAGATGGTCAGGCTTTTATCCGGAATGTCATGACAGGAATGTCATCTGAAGCGGGTGTTGGTATTTCCAGCAACACCACAGCTAACTGAGTACACCAGATACTGGAAAATATTGACTATAAAAAGCTATACAAAGCCTTGCTTTTGTGACTTCTTTTTTTTTTTGTTTGTTTGTTTTTTTCTTTTTTTTTTTTTTTTTTTTTTTCTTTTTCTTTCCTCGGCAAAATTGTCATAAACCATCTCATTTAATCCCTTAGGAACAATTTTCAAAGTGCTTTTCGAATGAAATGGTTTACAAAAACGCTCACTGTGGATCAATAAAATTAGTGAAATGCTGAGAAAGTGTGTGGGGGGAGTGGGGGGAAAGAGAGACGAGGGAGCAAGCCAAACCTCATCTTCTTTAACACAGTGAGGGGCTATTACAAGGGAAGATGGACAGAGCATCATTTAAATGTCTTTGTGGCCAAGCTAAGAAGCTGCCAGATGTTAATGTGGACGTGAAGCATTAGCACTGTAAAGGAATATAATGCTTTTCCTAGATGATCCACCACATCTTGCAATCCAAAGGTTGGAGGTGGCCTGCCCAGCCAACAGGTTGGGACTAATGCGTGCATTCCCCCCACTGACCGTGAACACTTGGGAACTTTGGCTCGGCCCACGGCTGGGTAAAAGGAATTGCCCTCATGCCAAAGATGCTGCTGTGTTTAGAATGAACCATTTCGGAAGGAAAAGTAGATAAAAAGTCAAGAGGGGCAGAGGGGAAGTTGGGGAAAAAAAAAAAAAAAGGAAAATAAATCAACTAAAAAAAAGCCCAAAAGACACCTGCTCTTCTGGCTGGTAAAATAAAGCATCTTCTTTCTTAGGTAGCAGCTACCACAGACAGCAAGAGTAAACAAAACTAACATACAGAGATCCAACAAACACTTCTGACTAATAACAGAGGTGACAGATCAGCAAATCTCTTCTGCATTCAAAATGGTTCAATTGCTTCAGGGATCTTTTCCCACTTTGCCCTAAACCCCTTATTCTATTGCTTTGCAATCTAGTCAAGCCATAAAATCGCACACACGATTCCTTTCTTAAATCTAAAAAAGGGGTGTATGCACTAGTTCATAATACACAGACAAGTATACTCTACTTTGTTCCCACAAATGCAGGCTTACATTGATCTAGCTACTTTGTATGCTTTTATAAGCATTTAATATCACTGATACATAATCAAATAGCAATTACCAAATATATCGTGGGATTCCCTTCTGTAGAACATCACAGGCACCAAACGCTTTTTTTTTTTCATTATTCAGTTTTTGTACTTTTTTTTTGTTTTTCTTTATACCTAAAAGAGCTTTAAATATGTTCTATGTGGGAGCAGATTAAAAAAAATTTCACTCTAAAAATAATAACAAAAATAAAGGGTCTGGGGGAGCAAGCGTGACTTTGTGTGCCGATGTCCTCACAGGTTGATGTCTCTCACATCTGTGGGAGTGCTGGCCTGGTCCAGTTCATCCACTGTCTTGGAGGGGTTGCTCTGCTGCTGCTGCTGCCGGACTTGCTGCAGGCTGTTCACGAGCACCGCCTCGATCTGTTCCTGACAAGCTTTAAGGCAGTCCTAGAGAAAAGAAAGCAAATTGTTCTATTAGTAAAGATAAAGGTGGTTATTTTTTCCTTACTGAGCTAGCAGAAGTTGGAAGAGCATCAGTCAGGTGTTTCCAAGAAAAAACTGCTCTGACACAAATCAGCCTTGAATTCTGAGAGGTAATCACTGTGTACAAACTCCCTGGGTCAAACACTGTTCATGATGTATTTATTAGGCTCTAAATCTTAATATTTTACTGGTCTTTGATTGTAGAATCATTTAGGTTGGAAAAGACTTCTGAGATCATCGAGTCCAAGCTTTGAGCAAATACCACCTTGACAACCAGAGCACTGAGTGCCATGTCCCATGATTTTCTGAACATGTAAAACCAGTTCCCAGAGACCACTGCATTGAAAACTACAGAACATTCAGGGAAACAGCAGGGTACAGTACAGCAACATAAATATGGGAGCCTGTCCATCAGGAGTCCCACAATAAACATGAAGTATAAATACAGAAATAAATGGGAAAGATTCACTACATTTAAACCAGACACAGCGATGAAGAAGAAGACTATTAAAACACTTACAGGATGTTCCACACTCTTGATAATACACTGGAAGACTAAATAATGTGGTCATTTAACCAGAAAAAAAATTGTGAGAAAACCTTGACAAACCCTGAGTTTTAGGAGAAACTTAAAAATAAAACCCAAGCTGTGACTGCATGAACACAATGCCAACCACGTTCAGTGTGCTGGCACTGGGAGTATCAATCCAACACTGTGCAGGGGGACACGTGGTACTTCAAGAAATGGCATTTTCTAAAGGCAGCCCAGAAGAGTCCTTCTGGAAAAAGCACCAATACTATAAACTTCCTGTGGCCTCAGCCTGCCTAAGAGCTGGGTGTCTCCAGAAGTCTTCAGGAACAGAGCAACACAGGGTTTGGTAGAAGGATTTTCACAGCACAGTGCTTTAACCAGAGCCCCCAGAGCATCTGGGTGGTGTGGTGAGACTGAACATCACCATTCCCACTGTCAGGCAGGGGAGCTGAAGAACAGAATGGGAGCCCCTCCACAGGGCTCCACAGGCACTTGTCAACCCACTACAGGATGTGACTGCAACACCAAGGAGCTGGGCCCTGACCAACATACCCCTTTTTCTACACAGTACCTGGTTATTGGGGAGAGTTTGAAATATTCCTACGTGGAGGATTGATTTGTCATCCCAGCTGGACTGGGAGAAACATATCCAGTGAAGAGGATCTGTTCCGCTGGCCATGCTGACATTCATGATGGGCTCAATTAGCTCTGGTGGGTAATGAATACCCATTTTTCTTGGCTACCAGCCAGCAGCTGCTGGCTGCAAAATCCTGTCCTCAGATAAAGAAAATCCCCCCCATTATCAGCTAGGGAGGGCTTTAGGTCCATTGAAAGTATTCACCTGTGTGTAAGAGGGCAATGACAACAAATCACTGTGGGGGTCAAGGCATTTTCAAGTGTGGGGGCACCAGTTTGGAGACTCTTGTAACAGACAACACTCATAATGTGCTTTTTTTGGGTGTAAGAACCTCTTCTTTTAAAGCAGTTTCAAAGTACTGTGTCCTTCTGAAAACAAGCCAGATTTTTTTAAAGCAGCTTCAGTCTGAAAAGCTTAATCAGGCAATTTCCTTGCAGGCAGGCTTGGGGAAGGAAGGGTGGTGACATGCGGAACATGTGGCTCGAGCATTTGGAGTCAGCTTTGTCTGTTCCTAAACACCCTCATGTGTACAGCGAGTCCTGTCATTTACACCATCACTGTACAAACTTCTGATGGGTAGTGTGATGATTCATTTCAGATATGAAGAGGCTGAAATCTCCAGGTAACCCTATAGAGAAATGGGTCATTTCTGGTGTCTTCATTTTGTACATAAAATTATAAAGTGGCCTCGACTGGAATTGTCACATGGATTTTGTTTCACATGGGAATCAACAGACCACTGTGTATTATTTCTCTGGTCTACACTTCTTGAGCTTAAAACCACTGAACTTTTTAAAACAAAGAAACATATAGTAAAAATTACCAGCACACTGCATTCAGCATGCAATAGTTTTCCAAAAAAGTGTTGCTATTTGCATACACAAGCTCCTTGGATGTTAAATCTCTCAGGTGAAAGGAAAACACCCTAATTTAGAGTATCTTATCAGCCCAGCTGTCACAGCATGATTAGGTAAGTGGCTTTATTGTATAGATGATGGCATTGCTGGAACTTTCTGTCAATCCAATGTTAAGGGACACGATACAAAAAACTACTGAAAACCCATCGGTACAAACAGCCTGGCCTTCCCATGACACAGTATTTTTAACCCCTCCAAGTTTCACAGGGATTTGCTGCATGTGTATATATTTTACTGATGGATTTTAATTTTTCAAGTTCTAGATGGCTCTGACAACAGAGAATTAAGTTTTAAGAACATATCAAAGAAAAAACCCATGAACTGCATGATTTTCAACAAATCTTCCTTGAAAGAACACTATAATGTACTGCAGTATGACCCCAGATTTTGCAATACAAGGACGAGGCCATTCCTTCAGAATACTGCAGGGTTTGCCGTTGTTGTTTTTATAAAAAACTTATTAAAGTGTGTGTCACATGGATTAACTTCCCCATTCTTCTATATGGTCTAGTAGTTTTAATGATTAAAATAGTTCTGGTACTTTCCATTCCATAGTTTTATTTATACTTCAGCATGTACAGAACGAAAAAGGCAATTAACTTTGGGGTTTCTTTTTTTTTTTTTTATTTTGAAACTCTTTCATCCCTAGGTGATTTTACTAGCACATTTGAAAAGTATTTGAAGGAAAAGAAAAGCTCTCCTGTGTCTGGTGAGGAGCAGCCTCATGGCTATGATGGAAATGCTGGCAGTGAAAATAACTAAAGGAGGAATCAGCAGCTCTATGGCATAAGCTACTTATTCAAGTCAATAATCATTAAGTATTTCAATTTCCATTCATGACAACCTTGAAAGAAAGCACAAGCCCTTGGGAAGATTCTGCAGAATATTCCACATAATTCACTTTCTTCAACTTTTCAACACTTCTGTGGTATATGTCTGTCCTATACTGGCTCCCAGCTTCCAGTTTTAAACTGGCATTTATGGTTCATTGGCAAGCTATGAGGAAAGGCCTCCCACTCAACCCAACTCAACTCAACCAACAGGCTCTTGCTTTGCACTGCCCAAAATCCCAAAGCTGGGAATACTAAAAAAACCTAGCATTTTTGTGTTGAAGGGTAGTTAGTTTTCCACATATATATTAATTACTTCACAAATAAGTGTTAAGGCCCTCAATCTCTTCTTCTTTCTTAAAACTAACTGCAAAAGGAAAATCAGAAAAGGACTTCTTTTAGGTGCAGGATCTGGTTTGATGAAGGGAAAGGATGCTGGAGATACCCAAAATGACCGTACTGTTCATTGGTCATGTACACATTGCTTGGATAATCTAAGAAAGCGGCAATCAGACATGCATAAAAGAGCTGGATTTACATAAATTCCAGTGTGGAACATGTCATCTGTACTCCTACACACAAAAGCTGGCTGGATTCCTCCACTGGTTCAGATTTAAGCCCCAATTCAGACCTCTCCAAAGCACATGCTTCATTGTTGACATAAACAGGGATTCCTTCCCAAAGTGGGGCCTTTGTGTGCTGAGCGCTGGCCTTTACCTCACTGACCTTCTCCAAAGCAAGAGCCTGGAAAGCTGCTGTGAGAATATCTTATCCATTTACTGTATTTCCAGTGATCTCACATCTAATGGATGCAGCTAAAAACCAGAACTATTTTCCCTCCTGAATGTATGTTTTTGCTACTGTAACAAAGAGCATCAATTACAGGTAAGTATCTATGTGTCTTTTTCCAACTGGAAGTAAAGAAAATAGTAATTTGCTGTTCCAGAGGACACCTCGTGGACTAACAAGGACATCTCATTCAAAACACAAAACAAACAAAAAAACCCATAAAAAATTAATTCATGCCAGATCTTCTCCACTTATTGTTGCCACATTATTGCAATAATGCAATAAATAAGGTGGCTAACATTAAGAATCTGAAATATAGAGCATTTTTCTCTGCAATTTTTTGGTCCTCTCAGCAGTTTCAACAGCGTCCTTTCTAGATTCAGTTCCACTGTTTGCTTCACCACTCAGTTTGCTGGTTTCCTGTTGCTGCTGTGGGTATTTCTCATTGAAAACAGGAGAGAACAATGTTTTCAGAACTGGGAAAAGAGAGATTAAAGTCAACATTGGGCTTTACCAGCAGGGTGATGCAGGGGCAGATGCCATGATACTTCTTGCTCAGTGTGACTTGGAATTTCTGGCAATCTCTACCAGGTAATACTTTGAAGACGTGAAAAGGTGGAAAGGTGTGGGATTTATGCTGTTGTAACAAACACTCTGAGTGTTTAGTGAAAAAGGAGATTTTCAAAAAGCTGGGAGGACCTGCCTGCATTACACAGAGCTGCAGGAGCAGAGCAAGTATTGATTCCCTGCTGGAGTGGCTGATCCATGGGAGCTGCTCCTCGGGGGCCTGGCTCCCCGTGGCCGCGGCTGCCAAGGGACCCGACGGAACTCCGCCATGAGCCCGCGGTGTCACTGCATCACCCCATTGTTGCTACACACGCACAGCACTCACTGGGGAACAAAAAGCTGAATGAAACGGAGCAGCTGCCAACTCAGGCAAAGACAACTTAGGAAACTATCTCATTCTTCCTTTCTTTGGGAGGCTATTTCGCCTGTTGTTTCCTTGCATACAAAATGCGGTCTGCAACAAATAAGGCAGGATAAGATACAGCGAGTCCTGTTTCTTGCTTCCAAAACCACAGGCCCTAGACACTACAAAAGAGAGGATAAATGGTGTATGTGCTCTAGGGACAACGTTCAAATGCAATCCATTCAAGATAGATTTCCATGATTTTTTTACTGCAGCTCTGAATTCTTGAGCATGGTGGTTCTTCACTTCCGTTTCTGTGCAGAAATCTGCAGATCTTTATGAGGGGATGTCTCTGATCTTGGGAATAAAAAAAAAATTCCCGGCACTGACATATGTGGCACGTGTAAGTGGAGATATTTTAAATGCCATTTATTATGGATCCAGTCTTTAAAACAGCCCTACTCCACATTTTTAAGGGCTCACATCCAGCTGCTTCGACAAGCCTTTAAAAAATGCTTGGTTCCTTGCTTTTTTTCTACTTCAGGCCCTTAAATATGCTTTAGATTTTCCAAACCACTCAATATACACCAGTTACCATCTGGGAACAGACTTTTAGAGATGACTTCTGCCCACATACAGGCATTGGCTCTGCCTGAAAATCTCTCCCTGGCTGCTGATGCTGGAGAGACCAACTCCGTGTGTCATCCAGATGCAACCTGGATGGCTGCTCTTCCAGGAGGTGAGGGAATAGATTTACCCAAGAAAGGTCTCAAGCAAAGCACAATATTGATTGCAAGGTCTTGAAATGTGCCCTACCCATTCAGCTATCCTTCCTCACATCCCGTAATTGTGCACAGCAGGGATCCAGGGATACAGCTCGTATCCTCCTCCAAAGCATCTGGCTCCACCAGGGACAGGATACTGCTCACACTGGAGTGCTGGTCTGGGATGCTATGGGAATTCCTGACTTCCTGAGTTGTTTATTTTTCCTTTGCAATGACCCACCAAGAGATGCACAGGGAGCTCTGAGGCTTCCTGCCAGTAGGTCTGTTAACTCTTTGCTCACCAGCCTCTCCTCTGCAAGCAACCACAAAGGAAATGTTCCCAGCTCCTGGCAGGAGAACAGACTGGAACATGCAATCCCTATCCTTCAGAGCTGTGCCAAGTTAGAATCAGAGGCACAGAACAGTTTGGGTTCAAACAGACCTTAAAGGTGATCTTGTTCCAGTCCCCTGCATGGGCAGGGACACCTTGCTCTAGACCAGGTTGTTCAGAGTCTCATCCAACCTGGCTTTGAACACTTCCAAGGATGCATAGGACACAGCTTCTCTGTGTCAGGGCCTCAACACCCTCTCTAATTCTAATTCTAATTCTGATTTTAATTCTAATTTTAATTCCTTCCTAATATCCTATCTAAACCTACTCCCATTCTGTTTGAAGCCATTCCCCTTTGTCCTGTTACAACAGTTCCTGATGAGAAGTCTGTCTCCAGCTTTCCCGTAGCCCATTCAGATGCTGGAAGGTGCTCTGAGGTCTCCACACAACGTTCTCTTTTCCAAGCTGAACAGCTCCAACTCTCCCATCCTGTCTCTACAGGGGAGCTGCTCCAGTTCCTTTTATCAATTCTGTGGCCTGCTCTGAACTTGTTCCAACAATTCCATATGTTGGGGACACCAGGACTGCATGCAGTATTTCAGGTGGAGCCTCACAAGAAGAGAGGAGAGGGGGGGAAACCTCTCCCTCAGTTGTGTGGGATTAGCTCTTAGTGGCTCTTAGGGACAGCAGCAATCAGAGAAGGCAGCTCAGATGCACCACACAGAGCTACTTTCACTACCCTTCAGGCTGCTGAGCTTCTCCAAGAGCAGCTCCCTGCTCTTTATTTCAGTTGGTGGAAGGAGTAATGAAACCAGGGTTTGCCTGGCCCTGCTGTCACATTTTCTCCAGCCTGTGATTCAACCCTCAACAAAGAGCCCAGGGCAGCTATTTACCAGAAATAACTGTTATCCCTAAAATAACAGTCCAGGATACCTTGAGCCCCATCTCAAGTCTAGGACACTGCTCTGGATTCATGCACGGATATCCAACACCAATGTGTTTTTGAAAGAAACACATTGTGTTTCTGGTTGTGCTGGTTGTCTGCTTAACCAACAGCTGGGCTCTAAATTACATGCTGTTTATTAATAATGTAATTTTAGTATAATTCTTAATGAAACATCCATTAAAAACATTCATTTTAATTGTAAATGCCAAACTCCAGTCTCAGTTACACTAATGTAAAGTTAAAATAACACCATTGATTTCAGCCTCCAAACTGCACCCTTAAATTATCGCTATAAAACGGTGAAAGTTCAGAAAAGCTCACTGCACTTAAGTTGCATCAGGGTTTCATTACCATTCTTCCTTTTCATCTGCTTGCAGCTTTGAAGCTGAGATTTTTCATGCTTCACCTCAGACAGTGACATTTTTTGAAAAGCCAGTGGGAAAGTCCTATCATCTGTTTCCATGCTAAGCAATCACACGCTCCAATACAAAAATGAAGCAGAAGCCCTGGCACCCTCTGGCTGGGAAGGACTCTTCCCCAGCTGCCTTTTGGTTCCTGTGGGCTACCACGAGGCACAGGGGGCCAGAAGGTTTTCCTCTGCAGAACTGTTCATTTCTGTGACTTCCCCACTTTTCTCCCGCATGATGGTCCTAAAGACCAGGAACTCTCATTTCTCCTTCTTCCCTAAGCCCCCACTGGAAAACAAAATCATTCACACAGTGACAATGAATTAATTGTGCCACTGCAGGAACAGCTCTCAGGCACCAGAAATTCGGAAGTGAGAGAACTGAAGCTCTTCATTCAACTTTAATTAAGTCCCAGTGTAAAATGTATTACAATAGTCTTTACTCTTTATTAACACAGCCTTGGGCCAACTCTTACACAATCCAGACAGTAGTTTTTTTTCCAACAATACATTTTACACATGAGGCTGGTATTACTACCTATTGCTAAGCCTGCCCCATGCTTCTCTGAGACCCCATTTTCAGTTGCTTTTCTCTCTCTCAAGCTTTATCATGTGGGATTAAAGTTTCCAGTCCTGGCCTTTTTTGTATTTTTCCAATGCAAAACTCACAGAGATAATAACTAGCAAAATATTTCTCCCAAATTGAAACAGCAGGCTAATTAAAAATACACTATTTTGCCCAAACTCAAAAATTTTGGCAACCTTTGCTTAGGCTGAGGCTTCAAAGCTTGCAGGGAGTTAAGGCTACCTCTGCCTCACAAAGGAAAACACCTTGAAAAAAAAAAACAGCACCTCTAATTTCTGCAAAAGCTTATATATTTTAGCAATTAAATAATCCAGAAGCTCATTTTGTCACGAGTTAGTTCTGATTTGGGGGATGAGTAAGACCCTCCTCTATAGTTTGTGCTGCTGTGGGCTGAGACCAGGATTAAAGAGAAGGAAGCTGGTCTCTACCCAATGCTGACAGACTCTTGAAGAGAAGATGGGAACAGCAAAATGTTAGGAGTTCTTTGTTATTTAGGGAGAGTATTAATTTTTTCTTCTGAAGGAATGTGGGCTCAGTCATATCTGGGAAGATTTTCACCAAGATGGCAAAAAGCACACTTTTGACAAAAAAAAATCCTGCTAAATTTAAAAGAAAAGGTGTGACAGCATTTTCATTGCAAAATTAAAACCCTATCTTCTAACTACTTAAGAACTACTAAGATGTTTTTGTAGGTATTTTCTTTCAGACTTAAATAATCTGGATAGAAAAGCACAGTAGATAAATTCTTTCCAAATTGCAAGATGCACCAAAAGGGCCTTATAGGGCTTACACACAATTTTCTCAGGCACAGAAGGTGTCCCTCCTCTCAGAGGCACCAAGGGGAGCAGCTCTGCTGGGAGGAAAGGCTGAGGGAATTGGGATTGTTCAGCCTGGAGAAGAGAAGGCTCTGGGGTGACCTCATTGTGGCCTTGCAGTACCTGAAGGGAACCCACAGGAAAGATGGAGAGAGACTCCTGACAAGGGCCTGGAGTGACAGGACAAGGGGGAATGGATTTAAACTGACAGAGGGGAGATTTAGATTGGATATTGGGAAGAAATTGTTCCCTGTGAGGGTGGTGTGGCCCTGGCACAGGTTGCCTAGAGAAGCTGTGGCTGCCCCTGGATCCCTGGGAGTGTCTTAGGCCAGGCTGGATGGGGCTCTGAGCAACCTGGGATAGTGGTAGGGAATTGGAATGAGATGATCTTTAAGGTCATTCTGTGATTCTATGGTTTCGACTTCAAGCACTCTGAATTGGCAATATTCCTTTTTCTGTGCAAATCCAATTCCAATTAAAATAAATGGGAAACCCCAGAATTGCACTTGAAAATTAGGATCAATGTGATTGTAAGAAAAAAAAAGAAAAATCAAAATTCACCCATTTTAAGTAACCTGGACTAATTACTCCTTTTTAACCAAATCACAAACCCAAATCTTCATTTAACAGTGCTATCACAGATGTAATAATGTCACATATTTAGTCTGTGAAATCAAAACCAATAAATTAGCACATGTTAAGGACAGCTTGAATTTTGCCTGTCTCACGTCCTGCCTTGAAATAAACTCATTATTCACTTCTTCCAAGCCAAGAATTTTTAGGTGATACCTGAAGAAGGGCCTGAAGAGCTGTTTCAAGGTTGCAAGCACAGGACCAATAGCAGTACAACACCTCCTGGTTTGCTTTATGCCCCAGGGAATGCTGCCTTCTCACCCCATCACCCAGGGCTCCTGAGGAGGCTAAGCCTGCTGGACCATCAGCCTGGGCAGGCAAAACCTGAATAAAAACTGAATTCCAGGAAATCAATGAGCTTTGGAGACTCAAACTCCCTGCAGAAGCAACCCCCTCCTTTGCTCCACTCAGTCTTCAGGATCAGATCCAGTTCTCCAGTACACCCTGGGAAGTGAAAGAAGAAGAGGAATGTGGAACACTCACCACATCTGTGTTTGTGATCTTGGCCAGGAGGTCCGTGAGGCTGTCCCCATCATCGAGCTGAAGGCCACAGATGGCTGCTCCCACACTTCCAGTTGCTATCATTGATGGTGGGTACATGGCAAAGTTAAAATCTGCAAGAACAGATCTGGGAATTAGTCCAAGCCCAGACCAGAAAAGCTGCAAAACATCAGAGGCAAGCAACATAAAAAAACCACACCCAAGAATAAAACCCGGGGAAGTAGAAGAAAGGGAAAAGTGCCACTCTTTTTGGTCCCATGGAGCTCATTAGTCACACTGCTCATCACAAGCAGTCAAAGGAGGGGGAACAGACCTGCAAATTAAAATGGAAATGCGGTGCAGTCTTTTATTCTCACTGATGCATAAAGTAAACCTGGACAATTTTTAATAGTCTTTCCTTAGTTTTAAAGAAAAGGAAAGAGAAGAAGGAGGCTTTCTGTAATTTATGTCAGAAATTTGGGTCTTGGTCACATTAGACCTCTCTGTATAACTAGAAAACTAACTGGAATAAGGTATCACAAAGGACCAAAATGAGATTTTTAGTCACGTCAATTTTTAAAGAGTTAATTAATTCGAGCATTTAAAGACCTGTCCGGGAAAGAGATTTTAATTAACGGTTCATCTTTACTACCTTAGCAATTAGGAAGTGAGAACACTTACAGCCCATAGCTATGAAATCAAAGAACAAAGATTGCATTTGTCATTACTACTATTTCTTAATAAACAAGCCGAAAATACACTTCGGAACTTCCTCTCACACATCTGTTAAATCAGAATAGAAATTAAAATAAAATCCTGTGATCTTTCTAAGACAATTTTATGGTTTATGATACTGCTACAGACAGTATCATAGGAAAAATTTATTCAGGGTGATCAGGCACTGGTTTATCAGCACTAGTTTATCTTGCTAAATACCAGATCTCTCACATCTTGATATATTCCTAAAAAGAAACTTGACTTGCAAGTTCTTCGGTTCAACAATAACTCACTGACAAACTTTTCTGTACCAATTTTCAGTATTAGCAAACCTTTCTCTACCAGTTTTCAGCTGGGGGAACTGGAGCAGAAGGAAGAGTAAACCAAAGTAATACATAATAAGAAATAAATTACAAGCAATACATTCCATCAATAGAAACATATTACAGAAAACTGTCCTGCTGCAGATCCCAAATCCCCTCTGTTCACAAATTCTGTAACCCTGCTGATGTCTGCGTAACCACTGAGGTTTTAGACACATGGAGAGCTGTTCTCAGCCTCCCAAACTCAGAGCTGGCACATACTTCAATAGCTGTGGAGACAGCATGTTCTTCTCCCGGCTGGAATACATCCCTGGGACTGAAGCAGTCCAGTAAGAATGGCACTTGGGACATAACATTCCCCCAGATGGACCAGAACGGGGGTGTTAGAAGTGGGGAGACAAAAGGAGGAGTTGAAACCCTGACATGGATTTCTCTGTCTCACAAAGCCACCAGGAGGTTCCCACCTGCAAGCCCAACAGTGCGTGCTGCTTCCTACCAGACATCTCACTCTGACAGACACTTTTGAAGGGCAAATTCCCACTGGCTGAAGAAAGGAATATGGAATGCCATTATTATAAAAATAATAGTTTATGCACTATTTTAATAGTAAGAACCCACTGTACATAGGAAAGCTGACTCTTGGAAATTAAATTATATTGCCCCCCACTAATGAGTGAGACAACAGGAGAACCTTGACTCCCAAATTCTCAGTGCAGGACACAGCCCTGAGTATGCTGATCTCAGCACTTGGTGAGGGAATGGAAATTACACTTCCAGGATTGCACTTTCTGCCAGTCACCAGTGGTGTCCCCCAGGGCTCAGGGCTGGGGCCAGTTCTCTTTGATAAATGACCTGGATGAGGGGATGGAGTGCACCCTCAGTCAGTTCTCAGGTGACACCAAGTTGCGCAGGAGTGTTGATTTCCTTGAGGACAGGAAGGCTCTGCAGAGGGATCTGGACAGGCTGGATGGATGGGCCCAGGCCAGAGAGATGAGGTTCAACAAGGCAAAGTGCCGGGTCCTGCCCCTGGGTCACAGCAACCCCCAGGAGCTCCAGGCTGGGCAGAGTGGCTGGGAAGAGCCCATCAGGAAAGGGCCTGGGCCTGCTGGCCCACAGTGCATGCCCAGGTGGGCGAGAAGGCCAATGGCCGCTGGGCTGGGCCAGCAATGGTGTGGCCAGCAGGAGCAGGGCAGGGAGTGTCCCCCTGCCGTGGGCACCGGGGAGGCCTCACCCCAAGGGCTGTGCCCAGTTCTGGGCCTGGCACTGCAAGATGGACGCTGAGGGGCCGGAGCGTGTCCAGAGGGGGGAACGGAGCTGGGCGAGGGGCTGGAGCACAAGTGTGATGAGAAGCGGCTGAGGGAGCTGGGGGTGTTTGACCTGGAGGAAAAGGAGGCGCAGGGGAGCTCTATTGCTCTCCACACCTCCCTGACAGGAGGGTGCAGCCACATGGGGGTCAGGCTCTGCTCCCTGGGAACAAGGGACAGGACAAAATGAAGCAGCCTCAAGTTGTGCCGGGAGAGGTTTAGATTGGATATTAGGAAAAATTTATTCAGGGTGATCAGGCATTGGACCAGCTGCCCAAGGAAGTGGTGGAGTCACCATCCCTGGAAGCGTTCAAAAAACATGCAGATGTGGCACTTGGAGTCATGATTTAGTTGTGAACACAGCAGTGCTGGGTTAGGGTTGGAGTCCATGGTCTTAGAGGTCTTTTCCAAGCTTAATAATTCTATGATCAAAATCATTTTCATGTTTACCTCACATGGATTTATACAAACACACGTAAGGGATAACCACACCCCTAAGCTGGGAAGCAACTTCCACGTTTGATCTTGGACGTACCAAACCATCTCTCACTTATGCATGGGAACTACAGGTAGCAATTGATTTTCCTTAATTTTCCTCTCCTTGTCCTGAGTTTCAGGCAGGATGAAGTAAAAAGATGGTGCAGGGAGGTGCCGTGTCCAGGCAGAATGGGCTGAGTGAAGGACACAGCTCCACCTGCCCTCTGAAATTCCTTGCCTCGCATCACGACCTCCACGTTATCCGAACGCCGGTGTTCTCGTGGCTGATTTTAGATCCACTCCCAGAAACTGTCTTCCTAGGAAGCTGAATAAAGAGGCACAGTGTCCCTGCCAACTAGCACTGCTGTAGGTCTGCTTCCACGTGGGGTCACATGCGAACATTTCTATGCCCAATAACCTTGTTAGCTCCCTTAATGTCATTCATAATGCAAATGAGACAGCGAGCGAATGGCCAGAGGCCCAGAGTGACTAAAGCTCAGCATCCAGAAAGTCTTACATTGCCTCTAGCTCTAAACTAACTTCCCTCCATAACAAGCACCATAAACTTGGCTATCAAAGCTACACATGCCCAGTCTTTGTTGTACAACAGGCAGCGATTTGTATCACTGGCTTCTATTTTTAGCATATTAATTAACTACTGCAACTGGTGAGGCAAGTGTCTCCAACTGGAGAGTGTGGCACCATTGTCTGAAGTCATCACCTCATCTCGAGCTATTGAAAATCATGGCAGTGACCCTCCTGCTGATATGAATTTAACCTGACATGCCCACAAAGGAATGGGGGGTGGTGCACCAATTTTGTGCACATGGTTCTCCACATCACCCTGGACCCTATTAGTGTGGAAAGAGCTCATTGAAAGAAAAGAAGCCACATTGTGCTGGGCCACCTAGAGGGTTGAATAGAAAAGGCTGAGGAAAAGAGCAGGCAGCGCAATAAAGGCCATAATTAACATATTTCCATATTCAAGCAAAGCAATAACTACGTGAAATGTTTGTCAAGGTGCAATGAAAGCATAAATATTAAGTACCGTATCTGAGGGGATGCAGAACCACCCCCCCCCAGTCTCTTAGATTCCATTGAGAAATTCAAAACAAGCTTTTTACATGTTATTTTCAATTATAAACCTCTATCTCTGCTTCTACCATGACAACAAGACAAGCCTTACCATCCTCACTCGGTTTTCACCCACGTAAAACTGTCCTCCCTCTAAATTAGGTCAAAAATTTGCCCTGAGATTAAAGAAGAATTTAAAAAATAGAAAAAAAAAGTGGGGGGCACAGAGAGAGAACCTAAAAATGTGAGCTGAAACACATGCATTTACTGCAAATTCTTGTAGGAGATGATGAAACCTAAACTACAGGGGAAATTTCATAAAAAGCACTTCTTACTGGGCATTTGGAATTTTATAAACAGTACTTCTCCCTGGACATCTGAAGCAAGGGTATGGGCTAAATCCTTCTGTGTGCAAACTTGACTAACACGCACCCTGAGCCTGCATCTAAAGCATGGCTCTGACTCTAACTTTGTTGTGATTTATAGGTTTATAGTTGGGCTCGATGATCTCAGAGGTCTTTTCCAACCTAATTGATTCTGTGAATATGCCATTCCATGGGAAAAGTACAAAGGAGTCTCATTATAAGTTAGAGAAGCAGTGCCACAGCGCGTGTCCATGAGAATCTGAGCACATGAACACTTCAAGGGAAGACACTGGCTCGTTAGAAAGCAAAACTTGTTTTACTTTCTATTGCCAGGCAATATACACAAGAAACCATCCCATCCCCATTTTAATATCACCTATTTCCCAAATGACCTCAAAAACAAGTGACCAGCCCTGCACAACCCCACTGACTTCAGCGCTGGAAATAAAAAAAGGCAATGCAAGAAACAGCACCCTTTGATATACAGCCACCTGTGGACCAGCCAGGCAGAGTCATCAAGCAAATTCAGGGTACCCTGAAGCTGCCCCCCACTTTCAGCCTGGAGCTGACACAGCCAGGGCACGAGGAGGTTTTTCTGCCAGTGGAGCACACGTAATCCACGCCGAGGTTCCAGGGCTGCGAGCACCGCGGCTGTGCTGTTTTGCTGGCTCTCTCCCAATCCAGTGGTCTTCACTGCCTTCAAGCCAGGAAAATGCAAGGCTGACAGTCAGTCCAAAGCAGAAGGGAACTGGAGGAGGGAACCCAGAGAGGTCCTGCAAGGGGAAGCCTTAACTTGCAGCCAACAAATAAAACCGTCGGAAGGAGAAGAGCACTGACAAATACGCAGGCTGAACATGCTCAGTGTGTGAAAGTCAGGTGGGGAAACTCTACCTACCTAAAACAACCCATTTTACTGATCTGGCTTCTGGTTGGGCTTTTTTCAGCAGCCAATATTCATCTCTGTAATTTGATAGATATTTATTTACAGAGTTGGAAACTGCTGTCATAAGGAAGGTAATTCTTCTCATGGTGGGGGGAAAAAAGGGAGGAAAAAAACGTATGTTACCTCCATCAGAAAAGCAGGTATTGATACATTAAAATTATGCAGCTAATAGTCACAGCCAGCCTCAGACTTCACCCAGCCAATGCCTGTACTATGAAGACAAGCATGGATCTATATTTAACCATCTAAGTTTAAAAGAAAAGTCTAAGATAAACAATGGAAGTAGTGAATTTAATTCTTGTCTGCTTTGATCCAAATGCAATTCCAGGGCCAGTGTGGTGCTATTTCTTTTTCTAATACATTTGGTTGTATTTGCAGTGGCCATTTTTTTCTCTTCCTCTTGTATTTCTCCAAGACACTGCAAATTTTCTTTTCCTCACGTTAACTATTTTTACTTTTAAAGGCAAAACCAGATGACTTCAGCCCTTCAAAGCAAACACAAAACTTTCAAGTAAACCAGGATACAGAAGTGCTTCCATCCTTTGAGTAGGTGGGAGGGCAGACCTCTAATTCTGTTCCTCTCATAAAGCAAACAGCATTTGGCCTTTATACAAATGGGTCTGAAGTATCCTAAATGTTAATGCTTCATCACAACCATCCAAGAGAGATAAAGACAGGGAAACACAATGAACAACCTATGCAAAGTAGAGGAGCACTCACAACAATATGCTCATTAGTCGATGCTGAATACTATTTCCGAACAACTGTTTGCACTGGCTTTTATCTGCACTTATTTTACACCTTCCTAACCAAGGATTAGGATGATGTTAGTGCTTGAACCACCAAAACATCAGACCTGCAGCTGGCAGAAAGGAGGGCAGCTTCTCTGGCAGCTCTAGAGTGATGCCAGCTTGTATCAGCACATGCTCTCTTGTATTTCTTTCCACCTCCTTTTGGCAGACTTGACTGGTCATGAAACATTTCCAAGGGCCTGACTACTTGCAGATGGCACTTCCTTGGTTCTTGTGGCTCCACTGGCTGGAGAGCTCAATATACTGATATGAGCTGGAACAAGCAAGAGCTTCTTCTTTTGTCTAGCAATAAATTAGTGCAAATTATTCTTTCTTCTGCTATGCAAGAAGTTCCTGCAAACACTGCCACTTTGCAACATGTATTTTTATTTCTGAAGACATTTACATAATGAAGCCTGTACAGTCTTCATTCTTCCACTCTGCAAAGAACAGGTCCCAAATAAAACTTGTATCACACTTTCCAGGCTCCAGTAACTTACACTGGATGAAAAGGGGATGCAGAGTAGAATTGCCCAGCAGGAATGCAGAGGAGTAAACAGGCCTCATTCTGTGTGGTCACCCCGTAGACCTCTACCAGGGTTGCAGACCTCATCTTGCAGTCTTCGCTCAGACAACACTCCCATTGACTTCCACAGAACTTCTGTCTGAAGAAGGATGCAGGATTTGGCCCAGAAGTTAAAAAAAGCCTTCTCAGCTTTCAAGTGTAGATGATTAATGTCCCAGAAACAGTGGGCAGAGGTTTGGCACACTGTATGAAACTGACTTAAAGCTGACATTTTCCTGCTCTTTCTCGGTCTCTGTGCTGACACAAGCCCCGAGGCCTGAGATGCTGGATCCACCATGGGCACATCCCACCTGCCACAGGACTCAGCTGAGGCACAGAAATGACCTTGCAAAGGACTGAGTCCAGGGTTTTACACAAGCTGCCTTCTATCTCTGCAAGTCTGCAAAGGCTTCTGCTTCCAAGTTTTGGTTGCCACTCAACTAAAATCCTGCAAAGCTCCTCACAGAGATGAGTGTCTCCATTACAGCTCCTCTTTCTGAAAGCCTGTCATGCACAGCCCACCCTCCCTCAAAAACCATTCCCTTACAGGTTCTCACATAAAAAAGGGGTATCCTGCACCAAAACTGTGGCATGTACAGGCTCTGAGAGGAGTATGCAACACAAGGAAGCAGTTGTGCATCTGATTCTCTGAACAGGCTGCAAGAAGAAATGATGAGCATACCCAAGTATAAGGAAATAATGCACAGCTCTCTCTCCAGCAGCAGCGTGGCAGGCTCTGCACACATCTCTGTAACCACTGCCCTCTCCCACTCCTTCCAGCAGTGATTCCCTGACTTGGAGCTCAGCACAGGCGACTGGCCAACCCCTGAGAGAACATTTCCAAGCTGTGCAGCACTGTGCAAAGAGACAGAGGAACGACGGGTGCAGAGCAGTAAAGAGATGGAGGTGTGGGCAGGGTGGAAAAGTAACACAATCCCAGTGAGCAAAACAAGGATGATCTCCATTGGGCTAACAGCTGAACAGGAACATCCAATGTTGAAAAATCCCAGAATCATTAGGACTGGAAGGGACCTCTGGAGATCACCCCGTCCACACCCCTGCCAAGGCAGGGTCCCCTGGAGCAGGTGACACAGGAGCACATCCAGGTGGGTTTGGAATCTCCCCAGAGTGGGAGGCTCCAGGCCCTCCCTGGGCAGCTGCCACCCTCAATGTACAGAAATTCTTCTGAACGCTGAGGTGGAACTTGTTTCACTTTATGGACACTGCTCCTTATCCTGTCACTGAAAAAGAGCCTGGCACCATCCTCTGGCACCCTCTTTGAGATATTTATACACGTTAATGAGATCCCCTCTCAGCCTTCTCTTCTCCAGACTAACCAAGCCCAGCTCCCTCAGTCTCCCCTCACAAGAGAGAAGCCATAAGCACCAATTAAAGGCCCCAAATGCATCCTCTTGGTGCCTTGAAAATCCAGAAGCGTTCTGAAAGAGATTTTGGCTTGCACAGGGAGCCATCAGTGAGATGAGAAAACAATGACATGGCGACAGATCAGGCCATGCCAGTGCATAGTGTCCATCTATGCACTCTTACTGCACAGTGAACAAGGCAGCTGGAGGAAAATGCCACTTCCATGCCCTCCAAATGGAGGAGGAGACTCCTGAAACCTTTGTGAGTGCAGAGCAATGAAAGAGAAAACTTATTCAGGAGGACACACAAGCTTCTGTCCTGCTCAGCAGCCGTATGCTCCGATGGGACCAAGGGCAAAGAGGGAAACATTCCAGTTCCAGTCATGCTCATGTGAATCATTAATCACTGCAAGGACTGGGGAGAGGCCGTGGGTTTATATCCACGCAGCTTGGTTCAGGAAAGGCAGAGAAACAGAGAACGTGCCAAAGTGACCAAACATGACTGAAAGGAATATGCAGAAGAACAGAATATCACCTCCTTTTGGGGAACATTCAGATGGAAAGGAGAACAGTGATGAGTATCACTGCGATCCTACACATCCAACACAACACCCAGTAACTGTTCATGGCTGCTTCCCTCTTCATTTGCTGACACTAAGTGCTGCAGGACTGAGATCAAAGCCAGCTCTGTACAGGCAGGGAACACCTGGGAATTTATGGTAAAATGTTTTTGCTGGGAAATTAAATGGAGCAGTTGCTGAAGAAGATCTAAGGCTGGGGGAGAAAAGTTCAAAATATGCCAGATTTTGTATGATACTTTAAAGTAAAGCAGAGAAAGCTGTGCTGAGATGAATCGGGAAATAGAAAGACATTCACTGCTGTGCTCCAGACCAGAGCTATTAGCCAGCAGCCAGGTCAGCTTTGGGAATAGTAAAGAGTCAAATCCAGCTTAAAAACACACATGGGGAGGAAGGGAAGAGGGAGCCACATGTCAGAGGAGGTCCTATTGCTGAAAGGAGGCAAATGGGGAAATGAAACACCGGGCTTAGCCCGAGCTGACAGAGAGCAGCAGCTCTGAGGGAAAAAGAGAAAGAAGAAACAGAGTGGCTGATGAGAGCTCTGCAGCAAACAGGACAAGGAAAGGAAATGACAACTGAATCTGGAAGGGAAGCCTGATGAGAAGGGGGTTTTCTTCAAAGAGTGGCAGTGAAAGGGAAATTCTGTAGTAAGAACAACATTTCCACAATGGAAATTGAGGTAGCAGTTCACAGGTGATGTGGGAATGTCGTATTGAGTGCCTGGGTAAGATCTCTGCTTTCAAAATGAAAAAGTGTTGTGGGTCCTCCTCAAAACTACACAGTCGTCTGTGGACAATGGCATGAGAAGAAAAGGAAATCTCCAGCCAGCACTAAAGTGCCCTCACTTTTGGGAAGCTTTGTACTCAGCAATTATGTCTTTCACTTTCAAGGGAAGAAACTTTAATTTGTTATCTCTTTAAACTCTACACAAAGGACCTCATTTCATGCATTGGAGACATACTACATGAGAGGCAGATCACATGGGGGACACACACGAGGGAACTGCATGACTGGGCTGAAGGCTGGAAAGGGGGCACTGCTCTGGATCTCAGTAAAAGGACTTCTAGAGCATGGAGCTAATCACCAAAGAATTCATGGAGTGGAAAGAAGCCATGGACTTTGGAGACTCTTTCAGGGACTACAGCCTTGCAATGGTTTGGTTATATGGAAAACTTTAAGGGCAAAGGATTAATGGACCAGAATTTGAGATGTTAAATCATAATGAAATTCAAGGGCTCTCAAGAAAATGATGTGCTGGATAAAAAAGCAAACAAACCAAAACACTACTGGAGGAAGTGAAAGCAACAAAAGAGTGGGAAGACTGTCTGGTTTGGAAGGCAACACAGAGCTGTATTGGAGTTTGATGGCTGAGGGTGTGAAGATCCAGGGAAATGTCCGTGAGAAGGACCATCTTTTTCATATCACACAAGGCAGAACAGTGAATGCATCCTAAGTAAGGGGAGAAGGCAAAAAAATCACCAAGAGTGATCCTGCAGAATTTGAGCAATATTTCTATTGAGTCCTGTGGTCTTTGGTCTGAAAAGGATCATGCAGCAGTGGGAAAAGAAGGGAAGGTCTGAGCATCATGGCAACCAAAAAGTCAATTACCCTAACACAACCCATATACAAATCTGTAAAACAGATCAACTGAGGTAGGAAGAATTGGCCAACATAGTAAAAGCAGTCACTACATATTATATACAAGAAGCAGGAATTCAAACCCAAAAGTTACACCCCGTCTTCCCTTCCCCTCTGCAAACACACAGGCAGAACAGTTCCTATCACAAAGGACTAGGTATATCAAACTGGTCAATTCAAACACTGAGCCACCCACTACTTGATAATGACTCTGGAAAACACTGCATGCTGTTTATCTAGTCCAGGTCTAGCTTCTAAAAAGTAGTCTTGCCATTAACCCTTCAGATGAAAATTCAGAGTACACTAATTTCATAAAAGTAACTGAGGGAAGAAAAACCCAAACAACAAAGTAACACACAAACAAAAAGCAGTGTTTTGCAGACAGGTCAAAATTTAAAAGCCTCTCTTCCACACAGGCAGTTATTCTCACAGAAATCTTCAGAAACTGTGTTCAACCTTGTGACAAAACGGGAGTGCAATGGTTCCCCACAAAACACGGTAGTTTCACTGCTTTCTTGGGGTGAAGCTAGGAAAGAACCCAATTTTTAAAAAAAAAAAGTAATTACCTTTTACACTGTCATTCCCTGTGCTTAAGGGATGTGGTGGTATCACATAAATGCTAAAATACACAATTTTGCCTTTTATCTGGACAGAGTCCAGTTAATGAAAAGTTTATGAACACATTCATGCAATGCATTAGCTCAAGACATTTTGGGCTAATGCGCCGTAACACCTTCTGTATTTGGAACTGTCCTTACAAAGGATCTGTGGCCCTCTAAATGAAGCAGTGAATGGAATAAAAATAAAATAAAACCCAGGATGCTCTAATGCAGCCTTACAAGACTTCACTGCAAAAGCACCACACACATCATCTGCACTATGGGTCACTACAACAAGAATTTTGACCAATGCACAGTTCTGGGGCCTGATTCACAACACCCTTTGCAAACAGTCCCATAGGATTTAGCTCCTCTTCCCACATCATGTAAGGAAGGAGGGGATGAAGCACCACCAGGAACAAATATGCCCTTCCAACCACACTATGAGCAGCAGCAGCAGCAGCAGCAGCCAGAGCAGCTGAGCCTACCTGTGGCACAAAGGGCGATGAAGGTTTGTGCATGCTTCCGGATCAAAAGCAACTTGTCTTTAGGGAGAGGCACCTTCCTTAGGATGTGTTCAATGAAATCGTGGGGGGTGACAGCTGCAAGGTTCCACTTCAACTTCCCCAGCACCACCAGTTCCCATTCCTGCAGAGGGTGGACAGGGAGAGCACAAGAGAAGAAAAGCCATAAGCAAGCCTGCAAAAAACCTCTGCTTATTTCTTATTATGACTTTATCACTACTAAATTTGTTTTGCTCAAACCGTTTTTTCCATATGCCTCTACTGCTTTGAAGTTGTTGACTTTATATTCTTTTTTTTTTTTTTTGAACACCAGAAATGTCAGGCTCTACTGAAAATAATGAGACCTGGCAGCTCCTGCCAAGGGTTTTTTTTTTTGTTGTTGTTGTTGTTGTTGTTGTTTTTTTATCCAGTGCTGAATGCCCACCCAGAAAGTTTAGACTGCAATTAGATATTGCCAAGGTCACTGTGGTCCTTTCCTAGTAACTTCTTTTAAATGGCTGTAGTCCTTACTTTATAGCCATTTAAAGCCCTAGGGACAGCCATGCACAAAAATAACCTAGATATACATTCCTTTTCTCAAAACTGGGGAAGTTGGCTTGATGGCATTGCCTCCCAAAACTGTACTCCAAAGGTCCTGCAGATAAATCTGATGGTGCTTAAACTACTCCAAGAGAGGCTCTGCAGAAAGGAAACACACACAACACAGCCAAGAAGTAGCCTGTGTAAATTATCTGCCAGTAAATCATGTAGGAGCCATTCCCAGATTCTTTGCACGCCCAAAACTCCCACTGCAATCAAAGGAAAGCTTGGGCGTGTACGTAACTACCGGCCATTCCCTGAAATGGGATTCCATGTGCAAACAGCACGCAGATCCAGCCATGGGGTGCATGACCTGCATGTTTCAACATTTAAACTGAGTTCTGAACACCTTACAGTGCCCCACAGAGCGAGCAAAGCTCAGGCCTCCAGCTCGCATTTGTCTCATCCGTCAACTATTAGCTATTAACTAAATTCCACGCACTGATTCCCCAGTCCTGATGATGCCTGATGGAGCCCAGCGTGGTGGGGAGCCCCAGCTGAGCTGACAGAGCTGGCAAGTCAGGGAAAAAAAAAGTCCTTTAATTTTGCAGCCGCGGAGACGTCAACCAGCGTTGCTGAGAAACCATAAACATGGACCCCACAATGCCATTTCTGCAGTCCTTTCCCTGAATAGATGCCCACTTTAACAGCAAGTTACTTTCCTACGGACATTCCTGCTGGATTATGACAGAGCCCTCCACGCTCCGAGAAATCTCACATTTATGCAAAAGGCCGCAGAAAACAGACGGGATTTTTTAATTTCTCAAGAAAACCTGTAAAATGTTGTAACGTAACGGTGATTGTGTGAACTCAAGGCCTGCTCTTCCCAGAATTACTGATGTGACAGGTTTTGAGAGAGAACAGTCAACCCAGAGGACCAAATACAAGGAAGCACTTCAAACACATGCTTAAATCCACGTGGCACAAGAAGGTAGGGATGTTGCTCTGCATATTCGCACGCGGGGACCACGGCACTTCCCCTGCCCATCTGTGCCACCAAGGGGACAGACACCTCGCGGCCCTGACAGCCAGGCAGGGTTTGAGCTCAAGGCTCTTTAACTCTTGTGGAAGCACCAGCTATCAACCCCCAGCCCCTCCCCAGGGGGAATTCCCAGTGATTCATAGGAAAAATTCTTCAACAACTCGGACGACTACGGCCATGTCTCTGACCTAGCACCCATGTCACCAAGGGGCCCTGGTGCACAGCCAGTGCTCCACATCATGATGTATAGATCACTTATTTCTTCAGTAATTACAGCTTCCACTGCGTCTGAACTGAGAGAAGCAGCAGACACGAGGTGATTTAACTGAGCTTTATGATACAGGATGGGTCAGGCTGGAAGGGACCACAGTGGGGCACCTGGTGGTGCCACCTCCCCACTCATCCCAGACCACAGGACACAAGACTGTGGCCAGACAATTCTGGAATATCCCCAGTGAGGGAGACTCCACACCCTCTCTGATCTGTTCAGGGCTCGGTCACTGCCCAGGGAATAAGTTCTTCCTCGTGTTCAGGTGGAACTCCCTGGGCATCAGGGGGTGCCGCTGCCCCTTGGGCACGGCCGAGCATCCCGGGCCCCCCTCGAGCATCCCGGGCCCCCCTCGAGCATCCCGGGCCCCCCGGCCCCGGCCCCGCACCGCCGCGTGTCTGCCGCCAGGTGGCGCCGCCGCGCCGCCCGCCCGCGCACGTGCGCCCGGCGAGGTCCCCCGTGGGGACACGGCGGGGACACGGCGGGGACGGACCCACTCCCGGCACCGCCAGCCCCAGAACGCCCGGCAGCGGCCGGAGCGCCCCACGGCACTGCCAGCCGGCTTCGGAGGACAGGGATGTCCCCGCGGGTGTCCCCCGCCCTCAGCGCTGGCCCCCGAGCGTTTCTGGCCGTTCAGAAAGGCGGGAAAAGCGTGGGTTTTTCTAAAAGGCAGGGGCTGGGTGGCGAAGTGCTGGGTGCTGTGCCAGAGGGAGAAAAGTGCTGTGCCGGAGAGGAGGGAGGAATTGGGGCTGCTTACCAGCAGCTCTTGGGGTTTGATGGAATTGTCCGTGTATATGCACAGCTTCTCGGCTGTGAGGGGGATTGTCTCTTTCAGCTTGGAGGCCAGGAACATGCACACCGCCCCCAGCAGCTGCAGATGGCACTTCCGAGTGGGCACCACAGCTAAGAATCTGTCCAAGTAATTCATGGCCAGAGGGAAAACTTCTTCTTCGCACTTCTGCTCTTCGCAGACCTGCAAGTGAGGAGCGTGGGGAGGGAACGATGGGGCAGTCCGGGGAGAAACGGGGGTGGGAAGTGAGAAAGAGACAAGAAGAAACAATAAATAAATGAGTGAACCCACCAAACAGACCACTACTTCCCTTGCTTTTGCTCCTATTTTTGTTTCCCGGGGAGCTAAATTTTGGGGGAGGGGGAGATCTGTGGAGAGGCTGGGAAGGCTGTCAATCGGCTTTCACATTCCTTTAGTTCATTCAGTAAGAAATGAATTCAAGACACTGTGTGGGAGAGCCGAAAAGCCCCATCCAGCAGCAAGAGAGCAGCCTCAGACTTTTTTTTTTTTTCCTTTGCGACCCAATTTTTCTTTTTTATTTCGTCATATTTTCAAAAAATCGATAAAAAATATCAAAACTTCCCCGGCGGTCCCGGTTTTGGGGCTGGTGGCATCCCGGGACGATCCCCTGTCGTTTCCGACAATTGTAAAAATTCCCCCGCCGGGTGTCCCCCAGCCCTGCGCCCCCAATCCCGCGTTGTGGGGGAAGGACGGGAGACATAGCGAGGGCGAGGTGGGGTGGAGAGAGCCCGAGCCGCCTGGATCCTTTTAGCAGGCAGCGAGGAGCAAAATTCTTTTAAAAATTTACAAAAAATCTGAGCCGCGGAGAAAAAGCACAAATCGCACACGAAAACCAAGCGGGGAGTCTGGGCTTTCCAGCCCACGGAGTTTAACTCCGGAAAGGTCCCCCCCAAAGGAGATCCGAAGGGGCAAAGGATGGCCGGTGGGGCCAGCGCAAGGCAGGCGAGTCTGCGGGGCTGCGGGCCCGCTGCCGCTGCGCCTGAAGCCTCGGGGCGAACAGGGGGTTCAGCGCCGGCCCCAGGGCCCCGACACACCGGGGGTCCCGTTCCGCGGGGCCGGGGGGCACCCCCGAGCCCCCCGGGCAGCAGCGGGGGCAGCCGCGCTCGGCGCCTGCGAGCAGAGTCCGCATGCAGCGCAACATGGCGAGAAGAAGGCACGTCCTCCCCACTGCATACGTGGGCACGGAACCCTCGCCGGGCAGAACGCGGGGCACACGGGGCACCCCCCGACCCTCGCCCTGCCCCGCGTGCTGCTCCTTTTTCCCAGGAATGCCTCAATCACAAGCGCTCCCGGAGGCGGATTGTCTTTGCTTTTAATTGCAAATGACTTTTCCAAGTCTCCCCCCCCCCCCCCCCCCCCCCCCCCCCCACCACGCCGCGCTTCCTCCCCTCCTGCACCCCGCTCCCGGAGCCCCCCGGAAGGGGCGACTTCCCCCGCGGGCTGTCGGTGTCCCCCGCGCCCCTTTCCGCACCGGCTGGGCTCCGCAGGGGGACAAGGAGGAGAGGGGACCGACAAGAAGGCACCCGGTGATCAGCAGAGCGAGGGGCTGCAAGGGGAGAGGGGCCGGGGTGCTGCCCGCGGCCGCTCTGACTCCCCCCTCCGAGGGGCCGGGGTGTACGAACCTCCAGCATCCAAGTGGCCACCATCCTCCTCATGAAGGGCTGGATGTCCTTCTGGACGCACTTGAAGTAGGAGCATTGGGGCAGATACCTTTCCTCTATGGTTAGTAAGTTGTGCAAAACGCGGTCATCGTAGAGCAAGTTCGGGTCAGGCAGAGCTCTCCTCATGGGATCCACCTCGCAGCACAGCAGCTCCATGTTTCCAAAGAGATCTCCCTCTTTCTCTGATGGGAAAGGTTTTTTTCCTTTTTTTTTCTTTTTTTTTCTTTTTTTTTTTTTTTTTTTGGAGGGGGGGAAGGGGGTGGGGATAGGAGAGGGGTAAAGGAGGAGGGGTAGGTGGGTGGGAGGAAGACGGCAGGGCTTTCCAGCTCGCTCCTGCCTCCCTTGAAACTTGTCTCTCCCTCTCTTGATTTCTAGCCTAAAGTTGAAGCGAAGTGACGCAACTCGCCAGGGCAGGCAGTTCTCTCTCGTTATTATGGAGAACAGCAGCTGGTCAGACGTAACATCAAACGCTTTTTTTTTTTTTTTTTCCCTCTCTATAAGCTAACAAGGAACCAGGAGGCCCTCGTATAGGGACACACAGACACAAATGACAGCTTCTCTTTTGCTTCCTTCCAGCAACCAAATTAAACCCGTTCCACACTTGCCTTCTGAGGGAGCCCGTCCCGATCAATTTCCCTCTCCTTCCCTTATTGCAGGGAACTGTGGGCGCCCCTCGGCACCCACCCAGACGATGGGGACGAAGTATGAAATGCCCTGGCATAGCAGGGTGCCAGATCCATGTCTCGCTCTCCCTGCTCCGGCACCTCCTTAAACCTGCAGCCGGAGGGGGACAGAGATCCCCGCTAACAGCAAACCCCCCAAAAAGCCCTTGAGGGGTGGGGGTTCCGCGCCGTCTTTCGGGGTGAAATCTCACAACCACCACGCTACTTCCTCCGGCACACATTCGTGGTTCGAGCAGGCGAACCGTCTTAGCGTTGCATGGCCACACTGATATAACTTTCTAGGAAACGCAGCGGAGGGAGGGAGGGAGGAGGGAGGGAGGGAGGAGGGAGAAAGGTTGGCTGGGGAGGAGGGGGGAGGTGAGAGGAGTTATGTCCCACACGGGGTGACTTCCACCCGGCTCGCACTTCGCCGGTAGTCGCTCCCCGCCTGCAAAATGTGACAAGTCTGCGAAGTCGCTGCCGGCCGCGGCAGAGCGGAGGCTCCCGAAGGGGAAGGTGCTACTGGGGCGGGCGCGGAGCCCGCGGGGAGCGGGGTCCCCACAGCGGCCGCCCCTGAGCCCCCCGGCGGCGGCCGGCGCGGAGGGTGGGCCGGGGGCGGCGGGCGCGGAAATACCGCCTTAAAAGTGCGAGCGGGGACTTTGGGGCGCCGCTTCCCCTCCCGCTATTTGCATAGCCAATAGCTCTGGGGCTCTCGCCGCTGCGCGCTGATTGTTACCGGGCAGATTATATTTTAAGGGCGCATGATGCCCGGGCATCAAGAGCAATCCGGGAGGGATGGGGCGAGAGGGAGCCCTCTCACCTGAGCGCACGGCCGGAGCCGGCAGCCGCACGGGCTCTGCCGGCACCGCGGGCAAGGCGGGCGAGCGGCCGTCGTTGCTCGCGAGTGGGCACCGGCGCCCCCTCCCACGCCAGCGCTCGCCCTTCTGCATCAGAGCGGATGGGAGGGGTGGGAACAGCTGTGCCGACTCTGCCGGAGTCCAGCGGCGAGGCTGCCCCGGCAAAAGCTGGCTGGGACGCGGCCCCGCAGCGAACCCGCCCGTCGGAGCAAAGGGCTGCTCGGGCAGCGAAAAGCCCGCGGCAGTGTCTCCCGCCCCCATCCCCCTGTAGCGGGGGACGGCCGAGAGCAGCATCTCCCCACAAACTCGTCCCCGCGCACCCCTCGTCCCGTCCGCGGAGCGCGCAGCCCCCGGGCGCAGAGATTGGCTCTCCCTCCCGAGGCGTGGGGAGCCGCCGGGCATCGTGTGTGGCCCCAGAGCCGCGGGGTACCGGGACCCGGGCAGAGCCGTGCCGGGCAAGGCTCGCGTTTGAGGGGCGGCGAGGAGGGGGCACCCCCGGCGCACGGCGAGGGCGGCGAGCGGGACCCGCTGCGGCGCGCTCCGCAATGAAAGGCTCTTTAACTTCCACCATTCATTTCCCCTTCCTGGCTGCTCCTGCGAACAGGGAGCGTGTTGTGTCAGCGCACGTTTTCCTTCTCCAAACTTAAATTCATAAGCGCTCCCGTCTGGCTTTGTAGCCCGACAATGCAGCGATTGTGATTTATGTGGGTTTCGGGGGGGAGGACAACGGGTGTCCCGATTGTCCGGCAGCGACTTTCCGAAGTGGGGTGATGTCTGGGGCACGGGGGGAAGGGATGCGGGGCCCCCCGCGCCCCGCGATGGGGCGGCAGCCGGGAGAGCAGCCGAGGGCACCGCGGGCGGGCCGCGGTGCTGGGCGTGTGGTGGGGATGTCCCGTTAGGGGAAAAAAAACCTCCCTAAATCAATAATAAATGGAAGCGTGCCAGCTCTGCACGCGGAGGTGCCACTGATCTGCAGCAACGTCGTGCAAAAAAAAAAAAAAAAAAAAAAAAAAAAAAAAAAAAAAAAAGAAAAAGAAAAAACCCTACCAAAAAGACCAAAATACTTTCTCCCGGTGCGACGGCTTTTATGCGCTCAGTTCCCGTTTCCAGCGGGGAAACACCGTCCCTGGGAAGCTCGGCCGGCAGGCAGGGAGCCAGGGACCCGCGGCCGCGGAAGCCAGAGTGCCCGAGCTGCCCCTTCGCCTTGTCCCCGTGCCCACGGGCGCTGCCGCATGCGTTTGGAGGCAGCAGATGTTTTAACAGCCTCCGTGTAGAGATTACCGAGTGCCATATGTTAAATACCACCCTTCCTCCGGAAAAAAAAAATAAAACAAAAACAAAAACAAAAAAAAAAAAAAAACCACCGAAAACAAAAAACCAAAACAAAAACAAAACCACCAAAAAACAACACCCTCCCACAAAAAAGGGCAAAAAATAATGACAAAAAATAATGCAACAGTACAGCAGCAAAACCCACCCTTTTCGCACTCGCTCCCCCTCTTTTGCTGATCTGCCTCACCCATTTAAAAGCATAAATGATTAAATGAAAGGTCGCGGGGATGTGCGCCCAGCCCCGGGCGGGCGCTCCCGGGACAGCCGCTCCTCCTTCCCATGCCCGCAGCCCCGAGGCAAGGGGGCTGTGCTGCTCCCAACCCCACCGCAGCCGCCGGGTGGCAACACCGCCGGCATCATTTACGTCTTGGGACACTTCTGCGGGGCACCGAGTCCGGTGTCACGGCTCCTCATCACCAACCCGACGCGCGGTTATCGTGTAATCGATAAAATGTAATGATATTTTATTGGGCTGTGTTGGAGAGCGCTGCAGAGCTCTTGGGGTTTTTAAATTAATCCTAAATTCGTCACCACTCCTATTTATTTAATTTATTTTTCTCAGAGAACCATCAGGAAGATGCTTCAGGGGACAGGATGGGCTCAAGCTTTGCAGAGCAATAGACACGGTGTGACTGCGCCGGCGGCCGCGGGGTTTTTTTTGTTTAAATGGAATAAGTATTCCTTTGCAATGCTTGAAACCTGAAGGCTGGAGTGTGAAACATGAGAATCTGAAAGCGAAACCGACTGGAAGCCAAAAAAGAAACAGATGAACGTGTTTCCCCTGTCCAAGCTGAAGAAAGCCCCAAAAGCAAACAAACACCATGAATAATAAAATGCGCAATCGATTTGAAATAAAGTTATTCCAGCTTCAGTCACTGGAAGGAGTCTAATTTGGTGGTTTGGGTTTGTTTGGGTTTTTTTGTTAATTTATCTGATTTTTAGCCGTTCAAATGTAAATCACATAATTCCATGCTGTGCATTCAACAGGAAAAACATGATAAAAAATATCTTTTATTTCCTCTGGTTTTTGATGAAAGACTGGGAAAGGATGTGAATAGCATGGGATCTTCTGGGTATCATCCGTGTATTTTCAAGGAGTTTTTTAATTATACAGGGGAGTTTTCAACTCTAAATAACTGTGTGGAGGTAACTTTATGATTAACAGCTGTATTAGACAACATAAGTATTGAGCAGGTGAAATAAAACTATTCTCACCTTTACAGGGTGATTTTATGCAGGCTCAATAGTTAACAGCATTAACTAATGGATTCTGTGTGATTGGTTAATATATTTTTAATTAATTGCTCCTTTCTGTTTTGTGCAAAGTTTCTTCTTTAACCTTTCTCATTCCCCAGTTTAAACTTTTTCAGAGCAGTAATTAGAAACTGTGTTTGTGCAAAGACTGTGCAACTCCAGTCAGATTTCTTTATTAGGTGAGATGGGAAAGGAGTCCAAAAAAAGCTACAAGGATGGTCATGTACCTGGGGTTGATGTTTTATGCTGGAAGACTCAATAAATTAATCACATTTAGCCCAAAGAATTCCCAGGCTGACATTGCTGCCTTATCCTTTGCAGCCGCTGTGCTCCTCTCCAGGGGGGCAGGGTGATAAGGCTGCGCTCGTTTATTCGGACAAGGAACAGGGAACAGGTGCCTCCCACGCGCCAGGAAGTCAATGGAAAGCAACATTTTTTACCCTGGCATGCAGAACTGTAGAGAGATGCTGTCATTCTTTTCTTGGGTTTGGGTTGGTTTGTTGTTTTTTGTTTTTCTGATTTTGGTGCAGATATTTGAAAGAGCAAGCACGGTTCTGGTAAATTACAGGTATGAACCACTGATATCTATTTCATCATTAATAATATGATAGAATATCAAGGTGACTATCCCCCCTTTTTTCCTCTTCTCACTGCCTGTGAATCAGCTTCCTTTTCTGCTTAAAATGGTTTTGCTGTTAACTTCTTGCATTCCCTACCTGCTGGCGTGTTTGTATCAATCCTTAGTTCAAGAACGACTTCAACATTAAATGTGCAAGTTCTTTTTTTTCTTTTCAGACTGTTGAGACTTATCAATAAAAGAATTTCTGTCCCCAAACCCGCAGCTATCTTCAATTTTTAGAGCATCTTGCTGTGACATTCCTTCCTTCCTTCCTTCCTTCCTTCCTTCCTGCCTTCCTGCCTTCCTGCCTCCCTGCCTCCCTGCCTCCCTGCCTCCCTCCCTCCCAATGCTCAATCTGTCCTCTGTGGTCTCTCAGGTGGTTCTGCTCTTACTGAAACAAATGTAGAGCTTCAATTCCATTTTATTTGCTTTCAGTCTACACTGAGGTGAAGATTTTACATTTCATACATTTATGTTTCATGCCCAGGTCTATACAAACAGGGAACAGGAAAGCAAGGTGTTAAGAGAAAATTGCTCCTTTTATGGGGATTTGGAAAGGGCACTTTAGTTGTTTTAACAGTGCTGTAGACTGCTAAATAATCATGGTATTTACTCCCAGGAGAGCAGCTGTATTTGAAAGGTAAGTGCAATGATTCTGTTAATCTGCAATGACAGAATTATCCTGACACAGGGTCCCACACTGAATAGTTTGCTGAAACATATGAGGCATATATTGTCTGCCAGAGTGAGATATTTTATATGGAGCTTCGTCAGGGTGGGATTTTGGTTTGAAAGCCTCGTGAATGACTGTGGGATAGAGATGAGCTGGACCTCTCATTGTGTGCAGATGTGTAGTGCACATCCAAATTCTGAAAAAAAGGTGTATTTTTTAAAGGAAGAATGACTTATCTTGTTACCTCTGTGAAAGTATCAAAACTGGTCCATGAAAAAATATAAGGGTCTCAACCAGTATTTTGGATGTCCTCTTTGCATTCCAGGGACAATGAAATACTCCTTAGATCTGCTGATTTTTGTCTTCTTAACATGATCAGACAAACAAACAGAATAAACTTTCATTGCCTGACAAAGAGACAAACACATAAACCCCTCAAAACAATAGTATCACAAAATAAAATGATGTAAATAAATTCTCTCTATTGAGGTAAACTATTTTACTTGTAATTTCCTCCTCCAAAACTGCTGAATAAAAAGCTATTCACATGGATAAACAATTGGGATATTTTACTACTCAACTCTGTGTGAATTACATCTACACCTTGGAAAATAAATTGCTTTTAAAATATTAATAGCCTAAAATACTACATTGCATATAATATTAATGACCACCTGAACACAGTACTATCATTTGCTTCTTTTTTCTCTGCTTCTCTTGAGGGAATGTTCCAGCACCAGTATGCCCCAAAACTATGCATTTTATAGTGGTCAAATTGAAGCATTTTAAAAGGTGTTACCCCTTTTCGCAGTGGCACTTATAGCCAGAGCCTTCAGTCACTGGCCAGGTGCCACATGGCTTTTGAATAAATGGCTTTATTGAAAATTCAGACAGTGTGGACAGTGAGAAAACCCTGTCACCTCTGAGCTCCTCAGCATCCCTTGCTTCCCCAAATCCTGCTGCTCAGCGCTGCTGCCCATGGTGAGGCTTTGCTGGGCATTTCAATGAGCAGTGGGCAACCAGGAGCTCAGGCACTGTCCCTCTGTGCAGGAGGGTGACAAACATCTTTGTTCCAAGCTCAGCCCTCAGCTATTTCAGATCTCAGCTCCCAGCATTTACGCACAGTCAGGTTTGGGCTGACTGAGGTGTCTTGTTAGGCATGGTCAAAGTCATGTCTGCTTTGTCTGAGTTCCATCCAAAGTCTGAGGAGGCTCTTGTTTGGTCTGGGCAAAGCTCCTGATGTGGGTGAGAAGGTCGTTTGGGCAGAGTCAGGAGGGCTGGTGAAGTGATAGCTGCCCTTCTGGTGAAGTGGACAGAAATTCTCACAGGTGTCTGTGAAATCCACTGCTGCTGTTGCCCCTGGAGAGCTCCTAAAGCTCCTCCATCACTCCACAGGGGTAGAACACTTCAGCAGCAGCTGGGCAATGGTGAGTGCTTTCTCAAGAGCTGCATCTCCCCAGTGGTGTCCAAGGAAAATGTCATCTCCTCTCTGCAGCTCTGCTTCCCCACCCTGGCAGCATTTGGCTTTTTACTCTCAGCTAAGACACCCTCTTGCTGCACTGCTGTTTTCCCTGAATCTCGAGCTGGAGTTAACAGGCAGACACAACTTCCTAGGCATGACCTTATGCTGCCTTCCAGATGTTTTACTGCGCTTAAATAGACACAGGTCTGAGGGAAACATTGCTCTTATAAAGAGCTAGGTTGGAATTCATCTAGTCCAGTCCACTGCTCACAGCAGGGTCACCTCCCAGGCTGGATTGGGTTGCTCAGGGCCTTGTGCAGCCAAAACATGCAAGGATGGAGATCCCAGTCTCTCTGGGTAATGCCTCAGTGCTACACCAGCATCAGGTGGAAGAACCTCATAAAAAACCTTTGTTAAGAAAGTTTAAGAACTTAACTTCTGTTCCTTTGTTAAGAATCCTTGTGCCTGGTCAGAGTTTGCCTGGCTGTAATTCTTGTTCATCCTCTTGAAGTCTCCAGAGTATCTGAAAAGCAGAAGGAAGCAGTGTGGGTGCTTGCTGGCCACTGGCATAATTGCATATACATAGCTCAGGGTGCAGCATACAGGATCTGTAATGTGGCTTTTCTTGACTGGAACTAAACTGCCTTAGTAACTAAAAAAGTCACTAACACATGTTCCACACTGCCCTCCTTCATTGAAACCTCCAGATCACCTGCACTGTCTCCTCCCTTGCCTCTGTTCTTGGTCCTTCTTCATCCCTCATGGTGCAAATCTGTACCCCAAGCAAAACTCGGTTGTGCTGTTGTCTTATTTCTCTGTGTGCTGAAACTCTCCCCTGAGCTTTCATCTCATTCTGACATTGCAATAACCTCTTGGAGCAGGTTCCTGGAGTGATGTTGGTAGCTCCTCACCCTGTCCTGTAGCTCTTCCCAAGGTACTGTCTGCTGGCTGGGCTGGGAGCCCTTTTGCCTGAGTGGGTTCTCATGCCCAGGTTTCTTTTTTGGGTTTCAGATTTTTATTAATAAGGCTCATTGTTGCCAATCATCATCCTCAGAAGGGAAACTTCCCACAGGTCAGGAAAGCACCATTTCTGTTTTACAAATATCTGAGGCTCTGTGCTGCAGAGAAACTTCTCACATGAGCTCCACGGCACATCGTGGTGCGACACTGCCTTTCCAGGGTCCCAGCAGTTCCTGGACAGAAACACCTCCCTGATCAGAGAGGAAGGTTTGTTTTACAGATTGTTTCCACACTTGTATTCTAGCACCACCTTCTCTTCTGCCCCTATCTCACAAATGTTGCACTGGAAAGAAGGGAGGGGAACTGGTTTCTCTGTCTATGAATAGATGGACTATTAGAAACTGTTGGCACCTGAATGGGCCTGTTATCTTCAGATAACAAAGGAATTGCTCCATCCTGGAGAAGGTCAGGTTATGCAGATTCTCTGGGAACTGAGGGACAAGCATTCCCTTAGAGGAAGGGCTAAGAAGCTATTTGCAAAGAATTTTTTTGCCTTGGGAAGGTAAAAAATCAGGAAGGGACCACACCTCAGCAGAAGAGAACCCTTTTTAATGAGTCAAGTACCTGTGAAGGGGAGCTACAGAAGAGAGGCTTAAATTTGATGTTGCAACACCCTGTCCAGGGTGAGAAAGTGAAAAAGGGTCGTCCTAAGGGGATTTGGAAAGGGCTGACAAAGGACAGTGAAGAACCAGAAGCAGGGAAGTACGAATAGGCTCCTCTGTTGCATTCGTTGGCTCTATAGATTTTCTTGCACATCTCAAGTAAAGCGTGATTATTTTTACAAACATTACACAATCGCTTTGCTATGTATTTTAATAGTTATTTATCCCTGAGGTGGTAAATTATAAAGTAGAGGGCCTGCAAGGGTGGGATGCAAACAGAAATATAAGCTGGAACTCCTGGAGAGCTGGGAAAGCTGGTACTAATCTCTGTTTCTGGCTGTGGGGTCTCAGGAAGGAGGACTCAGGGAGGAGCTATGTCCTGAGAACACACTTAAAAAACTCACACTTAAAAAACTGGGGTTCCTGGGATCTGTTTGGTTGAAAGCAGCATAAAAATCATCTGCTATGTCCCACACACAACCCTGTTATGGATAATCAAAATATTATATGTAGGTTTTTGAGAGGACTCAGCAGGTTTTGGGGACAGAGGTTTGGGAGTTTCTTTTTTAATTTTGTTCTTTTTTCCATGAAAGTCAGGGACAGATTGAAATCTGCTGACTCCAGCACTTAGAAGATGGTTCAAAGTTGGCTTGGAATTTCCAAACCCTGCTGGGAATCAGAGCATATGTCCAGAAGAGCATCAGATACCCAGAGAAAGTTAGAAGTAGATGTAATCTGGTATATCTTCCGAGCTGAATAGTAATTATAATGTTTGCAGACAACTTTCTGATGCTTACTGTAACTATAGCTTTTTCCCCCCCTCACACTACAGAAACAGCATATTCTTGTCATGCAGCTGTTGCTTACTGTGTCTTCCTTCTGCTTTGGGTGGATTTTCCCATGTTCATATCTGTAGCTTTTGAGTCCTTCTGTCAGTGAACAGCTGCAGCCTGATACTAGATAGAGCTGGATTTTTTTTTCTGTGTTCACACACAAGCAAGCTTGTGAACAAAAGATTTTAAAGGAAGCTGATAAATGAACAAGGTCTTTGGACGATGCAATGTTGCTAACGGTGCGGACAATGGAAATCCTTGTGCTTATCCTCACTGAAAGCCAAGGAAGACATAACTCAAGCTGTTTTATCTGGGAGCCTCCAAGCTTTCCCCTACAGGCTCCAGAGAGGATGTTCCCTAATGGACTCATCTTTCATGTGACAGAAAGGGAAGTGCTATCTCCCAGCCTAAGCTTGCCTTTCTATTTCCATTTGACTTGGACCCTCTGAGGGGAGCCCCTGTGTTCAAAGCTTTCCCAGGAGCTCCAGATGGGGCACATGCAAATCCCAGAGCTTCCCTGTGCCTCCAAGGGAAGCAGATACACTTCTCTGGATGGATGTCCATCTCTGCCCTGCTCTGAGGCAGGACTCCGTGCACTTTGCCAGCTGTTCAGCTGCTGGGCCCAGCCAGGCACAGTGGCTGCCATTGTGTCCCGAGGGGATGGGAACGGGAGCGTGTGTGGGGAAGTTGGATGTACATTTGTCCCATTCCTGCAGCTCTCTCACATTTCCTTTGGGTTCTGCCTGAGGACCCTGGGGACAGCAGCTTTATTTGTTTGTTTTTCCTGTGTCCTTAGCTTCTTTTTCCATTCTTGAAGTAATTGTTCCACTTATATGAAAAAAAATGTTTTCAAATCAGCAGCGACTGACCCATTTGGCTGCCACCATCCAGTGTCCACTCTTGCACACAAGGGTGTGGGACAAGGGCAGAGACAGATCCTGGTGTAATGGGAAGGGGCACCACAGGGAATTCTCTGGCCAGCTCACCCCAAGCAAAGTACAGGAGGGTGTTTTGAGGAGGAAAATGAGAGGCCAGGGTGTTCAACAATGGCTTTGGCACAGAGCTGGCTACCCTTTGCCCTCTCTGCCAAGGGGCTTTGCCAGCAAGGACATTTGTGTGTGGAGTGTGGGCTCAGAATGGGGGAGGCAAATCCAGACAGATGGACAAGGGAGGATAGAAGGGTTATGGCCAGCTCTGCTCAGCCTCCCTGTGTCACAGCTGCTTGGGACACTGCCAGGGGTGGGCTCTGGGGTGAACATGGGGAGAGGGAGGGGAAGCACCAAACCCAGGCCTCCCACTGGAGCACAAAAAGAAAGCAATAAAGCAAATTTGAGAATAGCTGGAGACAAAATACAGGATTAGGGGTATCCTTAGGCTGGACTGGCTCAGCTGTGTCCATTTGTTTTCCCACTTTGCTTCATCTGTCTCTTGTCTTAAGGGAGATTGCAAGGTTAAAGTTTGGGCCATTGGTTTGTGTTTGGGCACAGTCAGACACCTGAGGAAACGCTGTCCATGTGCCAGCAAGGAGACCCAGGCTCATCTCCACTTCTCTTAGGGCAGCCCCAGTGTTACACACCTGTGGTGAAATATGTGAAGGTTTCCATGGCATTCTCTTCCTACAGGTGGTAGAAGGGCAGAGTGAAAACATGACATGATTTTTAGCAGCTTTGGACAGCACAGCCTGCCCTGGGCTAATGTCAGCCTGCCCAGACACACTGCTCTGTTGGGGCAGGCCTCTGGGCACTATGGCCTGGTAGAGAAGAGTCAGACTTGTGGAAGGTTTATCCTGTGGTCAGCTGGTAAAAAGGCTGTAGTCTGGATGAGTTGGCTCTTGTACGAACTGCAACAAATCCAGAGTGTCAGCTTCTGCTCTGGAAAAGTTGTTCCCTGTCTTCATCCCATCAGTGAGTTCAGCACCTGTAACTGAGTGGGTCGAGGAAAAGAAACGTGAAGGGGTAAGTGGTATTTGGGATACAACTGGTCCACTTTTGGCACTTCCCAACAAATGTGCACTTTTAAGGTGTTCAGCCTCTTCACCATCCCACAAACCTTTCCATGCTGCTCTTGTCTCCCTCTGCCCCTCCAGAGACTTGGCAGTGGCGATGCCCCCGGTGTCCTGTGAGTGCTGCTCAGCATGCTGTATTGTCCCAGCTCATCTTTTCCCTGGGCTCCCTGCCCTCCACTGCAGCCCCACCTGCTGCCCCTCATTGTTCTGCTGCCTGTGTGGCCAGGCACACAATGGGAGCCTGGGCTGTGGTTTCCAGCCCCTCAGGGACAGAGCTCTCCAGGCAGTGTGGATGAAGTGTCATCCTAAGAGTGGGGTCTCCTGCTGGGGACATGTTGCTTACCCTTATTGCAAATATGCTGTATCTGACACTGAGAATGGATGACAGGCTTCCTTAGAAGCTTTTTGTTTTTTATTCCTAATAATTATGGCTTAATACTGTGGTGGAAGCATGGATGGGGTGTGGGTGTGAGAGGAAGGAAGCATTTGGGACTTCAAGCACAGAAGGAGCAGGGCTAGAGTAGAAAAGTCAGAGGAACAAGAGGAAGCATTTTGCGGGGGGGGAGAAGGGGGAGGAGAGAGTAAAATGTGTCAGTTGTGTGAAAAGTGGAGACCTGCAGGGAAAAGCAGGGCTTAAACTGTGCCTAGGGTGCTGTGCCAGCGGGAGCTAAGCTCCAGCAGTGGGGACTGATGGAAAATGACAGCTGCAGTTTAAGTCAGGGAGGCTTCAGGGCCATCTCCCATCACATTTTGACAGGCTGCAGCGTGGTACTGGCCCAGAGATACTGCACCATCTCTGCTGGCACAAGGGGGGAATTAAGAAATCTGGCAGTAATCTGAGCAAACCCAGGAGCTGAGGTGAAGGAACACAGGATCAGAGACAACCCAACTGCTATAAAGCCTTTTTTCTAAAGACTTAAAGAAAACAATATGTCTTGGAGGGATTGCTCCCACAGTGGCTTAATATTTTGCACTGAGGAATTATTACTATCTATAAAAACTTATGAATGGGGACAGTACTTTGTAAATAATAGAAACAAACATGTTGCTCTGGAAACTAGCATGGGATTAGAAGGGGATCACCCTCATCCCCAAGGCAAGTCCTCTGCAAATCACAGACCACTGAGCAAAGGTACTGAGCTCAAAGGGCTTCATCCACCATTTATTTCCAACAACCCATCAGAGCTCAGATGATTTTTCAGCACTCCATAAGAAAATCCTTCATGAAAACCCTTCCAATAAGGCATGGGAGAACTGTGTCATGGGAAAGTGGATAGATCAAGGGACCTTGCTGAGATGGTCAGCTCCTGCTGACCTAACAGTGAGTTTTATCTCATTGTTGTGCCTTAAAAGTGGTTCTTCATCAACAACTTCCCAACTTTCTGGTTTGTTGGTTTTGTTTGTTTGTTTTGTTATGTTTGTTGTTTTGTGGGTGTTTTGTTGGTTTATTTTTTCTCCCAAACAATTGGCCCAGCAGAAATATTCAGAAAAAGGTGATGAATAAAGAGTTTTCACTGCCAAGCAGAGCTGGAGGGAAGTTTCTGATGGGGTAGAAAGGGAAAGGCTGTTTGCAAGTCTCTTGGACAGCAGTAGGAATAGTATGCACTGAGTATCAGAATATTCTAAGCTAGAAAGGAGCCACAAGGATCATCAAAGTCCCATAAAGTAGCACAGGAATTGCCAGCAAAAATTAAAAATGAGACTTTCTTGTACCAGGCATGCAGACAATCATATCAGTAATATCATATCAGTATTTGTTATCACAAAGATAAAAGGGTGAATACAAGGAGAGAAAGACAGATCAGGATAGTTTTAATCAGAAAATAGCAATCCTTTAAATGTTGAGTTCTTTTGTAAACTGGATTCAGTTTCTCTGAAATCCTGTATAGGAAAAACTCAGGAAAAGGCCCAGTATGATTTTTAAAATAAAATAGTGTCATTTTTCTCTTTGAAAAACTTTTCAGTGAAACTTGATATTGAGTTTGTGTGACCCATCTGTAAAAGAAAATCTGAGCAGAAACGAAATGCTCAGGACTGTTCTGAAGAACTTTACCTTTGCTAATGTGATTTTTGTCTGTGGAGAGAATTTTTGTCTGTGGAATTTTCTGTCTCCTTTCTGCTTGAAGCTGAGCTGAAATTTGGGCTTCCAAAATACTTTTGTGTGAGTGAAATCCACAGACAGCTGCTGGATATGTTTCCTTAAGAGCCCTTGGAGCATCCATGAGCCCAAAGCAGATCAAGGATGCATCGTGGGGGAAAATTGTGGTGAGATGTGGGGAATAGGTGGGCTCAGTCAAGGTGCTGAGCAATCTGGTCTCAGTTCAGCACAGCTTTTAACAGGCTTAGTTTCATTTCTCAGTGACTCAGTAACAATTTACATGCCTGAAGTTAAGCACCTGCTCGGGGATTTTTATGAATTGTACCCCGGGGTAGGGTCTGCTTTTAACTCACCATTTCAACACTATTGTCCTCCTCAGTTTCTCTGCTCTAATACAGATCCCCACCTGATTCTTCTCCCAGATTTTCCAGGTCCTGTCAGAAGCTCCCAATATCTCTGCCTTTTTTTTTTCCTTTTTTTTAAATTCTACTTGTGTTTGTATTTATTCCCAATTTATTATCAGCTGTAACTTTCATTCAAGCACAGATCATTCATCCATTCTTGAATGCAATTTAATAACACCGGAACTAACACTGATCATTTTCACACCTCGGGAATGGAAATAACAAAGCTTTTCCAATATGGTTCATTGTTTTTTTGTCATTTCCCTTTGTTTCTGTTCCTCCAGCCTCTTTGCTGCCCACATGTTAGTTGTTTTTGGTTTGTTTTTTTCTCAAGCCAATTTGGACAAATTTCTCCACTGTTGGTTTCATAGGACACAGGATCAAATATTTTTGTTAAAATCCAAGCACATTGTAGCTGCTTGTATTGCCTTCACCCCCTAATTGTGTAATCCATCCAAAAAATTAATCAAATTTATCTGGCAATGCCCAGTTTTCTGAACCTCTCTCTGCCTATTCCTCATGATTCACTTACCCTGGAGATATCTAAAGATGTACCACCCCCACTGTGCCACACCATTGTTGCTTCCATGCTGTATTTGGGATAGAAGCTGGACTTATAGCATGAGGGGGTGCTGGCCTGTCCTGGGAAGAAGGAATGCTGCTGGGAAGGGTGTGTTCCATGATGCACAACCAGATGAAACAGTTTCCTGCCAAATGAGCAATGACTGGGAGTGCTTTCACATGGTGTCATCCTTAGTCCAGGGTCCAAAGGGCACTTTGAAAAGAATGGCACCAACTCCTAAGCAGTCAGAGGAAAGCAAACAAAATCACGTATTTCTTGGACGTTTGTGTGTCTCACTAATGGTCTGAAATGACCCAGCCATCAGTGTTGGATAGGCTGACAATCTTCTATTTAAACTCTTACACCTAAAAATACCTTGGAAAAACCCTGGATATCTCCAGGGCTCCAGTGCAGCAGGGGAGGAGGGGATTCTGCCCCTCTGCCCACTCAGCTGAGACCCTGCTGCAGGGCTGTGTCCAGCCCTGGGGCCCAACACAGGAAGCACAGGGAGCTGCTGAAGCCAGGCCAGAGGAGGCCACAAAGTTGATAAGGGGACTGGAACATTTCCCCTACAGAAACAGGCTGAGAAAGTTCAGCCTGGAGATGAGAAGGTTGTGTGGATACCTCATAGAAACCTTCTGGTGTCTGAAGGGACCTCTTCAGCAGGAACAGCAGTGGCAGGAACTTTCACACTAATGGAGAGGAGGGTTAGATTTGGTATTGGGAAGAAATTGTTCCCTGTGAGAGTGGTGAGGCCCTGTCACAGGTTGTCCCATCCCTGGAAGGATCCAAGGCCAGGCTGGACAGGGCTCTGAGCAAGCTGAGATAGTGGAAGGTGTCCCTGCCCATGGGCAGGGGTTGGAATTTGGTGATCTTTGAGGTCCCTTCCAACCCAAGTCATTCCATGATTCTTTGGAAGTTGGTGTGTTGGAGTGACCAGGCTCTGAGTTATCCCTCACTTAAAAGGGTTTTTTAGGAAAAGTGCCACTGTCGTGGGAGGAGGGACATCCTGGTGAGCCCATAATGGAAATGCATGTGTTTGAATCAGAAGGGTGAATGTACAGTGCTGCAAGTGCTCAGGAACAAAAAGATTGTGTGGAAAGAGAGAATGAACTTTAACAAGGAGCTACCACAACATAAAACAATCCAAGCAGTAAAATGAGAGTTTGAAAATAATAAATTTATTTTTTTAATAGCTAAGTTTTTGTTGCTTTTCAAATCAGGGTCAGGGGTGTGATATAAAACCATCTGGGGAGAGAAAACAATGAAAACCAAAACTGGATGATGATACATCTGGCATTTTATACCATGAGTTTTCTCCATGTGTGTGGGTGCTCCAGCAGAGCTACTTGTGTTGCATACTTGAGAGCAATTCAGTGACCACAAAATATTTCTTTTATTCCGGGGGAGGGGGGAGAAGTCTTGCTGAGATTTTCAAAACTCTCTGAATCTTTCCAGCAGACTTCCCAGCACTGCTGTGTTTCAGGTGAGTGTGATTTTGAGATGGCCCCAGATGCTTCGACCAGCAGAGACTCCACATGAAAACTGTGGAGCACGATTGCCTCCTGGGAAGCAGAGTTGCACTCCTGAAGCTGAGATTTCTCCCAGCCATGTAGTGGAGTTTCCTCTTTAAGCAAGGTGGCAGGAGAGCAGGGACGGGTGGCCTGTAGTGAAGAAGGAACTTGTGAGCTCCTGCACTGCCCCTTCCCAGGAAGCAGCATTCTGGCACCACTGAAAAGGGCTGATGGGTACAGACCCAGCTCAAAATTAAACGTGCCTTGGTATTTTTGGCTTACCAGCCCCTAAAAACCCACACCTGGACAGATGCTCTGTTGGCTGCTCCGTGAAAGCTGATACACAATCAATACCTTGTAGCCTAAGTTTGCCTTTCAGGGGGGAATAAGCCATTTCAACCAATAGATACAAGGTATTTTCTGGGAAAAGTAACTGTTGCAGGGCTATAAAGAGAGGGGAACTTCTCCATCTCATTTTGGAAATACAAGCTTCATAATCTTAGGAACTCATAGATGCTCAAAAATGTATTTTCTGTAGAAAATACATTTGTGGAATTTTTACTGCACTTCCTCAACACTTTTAACTAAATTCAGGTGTTTAATGCAGCACAATCGGATTAGATACAGAACTAAAACAATCCCCCCATGAACCAACTCCACCTGGCTAAATCCATTTCACTCTTTTGAAGAGTCTTGGGTTTGCTTGTCTTCCTGAGGCTGCCTGGTTACTTCTCCAGGAGGGAATGGGAATAGACCAGGCTTAGGCTTTGTCTTTGCTTGTTGTGATAATGGGCAACACGGGACCCCAGACAGGTGCAAAGGAATGCTCTTTATTGCCAAAAACCTGGCCTTTTTAAGCAGTTAGCTGGTTATCAATTTGCATAGTTCCAAGGCACAACAAGCCCAAGTCAGCCAAGCACCATACAGCATGATGTGGACATGATGTGGACATGTGGCAGTCATGCAGCATGTCTCCCACATCTCTTACAACTCCCACATCTCTCATGTCTCCCACATCTCTTACAACTCCCACATCTCTCATGTCTCTCACATCTCTTACAACTCCCACATCTCTCATGTCTCTCACATCTCTCATCTCTCTACCCCTATTCCAGCTGAGCCACTCTCCCGCAGTTCCCTTCTACTTAGCCTAAGTAACAGGCCAGAGCCATGTTACAAAGTCTTCCCTTTATAAAGCCGTACCCACTGGTAACATTTCCCCTCTGCCCAAGGAAGTGCTTTGTTTGCTGCAGAAGACCCTATTCACTGTTGTGAAAATTGGTTTCTTCTTCATCTGCAGTTTGGTGCATTAGCAAAGCAGAGTCTCCAAGGATAAACCACTGGATTTCCAGCATGACTTTCCCCTGTTCTTTGCCATCACTAAGGCAAAGATATTTTAACCTTTGTTGGTTTTCTTTTTCCTTCTCAGTGATCAACCAGCACCTGCAGGAATTTTAGAGAAAACAAGACAACAATTGATCTGAAACTTTATGATTCTGCCTGACATTATGCTCTGCCTGCAGACACCTGGAGCAGGTGACACAGGAGCATGTCCAGGTGGGATTGGAATGGCCCCAGAGAGGGAGACTCCAGGCCCTTCCTGGGCAGCTGTTCCAGGGCTCTCACTCATTTCAGTGTAGAGAAATGCTGCCTCACACTGAGGTGGAATTTCTTGTGTTTAGTTTGTGTCCATTGCTCCTCATCCTGTCCCTGAGCCCCACTGAAAAGAGCCTGGCACCATCTCAAAACCCATATTCGAGATATTTGTATGTATTGATGAGTTGCCCTTTCTCTGGTGCCAGTGGTTAAATCCCTGTGTCAGGAAGGGAGCCAGCACCAAGGCCTGCCCCGGCAGGAGGCTGTTCAGATGTGGCAGCTGCACTATGGCAGCAGTTGAGGTCATGTGTGTCCTCTGTCCCCCGGATGAGTTCCTTGGGAGGTCAGCTGAGCCCCAGAGCTTTGGCACACACACCTGGGCGGGCAGGCCGAGGCCTTTCCCTGCCTCCAGGCTGTGCTGGTCCTGAGGGCCTTCCTGAGACAGGTTAGTGAAGCACCTCTGCACATGAGCTGTGAAATTACAGCCTTTAATAACCCCAGTTAAGCCTTGAAGAGCCCTGGTGCCCTGTGGAAAACCCCAGAGCCTTTGGCTGATGGGTGTTTGCCTTGAGTTTGGAACTGACAGGAGAGGAAGGGCAGCCTGGGGCCCACACAGCCCAGGCAGGGCCTGCCCTGCCCCTGCCCTTTGTGTCCCTTGGGGCTGTTGTTCACAGCCTGGTGCTCCTTGCATTCCTCTTTGCTGCTTAACCCTGCATTCATTTTCTGTTGCGCTTTGGCTCCTGAAGGCAACATACTGCTAGCATTAAAAATAATAATAAATCCATGCATCCCTGCTGATGTTTTACACCCAGGAAAATGCCTGTGGGGCCAGACTGAGTGGCACTGAAACTGCAGCACAGCTGAGAGGAGAGGTGTGTCCTGCTGCCCTTTCCAAGCACCCAGGGATAACAGGCCCTTGAGCACAGTCTGTGTGTGTGCTGCATGGCCCAGGGCACTTTCCATGGCTCCTTGTGTGCAGTAGATGTCATTAAAAACTCAACATTTGACACCCTGCCTTGGCTGGAGCACTTGGTGGCTACAGCTCCCAGGTGTAGTGGGATCAGGAGTGGCCTGGTGTGATGGACTTAACTTTTCCTTCTGCTCCTTTCTGGAGCAGAAAGATTTGGAGGGACATGTGGATTTCCTTTCTCTGGTTAGAGATGTTGGTCATGAAATGTGTCCGTGCCAGCCTGATACATCAAATCTGACAGAAAAATATTTTCTATGAATGCTTTATCCCAACCTCTACTTCTACCATCTTAATAGTGGAGATGGGGGAAGTGAAAGAGTGGTAAAAGTACAAAGATCTTACAGGGCAGGGTAGGTCAGCCAACTTTTCTTCCTTAATTTTTTCTTTAAAACATGGCTTTTCCCACTGTCAGGTTACCTGCACGACCAGCAATCCCAAACCTGCTCAGTTTCTGTATAAGGCTGACTTAAGAAACATGATAAAAACCAGCGTGGCGGCAGCTACAAGTCCGAGTCAGAAAAATTGGTAAAATCCAGTATTAAGATGTAAACTGGACAGTGCACATCTTCCTTCATATAACAGATCTGAACTGTCTCTGAACAGCTGCAAATTCAGATGAGCCTGATCCTTTCCCCTCTTCATTAGGAGGGGAGGAGAAGCGTGTGCTGATCTCTCTGGTGCAAGGGAATGGCTTAAAGCTGCATCAGGGGAGGTTCAGGCTGGATGTCAGGGAAATGTTCTTCCCTGAGAAGGTGATCTGGCAGGGAAAGCTGCCCAGGAAAGTGGCACCAAGCCTGATGGTGTGCAAGGAGCACTTGGACAACATTCTTTGATTCATAAGTTAATTTTTAAGCTGTCCTGTGTGAAGTCAGGAGTTGGACTTGATGATCCTCATGGGCCCCTTCCAGCTCAGGATATTCTGTGCAGTTGAGTCCACTTTGAATAACCAAACAGTTCACCCAGAAAAAACTAAGGTGTGCAGTGGAGTTTGTTGTGGTTGACTCAAAAATTATTTCTCTCCACATACACCCCAGCTGTTGGGATATCAAAGAGCAGGAAATGGGTCTACAGCATTCACTGCAGCTTTGCCATCTCTCCTTGCACTAATAACAGTTTTGTTTCGAGCTTGGATTAATTTGTCACCCATTCTTCCTACTGAGGGCATGATGATTACAGAACCATATCCTCAATATTAATAATTACTACTAGATTCATAACTGGTAGAGATACAGAGAAAAATCCTCATTCTGAGCAACATGCACATTAGGAGGACTAAAAAGATGAAATTTGAGTGACAAAGATTGTAATTCTTGTTTTTCATGGGTGAGACATGAGGCAACAAAATCAGTTGATTTCTCCCCTTCCCAAAATCATATAGTGGATTTTTTTATTATTTTATTAATAGCTCTGGATGCCTAACCAGACTTCTAAAAGGTTGGCAGAGTCCAGATTTCCCTCAGGCTCTTTGTCTTTTGTCTGAAAAAATGTGTTTTAAAGAATTTCCAACCTGATTTTTATAGTTCTCCGTATTTTTTTTTTGTACTTCATTAACCACCGTGAAATGCTCAGGTGTGACCAAATGAACCAAACTTGTCAAGTTTTATTAAACATCAGAGCTCTCAAATATAGAGAGAGTCCTAAAAGTCTGCTGGAAGTTGGAACACAGTTAAATGCTGGACACAATATCTGAGTTGCCACCTGGAAAAGCAATCAGGAAAGTGGCTTTCTGTGGGCAAATCCAGCTCCCTCAGCTCAAGTACATGAAAGCAGCACCCTGAAATTACTCTGAAGCTATACTGATGTCATGAAAATGGAACATAAATTCCTTGGTTAATCTAGGTGGTCAATTGGTGTGAGATTTTATGTAAGCTTAGTTTTAATGCCCTTTGACATTTGTTTTGCAGTTTGAATTTTTTGGAGGGTTTTTTCTTTCTTCTCTTAAAGGTCTTACAGAAAATCTTTGAAATCAGATGCTGTGTGAAATTCAATTCCTGTGTTTAAATTCATACGTGCATCTACATATGGATATTTGGGGGGGGGACTACATCTATGTAGAAATACATAGTCAATTAAAATATGTTACCATCCTGGATGCTGAGTTTTTATGGTTTAACAGCTGATTTAAAACTGAAATTGGATTTCCTTCCACTTCCAGCCATTATCCATGGTGTAACTAAGCAACACCACCCTGGTGTTATTGATGGGGCTGAGTGCACACAGCTCTTCTGACTGGGGTAGGCATAACTGCACCCATCTCTAAGTGGTGAACCTTGGGTTTCACAGCAGGGATTTCCTGCTAGTGCTGTAGAGGCTGAAGCATTGATCTGGAACTCTTTGGAGGTGTGTTCTTCATTCTGATCTGTGCCTTTTCTGGCAAAGACTCCCTTTTTTTTCTCTTACATGTCTCTTCCTCAATCACCTGTTTCCAAAACATTTCTGAGTACAATGTACTCCTGCAGCAGATGTAGCAGAGATGGAGGAAGAAAACTGACCTAATAAAGATTTGCACATGGAATGGGGCAGAAATAAGGCTGGTGTGGCTTGAATGTTTCTCAGCTGGGCAAAGAGCTGGTGAAGGGTCTGGAGCACAAATCTTATGAGAGGGAGCTGAGGGGTGGTGGTGGGGGGACTCAACCTGGAGAAAAGGAGGCTCAGGAGGGACCTCACTCTCCACAACTCCCTGACAGGAGGGTGCAGCCAGCTAGGGGTCAGGCTCTGCTCCCAGGCAACCAGTGACAGGACAAGAATAAAGGACCCCAAGCTGCACCAGGGGAGGTTTAGATTGGATATGAAGAAAAAATTCTTTACTGAAAGGATTGTTAGGCACTGGGACAGGCTGTCTGGGGAAGTGGTGGTATCACTGTCCCTGGAAGTGTTAAAAAAATGTGTGGATGTGGAATTTGAGGACATGGTTTAGTAATGAACAGGGTGGCTTCTGGGCTAATGTTTGGACTCAATGACCTTTTTGATTTTTTCCAACTTTAATGGTTCTGTGATTCTTTGGACCTCGGTGTTGACACGGTGGGAGCTGCCATGGATGTGGAGATGGCAGCAGTAGCTCTAGGCAAGGCATGTGGGGCTGTCTTGGGAGAGCTGGGAAGGTGGGAAGGGAATTAATTGATGCATCCAAGCAAGTCATGAAGTACCACTGGCTTTCTGAGCAGGGCTCAGGTCCCCACAGCAGTGTGTGGGAGGTGTGTCATGTTGGTAGCTATGGGAGGGAAGGAGAGAGTGTCTATGTGAATTGATGGCCTGAGGATGCATTTTCACTTGTGGATTTGGGCTGGAGCTGCTCTGCTCCAGCTCAGGTTGCCTCAACAGAGTGCTTGGCAGGCAGATTAAAAAATTTACTTTAGAGACTGTTGAGGGATATGACTCAAAGGCACTTAAGAAAAGCCGTGTGCTGCTTCCTAAGAGTGAGGATAGATGCCCAAGGGTGACCACGAAGCCTTGGCATTGCAAAGGTTTGAGGGCTGTGCCTCTCCCCCAGGAAAGAGCATTTAGGGCAATTGAATTGTGTATCTGCTTGCACTGGAGTCAGTGGTGGCATTCCCAGGCTCAGCAGCTGCTTATGTACTGTGGAATGATATCCAGAATTCATCCTCAAGGACCTGCCTTAAAAGAGGGAAGGATGTAGACACTCTACTAAATATCAGTGGGATCCACAGAAGAGGTCAAGCTAAGACAAAACACATTCCCAGGATAAGGTCTATCTGTCTGAAATCCTGACCTGAGTTTTCTAAGCCCAGTAAATGGATACTAATGCAAAATTCCATGCTGGCTAAATGGATTTCAGTTAATTTTCTGCTATGAAAGCATTTTGATTTTAACAATAGCTGTCACTCCCAATATAATACAGAAATAGTTTAGTAATACAGGCCTTAAAACACTACTCTGATAAATATTTATATTACTTATTTTAAGTTAAAAGCCTGGTTATGAATTGTTTTCATTCCAGCAGTGTAAACATCCTTCTAGAGTCTGCACTGTAATGTTGAGATTGAAGTCGCTTCCCCTATTTGCCTTCTCTTATTTTATCAGTGCAAAATATTCCTTAGTGGAGTCTGATAAAAGTATTTCACTGTACAAATGCCCTTCTTTTCTGTACAGTACAGAAGGGAAAAATAACGTTAGGTACTTTTCTGCAGTCAGCAAAAAAGCATCAGTTCTTTGTCAGATTTTAGTTTAGTTTAAACAGAAATTTGAATATGTGACCAGAAAACACAGGCCTTCTATGCAAGGGGCATTTTCCTGGCAATAAATGGATTTCGGCTATTGTTTAGTTAATGTTTTATGCTTATTTGATAAAGGAAAGCTTTTTTAAAATGAGAAACAAAAGCTATTTAAGGTGTGTGAAGTGAGGTACCAGCACAAATAGCCTCAGCTCGGAATTGACAAGCAGTAATAGATAAATAACTGCGTATGGGGTTTGAACTGGAATCCCAGCCATATTCTTGTGGTGAAAGGGAAGGATTTGAATGATGGCAACAGAATGCAAGCCTTCCCAATATCATCAGTCTGAAGTGGCTGTAGAAATTCAGGCAGTCATTTAATAAAAACACCTCTTTTACTATGGAGGCTGTAAATTATACAAGCCTGTCAAGTTACAGCTCTGCCTTTGTGCCCAGCACGATTGTAATGTTCTCAGTCCATAATTTAGAAAAGGATTAAAGTTCTCCAATGCTCTGCTGTTTTTACAATGTTTTGGTGATAATAAGATTACCTCAGCCTCCCTCTCTCATGTGAAAATGTCTCTAAAAAGACATACCATATTTGAAGGTGGGGTTTTCTCACACACAGATGCATATATTTGAGAGGGAGAAAATACATGACAGTGGTGTCTGGCATCAAATTCTTATTGTGGGGCTGGAGATGCCTCATTACTCATGGATGCTGAAGGCATGCAGCTGACGTATGGATTTGCTCTGTACAAGTGCTGCTGCGTCTTTAAGGTCATGTCAGCAAGGTTTCTGTTTATTAATTTATTAAAATTTATTAAAAGGTTTCAAAAAGAGTTTTAAAAAGCTTATGAAACAGCAGAGATTTTAGAGGACCTTTTCCTTGGAAAGACAATTTTCTTTAATTACCAGGGATAATTACTGGATAAACTCAGGATGACAAAAATACTACCAGTGTTTTCTGTCAGAAACTAAAAGCAAAATAGATTTTCTACCTGAATTAAATCATGCCTTTAGAGGCCTGGTGATGGTGGGTATTCTGGAGATGGAAGAAAATTACACAAGCTCTGCTGGTGGTCTGGAAATTTCCTGTTTTCAACAGTAGCAAGCTCTGACTTCTCTCATCATCTGCCTCAGCATGTCAGGTCTTCAGTTTGCCATTGGGCTTAGAACTTGGCTGCTGTGCCTTTTAGGGTGAGGGGGTATCTTCTTTTTGAAAAAAAAAAAAAAAAAAAAGGAAAAATATTCCCCTGACAAGTTTGTGGTTTGGGTTTTTTCCCAAAGATGGCACCATGAAGCCACCCAGATATTTGGCAGAGGAGGACAGATCTGTGGAGGACAGATTAGACAACAAATTGCTGGAGAGTTAGCCAAAGATGCATGGAATACAAAATTTGTCATGTGCTGCTTCATTATTTCCCTGATTATCTCTACCACATACCAGACATACTTAGGTTTCAATTTTCTTGCAAACCCTCCTGTTAATAGCATTTGCTTGAATTATTTAAGAGAAGGAGAGGATTATAGAAGACGTCAAAGTCCAAGTCCTCACCTACAGTCAGAGCCTACAGCTTCTATTATAGAGAGGAAAAAAGTACCACAAAAAAAGACATTAAATTCTTTGTTTTCTAAGATCCAGGACCAGGCAGCTCCTCTGAAGTCAGTCATTATTCCAGCTATGAATGACCTCAGAATGTCATTCTGTCAAGAAAGCTTGACTGTCAGCATGGACATCTTGATCATGCCTCCCTTCCCTTTCACCCTGCTGCTGTGAGGAGAAACTGAACAACATGAGCAAGCTGGCTCAGAGGAGGGTCAGGATGGATATCAGGGAAAGGTTCTTCCCCCAGAGGGTGCTGGGGCACTGAACAGACTCCCCAAGGAACAGTCATGGCCCCAAGGCTGACAGAGCTCCAGGAGAGTTTGGACACCACTCTCAGGCACAGAAGTGGGATTGTTGGGGTGTCTGTGCAGGGCCAGCAGTTGGGTTTGACAATCCTTCCAATTCAGCATATTCTGTGATTCTATAATTCTATGAACTTGGCCACCTTTATTCCCCAGAACTCGCTCCAGGCTGGATCATGTAGATAATGTGGTGTCACAGAATATGTGTGACACATATTCATATAACAACAGTTATGTGTTGTCAGACATAACTTCACCCCCCAAGCCCCCAGTCCTCTCCTCTAGTGTGGAGCAGCCAGTTCTCAGAGCTGTGCAAGTGCCCACTTCAGCTGTGCTCTCCTGCCTGTTCACTGCAGTTTCTGTGCAGATGCTGAGGAAGAGCTGAGGTCTTCAGTGGACTGTGGCAGAATTGTACCAGCTGGAAACTGTACCCACCACCTGGAAAAATTATTGAATGAGCACTTCAGATACCTCATATGCTCAAAACACCAGTGTCTGCCTCTGGAGCTGGGAATCTCTGGTGGCTATGGAGAGGCCTGGAAAGGAAACAGGGATCATAGGATGGGTCACGTTAGATGGAATCACAGAGAGTTATCTGGTCCCACCTTCCTGCTCCAGCAGGGCCATCCCAGAGCACAGGGCACAGGATTGTGTCCAGATGGTTCTGGTGGAATATCCCCAGTGAAGAGACTCCACACCCTCTCTGGACAATCTGTTCAGTCCTCAGTCACTGCACAGGACAGAAGTTCTGCCTCCTGCCCAGGTGGAACCTCCTGGGCTCATTCCCTGCCCGTCCCTCTGGTGCCATTGCTGGGCCCCTGGAGCAGAGCCTGGGCCCTGCTCGGAGCCCTCCCTGCACACAGGGACACCCAGGGCTGAGGGCCCCTCTCAGCTGGGGCTCCTCTCCAGGCTGGACAGCCCCAGCTCCCTCAGCCTTTCCCTGCCAGAGATGCTCCAGGCCCTAAATCATCTCTGCAGCTTCCACTGGCCCCAGTCCAGGAGCTCCCTGTCCCTCCTGTGCTGAGGAGCCCAGAGCTGGACACAGCAGTGCAGATGTGCCTCCCAGGGCTGGGCAGAGGGGCAGGATCCCTCCCTGACCTGCTGGCAATGCTCTTCCCAGTGCACCCCAGGATTCCATTGGCCTTCTTGTCCCCCAGGGCACTGCTGGCTCATGGGCAGCCTGTTGTCCACCAGGAGCCCCAGGTCCTTCTCAGCAGAGCTGCTTCCCAGCAATCCTGTGCCATGTGCTCTGGAATGGCCCTGCTTGAGCAGAATTGTGGGACCAGATGAGTCTCTGTGGTCCCTTCCAACCTCAACAAGTCTGTGTTTCTGTATGAAGGGAGCCTAAGGGGACTGGGTTTGCTCTACCTGGACAAGACTCAGATGGGTTGGTGCAGACTTCTGGCTAAAGGGGGAATTTAGAAAAGGCACAACTGGATTCTCCTCAGAGGCACATGGAGAAGGGACCAGAGGCAAGTGGCACATGTTGCAACTAGAAAAATTCTGATTTTTGATTGGTAAAAATTCTTCCCTGTGTGAGTGGTGCTGCACAGAAGCAGGAACCTAGGAAATATGGGATACCCATGCTTGGAAAATGTCCAAGCTTGACTGGATAAGGCCTTGTAGGATCTCATCTAGCTTTGGAAATTTGGAAATTCCAAATTTGCTGTGAGCAAAGGGTTGGACTGTGGACTTCCAGAGGTGCTTCACCACCTGAATTGCTCAGTCAAAACAGTGTTAAAGTCTCAAAGTCCACGTAGGCTGTCCCAGCTTCTCCAGAGCCATTTTCCACCCTGTGTTGCTGCTCTGGGGGTTGCTTGATCAGTGTGTGCATCTCATGATATCATGAGGAAAAGAAAACTTGCCTAGTTCCCCTGGCTAGTCCTGACTAAAAGGTTGTTTTTCCTAAACAGTAAACTAGGAAATTTAAAAAGCAACTCAATTTTGTGTATTTCCTCGTCACCCCTCACCCCCTCCTTCCCTCACCCCAAGTCTCTTGAACATTTTCTTCAGTCAGCCTCAAGTTTCCTAAAAGGACATTCTACCCTGAGTTAATATCATGCCTGTGAAAGTTCAGGCTGATTATTTTTCCTCTAGAGAGGGAGTCAAAATTGGGCTTATAATGGAGGTCTTGTTTCAAACAACGATGAAAGAATTTAGCATTTCTGACATCAGTGGGGTGGCACAGGCGTGGAGTCGCATGCGAGCAGGCGGGGGGAGCTGGGCTCTTCTCTGCTCCACTGGTTTTGTGAAGGACTCTTTCACTGGTGGAGGTTTATCCAAACCCACCTAACACATGTACATATTTATTTACTAAAGCAAACCAGGCTGCAAATAGGACCAAAACCCACATTTATTCATCCCTACAAGCAGCCCCTCCACGCCAAAATCTTTCTCCAGCCCTGCTTAAGAAAAAGCCTGGGAGAGTTTATTTTCCTCAGGCTTTACAACTCATTGTTTTCCACAAAAGCACCCCTCTGCTTTTCCAAGAGTAAGGATAATTCTGTGGCTAGAACATATGACTAGGACTTGGGGTTTTCTTCCCAGCTGTTGCACAGACTGCTTGTGAGTTCTTGAGTAAATCTGATTAATCTTGCTGCACATCTGTAAAATGGATGCACTGCTCTTTCTTCTCATTCACAGAAGTGGCTGTGAGCCTTTTAGCCCCTTACAAGTCAACTGACTAGAAATGGAAAGAAACAAAAATTTTGTGTACAAGTGCTTTTTGAGGAAATAGTGGATGTTTTTTAAAATGTATTTGTCAGAGCTTATTAATTCTGTACAAGGTTGCATGCAACATTTGTGTCTAGAAAGTTTGAGTTTTTCCTTCCAAAGTGAAGGGGATGTTTCTTTGAGAGAGCCTTATTTTTTTTTTTTTAATGAAAATGAGAACACGAAAGATTACTTTTTTAAATAAAGAAGAAAAATGCTCAATTTGTCAGTATTGTGTATTATTTTTAAAGGGCAAAGTAGATATTTCCAGCCAGCTATAAGCCACAGGCTTTATGGGGGAAGCAATGCCATTAAGGCTGAGTGGAGGCACACTGAGGGCTGGGAAGTGACTGGAAACAAGAACTCAGACAGGAGAATCCATTTCCATCCCTGCATGTTGTTTCAGTGGGCAGACAGGCAGGATTTTCCCATGTAGGGGTGAAGTCCCCACCCCTGGAGGTGTTCAGGAAATGTCTGGAAGTGGCACTCAGTGTTCTGAGCTGGGTGTCAAGATGGTGAAAGAGGCCAAAGGCTGGAGCTGCTGACTTTGGAGGTCTTTTCCACCCCTAGTGCTCTTGTGATTTGTTTTATCCTCAAAGTCAGTGTGCAGCCCTGTAACTCACCATCGACATCTGAACCTGCTGTGAGGAGAGACAATTGCCACCTTCCTGTGGTTGTCCGTCACACTCGCTGTCCCTGTCCCTTGAGTACTTCACAAATATTGATGGAAATGCCTCCAGGAAAAGGCATCTACCACCACAGGCATTTCTGCCTCAGAACTGAAGTTACAAAGGTATCTCCAGATATGTGGTGTACTTTAAGGGTTAAACCTGGCATGAATTGGAAGGATGTATGTAGAAAAAGCAATATAGAATCAACATATTCAACCTTCTGCACCTTAAAGAGTATTACAACAACAATTCATTATGGGCCAGAGTTTTTCAGGTGCTTGGTCAACTCCTGTGCCTCTTCCAGCTGTTCATAATATGGTATCTCAGAGGGACTTGGCTTTCTGTGTGCTGAATATTCATAGCCAAAACAGATTCTTCTGACAATGGGGGTCCTTTCAATTAATTCAAGATTAGGTTTTGAAAATAGTATGCAGAATTACTAGCTGATTTGAAATATCAATAAAAATTTTAAAAATCTGCAATCATCCTCATTTTCAATTTGTTTTCCCTTCAAATACTTCAATAATAATTTTATCATGTGTCATGTGCCTATAAACCTTAGTAAAAAATGGGAAATTCCATAGAACCATGAGATTTTTTTAAAAGTTTTAAAAATAATTTTTTAAAAATTAAATTTTTAAAATTATAAACCACTTACAAAATTGCGAGTCTTAAATATCGCATTTTTGTGATAGTAAATTCCCATTAATTTTGTCAAACTGTGATCTGCGCCCTGCACTTTAAAGCACAAGAAACATTGCCAATGCCAAAAGTTCAGGCTGCAAGTATTTACGGGAGTGGCTGAAAAATGAGATTTAGGAAGTAGTTCAAGTTCTGTTCACATTTTTCAGCTTTCATTCATCTCCTGTTACATTTCTAAGCTTTCTCATCAACAGCAAGCACAGATGATTCACTGAAAGAGCACCAGTGAGTTGCTTATGTCACTACATCTCTCCAGGAGCTGGAAATTTAAACAGAAGAGTATCATGGAGTCATGATAAATCCCATGCATTGGCAAAGTTAATTCACTGCAATGTGTGCCTGTCTCTGTTTTTAACAATTTAACTCAGTGCTGTACAGAGATGATCCTGTTCCTGCTGACAGCGATTGCAGCATTGTGCAGGAGCAAGATGGGAACATGGAGAAAGGCATGGAGCTGTGTCAGGGGAGGATCAGGGTGGATATCAGGAAAAGGTTCTTCCCTCACAGGGTGCTGCGACACTGAACAGGGAATGGCCACAGCTCCAAGGCTGCTAGAGCTCCAGGAGAGTTTGGACAAAACTCCCAGGCGCAGGGTGGGATTCTTGGGGTGCCTGTGCAGGGCCTGGAGACTTGATGATCCTTGTAGGTCCTTTCCAACCCAGGATATTCTGTGATTCCATGATTTCAGGCATGGTTTTCTGACAAAAATCCTGATTGAAATGTGTGTGTCATGGGTCGGATTCTGATTCCAGACTCAGGAGCTGACTTGTGTGCTTTGCGTTCCACAGGCTTCTTGTGTGAGCCTGGGCTGTCAGCCCTCTCAGGTGGTACCTTTCTGCTTTGCCTAAGGTGACAGCTACCTCTAGTCTCACAGCAGGTTTTTAGGTTGGTGGCAGCTCCCTTCTGAACCATGCTTAGGTTTTAATGTCCTCAAAATGAGCCCAAGCAGTAGCCACACATCCTCCTGTCAGACACTGACAGATACTGCTGATGTGTTTAGCCCAGATGTGCAAAGCTCACCACACCAGCAGATCCTCCACTCAGGGAAAGCCCCAGGGAGCCCATCTGGGTGCTGTAACACTCCCAGGGCCTCCTTCCAGCATCAGAGGCTCACAACATTTTAGACTTTTCCTTATTTTGACAGCCAGCAACTGCCAGGCCTGGAATCTGTTTGTTTCTTTATCAAGCAGGCTAATAAATGGTGCTGCACTGCTAAATCTGTCTTATTCAGCATCTTATGATTATATCAGCCTATCTTAACTCAGCCAAGTATATTTACATGAAATAATGGAATGAATTTTGCAAATTCCCCCCCCTTTTTTTTTATACTTTATGATTATATCAGCCTATCTTAACTCAGCCAAGTATATTTACATGAAATAATGGAATGAATTTTGCAAATTCCCCCCCCTTTTTTTTTATACTTTAAGTGACTGTCTAGCCAAGTTCATTTCCTCTCCCGTCTGAGCTCCTCTCTGAAATATATTATCCCACTTATTAGAAGCCAATAGCACTGTGCTTTGCTTTTCTTCCACACTCTCAGAAGAAGGAGCATGCAAGGGATGCTTGGATTAAGTGAGTGGGGCACCCCAGAGCTGGGATTCCTTCTGAATGAGCTCACATCCTCTCTCCGTATGATAAGAGGAATGCCGTTTGCATCCCGGAGCTTGCTGCATAAACACACACACTTGGATGGGGGAGCATTTAGCCTCAGCAGAAACTGGGATACCCAAAAGATCTCAGGGACAGGGGATCATCTGCCAGCCCTCTGCTGGGACACACCACAGCCATTTCTTGGTGGCCATGGTCCCTGATTCCTGGTGAAATCCATCCCTCCCGGGAGGGGGAGGGCAGAAGGGGAGAGGAGATGACAGATCCCTGTTTGCATTCTTCAGAGGGAGCAGCTGCAATTGTCTTACTCCAGTATGTCAACATGAAATTATGACAAATCAGGCCGGGATGGACCGGCAGATGAAAACAATAAGGAGGAAGCAGAGCAGAGGGAAGCTGGGAGGAATGAACGACACCTAAAACTCAAGAGGCCTTTACCATCCTGGTGGGAAATGCCTTTGGAAATATAATAGGACTGTAATAGGACTGAAGTCTGTGGGTATGCCTGAGCATATGCTGAGTTTTCAGATTTGTTTAAATCTGCCTCTAAAATACTACTTTTTTTTACATTCCTCAGGAGGAACCTTTTGAAAATTAACCAGAGAGCAGCTGGAAAAGGCTAGTCTGACACCTTTTCTTGTGAATGGGACACAGTCATGATCCCCACAGTGCCAGGAAGCACCCAACAGTCTTACATTCTACGTGATGCCAGGCTTTGACCTTGGCAAAGGTAAGGAAACCTCCCTGGCCTTCACAGTTACAGTTTCCTTTAAGTTCTTTACTTTTTCATTTAAAGTAGAGCTGTTTGGTAGCAAAGGGAGAACTCCCAAGACCGAAGCTTCAGCTTCCTGTCTCCTTTCTATCTAATGGAAGTCCTTGAAATGGGATGCAATGAATGTTTCCTTTATTAAAAACTGAGCCTTCTCCAACCCACAGTTTCACAACACTCGATAGAATGCACATTTTTCCAGTTTCTTTTTTTTTGCTTTTTTTCACAATGTCCAACAATTAAAAATAAGCAGTTCCCTCTGGCCCCAATAGGAGATGCATTTACTTTCACCAGAGCAGAATCTGCCAGCTTGTGGACACCTCAGATTTAGGATTGTCACCAGTGTCTGCTAAGAGTGGCTTATAAACTTCCTCAGGTTTGTGGATTTATCAATTTCGTGCTGTGCTGCAAAAGAAAGAAGGGAAAAGGCAGTGAACACAGGATTTTCCCAAAAAAGCTGGCTTTCTTTCCCTTCATCCAGGCAGTGCTGCCTCTCTGTGTGCTGTAGCTGGCTGGCACCTCTGAGGAGGCTGCCACGTCACATCTTGCTGGAGTCAGGGAGAATGTGGTGGGTTTGCTCTGGAGGGTGGAGGGTGCATGAAAATATTTTCTGTGGTTTCAGTTTGCATGTCTGCATGGAAAAGTCTAGGGAAATGTAGTAGGTAAGAATCCAGGAGGATCCACAGAAGTATGTGAGGACAGATTTCAAGGAAACGAATGAAAAACCCCCAAAACCTTTTCAGGGGAACATATATTCCCAATAACCTTTCACAATCTGTAGTAATTTTTTTTCTCTTAAATTCCACAGGAGTTTTCCATAGGTTTACTTCAAACCTCCCCTTTCCTAAGCTCTAGGCCTTACATTTAAATGAACTGAAAGAGCTTGCTTTGGGCTCACTCATTGCAACTCTCATCAGTGGCACTTTTCTAAGTGCTCTGAAACCCTTTTGTGCTTGCACTGCTCTTCTGAGACAGTGGGAAGTCCCCAGGCTTGGAGTCTGAGTGAAACAGCTGTCTTTCCCCTTGTAATCTTAAGAACTTCAAGTAATGTGACAAACATATCCTGCAAGAATACATCCTTCCTGTTGGGTTTACTCCCATCAGGCACAGGGCCCTGATGTGACTGTTCTGCAGATCCATGGCATCCATCTTCTCCTGGAGATCAGCACAGGAAGGACAGGGAGCTGCTGGAGCCAGGCCAGAGCAGGGACACCAAGGGGATCAGAGGGATGGAGCAGCTCTGCTGGGAGGAAAGGCTGAGGGAATTGGGATTGTTCAGCCTGGAGAAGAGAAGGCTTTGGGGTGACCTCACTGTGGCCTTGCAGTGCCTGAAGGGAACCCACAGGAAAGATGGAGAGAGCCTCTTGACAAGGGCCTGGAGTGACAGGACAAGGGAGAATGGATTTAAACTGACAGAGAGGAGGTTTAGATGGGATATTGGGAAGAAATTTTTCCCTGTGAGAATGATGAGGCCCTGGCACAGGTTGCCCAGAGAAGCTGTGGCTGTCCCATCCCTGTCAGTGTCAAAGGCTGTGTTGGATAGGGTTTGGAGCAACCTGGGATAGTGGCAGGTGTCCCTGCTCATGGCAGAGGGTTGGAATGAGATGATCTTGTAAGGTGTCTTCCAGCCCAGGCCATTCTATTATTCTTTCTCCCTGGCCTGAATGAGACAGAAGCAGAAATGTGTGCTGGGAAGCTCAGCTGAAACACTGGAAAAGTTGCAAGCAGGAACTATGAAATGATCATATGCAGCCTATCTAGAGAGCACTTTACAAAGAAGGATCCAGGTCAACATTACATTTAAAAGGCAAAGTCTCCTTAGTTTAATCTCATATCCTATCTGCCTGGCTATCACAAGGTACCAAAGGCCAAAGATTTTTTGCACGTCGCCTCCCTAAACTGTTCCTGTATTTTACTGTGATGATTTAATGTTAAAATACACGAGACTAAAGACACACCCCTTACCCCACTGGGCACCCTAATTCTTGAACTTTTTCCCCCCATGTGCTCTTGTTCCAGAACTGAGAATCTCCTTTGGTATGTGGGGCTCAGCACCAGCAGGCAGAGCCATGGTACTTTTGCCATGAATTTGTGCTGCATATGAGTGGTGAATCTGGTGCTCCAGGGAGGTGCAGGAAAGGAAAAACTGCACAGTGTATGAGAGGCAGTGACAGGGCAAAAGCTTTGTGTGCCCACCTGAACCCCCCTTGGTGCTGAACAAGGCACGTGAGTGCTCACAAAGAATGGAAACCAAGCAGAGTTGAAATATCAAACCCAACCTCGAATACAAACCCTTGGCACAGTCCTGAGCTGACGCTGACTGTGAGATCAATCACTGTGGATCACCCCCTCCTGACTGTTGGGAACTGAAGCACAGAAGCACTGAATGACTTGATCAGACACAGGAAACCTCAAGGGCTCAGGAGTTGTCTCTTTTATAGAAGTCTCTGTTCGGTGCTTTCCCATAAAACCAAGGCTCTTCTCAGAACAGTTTTCCCAGGGCCTTGCAGTATGTGTTGCTGACTTTTACTGTTACAAAGTCGGTTTAAAAATAATGACATTTTTCTTCTGAAAGTGTGACAGCAGAAGAGGGGAAGCCCTGCACATGTGTAGGTGAAGAAATGAGAATGTGCAACCAGAGAATAGGTGTTTATTCTCCCACACTTTCTGTTTTGCTTAACAGTACTAACCCCCCTTTACTTGCAAGCACTGAGTGCATCAATGCCTTTTACTTTCAATTTGAATCACAAGTAATTTTAATCTGATTACAATCTCACAAGGCACCCACCCACTGCATTCCACACCTTTGTGAGCAAATTCCTAGTTCCTAATGATCACAGAATCATAGAATATACTGAGTAGGAGTACCCACAAGAATCATCAAGTCCAGCTCCTGACCCTGGAACCAACCCCAAGAATCCCACCCTGTGACTGAGAATGCTGTACAAACACTCCTGGAGCTCTGGCAGCCTTAGGGTTGTGACCAGTCCCTGGGGAACCTGTTCAGTGCCCCAGCACCCTCTGGGGGAAGAACCTTTTCCTGATATCCACCCTGACCCTCCCCTGACACAGCTCCAGCTGTCCCCTTGGGTCCTGTCCCTGGTCACCACACAGATCAGCACCTGCCTGTTCCCCTTGGAACTTGTAGCTTCATGCCAGCTTCAATGAAACACAGCTCCAGTGTTCTCTTTATTCCTCACTCTGTCCCCGTAACTAACTCTGACTTTTGTTCCAGATAAACTTTTTGTTTATCTTGTCTGGTTCACTCCTGGTGCCTCTTTCTTGAGGTCAGGTGTCCTGACCACTGCTCTGTTTCCCCCTGTGCTGCAGTGGCAGCCAGACCTCTGAGCTGCCCCTAAAAAGAGCCCTTGGTTTCCCTTGGCATGGCTCAGGTTGGTCAGCAGAGGCAGCCCTGGGGAAAGCTGAGGTTTGTTCCTGTTTTCCTGGTGAGACTTGAGGAGGACTTTCTATTCTATTTGTGTCCCAAGTTCCAGGTGAGGACTTTGAGGATTTGAATTTGGACTTTGAAATGTCACATCAGAAGTCTCCACAGAAAGATATTTTGTTTTCAGGCATGGTCAGGACAATCTGCCTTTCCACTTCTTTGTTCTTAGAATCAACCAAACTATTTTTTGTTAAGGTCTAGGGAAAAAACAAACCAGTTTAACATCAGAATATTATTTTCTACTATGGACAAAGGTCTTGCGCAGGTAACACATCAACCTAGTAATGTGGAAAAGTGATAATTTACTGAAAGAAAGGCCTTATCTACTAAGAGCAGTTACAACAAATCACTTTTCTGACTGCAGAGCAAGGGTGTATCTTACTTCTGGCTGCCCCCAGATGCTCAGAGCACTTTTATGCCATATTTCTGTAGGGTGATGTCTCTTCTGGTCCCCTGTGGCAGCCTCCCATTCCCATCATGAGGGGACAGTGCCAGCATGCATCCAGGAGGGCTGAAAGAAGAAGGTAATTGTACAATTACAGATTTGAGAAGATCAGTATCTTCTATTTTGAATGTTTTTAATCTTTAATTCTTTCCAAGGTCTAAAAGTTTGATCAGGATCAATGACATAATTCGCGCTCAGCTTCCAGTTCCTATTGTCTCTGTGACCACCTGACTATTTGCTCTTTCTTGCTTGCAGCTGCATTTCTCCACCTTCTGGGGAGGAAACAGCTGCTACTTCTCTTTTCTCGGGCCAGGAACTTTGTGTCTCATTTGGTACATACTGAAATCAATTTGACACACCAAGGAGGGTCCATCACCTTTGAGAAGAGCAGAACTGAGCCTTCCTTCCTTCCTTCCTTCCTTCCTTCCTTCCTTCCTTCCTTCCTTCCTTCCTTCCTTCCTTCCTTCCTTCCTTCCTTCCTTCCTTCCTTCCTTCCTTCCTTCCTTCCTTCCTTCCTTCCTTCCTTCCTTCCTTCCTTCCTTCCTTCCTTCCTTCCTTCCTTCCTTCCTTCCTTCCTTCCTTCCTTCCTTCCTTCCTTCCTTCCTTCCTTCCTTCCTTCCTTCCTTCCTTCCTTCCTTCCTTCCTTCCTTCCTTCCTTCCTTCCTTCCTTCCTTCCTTCCTTCCTTCCTTCCTTCCTTCCTTCCTTCCTTCCTTCCTTCCTTCCTTCCTTCCTTCCTTCCTTCCTTCCTTCCTTCCTTCCTTCCTTCCTTCCTTCCTTCCTTCCTTCCTTCCTTCCTTCCTTCCTTCCTTCCTTCCTTCCTTCCTTCCTTCCTTCCTTCCTTCCTTCCTTCCTTCCTTCCTTCCTTCCTTCCTTCCTTCCTTCCTTCCTTCCTTTCCTTCCTTCCTTTCCTTCCTTCCTTTCCTTCCTTCCTTTCCTTCCTTCCTTTCCTTCCTTCCTTTCCTTCCTTCCTTTCCTTCCTTCCTTTCCTTCCTTCCTTTCCTTCCTTCCTTTCCTTCCTTCCTTTCCTTCCTTCCTTTCCTTCCTTCCTTTCCTTCCTTCCTTTCCTTCCTTCCTTTCCTTCCTTCCTTTCCTTCCTTCCTTTCCTTCCTTCCTTTCCTTCCTTCCTTTCCTTCCTTCCTTCCTTCCTTCCTCCCCCTTCCTTCCTTCCTTCCCAGCAGGGTATGGCATTCCTACTACAAAGAACAATAAACATAAAAAAGAAATTAAATGTGGAAGGAATGTGCTTCAGTAAAAGAAAAGCAAAAAAGCTTCTTGTTTTCCCAAAAAGTGGCAAAAATACATTGTTTCTTCAAAATCCTCCAATCTCTGCCCCGAAGACTCACAATCCCTATGTGCACTGCAGTGCACACACTGAGAGTTTTGGGAGAAAGTATTTATTTTCTTTTTTTTTTTTTTTTTTTTCTCTCATTCAACAGTGGTACATGATAGATGGAGTCAGCTCCTTTGGGTTTTCCATGGCCTTCTTTCTAATCATAAGTCCTTTGAGAAATGTGGAGGAGGGGCCAGTCCCTTCTCTGAAGTTATGGGAAATGGAGACCGATTAAATCATAGGCTTTGCCCTGTCAGTAAAAATGTAAAAATGTCAAACATGAAAAAAACGTATTTCCATATTGGGTGATGTGTGGGGTTTTTTCTCAGCTATAATTGCTCTAGCAGTATAAGAAAGCAACACAAGGTTTAGATTAGTCAAGCACATTTTTGCACTGTGTATATAATAACAAAAACCCCAGACCTGCCAACCCACCCCCAGGCCTTGAATTTTTGGTAGACTTTCTAGTAAAGTTCCCTCTACAGTCCTCAGGGGAGTTTTCAAGGGTGAGCTGATGAACACATGCCTCTGGTACCATTTGCATTTTTACATCTTGAGCTCCACTGCCATCTCCTCTGTCTGAAATTTGTTCCATTAATGCTCCCTCCACTCAGTGGCAGCAAGGAGAGTCCCAGTTCCCCTGCCCTGGAGCAGCCCAGCTCCCCTCTGTCATGGCAGCTTTTCTTCTTGGTGGAATGCCACAGCAGCAACCTGAGCCCACTGCCCTCCCTGCCACACAGCCCAAGGTGGTCTGCTTCTGATTGCAGAGTGGAACCAATCCCAGTTGCCTTCATGCATTGCTTCTTCCCCTGTCTCAGAGATCAGAGTAAGACCTTGAAAAGGCCATGGCAATGTCTCTTCTCTGTCTTTGTTCTTCAAAAAATTCAAAATCAGCTCCTAACTAGTTGTTGAGGCAAGCTGATAGCCCAGTGTGAGTAGTGGATGATGCACCATCCTCGAGCAGTCATTTGAGTCAGGTAGTAAGAATTCAGCTCTGGCAGGAGTGATTTCATTTTTGGGGCCACAAGATGGCTAAACCCCCAATTTGGATGGGTTATTTAGCTTTTAAAGAGGTAAAGATAGCAGAGATGAACCTTAGTAACTGTGAGTTGGAGGGTGTCAGACTTGCCGGGGGTAAAGAGCCACTTCATAAGAACAAGGATGGCAGACTCAGGAGTGGGAGGAGGGGTGAGGGTGGGCTGGCCTGAAGAGGCTTCAACCAGCTAGAAGAGCATTTTCCATATGTCAGAGCAGAGGCTGCCAGCTTTGCTCCTGCTGAATGCTACCTTTCCCCATGATTAGTCCTATTGATTTTCTCAGCTCTGCTCACAGGGAGCTAGACCAGACTCGTGCTTCAGCCCCAGGAAAGGAGCCACCCACTGCTGAGCTACCGCTGGGACAGACCTGTCTCCTTGCTGCTCCGGGAAGGGAGCAAAGCGTGACGGGTCTGGAGCTGGCACAGCACATGCTGCTTGCTGCCAGATGCCTTGGGAAAGGAAATGAAGGATCCATCAAGTTCTCCCTTCTTCCCACTTGGGCTAAGGAAAGGGCATAGTCCGCACAAGGCTATTATTCCTCTGTGTGTGAGAAGCAAGACACAGGACACGTTATGGCTCCTTACTCCTTGCATTGACATGCTGGCCATGATCTGGCCCAAAGTGAGGTGCTACTCTGCATGAAAAAGGGGCAGTGCCTGGCTCTTAGTGGCCAGAAGGTTTTACATGGCCCAGAGCATGAGGTCAGTGCAAGCCCCTTGAAGAAAGGTGTAGCGACAATGCATCTAGTGCATTTACTGGTAAACACAAAAGCCATTTACAAGAAGAGGGAAAAAGAAAAAGAAAAAAAAAAGAAGGAAAATAAAAAGGCATGCATGCATTTATTCTCAGGGCAGAAAGAGTGTATGTGCCATCGAGCACCCACTGAAAGGCAAAGGGCTGGTCTGCCACAATGCACCATTTGCTGGAGGTTTCAGCCCCACTATGATATTATGGCTGGTGCCTTAGAGACCTTGCTTTGCCTACCAATGTAATTGGCAGGGTCTGGATGCTTTTGATGGGGTTTTAGCTGCTCCCCAGCAAATTTGCTGAATGATTCTGTGGGACCTGTGGGTGTGCAAAGCCCCCATATTCCTCACTGACCTGCCCCTCTGGCTTGCTTGTCATGCGATTTACACTAACTAGCACTGTCCTTGTAACGCTAAGGTAAGAAGTGAAACCCCTTTCTTTTCCCCCTAATTGTTCCACTGATTTTACAGTTACCAAGCTGTAAAGCACCTCATCACTCTTGTTAATTCTTTCTTCCTTTTGAGCTGCCAGTTAGTAATCAATTATTACCCTTGTCATTCATGCTGCAGCACAGCAGCTGGTCACAAGAAGCCTCTGTTTCATTGGGCTGGAGCCAATCAAGTCTCTCCAGCTGTCCCTTGCTGCTCTGAATCATAATGTACAGTACTTGTTGCTTTACAACTTCCTTTACCAGACTGCTTTAAAAAAAAAAAAAGGTAAATGAAAAAAAGTTTTTGCTCCTAGTTCTACCCTTGTGGCACATCTGGCTGCTGGAGGTTAAACTAAACTCCCCAGCACTGTATTTTTATGAGGGGTGGGGGAAATACCCTGCTAATGCTAGCACAACAGATATTTTTGTAATATTTTCTGTTTTATGCAATGACTGCATTGATATAAAGACTGCTGATAGATCAAAGGTTTCACTGGTAAAACGATATGAAAGGCAGAGACATTAACATCCATCAAGGTCCTGTTAGGATTTGCAGAACAGGGGTTCTGGGCCTCCCAAGTGAAACCTAGCAGGAAGGTCTGCGAGCCTGCATAGCAAATGAAAAGAAAACAAGAGAGGGCACACAGAATATTGGAGGAGGTAGTGACCCACAAAATAGTAGCAATTCGAGCTGCAAGGCACCCTGATTGAATTGCAGTGGAGGCAAACACTCCCAGGCTTGCCGGTCTTGTTCCGAGGCGATGTGCTCTGAGCTATCAGCTGGGCTTTCAGAGAGGCAAACAACAGTACCACCAGCTTGCCTGGCTGTCTTTGTTCCCAACTCCCACTGCTTGCTGTGGAGATAAGAAACCTTGTGAAAACAGCCAAGATGAGGAGTACTGGGTAGAAGTGGCTGGTTTTGGAGAATTGAGATTCTCATCCTGTAACTTACCTTCCTTCTGTACAATTTAATCAAAAGGAAGAAACCTATTTCACAAGTCTGCTACTGATGTGGGTATTTTGATTGGCTTCAGCCAATAGTCACAGAGATAAAAGTTGGGGATACATCTTTCCCAGTTCCTCCTCTTCCTTTCTCATCTGTCCAAAGGAACTAGTTTCATGGGAGCAGTAAGCAACAAATTAAGGCATGGTTTAACCTCCACTAATTACCACCTGTTGCAAGATTTTGTCCTCCCGATGCTTAGAAACACAATTAGTGTTAACTATGTGATGTCCACCAGTGGCATTATGTACAAGTGTGTATGTTTTATTGCTGCTGCAGCTGAAACCAATAAACTTCATTCTGTGAAAATGAGCACAAAAAGGGTTTAACAAGGGTGCTATGCAAATCATAGCAGTCAGTGAATGTTTGCCATGGGCTTGGTAAGAGTTTTCATCAAAATTCTGAGCTGTAGAGAGGTAAAAAGCAATTCAATGCAGTCACCTGTATTCCATGTGACAAGTCCTACTGCTTTGGCTTCCCAGCTCTTTGTGCCGAAGCGCCTGGGTGGTGATGGTGCTGCAGTGCTCTTCATGCTGACTTTCCAAGGAGTCTTGGAAAGGCCAGCATCATGGGGTGTGCTATGCAGATGTATCACACAGAGGTAAGACAGCACAGGTGTCAGGCCAGGTGTAGATCCTAAGGAACCATAAACACAACCACAGATTCATTTAGTTTGGAAAAGACCTTCAAGATCATAGAGTCCAACTGTCTGATCACCACTGTGTCAACCAGACCCGAGCACTCAGTGCCACCGCCTGTCATGTCTTGAGCACCTCCAGGGATAGTGACTCCACCACCTCCCTGGGCAGCCCTTTCCAAAGTTTAACAACCCTTTCAGTGAAGAAATTCTTTCTGATGTCCAACCTAAATGTTCTCTGGTGCAGCTTGAGGACATTTCCCCTTTGTTCTGTTGCTGGATTCCTGGGAGCATACCCTGACCCCCACGTGGCTGCACCCTCCTGTCAGGGAGTTGAGGAGAGTGAGGTCTTCCCTAAACCTCCTTTTTCCTGCCCTAAACACCCTCAGCTCCTCAGCTACTCCACATAAAACAAATTCTCTAGAAAAAGGGTGATTTCAGCCTCCCCTTCAGTTCTAGCAGCTCTGCTCAGAGGAGCAAATGTCTCTGACGTGAAGGTCGTGATGGCCGAGCACTGTGACAGGTAGGCTGCTTTGGGACCACTGAGAACCCCTCAGGCTGTTGATGGTGTCCATATGGCCCAGCCCAGCACTGTGTAGAAGGCCCTTTTGAAAGGGAGGGTGTTTTGTCATTGTGCACTCTCAGGGTGGGATTAGTCCTTGGTCAGGGTCCAGCACCCGGGTGTGCTCTGCTGGTGTCGTCCTGCTTTGCCATCAGTGCCCTGCTTGGACACGGAGCCTGCTGGGGTGTGCTGCTGTCCAACACACTGCCAGCTTTGACTGGCTCTCAAGGAGAAGACAAGCTCAGGAGTCCTCTTCAAAGAGCAAAAGTTTTCAAAGAAAGGGCATTTTTCATTTTTCAAAGAAAGTTGCCTTTTCCATGGGTGTATTCGGGAATCTGATGCCACGAGATCCTGTAGGCACAGAGCTGACACAGACATGTCCTGACTGTCAACTCTGAGGGTTTTCCAAGTTTTCTGGTCTCCCAGCACATTCTCTAAGCTTCGCCTAATAGAATTAGTCCTTAAAACCAGTGAGGAGAAGCATGTGATGAGAAAAGAGGGAGAGCTGTGTGGTTCTGGTGTTCCATATTGTCCTGGAAGAACTGCTGGTCAGAATCTATAACCTCCATCACTGAGGACATGGCAAGTTTGCACTGAATATTTGATTGATATCCACGCTTTAAAAAAGTAAGTCTTTTAAAATGGACTAATCTTAAAAGTATATTTTGGAGTTATTCAAACTTTGAGGAATAAAAAAAAAGCATTTACTTTTTATATGCTTCTCTAAATGACAAAAATAAAACTCTTTTTAAAGAAAAAAAAATAGCATTTGTTCCAGTACAGAAGGTGTTTGATCTTATTAAAACACTCCAAGATAATTTTTTTTTTTTGAGATCCATCACTTCCAATTGCATTTAATATTCTCCCATTGCTGTGTGCTTGTGTCCATACACATTATTTAATGGTCACATGAAATGAGCAGTCACGGTGAACCCCATCTTGCTACACAGCATAAACTTTCACAAGTGAAATGTGAACAGTGTTTTGTAAAAATAATAGAGTACGCATCTAAATATATCATAGGTACATATGGAATTATATTAACTAATATTAGCATGTCTACTGGAATAAAAATACTGGGTGTTTCTTAGGTTGCAGAGAGGGAGAGAAGAAAAGGGTAGGGCATCTTTTACACTTTACCTCCTGCACAGATCTGGTGGAGAAGACTGTAAATTTTCTTTGTCTTCTCTGTCCCAAAAGATGTGCTTCAGATCTAGTTCATAATATTATTATTATGGGATCCGCAGCAGACTAGGACCATTGGATCAGGCATTCTTTCCTCTTTGGAATATCTCTACCCCAAACTGCCTGGTAGCAGCAGAGTCAGAGATGGAAGAAAACACTTCCAGGAGTCAAAGAAGGAGAAGTTAATATGATTTGTAGAAAAAGTCTTATAAAATTTCACATTCCTCTGAAATTCAAGTCAGGATTCAGCTCACCTACCATCAAGTGTCCAGGTGAGACTGGACACTGGGGCTATGGATGCCTAAAGGAAATAGTGGGAATGACAGTGATCTTGCCTGTCTTTATGCATCTTTTTGAGCTTGGTGTGTAGGCTTCCCTTGGAGCCACCAAATCACAGAATCACAGAGTGTTTTGGGTTGGAAAGGATTTCAAAGATCATCCCATTCCAATCAATCCCCTGCCATGGACAGGTTCACCAGTCAATAGACACAAATATAGACTCCTGATTTGGGTGTTCTGATCTCTCTTAGATGTCCTTGCTCTGAAAGGAAAAACTGTCTCCATTATTCAGCTCATCTGAAATGATGAATTTCTGGTTGTTGTTTAACACTACAATGAATCTTGGTTTAGGATTTGTGATATCAGGTCACAAATATCCCTCTACAGGACACCAAGGTCAGTGTTGTGTCATCTCACCTTGTTGGTTCAAGCTGTTGAGACGTCAGTCCTGTACCAGCAGGGTTTATGTGATGTCAGGTGCTGTGCATTGCTGCTGTCCAGCTTTGTGTTAGATCATGCACCTGGGATGGCTCCACAACAATACTCAAGGCAAGAAGCTTCTTAAAGCAGTGATCCCAACAGGAATGGGAACACTAAACCTGATATTGGATTTTTGCTATTTTTTTCAAGAAGCTCTATGGTAAAATGTTACAGTTCAACTTTTGCTGTTTGTGTGGCACTTATTTTGCAAGTACCAAGTGCATCTGCCTTGAAAGAAAGAGAGATTTTTGTGAGACTCCTGAATAGAAACTTCCACACCCAGAGTTTTATTCTGTTCAGTGTGATTCCTATTGCAATACCTTTTTCTTTCTTCAACTAATACCCACACCATTTTTCTTCTAAACCTTGATTTCCAGGAATTTTTGCCCTCCCCTCTCCCCCAGAATCAGAGTTTTGTGGTTAATAGCTTCCTGGATACACAGCCTGCCTTACACACTTTGCAAATTAAAGACAACATCCCACTGAAATAAAAATCAAGCCTGATAAAAACATAAAGGAAAATACAGAACAGGGCACTACCCAGATGTTAGATACTGGACTAATTTCTCATCTTCTCCAGACTTTGTGCTGTGGAAATGAGAGTGCTGGTGATCATGGGAAAAGTGCTACTGGCTTTTCTCGTCATAATAAGCTGGTCTTTTCAATATAGTCTGGTGGCTCATTCACTTTATAGCTACAGTTTTCTATTCAGTTTGATCAGCCACTTGGAATTCCCAAGTGTCAGCTGCACAGTTTAAAAACTGCTTTCCAAAGGATAATTATGCAGACCTATTTTTAGATTCCTAAGTACCTGCTTTTAGAAGAAGAATTGTGGATTTAGGCACCCATCTTTGAAGTGTAGCCCACAGAATGCATTGCTACCCAGATTCCTGACTTGAGGGCTGAGCTAGGAGGATGACACTGTGTGTTTGTCCTCTGTCAGTGTCTCTCCATGGCTTGCCTATTGCCAAAGACTTCACACACTTCCATAAACAAATGTCTCTACATGAACTGGGATCAGCTCTCAAACTGATGGCTGTAGTTTGGTGAGAAATTTAACCCACTGCCTTCAATTTTCCATCTTGCTTTGGGCTGTGGTCACCCAAGGATTTGTCCATGTTTACTGGACAAGCCATACTAATTAGATGTATTTTGGATTTACCAAATCCCCCTGCATTAGGTGCAAATGCCACCTACAAGGAAGAGAGAAGCCCATTGTATGAAACACACATCAGGCACTTGATTAGAGCTTTGGAGCATTTTGAAACTCCTAAAAAAAGGACAACATTCCAATTTCAGAGCATCTTTGACCCAGTTCATTGCCTTAGATGTCCTCTAGGATTTTATCCAGACTGCAATGACCCATTTTCATTGGGCCATTTTGCAGAGTAAGTTCTCACTGAGATTTTCCTCAGCTGCAGAAATCTCCAGGTCATCCACCCAGAGTCATGTCATATCTTGCATAGTTAAGCTTTAGGTCTGTTGGGCACAATTGAGGCTCTCTGAAGCTGCCTACACCTTTTCTGTACCCTCCTTCATTCACTGGGACATTTTTCTCCCCCTTTATCCAGGCAGCTACGATTGCCATTTCCAATTTGTAGTTACTCAGTGAAATTTCTAGAGGAAATCCTTCATTTCACTAGTCCTGGGAGCATCCTTACCTATAATGCTCCCTTCAGGGGCATCCCGAAAGGGGCTGTTTGACTGGTCCCATTATAGATCCAGTAGCTGCCCAGGCAGTGTTTGGTTTGCAGACATTTAAAATCACCTAGCACTGCTGTCTAAAGAAACAGACCCACTCTTGCTCTCTGTCTGCTCGCCACTCTTTCTCTGGTCTGGGTTAGTAGGGAAAAACATTGATTTAAACACATTAAAGAAAAATAGTATTTTTTTTTAGTTCCCCAGGACATTTCACCTGGCTACAGAAAGATCCATCCTAGCAGAAGGGAAGAGTGGGGAGTACAGGAGATCAGATCTGCTGCTTTCAGTGTCATCAGCCTCAAGGACTGCAGAAGTGCAACTTAAAGGAAAATATTTGTGTAAAGTACTGCAAAATATTGGGAAAATGTTATTGTAAAATATTGCAAAATTACATTGCATCTCATGGCTTTTCTGACTTTCTGCAATGCAGTGCTTTTTGTTGGGACACTTTCTTTGCTTTTCTGGACCACAAAGACATTTATATGTATTGATCACATTGTTCTTAGCTGCAAGATTGGAGGCTGCACAGATCTATGCTGTGAATAAGAGGAGTTTATTTTGCATTCAATAATTTCTAGTGCAGATTTGAGCGGTTCCATACAAGAGTCTTGCAGCTGAAGGATAACATAAGGAGAAGTAAGATTTTCCTTTCCTTCCAGACTGGAAATCTTTTCTCTCTGCAAACGTGTCTTGGTATTTCAGCCAAATAGCTCGTATTATTAATAAAGACCCATCAGAGATTTTAATCTAAACCCCAAACATACATCCTCATTAAGAAGAAATTCTTCCCTCTGAGGGTGGTGAGGCCCTGGCACAGGCTGCCTGGAGAAGTTGCGGATGTTCCATCCCTGGCAGTGTCCAAGGTCAGGCTGGATGGGTCTCTGAGCAACCTGGGATAGTGGCAGGTGTCCCTGCCCATGGCAGGGGGTGGGACTGGATGATCTTTAAGGTCCTTTCCAACCCAAACTGTTCAGTAATTCTGTGATTAGATCTCCACAGTGATGTTGTCTGACAGACCCATCCCTTCCCCTGGGTGACACTTAACTCAGTTCAGAAAAGGTGTGAAAGTCTTGTTCTCCAAACAGCAGCTGACACTCAGGTGACACCTATGACTGGATTATTTTTATTTTGTTTAATTTTTTTCATCATCTATTTGTTGGAAATTATAATGGTTGAAGATGTAGTCAAACATCAATACAACAGTGGTGCTCTTTCTGTACTGGTGGAATTCCCAGGTTTCTGGCTCCCTACTGGAAGAGTTTGTAAATGGCACAAATTCTCACACTGCCTGGTTATTTCAAATTTGATGTTGCTTTGGAGTGTTTTTCCTGTGGCACCCCCTAATTTGGACCCTGCAGAACCAGATGTTTCCTTTTATGTTGCTACCGATCACAGGAAAGAAAAAAACAAAACTAATGTGCAAAAAATTTGGCAAGTGACAGCTTGAGTGCAGAATTTTGTAATGCTGAGCCTGTGAGCCTCACACTAAACTAGTTCCAAAACAGGATGTTGCAGTGCATGTCTAATATCCCTTTTCTACCACACCCCAGAGCAATTTCTGTTGCTATCTGAGCTATGAATTACATTAAAAAGCAGCAATCAAATCTCACAAAGAAAGATTATATCTACTTCAACAAGCAGCAGGCACAGGTTTCATCCATCTTGCTGGAAGAGATGAGCACAAAGGTGTTGCACTTTGAGACACTGTGCAGCGAGAGCCCCCCTTCCCTCCCAATGCCCTGACAGTTGTGTTACTACAGCGACAGAAACAATCATCCTGTTTGTTAGTCATATCCAAAACTCAGACTTGCGGAGCAGAGTTATCTTTTCCCATTGCTGCTCCCATCAGCTAAATAGAGCCAGGATAAAAATCAGATCTTAATCTGGTCAGTCATATGGCAATCCACGCCATCCTCGATTATCAGCTCTTGTTCCCCAGCAGTGAATATGCCATAGTTCATTCCACAACAATCTCAATTGCAGGATATGGATATTAGCAAAGTTTTGAGGGGTTTATTAACATTGTCTCTTGGTCTATGGGATGTCACAATTTGTGTAGCTTGGGGAAAAGCACTTAAAAAAACCTCCGTAGTTTGCACTTTTTCTAAGAACAGGCTGCTATTTATTATTGGCAAGAACAGAGCACGGGCTTTAGAATTTAAGCAAAAAAGACCTCTGGCAATGAGGAAATGAGCCTAGACATTTTTCATGAATGGGTTAGAGCTGCTTAACTCTGACTGGCTTGTTTTCTTTTCTTCCTATTCACATCACTCAAGTCCCACCTTCCTGCCTTAAAAGGCATCTCGTTCCCTGGCAGCAAGACAAGTATCTGTTTGATGTCAGCACCCTTTTATTTGCTTAAAAGCATCTTTTTTTCAAGGCAGTAAATTGAAAATGACTACCGCGTCGAGAACTAGCCAATTTCCAGCACTCTCTGCAGAACTGCTCTGCTTTCACATTTGAGAGTTATCATTAATTTTCTAATGAATAATGAGATCAGAGAGCTTGCATGCTGTATTATGTGTAGGAAAATGCTTATGTAAATCAGTATGGCTGTGGTAGCTTCCCAGGGGAACTTTAAAGCTTATCATATCATTAAATCTGATAACAATTCATTTTTTTAAAAAGTAATGCAAGAGAAAATAAAAAGGTCTATTCACTGCCTGTTTGTAATAATATGTTTATAATATGAAAGAGAAAGGAAGGCTGCAAGATCATATATGAGAAAATGCAATGAGAAATTCCTTAGGCTTTGCAAGCTGCACCCTGTGTGGAGGAAAAAAGCACTCGCTGTATTTACATAGCTGAACCTTGTGAAATATGTTGATTGTAATGAGAACATTGTCATAGTTCAATATGGATTTCACTTTTCCAGGCTCCCTGCAACAGATTCCAAAGCTTTTCTAGCACTACACTTCCAGGGACCTTAGGGGCACCATCCTCATGTTCCCCTTCTTCTTCCTTCCCATGTGAATAATGAACTCACTGAAATTTTAACCTGGTTTTGGCATCTGAGTGACAGGGGTGCTTATGAGTCCTACCAGGGCTAAAGACATCAGGATACCATTTTTCCAGCAGACAGACTGCTGCTCCGTGGATTCCAGTCATCATGTTTACCACCTAGAAAACTTTTAATTAGTCTTCCTGTTTCCTTCTTCCTCTGCTTTGTGCTGAATATAAACAGCATTTGATTTGCCAGGACTATGCAAGCTGCAGCGTGTATTGTGGAAGCATCACCAGCGCCCCCACAAAGTCAAAGTCTCAGTGTCCCTTTCATTTCCTTAGGATGAACTCAGACAGAAATGTGCCTATTCTCATGCCCAGGTGTACAGTGAGTTTAGATTGGATATGAGGAAGAAATTGTTCCCTGTGAGGGTGGTGAGGCCCTGGCACAGGTTGCCCAGAGCAGCTGTGGCTGCCCCATTCTGGAAGTGTTCCAGGCCGGGTTGGAAGGGGCTTGGAGTAACCTGGGACAGTGGAAGGTGTCCCTGCCCATGGCAGGAGGTTGGAACTGGATGAGCTGGACCTGGATAAGGTCCCTTCCAATCCAGCCATTCTGTGATTCAATGATTCCTGCATCTCCTCCCATCCCCTCTTCCTAAGGCCATGGTTGAACCTTGGGAGGTGAGATACGTTCTTACCACTATGTCCATGTGGGGTAATCAGGCACAACTCATTCAATGATGACTAATAATATTTTGCTTTTTGGAGCTCTTTCCCCCCAAGTCTTAAAGTTTGAAAAAACCCAAATCCCTGCTTCCTACTAATGTAATCCTACAAAGATGGATTTAGAAAGAGGTGTTCCCTATTAAGCCAGCCTGATGTGACACATCCTTTTGCTTCACAAGGTAGTGGATTATGACCTCCACCACCCATCTGCGAGAAGTGAGTACCACTGAGCCTTGGGGGAACACAGGTGTGCTGATAGGAAGCCAGAAGCTTCCTCTTTTTAACCCAGAACGTCCCCTCTGCCATGTTAAATATTAGCTACACGTTTTTCCACATTTGTCAGAAAGGAGGGAAAGAATGCATCTGTTCCTCAGGGATGATGAACTGAAATTGGCCCCAATTCAGGGGAAAAAAGTCTATTCAGCACAGCACTTAAACTGAGACATAAGTGCCAGCCTGAATAGAGACGGAGTTAAGCCTCTGTTTAAATGCTCTCCTGAGCAGGGGTCATTAGCACCAGCTCTCTCCCTGCACAAAGCATTATTCCTCATGGAAGCAGCCAGCATTCAGATGGGCATCCAAACTTTGGCGGGGCTTGCTTTATCTCAACGTTTTCTGCTGCTCCTCGCAGGCCAGTTGGCTGCTGCACACTTGGGGATCCAAAGGGAAGGCTCCCAGCACTCTGCCAGGAGAGCCATTCAAGCCTCAAATGCTGGTTTGGAGGGCACTGGCATGAGGTGGGGATTCCATGCCAGGCAGGTGGGGATCCCTTTGAACTCCAGGAGTAATGAACACTTTTTTCCGTTGGATACCTGCTCAAATTATTATCAAATTATTATTACCGAGAAAAATTGTGGAGTGATACAAGCATTCTGGCAGATTTAAAAATAAATCCGTTACTCTTCTGTGATCAGCATAAATATTTGAATATTGCCTGTCAAACTGTGAATAAAATTGATTTATCCATAAAATCAGTTTTACCAAATATATGGATTAATTAAAAAATCTTTTCAAACACTTTTCCCCTTCTCAGTGGACAATTTTTGATTCATTCTTCACACATGGAGCCTTCTTGAGTTCAGCCATTTGAACACCACCTGGACCCTTGGGAGTGAATTCTGGCTGTAACTCACAGGTAGATTTTTTTGATTTCCCAATGTTCTTGAAAGGAGTTGTTATGAGTTTAAAAAGTATTTTGGTTGTTGTTTTGTGCAGTCAAATGCAAAATATCCATAAGAACTGTTGGACTCAGCTGCCTCTCTGTCACACAAGGTGGCAGAAGGTTTGTAGTTATGTGACAGGAGGGCAGGAAGAACAGGCCTGCAAATGAAACATTTCTGGATTAAATTTAGATGTCTGTTCTTTGTGCTAAAGCATTTAAATTGAGCAAAAGAAATACAGAATACATTAAGAAATTTGAGTGAAACATTTTCTTGATATCTGGATTTTAGCTAGGAGTCAATTGCTATGGAATATAATACTCCATCACTAGGAATTAAGGTCGTCTTATGACCATTAAGGGGAATGACCTTGGGGTCAGGGATGGTCACTTGTCAGGATAAGGTTTTATTGATGGATTTGACAAAGGTATTCAAAGTAGTGACTGACGTGTAACCAGATTGCCAAGCCCTTAAAGTTTTCCAAGGACCTTGGAATAACAGTTATTTTTATAGCTGTGAAAATGGAAAGAAATTGAGCCCTGCATTGCCAAACACCTGTATTGTGGTATGATTGGACAACAGCTCTTCAAACTCTTCCCTCAGCCTCAGCTTTCTGAATTTAACATTAAAGGTTACCTGAAGGTATCTGGTTCAGCTCTTAAGCTCATGTGGGCCAGCCCCTGGATCTGCAAACAGTCCCACTACACATCACCCTGTGGGGAAAGGTGTTCCTCTTCGTTGGAAGTATATTCCTGGCTTCTGTGGTGATTCATCAGTGCCAGGAAACTGCATCCTCTATGAGCTTACAAGACTATTCACTATTCAATTATTCAATGTATTAAGCTCTCTCATAGGACTGTGAGAGTGATTTTGTTTTGATGGCTGAAATGGGCCAATGCTGTAGAGTTATTATGGTGGTCTTTCTGACACACTCTTCTTATTTCAAGGAATGTCTACTTCTAAATCACGCTGCATTCCCAAGAAATAGTCATGAGTTTCATCCAAGCATTTGAATTAACTAAAAATGTTACATCCTTGACATTCCACTTCGATGGTGTTATGAACCAGCTGATAAGTAAATGAAGGGTAGCTCTAATTGCTGGGAGATGATCAGGAAGGACTGGCATTTAACAAATGCCAACAGTTTCAGTCAACTTCCTGTGAGTCAATCTAACAGTGAAATTATTCATTTGTAAAACTGGACAGTCAAACTCAGGGACAAGGCTGAGAAATCGTTGTGAGATCCCACCTACAGAGCTGCATCCAGCCCTGGGCCCAGCACAGGAAGCACAGGGAGCTGCTGGAGCCAGGCCAGAGCAGGGACACCAAGGGGATCAGAAGGATGGAGCAGCTCTGCTGGGAGGAAAGGCTGAGGGAATTGGGATTGATCAGCCTGGAGAAGAGAAGGCTCCAGGGTGACCTCACTGTGCCCTTGCAGTGCCTGAAGGGAGCCCACAGGAAAGATGGAGAGAGACTCTTGACAAGGGCCTGCAGTGACAGGACAAGGGGCAATGGCTTTACACAGACAGAGAGCAGATTCAGATGGGATATTGGGAAGAAATTGTTCCTTGTGAGAGTGGTGAGGCCCTGGCACAGGTTGCCCAGAGAAGCTGTGGCTGCCCCATCCCTGGCAGTGTCCAAGCCCAGGTTGGACAGGGTTTGGAGCAACCTGGGATAGTGGCAGGTGTCCTGTACATGGCAGTGGGGTTGGAACTGGATGAGCTTCCAATGCAAACCATTCTCTGATTTGTGATTCTACGATCTATGAATATGTGCATGGGGTGAGAAGGACTAATTTGGTCTCTGTAATGTGGGCAGTTTTTATAGGAAAGATGTGAAACTGCTTCACCCATATCCAGTGGGAATATCCCAGCAGCCCAGAAGTGAATTTCTGCCAGTCTTCCTGTTCCAAATTGCTCCTGCTGACCAAGTCCCAGCTATCTCCAGGCAGAAGGGGCCCCTGTCAGTGGGAACTGCAGGGGAGCAGGAGCAGTGGAACAAAGGCAGCAGCCTGCTCTGCATGAGAGCAGGAGAGCTGTGAGCTGGAGAATTGGGATCAGAAGACCCTGAGAGGGAGAGGGGCCCTCCCTGCAGCTGGCAGGGCACCAGCCATAGCTGTAGCACAAGAACACAGGACACTGGCCTGCAGGCAAGACACTGGGATGGAAGCATCCCAACAGGATGCCTCTTTTATTGCTCTTGTATGGGCTGTCCACAGGGGCTGGGCTAGGAAGGGTTGTTTTGTTCCTTCTCTGAAACCATTGCAAAAGTTGTGCCCAGGGTAGTTGCAAGCTTTTTGGTGGCTTCTTTAGCACAGTTACTGGTGGTTGATTCATTGAAAGCTGCCAGTGCTGGTGCAAACCTGGTGAGGGCTGCAGTCTCTGAAGAGCTGCTGTCTCTTGGTGCACCTCAGTTTCATGTATCTCCCCCATTTTAGCACAGGGTGGCAAAGGGCTGCTGTGCCCCAATTTGGGGAGTGAATATGAGTGCATACAAGAGTGACAGAGGTTGCATGGACACTTCTTCCAGTTCCAAGGGTTTCCCAAATCATGCACTCCTCAAATTTTGGGTTCTTATTTCTTTTTTTACTCTTTTGCAGTAATAATCTTCACTCAGTCTGTTTTCAAGCATTTCTCTGCAGCTGAGGGACAGAATTTTACTATCTTGGAAATGAGAGCTGAGATTCACACTGGTCTACAGCAATCCAGGACCTTCAGATAAAAATTCAGTAACCATAACTCAGACTTACAAGTATATGATGGGAAGCAGCAGTATTTCGTGTTTGGATATAAATGAAGGACCTCTACATATAGGTATTATGTCGATTCCCTCCAGTAGGCATTCCTTTTCCTAGTCCTAGAGACTGATAGAAACTGAAGGTAGCTGACTTTTCAACTGAAGAGAATGGTCACTGCCCATGCTGTCTCCTTCTGGGATTTTCCAGGCTTGGTGGCCAAGATGTATCCCAGTTGTTTGCCCCTGATACCACATTTGGAGCATCAGTCAAGCAGCTGTCTGGAGCTGGAAGTTAAGAGACACTGGGATGCTGGAATGGGGGCTAGGAATAAAAGTCTAATTTTCCCTGTGTGAAAAACATGGGAATTATCTAATCCCAGCCCTGGCTGCCCCCACAGCAACTCCAGTGACACAAATAGATGTGGGGTATTGCATTACATCATCAGGACAAACCCTAATGGGTTTATTTATGACCCAGGCAAAGCGAGACAGAGCGAGATTCTGATCTCTGCTTACCTGGTGTAAAGTGGGAGTAACTGCAGAGATAAACTGACATAACAAAGATTAGAGCCTGGCCTCTTTGTCTGTAGCTGGTTTTAGAAGCAGCTGGCTTTTAGAAATTACAGATGTCACATAAATCACTGGTAACAAAGTGGTTCTGGACTCCAGCCTCCAGCAGCTTCTAACCATCTATCTCTGTAAAAGTGATGGTTCTCCATGCAGCTGGTTTGTGTCCAGAGGCTTTCAGCTGAGCAGAGTGGACAATCCTCCATCTCCCACAGCCTCAAGGAAGCAGTGAGATTTGTGTAGCACACGCAATCAGAAGGAGGCGGCTCATGAGATGCCATCTGATCAGAGATGGGGCTCCAATAACGGAAGTCTGCTGAGCACAGGGCAGTCATATCTCATCTGCTGAGCTCTGGAGGGAGAGGGGTGGTGGACAATAAGTGGTCCTGATAGCAAAGTAGATCTTCCAGTGAGATATGGCCTGGTACTGACTGCTGGCACAGCTCTCTGAATATAGCCAAGGCAGAGGAGGTAAATAGGTGTGAATAAATACATCTCACCCTTCCTTAAGCACCTTGAGAGGAAGAATGTAGAGTGTTTGTTGTTCTCTTATATCAAATGTGGCTTTCATTTTTGAAGACCCCGATATTCTACATACAAAATAACTTGAGGCTGCACTGATTTTTGGTGTGCTCATCCCAGAATAATGATCATGGGGCTGTATCCTCTGTTTTTTTGGTTCTAGGGTTGTGGGACAGTGTATTTGACTAAACAATTAGTTACCTGTCTTGGAAGAGTAAGTTATGAGGATATTTATACTCAGGTTACACTGAGAAGAAGGCCATTTTTGTGCCCTGAAGCTGCTGAAAAGATCCAAAGTATCATAGACTCATGCAAGGTAAATATAGGCTTCATTTTTAGTAGTATGTTTGAGAAGTAGCTTAACTAATAGAGGAGGTTTTTTAATGTTAGAATTGCTAAAAGATGACATCTACCTTGGGCTAGATCATTTTCAAACTACACAAATTGCTTTAGCCTCATCAGCAGTAGTTTGCACTGGCTGAAGATCTCCCATCATCACTGATCTTAGATTGCAGAAACTTCCAGGTTGCTGCTACTGAACTGCAGCTTTTGCCTCCTTTGATACATTTCTCACACGTAAACTTTGTTGTTTTCTCCAGTCTCACATAGGACTATCGCCAGTGCAAACAATGTATTTAATGTATCTTAATGAATGTTACAATTCCTGGTATCTGTTGCAATGTTTATACTTGAGAAGACCGAGTCTGATTTACTCAAAGGAAAGCTAAGAGAATTTGGTTATGTTTTGTGGCACCAAAGTGGGCAAAAGGTTCTGCCAGCCAGAAACCCTCACCCCTAAAACATGTTATGGGCAGCTGAGCAGACAGTCTTATAAAATAAAGTTCATTACTTCAGTATTTATTGGTGTTCTTTTGGAAATGGCCTCAGTTTGAGCCAGGGGAGGCCCAGGCCGCACATCAGGAAGATTTTCTTCATGGCAAGGGTGGCAGGCATAGGAACAGGCTGCCCAGGGAGGCAATGGAGTCACAGTCCTGTGTTCAAAAAACAACTGGATGTGGGATGCAATGCCATAGCTTAGTTGACAAGGTGGTGATCAGTCAAAGACTGGACTTGATCTTAGAGGTCTTTTCCAACCTAAATGATTCTGTGATTCTGTGTGGTCCTGTGAAGGTGTCAGCGTTTGCAGAAATAAAGGCCTACGTTCTGCTTGTGTGAGGTTGTCAGCAGCCTGTGTTTTTTAGGTTGCAGAGAGATTCTCTGTCAGCATGGACTAAAGACAGACTTGAAAAGAAACTTGCTCCACCTTCCTGATCTGCAACTACATTTCACTGCACTTGTCTGTTGTCTTTGGAAGTGTCTTTTTCAAATATTGGGATATCCTGGGATCACTCTATTCATTAACCAGCTAGAACTGAGCAGGAGGGGGGTGGCTGCTCTGCCTAAAGCACAGTTGGGGCTTTTTGTCATGTAGGAGTACCTGGCAGCTTTGCAAAGGACAACAAATGATTCCTTCCTAATGTGAGAGCAGCAGGAGCCAGGCATGCTGGTGGAAGGCAGGGCCACTGCATCAGAGGGAAGAAGTTGCTGACACCCAAAGAAATGAGAGAGGGTGTGATAGGAAAGAAAAATATTTTGAAAAATTTTGTTTGCAAGTGGGGGCTGAATAGCTCTGAGAAAACCAAGGCATTAAACATTTTTCCTCTTCTCTAAGAAAATCATTTCCAAAGGGTGGAGCTATAAAATACCTCGATGTTATAGTTAATACTTCAGTAAAATATTGTTGTTAAGACAGAGGTCTCTGCACATGGAATCTCTCCTGACTCCTATCGCTTGTGGAAATTCTCTCACTTCTCCATTAAAGGGATCAAATTTGGCCTAGAGTAGATGCCAGCCATAGCCTGAGCTTTTAAATGTTTCCAATTTCATGTGAGAGAGTTGCAATTTCCCTTAGAGGGGGAGTGACCACCAAATTCCCTGTGGAGAGCAGGAAGAGCATGTAAAGGCGGCCTTCAAAGGGTTGTTTTGTGAAGGGTACTATGTCTGTCTGACATCAGAGTTGCTTTCCTGGCTTTTCTGGCTGGTGCTGCTTTCCCCCTTTCTGAGAGACTGGGCACGGTGATCAGGATGCTCCAAGATGATGGGCAGGAAGCTCCCAGCAGGAAGGCACTAAGAGGGTCACTGTGTGGGAAAAGGGGCTCCTGTTTTGGAGAGGGATGTACGAGGGGCATGGCATGGCTCCCAAAGCAGGCTTCTGTGCTGAGCTTTTGCCTCTGCAGTCTCAGCTCTCCCCAGATCCCTGTCTGCAAATAGCCTGGTGGGATGGGGAGTTCTTTAAGGCAGGAGATGTGTCCTACTATGCATCTGGCACCAGGAAACCCTTAATTTCTAGGCATCATTGTAAGGCAGGTAGTAACTAAGGGCTGATTGTGTTTGAGAGCGGCAGCTTGGCAGACTGCAGAATGAAGTACAGATAAAGTGACCTTGTGATTTTGAAAGCGAGACCCATTATTTGTTTTGAAACATATTGCCTCAGTGACCCTGCAAGTTCTGCAGACATGTCCTGTCTGGAAATGCCATAACAGGTTGTTCGCTATATTTTCAACTGAGTTAAGGTTTTGTTGAAATAAGGAGTATCAATCAAAGGCCAGAAGGCCACATTCCTTTGGTGTTGTTGATTTCACCAGTATCTTTAGTCTGAAAGCCTGTGCTGACAGGGCATCAGGGGAGAACTCCTGGGGTGAGTGGGGATGAGTGAGGGCAGCCACATGGATCTGCATCCCTGTCAAATTTGTGTCAGCAGAGGTCAAGTTCTCAAGCTCCAGAGAGGAGCCTCCAGCACCCAGGGATTAGTCAAGGGGAGAGCCAGACACCCTCCACAGCACAGAATCAACATTATCTAGAGCGTGACAGGGACAAGTGGAATATAATACATGGGGGTGTGCAAAGGAGGTGCTGTTCACATCTCCAGAACATGGCAGGGACACAACTCTCTCCCTGCCCTGAATCCTTGCCTTTTTTCACATGAAATGCTCAAAATGAGATTTGTGTGTAGGGACAGTCAGACCATGGTGCTGAGGTCAAGTGTATGTGTTGGTCTTGGTTCATTGTAGCTTTTTTTTCCAGGCTAGGATTTGAGTTCACATAAAACACAGCTCACCTCCATGTAGTGAGACAGAGCTGAGTGATTTTTCTTTCCTCTTTTTCTCGGCAAAATGGGAATTTTGCCGAGAAAAATGATGGTTTTATTGTCTAGAAACTGTTCACAAATTTGGTATTTGTTGGAAAGTTGTTTGGATAAAAAATGTATTAGGGTACATGGACAAAACCAAAGGAAAAAATCATATGCCCCTTTTCATCTCTTAGAATCAAGGATGTGGGATAGACAAGTTCCATCCTATCTTTTTCCTGAGGTGACATGATCTTAACTTTCCATCATGTTTGGGCTATTTTGGTTGGTGATGTTCATGGCTGCTCCTAAGGGAGCCATCCAGTTCTTCATGGAATACTCTAATATTTACCAAGCAGGGGCAGGGAGGGAGGGCTGGGAATGAGGAAAAGTGATGGCCACTCTGTCCACAAGACATTTACCAAAGAGAGGGAGCATCTGAGTCACAGGATCTGATCTCTTGCATATTTGTTCAGCCAAAGAAGACTCAGGTCAGCCAAGGGACTGAGAGCAGCTTTGACTCCTCCTCTTCTGGTGAAAGCACTGAGGTGGTAAATTACTTACCTGAGGGGAGTCCCCTAAGGCAAAAGGAGTGGTGTAAATGAGCCCCACCACTCAGAACTGGGAGAGAAGGGACACAACTACCTTCTCTCTGTGATCAGTGGTTTTCACTAATAATTTTATCTATTTTTGTCTTTCACTGTCTTTTTTGTTGTTGTTGTTTTTGGTGGGTTTTTTTGGGGGGAGGGGTTTTTTTGTTGGGTTTGGTTTGGTTTGGTTTGGTTTGGTTTGGTTTGGTTTGGTTTGTAAAGAGATAATCTCCTGTTTCAAGCCTGGAACACTTTATTCAATGCAAGTTGAAATGTTTAGTTTTGAAGTAAGAAAAAAGCAACTACCAATCATTCTCTGTACTAAAATTGATCCCACTTCTTGATTTGCTTGGGATTAATGGCAGAAATTAAAGTCACCATTTGTCAAGAGGGTCACCTGGCTTCCTCAGTCTGCAGATACTTGTGGAGGTGCTTCAGCTGAAAGTTGAGAGGGAAGTAGGTGGCTCAGGACCAGAGATACTGCCAGGAAAAGGTGGGATTTCATGGCTCCCTGGGAGAGGAGAAGGACAGCACAAGAGTTCTTCCCACTCTTGCCCTTGGGTCTGTCTTGCTGCAATGAGCCCCATCCAGGATGTTAGAAACCATTAACCATTCCCAAGGTTTTGTCATAGCTGACATTTCCATAAAAGATATTGGGTTTAGAGTATTGGTAATTATGGCTATTTTGTGTAAAATAAATCTTTAGTGGTGTTATCACTCCTGAGTGGTGGAGATGATGGCAGAGTCACTGTCCCTGGAGGTATAAAAGGAATGACTGGATGTGGCATTCAGTGCTCTGGTCTGGATGGCAATGTAGCCATTGATCAAAGGGTGGACTTGCTGATCTTGGAGGTCTTCTCCAATCTAATTTTCACACTTCTAATTTTAAAATATTAACTGAGGAAGGGAGAATTTTAAAAAGTTCTTCCTCATGTCCAGGTGGAACTTCATGTGCATCAGTTCCTGCCCATTCCTCTTGTCCTAGTGGCTGGCACCACCAAGAAGAGCCTGGATTTCAGGAGCTGACAAAAGGATTTTTGCTTTTCATAACTGAGATGCATCCACACCATCCATACCTGCATGATTGAAATGCATCCACACCATCCATACCTGCATAAGGTGTTGGCTAAAGCTGGAAGCAGCAGTCCCAGCAGATCCCTGGAGGTGACTTCCACACGGCAAGAGGGACCCAGCCAAGGATCAGACTGGGAGGGGATTCTGACCATACATGTGGCAGCATTGCTGCTTGATGAGTTAGGGCTGTCTTCTGCTCAGCGGTGTCTGTGTGCACACCCAGCCTATGGCAGAAGTGAGGAAAACCAGGTTATGTGAAACCTCCAAAGAAAGTGGCAGAAGTTAAGGACTTTTCAGCTCATGCTGGCTGGTAAGTAAGAGGATACACACCTACCCAGCTACCTTGGTTCAGCTGGGGTGCTTTAATCTGGTGTTGTTTGAGCCCTTCAATCCCATCATTGAATTACGTGAAAGAAGCAACAACGTGTAACAAGTGCTGGCAGTCATACTGTGTTTGCGTGAACATCAAGGTTAGCATTTCCAAAGCATGCAGGTGACTTTTGAAATCAAATTCAATTTACAGTTAGACTTTGTGGCTCCAAAGCGCCTTCATTATTTTGGGAAAATAGATTTTGGGCCAAGTCTAAAAAAAAAAAAAAAAAAAAGGCAAATCAATCAGAATTGCTAACAATGGGACACAAGTTCCTGAGTTACTTGGGTAGCTTTGAAAGCATTACTCACTTATTTGCTTCTCTGAAGGAACTGAAAGAATGACAAATCTGTTTTCCAGAGAAAAAGAGTTTCAATAGCAGGACACAATTTAAGGCGCAGATTATAGTGAAAGATGGGATAACACAGAGATAGCTTTCAAGAGGACAGCCAACAACACACGTGGTTGAGGTGTAGTCTCCCGGTCTGCCCTCCCTTCTTCATGTAGTGCTCTTAGGGAGTCAGGCATTGCCTCAGAGGAGGAGAGCGCCTTCTTCCAGAGGCACGGAAACCCTCGAGCCGGGCTCCTGCTCGCCCTCTGTCCCTGCAGGCACTTCGTGCCACGTGGGTGGGGCTGCAAGGTTTAAAAGCGCTCAGCTTCTCGGAGATGGAAACAGCACAGGTAGGGCACGATAATCAAGAAGATAATCTGGAAGGCTATTTACAAGGACCATAATAGAAACAGGTTTCCATGACCTCCTCCTCCTTTATTGCCGTGCCTTTGGCATGACCCGGCTCGGGGCTCCCACCGCTGCATCGCTGGGAACACCGCGCTCAGCCTGGCAGGGAGCCCAGGGCTTCCAGAGGAGGGGGAAGGTTTTGGCTACTGCTTGTAGTGGCGAACCAGCTGCAGAAGAGGGAGCCCATGTCTTCTCCAGCCTGGCACCTCCAGTTTCTTCTTTTCTCTCCAGTCATTTTCACACCTGCACAGGAGGAAACTGAGAAGGAGGGGGGAAAAAATTGAGTGGGTTAAGGAACACGAGTGTGGACGTCACCGCCTAGCCCAGACACCTCCCAGAGCATCTCCACGGGGCCAGGCCCCTCACCTCCAAAGGCTGCAAGAGGAGGAAAGGTCCCTTTGGGCAACCACAAGAGGTACCAGTTGAAAGTCTTGTGACTGCCAACCACACAGGTGCTTGTACTCCAGGCATGCTCCTCGCAGGGTATCAGAATGACAGGAATGTTTCCTCTGCGGCACACAGACGTGAGCTGGCTTGCACGGGACACGGTTCAGCAGGAGGCACCTCAAACAGCCATAGCACCAAAACAAGCAACACTCAGGCAGAACCCCTCTGATTATGCCTTTCACCCACACACTTCATAACCATCACCCCTTTTACTTCCCACTCCAGTTCATCCTGACCAAAACAAAAGGCAAGGGAGATACCGTTAACGAGGTGCAGGGGGATGGACGCTATCACACTTCGCACATCTGTGACCAGCGGGTTTAGCAGAGCTCCCAAAGAAAACATAAGGGGTTGCATTAACCAGCTTCAGAAAATGCCTGACCTTCCAAAAAAAAAAAAAAAGCATTATTCCCTGTGAATTCTATGGTATGTATTGCCCCTCCACCCTGCACCAGGAAGGGATCTGTGGCAGGGATATACTTCAAGGAGACTGTGGTTTATATTACAGCTGCTAAGATAACCGGGAGCTTTCAAAAGGAATCCCAGCTAGTGCAGCTTGTTTTACAATACCAGACTCCGAGCGGGGGGAGTGGAAAGTAAGTTTGTTTTCCACGCTGCCCCTTTATCTTGATGTCAAATATATCCCCTGGGAAAGGAAAACATTTAAGCAGCAGATCCCATGGACACACACACACTCATGCGCCTCTCCCCCCATCAAGCCGCAGCCGTGTCCGGAGCGTGGCACTGTTCAGTGCGTGGGTGCTGCTGGACAGCTGGAGTTTTGGCAGGGAAAGCCCAAGAAAAAGGTGCTTCAGGTGTGATAATCAACAGTCACAGGTGCTGGTGCCAGCGTGCGATCTGGGCTGGTCAAGCCCACAAGCCACCTGCTGCAGGTGGAGTTGTGATCTCTTAGAGAGCACCTCCATGTGAAGGGATAATTACAGCTGGACAGGAACCATTTATTTGTGCGGACAAAAACAACAAAATCCAGGCATAAATCTCCCCAGATAGCTCATGTTTGAAATAAGAGCACATTATTAACAAGGAAGGGCAGGAACTGTTGGCATAGCCTCTCAGGGGAGCATTGAAGGGGTTCTTCATTGCCTCTTTGGAGTGCTGTAAATGTTTTGATCTAACTCAATCAGAACTCTGGCTTTAATACTGACACTATTGCCTGGATTCTGAAGTCTTAGATGATCATAATGGAACTTCCTGGTCTGAAAATCTGTTACAAGGCACTGCTATGTTTAACAAGCATACATGGATGCAAGCCCTTCCATTATTATTATTATTATTATTATTATTATTATTATTATTATTATTATTATTATTATTATTCCTGGAGAGGGATCTTCATCTGGAACTGTAATGACAGGACAAGGGAGAAGAGCTCAAGCAGAAAGAGAGTAGGTTAAGATATTAGAAAGAAATTTTTCCCTGTGAGGGTGGGAAGACACTGGAACAGGTTCTCCAGAGAAGCTGTGGCAGCCCCATCCCTGGCAGTGTCCAAGGCCAGATTGCATGGGGCTCTGAGCACCCTTGGATGTTGGAAGATTCCCTGCCCATGGTAGACGCATGGAATGAGATGGTTTTTAAGGCCCCATCCAAACCAAAGCATTCCATGATTCTATGATTATTCCCCAGCCTGACAGATGAGGATCTGTGTGTCCAGAGCCCTGGATCACAACTCTGCTGGTGGCCATGGTGTTTGTACCAGAAACATGGTACAAATGCAAAAGGAACATCATACTTTGGGCTGAATTGGTAAAAAGACAACCACAGGATAAGAATAAACGTTGCAGCTGCAATGTGGAAGCCAAATTTCCTTGCTGGCAGGTGAGGGAGTTCCTAAAGAATATGAGGATGCTTTGGGACACACCTCACACACAAAAATAAATTAATAAACTGGGATTCTTCTTAAAACAGGAACACAGAAGCAGCCAAGGTATTTACATAAACATATGTAAATGCTAGTGCATTTCCAGTGCTAGTTAGCTAGACAATAATACCAAAATGAAGTAGAGAGCTCACTGAACATACCTATGCTCTGGAGGAACAGCAAGTTCAAATCTATATTTGGGTTTCACAGAAGGTTGTTGCTTTGTTATGAGGTTGAAGCACGTTTTCAGTGTGAAAATTCTTCACCCATGCTTTGTTCTACGTCAATGTGTGACTCTGTCATCAGCCCCTGTGGCTTGGGGCCACCGCTGCTCACACCACATCTTACTGCTGAGCCTCTGCAGCTGTCCTATTTTCTGAGTGCAGACTGAACCTAAGAAGTCTGGTTTCTCTCCTTCTTGGCACATGCTTTACACTGGTGATGATCCTTGCCTTTCTAACAGCAGGAAGAAAATCTTGGCAACAGCGCAAGGAATGGGAAGGAATGTTCTTTTGAGAGTCCTAACTGCTCAAACTGCAGTAATTTCAATAGGTAGAGCCCTGGTGTCACTACAGGGAGCTGAAAGCTGGGCCACCAAGCACGGGGTCTTTCAGCCCTTGCTTCTGTGTGTTCTGCACCCACCATGAAGTTTATGGCATAGATATTCTCCTCAGAGGAGGCCTCCTCTGGGAGACCTCCTAGTTTTCTGTTCCTTCACAAGAGCTTTCAGTGTGTGGATCTGGGAGGTGTGGTTGTCAGGGATTGCCACTGAGGATGCCATTCCCAGCAACAGGGCTAAAAGTCTTGGGGTCATGATACAAGGCCAGAAGATATTATTGTGATCATCTGTATGGCGTGCTGCAATATAATCAGTCAAACTAAACTGTGGAACGGGCTTTATTGAAGAAAACATGTTCCTAAACAAAGTTATTTCCTATCTGTTTTCAACAGCGTTGCCTCTTCTGACTATTTCCCTCTCTCCTCAGTTATTCACCCATCTTTCTCCTAGTGTGGAGAGACTCACAACTCATACTACAGCACCAGTTTTCCTCTTCTGCCCCCTTGGGCACTCCTGAAATGCAACTAAACCCAAACCAAACCATTAGGCTCCTCCCACTCTGAGCATTTTGCTATTTTTTGGAACACCTTCTAGAAACTGAGCTGATAACTCAGAAGATGCAAATCAGCATCAGGGTTTGGGGTTTCTTTTGCAGCCAAAAAGATTAAAATTACAACAAGGTAAAAAAATCTCAACAGATTTCAGTGGGTTTTCTGTCTAGTCAAAACGATTCAATTTTCAACAAAATTGAAGATTTGATTGATTGATCAATTGATTTTTTTATTGTTTCACTGGATAAGCACATGACAGACTAAAATGCAGAGACATCTTCGGCAACTTCTCATCCTCTAATTTTGAAATGTCCCCTGGCTACTTGCCATCTGAAGTGCAGGGTGTCACTATGCTCCGTGTGTCAGCTGAGGTTTGGGATGACTGTGGCCAGCACCAGATGTTTCTTGCATGTTCACAAGTGCCAGGAGGTCTCTTTCCTGCCATTTACCAACAGTTTATATTCACAGGATACTCGGTCCTTCTCAGAGAACTCCAGCTCATTGTCCTGATGATACATTTTGAAAAGGAGTTCACTGTTGCTCTTTTGAACTTCCTCTTCCTTGTCCTCATTTATTAATGGATTTCATTCCTCCCCAGCAGTTATTCATCCCTGAATGCTTGAATTAGCTGGAAAGGTTTTTTCTATAACTGGTGGTAACTGAGAATCTTTGTCCATGAGCATTAATAGACAGGAATGTATTGAGAAAGACACGAAAATCATCTCTGTGGGGATTATCACATTTTATCTTTGATTTGATATCTATGAAAGTGGTTGCACTTTATAATGAAGAACTTTACGCCATTGAAATGGTGAAGGAACTTTCTTCCTTGCCCCAGCTAGTTGATGTATTTTATATTTGGTTTTTAAAATATTATAAGATTTTTGGTATTTTAACCTCTAATTGTTCATTCACATCTGTATCTCAGGATGCATCATCAGCTTTCAGAAAACCTCTTTTTCAACACACCTTAATTCTGACGTTAGAACCTTTATTTTGGAAAATAGTTGCTAAGTGAGAACTATGTTTAAAAAACTTCTGTAACAGGATTTAAACATTTTATCCATGCATTAACATAGGCAGCTTAAAAATTATATTCTTATGATTTACTTTGGCAAAATATCTATCTGGAGTCACTGGTCTTGTGGTGATTGATCTACTCTCACTGTTTGTGCTGGATTTAAAAGGGAGTGCCTCATTCTTAAACTAATTGCCTGTCATTTATTCCAGGGGAAATACTTTTATAAGGATAAGGGGCTAAAGGCCAACTTTTCAAAGGCATGTAGGCACCTTAGGATGAAGATAGGCACTAGGAAAGCACCAAGGCAGCTGAGGTGTTCCTGAGAAATTCTGTGGGTGTTTGGCTGTGCCTCTAGGTGCCCACATACCTTTAATCTGTTCCTAATACTTTTTTCTCTCCTTGGCCAGAAGAGAGGTTTCCAGAGCAGCTGTGACACAAAGGATTCCTGAGAGAGGCACAGAGAGCACAGAAGGCACTCCCCTTTCTCTTATCCCAGGATGTGATTAAACTGAGTTGGGTGGGAAATGCAAGGGAGCCTCAGAAATGTCATTTGTAGGAAATACAACCTGAATCCCGGGCTTTAAATGATGTCACAGCACAGCCACTGTGCTAGGGATTACTCTCAGGGGCTGGATGGCATCACATCGATGTGGAACACACAGAACTGCAATAAGTGGTGCAGTGAACATCCAAGGCATGCAGGCTGACCCTGCCCCACCTGGAGACACTTTTCCTTGGAGGTTCCATGATGGTGCCAGAGGGCTCCTCACTGCCCCCGAGCTGGTGAATGGCTGTTTCTACCCCCGCCAGTGGGATGTGACACTCAAGGCTCTCCACTAAGTGCAAAGCCATTGCTTGCAGTGAAATTCAAATGCTTGCTGGAGGGAACAATGGGAAAATGTGTCCCACATCCTGTCTCACTTGTACATACATCCTGTCTCACTTGTTCCCTGCCTTCCTGCTCTGTCACACAGCAACTGCTCTAAGAAAGGTTTCTTGTCCTGGTCACATTCCTCTTTGCTTTCTCTCTTGTTTCTGTGTAGATTCCATTCTTTTCTTGTAAGGACTTCTTTCCTTGTGTCATCATATGTCCTCTTCTGGTCCTCCTTTCCTTCTTCTCCCTCAGTAATTAGCTTCAGTCTGTGTGCTGCTGCTGCACAATGCCTTAACTTTCCTCACTTCATCCTTCATCCCATTTCTCATTTCTATAGTTCCCTTGTGCTCCTTCCCTTCTCCCCTCCCCAACTTTCCTCAGGTTCCTCCAGATTTTTAGCTCCTTTTTTTTTTCTTCCTACCCTCTGTCTCTCTTTAAAAATTTAATTGGCATGCTTTCTTCAAGCTGTCTTAGAAAACCTTATTTTTTTCTTCTCTCTTTTCAGCTTCTTTCCTGAATTGCAGTCACACCAGTTCTGCTTTCCTGACTGCAGAGTCACAGCAGCTGTGGTGCAGCAGAGCATCTGAAAAGAAAATGCTAATGGGGGTTTTTATAGAGTACAGTAAAAGGCTCTGATTAAAAAAAAAATAATGCTACACCTCAATGCTACCTCTAGCCCAGACTACTGCTTCTTGAGAGTTTCCTTCTAGAGTCTGCAGCAGCAAAGCAGAATCCGTAACCTCATGTGCCATCTCCCTGCCTGTCATAACCACAGGCAAAGCTGGGTTAGTAATTTTCTTTTGAGGGAAGCAAAAAAGATGTATCTGTGTAATGGCATCTCCCCTGTGCCTGATAACAAGATCATAAAGAGTGTGCAAGGCAGTTTTATGGATGTCCTGCCAATATGTCAAGTACTGATTTTACATGGAAGCATCTCATCAGACACTTTCAGATCCGACTGGTTCTGCAAACATTTCTCCATGAGAGTTCATTAAAATCCATACAGGAATTTGCTCCAGCCATACTAATGTATGACCCTCAGGTCAGCTTTCTGTGAGCATTCACGGTTTATTTATCACCAACAACTGGTCTATACACATTTCAGCCTTGGATGGGTCAGTATTTCCACATACGGATACTGGAGTTCACGGTCATCCAGCCCAGGACAAGTAACACGTCATAGACTCAGCTGCACATTGTTTCTTCTAGAAAAGAGAGAAATCTGTTTAAAACACTGCAATATTATGTAAATTATGAAAAAATCTCCTCAGTGCTGGATATTTTTGTAGAGTAGTGAGAATCTGATAATTTCCTGGCAGAAATTCTGTAAGAGGTAAAATACATTAAAGTAAATGGTTTCTCTCAAATTACTTATCCATAGAGCTACTTTAAAAGAAATCTTTGTAACCTAAGACAACCCTCAAGGCTTAGCCCATAATTTTCTCTGTTTTGATCCCTGTTAAAGAGGAGTCCTAGTGGGGTCTTCTAGGACACCACTGAGCTTCCATTTGCTGTCAGCCCTATCCCACCCCGATGTCTCTCATGTCCACAGTGATTTTAACCTGCTCTTCTCTCATGCCCAGAGCTGCCTGAGTTGAGGAGGATTTGGTGGGCTGTTACAAGTGGAAAACGGGAGCCAAGCCACAGAAATAGAGGGTCAGTGACTGAACTGGCGGGACACGAACGGTGGGAAGGGATCTGGGCTGGCCTGCTCGTCCCAAGGACTGAATGCAGGAACACCACCTCCCTTTGTGCAGTGCTCTGGGAGGCCAAGGTGGAAAAGGCTCTAATGGAATTCCTGCAGGGACAGTTTTCCCTGGCTCAGTGGGAGCTGTTTGCACACAGACGCCACGGAGTAAGCTGCTAGGTGTTTATTAACTCAGCTTGCAAGAGGAGGGGAAGGGCCGAGGAAAACCGCTGAGGGGAAAATGCCGGTTAAAAAGACAGACCACCACCCCCTGCTGTCCACCGGAGCTGAGGGAGCCGCGGCTGAGCGAGGTCCTTGTAACCTGTCTGGTAAGTTTTAAAGGATGTTTTCCCTCTCTCTAACTGGCTGGTGCGTATGTGTGTTACGAAACAGCAATTAAAATATTCAGCCAAGGGCTTAACCCTCGACTGTTTCAGTGTTTCACCCCTCATTCAGCGACAGGCCCGGCTCAGGGGGCAGCGTGGGGGGCAGTGTGGGGCCGGCCGGACACCTCGCCCGCCCTGAGGTGCGGCCTTCCCTCGGCAGGGCTCGGTGGCACGCCAGGCGAGAGATCCTTTGGGATGAATAGAGCCCTTGGCCTGTCGTTTAGGCCATCCAGCCGCTCTGTGTTCTTTGTCAGGGCCAAACAAGCTCCATATCATTACGCTGGCATTCGCTTGCCCGGTCTCATTATTAGGTGCATTAGCTGTGGGAACTAAATCCATGACAAAAAAAAAAAAAAAAAGAGGGGGTGGAATTGGCTCACACAAAAAAAGGCTTTCCCAGCTCAGGCTAACAACTTGTGCCTATTAACTAAAAACGATCATTAGAAAATTCCCTGCAGACTTAAAGCTTCAGGAGAAGCTCGTTTCACGTATGCACTTGCCTTGTTACATGAACACATAACCAGCCTTAAAGAAACATGCCCTCCCACACTTGGATCAGGATTGGGAAAGGGGCTTCCAGGCAGGCTCTGCACTGCCTTTAAAATAAATCTTCTTTCTATCTGCTTCTTCCAGTATTACCACTTAAAAAATACTGTGCCAGCAGGAGGTAATAAATCTATAGCCTTAAAAGGGTAAGGATATTAAAGGACAACCATGTCATGTTGGGGTGGTCACTGGAAAAAGAAAACAAGTGGTTGCATGTGAAAGGAGAGGTGTACTATTGTCTTTACAAACAATTCCATGGGTGAAGGTATTAGTGTTAACTTCTTTGAAGTGAGTCTTAATGTCTCTACCAACTTCTAGCCACAGTTTTGTTACAGAACCTGGACAGTTTTACTCCTGAAGCAGACAAATGGGGCCACATCAGCCTGAGTTCCTGAACTTTGGGATAAAATGACAGGTTCAAGGGGGAACATGTTGCAGGAGGTTTGGGAAGGCTGTACCTTCTGAGTACCTCAGCCAGTGGGGAAAGGAAGAGGGCAACACGCGTCCGGGAGTTCAGGGTAAAAGGAGGCTGCACCCTCCAAAGCCTTGAGAGAGAAAACCCTGCAGGTGTGCCCCAGTGGACTCTCTCCTTTTATTCCAATAAAGTTGCAGGATCCTTCTGTCTTCTTTATGGACGCTGGCTTTTCATAGTGTGATTTTCCATACACATGGAACTTTATTTTTTTTATATTACAGTGATCTTTTATGCACATCAAACCATGGAAAAAAACGGATCATCCAGTTCCAACCCCCTGCCAGGGGCAGGACACCTGCCACTATCCCAGGTTGCTCAGAGCCCCATCCAACCTGGCCTTGGACAATTCCAGGGATAGAGCAGTCACAGCGGCTCCATGAATTACATGAAGATAGTTCTCTATAAACAGCGAACTTTCTTTGTGGACCTTAATGGAATCTTTCATAGCAGCTTTACTGTAATTGCAACAAACCATGAGGCAACAGGTAGATCCATGGGGATCCCGAGGCTGCTCATGAGGCATGGGGAGTTTTCCGTTGGATGGGAATGTACAGACACGTCAACTCAGATGTGCTTGTTACTCTGCCTTTGGTGGTCCTTGTGCTCTTGGCACTGGGAAAGCTGGTCCCTGGAACATGTTGGTTGGTTGGTTTCTCTGGGATTTTTGTGGGTCCCACTTCCAGTGGTCCAGGGCTTTCAAAGGTAAAAAGTATTTCCCAGCTAAGCACAGAATCTGTTACTTGGTCAGTGGCTCAATTCACAGGCTTCTGATTAAAAGTTTTTCCTCCCAGAAAATATTTTTTTCTTAGTATTTCCTAATGCTAAAAATTTTTTAGATTGTATGATAGTCTTTCTAGGAAATGATGAGTTTTCCGGTTTCTAAGTCATGTGAAGATAAGCAGGACACATCTCTGGAGATTACAGGGGGCAATATTTTCCTGACAGCAAAAACAAATGCACAAGCCTTTCCCACCCATAATGAATGCACAGTGGTTCTCTTCTGGTTACCAAGCATCAGAAACAGGTCCCTAAATTCAGTTGATTTAAAGCAATGATAAATAACCATGACTTAGCTATTCCCTCTCCTGAGTGCCCACCATTGACAGGTGTGATGGAGCAGGAAGCTACAGCTGGGAGTTGCATGATGCTCCCCATGGGGAGGAAATCTGGGAGCCAATGGGGTGGGCAGGGTGGTGTCTCACCAACCAGGGTGCAGCCCTGCAGCACCTGAATGCAAAAGTGTCACAGGACCTGAGTGCCAGTGAGCAGGAGCAGCATCTGGTCACTGATGGCCAGGAAAATTTGGAGGAATGAGGCAGGACCTTGGTGTGCATCAGTGAGGTGCATGGCCAGGCACAGGCACAGCTGCTTTGTAGATCATGCTAACACCAAAGCTGAGGGTCTTAAGGGTGGCTCCCAAGGGAAGAGGAGAGTCTTCCAGTGAGGCTTTTCCCAGCTCTTTCCCAGCAGCCAGATCCAAGGTCACACAGCTGCACCACAGCTGGGCTGGGCTGGGGCACAGGCAGCTGAACCCCAGGGGTATGCATTTGCCTCTGGCAAGCAGCTGGATGGGTGCAGAGGTGACATTGTTCTGCTGCTCCCACAACCCTTCACTGGAAATGGTGGAACAGACACAAAGAACCCGTTCTGTCTCCTAGGCAGCTTCAGCCATGCTTTGCTTGCTCAGGGTTTGTCCTCTTGGGCCAAGGATGGAAGCTGCCACCCCTGAAGACACTCTGGGCTGAGCAAGCCTTGGCTTCCTGCGCTGGCATTCTTTCCTGGTGCTCCATTTGGCCACCCAGGCTGTGAAAAATCTACCTCACAAGGATACCCCATCCATATGGCAGCCTAAGGTCATGCTCGTGTGTGGCTGTGCAACCAAAATGCGGGGATGCCAAAAGCAGTCTCTGTGATCTGCTTCCCTTTGGCTCATCCCTGCCCCCTGTGGAGACCAATCATGGCATGCACCTGCAATAGATGCAGATTTAGGGAACTACTTGACCAATGGTCTTGCATAGGTCTCATTCAAACACATGTCAGCAGTTTTTGCTCTAATCCCACTTCTCTTCAGTGCTCCTGAATGATGGCCCCGATGCCAGCAAGCACAGTCTTAGCAGAAGGTTTTTCTCCTGCCATTTTCCCCTTGAGGGCACTTTTCTCCCACATGAAAGTGTCTTTGGATCTGTCAGGCTGAAAGAACTCCATAGTGCTCTGAATCCTCACTCAACAGATGGCAGGGAATGAGCAGCCTCGGTGCCCATTCAACACATTAGAGGCTGGGATATTTAAGCAACTCCCTTGCTGCTTCCATATGAGATATCAGATCACAAACTACATATTCTGGTCTCTCCTAGCAAAGCAGCAGAGCCAAACTCCTCCTCAGAGCAGTGCTCAGCTTTGAGAGAAGTTAAAAAGCTTCTCTCAAAGCAAGTTTGAGAGAAGTTTTTGAGCATTTTGGATTTCTCACTGTCCCTGGACTCCAGCACAGGGGTGTTTGGTAAGTTAAGGACCACATGGGTTAATTTCAATCAAACAGATAAACAGAGATGTCTGGCACTGACAAAACAAGATAACATCCAAAACTGACCAGAACTTAAGAGACCAAGTGACAGAGACAGAACCCAATCAAACCTGCTCACCTTCCTCCTCCTTCTCTTCACACCAGAGCTAGGATATATGTGTGCCATAAGGTCTTTCTCAGATGCCAAAGCAAGCAACTTGTGGAAATTTTAAAAAGGAAAAAAGTCTGCTGTAATGAACCTTCATTGCACTGTTCTTTGATCTGATTGTTGCAAGCATCTTTTGGGTCTGCTGACATTAAAAATTACAATCTGTCAAAACATGTTGATTTTATATGTTTACAGCTTTTCAAAGCACTTTTTTTTTTTTCCTGAGAAGGATAATTTCCCATCTTAGTCTCGGAAAAAGTGAATTTCTAGAAGTTTCTAATCCCAAACATGTAATTTTGTAAGAAGCTTTTGCATTAAAAAAATTCTTTCTTTAATGAAAAAGACAGGATGAGCTGTTTTTGCTGTGGGAATAACAAAAACTAGCCAAGATGCATAGTATGTCATGATACAGACATTTTCAGGTGTATTGCTTTCTTTTTACTGACTAGCACAGTGTAATACACACAGATCTTCCTGCAGGAGTTGTTTTTAATGGAGAACAGGGTGATCTGAAAAGTCCTGCTGTCTGTCCTTGGTGAAAAGTTTTGCCTTCTCAGCATCAGTGCCTGAGGAAAATGAAAGGTGTTCTTATTTTTGTCAAAGTCCACCAGTTCTAACAGGTCCCAGACAGTAATTTGGGAGTTCCTCAGAATTTTACTGCATCAAGTTCTTTATATGATGGCCCAATATATCAGTGAAATCAGAGCCAGAGAGTGAGTTTACATGGGTTTATTGTAGATGTTATAAAAAGCTTTAGGCATCCCTCCCTCTGAGCACTTGCTCATACATCAGGTACTCCCAAACCATGGGATGCCCTTGATGCCAAATCCTTTTGGATCCTGCTTTGATCTCAGGGTACAAAAGGTTTGGAGTTTCTAGATCCAGCTGTTTTGACAATTTCTTTGGGTTTTTGGTTATTTGGGGTTTTTCTGTAGGAGCAAACTAGGAAAAGAAATAACTGTTTGCTTTTTCTTTTCTTTTTTTTTTTTTTTAAGAATGTTTTCTGTATTCTGCATTATTACAGAAAATAGTCTGTAGGAATAATTTCTTGAGCTACCCCTCTTCTCTTCATGTTCTGAGTTCAAGAGACACCTGCTGAAAAAGGCAGGTGTTTCAGACGGAGAAAACTTCTTCCAGAATGTGATTAAAAAACATAATTTGAGTGTTATATCCAGTAAGATTAACTGAGATAAAAGAAATAATTTAATTGATGAACCTTCATTCAATTGACTTGCAAATGGTGATCATGAAACTCTGTGAAATTTCAGCTTTTGTTGAGTAATACTTTTCTCAGTGGTGTCAGGTTTTTTCTTAGGTGGAATGGAGTCCTTGTTTCCTGACTAGCCCTGGAAGTTATCTCATTGACCTATTTAAAATTTATTTGTGTCACTGTTGTGATCCATACACATATCTCAGTGGTGAACAGAAATATTTTGCTGCAAATATTTGAACTTCCAGCCAGTTTACTGGAAAAAATGTCATCAGAGCTAATGTCCCTGTTCCCTGAGGAATGTAAATCCTGCAGTTAGGTCTCTAAAGCAAATCACAAATGTTCATTCCAGCTGCTTCACAGAACTGTTCTGCAGGATTTGGGTAGAATTTACCCTGAAGCAGAAAAGCTTTTCCATAAAAAGTTCACTGAGCTGTTTGCTGTGAAGACCAAGCATGAGCAAGATGGAGAAGTGGGACTGATGTGCTGGAAATAGTGAATGAGAATTTGCTGAAAAATTGCCACAATTTTCTTGAAACCACAGATATCATGGAATCATGGAATGGTTTTGGTTGGAAGGGACCTTAAGGATCATCGACAGCCCCCTGCCAGGGGCAGGGACACCTCCCACTATCCCAGGTTGCTCAGAGCCCCACTCAACCTGGCCTTGGACACTGCCAGGGATAGAGCCACAGCTTCTTGGGAATTGATTCCCAAATGGCAATTGCAATAGGCATTGTTCAAGAAATAACAGTGACATTAATTGCTGCTAATATTAGTCTAACTATTATAATTACACAGGGTTTGATATTCTTTTTAATTTTTTTATATTCTGTTCTTTTTATTTTATTCATTGTTTTTCATGAGTGAGCCACTGATTTTGTCTCCAGTTCAAAACTTGATCTAATTCCAGGAATGCCTGAAAACATTCACTATATCTTTTCTGCTGGGAAAAAAAAATCTCTCAACTTACTCTTAGCTCTCTGCTCCAAAAATAAAATGTACAGTACGTAACAAATTTGGTCTGACAGCATTTTCCCAGCTGGAAGGATGGAACTTCTTAATTGGTGTATAAATAAATAGTGGTTTGATCCTGCTCTTAAATATATATTAAAAAAAGAATTTTGGCCTTGCCTCTAGTATGCATAGGAACAGATCTTCCTAACAGAAACAGTAACAGAAATTGACTCTTCACTAAGCCCAATTTAAAAGCTAAATTTAAAGTCTAAACACACTGAAATAAATTTTAAGTCCTGCTGCTGCTGTTGAGGAAGAACCATGAAGCTCCCTGTGTCTCTTGACATATGGTTTCCATACCACTTTAGTTCATAAATCATCATTTTTAATTCCTTTAAAGTTTGACATGAGAACCTCAAGTGTTGTTGAATTATCAAATAAATAGCTGCTTAGCAAGAAGATGCTCCTATGAATTGAGGTTTACCTTGTGTTTTCAGAGGAAAGGCAGTGATAATTCAGATGGGGAATTCACCTAGAATAATTGTGTGGTTTTCATTTTTGCTACCTGGCAATAAATTGGAACTAAATGCAGACACCAATCAGCAAATGCAGAAACTAGAAGAGGGACGAGCACATTGGTCCAAACCCATAAAATGTGTTTATTTGGTCCTCAAGAGCAACACACGGCACCATGAGGCTCTGAAATACTCATTCCTGGTGCACCTGAGCACTCCAGGTGCATTGCTTGGTTGAAGTTCCCTTTGCACTGGAGTTTTTACAGCAGGAGACATGCAGCAAACACCCACATCTTAAAGCTTCTCACCCCAGTTCCTGTCACCTCTGAGTTCAAACCAGAAAGATCCTCAGAAGCCCAAAAGCCTGACCTTTCTGGGATGTGTCTTCTTTTTCCTCATAGCCCAATAATTAATGATTCATCTTGAGAAAGGACAAGGTCTATTTGGGGAAAAGTGGGAGAAATTCATAACACATCTCCTAGCTCCTCAAAAAGGACAGCCCCGCCAAAACCAGCCAGTAAACATTTTGTTTCCTGGCCCCATCTGTGTGCAGCACACAGACCAGAGGCTTTGAAAAGCTCTCCCTGCCAGAATATGAGATAAACGTGTCATTAGGGAACTCCCTTTTTCTGTTTCTGGGGTGCTGGCACACCTTTGATTAAAATACTTCAGTTTAAAGCACAGTACACCAGTCTGGGCGTGTAATATTTGTATGGAGCTTAAGATGGTCCTGCCATAACACTTCTGTCTCCCCCATTGTGCAAAGCTGGACCAGAAATCTCATGAGAATGAGCTTACTCATGAGATATCTGCTAATTCTGGCTTTGAGTTATGCTGTAAATAGTATGAGAACTGCCTTTCTAGCAGTTTTAGGGAATTTGGCTCCCAGCCATCGCTAGAAAAGCCCAAGCTGTGACCTAAGTGAAGAGCAGGGGGGAAAGAAAAATGCTCCAGTTTTCCAAAAATCTCTTTATTAGTGCCAGAAGCTTGTCTTCTCCTCTGTGTTCTTCTGCTCAGGTGGAAGGGCCTCTGTTTGCAAGGACACACTTTTGTGAGATCAGGGACCTTGCAGAAGGCACAGTGCCCTGTATTCAGGTACTTTGATGGCTGGATACAGCTGTTCTGTGGAGATTCTGAGGAATAGAAAACTATGTCAAAAGCTATATGGCAAGCTCAGGACTCTGTCTACAGCTCTTCAGCAGCTGAGTCCTGATGCCATTGCTGCTTTCTCCTCTGCCTCCTTCAGAGGTGCTGGGATGGTGCCATTTTCCCTGCTCTGTGATTCCCTGTCCTGCCAGCTACTTGCCTGCCTCCCAGGCCTCATTTTCACAACTGGGTGAAGGAACCCAAGGCTCTGCCTTGTAGCAAAGCCCTTGGGCATTTCTGTGTGCAAACAGTCTCTCAAAAAGAAGCTGGGCCTTGGCAGACAGGTGGCTTTTTTAGTTTTCTCTCTATGCAAATAATCCAGGTACCCCAGAAAGCAATCTCTGCTTTCAAAAGTAAAGGCAAAAGTCATGTGCTCTACAGGCCTAAACTTGAGTACTGGATTCTATCTCATATGCAAATTATTCTTAGCCCTGGTATCAAAAGTACTAGTAAGCATGTACCTATAAACACTCATTAGCTTTAATTACACTGAGAATGCCTGTGAGGGGGCTTGGGTTGCCTGACTTAGTGCACTACTCAGAGTTTCTAAGGCTGACAGTTTCACACAGAAATTATTACATGTATCAGAGATGAAACGTGGCATCATAGAACCATAGAATATTCTGAGTTGGCAGGGACCCACAAGGATCATCCAGTCCAACCCCTGGTCCTGCACAGATACCCCAACAATCCCACCCTGTGCATCCCTCAGTGCTGTCCAAACACTTCTGGAGCTCTGGCATCCTTGGGCCCGTGACCATCCCTGGGGAGCCTGGTCAGTGCCCCAGCACCCTCTGGGGGAAGAACCTTTTCCTGATACCCACCCTGACCCTGCCCTGACACAGCTCCAGCCATGCCCTCAGGTCCTGTTCCTGCTCACAGATTGGGCCTGCCCCTCCTCTTCCTCTTGTGAGGAAGCTGCAAGAACTGCTGTGAGCTCTGACCTCAGTCTGCTCTTCCCCTGATGAACAGTACATGTAACACAGCCTTGTTTGCGGTATTAGTAGCCAAGTTATTGTGTTTTCATAATGACACTATGGTCACTTCCAAGTATTTTTCAACAGATATTGAAAGCACAACAGGTGCTTCAAAATTGCCTGGAAGAGATGGGTCCCTTCAGTAATTAATTAAGTAAGCAATGATTATCACAGAAAAGACCTTGTCTAAAGCCTGCATCACATTTAAGAGATGGTTGCTTGTCTGGGCAACGTGTGCCAGGGCCTCAGCACCCTCACAGGGAACAATTTCCTCCTCATATCTAATCTATACCTCCTCTCTGTCACTTTGGAGCCATTCCCCCTTGTCCTGTCAGTCCAGGCCATTGTCAAGAGGACAGATCTCCATCTTTCCTGTGGGTTCCCTTCAGGCACTGGAAGGGCACAGTGAGGTCACCCCAAAGCCTTCTCCAGGCTGAACAATCCCAATTCCCTCAGCCTTTCCTCCCAGCAGAGCTGCTCCATCCCTCTGATCCCCTTGGTGTCCCTGCTCTGGCCTGGCTCCAGCAGCTCCCTGTGCTTCCTGTGCTGGGCCCAGGGCTGGATGCAGCCCTGCAGGGGGGGCTCAGCAGAGAGGGGTAGAGGGGTAGAATCCCTTCCCTCACCCTTGTTCTATAACTGTATCTGATTCAAACATTACGTATTAGTGTGGGAGCTTTGCCTCTGCTGGTTTGGAAAGTAATTTATTCCCAATTCTAGGGTAAAACTATGTCAAGTCTCATTTGCAATTTACTGTTTGTGAATGTGAATATTGTGCCCCCTTCCACCTGATACAATATCCAAACCCTCAACTCTTTAGAGTGTTTATATGTCTAATTGTTAGTAGTTTTGATGGGGTTTAGATGTCTGTGCACTTTAGGACTAATTCAGTCATCTTCTAAAATTTGGTACTGAAATAAATATCCTGATTGGCTTCTTGCAACAGTGAAGGTCTGAGCACATGGGACTTGAGAGTGGTTGTACAGGAGCCTTTGTGAAACAAGGACTTTCAATTGAGTTTATAGGGAACACCTGTGGAAACCTCTGTGTACATGACACACAACCTCCAAACAATTTTCCAGTGACTTGTGTTGAGGAATGTTATGTACTGATATTTACTTTTCAAGTTCTTCATGTTGCAGCAAGTAACACACACATACTCTCACAAGGTCTTTGCAAACATCTGTGGGGACATCAAATATGCAAATTGTAGCCAGAACAAATTCTTCATAAATAGCCAAGAAGCTGAAACAGGTTTTCATAAAACCTTTGTTAAATGGTGAGAATATCAGCTGTCACTGAAGCCCTTTTAGTCAGCATGTATCCCCAGAAGGGCTGCATCATATGGAGAGTTTCACTGCCCACCAGGACATCCTCTACAGGACCAGAAGCTCCTCCTTCTTTGTAAGACTCTTGTGAGCAAAAAGTGTGGCAGAATTGAGGAATGCGTAGTTATTTGCATGGGCAGCCATCAGACACTGGGCACATTCAGGAATGTTTTTGAATTTCATTGCTGCAGTGTCCAAGCATCTCCCAGCTGTTTATGCATTGCTTCTTCCTTAAGCTCCATGTAACAGGAATCTATCCATCCCATTTTCCAGGTCCAGCACCTGAGCACAGCTGGGGCAGTTAATAGTGCCAACAGTCTGCAAGAGCATAAAGGGGCAGAGGGACATCTAGTGGGATCTCTACTCTCTCTGCATTTGCAGGCCACCAGAAATCTCCTCACAGGGTTCACCTCACCTGTGACACATCTTCAGAGCAGCACCCAGATCTTTCACTTCATGGGGATGCTGGGGCTGGACTGTGATTCAGGCTATGGATCTCGTGTTTATACTTCCTGAAGATTCACAGCCTGTTGTGAGTAAAGGCAAGAGCAGCGACTAATCTGGTTTCTGTCAGAGAGCTCACCTTGACAGACTTTCAGCAGCAGTGAGGTTGAAGGCATTTTGAAGGTTATCTTCACAAAAAAAGGACTGGCAACTTACACTGGAAAAAAACCAAAAGTGTGATTAGAAACTTCTTTCTTGACACTATTGATGGCTGAGTGATTACAATGCACTGTATTGCCCTTCTCAGTTGGTGTAGAATAACAGTTTTGTCCACTGAAGGCAAAAGGCTACGAGAATTCACATTAGCCAGGGGTCTGTGACTAAACTACTGTGGCCATGCATCCAGTTTGCAAGCTCTTCATTCCCTGCAACTGTCCTCAAGTTTGTGGCAGAAGATCAGGATTTCTCACTGGCCAGCATATGAACCCCATCTAGTCACTGAACTTTTCTTTGAGGCATCATGGAAACTGTTTTTTTCAGGGAAGCAATACCTGAACCAGAGCAAAATTCAGCCAGGTTGCAGGTACAGTGCTGCATGGCTCTGAAAGCTCAGGATGTTCACCATCCTACAGGGACCATCATTTGTTTATATGGCAGTAGGACACCAAGGATGGGCAAGGTGTGTGTGTGGGTGTGGGTGTGGGTGTGTTACGGAATTGCAGAATCGTGGATTGGGTTGAAAGTGATCCTAAAGATCACCTCGTTCCAACCCCCTACCATGGGCAGGGACACCTGCCACTATTCCAATTTGCTCAGAGCCCCATCCAGCCTGGCCTAAGACACTCCCAGGGATGGAGCAGCCACAGCTTCTCTGGGCACCCTGTGCCAGGGCCTCAGCACCCTCACAGGGAAAAATTTCTTCCTGATATCCCATCTAAACCTAATCTCTGTCAGTTTAAAACAATTCCCCCTTGTTGTGTCACTCCATGCCCATGCAAAGTCTCTTCACACCTTTCTTGCAGAATCCCTTCAGATACACGAAGGCTTTGGAAGGAGGCAGACCTGCATTCTGCTATCTTATTAATGGTGCACATTATTGGCAGTGGGTTCAACTGACAGAGGCCTGACTGTCCCAGCCATGTGGCAATGAAATGACACAAAGATTTGCAGTGCCCCTGCTCAGTTCTGAATGAACAGCTCTTCCACAACAGTGAGGCAGTGGAAGTTTCTGGATGCTCCTCATGCAGAGATGCAGAGGGAGCCTGGAAGATGCTCTGTCCTACTTTTGCCCTGACCCTGCTGCCCCTTCATGAGTGACTGAATAACCTGACAAGACACAGGGTAACCAAATGAAGTGTTTGCAGGATTAGCTCTTTATTTTCTCCAGGCATCACAATTGGAACTTACACTTTTTACCTGAATCTATTTCGTTGGCATTTGCGCATAAGACCCTTGGTGTGGTCAAAGATGATGTAGAATCCAGAGATAGGGTGGAGTATTTCTGCATGTTCTTTATAGAGGGCTTTCCTCATTAAAAGTGGCCCACAAAAAACTGAGCATCCTTTGCTTTGCACTGTGTTTAGTCAAAGACCTGACCAAAATACATTAAAATTTAGATGTATTTTCCTTTCAGTCGGATTATCCTTTGAAACTGTGAGCAAACCCTGCCTGACAACACAAAGGAATTTTCCCATGGATCAGCTAAAGCTGACTCACATGAAAGACTTGCCCAAAGTGGTCATGCCCTCTGAGCAAATACCACAGGCATGAGGATCTCTGCTCTTGGCCTAACAGCGCTGTTAGGATTCCAGGGACCCAGCCTCGGAAGGCAGCTTTTATTGGAGGAGGGGAGGTCTCCTACCTGTGACCCAGCCAATCTACTCTGCCATTTATCTGTGTTACTAACTTGCAGTGCAGTGAATGTTTTGCTCTGTCACTACACAGTTGCGAGAAATTTCCTGCCTGCCCCACGAAGTTCACCAAATAGCACTGGCTGTTTGCTTAAGCAGGTAGAGCATACAGCAAAAGGCACTGCTGTGACTCAAAGGAAGAAAGAAATAAAATCATCTGATCATGAGAGCTTTCAGCACCAGGTTTTAGTGCTGGAGTGAAAACCTAACGGAAGCTGTGCACCCTTCTAAGATAAATATTTCCTCTGCTGAAGTTGCTGAGTCTATCACAGATCAACAACCAGGAAGGCTTTGCTTACTCATCCCTGCCACGTGTTTCTGGAGTGGTTTTCTGCTCTTTTAATATTACCAAGGAGTGCATCCTCTGGCTGCCCTGGCTTGTTAGAAAGGCAAGCGCATGCTGAGCAAAGTTCCAGAGCAACCCACAAAGCATTGATGGAAATAGAGACAGAATTTTGCACCACTCAGAGAGACACAGAGAGAGTTAAAGCTTCAGGCCAACGTGTTGCTGAAATTTTAAAGCTAAAAGGATTTTGAACTAACCTTTGCATTTTCTCCCTGAACTTTTTGTTTACTCTCTGCTCTTTTGCTCAGTGAAAGTAAAGCAGGCAAGACAACATCGCTTGCTGTTTCCAACTGGCTCCTACTCTATTTCTAATACTCCTCTGAAAGAGTTCTGTTGAAAGACATTTTATTCATTGGGTATCTCTTTCCATTTTCTTATCACTGGTTACCCTCAAATAATATTTGAGCTCAATTATTTGTCACTTTCCCTCTGTATTTAATCTGGTCCATTTCTGTGTTTGAATTTGGTAAACTCACATGTGATCTATGCCGAAGTAGAGGCAAAGGCTCTTCTCACATTCCTAAAATATGTGGCCCTGGGATTACAATCTCAAAATTATGTGGCAGCTTCTTTTAAACGGGAAAACTCCAGTGGGTTTCACTCAGCTGTATATAAAAGCCAGTAGTACACTTGGTGGTAGACCCTGTGTTATTTGTTTTAAATGATGTTCCATTTCATACTCTCTCCACATTTTCTGTTTCCAATATCCAGCAGATTTTTATATTGACAGATGTGTGACTTTTACAGGAAGCTGTTGTGGAGAAAACCTGTGGTTCTTCTGTATGGGCTGAGCATTGTTGTGGCTTCTGACCCTCGGGGAGCTGCTTGAGTTTGGGATTATCCTATTAGGTGGATGCTTCTAATAAAACTCCCAGCAGCCAGATAGCTTATCTGTGTTACTACCACACAGTTCCAGAGCCAGCATTCCCCTCAGTATGAAGGGGGTGAATCCTGAGTGTCATTATTCATTTTGAGTGTGCTGTGGGCTCAGATTGTAGCTGAGCTTCCACAGTGACTGCAGCTAATCTGAACCAGGGCTGCCTTACCCCTTCTCACTCCCTTCCTGTAATCCACAAGGTAAATCCATCCTGCTAAATCTGCAGCAAACCCTTCTAAAAAGCAATCAAAGAATGTTTTGTCATCTTAGCAAGATGTTCTATGTGGTTTCTTATGGTTCCAGGAGAAACTACTGATAAGAGTGGCCAGATAACAGAAACTATGCCAGAGAACTGTGACAGAATTTGAATAAGGGAGCACTGTTTCTTGGAAACTACTGGAAACACTCATCTCCCCTTCCTTTGGACTAGAACTGTGAGTGTCCTGCTGCCCTCACTCTGCATCTCCTCTTTGTTTTCCCCTTGTTGTGATTTATTGGGTTGGGTTCTGTAGCTGCTTCTTGGCTGAGTGCAGCTAAGGTATGTAAATTGCTTTTTAAGAGCTAATAGGCACCCACACTCCTGAAAAGAAAAAAAAAAAGGCAAAATAATATTGTCAGCAGTGAGTTATAGGAGATCAAGAAAGCATCCAGAGGTGAAAGTCAGTGGCTGGCTGGCCAAGTCCTGAATACTGTCACAGCTGTGTTCAGAATAATCCAAGTGGAGAGCAAATTTGGTAGATTCAGATTAGGATTTTAAAGGAAAGGACTGCCTCTGTGGCTGCAATACATACTGTGTGAACTGGACTGCTCTGAACGAAGCATATTTTCTTTTTATAGAAATTTCAAACCCTAAATACAGGGTTTCATCCTCCAGTGATATCTCACTTCTTGTCCTGACTTGGTCCACTTAAATAAAGGACAATGACCACAGCTCTGCTGAGCCCCCCTGCAGGGCTGCATCCAGCCCTGGGCCCAGCACAGGAAGCACAGGGAGCTGCTGGAGCCAGGCCAGAGCAGGGACACCAAGGGGATCAGAGGGATGGAGCAGCTCTGCTGGGAGGAAAGGCTGAGGGAATTGGGATTGATCAGCCTGGAGAGGAGAAGGCTTTGGGGTGACCTCACTGTGCCCTTCCAGTGCCTGAAGGGACCCCACAGGAAAGATGGAGAGAGACTCTTGACAAGGGCCTGGAGTGACAGGACAAGGGGCAATGGCTTCCCACAGACAGAGAGAAGGTTTAGATTGGATATGAGGAATAAATTGTTCCCTGTGAGGGTGCTGAAGCCTTGGCACAGGTTGTCCAGAGCAGCTGTGGCTGCCCCATCCCTGGAAGTGTTCAAGACCAGGTTGGATGGGGTTTGGAGCAACCTGGGATAGTGGAAGATGTTCCTACCCATGGCAGGAGGTTGGAATGAGGTGATCTTTAAGGTCCCTTCCAGCCCACACCATTCCATGATTCTGTGGTATCTACAACCTTCTGGAAAGCCACAGCTTATGTACTAATTTTTATTCTTGTTCTCAGAGCTTTTCTTATGCCCTTTCCAGACCATGTGGAGAATGAAAGTTGCCCATGGCTAGGACTGCATCCTCCAGCATGTCCGTGAAGGCCGCAGGGTGTTTTACAGTTGCTAAGACATTACAAATAAACACACTGAGTGAGCCCCATCTTGCCATTCCGACTGTGAGCTGCAGAAAGCCACCAACCTCCCCAAAGCTCTTCTGGTAAAGGAATGTCAATTCAAAAGCAAACAAATATGGATAATCGTTCTGCTGGCTAAGATGTGTTAAAAGAATACCAAAATATGACAAACCACAAACTGGAGTGATTCATCCAGGCACCCAAAAAGCACTTACAAGAAACCACCTGACTAATCATGCTAGAGCTCAGGGACAGTCCTGTGCAATCAGTAGATGTAATGATACATGTCACAAAAACCAACACTTGTCCTCTCAAGGTAAATAATATCTGCTGTGCTAAAGATTTTATTGAGCTAATGGTTTGAATTCTCCTTCTAGGGTTCTTTCTCCTACTCATGTATTCTTTGTCCAACACCTAGCAAAATAGTTACACAAGCAACAAAAAAAAAAAAAAACCCAAACAGCACAAACCAAAAAGTGAAAGGCCTAAATTGCCCATGATGCTTTTTGTGTGGTGGTATTTCGTGTGGGGGGTTTCATCCATGCTACACACACAAAGGCAAAAGCAGACCCTGTGTTTTAAGCTGAAATTTAGTGATACAACCCAGATTAGTGGGTTGGGAATCTGAGCAGAGGAGGCTGATGAGTCTCCATGGAGTTGTAAGTGATGTCCCTGGAAGGGAGGTGAAAGGCTTCCTCATGGTGAGGAAGTGCTTCTCCTGTCAGCTGAAATATGGCTTTGAGGGCACCAAGATGCTTCCACTTTGGCGGGGAGAAAATAATGACTAAATGTGAATGTGTTTGATGATACTACAAGATACATAAAGCTACAAGGTACTTATTACAGGAAACTCCTATTTCAGTTATTTCAGCAAAATTTCAGCACCTCTGTACATTTGAAGGCCTGGAACAAAGCAACTGGATTTCGACTTTCACAGTTTACCTAATGTGGCATTGATGGTGAACCGTATGGTGATGTAAAGGACAGAACTATATTTGTTTAAGGAACCTTCAGGCCGAATTTCCAGCTTTGTGAGTGCTGAGAGAGAGGAAGGAGGGAAGTTCAGAGGAAAACAAATGCTTCCTGAACTTTGAGTTTCTTTACTTTTATATATCACCAGATTTTTCTGTGATGTGATCAGCCGTCCTTTATAAACTTTGCTTTATCTCTGTGACATTTTGTGTCTAGGAAATGATTAAGCTGTCATATTTGGGAACTGGAAAGAGCAAAGGGCTGCAAGAGTTTGTCCTACCTGTCAAGTTACCCGAGTCCCTTTGCAGACATGCATTTCCACTAGCCTACACACACACACCATGAGCTGGCCCTCGCCTGCTCCTCATGCTGTGGGAGCTGTAGATATCCAAAAAATGTATATACATCTATATGGATGAAAAATGTGCTACCTGATGAGGAGGCTCGTGGGACTCAGCAAAGCTCCCTATTACTTATTAGCTAGCTAGTGGTCTGGCCTGTGTGTCCCTGTCCTTGGCAATAAAATGAAGATGAAAGGTAGCCGCTGACTTGGAGCCTCGCCTGAAAGTACAGTAGCTATCTCAGCCCTCGCCTTATCAAAGGCTGGAACAGCAATAACCGTGCTCAGGGAGCAGCAAGGACGTGGTAGGCTGGGCTGATAAACAGTTACACCTCGTGGGCAAACAGCAGTTTCACATCCCCACAGGCACCCAAACAGCACTGGCAGCTGAGGAGAGGCTGCAGCAGATGGTGCCCATGGTGCCAGCCCCTTCTCCAGGACAGGCTGGGCAGGGCAGTGCCTCTCCAGCCAGGCGACCTGCCCAGGAGCTACCTGGTGAAGGCTCCTAGGCAGAATGTGTGCCTCAGGCCACCAGAAGAAGCTCAGCTGTCACCAAACTAGTTCTGACAAACTGGGAAGATCATTTTGAGATCAAGAGTCTCACAGATCAGCTCCCACTCAGGCCAAAACCGAACGGTAGTGAGGACAGTCCTCTTTATGGGTGTTAAAACAGTTGTCTCTAGTGGTGACAGAAAGGTGGGACTTGGGAACAGTCACATTTGTGTTTTAGCAGAGGTGACCTTTTCAAACTTCAAGCTTCCTCAAGCACAATGTTGAAGCCATAGGGTTTCCAAATACTCCCACACAGAATTGACTTGAATCAATAACTTGGACAAAGAAATAGAGGTATTGAATCAGTGCAGCGTTTGTTGGCTGCATGAAATGGGTTTTTTCCAGCTCACCAAATTTGTCCATACATGTCTCCAAAGCACTAGGGCTACACATACCTGACAAATTGTCTTACACAATACAGCAAATATGCCTTCAGATCATGCTCTGTCATGGAAGTACTCAGTGAAGGCCAGGAAGACAATATTATTTTGGGTAGGTAAGTCAACGAAATCCTTGGAGCTGGGAGTGCCAGTGTTAGTGGTGGAGTTCCTCTCCACAGATCAGGTTTTCAGTTAGAGGAAGGAAGAGATCCACAAAGAACATGCTGAAGACAAAACATACACAACAGAAGATATTGAACTGGAAATAGTAGCATAAAAATATATTTGCCCTGGGTCACAAGGACTTCATCAGGAGAGGATGCAGGATCCCACATAATCTTAAATACCAAGTTCTGTGGCAAACTTACCTTTCCACTGCAAAGTAACAATGATTTACTGGATAAATGTACATAGAAAAGACATGGAAATGCTGGAGCAAGTCCAGAGGAGGCACCAAAATTGATAAAGGGACTGGAGCACCCTCCCTGTGGAGATAGGCTTGGACACTTGGGGCTGTTCAGCTTGGAGAGGAGAAGGTTGTATGGAGACCTCAGAGCACCTTCTCTAGAGTCTGTAGGGAAGGGTCTATAGGGAAGTTGAAGAGGGACTTCTCATCAGGAATGGTAGTGACAGGACAAGGGGGAATAGATTTAAACTGACAGAAGGGAGGTTCAGATTGGATATCAGGAAGAAATTCGTCCTTATGAGAGTGGTGAGGCCCAGGTACAGGTTGCCCAGAGAAGCTGTGGCTGCCCCATCCCTGGAAGTGTCCAAGGCCAGGTTGGATGGGGCTCTGAGCAAGCTGGGATAGTGGAAAGTGTCTCTGTCCATGGCAGGGCGTTGCAACAAGGTGATCTTTAAAGTCCCTTCTAACCCAGACCATTCTATAATTCTATGCAAAAAGTAGCTTGACAAGTTTTAAGGAACTTTTAATACAGAAACTAAACATCAAATTCCTGATGAACAATTTTCCAAGTTTGTGAGTGAAGCTTGAGGTAGCAAAAACTGGGGGGTAGCAGGCTGCAAGAGGCCTCTCAGAAAAAACCCCAAACTTTTAATGCATTTTCTAAATGTGTTTCAGTCTCACCTAATACAGCCCATCTGTATTACACAGCTGATATTTCTGGCAGCCTTAAGAGTTGCTGGATCCAGGCTCCACAGCATTATGTAATTTGCTTCATTTTAATCCTGATAAGAAAATTCTTGGAAGTCACTTTAAAAACAGTAACTATGGTGCTGATCTGTTTCATTTTACTGCCATGAAGCAGAGTCCTGACGGCAGCCAGTATGATGGGAGAGATGATGCCCACTGAGAGATCCTTCCTGTGTGTTTTTCCGTTCCTTAGGGTAAACTAAGTTTGGAAAACTCAAGCTTGGAGCGTTCTTTTTACTCATATCTGTCATGCAGTGGTCAGCATTAATATTAAAGACTAAAGTTTCAAATCACGTTTAACCTGAAAAAGTCATATACGTGCTGAGATTTTTTCCCTAAGTTAAAAAAAACACTAAATGAGCCACTTTCTGTTGTGTTTTTAGTGTGAGATCACTTGTTCCATTTGTCTTAATTTCCTTTGATAGAGCTAACTCATTTCAGCTTTTGAAAATTATCATCATGTGATAGTTGTAACTTTTAGGGCCTACTTCTTTTTAACAATTTTGAATATTTTGCTGATTTTTCTCCCGTCCTTTGCAGCCATTCCTTATACACCTTCACTGAAATCCTTTTTGCAGCTCTTCTAGTCTGGGTGGACTATTGGACTTGAGTGACCTGAGCAGCATGCAGCATGCAAGAGTGCCTGCTATGGAAAATATTATCCCTTATTTACAGCCAGTAACCTACCAGTTTAATATAAATAATCTCTAAAGGCATGGCCACAGACTCCACACTGAATCAGTGCATCATTTAGTGCAGCAAATGGAGAAAGGATAGGAGCAATACAAGCTGGACCTATGTAAGCATCATATCCTGTGGGTATGATGCTAAAACAGAGATGCTTGACTGTGTTTCCTATGGATCAATGGCAAGCGTATTTCTATTTCTGAAACCAGTTTTGCCCCTAGTGAACACCCTACAACAAACTAAATTAAAATCTCCTCCAAGATTGTCTTTTCTCTCTCTTCCTCAGCAGAAAGACTGAGAGCCCTCTTGCTGGAGTGGCAGGAGCTGCTGGTTAAAACTGAGAGTGGAGCCCAGCCACCAGTCCCTCATCGTGACTTAGACGGATAATTAGTCAGGTAACAATTCCACTGTTGAAAAGCCTGTGAGGCTGGGATCAAACCAACTCAGCACTGCAGGCAACTGTCATGAGATAAAAAGATAAGATGAATGAGTTTGTATTGCACTTGGAATGCATAGAGCCCAATATAGATGTGAAATATTATTACTAAATGTGCTGAGGGCTCTATCGTAAGGAGACTTCCTGCAAAAGCAACTGAATGGATAAACTTCAGAGCCCTGGACGGGTCACAGAGATAAATCATGTCAGTAAAGCACTACTGGTTCCTGGGCTGCGCCCTGCTCTCCTGTAACAATGTCCTCTGGGCAGGGTTTATACCTGTGTGCTGTGGCCATAGCAACACCGGTGATGATAAATAAAAGAGCTCCCTTGTGCCAGGTCGGTGAAGCTCAGAGAAGCAGTTTCTGGGTTTCCATCACAGCAAGGTGCTGGGTTATGATCTTATGGCAGTGCCAGAGAGCTTGAGGGCTGCCCAGTGGAGAGGTTCAGGGTAGTCAGTGGGGTGAGAGAGATGTTGGACCCATCATGACTCTGAGCATTCAACCACATGGCAGAAGGAGATACATGTGTCCACCAAAACATTCCAGAGCCCTTTGGTGGTTGGCTCATTTCTTGCATGGTGCCCTCCTGGCTCTCTGCTTTGCTCTGGTCACCAAGGTAAAGCAGGTGCTGGAGCAGATCCATGGATCCAGGATCCAACCTGCTCCAAGGCTGAACACCCACTCCTGGGCAGCATGCTACGCCCAGCACTTTGCTGGCTGAGTTGCTGTGTGTACAAACTTTCCCAGGATCATCTGGACAGCTTTTCTCATCCCCTCAAGCACAAAGCTTGTAAGTGGGAACAGTGCCACTAGGACAAATTTCTGCTTGGGTGACTTATTCACATTTAGCACTGCAGTTGTCTGTTCTGACAGAGCAACTACAGGTTCTCTCCCAGAGCAAGTTTAGCTGATGATTCAGACATGTAAAGGCAGAAGCAAAAGGATTACTTACAGATGATGCTGGGATCAATCACATATCCAAAGTGCAATTCAGAATTCAGCTTTGTTAAGGAATGAGTCCAGAGCAGGGACACCAAGGCGATCAGAGGGATGGAGCAGCTCTGCTGGGAGGAAGGGCTGAGGGAATTGGGATTGTTCAGCCTCAGGGTGACCCAGCTGTGGCTTTTCAGTACCTGAAGTGAACCTACTGGAAGGATGGAGAGAGACTCTTTAGAAGAGCCTGCGGTGACAGGACAGGGGGGAATGGCTTCATATTGACAGAGAGGAGGTTTAGACTGGATATGAGGAAGAAATTGTTCCCTCTCAAGGTGGTGAGGCCCTGGCACAGGTTGCCCAGAGAAGCTGTGGCTGCCCCATTTCTGGAAGTGTTCAAGGCTGGGTTGGATGGGGCTTGGAGAAGCCTGGGATAATGGAAGGTGTCCTTGCCCCTGGCAGGGGGCTGGAACTGATTGATCTTTTAAGGTCCCTTCCAATCCAGCCCACTCCATGATGCTATAGTTCTTTTACATTGTGCTTTTAGAGTTCACTTTCTTTCACATCATGATCCTGTGTCATGAGAAGTTCTCACCAGAATATCTGACACCTCATACTTCTCTTCTGAGATGCAGAGACAAAAAGAAAGGCTGGCTGGCAGCTACCATAAAGTCACCGGGGTGGGTTTTTAATGCCAGGCAGGCTCCTTTGTAACCCTTTGACACACCCTGTTGATGTGGTGCTGCAAATCAGTACCAGGCTAATTGAGAACACAGGCCTAAAAATAGATGTGTCTGGGAAGTGATGATTTTCCCACAGAAACATCAGGTTTTCATAAAATACTCTAAAAACATGGAAGTTTTAAGTAAAATGCAGAAAGGTTTTGGGTTACCAAGCTTAGGTTTTATGTACTTCTTTTTGACCAATACTGAAGATTTTTGTTGGGATTTCTTTTTAACAAAATATATTGGTTCCCCAAAGAAAACCACAGCTACTGACAAAATAATTTTAAAAATCATTAAGATGTTAGGCTGAGCTTACATTTTTTCCCCTGTTTATCTGCTTTCCTGCTTCTTTTATTTTTCTGTTTTCTGCCCTCTCCTTGTCATGTGCAGCCCACTGGGTGGTACTTACATGGTAACCAGTCCTACTTAGGGAAACCAGTGCTTTCATCTTCATCAGTTCTTCCCTCACTTGGTTTTTACCTTGTCCTTGTTTTTTTCCTATCCATTTATCTTTATGAGAAGTTATCTTTCCTTTATCTTTTCCGTATCATATGCATCCCCTCCCTTTTTTGTCCAGCAGTTAGATATCTATAATAATCTTTGTTCCTTCCTGCTTCCATCTTTAATTCTTTCTGGCACCTTTAACACCTGTGCTTTCATTTGTCTTCTCTCTAGATATTAATGTATGTTGGCAATCTTTCCCACCTGTATCTCTGAATAGCACATACTCTATGGGGCTTTTAAAAGAGTAAGGAATTTTCAATCACAGTACTACAAGAGCTCAAAAAGTAAACATTTTTCTATTAATTTTATATGTGGGAAAAAACTAAGGCAGAAATATTGATTAATTCTTCGATATATCTGATGTTTCTTTCATCATATCCTGTGGTCAGGACTTCTGGAGGATTCAACCCTACTTTTTTCATCTTCCATCACTTGAAACTTGTTCCGCAAACCTTTTCATGTGGACATCACCAGGCAGCGGCATCAGAAGCATTGGGCCTGAGGGGAGTTGGGTAAGAAAGCACCATTTGCAGCATCTGAGGTCACTGCTCTTGGCCATACAGTGAGAAATACAGAAAAAATAGTTGTGAAAATCAGGGAAACTTGATTCCACAGAACCACAGATTTACAGCATGGGTCGGGTTGGAAGGGACCACAAAGACTCATCTGGTCTCACCTCCCTGCTCCAGCAGGGCCATCCCAGAGCACAGGGCACAGGATTGTGTCCAGATGGTTCTGGTGGAATATCCCCAGTGAAGAGACTCCACACACTCTCTGGACAATCTGTTCAGTCCTCAGTCACTGCACAGGACAGAAGTTCTGCCTCCTGCCCAGGTGGAACCTCCTGGGCTCAGTCCCTGCCCGTCCCTCTGGTGCCATTGCTGGGCCCCTGGAGCAGAGCCTGGGCCCTGCTCGGAGCCCTCCCTGCACACAGGGACACCCAGGGCTGAGGGCCCCTCTCAGCTGGGGCTCCTCTCCAGGCTGGACAGCCCCAGCTCCCTCAGCCTTTCCCTGCCAGAGATGCTCCAGGCCCTAAATCATCTCTGCAGCCTCCACTGGCCTCAGTCCAGGATCTCCCTGTCCCTCCTGTGCTGAGGAGCCCAGAGCTGGACACAGCACTGCAGATGTGCCTCCCAGGGCTGGGCAGAGAGGCAGGATCCCTCCCTGACCTGCTGGCAATGCTCCTCCCAGTGCACCCCAGGATTCCACTGGCCTTCTTGTCCCCCAGGGCACTGCTGGCTCATGGGCAGCCTGTTGTCCACCAGGAGCCCCAGGTCCTTCTCAGCAGAGCTGCTGGCCAGCACGTCAGCCCCAGCCTGTGCTGTATTCTTTCCCATGTGCAGAATCCTGCATTTGCTCTTGCTGAACTTCAGATACATGCCTCGTGGAAGACATGGAAAGACACAGGCTCAAGTGTGCAGGTCATTGTACCTGCAGACAACTTAATAAATGGCAGGATGAACTGGGCTGTTGGGAGGATAAGCAGCCTGCCCCTGAGAGGAGAAAACAAGAATGGGTTAACAGACACACAACATTTTCATTTGGGTTACTGAATGGTTGGAGGCTGAGTTTCAGAATCACTAACCTGAGTGTTTTTCACATGAGTTTGGGTTTCAGAATGAAAGCTGGTGTAATGGTAGCAGGCCTGTGAGAGGAGAGGAGAGGAATTTGCCCCTTCTTCAGGGTGGGAAGGGTTAGTACTTGAAGATTTGAAATTACTTACATGTGCATGATGTGTGTCAGTGGAGGATTTTTAAAATCATAAAACTAAAGTAAGTATTTGGGCCCAGTCTGTTGGACTTGCAAGTATAACAGATCTAGGAAGTTCTGTTTCTGCAGACGAGAGAAATCTGATAAAACTTGGAATGCACTTCCAAGCAAAGTTTACTAACTTTGAGAGGCCTCTGCAGTTCTATTTTGTGTTTGGACCATGTGTTAATTATAGACCTTCTATTTCCAGCGCAAGCTCCCTTCTCACCGCCCCAAAATGAGTTCAGTATAGTTTCAAGGAAAAGGGATAGGCTAAGCACAGTCCAGATCAAGCATAATGTGGGTTTTGTGCTTTTTCTCATCTTTTCTGGGAAGCTCAGACATTTCCAGAGGAGGTGGCTGGGAGACAGTAACATTCCTCTGGCTCAGTCCTGCCCTTGCAGGGCACAAGCTTGGGGTCAGCAATCTGTGCAAAGCACCCAGGCCATGTTTTCGGAGGCCCCAGAGAGCAGAATGAACATTCAGAGTGAGCTCTCCTTGACCTGAACATGGTGCCCATCCCATAAATCCCACAGCACACCCCCTAAACACAGTTGTCCTATGGGTCATCTGGACATGTTGGCACTGCCAAGGCTTTGTTCTGTGCCACCCATCCTGCTTGGGGCTCAGCCTGTCAGCTCCCATCTGCTGTGCAGGTTCAGGCTTGAGTGGATCACCAGGAGAAGGAGGCAGAGCTGGAGGAGGCTGGGTTGGTGACTCAGTGGGCACAATTCTTCCCTCTGAGTCAGGGCTGAGTCAAGGAGTGCTAAGGGGGACTGTGCTGCTCCAGCTGCTGGATTTGGGGCACAACTGAGAAACCAAACTCCCAGCCACCGATCTCTTCAGGAACATCTGTGGTCCTTCCTCAGTAGCAGTGGCATTTACTCACTATCTTGACCACATTCCAGTCTGGAAAATGTATTTCACACACCTCCAGCTCCCTCTGTTACCCCAGTGAAACACTTCTTTCTTCACTACTGCAGCACAATGCATCAGAAAAGATATGTGGCCTTTTGGCTTTAACACTGGCCAAAATGGCTTGCACACATATTGCAAAACTTTTTTTCCATATGTCTCTTTTATGCATATCAGGGGATATCCTGGTCATCCTGCTCACAAATGCACAGTACTTCCAAAACTGTTAATTAGGGATATGCACAGGTAAAGAGAGCATCACATCTCACAGCCCAGTTTATCTCAGGGCAAATAATACAAGGGGGTAGCTATTGATTTAATAATGTAAAGTCCTTTTACACCATCAGTTGACTGTGAAATGCAAGTATTAGTGTCGCTGAGGCAACAGCCTTCAGCACAGCTGCCTTCTCTTGGTCTCAGAAGGTCCAAACTCTTCACCATGTCCTCTTGCTATTCCATCCACAGCAACAGTGATTTTTGAAGGCAACCAACTCTGCAAAGTTTGTGCTTGAGCTCACTTTGGAACCACAGAATGCCCCCAACTGGAAGGGATTCTCAAGGATTATTCAGTCCAACCCCTGGCCCTGCACAGGATGCCCCAACAATCTCACCCTGTGCATCCCTGTGAGTGGTGTCCAAACACTCCTGGAGCTCTGGCAGCCTTGGGGCCGTGATCATTCCGTGGGGAGTCTGTTCAGTGCCCCAGCACCTTCTGGGGGGAAGAACCTTTCCTTGATATCCACCCTGACCCTCCTCTGACACAGCTCCAGCCGTGCCCTCGGGTCTTGTCCCTGGTCACACAGAGCAGAGATCAGGGCCTGCTCCTCCTCTTCCCCTCGTGAGGAGGCTGCAGAACTGCTGTGAGCTCTGCCTTCAGTCTGCTCTTCTCCAGCTGAACAGACCAAGTGCCCTCAGCATTTTCGTAGCCCTCTCTTGGACACTCCCTAACAACACTCCCTATATTTTTCTTATATTGAGGTGCCCCAAACTGCCCCAGGACTCACTTTGTCCCCACTTTGCTCAATTGCCATGGCTGGCATGCCTCAGTTCATGCCTCCCAGCGATGGAGGCTGTGTGCCAGCATTGAGACACACATGCTGTCCGATACTTGCTTCGTTTGATATGTGATGACAGCTCTTTATAGGTGTCTGAGAAAAACAAATGAATGAAGAAGCAGTTCCTGGTGGCCTCTGCCAGCTGTTGACAATACCAAATAATTTGGTTTTCCTGAAACAGACCTGATGCCTCTTGTGGATGATGTGGCGCGTAGGTGTTGTGTCAATCAATAAAAATTAAAAGTTGCTGAAGGGCAGGAACAGCAACTGTGAGATTTCTTACTGCTTTTCATTCACAGGGAAGTGGTATCAGACTCTGCTTAGTGGCTTGTGTGATTTACTGTCACATTTATCTCACATACTTCAGCAAGGACTTGCACAAGCAGATTGATTTAGACCCTTGCTTTTAAAGGTGAACAACAAATGGTTAGTTCATAGAAACTTATTTTTGGAATCTTGTTTAGCATCTAAGCTTTTTCCAGAGCTGCTGGTATGGGCCCCTTTACATTCAGGAAGCAGTGCACACCAACCATGTGATGCCCCAAATGCCTCTATAGAAATAGGTCTTGGAAAAGACCTCTGGTGCTAAGTAGGCAAGGAAAGAGTAAAGGGACATTGCCCAGCTTCAGTAGACACATTGGCAATGCCCTTGTGCCTGAAAACAATCAAATAGTTATCATTAGGTATTACCAGAATTAAAAAATAAATAAATAAAAAAGAGTGTTTCTTTTTTTGTTTGATACCTCTTTATCATAAGGTCTGATTAAAATGTTTCCATTGAAATTGTTCTTCGGCAGGAAAAGCTGTTTCAGACAGAGCAGATCTCACAGAAGAGTGGATTCACTGAGGAAGATTTTCCTGCATTTCACTGGAAAGCAGAAATGCCTCTGACAAAAGGATAGATGCTATGCCATGTGTTAACCCAATGCTACACACAAGGAATTCTGCTGGAGAGCCCTGGAGGTGACTCAGACCCAATGTGTCTGGCATTGCCCTGTTGCTTTGTCTTTACAATAAGTTCTCTTAAGCCTCCATGTGTCACCAGCCTAATGAAAATCCACAACCAGCACCGGGTGGAGGACAGGCACATGAGGCACCCAGAATTACACTCTTATAATGTGGCATATCCATTTTGTTCCTATTTCATTTATTGGGCAATGTAGCTGAGGTTTTGGCTTTCAGTCAAAAACAAGGATTTTCCCAAAAAGAGAAATTGGATGAGGAATTAAAGAAACTCCACTAAGTGACCAAAACACCTCCCAAGCACCATTTTCCACTATTCATATTTGGAAGAATTAAATGTGGTTTTAGTGCGAGGAATAACTGTATGCTAGCCCTAGGGTTATGAACTGGATAAGCTATTAGGAATTTTCCATTTCTGACTGACTGTGATCTCACATCAGTGTAACTCTGCTCACTTTAGTGGAATTACTTCAGAATTGTTCTGATGGGAAAGCAGAACGAGGTCCTGTGATTCTATAACTATTTCTACTAAGCTGTTTGCATATGCCTCAGAGAAGCAGCTTTTAAGAAAATATAGTGGAATTTAGAGCCCATTTTTCATCAGTTCAGTTAATCAGTTTACTTTGGTCTACTGATCGCTTCTGCTGCTTTGCATGTGATTGTCCTTATAAGTGAGGTCAGTTTTATAGGGAGGGAAAACAGCCTTTATAAATCCAGATGGTATCATTAGAAGAAACAGACAAGTTTCTCTAAAGATTTTGTATTGTCATCTTTCTGAAGACAAATTTTAACAGCAATTAAGGATTTATTCTTCTATGTTATAGTTTATAAGAAATTACAGGTTGTTGTTGTAAGACACTAAGATCTTGATTTCTTTTGCTTCTGTCAATAGGAAATTAATACTGACCTGTCTGGCAGGTCCTTGAAGGTTTGTAGAAACATTGCAAGATCCTCGTTTACAACATGACATATGGTTCCCATCCAACTAGAATCATAGAAATATAGAATATCCTGAATTGGAAGGGCCTCACAAGGATCATCAAGTCCAACTCCAGGAGAATAAGAATAGCAACATGCCAGTGTTTTATGAAGGACCACCTTGAGCTCCCTGTCCTGCAACAGGATCACAAAATGCAGAGCTGTTCAACAGGGAAGTAGATTTCCATGCTTACTAGGCTACACTGTGAGTCCAAGGAGACTGGGCAGAAAGGGTGGGAAGGGCTGAAAGTCCTTCTCACCACTTCCTTCCCGCATGGAATATTCAGCATACACATGAATAGCAGCATCTGAGCCATAAATTCAGAAGGTGACAGAATAATTGAGGTCCACGGACATCTGTGAAGTCCTAAGCCCCACTTAGAGACAAGCTAATTTCTGTCTTAAAAAAACTAATTCCAGGATCTTCTCTAGCTAAGTTCTGAATATCCCAATATTGATATGTATTAATATGTCTATTTCAAACTGATAGGGAGTAGGTTTAAATTGGATATTGGGAAGAAATTCTTCCCTGGGAGAGTGGTGAGGCCCTGGAACAGGTTGCCCAGAGAAGCTGCGGCTGCCCTATCCCTGGAAGTGTCCAAGGCCAGGTTGGACGGGGCTCTGAGCAACTTGGGGTAGTTGAAGATGTTCCTGCAGTGGGGTGGGAACTGGATGAGCTTTAAGGTCCCTTTCAACACAGGCTATTCTGGGATTCTGCAATAGCCTGTAGGCACAGAACCAGTCATCTATAATGCATCAAAACAGAGATGGGTTTGAGGGCTGGGATCAGATGTATTTCAGGGTTTGAATAAGACTTCAAGTGGATTTAAGCTTCACAGATTTTGGAGAGGAATAGTTTAACCAACCTAATTCCAGAGGGTTGAATTCAGCAGTTATCAATATCCCCAGAGGAAAAGAAGTAGCTGCTGCAGTCTTTTGATTAACTGAGCATAAAATGAGCCTTCCTCCCCTTACTGTTTTAATTAGATATGAATGAACCAGTTCAAACCACATTAAAATTGACTCCTGACTCCTCTGCATGTAAATTAACCACTAGGTCACAGTTTTATTTTTTTCCCTGAGAAAACCAGTTTTCCCAGGAGGGGGGGGATGGCATTTAGAAGTACTCCCACTGCATCTTCCTTCATGCCAAAGCTTTCTTACACATGGCTGTTCAAGTGATAGGAGGACTAAAGCTAGGTTAGATGGTGCTCTGAGCAACTTAGTCTAGTGGAAGGTGCCCATGCCCATGGCAGGGGGTTGGAATGAAATGATCTTTAAGGTCCCTTCCAAACCAGGCCATTCCAAGATGTTGTGATTGAGCAACCAGGAGCCACGACCCCAGCTCGTTGGTCAGCAAGCACTGGCAGATGTCGATGCTTGGGTGGTCGAGACTACAGCTGCAAAGGGAAGGAGAGCAGGTTTACACGTGTGGGCTGTTTGCCAGCCTAGAGGCAATGCAGGGTGGTTTTTGGAGGGGATGGGTGTGCGGGAAAGCCGCGGTTGGGCGGCTGCAGTAGCGCGGGCACCGCTGCCCTCTGCTGGGTACCGGCTCGCCGGGCGCTGCCTCCCGCGGCAGGAACCGGCGCCGTCCCTGCTCCCTGAGCTCTGCCACAGCCTCAGCCGGACGGACGCTGCTCTGTGTGCCTCCAGTCCAGCGGCAGAGCAGCGGAGGAACACCTCCTGCAGGGGTGGGAGGGCTTATCGAGAGGGTTGAGCGTGATCTTCCATCAGACCCAGCTGCAATCAGCTGTGTCCTGCTGTTATCCCAGAGCACCCTCTGGGATGGCAACATGGTTTTGCTTCTTCCTCATGGAGTGAAGAAGGCACGGATGTGTGTGTTTGCTGGGGAGGTGCAGTTGTACTGCAAGCGTGTCCATCCCATGGCTATCCATCCTAGAACTCTGTCTCAGATGAAAGTGACCTGGGGGTTCTCAACAAGAGTGGCTGAACGTGAGCTAGCTGTGCTAGGTGGTCAAGAGGCCAATGGCACCTGGCCTGGATCAGTGATGGTGTGGCCAGCAGAGCCAGGGCAGTGACTGTCCCCCTGTTGTGGGCACTGGGGAAGCCACATTTCAAATCCTATCTCCTATTCTGGGCTCCTCATGACAAGGATATTGAGGGGCTGGCTGGAGGATGTCCAGAGAAAGGAATGGAGCTGGGGAAGGGTCTGGAGAGTCAGTCATATGAAGAGTGGCTGAGGGAGCTGGGGGACCTCAGCCTGGACAAAAGGAGTCTCAGAGGGGACCTTGTGGCTCTCCACAACTCCCTGACAGGAGGGGGCAGCTGGAGAAGGGGGCAGCTGGGGGGGGATTAGGCTCTGCTCCCAGGGAACAAAGGACAGGAGAAGAGGAAATGGTTTCAAGCTGTGTCAGGAGAGGTTCAGGCTTGATATTAGGAAAAATTTCTTCACTGAAAGGGTTGTCAAGCATTGGAACAGGTTGCCCAGGGAGGTGGTGGAGTCACCATGCCTGGAGGTGTTCAAGACTCAGAGTTCTGATCTGGTTGGCACAGTGGTGATTGGTCACATGTTGTACTCAATGATCTTGGGAGATCTTTTCCAGCCTAAATGATTCTGTGAACACTCTCTCTGTCTCGCTGCCTCTTGCAGTGACAATATGCCTCTTGCAGTGAGAAAGCAGCCCCTCTGCATTTTGGCTAGCTGTAGAAAAATCTGTGTGGGCCTATTTCTCCTTTGACAAATCCCAAAGAAAGCCTCACCCGTGAGCTTTAAAATAATGTAAAACTCATAATCGAAGGGCAATTTTCAAAGCCTCAGCCTTTTAGATAAACCTGTCCAAGCCTGTTCACCTAATTAATGAACAAAGTTGCAGAAGATGCAGAACCTTGAAATGAAATGTGAAAACTAAATTCAGCCTAGCTGGGGAGTCAGATATGTAGAGGGAACTGAAAGTTGCTGTGCAAGGGGTAGTTCTGAGAGTGTACAGTAGTCTGATAGAGGTCTGAGTTGCTCTTAAAATTAGTTTTATCTGTATCTGTAAAGGGGGGGGGGATTAAAGAGTACTGCAAGGCTCTTATGGAACAGAATGGAAATAAAGGGGCAAGTGGAGCTGCTGAAACTCCTGCAAGGAATTGCTAGCTTACATGAGTAAGAAGATCAAAATGTTGGCATATTATACAATAGCACAGTGGGGATGGACAGACAGTACAGGAGGGAACTGGAAATACTGTTTGGCAAAAAAAGATTCTCAAACATCTGGGAGAAAATACTCAGAAATTGAACTACTCAGCAGGAGGGTGGAATTTGGAAAGCATTCAATGCTGAGAGACTCCAGGGTGATAAGGGCAAAATAGACACAGAGTCATAGAATGGTTTTAGTTGGATGTAACATTAAAGATTGCCCAGTTCCGTCCCCCTGCCATGGGCAGGGACACCTGCCACAATCCCAGGTTGCTCAGAGCCCCATCCAACCTGGCCTTGGACATTTCCAGGGATGGTGCAGCCACAACTTCTCTGGGTAAAAGTAAGCTTACTTTGAATTAAGCCATTGCCCCTTGTCCTGTCACTCCAGGCCTTTGTCAATAGTCTCTCTCCATCTTTCCTGTAGGCTCCCTTCTAGTACTGAAGGCCACAATAAAGTCACCCCAAAGCCTTTTCCTATCCAGGCCAAACAATCCCAATCCTCTTAGCCTTTCCTCACAGCAGAGCTGCACCATCCCTCATGTGGGTCTTTCAAAGCCCAGAGGATGGCAGATGGCAGCCAGCTTATGTATGGATCTGTTGCAGCGTTCAGAGGCATCTGAAGGCCTGCCCTGGTATTACACCACAGCATTTCCCCCAAAAAATGTGGAACACTATGGTGTTGGGTCAAGTGAGAGCTCTGGGTGAAGCTCTTCCCACATGTGGGACACTTGTAGGGCCTCTCCCCCGTATGGATCATTTGGTGGATGATCAGATTGGACCTCTGGCTGAAGGTCATCCCACATTCCCCACACTGGTAGGGCCTCTCCCCAGTCCAGAGGGAAAATAAGGCATGGAAAGGTTAAGTGACTTGCTTGGTGTTGCATAATCAGGAATGGAAATAGCTCTCAGATCTTTTATTCTTAGCAGCCAGCTGAGGGAATCTCTGCTTGGATCTCAAGGGATTCCTTCCTCCTGGAAAGACTTTCATTTCCAGTAAAAGCAGGGAGGCTGGGTGGGAACAACACAGACATGCCATGCATTGTTCACGTGCTTGCAGCAGTGTGGAATGTGAAGGCTGAGGAGCAGGAGGCAGCAGTGCCTGGCCAGGAGAGCAGGAGCAGTTCAGGTGGGTCTGGCAATGATCCACACAGCAAGCCAAGGGTGACCCAACAATCAGTGAGGACTCAGCCAGGCTGTGCTGGACCTTGCAGCCAACTGGTGGAGAGCAGTGCCTCCACCAGTCACCTCAGTGTGGCTGAGTAAAGAGCAGACATGGCTGCTTAAATCCTAACCCCTCCCCCCCAAATTCATGGCAGGAAACCTGAAACCCAGCTCAGCAAACCAGTGACTTTTGTGCATAGGGCAAGCCCTGTATCAGCTGCATATGAACTACAGTTTGGGGCTCAGCCACACTAAAGGCATGGGGACAGAAAGAGTAATTAAGATATTTAATTAAGGTGGTGCTTGGTGAGTTTTGGGAACAAATTTTAGGACATGTTTTCTGGGATTTCAATGAGAAAATTTAAGTGTCCAAGAGATCCCTATATGTCTTAAGTACTGTGTGTCTACAGCCATCATTTAACCCTACTCAGTGTCACTTTTCTTATCTACAAAATGTGAAAAATGAGCCTTTTAGAAACTATTTTGAGTGGTGAAGGGCAAAACTAGGTGTGGGCCAAGGAATTAAGCAGTGGAACTGTCATGGAAAGGATCAGGAAATTCTTCCTAGCAGCGAGGTCGGAAAGTGTAGCTGGATCTCAAGGGAGACATGAACCCCATGTCACTTGGGTGAGAGAGGAGTGCATGGTCCTTTCCTGCCCTCTTCCCAAGGGAGTGGGGCTTGTCTCCTCAATCTAAAGAAGCCTTTCCATCTCTAATTTCCCCTTCCTTTGTTTGAATAGGTTATCTGATATAATTACACAACATTCAAGTGCAGGAGTGCAGGAAGAAGTGATAAAATCAAGAACAGCTTTAATGAGGCTAGAAAAGGAAGAAAAATGGAGTCAACTCAGGGGAACTTCAAGGTCCTTTTGGTGCTATTCAAGCAAAGAAATGGGAATATTGCTAAAACAGAAGAAGCTGGGTGGAGTCAGAAGGCTGATTTGGAACTAGCAGAGCATTCAGTGGTTTCAGCAGGGAGCCTTAAAGTTAGATGGTGTCAGGAACACACGGAGGTAAGCAAACATCCCATTGAGCAGACATGCATCTCTGCCTGCTGTCAGTGATGTGTCTGTTGCAGGGAGAGGGACTGAGGGTAGTGACACAGATAAGGAAGGATGGATGGCCACAGGAACAGCCACATCCACACAGAGGTCTGGCCAAGATTGATGCTGGCTGGGATGGGGGGGCGGGGGCTGCTGAAGGAACACACATTTACACAGAAAGCATCAATTGCTGCATTCACTTGTATTAACTTATCATTTAAAATTAAACCTTATACAAAGATGTGAAAGAAAGGGAATTTCATCTCCTTTGAAGAGTGTATGTTAATATCCAGTTATTCCAGAGGAAGGTGAAGGATGCCATTGCCTGCTAGACAGAAATTGTGATTTACACAGTAGTTCAAGGGCACTGGACACTGCAATTCAATTTCCAACACAAGGTAATGCAATCAGGCCCACTCAAGATACCCCCAAGCCTAATGGGAAAATAGCACAACCAAATGCTGTCACCACAGCTCCTAAATTAATGGGGAGATAATTCATGTTCTCAGGTGTTCATGTGGGCTGGGCTGGGGGAAAACAGGTTGTCTAACACCAGTGGATGTTCTTGTATTGTATTTATGACATCATTTACTAAGAGTATCTATGTGGTGCATCACAGCTGGGTACTATTCTGACACAAATGTCTCCCTGAAGCCTAGATGTATTTCTCAGTCAGCTTTTGGGTGATGATAAGGAAGCCTAGATCTTTCCTGCAGAGATAAGTGCTGCAGTTCCATTCTGGATGTTCCCATTGCTCTATTCCTGCCTCACACTTTTACCGGCCTTTACCAGGATAAGTAACAGGAACAGCAGGTTGGAAGTCAGTACCAGCACCAGGACCTGAATTCTGGCTCCACAACTCACTTCTTGAAGAGAAATCACTTCCTTTTTCCTTTTTATCTCCCTGGCTAAAACAGGAATAATTTTTGAATCAGGCTACAGAGCTCATGGTCCTTCCTGTATTTTCTCAGCTATTTCTATTAAGCTAAATTATTGTTGCAGCTTAGACTTCGCAACAATAATTATGTTATTGTGAGTTACTGTTATCTCCAGCCAGAATAAACAAAAATAGGAAAAAAAAGAAAATAAGGATATATAACTTTTACCTCTATAGAATATCATGGCAAGCATCTGTTTCCAAAACAAGGACAGTGTTTAATTTAGAGTGAGCATATGGACATCAGAGTGCAGCATAACTACTATCAAAATAGATGTTAAACAAAGATTTCCCTCCCCAGTATTTTCCCTGTGACTAAAAAATAAGTAAAGGATAATATCCATGGAATAAACCACAGTTATCACAGTGGTACAGTTTTCCTCTGTTCAGCATCTACAATATTTTTGCTCAGATTTTTTCTGTTCCAATTAAAAATATTTAAAGCTGTTTTTCTACAAACTTAAGAAAGGTCTAACTAAGCCACTGCCATTCCCTGCTATCCTCCATAACAGGCTAGGTGTAAACTTCTTTATTAGTATTTTGGTTCTGGAACTAACTTTGCAAAAAAGCAGCCAAAGTTCTTGGAAATATTATCAAAGCTTGGGGAAAAAGGAAAGCATTTGGCTCACATCGCTTTTAATGACAATAATCAATGCCCAGACAAGCACAGCTTCAAAAAATGTGTCAAGAACTCACTTTATATTTTAAACAGACCATGAAGACATTCAAATTCTTCATCTGGAAGAGAAAAAAGAGGAGGGGGAGATGACGGGAGGGAGAGATTTCCTTCCACCAGGCAGCTAGAGATCACTTCACGCTTCCCTTTGCTTAGGTTAGAGGGGAATTGTAAAGCCATCGCATGTGAACAGATGGAGGCAAAGGATCTCAGCTTTCACGGGAGCGGGTTAAAGATCCGACGCCTGGGACGGTGGGCGAGACAGGGCCCAGCAGCAGGGGCTTTCTGCCCCCTGACAGTCAGACGTCTCCAGGGCCCGCCGGGGTGGCAGCAATCCTTGGGGAGCACCTCGGCAGGTTCTCAGCAGCCCGGCACCAGCTAAGCCCCAGACTTGTATAGGCACTTCACATTTAGGAGCATGTCTAATCCAATCAGGGGCAGATTGGAAGCTATCCGTGTACCTCCCAGATAGCATATTCTTGTCGGCTTGAAAGCAACCCTCTCCTCCTCAGCCTTCCCCCCTGTCTCCCTATCAGTCTGTGCAAGGAGCAGCCTCCCCCCTTGGGCACACAGAGTTAATCCTATTTACTCAGCCCATCAATTTAACAGCTTTAATATTTGCATGGGTTCGAGGGATGCAGCTGAAAGGTTTGCAGCAGTCAGGGAGGAGGGAGAGGCTGTGGTGAGCAGTGGGAGGCAGCCTTCCCATGCTGGCCAAAGCAGAAAAAAGTCATTCAGGACCATGAGGGCTGAGGCATGTCTCATGCCCACTCACACAAACACACAAAGCAGACAACACATGTGCAGCCCATTACACACCCCACAGTGTCACTTTGGCACACCACAGCCCCAGGTTCTGCTACCTGGTCATATCCCTGGTCCCTCTCACAGTGTTGGTGCTGGGGTTGGCAGGAGTGCTGTAGTCTGGTGGGATTGAGCCTGTGTCAGCATGAGGTCTCTCTCTTCCTTAAACTGGAAGGTGTGCATGGAAGGATGGACACAGGAACAAACACAGAGGGTGCAAAGCACCCCCTAATGAGAGTGGTGACCCTGAGAGCCTCCTGCTCACACGTAGGCAGTTGTGGAGGAGCTCAGTCTGATTCTGCTTGATGATTAACTGTTTCTTAGCTCTCTGTTTATAAATTCCTGAACTGAAATTCCTCCCTTTATCTACCCTGAGCATCCTTTAGCATCCTTTAGCTCTACCTCCTGTGCTCTGGCTATAGATTAGAGCAATCCTGAGGAGGCAAGTCTTTTTAGGAGAATCCAAGAATGTAATCAGGAAGCTGTTCAGTGCTCCCAGCCTCTTGTCATTACTCCAAGTGATCATGGACTTCAGAAAGAACCGGCACCCACCTCTGAAACCCCTGTGGAGTCTGTGTGCCCCTCCTCCAGCACTTGGGTCTTTACTAATCACTTTATTCCAAATGTGGAACAGCTCTTGGTTTGTGGTTTAATTCACCTGCATGAGTCACACCTGAATTCCTCTCCTCACTACTGAGGTTAAATAGAATTGGAGTGGCTGTTGCCTTTCAGGGTATTGCAGTCTTTGATGTGCAAAGGACATAGATCTGTCTGATATTTCGACCTGGCACATTTTTTTACTTTTAATCTGTTCTTTATTTATCTGTTTAGCTCTTGAACTGAATGTGGTTTTGGTTGTGAGGGTTTTTTTCATTTTGCTTTTGCTTCTTGTGCTAGAGATCATGTGTACTAACAAAAATCTCAAGTTGTCCAGTGCCAGCAGGCAGCCAGTTTGAGGATTTTCTGTGGGTATCCAGCCTTGGGGCCTGCACCTAAGTCATGCAGACACATTGCCATCATTCTGAATTAAGGCTGAAATGGAATAAAAAGAGGAAGAGCAGTGAATTCCTCCTTCAGTCATTCCTGTTCTCAAGACCTAAAGGTACTCCTCTATAAGAAATCAGTGTTTTGATCTAGTGGACAACATTCTTTTTCCTAGGCTGAGAGCCCTTTGGGCAGTGACTTTACAATTCAAGAGGGATATTCCAATAGCACTAGAGAGTAAGTCAGATGAAGTGAAGGTCCTGTACTTGTCCAATTAGCAATGGGAGGTTATGGCAAAGGAGAGCACTCAGAGTGTGCACTTTCCAGCTGCTGGCATGCTGTGAGCCTGACACACCCCAAGGAATCCAGAAAAAAATTCTTGAAGCATGAGAATCATTTTTCCCGTATTTCTGCCTCCCCTTTTCCTCCAGGAGGGAGTTCCCAAGTGCTGTTTAGGGCTACATCTTGATTTCCCCATTGTCCTTCTCAGCAATATATGTCATCCCTGGATTTTGATGGAAACAGACACTGTTTTTGCAACAGATCTATGTTCAGCCCAATATCCTGGGGTTTGGGTCTGTTTTTTAAATCTTACCCGCCTGTTTTGTTTCTTGGCATTAATTGCTCACACGATCCTCCTGCTTGGTGCAGTAGGACCAAGTATTCTCTTGTTCTGAAAGCATGGGGATGGTTTTGGTAGAAGATTTGGCCAGTGCAGCTTCAATTAATTGTGTCAGCCATGGTGATAATCAACCATCAGGGAGCAACTCACTGGGGAAAGGCTGAAAACTGCACATCAGAAGGTCTGAAGTGGGGAGGCAGAAGTGAGGGAGAATGATGTGTCTAGCACAGCTGGATAGGAGAGGACAGATGGGACTGCATAGAAAGTGGGAGCAGGATTCAGGATTCAGGACATTCAGAATGAAGGCAATAGCAAGGATGTGCTTTTCTCAGCTGAGATAAAATGACTTTTAGTGAGGAAGCCATTAAAAATGATGGCTTTGCTCTGGCTGCTTGTGCCCACTGTGCTGTAGTGCTGTGGAATCACAGGCTGTGACAGGGTCAGGGGAATGGGGGAGCTAACCTGGCTGAAAACAAATAATTTACTATCCTGGGTTTATCTGTCAATGGATTGGGTCCCAGATCTGACACCCACACAGCTTTTCAAGCAAGGATGCTGGCACAGGGGAGGGGATGTCATCAGCCAGAAAGATGGAGAGATCCACATCAATTCCAGCACTCCCTCCCTGGAAGCATCAGGCCAAAACAGCTGATGGATCAGCACAGGAGGCTGGCACCCACCCTGCTGTGTGTGCTTAAATAGGCTGCAAACAAGCAAAACATACTTTAAAGCCTGAGCAGGCCTGGGCAAAACTGAGCAGTCACTTCCCTCCCTCAAGCTGCTGCTCTTCAGAGACTGTGGGTTGCACAAGTCATGGCAGAGCCCACAAGGAGGTCACACAGGCAGCCTGGGCAGGAGGAGAAGCAAAAGGTGGTCCACAGGGTCCAACCTCCTCATTTCTGCTCCGAGTATCAAGAGTCTGCACCCACCAGCAGCTTCCCAACAGGGAGCAGCACTAGGGCAAGCACACATGTTCCTGAGTGGATATGACTGAATTGGGCAGGGAAAAAAAGCAAAAAAAAAAAAAAAAAAAAAAAAAAAAAAAAAAAAAAAAAAAGATGACCAGCTTCCAGCTTTAAAATTTAAACGGAGTGATAGAGACATACATCCTGGCAGGCAAGATCTCTCTGCCTGTAATCTGTCTATCTGTCCTGCTAAACCAGAGAGACAGATTACAGGCAGAGAGATTTAATCAAAAAAGGGGAAACCTCAGAGTATTCTTTTCCAAATACTGGCTAGGTGGCTTTACTGAATGGATACCACAGGAGGTGAGCTAAATCTTCACCTGGAGAAATGGGAAAGGTCTCCCACCAGGAGAGGAGGACTCATCCCAGCTGAGACCCGACCCGGTGTGCTGATGGCAAGAGGCAAACTTTACGTGAGTGTTCTGCTGCTGCTTGCTTCTGTCTGAGCCCACGATCAACCCCTGTGCAGGGAGAGGTCAGGGGGCCACGGACCTCTGAGGCCACACAAAGATTTCATCAGAAGTTCAACGCCGGGACATCTTCCCTAAGCTGCATTCAGTCCCCCCTGCCCTGATCAGCTGCCTTTTGTTAGAAGTGACGGCTCTCCCTAGGAGAGGCAGTGTCACACTGGTGAATTGCCCTCCTTTTTCCAGAATGCTGTTTTTTTTCTCAGGAGCTTTGATGTGGAGAGGTAACGACCAAATGTCCCACACCCTCCCTGTCGCCCATCAGCTGCCGCTGCGGGTTTCAGCACCTTGTGGTCTGGTGTGTGTTAGTCTGAAAGCCTGGGAACAGGCACACCCCACCTGGTGGGGTTTCACCTCCTCCGGTGGAGTTAATCTCTCTTCACTTCCATTTCCTTCCACCCCGATTTTGCTCTCCTCCGTGAGTTTAGTTGGAGCCAGATCACACACCGCCCCCTCCGGGCTCCCCTTCCCTGGAAGCAGGAACTGGAGTGACCGCGGCAAGCCCCAGGAGAAGAGAGACAATCAGCGAGCCCCTGGCGGCCGCCGTGGCTCTGCTGTCGCTGTGCGCCAGCACAAGCAGCAAATTCCAAGAAGATGCGATCATCATCAGCTCTGTGAAGACAGGAAAGTGGTTACAAATGCTCTCTGCCTCTGAGAGAGAGAGAAGAAACCACAGTCTGGCTGCAGCTGCACCTCGTGCTTTCTGATTAATCTGCTGTTTGGAAACATTGGCTGTGGTACCCGTGCATAGGCAGAGGTGAAAACAAACACAGCGATGGATGCAAAGGGAATGCTTTATCTCCAGCCAATACAAACAGAGCCTACTTCCAGCGTGGATACAAAGTTCCTACAAGAGAACAGAGATAGAGGTTTCTTCCTCAGAGCTGTCTACATTGCACATTCAGGGAGAGAAAAATTTGCTAGAGCATATGGCATGACCATCCATGTGAGGGATCTACAGTTTTAAATGTTAAAGTCCTCAGTGCTTCAAATACAGCATCTTTAAACACTGATGCTACTCAGCAGGCAAATATGTCTCATCATCATCATCATCATAATATTTTCCTCAGTCTTCTGGCCTAAACTGTCTGTGTTTTCATAATGTGCTGCATATGCATCAGTTTGCCCAAAGAGGAGGGAGCAAGTGTTCACAAGCAGCCCTGTCAGGAAAGTAAATGGCAGAATGATCAAAGTTAAAAGTTCTCTGAATGTTTAATTACCAGTTCAATGGCCAGATTTTCCATACAGCCCATTGTCCAGGTATGGTTCAGCTGGAAATCATTAGGTCAGTTGAGGTGCAAAAAGAAAATATTACTCATAAATCATAGAATGGTTTAGGTTGGAAGGATCCTTAAAGATCATCTCATTCCAACTCCCTGACAGGAGGAACACCTTCCACTATTCCAGGTTGTTCAGAGCCCCATTCAACCTGTCCTTGAACACTTATTGATGCCTCCCTAGCCAGTGTGACCCAGCCTTCCATGCTGTTTTACCATCGGGAGCTATGTGTTCCCAGCACATCTCTATCTCCCTGATGAGTCCCTTGGTTCCTGATGCTTTAGGGGAGGGCACATCCCTGAGCTTCTCTCCACACTCCATTGCTGCAAAGCTGAATGGATCCTTTTTCTGCCTCAGTCTGAAAAGGCCACCAAAACCCACAGAATCTGGCCTTTTTATTGATATCTGACATTCCTAATTTTCATTATCAAAAGGTTTTATTGAAGCCTTGAGTTTGCCACAGTGGGTATCCTTTCAAAATCCGCCAAGTTTGCTGTAGAAAAAACAGATAACATTACCTTGGTATTTGCGGTATTCCTTGTGCTGCTCTTCCCACTTCAGCGGAAGACTGCTGAGGATGTTTAGGGAAAGGCTAAGATAAATGTTCCTCAATATCAAAATAAACAATAGAGGCTAATGTGCAGCTTGTATTTTTCATGCTCATATTAGATTCCAGTTTGAGTTTAAAGGGAGCTGCCCCAAAGCTTTCAGGCAGTGGCGCCCAAGTCCAGAAGGATCAAGGGGCAGAAGTGAGGGCATATTCATGTACACAAGCACATGCAGATAAAAAAGTTTCCCTGCCTAAAGTCTCCTTTTTGGTGTGGAAGCATGTTGCCAACACTCAGCAAATAATAAATAATAGCAACAGTACAAGAATTCTTCCACAGGATATTTCACCAGCCACAAAAATTACCATAGCTATCCACCAGTCTCTGGTCTGGCAGGGTAAAAGGCAGAAGCCTAACTTGCTGCACAAGAGGAAAAGAGAAATTCTCCAGGGCAGTCCTTTAGTGGTCCAAAGGGATCGTGGTTTTCCTGCTTTGAATTGTGTGCAAATGAAAGAGTGAAGTCCAGGGCCAACTCACTGAGTATTCAGGCCTAGAATTTGAAAAGGCCAGATACTGAATCCTTGATGTTTAGTCCCTCATGACAGGTTCTTGCTCCCACACAAGTGTCCAATGCAGTGGCTGGATGGGGGTCTGGGCAACTTGGTCTAGTGGAAGGTGTCCTGGCCCATGGCAGGAGGTTGGAAAGAGATGATTTTTTAGATCCCCTCCAACTCAAACCACTCTGTGATTCGATTTGTTGCATCAGGAGATGATGACTATAATACACCATCCTAGCAAAAACCACTTTGGGTGTGGCAGTCTAGGAGAACAAGATTAAGGCAAATTATAGGTATTTCAAAATTCATCATTTCATAGCTAAGTGAACAGACAAAACATAAAATGCTCTTTGTCCTTTCGAACATATAACATGACCTGCTCCATGGCCTAATCCTGGAACTCCCACAGGATGCAATTTGATGCCTCAATTATCCTGCTCCTATTGAAAGGGCTTCTAAGAAGCACCTGATGCGAGACAGTCTTGGTACAATCTGGAGCAAAAACAAAGAAGAAAGAGCTGCACAATTCTGGAGGCAGTGGGGCAAAACACAGCCATGCAAACCAGATTCTCATTTGATCTCTTTCTCAGAAGGCATTATCTCAAAAACATCTCGGTATGTTAAGACACTGCCTTGATGGCTTGTTACTCCTGCAGTGCCTGAAAAACTGAGCCTTCTTTCAGACATGTTTCATTCTGCTGTCAAATCTAAGTATTTGGGTTCAGTTTCAGTTGTTCCCACTGCAATGTCAGCTGTGGTTCTGCAGAAAAAGCAGGAGACCGCAGTTGTGGTGGTGATGCCTCAGCTCCACAGGACAAAACGCTGCTTGGTTGCTGCTCTCACTTACTTGGAAATAACTCCACTGCTTTCAACAGAGTAGCCCTGTCAGCTCCAAGTTTGATCTGTTGACCTTGCTGGGTCTGTCTTCTGCTGGTGTTGTTGTTGAGGTTACAGGATGGAGCAATGATGACCCCTGTCTGTGCTTTCCTCAGTTATGGTGGACCTTTGAAATGTACCTATGGCAAGTTTTGACATGGGAAAACCTGTTGTCTCCTAAGAAACTACAGATAGATTTAGCTTCTGAAGTCACTTTAAAAATCCTTTTTCTCTTTCCCTGTCATTGTCAGGAAAATCTCCACAATACCACTGGACATGGGCACTTGAGGCCCCCTATGAAATGTCACTTCAGAGCAGTGTTCCTTTGGGAATATCTGGTGGTATAGCAGGTGCTTCTTAGAGAGGCGCCTGGCCGTTATTTTTCATCCCAGGCCCACTGACAGTTTATGAGGAAACCATTCCTGAGCTCCCAGGATTTCTGCTGAGACTGGGCGCAGGCCTGAAGTCAAAACCTTAGGGATGCATATTGCAGTCCTAGGTATTCTGGGTGAAAAACTCTCCCCTGACAAGGTTGATGAGTAGGAGGATTCTGATGTAACAGTTGTTGTAGGATTTTACCTCTAAATTAATCCGAGGGAAACAGGTGCAAAACCAGGCCACTGAACAGGCACGGCCATGTGTCTAAAAGTGAGGAAATGACACTTCCTGATTGTCCAAGCCATGGAAATGGGGATAAAAGGAGGGCAGGGGATTTAACATTTCCCAGATGATTCAGCCTGGCAGATGAGTTCAACCATTTTTTTGTTTTACTGTTGGACCACAGTGTCACAGATAATCACAGTGTAAACAACATTCTTTTAGTGCAGCTTTTGTCTCTTTTCTGTAGGATGGAAAGTCTTGTGAAATCAGCCTCTGTCATGCCAGGCACTGAAGAAAACACTGGGTTGAAAAAAGTGCCTGTTCCTAGGCTTTCAGACTAAATAACACCAGACCAAAGGTGAGGGGAAGCAGAAGCCTAGACAAGGGATTGATGGAGTTCCTGCAGCAAGTCCATGCCCAGGGTGGAAGTGAGTCCAAATATCTCACACCTTGCTTGTAACAATCAGGGTGAAGCTGCTCCCCAACCCACCTTGCACTGATCAGGTTATGATTTTCCTGCCTATTGCTGTAACACACAACCAGGTTTGCAAGACGTTAAAATTATGGCTTCATAAATAATATGATCCGATTTCTATTTGCTGGCCACTCTTTTGTGTATTCAGGGTTACCAGGATTCATGATAACCTAAGAAGAACTGCACGTGTTCATTTTGCCTCACTTCTGAAGTCCTGGGTGTGTTTATCCTTAACCATAATTCTTTCCCCAGCCTTGGTCTTACTTTCAGCCCTGACCTTATCTCAGGCTGTCAGAGTAGGAGTTTAAAAACAAAGGTGTAGCCAGTTTTCTTTTCTTTTTAACACAGCTTGACAGGGTTAAAATGCAGAACACAGACCTTCAAATTTTCACAAAGTGCTGTGATTGCCTTGTCTGCTTTGTACTGTTTTATGCTAAAATCCATAGACCATTCTAATTTCAGAGCAAACATGGGAGCTGCCTACCATTCCACAGCAGGAGGGGTAAAAGCACAGGTAGGCTGATATTTTTTTACCAGAAATATTTGTGTGGTTGAAGATTTTTTTTACCAGAAGTATTTGTGCTAACGACTCTTTGAGGATTTTGTGCCATTGGAGTAGTTTTCACCTACAAAGTTGATGCTGGGCTTGATGTGTTGTTATTCTCAAGCATGTAGTGATGACGAGAAAAAGGAGTTTGAAGGTGACTGAGATGCCATTTTCTGTACTGTATCTAGTGTCAGTCACAGATTTCATGCTCTGCTGGCTGCCTGAGGACTAGGAAGAAACAGTCTTCACAGCTCCTATGATTTATCACCCACACGGTAAAGTTTAATTTCACTTTTGAAGTATCGGCACTGCCTTAGCTGAAAAAAAAAGGAGGCTGGACAAGCATGCTTATGCTTGTAGTGGTATTGGAAAATTTCTCAAGTACCTGTGGGCAGGTGTGGCTCACATACTTGGGTTAAACCAATCGCCAGATCTAGGGTCAGGAAGGAATTTTGCCCTAGGTCACATTGGCAGGGACGAATGTGTTGTTTTTGTTTCCCTTGCTTCACAGAGTGGGTTGTGGCTGACTTCCTGGATTATCTTCTGCCATCTTAAGAAATGCTAATGACCCAGGCCTTAGGTCCACAGGTGGAATTGTAGATCCAACCCTGCAGGTCTTAGGCCTGCCTCAGAGAAGGACTGCAAGTCACTTTGGGCCCCTGTGCAGAGACTCCAGCACAAGGCATCCTCAGGGTTCTCAGCATCCTTCAGATTGCCCTGTGGTGTGGGCATCTCCACCTAACAGAATCCCTGTAAATGTGCAATTTGGAAATCTGGGCATGCTAGAACTCTCTCAGGTTGTTTCCCTGTGATGCAGCAGGTTTTCAGATTGTTTTGGGTGATGGAGCACCTTGCAATGAGTACTGGGATATGGATGCTCCCTGGAACTTGTCAGCCTACAGGATGCTTATGATTGCGATGCCCTAGAGTTGTGGATGTGGGTGACCTTTCCTGGGTGGCACAGCACTGTCATTTGGTTTCCTGTGTTGCTGGGGTGGGGCAGTGTTGGTACTGTTCACTTTTTTTAGTGGAATTGAAAATACTAGAAGGTTTGCATTTAACAATTACTGTTCCCATACCACTTATGTGGGATGACTGGAATCAGATTAGGGGCATGGCTGCACCATCCAAGAAAGCCAGAATGAGAGAGCATCACTTTGGAGAGATGGCAGTCTCTCCAAAGGCACTCCTCCCTTTTAATGAAAGCACTTTGGCCATAATTTCACTGTTAATTCATTTTAGATATGTTGCTGCATCTGAATTTCCCAACTAACCAGTGATTAAAACAAGTCGCCTGGAGAGTGGCTTGTGTGATGTTGGTATTAATAGGATGAAAACAACCAGAAAGTTAGGGGCATTCTTCTGTGGTACTGAAAACCCTTAATGAGGCCCTTAATTATGCAATAACTTCTATGCAAGCAAACACATGCCTATTATCATTATTATTGTGCTGATAGTTGATATCCCACTGACATGAACAATTTAGAGAATTCCAAGTATTATGCAGCACTCCTGCCAGCTCAGAATAGGCTGACACAGCTACAGCTACCTATTTAAGAAGATTAGCCTGATTTTATTTGCATAAGAATTTAAAGCGACAAAACCACTTGCCACACCCAGGAAACGATCATTAAAAATGAATTACTGCACATACTTTTATTAGTTGTGTGGTTAACTTCTGAGTGCTACGGTCAATGACAAATCCAAAGTGAGATGCCCTGGAATATCTTCCCCTAGGTTTTCCAGGTTCTTAGTATCACAGAATATGCTGAGTCAGAAGGGACTCACCAGGACCATCGAGTCCAAGAATCGCATCATGTGCCGTCTCTGGATGTGCAGAGAAAATGCTTCATTTTCCAGTCTGGGGAGGAGGGGGGGCGGAGCATGTCGAGTACAATGTACATAGTTATTCTTCTAGGGGGAAGTGGGCTTCCCCTAGAAATGACGGCAAGCGAATATTTGCCTGCCTTGTGTTACCTATACACAACTCCAGCAGTTCTGCATGTCTGTGTTGGCCATTACTCTGAGACATCAAGCTAAAGAAGCTGCAAAACACGGGCTTCACTCTCAGTTGGGGTTCTCCTACTCCAGAGAGAGCCCTCCAGGAAAGGCAAGGTATTTTATGCCGGCATCTTCTGCCGAACGGAGGGTGGTTGCGGAGGAGAATCCATCCCAGCAGCTCAAGCTTCAACAGGCAAGTGAAGGAAGAGAAGGAGCCAAACCCGATGGGAAAGAAAACATAGAAAACTTTCCTTTTCAAAAGCCTCAGTCACGGGCCGTTGCTATTTTTTTGTTGCTAGAGCAGCAGCCAGGTGCCAGCGCCGACTGCGGCCTTTGGGATGAGGGGAACGGGATCCGCTCCGGCACCGCGGCCCGCGCGCGGCCCCTGCCGGCACCGCCAGCAGCTGCGCCCGGAGCCTGCAGGAAGAGTTTGGAACATCTTGGAATCAAGGTATGGCCTGGGTAGGAAGAAACCTCAGACACCCAGTTTCAACCCCCCTGCCGTAGGCAGGGACACCCCTCCACTAGAAAAGGTTGCTCAGAGCCCCATCCAGCCTGGTCTTCAATGCTACCAGGGATGAGGCCTAGTGGTCTTCTTTCAAAATATCCAAGAATCATAGTTGTTATTTTCTCTTTTTCCTCAAAACTTAATTGCATGGCCATTGAAATACTGGAAAGAATTTTATATTAAGACTTTAAAAAATTTTAAGCAGCTCCAGTAATTATTTGGCTGACATTTTCCAAAATATAAAAGATGCCTGAAAGAGATTCACCCCTCCCTGCCAATGGGGGAGCAGCAGCGTTCCAGCCCAGCTCCCCAAGAGGGGGGAATGAGATGCAAAAGATACTCCAAGAGAATTATTGAATGGTTTAATCTGGAAGGGACCTTAAAGATCCCCTCATTTCCAACCTCCTGCCATGGGCAGGGACACCTCCCACTATTCCAGAGTCCTATCCAGCCTGGCCTTGGACACTTCCAGGGATAGGGCAGCCACAGCTTCACTGGGCAACCTGTGCCAGGGCCTCACCACTCTCACAGGAAGAATTTCTCCCTAATACCCAACCTAAACCTACTCTCTGTCAGTTTGAAGCTATTCCCCTTTGTCCTGTCACTCCAGGCCGCTCTGGATAAACAGTGGTGGTGACAACCCTTTTTTAAATTGCCTTATGGCACTTCCATGGCTGTGTCAGAGGAACCAGGCTGAAAAGCACCTACAAATGAAACTGCACCCGAAGCAGCCCCTGATCACATTGATGGCACTGACTGGCCCTATGTCTGAAGTGCATTGTTGAGGTGAATTTTACCTCATCAGTTTCCAACCTTTCCCAGCCAGGAACTGCACACTGTGTGCCAGAAAACATCACAGCAAACCACACCTTGGAGAGACAGGGAAGAGGTGCCCTGGGGCACAATCAGACACAGAGGTACCAAAGGGATGCCTGAGGGTTCCTGTTCCATCGTGGACTGAGGAAAGTCTGGCTGGGCCTGTGACTTCTTCCCAGGGTGACGTGGGGATGGTTGCTCTCACCTATCCTTCCTTGCCTCTTCCTGGAGCAAGGGCTTCAGATTGTTCAGCTGCCCCCGTGCAATCACATCCTCGGTGTTGGTCATGCTGTGAAGCCACGTGCTTCCACAGCTTGTGAACCAAAGGTTGCTCTTGGTTTGTGGTCCCAGGCAGGGGCAGGGACTGGCTGTGGGACTCACACAGGATACTACCAGGTACATCACCAACCTGCCCTTGCATTCAGCAGCTCTTCTTGACACTCTCATGGCAGTTAGGGGATCTCAAAGTAATCAAGTATATGACTTGAACTGATTTCCAGGAGAGCAGAGCACCAACATTTGTCCAAATTCTTCAAAAACGTGTCAGAATGTTCAGGGAAAGTAAAACTGCTACTGTACAGAGAGCGCTTCCATCTCAAACCCAGTAATCGGCAAGTTCATGCAAGGAACATTTGTATTTCTGTTCCCATGTCTAAGCCTCTTGTGTGTGGTTAAATGTTTACTTCCAAGGTTGTCAAGTTTGTCATTTATGTGGAATCTAAATTTACTTCCTTGTCAGCCTGAATCTCTCAGTCTAGGGAATGAGAATGGGAAGACACTCCACAGTGGTAGAAGGACTGATGAAGGAAGACCACAGTTTCCTTTTATCACTGGAGCCTCAGTGCTCTTCTTGTTAGTGCTGTGGCACAGGATTCAACATTCAGGAATTTAGGGCTCCATACTTGTCTTGCCAGAACATTCTGCCATGAATTTAAGGAAATCACTTAACATGGAATCTAGTTCTCACAGCAGCTCATGGGAGTCTTGCCATGGAATTCAGTCCTTTTATAAAGAAAAATGTAATATGTCTCCTGTTTGACATCAGAAGGAAGCACTTTGGGACAACATTGTCTCTTGCTTTGATTGTTGATGGACCTTTACTCCATCATGGAACAAGAATAAGAGCTATATAATTGAATGAGAGAGAGAATTTAAGGCTCTGATTATGGGAAAAGAAAAAAAAAAGTTTACCTTTGCAAAGACAACTGGCACACACCTTACAAGCTCTCGACAGACCATAAGCCAGAAGAGAGAAACAGGAGTGCAGAGCCCTGCAACCAAGGAGCCAGATTGGTGGCACATAGGGCAGACTGATTTAATGTTGCACGGAGGTCAAAACAGAAACTTTAGCATCAAAGAAAGGAGGAGCGCTGCAAAAGCCCAGTGCTCAGAAGTAGCACTTACCAGAGGTATCATATAAACTTAACCCTGCTGTCGGTACTCCTGTTGGAAGGAAAGGAGGTGAAGGCCATGACCTGTAAAGCAGAGGTCAGATGTTACAGACCATCAGACAAAGGAAGTGACAATGGGGAAAGGTTCTTCTCTGAAGCACTACCAGATGGTGGCTAATCTCAGTCAGGGGAGAAGGCACGGCCACCAAATCTACACCGGCTCCCTGAACCTGACACTCAGGCATTATCAAGGGAAAAGACTGTTCTTCCAACTGTTACAAGACAGACTATGCAGTGCAACCCATTCAGTTAATCACAGTGCTGTGCTGATTTGGGACAGAATTTTCCAGGATCAGACATACAACATGAATTTGCTTGTTAATTGTTTCTGTACCAAAGCTGGAATATTTAATGCTCTGAAAATTTCTGCCATGGTGGAAATTTTTCCTCCTGTCCCTCTGATTATTTGTGAAAATATCTTAGTCTCCTCATGAAGAAGGAAGCACAGTTAGATGGTATGAACTGGCAGAACTCTGCGATCTGTACTGGGGTTTGTCCTGGAGACTTCTTTCACAATAGTAATGGTAGAAATATTGTCTTTGCATTCAGCTGCAAATCTGCTCCCAGATTTACTAAGGAATTTCTGCTAGCTGAGCTCAAATAGGACTCCAGCATTTCCATGTCTGTCCTGGGGACGATGAAAACACAAATGCAGATAGAGGTGGAGGTGAGCTCCGGAGTCCCAGAGAGGTGTCTACTCGAGGCAGTAGGGCACAGACCCGAGGATGGAAACCTAAATGCTTCTCATGGGATTCATCACTACATGGGCTGCATTTAATCTTGTCTGAGCAGCTTATGTTTTCACCATGCTTCTGTTTCCCTGCCTGGGCCAGAAGGAATAGAGGCCCCATTGTTGTGAGCAGCTGCCCTGAGAGCTGCATGCAGAATGCAGAGCTGGGATGTTGCTGTGCCCAGAGAGAGCCTCGCATGACAATGACAGCCACTGGGTTTGTGTCCCTTCCAGCCATTTCTCTATACACAGGAATAATGGGACTGTGTTCTTGTTGTGTCTGTTCTGGACACCTCAGTGGTGTGGTTTGAGTCCCTCCATTTGGCAAAGCGATCCAGAGGTCTGAAAAAATAATCCAGCAAGCAGAAAACAATTAAGGACCTTTATTAAATTCAGTGTGTGCTTAAGTGCTGAGCTGGGTCTTTCATTGCTGCTATGGTCAGATCTCATCAGCATTATGTAGGTAATCACTATCACACACATTTTTTTTTCCACTAGGAAAAGCAGTGAGAGCATCATACTTCACATGCCTGTCGCTCCTTACCTTAGTATCTGGTGTTAACATGGTATTACACCAGATATAAGCAAGGTCCTCACTTCTTCTGGACTGCTTGGAAATAGTGTGCATAGGAGCACATGTCCTCAAATGATCCACTGTGCAATGCCTATGTGTTGGTATCTACCAGGAACAGCATCCTGTATGCTGCCACATGGGATGTGCATTTCTGAACCATGGAAGTGAAAGCTGCAATACAGTTCAGGGACATGCAGCCAGAAAGAAACAAAACCCTTCTGAGCCAACTGTGGTACATCCCCAAGTGATCTTGCCATACCCTGGGAGATGTCTTCCCAACCATTTTCTGAGCATATCAGCCACCCTGTCATGAAGCAAGGATAGGAATACAGCAGAAAATACAGGTTTAACCCATGGTATGAGCTATGGAACCACTCTGAACTCATGTTGCTTTTGCTCTTGGTACCTTTTAGAAGTCCTGCTTCATCTTTCAAGTTGACATACCAGTGTTTTCCTGTGCTAAATGTGCAAAGCCAGACGTGACAGGAAAGAGCCTTGCAAAGAGCCTTGCAAAGAGCTTGCAAAGAGCCTTTTCTCTCTGTTGACAAACTTGAAATGCCCTTCAAAATTTGGGTCTCCTGAAGCTGGGGCATCTTCCTGATTTCTTTTAGGTGTCTTATTATTGTGTGAGATGTACTCTGCAGGGTAAGCAATCCTTTAAATGAGAATAGGCGGTTTCCCCCCCATACTGGAAGGTGTTTATTAGGACATGGCCACAAAGTGACATTATTGTAGAGCTGCAGCAATAGGACAGAGCTGGCTGGAACTCAGAGCTTCAGTGAAAACTTTCAGCACAATTTCAGATTTTGTTTGACAACAGAACAGGAGATTTTGACTGAAATGTTTCTGAAAATAGTAAAACCCTCACCCACTCAGAGAGCTGAATGTGAAACCTCAAATTTTGGTGGGGAGGAAAAAAAGCTATGACATTTTCTTTCCAGATTTGGATCAGTCCCAACAATAAACTTCACTTTATATAGGAACCAAATAGTCATAATAGGAATTAAACTGCATATAGATCACAAATAGAAAATACAAGAGACTAATAAAAGTATCAAATATCCACAAGGCAGAAAGTTGAAAAGAGCAAAAAAAATGAGCTTGAGGGAGGAGGTACAGTTTATATGTGGAAAAATTAGACCAGAGTAGAGATGGAGGCACAGATGTGAGTGGTCATGGGGCAGGGCAGAAATGCTCCCACCCCAGCCATGGAAAGTGCAGTCATGAACAAGGCAAAGATTACAAGGTATGGATTCTGGAGCAAGTCCTAGGGAGGGAGACCAAGCTAGTCAGAGGGATGGAGCAGATCTGCCCCATAAGGAGAGGCTGAGGAAATTGAGATTGTTCAGCCTGGGAAGGAGAAGGCTTTGGGGGGACCTCATTGTGGCTTTCTAGTACCTGAAGGGAGCACACAGGAAAGAGGGAGGGAGACTCTTGACAAGGGCCTGGAGTGACAGGACAAGGGGGAATGGCTTCACACTGTCAGAGAAAAGGTTTCGATTGGATATTGGGAAGAAATATCCATAGAAATACCTTCCCTGTGAGGGTGCTGAGGCCCTGGCACAGGGTGCCCAGAGAAGCTGTGGCTGCTCCAAGCCTGGCAGTGTCCAAGGCCAGGCTGGATGGGGCTCTGAGCAACCTGGGATAGTGGCAGATGTCCCTGCCCATGGCAGGGGGGCTGGAATGAGATGATCTTTAAGGTCCCTTCCAACCCAACCCATTCTGTGATTCTCTGATTCTATGATTTGGTGATTCTGCTATTCTATGATTCCATGATTTTGTGACTTTGCACTCTTTACCCACCAGACCTGAGGCCTTGGGAAGTGCTAACTGGGAGCAGAAGCCATCCATTGGAGAGGCAGGAGATGTTTTGGGAGAAACCAGCAATATTTTTGACCACAGGAGCTGGCTAGGACCTACAAGCCAGAGGTTCTCTGGCCTCCTTTGGTGTCACTGACCCGGCTCTTGCTTATCTGACTGCAAAATGGAAACAACAAAATCATCCCCCTCTTGTTTATGTACTGAAGCCCTTTGGAAGCGGCTCACGCTTTGCCCTGGGCTTTGCTCCCTGTCTCTCCACGCTCCGTGCCGGGGATCCCGGGGTCACCGCCGCAGGACAAAACAGTGGGAACAACAATAACTGCGCCGGCCTGGCACAGGAGGGGGGACGATTGTTTTCAGCCTCCGCAGCCCACGACTGGTGGTACAAATGACAGATACAATCAGGCCTTAGGGTTTTCCTTACATTTATATGTCTGGGGAAGGGTGTCAGACGCTGTTCTCAGCCACTCCGGCAAACTGAAGCTAAAGATTCAGGCAGGTGGGGGAGAGAGAGAGAGAAATGCATTGAATTGCCATCGAAAGAAACATGCATAATTTCTAGAAATGCTTTGTGTCAGTTTCAAAGATCCTACTGGGAATGCAGCTTATTCTCTGGCCAACACATTTCCTTTGCAAAAGGCACAACTGGTGTACTTTGGGGTTTTTTTAGTCTGCAGCAGCAGTCAGTACCTAGGTTTTCTTCGACTGACATGCCTGTAAGTTCAATCAGCTGAAATGGTTTATGTGAAGCAAGGGATGGGGCAAGATCACATGGCACTCTAAGAGGACCTTGAGACAAGCTGTAGTCTCACTAATGTAACTGGAGGTTCTGTTTCAGATCTCTGCTGATCTGAGAAGGATGGAGCAGAAAAAAAATACATACTTAACTCTTCTGTTAGAAAACACCATGGGAAGCAGAGAAAATAATGTAACATTCCTCTAAAGCCCCATTGCAGAGTTGTGGTTAAATGTGATTAAAGTTCTTATCCTCCCACTGCCTTTACAAGAGTATAAAAGTGGTACCTCCAAAGTTTTGCTGGAGTTGGACTTGACAAAAAACAAACAAATAAACCCCTGCAATAGTTAAACAGTGTTACTTAATAGAGCTTTAAATACTTACCAGCTTCTAGTGTAAAAGTATCAACTTTAAACCCACTTCTTTTTTTTTTTTTTTTTTTCCATGGTTAAGTTAAACCTCAACCAATGATATTTTTTCTTCTGCCTAAGCCTTGATGTTTTTATGGCACACTTCTTGTGGTGACAATCATACTTTCAGTAGCAGTATCTCTGCTGCAAAGCCAGGTCTGTCATCTCCTTTCACTGAACTCAGCAGTTTCCTGAGCAAAATTCTGTGGATTAAAAAAAAATAAAATAAGAAACTGTTTTAAAGACAGCCCAAACCCAAACATCTTCCTGAAATGATTCAAATTTTTTAAAATAATGTATCTTTCTTGTTTTACCCTGCCATTATATCCACCAATGTCATCACTGCATGGCTTCCGCTGAACCAGACAGACCACAAAGCCTAAAGCCTTTATCCACTTTCTCTTTGATGAACACTCAGTGCCTTGTTTTGGAATTTTGTTTAATTTCTTTCATTCAGGGAAGTGCTGGCACCATCTGCTGGGACTTCTGTCACTGCAACCACTAAAGACAGAATCAGAGAATCACAGAATGGGTTCGGTTGGAAGGGACCTTAAAGATCATCTCATTCCAGCCCCCCTGCCATGGGCAGGGACACCTGCCACTATCCCAGGTTGCTCAGAGCCCCATCCAGCCTGGCCTTGGACACTGCCAAGGTTGGGGCAGCCACAGCTCCTCTGGGCACCCTGTGCCAGGGCCTCAGCACCCTCACAGGGAACAATTTCTTCTTCATATCCATCTAAACCTCCTCTCTGTCAGTGTGAAGCCATTCCCCCTTGTCCTGTCACTCCAGGCCCTTGTCAAGAGTCTCCCTCCATCTTCTCTGTGGGCTCCCTTCAGGCACTGCAAGGCTGCAATGAGGTCACCCTGGAGCTTTGTCCTGTCCAGGCTGAACAATCCCAATTCCCTCAGCCTTTCCTCCTGTGCTAGGATCTCAGTCCTTGCATCTATAAATGTACCAAATATTCCCAGTTGGACTCATATGGGTACTTTTTTTGTTATTATTTTTATTTTTTCCACATCTTTCCTAGATTTAGATTGCATTCACCAGACCTCAGCAATTCCCTGCAGTCCTGGATCCTGCCTGGGTTTGGGGAGGCAACTAAAAAGTCTTCTGTGCAGTTTGGTGCTGAGACTAAGCAGATTAATGAAGGTGATAGGACAAGGTTTTAAACTGAAAGAAGGTAAACTCAGACTAGATAGAAGGAAGATATTTTTTTATGGTGAGGGTGGTGAAACAGTAAAACAGGTTGTTCAGAGAGGTGATGGATGCCCATCCCTGGAAATATTTAAGGCCAGGTTGGAGGAGGCTCTGAGCAGCCTGGTCTGTTGAAGATGCCCCTGCTCACTGCAGGGGGATTGGACTAGATGACCTCTGGAGGACCCTTTCAACTCAAACAATCTTATGGTTCTATGATTCTATGGTTCTGTGATTCTATCAGCTTGAGTCCTACTGTCCAGGTTCTGTAGAAATGGATTTTACTTGTGAAGGAGGCCACTGAGTTTAAATGGAGAAGACTGAAGAAGCCTCAAAGAAAGACTGAAGCCTTTTCTTAATTTGTGTAGGATTCAGGAAACAGGGATCAGTCTGCAAAAGTATAACCAAACCCTTTTTCTGTAGATCTCAGAGCAAGATTTTAATAAGCTGGGAACTATAGGAACAGGGACTCAAATTGGCAAAGACATTTTTATAACATTTTCAGTCTTAAATATAACCTTGTAACTGGAAATTATTGTAGTCAATAAATCCAGGAATTACTACAGAAATTAGATTCACAAGATTGTTGGGAATGTAAAGCTAGGAATGTCTAAAGTACCATTTATGTTTGTGTCATACCCCTCATAATTTTGAAATAGTTATTAAAATGCATACAAGAATATATGCATATTTTATATGCATATAATATATAGTATGTATAATAAATTTGTGTATTACATATCTTTTGTATATTTATATATACTACATATGTATAAAACAATCATATGCAATTGTCAAAGCTTTAGCTCCCAAACATCATAACATATATACTTTTCTTAGTAATTTTATAATTTAACTAGCTGCCTTTATTTTTATGTCTTGTGATAAATTAAGAGATATTTAAATCCTTATGATAGGTGATTCACACAGTAAAACTTAAATATGTATAAACCTGTTATATTTTGAGGACAGCTTCCCATTTGAATCTCCAGCTTCACCAAGGAGAGGGTGATTTCTTTCTTTCTATGCATCCAAAATGAAATTACCCAACTTCAGGGTTCAAAAGCAGTTTTTAAGATGGAACAGTGGAAACATCATACAAAAATTAATGAAATGACTGTCACTCTAGGGTGACAAAGCTCTGATTGCACACGTCATCTAAACCAGATGAGCAGACACTTTCTACTGGAAATTACAATGTTGCAAGTCGCTCTGATACCCTGTACTGTGCTGAACACTGGTGATGACCAATCCCTGCAGAGAATTGCCATTTTGGGACATTTTCAGGAACTCCTAAAGGAAGATATAATAGTGGTGTGGTTGAATATGGTACATGAGGTCTTGTTTTGAAGCTGAATTTCATCTACGGTATAAGCATGCACCAACATTTGGAAAACTTGAAACCGGGCGATTCCTAGTGAAGGTTTGCTATCTTGTTGATTTTGTTAGTTTTTTAAATGTTGGTTTGGCAAATTTTAAAGCACCAAAAAAACTTGATAACAGTTGATGTAATTTGGCATTAATAATTTGAAGCAGGTGCCAGACCTACCTGCACAATGCACTCTGAATAGGGCTGTTGGGGGGCAATGGTGGCAGCACCTGCCAGTTCTTAGGAAAACAGTCTGATATTCCATTTTTAGGCCTATTTCTTTAGTTCAGTCTGAGACACTGCTCAGTGCTTCATCCAGCCCCATCCCCAATAGACTGTGGAGCACATTGTCCTGAGGAATCTGAGGGCTCTGGGCAGATGGAGCGGTGATGTCATCCGACTTTTCCATTTCTACTTCCTATGAACATTTGCCTTATTCTTACATGCCAGCTCTTTCTCGGCATGTTTTAGACTAGAAACATTTTTTTTTCTGGGTGTAGAGAAGGAATCACTTCTTTTTGATTTCAGACAAGATCTGGCAAGTGAGCTCTTGTTGCTAGTCAAAGAAAAAGCCTTAAAAAAATTAACACAGAATCTGTGTTTAGCAAAGTGATTTGCATAAGCTGTACACTTGGTTCTTAGAGTTGGAACAGTTCTAACCTATGACAAATTCCTCTGTCTGGGCTGTCTTCCAAAATCATTTTCATCTACCCTGGCAAAAGAACTGAAGTCTGCGTTCTGCACTAATTAAAGGCCTTCAGGAGAAGGGCCCCAGTTGAAATGCTGACACACTTTGTACACGCTTTATTTGTGAAAGGGGATACTGAGCCCATTTGATGGCACCTCCTGCTCCGTCAGGCCGTGCAAAATTTTAAGTGGGGAAATGAAATGGGCACAGTTATGTCTTGTTAAGATTCTGAGTTACTAAAACACTGCAGTTTTCTGTTAAAAAGCATGATATGGAGATTTTTTGATCTTTGAATAACACTAATAAGCAGTAAAAAGGCTAAAACCCATGGCAGTTCCTTAATGAATATGAACTGACACTCCCAATTTTTATTAAGTACTGTGGCTTAATGGAGCTGAGTCTCTGTCTCCCTAAATATCTTCATTTTGGAAACAGCAGAATATACACCCAACATCCCTTTTACATAAAACTGGGAACTGCTGAAAAGGGAAGGCAGGGAGAACAGCTGTCCCAATAACTTTCTGGAGTTCTTCCAGCAGGACTACCACTCCAGCAGGTCTAACTTCCATTCTAGATCATTGACAGGCTTCTCAGTTTTTAATATTCCCAATGTATTCAATGGAAATTGACTGAGGAAGGCACCCAGAAATTCTTTTTTTCTGAAGTTGTTGTCCTGAGTATTCACCACCTGCTTTGGAACACACGTGCTTAGGCTGAAGAGAGATTTTAACTACCCTGGATGTTAACTACTTTATCCAAGTGCCCAGCAGGAGGCAAGGAAAGAAACTCCTCCTCTGTGGGGAGTCTCACCTAGTAGGAAGTGTGCTCTGAAAACATGGATTAGACTCAACTCTGCAGCTGAACTACACGGAGAGCTCCTGCAGAGACTAACAGAGCTTAACCAGGGTTCAATGCACTCACCCTGGCCAGGGAGAGGAGGGAAGTACATCTATCCAGCAGCAGATGTTCGGATGCTTAGTGACCTGTGGGAAAACACTTGGGAGAGGCAAGGGCACTTAGGCAGCTGCATGGTGTTTGTGGAATTTAAGGAATCCCAGCCCGTGTCCTAGGCTTTTCTCCTTGCTCATTTGCAATAAGTGCAGGAAAAAAAAAAAAAAAAAAAAAAGGAGGAGCAGGAGGATTTCTCCCTCAGATATTCTTTCAGCATTCCTCAGGCTTCACCCTGCATGTCTGCTGCACCCCTCACTAAAGGATTTTATTGTAAAGCAGCAATGCAAGGATTCCATAGCCTCTGAGACATATTCAGGATTTTTGCTAGCAAATAAACTCACAAACATAATCAACATTCTTTATGAATCCTCATCCTTTCCTTAGGAGGATGAATTTCTAGCCTGTTTTCTATGAATCTTAAATGCAAAGTTTCCACAAGGGCAAATGCTCCAGTTTTTTCTGCCTTCTTGGGCACAGGGGACAATCCTGTCTTGTGTTTGTCCCTAAAAGTATTGACTGTATTAGACAGTGGGCACGTGCTTTCGAAAGAAAAGCACCATGAATGCTTGCATGTCCCTGTATTATCGGCCACGTGCTCCATCCCTGGGAGACAAACGGGCCACTGAAATGCGGCTGGCCTGGACGTCCCACATACCAAGCAGATGCAAGCAGAATGCCATAGGGAAATAAGAAACACATTGTATGTGATTTAAAAGGCTTACAGCTATGGAATATCCCTCTGAAAGCCTAATGAACATCTCCAGCACATAGACAATCAAAGTGCAAAACGCGCCCTGCATCGGGATACAAAACCACGGAACTGGAGATAATCTCAGAAGAGACCCACAAAATAAATCTACTGACAGCAGCACCTATAAATCATGCAACTCCAGCACTTGGCTTGTCAAAATGTCTCCAAGCTCAGGATTTTCTGTGGAGAGGAGGCTGTCCACACAGATTATTTCTTAATTTTATGCCTTCTGTTTGCCTCTCGGGTGAGCTTGTGTCCTGGGTTTGGGGTTTGTCTTTGTTTTGCTTTCTTTCTCTCCTACTATGTCCTAGACTGACTTTGACAAAGTTAGTGATTAGAAACCCAGATTTCTTACCACAAGGCTGAAAGAAAAATAAATACAAACACTTGTTCAAGTGACTGAAAATACAGGCTTTTTTTAACCTGGTGACTGTTAGAGTGATTGGATCAATGTTTGGATATAGTGGGGAGAATATCTAGGAAAAAGGAAGGGGGAAACTGGTAAATCTCTCAGGATTAATCTTCTGGGGGTACTTTTTTTGCATGGACCTCCCTACTTATGACACATATGAGCTCTTGGAAGTACATTGCAGAGTTTCCACCAAAAGCTGAGCTGGCAAAGGAGAAAGTGGTTACCAAGATAATTTCATCCCTCATTCTCAAAGGTAAACAGCTCTGAAACAATTCATTCTAGAAATGTGTTAATTCCCAAGTGACGGAATAGCTGGTGTTAAACCTGTATTGTGAGGTGAGAAGCAGCATTAAGCAGGCCAGGCTCAGTGGCTTTCTATCCACAAGATGAATTGTAACAAGAGCTTAGACTGTCTACTCTGAAGTTTGAACCCAATGTATGTAAATAGCCTTGGGTGTGTTATTCCTGTTTATTCCTGTGTCCCATGCCTTGCACAGAGGAGCTCTGACCCACCTTAAGGAGCAGAAACTATTCCAACTCTGCTCCTCCATAGACTGCTGAATGCTTGTAGCATGCACAGCATGTAGCATGCACAGCATAACATTTTTGTATGCAAATCCTGGAGGGTGTCTCAACTGTGGGGACAAAACTCTGGGAAAATGACGCCATAAAAACAGCACAAAAACACCAACATTCCCCAGGCTGGGGAATCCTGCATGGACAGATGATCAAGCCTGCCAGGAACAAATGATGCACTTTAACACAAAAGAGGAAGAGTGGTGGCAGATAGACAGGGACTAGGCTGAGACTCAGGAGACCAGGCTGAGACCTCAGCACTAACTCCTGCTCCACCACTGACCTGCTGCAGCACCTGGGAAACTCGATTTGCTTCTGTTTTCTTGCCCACTCATAAACTCCTGAGGGTGTCCTTTGCTGTCCCTTGCTGTACATTTGAGCTGCACAATTGGAGCTCAGTTCAGGCCTGTTGCTGCTACTGCAGTTGAAATAATAATAACACGTAAATAACTTACACAAACCAACCAAATAAGCTGGAGGAAGAGTGCAGATGCATGGGCATGAAAAGAGATATGGGTGAAAGAATGTGAAGGAGCAGAAAAGACAGGGAAAGAATTGTCTGAAATGAAAAAAAACAAAAAAAAGTGAGAAAAGGGAGTTGACAAATAGCAGAAGAGCACAGACGGAACATGGTCATTCCAAAATCAGCTGCTGCCTGCTGTTCCCCACTGTCCAGAGGGAGATTTGAAATGGTTTAAACACAGAAAGAAGTGAGCAAGGAAACCATCCTGCCCTTCACCAGCCCTCTGCTTACCTCAGTTCCCCATTCACGAACTGCTAAAAAACCTTCAGTAATCTGAACCTGTAAAACAATTGGTTTAGGGCAGTGGAATCTCTCCTTAAGGACCCAGCACCACCACTCTGCCAGCATTTATTAGTCCTCCAGGGATCATCTTCAACCTGTGCTAATGTAATCCTGCTAAAACCTTCTGGCTGTCTGGGGCCTGGCTGTCTTCAGCAACACACTGGTGTGAAATAATTATGGATTAAAACAAAATTAAAATGCAATTTTCAGGTATTTTGAGAGGAAGTCTTTAGCTCTACTTGTGGCTAAGTGATAGACTCTAGAAGGTTGCAAGTAACAGCTGAGAGGCTCAGAATGCTGTGATAGAAGGTGAAGTCCATGGAGAGGCCCAAGCTAATGCATTTTCAAGCCAATGGAAAGATTTCTCTGTCTCTCTGAGTGTTGAATTGGTCTGCGAGGGACTGGATGAGATCCAGTTGAGGCCCACAGTTACCAGAAGTTGCTACCAACCAATGACTTCTCAGAGGGTCACATTAAGCAAAACGATGGTTACAGTAACATGTTTAGTGGCCAATGGCTGCAGACACAAAATATTTTTCATTCTTCGCAGTTGTCTGGGGTCAGAAGACCAGGGAGGAAAAGGCATGAAGGCAGTAATAATGAATTTATCCAGTCCACACCTGCTCCCACTGAGAGGTCTGGAGGAACAGTGAGATGTAAACCCCATTCTGTTTCCCAAAAGATCCAAGGAGGTGCAGGCTGGAGTCACTGTGCTGATCAGGCTGACTTCCTTTACTAGCACTGAACTGCTGCTTTAAAATAAAAATCCAAGAGTTGACCTATAACTACTACACTGCCAAACATAACTGAGATTTCTTAGAATCTGCTTTCACTGTGAGTTTTGTGTAAAATGTTTCCCAAGATGTCTTTGTGTGGCTATTAGTTATTGCAGTTGATGTGCTGTGAAAGATTTTAAATGGCAAGTCCCAGTATTTCCTTGAGAACCATTCTGTTATGGACAGCTCTTAAGTTAAACTGGGAAAACAGAACAACAACAACAAAAAGCAATAATGCGGCTGTAAAAGAATGGGAAATATTCGTGGTTTCCACCCTCACTGATAATTAGTCAGAAACACAGGCTTTAGGTTCAGCCTGAAGGAAGACACTGGAATTAAAACTGCTTAAGATAAAGGATCAAAGTGATTCTTCAGCCATTTTAATCTTTCAGGAGAAAGCTAAACTAAACACTGCAACACATTTTCAGAATAAATTGTCTAGAGAAATAATGGAATTTTTAATTTTGTAGAATTCTAAGCAAAGACCAGGCTAATGCTTGCTAGGAACAATTTAGGTGGTGCTGATGCTATGGTGGAGCAGGGGAATAGACCAGGAGACCTCTTCAGGTCTCCTGTAAATTTATCATCTTGGATTCTGTGCCTACAAACAGGACTGTTTGCCAAGAACATGCTAAACTTGGGAAGGTGTGCAGTAATGTTTTAAGCCCATTTATATACAAACTAAAGTTTAAGAAAATATACATATGAGATGAAGAACTGCAAATGAAAGATGACAGAGAAATAACACACAGGCATTTGAAATGTGGGCCGAAAATAAAACAGGATTCAGCCTGGAAAATGCATGCTAACATACTTGGGGAAATATAATCCTAAATAATATCCTCAGTGGGAAAGCAAAACCTGGAAATAATTTATTTTACAAAGGAATCTTTGGGCTGATTGAGGTCAGTGAATCAGATAGATGAGTTTTGAGCACCACCATAACAGCTGGAGCTCAGCTGGGACTTCCAAATTCAGGTTTGCTGCTGCTGCCGCCTGAGGCACACAAATCCCCCAGCACTCACAGTAAGAGTCTACCAGCTGATTTATACTTTGATTGAAAATGTGAGTCTCTGAAGCTTCAGCTGGAGACCATCAGCTGTGCCTGGAGATAGGGCCTGATGACAATCAGGCTGGACACTCTTTCCCACAGAGCAAGGAAGCAGACACCCTTCCACCCCTCCCCAGTTTACATGTAGTAAGGCAGTTTGAGGAAGGTCTTGACTCTCTGACATCAGTAATAATTAAAGTTCCTCTTGCTGGCTTCTAGGGACACAGAATTGTACCAATACTGGATATTCAAAATTTTTCAGAGTAGTTGGAAGAAAACACTAGGCAAGTAAGTGGAAAAGAATTCAAGTGATGAGATAAACCACAGCAAGCAGCATGAAGAACTGGCCAAAAAACCCACCACATACACAGATATTGACAATAACTCTTGCAAATTATTAGACACAGTCTCTTTTACCTGCCTTGGCTACTAATTCTGTTCCCTACCTTTCTGTTCATAAAGAAATCCAAATCCATTGAGGAAAATTCCTTCACCACCTGATAAGAGCAATCAATTCCAAGGCCCTTGGAAGGGACTTTAAAATCTGACTAGACAGAGATGACGGAAACCCTACACCCCACCTGCTATATGGGTGGCAGCACTTTTTTACTCAGTTACAGAGAAAAACAACAGTCTCATTTCAGAGACTTACTTCCACAGAGTCCAGGAGCAATAACTTTGGTGTCAATGTTTTCTTTAACACAGTTTTCCATTCTGTCAGTGGCACACTCAGCAGCTCCTGCCATAAGCACAAGTCCAAGCAGCTGATGGCAGCGAAGGGAAAGTCTGTGTTTGCTGTGTGGGAGATCTCTAGACTCCCACAGCGAATGTGCAGGAGTTCAATGTCCATTACCAGATATTAAAATAAGCTTGGTTCCCTCTGCCTCCAGTACTCACTTTGAGGTTGTTGTGTTCTTTCCTAACCACTCCAGCTGCATGTTCCCGTGGACCCCTGACTACTCTTACCTGTCCAGGTGGCAGGAAACAGAAGGTGATCTTTCCAAAGGAACTGACCTACAATCTGGGAAATCTGTCTCCTGGGTCAGATGAAGCGATAGCCATGGAGTAAAGCAATCCTTCCCCTTCTCCCTGCTCTTGATACTGTTTCCCCATCCAAACAGAGCTTTAATGAGATCTCCCTGTTTTTAACTACATCATGAACTGAAATGAAGGCACTTGCTATACTCTGGCAAATGAGGGTGATCTGTGTGGTCCTCCAATGCAGAGTGTTTTTCTCCATGAAACTTTTCCTGTTCTTGAGAGTAATTTCATTGTCTGATATTTTTTTTTATTGCTACTCCTGTATCTTAGAAACCCTTATTGGAAGGGTTTGATGTTGGGCTTCACTAGATGAAGCACAGAGAAGCTGTGTTGGACAAAATCACGGAATTCATTGTGCATGATCCTCTCTGAGGACCATTGGTGGTGGAAAATACAGCACAACTGCTGGCACAAGCCATGCCAGCTTCCTGCTCCTGCTGAGAAATACAGGATTGGCAAAATCTGCCCATGCAGGAAACTGAGCCATCTAGGAGGACACAGCCCAAGCTTCTCAAGTCTCCTCAAGTCCCCCCTCTTTGGTCTCAGGTCTGTCACAGAGCCCTTTAGGGTGCAGAGGGTCAGTTTGTCTAACGAACTCAACAGAGTCACAGGATCATAGAATGGCCTGGGTTGGACGGGACCTAAAAAATCATCTTGTGCCAGGGGCAGGGACACTACTTCTACTATCCACCTTGCTCAGAGCTCCATCCAATCTGGCCTTGGACACCTCCAGGGATGGGGCAGCCACAGCTGCTCTGGGAAACCTGTGCCAGGGTGTCACCAATATGATCAGAAGAATGGACCACCTCTGCTACAAGGAAAGACTGGGATAATTGGGATTGTTCAGCCTGGAGAGGAGAAGGCTTTGGGGTGACCTCATTGTGGCCTTGCAGTGCCTGAAGGGAGCCCACAGGAAAGATGGAGAGAGACTCTTGACAAGAGCCTGGAGTGACAGGACAAGCTTCACACTGACAGAGAGCAGGTTTAGATGGGATATGAGGAAAAGATTCTTCCCTGTGAGGGTGGAGAGTCATTCCAGATTGAGTGCTAATGGAAACCTGCTCAAACTGGAGCAAATACACATTCAACAGACTGTAAGGAACAGAAAGGTGAGTTCTCAATTCACTGGCCTTCTTTGTAACCTTAATGTTTGTCTCCTGGCTGTGAAAATGTTCATAAAACAACACAGATACCTGGCTAGGATCAGCTACAAAGTACACAGACATAACTCTTGATGAAGGGGAACAATTACTGGTATTTACTTTACCTTTGTTCTTTTACTTATGCTTTCTAGTACATTTCTAAATAAATGCCCTTCTTGCTTTAATATTTAAAGACCTCTTGCACAAGTAGACAGCATTTTATATGTCTATTCATATGAAATCTTGTAGTCTGTAGTTATGTTTCTTCATTCAAAAAAATCACATCCTGTACACCTCTATCACGTCTTCTAAATTAATTGTTTCAGTATTTCTGGTAAAGTAGTTTCTTGCACTAGATTTATTGTTCAAGGAGCGATCTTTGTGATTCTATGAGTCTATGAGTTGGGTACTTGGAACACATAGCAAATCAGCAACATGGGTAAAATGTTTATGAACAACTCATAATATTTATAGCATAAGTATTTCTTTGTTACATGGCACTGCTCTTAGAATGTTTCAGAAACATTTCTGAATGCAAGCATCTTAATTGATGTAATAAATGTTAAAAGCAAATATATTTATTACCTTTAAAATTAGACCCAGTGAATTTTTGGGGACACACCATATAAAATAATTTTCCACCACCTTTGTGCTGAGCTAAAGTGATGGATTTTTCTTTATTCCTGTTAGTTATGGTGGATATTAGGAAAAGGGCACTGGAACAGGCTTCCCAGTGAAATGGTCACAGCCACAAACAAGGCTATGAGAGCCCAATGAGTGTTTGGACAATGCTCTCAGGCAGAGGGTGGGGTTGTTGGAGTGTCTGTGCAAGGCCAGGAGTTGGACTCAATGGTCCTGATGGGTCCCTTCCAACTCAGGATATTCTATGATTCTTCACAGAATTACTCAGATAACCCAGTGTGTTCCCTAGTGGGTTTTTGCCAGTATTTTGGTTTGTTTCATCAGCAATTGGATTTCCAGACATTCTGCTTTGCAAAGAAACAAAACCTCTTCTATTTTTATTAACTTCCACATTAGCATTAATGCAGCACTGGATATGTCATTTCTGGGCTTCTGCCTTTCAGGCTCTGATTTGCATGAATCAGCTTTTTTTGTTTGTTTGTTTTGGTTTGGTTTTTTTGGTGGATATTGACATCTTTTGGAAAATGTTTGGAAAGTGCTATCATGGGACCCCTGATAAGAGAACCCAAAGGCAGTGGGACCTGTTTTGCCAGCATTGACACTTACTGATACTTCCTTGCTGGTGTTCTGCTACATTAGTTGACAATCTATGAGCAATAGTGCAGTCACAATTACGCCTGGTAACAATATGGCTACATCCCAAATTCTGAACTCCAGGGCATGTTCTTGGGTGATCATTTTTTAGTTCCCTTCTTGCTTGTGATTTTGAGCATTGTATGCATTGCTGTTGGTGTTCAAATCCTTGATTAATAATGTAGTTACCACTGCATCTGGACAGCTCATTTTTTTTCTTTTGGCAACATTTCAGTCTTTATTGCTGCAGACCTCAATTCTCAGCCCTTGCATCAGTTCTTGAACCTGTTTTCACAGAGACATGTTAGGTGTTATCTCCTTCAGGTATTTCTCTATCAAGGTAGAATGGAAATGATGCATCATTCCTTGTAGCTTCTGCAGCCTAACAATTGCTTGGGGGCAACAGAATTTGCTTTGATGAAGAAATAAAATCTGAATTATTCAAGAGCTTTTCTGCTATGTCACATTTTTCGTACAGGACTCTGAAACCACAGCTCTAGTAATGAGTTTTCAGCACAATACAAACTTTAAATGAGTCTTTCCTGATCTCATGGTCTTCCATGAGACTACTGTGAGTGCATAAATTAGTATATCTTTGCTTAAATTATTTGCAAAATTAGTCTTGGCCAAAACATATTTGTGACAGCGCTTTTCCTTCTCTTGTCCTACCCTTGTCTTGTAGAAAAGCTCATTTCTTTTATTGCTTTATAAAAATGTCTTTTTGGAAGGTGGAGTCTCTTCCATATTTTAGTATTTAGTCTTTTTCATATTAACACAAGTAACATTTGCTGATGGACTATTTTTATCTTTATTTGTACTCAATCCAAGAGATTTATGGCCAGGCTTTCCAAGAACAGCAAAACATGGGTCAGGGCCATCTGACTTTTCATTAGTCTCTGTATGTGCCATTGCAATGACAAGGTTAGAGAGTCTGTTGGGATAAAAGGAAACCTCTTCTAACTCTCACTTGCCTTCAAGAAGTAGCCTCATCCTCTGTGCCCTTTGGCTCCTTTGGATTTGCAGTGGTTTCTGTGTTCCAGTGAAAATCTGGTGGTATCCACAGACACTGAATCCTCCTGGTGATCTGCTGCATTGTTGGAAACTCTGCCCCTCAGCAGATGGTTGTCCTGAATTTCCATCACCCATATGCTGAATGAACACCTTCCAGGGCGTTTTTGAAAGCAGCTTGAGAATTGGAGTGGATGAGATTCCTGAATCAGTCTCAGGAAGAAATAAAATGGAGATGCATAATTATTTCTTATCCACATCCCTTAGCACAAAGGCTCTTTCCATGTGAAGAACCTCTGTGTGAGTACCAGGTGAAATTCTGGTTGGTTTTGGATCAGTGAGATATGCTGTCAATGATAGCAATTAGCCCCACCAGTGGCAGAAATTACTTGAATACAAAAATGAATGAAGATTAGGGGTGTTCATCATCATGCCACTAAAGCTCACCTTTTTTTTCCTGTTAGGAACAGATGTTACTTCATAAGTGATGGTTACTGCTACTTGATAGGCTCTATCTAGGAGCAGTAATCCAGAAATCCAGCAGGGGCCAGGAGAGGATCATTTTCCATCTACCAGGTCTTGGTGAAATCCTAATAATGAAGATCAAAGGAAATTATTCATTTGTTATTAGGTTTAGAGTGAAAGGTGCTATTCCAGAGGGGAATATTCACCATCTAAAATTCTGTTGGAAAAGAGGGAGGAAGCATCTGGGAAACAAACAGGTGGATTTTTGATGGATACAGGTGAAGATGTGGCAAAGGGCTCTTAGGTAAAGTACACCTCATGGGTACCACCAGGAAGAGCCCCAACTGCTCTTCTTTCCAAGCTCTGACATTCCATAGAGGTGACCAGTGGTTAGCACATCCATTTCTTTATTCCTTAGATGCCTAGTGCCTTGTTGGGAAGAGATATTTGGAACTGAACAAATCCAGGGATGTAATTCCTAATAGTAAAGCCCTGGAGGCCCAGGTTTTGATATTCTTCCCAAATACAACAGAGGGAATCCTGGAGGAGATGGAAAACACTGTCACTCCGTTGGTGGCATTCCTGGGAAATGGAAAGCAGCAGAAGCAGGAACAGAGCTGGGACCAGACTCCAGCTGGGTAAGTCAGACACCAAATCCTTTGGAATTAGAACTAGGCAGGGGTGAGAAGAATTAATTGCTGAATTTGTACCACATGGATTCCTGAGCAGGATCCCAGCAGGGAAACTCCATGAGAAGATCCAGACTGGGGACTGTTCCCAGATGGGAACAGTGAGCCTTGGAATTGTCTGAAGGACAGCACAAAGATCAGCTGTCAAACGTGGAAATGTTATCGGACAATTACTCAGGAGTGTTTAGTTCCCAAGGCAAGTCAATCTCCTGTCTTTTGAAGTATTGGAAGCTGGGAAGACCCCAAGTAATGTAGGGAATTGACTGGCAGATAAAACTGCTAGGGAATGGTAGGGAAAGTCATCCTATTAGGGAGACTTGTTTTGTATAGGAATTGTGCAAAAATTATCCAAAAGAACATAATCAAATTGGATTGACATATTCCTTGGAGACCACAATCCAGTAGGAAAGCTGAGAGAAGGAAACAAAGCCTAAAAAGGCAAATGAGCCAAATCTGCCAAAACCCTCAAATGATCACATTCCCTGGCATTGCTGAGGAATTCAGGCAAGCTCCAAGAAAAAGGTGAGCCCATATGGAATCCTTTATGGGAAACCATATCCAGCTGTGACCCTTCCTGGGGAAAGCCATGGGATAGGTTATCCCAGTTTCAAAGAATATGTCATTTCCTTGGGAAAAACACTTCGCATAACTTTATTGTTTTAGCCTACCCAGTAACCTGGGATATCCAAGTCCATCCTCCCCAGTGGGGAGTACATCCGGCCATGGAGAATTTCTGGGAGAGCCCTGGAGAAGAAAGAAGGCTCCAGCTTTGCAGGTCTGTGTCATAACCCATCGTGTCAGCCACTCCTGTTTCATCCCAGTGGATTTGTCCTCTTGTATTCAACCTCAGCAGCACTAATTGCTGGGAATTTAGCAGCCTTTGGTACTTTTCCACAAAACCTCTCCATCCCACTCTTCAATCCTGTTGTGCACAGAGGAAAAACACAAAACTTCATACTTTCCCCTCTCCCCTTCACTTTGGCTCCTCTTTTCCTGCAGGCTTTGGACTATCTAGTCTTGGGTGTGGATTAGGCAGAGCACCTTGGAAGCTCAGCTCAAGGTGGGAATAGAGCAGTGTTGGAACCACCATGGGTTCTCCCAAGGTTTGGTGTGAGGAGCTGCATCTTGGGAGGGGCTGGGATTTTGTGCTGTTCTGGGCTTTTTTTTCTTTTTTTGCCTTTTGGGCCATCTCAGAGGAAAAGCTGGAAACCAAACCAATTGAAGGGGATTCCCAAATTCTTTTCCAGATCTTCAGAGGAGGCCCAAATCCACATTGAGCTGAGAAGAGGCATATGAGGAGAATGGGAATAATTGAGCCTCAGGACTCTGCACTTCCTTCTTTTAATGTGTTTGGAGGGGCAGGGAAGATCAAATTGCAAAGAAATTCTGTGTCTGTAACATCAAGTGCAACCTCTTTAAAGCAAAGTCCTCAGAGCAGGGTTTTCCCCAGGGTAAGTCCAGATGTGACATGGAAAATCCTCAGCAAGGATTTTCCAGCTTTTGGAAAAGCTTAGAAGCCAAACAATATCACATTTATATCAGATTTGTATCAAGTGTGGTGTTTATATCTGGGACCACTCAGTTCCCTGGGTGTGAAAGTCCTTCAAGTAGCAAAGCTGAGCCATTTTTGAGAATTCCAAGCATTGTGCCCCTAAGATTCTTAATACAATATTTAAATTATTAATACTTAATTGAGACAATATAAAGTGGATCTGTTAGAGTGGCAGAAATGTTTTTTTGCCTGGAAGTGTGTTGGGATAATCAATATTCCTTATATCAGAATTAATTGGTCCTCCTTATTTTCTTTCTAGATTGTGGATTGAGGAGAATATTTGGGATAAAGAAATGAAATGCACGAGGGAAGATTCATCTTCCCAAGGGAATGCTTTAGGGATGTGCAGTTTCTGAACTGCACAAATAAGTCAGGCTCCCACAGAAACCTTCCAAAGCTGGAAGGGACAGGGAAGAAAATTCCAAGAGTGGTGTGGGAAGTGCTTTCTCCCAGGTCTGGACACCTCTGAGGTTGGAATGACTTAAAAATATTCCTTGTCCCTCTCTTGTTCTCAGCCCAGGACTAAGCTGGTGCTCCCTGAGTGGCTGCAGCTCCCTGGATGTGGAGGGAGGAGGTCTCTGCTGCAGAGTGGGAGAAATGTTCCTGCTGGTTGCTGGGTCCTTGGTGGGCAGAGAACCCTGATCTTGGCAAGATGGGTTTGTGAGTATTGATCCTACCTCCTTTTAAATGAGTTGTTTAATTAGTCAGCAGCAGGCACCACATTTAGTCAGCTTTAGTTAAGTTTCTTTTTCACAGATTTCTTGTTGTTTTGATCATGACATCACCAAAATCTTAAATTTCTAAATTAATCCTGAAAAGCTTCAATGAACAAATCCTGAAGGAATTGAGGATTGGATATCTGGGCTCTTATGGCCCTTCAAGGCCATGTTGGGTTTACCTACTGATTTTGTTTCAAGGGAAACTCCAAGCTAAGAATAATCAAAATATGAATCAGGTCTCATGAAACTCAGCTTTCCAAAACTTTATTTAGGATCAAAAGAGATGAGAATGCTTTTGGCAGAAAAGCACCTGTGAAGCAAAGCAGACTTAAAAAGGCTGTAAGATTACAGAAAGTCATCATGTGTGTGTATATATATGTGTGTGTACACACACATATAGATAGATATAAAGTAGATATTTTATAGCAGTTGAAGATAAACTGTCAGGATTGGGTTTTGAAATACTGTTTTAACAATAAAGTATTCTATAATTATGCATGTGATTTTTAAACCATTTAATATAGAAGACTAAATCTCTTGCTGGTTTTAGAGTATTGCATTGAAAGTCAATGTGGTTTCTCCTCTTTCCCTGTTCCAGGAGAGTTCTTAGTTATCTATAAGTAGGTTGTAACATCATTACTACTGATTTCAGTGCCTTTATCTGAACTTGATATATTATCTGTATTATTGTTTAGATGCATTGTTTTACACAGAACTAGGGGAAGAGAAAATTGAAGGAAAAGGTTGTAGAGAAGGGGCAGAGAAAGAATGTAGAGAACCTCAATTAGGATTGAAACCCATCAGTGTGCTGGGTCAGTCTCCTGGCAGGAGGTGCTGAAGGAGATCAGTCGGTGTTGAACACAGGTGTTCGTGGGTTTGTCCCAGCCAGGTGAAGGTGTGGGGGACACTCTGCACCCCAGGCAGGGCAGGAAGGGCTGAGGGGACAGGGGGGGTCTCCCCAGCCTGCTGGGAGTGGTGTCACACGAGGCAGGTGCCTGCAAAGGTGCACTGTCCTTATGGAGATGGGCCCGTGGTTTCAGTTTGCCATGTACCTGAGCCCTTGGCACGGGTCTGTGTCTCATTTTGAAAAGGGTGAGTGTTGAACAGAACAATTCTGAATTGTAATTTGGGCTGTTGTGTTCTGTGGGCTTTGGGGCACGCTCATTTTTTTGGAATGGTTCACACTGGAAAGTTTTGTGTATAGATGGCTCTGATCTGCTGGGTTTTGTGCTGCTTGTCCCATTGCAAGCTCTGAGCAAAGGAAGGACATGGCAGCTCTTTCATTGAGTTGGCACTCTTGCCCTCAGCAGCTGTGGAAGCAGCAGACAGGTTTCTTGCCTGCTGAACCACTTCTTGGGGTGTTAAGGCTGACATCCATTGCTAAAGAAAATTCCTCTCTTTTCATGTGACAGCAGCACTGACAGGAGAGGGAAGGACTGGGGCAGAGTACTAACAACCTCAGAATTTCAGGTGTGACACAAAAGAAAGCTCAGAGTGCAAAAAGGGAAATGTGTGCCCAAATTGACTTTGGAGGCAGTTTTGCTGTCTGTCCTCATGCAATTGTGTCTTCTGAAAATGTGTCTTCTGAAAATGCCACCATTTTATTCATTGTGCTGTACAAAATACTTCTCATAATGTCAGGAAACAGATGATACTAAAACTCGAAGGAATATGGATGTGTAGAAACAACCTATTCTTTCTTCTCCAGTGCAAGATGCTTGATGTTAGGAAATACTGAAAAACAAATAGTTATAGTTGAGTTGGTGTCTCTTTATTTATTACCCCCCTGTTTTTAAAATAGAGGAATAAGTGGGAAGGTTAGAGGATCTAAAGCTGGATGTAATAAATCCCTAAATCTTAATAACAAAAGAGGCTTAATGGAGAAGTTAACAGTCCTGTGAGGGGATTATTTTTTAAGGGGTGTACTTCAGGGGAAGTACACACTGCAGAACCATGAAATGCCACCTGAAGGAGCCTAAGTCAAATTGGACTTTTTTGTAATTTCCTCACATTGTTTTTCTTATTTTTAACCTCAAGGGCTGACACGGTCGTGCTTCTCCACAGTCTCGCCTTCCCAGCAGGGCACTGGGTGGATCCTTCTGTCTCTGCTGGAGGTGCAGCTTCACAGCCCAGGGGAGGAGTCACTCATGGGGCCGGGAGGCCAGAGCTGCCCCCCTGAGAGATGGCAGGGGGACCGGCCTGATTTAAACTGAGCATAGCGAAGTCACGCAGGGACTCTGCTGCTCCCCAGGCTCCTGCCAGGATTGTGGACACGGGTGGAAGTTAGGGAAAGTGACCCAGTTCGAGCTATTCTGTTGTGAAATTGTGTTTGTGAGGGAAAGAAGGTAAGAAAGAAATCTTGGGCTGAAGGGGTTTTTTCCCATGAAATACCAAAAGCAATGTTGGGAAACTTACTTATTTTATTGGTAATGGCTATATACTCCTGCGCTTATCCTACTAGTTTTCCTTTCAAATACTGGAAATTCAGAGACTGTTCAAATGGAATTGTCTCCTGTCCGTGGTATTTTCCTGCTTGTTAAAAAAAAAAAAAACAACAAAAAAACCCCAAAAAACAAAACAAAACAAAAAAAAACAACCAAAACAAAACAAAAAAACCCCAACAAAACAAAACCAAAACCAACAAAAACCAACAAACAAAAAAACCCAAAACCCCAAAACCAAACAAACTTGGTCAGTAATAGTTAAAACTCTTGAAATGCATTTGTTCATGACCAATGCAAATAGCTGTATGGCTGTTCGACAGGCAAGGAGCGCATCCAGGAGCAGGTGATGCATTAATTCTTGAGTGGAGGTCAACCTGTTGTCCACAGTGGGGAAACTTCTCGACCCTTTCAGAGCACAGGGACTGAATTTGGTTTGATTTGAGCCAAGGCAGCCCAGGCTTTCCCTGCCTGCTCAGGTGGGGCAGCCACCAGACTGTGACACTGGAGCTGGGGAAGAACTTCAACCCTTCTGAGAGTTGACCCTCTTTATTATTCCAGCAGAGAGAGCCTTTTTGGGGCCATGTATTCATGTAAATTGTTAAAACAATGTGCTGCTCTTCAGGGCAGTTTGACGCGTTTTGACTCGCTCTTCTTCAGGGGTGGGGGGGAGGAGGTGGGGACTCGGGGGCTCCGATGTCATTTGGAGCACCCCAATGTCCCCGGGAGAGCCTCGATGCTGTGGAGGAGCCGGTGAATGGGGAATGAGGGGGCTCACACTGGGTGCCCTCCCCCAGAGGGACTCAAAACTGCCTGAAAATTCACAGGGGGGGGGGGGGGGGGTGTGTGTGTAGAATACTAAAACCTGTCAAGTTTTTTGTTTTTCATATATTGACAAGTAATACTTATTTATATATAAATTCATTTCAAGCTACTTCATTTCTATCTACTCTATTATATACAGTAATGCAAGAAACTCTGAGTAGAGATCTGTAGGGTTTGAAAGTAATGACATAACGTTTTTATGTATGAATGAAACAAATTGCCTGAAAACATAAGAAAATATGATCGGGGTGAAGGAAATAAAAAGGGCTCGATCCCAACTTTTCTCTCCACTCTCTCCACCCCGCTGAGCTGTGCGGTGGTGCTGCCTTCTGGCGGCAGAGAGCGGCACTGCCGCCCCCGGCACAGCGCCCTGACCGTCCCTGCTGTCCCCGGCTGGATGACACGGGACACCGGGGTGGCTGCCGAGCATGGGAAGGGCAAGAGCCGGGACCGAGCGAGCCGATGTCTGGAAATAGAGTGGAGGGGTGAAGGAGAGTTAGGCGTGCAAACAGTCAGGGCCACGAGCGGGGCCAGACGATAGAAGGAGCGCAGGGCGGTGACTGAGAAGAATGACAGCCATAGCGCTGGTTGTGCCGGGCGGCAGAGGCAGAGCCGCACCGCGCACGGGCCGGGGACACCGGGCGGGCACGGTGCGGATAGAGATGCCCGTGTGCCACTCTCAACATGGCGGCGCGGAAAGGACGCGGCAGCTCGCCACTCCCAAGATGGCGGAAGTGGCAAAAATCACGTGACAGACACGACTGATAGCCGGTCGGAGCTAAGCCACACTCAAAATGGCGGATGTGGCGGACTGGGACAGAAGTGTCCCTCTCTCTGCCTGCTGCCGTTCGCGCAGCTCCCGCCAGCTCCCGGCGCCATTGACGCCACCACCCGTGTCTCCACACCGAGGAACACAGAGAAAATTTTCTCTGAAAGCGCTAGGTCGGCGTAGGAGTCGGGGGTGGGGATTTCAGGCAGCCGACAGACAGACGCCCTTATGAGGAGCGGGGGGCCTTAATCGTACCACACCAAAGATGGCGGCTTAGCCGCAGATGGCTTCCGCCAGCACCCAAGGTGGCGGCGAAGGGCGGAAGTCACGTGATGTCACACCAAAGATGGCGGCCCGGCACGCCGCTGACTGCACTTCCAAATATGGCGGCATCGTGCGCATGCGCCTTACCAAGGAAAAAATGGCGGCCCAGTAGAAATTTGCTTTCTCTATTCGGCTGCCCGAACACGATCCCGACGCCGACCCAGCGCTTTCAGCGCTGCTTTCCGCGGCGTTTCCCGGTGCGGGGACACGGGCTCTGTGGGGACACGGGCTGTGGGCCAGCGGCGCCGGGAGCAGCAGCAGGATGCAGCTCCTCTCGCAGGAGGTGCGAGGTGGCGGCCGGGGCTGGGGGCAGGGCTTGCCGGCAGGGCCCGCAGGGAGAATTGCCGCTGCCAGCCGCTCTCTGGGAGCGCCGGGCGGACTCGGGCTGGGGAGCTGGGAGGTGTGGGGGATGTTCATGTCCCCGGGAGCTGCTGAAATGGCAGCAGCCTCGTGTGGCTGTGTGGAACCAGCCACAGCGCTGGCAGCCAAATCAAATCTCTGTCAGATTTGTATCAAATGCGGTGTTTATATCTCGGCTCAGTTCTCTGGGTGTGAAAGTCCTGGAAGCAGCAAAGCTGAGCAGTTTTTTGAGCATTCCAGGTGTGCTCTCTCCTGCTCTGTGACCCCCAGAGCACGGGCAGGGTGAGGGAGGGATGTGGATCTCCTGTTTGCTGGGAATTCTGTGGGACCACATGAAGGAACTGGCCAGGTGGTGAGGCAGGAGATGAGCAAAAGGAAGGGAGAGAAAGGGATGGAGCTGAGGGATTGTTCAGACACACTTAAATGTTCTTCCTCCTTCTGAGGAAGGCTTTCAGCCCTTGTTTCAGTGAAATCCATTAGGGCTGGGAACAAGCCAGCAAACCAGGGCTGTGGGGTTTGGTCAGGGGCATTCCTGGGTGCTGTGGGGCAGCTCTGGAAGGGTGGGAGGAAGGAAACGCTGCTTTAGGGCCTGGGGCTGACACAGCAGCTCCCAAAGGCTCAGATGGCAGCTCAGGGAGAGACGAGGTGTGAACCCTTCCCTGTTCTGTCCAGTGGAAACAGCCGCCCCAGGTGCCAGGGCAGGGAATTGAAAATCCCAGCAGGCAGAACCCACTGGAAATCTGTGGGCTTTTCATCAGGCAAAGCTGAGCTGCTGACACAGAATTCTGCAGGTTCCCAGGAAAAGTGAGTTTGGATGTTTCTATTCTAAGGTATATTTGGGACACAAGGGAAGAGAAATGCATTTATGTGGTAGCTTGCAACACCAGAATATACGGTTCTCAAAGTTGAATTGGCTTTTTGTTTGAAGAGAGACAAAATTAATATGGTAGATTGTTGAAAATGGTGAAAAAGTGGAATGAAAGGTTCTTTTTGACCCAAACTGAAAAGGCTTTTTTGTTTGCCTTGAATTGTGTTGCCTGGCTTAGGGAAGTATAGCAGATTTCACTTTTTTTTTTCTCCAGTCGAGTGAAGTGTTATCTTTTTAATTCAAGAAGGGTTTGCTGTATGTGTGATATTTCAGCTGTAATTCCACAGTGGGGGGAAGCTTGGAGCAGTCAGACTGTACCCAGCAGGCCAGGGAGGGAGTGCTGCCCTTGTCCAGCAGCGCTCTGCAGGCCAGGAGGGGGAGGAAATCCCAGCTGGGTTGGAATTCCTTCTTTTGTGGCATCCAGAAGGCACCTGAGTTTGGAGGGATTAGTTTGAGTGTGTGCTCTGTGTGCACCTGGACTGTGCAAGGGGACCTGTGCTGAAGGTTGTGCTCCTCCTGGGCTTCCAGGACACTTCTCTGCAGCCAAGAGCCGAGGTGTCGATAACTGTAGTACTGAGGGTGGCTCTTTGTGCTAATTTGGGAGCTCCTGGCTTCTCTGAAAAGAGCAGGAGCACAGCAGGGACAATGTCTGTCCCAGGGCTGTCATCCTGGCAAATTTCACTTGGAATTTTTATTTTCTTACATGTTACCCATAAGGACAATTTGCTGTGGAGGATGTGAAAGGCAGGGAAACAGGGACAACATCTATCCCAGGAGAAGAGATGTGAAAAATGTGTATTTTATGATTGGCTTTTCGCAAATATTAAAATGAATATTGTATGTGTTATGTTAGAAAGTAATGCTGTATTAATTCTCTTAAGTAGTGTGTTAAATATAGTTTTAGTTTATAACACAATGTTAAAATAGAAACCATCCTATGTAAGATACTTTTTAAAAGAAAGTACTCCCACTGAGATAGCAGCCACAGGACACCTAAATCTTTCAGAGAAAAAGAATTTACTGCTCTCTTATCGAGTTCTTGATGACCAGACAGAATCCTGTATTTGAATGGAATTTATGCATCATGTATAAGGTGAATGAATATGCAACAGGCTATTGCTTTTAAGGGTTAATCCTCTGTTAACGTGTGTCCTTTTTTGGGTTTATTTTGTCCAGATGAGGTACCCCGACCGTCCGTAACTCTGTTCGTATTGTCTCATATTGTTCTAAATCCTAATTGTCCACATTTTTATTACTCTCATTATATTACTATTTTTATAACCATTTTATTACTATTAAACTTTTAAAATTCTACAAACAAGTGATTGGCGTTTTTCACAAGAGAGATCCTCCCCTCCTCTCCTCTCCTGTGAGCTGTGCTTACACTGGCTACTGTCTGGGGAGATGCTGCCTTGGGAAAAAGCACCTGATAATTTCTGTTCCAAGATTCCATTCTGCTGTTCATGGTTTGCCTGTGCTGAGACAGGTGGAAATGTTTCCCTACGAGTGTTGTCTGCCAGTCACTAAAAACAAGACTCCAGTCTTCTCGTGTAAACTAAATTCTCCTCATTTTTCCCAACCTCACTGAGAACACAGGAATGAGAAGAGAAATGATCCTAATTCTTTCCCTGCTCCACACTGCATCTGTACCACTTGATGGTCCCACCAGCACCTGTGATGGGATGCATGAGAAAAATAAGTTATTTTTCTGTTATAATTGGATTCTTGGTGTTTTGCTGCGGATTTGAACTCTTTTCTAGTAAAGCTTATAAATCTTTTAGATTAGAACAGAAAGCCGTGGAAAAACAGCCTGGCTTGAAGGGTTTTTAATAAATAAAGTGGTGGGACCTCTCTGTCTCCTTTATGGACACCGGCTTTGCATAGAGTGATTTTCCATACAGGAGAAAACGGAAAGACAAAGGGGGGAGAACAAAAGGAAAAGGGAGAAATGGAGGGAAGAGCAGAGGCGTTAGAGGCGAGCTCCGCGCAGCCCGAGGGCCGGTACCCGCAGCCCGTTCCCATCGCACCTGAGCCGGCCCCGCCCCGCGCACGAATCCCGGCGGCTCCGCCCGCTCCGCTCGGTGCGCGGGATGCTCGTCCCGGGCTGCGGCGGGACCGGCGCTCGGAGCTTGAGGCGCTGAGATGGGGCGGGCACCGGGAACCGGGCCCCGAGATCCGGGTCCGGCTCCTGCCGGTGTCTGCTGGGGGCCCCGGGCGGAGCCGCTTCTCCTCGGCGGGCGGGGTGCGGGATTTGGGCTGGGCTGAGGACCGGGATCGCCGCGGGCCGGAGGAGCCGCTCGGGCCGGGCGCTGGGGCCGAGCCCGGCGCTGCCGCTTTGCTCCTGCTCGGCCGGCGGGGGCGGGGGTCCCGCCGCGGCTCCGGGTGCGGTCCCGGTGCGGCCGCGGGGAGCCGGGGCCGTGCCGGTGCCGGGGCCGGGCCCGGGATGAGGGCGGCGGTTCCCGGAGCGGGCGCTGGATCGCGGCTGGGAGCGGGCGGGGACCGGGACCCTCCCGCCGCCGCCGCCGCTCCCTCAGCGCGGCCCCGGCCCTGGGGCGCCGCCTGGCGGACGCGGGGCGGCAGCAGCGGCTCCGGTGCGGCCCCGGCCCCGCAGCGCCCCGGGGATGCGGAGCCGCCCCGGCCCGGAACCCCGAGGGCACCGCAGCCCCGGGCAGAGCTGCGCCCTCCGCCCCCGTGCCCGAACCGCCGGGAACGAGCGGCGCTGGATCGCCGCGGGCCGGAGGAGCCGCTCCGGGCGGGCGCTGGGGCCGGGTCCGGACTGCGGCCCGTGTGGGACCGGGGCCCCGCCGGGGCTCGGCCCTGCTCCAGCCGCTCATCCGACACCTGCCGGGTGAGACTTGATGCTCTCCCTCCTCTCCCCCACTTTCTCTGTGGCTCACACTCCCCGATGGAAAAACCCGTGGGTTTAAAAAGCCAGTGAAAACTGTTTGCTCTTTATTTCCGGTGCACAGGAGATTCTGAGTTGGAAAGAGCCACGAGGATCATCAAGCCAAACGGTGATAAGTGATTGGCCCACGCTGAATTCAGAATCTGCTCCAAGCACCTGAGCCGATCTCAGGCTCGTGAGGAATGTCCTGCCTGGGATGGGGATGGCTGCTGCCAGCAAGGGAACTCCTATGCAAATGTAGCTCCTTCTTTCCTGTCAATGCTGCTTTACACACCAGCCCCGAGACTGGCTCTAGAGCAGAACTGGCTGGTACCTGACACGACAGCACCAAACTCTATTGTTACTGGAAAATAACCCTGGTTTCCTGCCCTTTCCAGGATCTACCCAACAGCTGTAAAGGTGCTCATTCCATGTCCCTTTCCAGGGAGAAATGAGCAGGCTGTCCTGAGGGTTCACTTGGTCCATGGCCAGAGTTCTTCTGGAGAGTGTCAGGGCTGGTCCCAGCTGCAGAGGGGCGTTTCCTGCAGGTGAGTGTTCACAGCCCAAAATCACTGCAGGTGCTGAGGCTGGGGCTGCTTTCCTGGCCCAGAGCTGCATGGAGGCCTTGGTGACTCCCACTCCCTGCCAGGAACGTTCCTTGGTGTTTCCTCAGTGTGTCCCAGCTGGCTGGGAATGCGGGGCAGGAGGAGGCCGGGAGCGCCAGGAAGGGAACCAGCCCCTCTTGTCCTCGGTACCTGCAGGGGAGGAGCTGTGGGATGGGTGCTGGAATGGATGTGGATAAAGGGCTGGCCACGGCTCCTCGGCCAGGGGCTGCTCTGAACGGGCACCCAGAGATGCTTCAGCCCGGACAGACCCCCTGACACCCCAAAATTACCCCGAGGAGCAGCTGGCGTTACCTGGGAATGTCAGCACGGGGCATTTGCGGAGGGGCTGACAGCAATTCCCGGTGCCGAGCTCCCGGAGCTCCTGCACACCCCGAGGTATGTCCCAGCCCCCAAACCCCTTCCCTTCCAGCCTGGGGACATCATCCATCAGCAGTGTTAAAGTCAAGGGAATCTTTCCTCACAGAAATGAAACCCCAAGCAATGCCCTCGGAGATGCCTTAAAATAAAAGGTTCGAGTAGGATGAAGTTTTGTTTGGATGAAGTTTGGAGTTTTTCAGGGAGCCAGCCGGAACCACAGAACTGATGGAAAGCTTTCACAGGTAGGTCCCACTGGAGGTGTGCTCCGAGGGCAGAAGCAATCCCAAGGTTGTTGGAAATTAGATGGAACAAAATAAGGTAATTCATCTTTGTTTTCTGGTGATCAGGGACAGATGGAGGGCTGAAGAGCAATATCTTTCCTTCAAACTTGTATACTCCCGAGTGAATACTGGTTGAATTCTGACATATTTAGAAATGTGGGAAAAGAACAAGAGATTGTGCACATAAAGGATGCTATTTCTCCCCTCTTTAAAAATTCACAAAAATGACTGGTTTTGCAAACAAACATTTTTCCACTTAAGACTTTCCCACCAACTTCATTAAACAAAGGTACATCACACTTGAGACACCTGTTAAAATAGTACAGAAATACCATCGGTTCCTGCTGGTGGTGAGAAACATGGCGCAAACCAAAACATTCTTTTCTTTACTTCCTCCATTAGAAACTCTCTCACAAATTCCTCTTTTTTTTTTTTTTTTGTTTTTTTTTTTTTTTTTTAAGTTATTTTTAATACCCTCTCCCTTACAATTAAAAATTTCCAGTAACTTCTCTGGGGGCAACTACACTTTCATTATACCAACCAGTACTGCAGGACAATAATGTTACACCATCTTTTTTCATGGCTTGTGTTAAATACAGTACAGAGAGATCAAATTATGGCCAGCCACATGCCTTTGGTAAAATTAAAAGTCTGGTGAGATCACATTTTACACTCAGAAAGCCACATGTTGAACTCATGTCGTGTTTTGAAGTTCAATTCTATACAAACTTCTTCAAAGCAAAGTTAAACAGCTGTCACCCACGCAAATGGCAATTTCTGAGCTGCTCCAGAAAAGAGATGAAAGGTTTGAACTTCAGAGAAGCTCTTCACATGCCTTGATCTCCATTAGATTTGTGTTTCAGACGGGGGGTAGAAAGTCTAGTAAATATTCACAAACCTACAAGTCAAAACAGTGATACCAGTGATAAATATTTTCAGTTTTTAAAAAACTTTCTGTAGTAACACAGGTGGCTCATTTAAGGAATTGACGCTCTTCTCCTTTGAGGCGTTTTTTCCGGGGCTGTACAAAGTCATCATCCGAGTCATCGGTAAGTTCTGGGTTATCTTTTTCACTCTGGCTGCTTGGCTGCACGGGGAACTTTCTCTCAGGATAAAGGTTCCTTAGAAGGTCTTCAAAGTAGGCTTCAAGTTTCATGCCAGCATCAGCCACTTCTGAATCGGGCTGTTGGGTGAATGAACAGCATCAGTGCACTGTGAAATAGCTTTGGACTTAGATCACATTAGGTCTTTTAGGTACAAACTACAAATAAAAAATTATTCATCAACAGGAATGGCTATGGAGCAGAGGGCCCCAGAGAGCACAAAAATACAGAGGGAGGGTAGATCTTCCAGCCAACAACCACCAATGATTTTTTTTTCTCTAACAGGTGACCACAGAAGCCACTCACAAAAGCCACACAGCCTGGGTACTAAAAGCTGTATAAAGATTCTAAAAACTCTTAAATCCTGACTGGGGTGGGAGCAGGGGGACAGAGTTGTGTTGTGCTGTGAAACACACAGATATGCCTTCAGGGTGTTAGAAACTTCTCTAGCTTACAGATCTTTTTGGTAACAGAGAAAATATTACTTGGTAGATGATGAGTGTAACATGGAAGACTGAGCAGTCCTAAAGTCATCCACAGCTACCAGTTTCCTGAAGCAGTGTAGGAGTAAGTCCTAGCTCTCAGGGTGACTGGATAAGAACCCCACAGAAGCGACTTGGAAAAGCCTTTATTCCCACTGTAATGCTCTCTCATTTTGTGGTCCACTCAGAACCTGCATCCCTATTTCACCACATACTCCCTTATGTGTAATAGGGGATAATAACAATTACATGCAACTTGAAATCATAAGGGATCCCAGAATTAAAATCCTACTCAATTTAAGATCTGACACAAGCAGGACAAAACCAATTTTTAGATCATAATGCCCACCATTAACCTGTATGATAAAAATTGTCCTTTTATTCAGCTGCTGTCAGCCCCTTCAGCTGTGTTTGTTACCACCCTCCTCCCTTCTATGGAAAGATCTCCACTGCAGAGTTATCTCAGACCACAGCAGTGTCAAATCTGATCCATGTTTTCACTGCAGTCTCATCATCAAAGTAAGTTTAATACAATAAATTCTTGAGTTATAAGTTGTACCCCCATTACAGTTATACTGAAAACAACTAAGCCAACAAAGCTGATAAAGTATCTACTTTTCTAACCTCATTAAATTCAGCACAGTTTTGGAAAATCAGTCTGAAATCAGCCACAAAATCTTCTGGCTTTGTGTAGAATGAATTGGTCACTTCAAGTCTTCTCTTGATGGTTGACAAGTCCATAGGCTTCTTGATTATTCTGTAGTAATCAGGGACCTAAGTGGGGAAAAAAAGTCCAAAATGCAACCATGTTCATAATTTAGTGTTTTATAAACACTTAGATTTGAGGGAGTAGGCAAGATTTAGTCTCATCTTCAAAGTACACCTCAAAGATACAAGAACTGCACTTCTAACATACATGCAGACAGTTTCTGGAATAACAGTAATGTATGACAGTTTGTTGGCTGAAGTATAGTCTTTCCAATGTCTATTTTAAAATCAAAGAGAAACACATAAAACTCCACTAAGTACAAATAATAGAGCCAATGATTTGGTTTGGATGTTATTTTCAGGTGTAGTCAAAGTTTCAGTCTCAAGACCACCATATGAAATAAGTCCTTTGAAATGATGCCAAATTTCAGAGATCTCAATGGTTTTCATACCTAAACTGTGACTGTAGGATCAAGAGCTTTTTCTTTAGAAATAATAAGTAAATAACAATGAAAACCAGTAGTAATATTTTTTCCTACTTTCTCCTAACTGAATTAATGGTTTTAATACCTGAATTTAGTAACACATGACCATAATATGAATAATCAATTAATCTCTTGTGCCATTTCTTATTATTAAACTCAGTGGAATGTTCTTCAAAATTCTTATTCAACTGGAGTAAAGGCTGCCTAGGAACGTGCTGCTTTTTGATGAACTCTTTCTCTATTGACTTGTCATGAAGAACATCTTTTCATCTGATCACAGTGGTAGCACTTTGTAGCTCTGAACTTCTACTGCGCCCAGGTACTGTTTACCATTTTAAACTAACAAATTTCAAGTCAATAAGAAATTCAATTTCATATTAGTACTATGAAGTATCCCAATTCTCAAAATCAGGTAGTGTTTAAAACTCTCAAGTATATCTCAATTTACCTTCTCAGTGATGTAACTTGGGGTATGAAGTCAGCAGTGTTAGAAATTACTTTTTAACTACTTTTGAAGTATTAAGTAAAATCAGTTATTGTGGAATTTTACTTGTAAATCCCCCGCCAACCCAATGCTTCAACTTTTAACTTCCCCCTTCAGACAGTTTTAATAAAACTAAACATGTTTAATGCATTGAATGTGGAATTTGACTTATGATAATGGACTTTAGAATGCCACTAGAAACATGGCAAATATGCTGCTAACATAAAATAGAAAGAAGTTAAGTACATACTGTGGGAGGAACTGGATCTTGAAAGGCAGGACTCATTTCATGACAGTAGAGGTATAGCAGCAGTCTTTCACACTTCTGTGCCAAGAAAAATAGGTACCCAAGTAATTCAGGAATCCTACACAGCTTATTCTAAAATCACAAACTACAGAAAATACAGAACTCAGTATTTCCCCTTTTTCTTTGTGTATACAAATATAATAAACTGGATCTTGAGCCTTGAAAGAGATTCTAAAAATACTTCTGTGTGATTTTATGCTTTCTGATCCCTTATTAGCATCTTTCAGGGCTTATAACTTACATGAAATGCAAAATACAAATAGAGCACATGTAAATAATGGTGTGACAAAGTCTGTCCTACACACACACACAAAATTGATGGGCAATGTGATATATCCTAAGATAAGAACACCAGGTGGGAATTGAGGCAATTGCAGGAGGAACTGTCTGGATGCTTGCATAATTAATGCATTCCATGGCTGGGGGAGTGGTGCTGGCTGTGCCTGATCTTGGTACACAGGGGCCTGCAAAGGGCACAAAATGCTCCTGGAGCCTGGGCCAAATGGCAAAGTGACCTCCCGAGGCTGCAGGGCAGCTTCCAGGTGGATCCCACCCCTGCAGAGACACTGCAGGGCACATCCAGCCCGAGGATGGGAACACTCAGGTTTGGACAGGGGAGTAACAGGTGGAGATAAAATCCTAATGTAGCTCCATGGGTGCTTTGCTGTTTGCAATTGAGCTTTCTGCAAACCTGCATGTTGCCAGCTGGCCTTGTCTATGTTACAGCCCCTCAGACCTGATTACATTATACTGTGCATTGGCAACATTTAGATACTGTGTTAGCAATAAATCTCATCACAATCACCCACATAATCAGAGTCACATATCGTGAGCCTGGGAGTCTCCTCTCTACTACTCTGCCATAAATGGTTCTCCATGTAGACTAAGACCCCAAATGAAATACTCATTTCAGTGTATTTACACAAGTTGCTGACTGAAAACAGGTAAACACTGACAAAAGTTTCTAACACAGTTCAAAATTGCTTCAGCTTCAAAGTTTTAAATAATAATTTTATCCTTACCCTGCGGTCTATGGGTGCCAAACCCATGGTGTCTTCCAATTTTCTTTTTTCAGAGCTGTGAGCAGGTTTATCACAATCATATTCAACTTCTGGCTTGGACAAATCCCGACAGAATGTACAAATCCACTCTCCACTAAAGAGGACAAACAGACACATTGACCTCAGTTAAGGGAGCACTCCTTTGCCAGAAGGCTTTCCACATATTTCTGGGTAAATCCCTCAGCTGTGGGGTGGGTTTTCTCCGCATCTCTGTTGTTTCCTTGGTGGTGGTACAAAAGGCTGCTGGCAAAAATGCTTTACCACAACTTTGTTTCCTTTTAGTGTCACTGGTGCCATTAATGGTGTTCTAGCAGAAAGACAGACAGATGGTCTCTACCTTTGTCAGTACTGAGCTTTTTCACTTGAGCTCACAGGATCTAAGGACAGCACTATGAAAGCCCTGTACAACCATAACTACAGAGAGACTGAAGGAGTCATATGGGTTGTAGAGAAGGACAAGTGTTAGTATTATATAGTGAGAACTACATACCCCCTACAAGCTTGATCTACAGCACATGATTAATCTACAGAGATTACCACAGACAGGATTCTTTGTAAAACTGAAAATAATTCACTCCCTAAAACTTTGAGATATTCATGAATTTACCAGTTTGCATAAGACAGTACTGGAGATTTAAAGGTCAGCATAAGATTTTAAGATAATTACTTCTGCAAGCTACGTCTACTGATTGTTGAACACAATTTGAGAACTTGAAAGTTTTGAAAAAAAGGATGAAGAGTCTATTTTTTTACTATAGTTCTCTACAAAAAGAGAGAAACTGCATGCTTGCAGATAACCACGAGAGGGCTGAATTGTCACACAATAGACAGAATCCAGCAATAACCAGTTGTGAGACCAAATGCATGCATTTACCCAGAGGTATGCTAAACAGAGTCTTCATAAATGGGAAATAGTTTCTGCAGCACCCTTTATTTCATTTCAATAGTAAGGCAGAAGAATTCACAGATTTAAAAGGAAAATCTTACTGTTTTCTATTCAGAGTAATCCAAATATTTTCACCATCTGCCAGTTTTAGCATGCAGTGGTGAATGATGGGCATTTTCCTTCAAGAAGAAGTTTTACTTTCTACTATCTTAACTTCACAGAGTGATTTATGACAGTGTCACCTCTGTGCCTGGACTAGCCTCACAGAAATGATGTGGCAGATACACAAAAATTAATACAGGCTATGACCTAGAGATCTTGAGATACAAGAAAACAAGGAACAAATTAGAGGAATGATGTATTAAAATATCCAGGAATCAGGATGAATGTGGTAGGCTGGAGGAAAAGAAAAAAAGATGATGTGGCCTTATGAATCTACATGGGAACATTGTTTTAAACTGAAAGAGGGTAGTAGATTCAGACAAGGAAAAAGTTTTTTACAGTGAGGACTGTGAAACACTGGCACAGGTTGCCCAGAGAGGTGGTGGATGCCCCATCCCTGGAAACATTCAAGGCCAGGTTGGATGGGGCTCTGAGCAACCTTGTCTAGTTGAAGATGTCCCTGAGCATTGCAGAGGGGTTAAAATTAGAGGGTCTTTAAAGGTCCCTCCAACCCAAAATACCCTGTGACTCTGTGAACCTATGAAATTGCTCTATCCACCTGAAACAGGAAAAAAAAGCAACCATGAAAGCAGCAGACTGACACCCTGACACAATAATACCAAAATTATTTTGTGTGTTTGAAGGAACTAACGCTAAGAGACTAAAGTTTGTTTGGCAGATTTAGAGTTGGGAGAAAAAAAAGCAAGCAACCCCATAAAGATGAGAACAAAAACCTGATACATCAGAAGTCAGGAGGAAACTTCACCTAACTGCTCTGGAGCCCAGGAACACAATGCACCTGAAGTAATATGCACCTTTACAGATCTGAACACCTGCCACCAAAGTGGGTTTTGGCTCTCTTGCCCTCAGACATCATTACCTCAGTTTCCACTGAATGATCAAGTAAAAATAAAGCATTTTAAAGACTTGCTATTGAATATTTAATAGAAGCAAAGTCTTATAATGCATAGTTATCTACCTGCTTCAAGATTATTTTTTGTTTCCTTGCCAGAAAGAATATTTATTAATTTAAATGCTTACTGTAACCTTACTGGGCTTTCCTTATGGCATAAAGCTGTAATGTAACATTACAGCTGGAAATTGAAGTTTCACAAAGTAAGAGAAACATTTTTATGTGCCATTTCAACTGATGTTACTTCCAGAAGTATGCCTATTCAGAGTAGCACAGAGATGATCAACCTGCTAATCTAAGTTGCTATCCAAATGTTTTACACCAGTAAACTATGCTGATATTTAATCAGAAAACCTAGTATTTATAAAAGCATTAACCAATGAGCGTGTTATGACCGATGTTTTTATCCTTTAATGCAAACAAGCTCATTGCATGACATTTCCAAGCTGGGGCATTGACACATGCCCTTTATTTCAATCAAAGACACTAATTCCAGAAGCAAATGCCAGTAATGCTTATAACAATAATCTACTTAAGGCTCAATTTTGAAAGTCAAGAAACTGAGCAATGGTTTTGTAACAGCCAACCAAGAAAGCCTAATGCTTGTTTTAACACTGACTGTTAGAAAATATGTCAGTCACTACACATCCTGCGCTTGGAGTGTAGCCATCTTTAGCACTGAAGTAAAATATTTAATACTATATTAATTCAGATTTTTCCTGTAGACATGTCTTCGTTTTTCTGGGTTTAAAAAAAAAATCATTATTATTAAGGAATTTAACTATTTTCACTCACCCTTAAAACATTTTATGACAGATTGTTAATTCTGTGTCCCAGTTTTAATAATAGATGCCCTAGATGTGAGCTTGCTTAATTGTCAAAAAGTGAAGAGTTTTACTAGATTTTGTAGAAAAATCTACAATTAAACTGAAGTTTCATGAAAATCCAGATTTTCTCAAAGTAATAAAACTCCTGGATAAAAGACTTTAAAGAAGGCACTGCTCATCTTCTGAGACTGAAACTTCTTACCCTGGCTTTCACAATTCACAAGTGTAATGTCTTCTAGTGCAATTTTAGATGGAATTTAAAAAGTCAATTACCTTGGAAAGCTCATCAACGTAGGGACGTGACAAGAAAGATGGAATACTTTGGGACACTTCTCACAGCAAAGGAGCTTCCCTCCATTTTGACATACAGCACACCAATCTTCATTGGGATCATCCTCTTTTCTGCCCTCGCCAGCGTGGGAGGATCCCATCCATCCTGTTTTCCCAGGGAATGTGTTCTCCTGCAGTGCCCCTGGCTGGTCATCTGTGCTGTCTGGGGCATCTGTTCTTAGCATGGCTTCCTCTGAAGTGGAATTGTGACTGGTATCCAGCAGCAAGGAAGTAAGTATGGACTGCAGAAAGAAACAAAGGAAGTCAGATTACAGTATTTATGTGAATTTACATGACCCTAAAAATGTGCTAACTGACCTGAATAACAGAGTTATATACCAGCAGCCATACAGCTTGCTACATACATGCAGAATTGCTAACACTCTATAACACAGGCAAATGAACACCAGAAACTAGCTATGAAAGGCTGTTTACTGCTCCACCAAAAAAAAACCCAACACCTAAGCTCTGATGGCCCAAAAATCTAGTACCTTGTTTATGGATATTCCTGCACTATGACTAGAAACACTTCTAGCAGCACCAGAAAATTTCATCTCTGCAAGTTATTCCTGGATTTCCCAGGTTTTCAATGGATAACAGCAGTCTAATCACACCATTTAGTTTAATTGGCAGTAGGGCTAGTTTGATTTTGAATTTCACCTCTTCCTTTTACTTAGCTTTATAGTTTTCTCCTGAAACAGCTCCCAAGAGAATAGAAGTAAATTATTTTAGTCCCCATAAATACAAAATACCCTCCCAAGAGAAAGGAGCTCTTTCCAGCTGCAAGCATACATTCCGAGGCCGGGGGGATTCCTCCTCCGTCTCCTCCTTCACGACAACAATGGGGAAATCAAAGGTCTCGTTTGATGGACTTGACTCCTGCTTAATTCTGATGGGCTCCAACATAACAACAGGGACTTTGTGTGTGGAATCAGCTCCTGGTGGCCTGCTGGAGGAGCCAGAACTGTAAATGACAGGAAGAGGCAGGAAAAAAGGGAAATTGGCAGTCAGAACTGGACACCTTTTGTACACTGATGCTTTCCAAGACCTCAGGATGTGAATCTATTTTGTTTCTTTGAATCCTGAGTAGTATTCTCTTTATGGAATGCAACATCCAAGCTTATTTCCTTTGATGTATACTGAAAAAGCATTACCAAATGGGAATATTTTAATGGCTCCACCATTAAAATTTGAGAATTACTCATGGTTTGACCCATTAGTGCAAAATTTGCAAAGCTCAGTTTCTTTCAAATCATGCACAAAAAAGCACCTTCACTGGACATTGTAAACTACACAACCAAATAAAGCAGATAAAGTACATATTTATATAATCTTGGGAAACTTTTCTAGAGCCTTGCAGCTCCACCAAAACTTGGACCCTACTTTTGGAACTAGATCTGTCTTTTTTCATGTATTTAGTCCTAACAGGATGAGAATGGACAATCAAATTTTAAAATACCTGCTCATCTTTTTAAATAAAAGTGAAGAATTTAAATTTAACACAATTAATTCAAGCAGCAGCATATCAAATCACATTTTTAAATGCAAGTAAAGACTCTTCAAACAACCATTTAAACTGTTCATAAGAGTCCTTCACAGAATTTACCATGTAAATGGAATAGAGCAAAAGGTATTGCAGATTAAAAAGCACCTGCATTTCCAACTCAAGTAGGATGAATGTCATCTGATTTTTCTCTGCATGAAAAATTAATCTCATGTCAGATGTATGCTCTAATTTATTGCAACGCATTAACAGATCTGCACTCTTTAAACAATGCTGTGTAAATATATTTGTTCATTAATATTCCATCAGTAAGGGATAAAAACAGTTGTGTAGACTCTCAGTAGATATCTAGTGCTCACTTGACTGTATTACATCAGAAAATGCTTAATAACCCTCTTTGTAGCATGAGTTCCTTAAATGTGGAGTAATTTATAGTTCCACAAGGGCTTTTAATATGCAGCTTTCTCCTTTAGCTGATTTTTCTGATCTTAAAACCCAATTTATAAATGGTATTCTTTTAATAACACCAACCTAGCCATCATTTACAGAGTCAATACATCTTTACATGTTCTATTAATGCATTACAAATGAAATTACTGCTTTTAGAATGCAAAGAGTGCTATAACAACCATCAGGCCTGACCTGTTAACAGAGAAGGTGAGACAAATCGACATCTTTATGCATTAAAGAGAGAAGAGACTCAGGCATGTTCTGTGGAGGTGGAAGTTACATTTTCTGCTCTCACACTTTCCTTACCTCTCTCTGCTCCCAACACTGGAGGCACTGGGTGAACGAATTGGAGGGTGTACGTTTGTCACACTGATTCCTCCTAGGACAGAAAGATCAGATTAGAACAGAACACAGCCTGTGCCAAGTCTGAGATACCACTCAGAGAAGTACACACATTTTGGGGAAAATTTCTCCTGCAGTGAGAAATATTTAATATCTTTTCATGAAAGGATGAGAGGCATGAGAAAACAGAGGGAAAGAGGACTAAGAAAGGGCCCATTACATGCCGCCTGCAACATGCAGGCTGATGGGTGAGCACCTTGCCTGGCTGACCTCTCCACCTGATCACTGCAGGCTGTTTTGTCTTACTAAATTCAAGCAGATCTCTCAGAAGAACTGCCAGGAAACTTGGAGCTGCGAGCAGGAAGAAGTCTGGGGGACAGATATGAGAGAGACCAAAGGTCTGGGGCCCAGAGAGCCAAAAGCCTTGTAAAGCAGATTACTGAGCAGCAGCCCTGAGAAGGCTGAGTGGGCTGTTCGTGCTGCCTGTGAATGCACCACCCGCTGTCTCTGCTGTCCCACAGGAATGTGGGACCACAACACTGCACGAGTGCTCCCTGGGAATTCCCACTCACACAGCCTTCCCACAGCTCAGGTCAGAAAATGGGAGCAAGGAACAGCTGCCACCAGCATGGTGGGCCACCAGCATGGTGACAGGAATCCCCTAGATCCTCCAGGTCCACTGCATTCAGCCACCCATCACAGTAACTTCTCTGGTCATCCTGTGTCAGTGCTGCAGTACCCACCCAAGGCACCGTTTCTAGTCTGCTGTCACACCCTCTCTTACTTTCTCAAATACTTGTCTCTTACCACAGCTGCTAGGTTTTAATCTGGTGTACACCTGGGAGTGTCGCTTTCCTACGGATTTCTATTCAATTTGCTAAAATCTACCTTTTTTTTTTACCTCCCTGTTTTTAAGATCTGGATGCTTTTGATCACAGTGCTAAAATATTATCTCAACTCTACCTCCTACCGGGATTTCTACAACTTTGAGCTCATTTTCTTATTTCTCATGTTTAATATAAAACAGAATTAATTCTGATGTCAGTGTCAACATTGCCACATTTGATTTTTCAATTGTACCACTTAAATAGAAAATTGCACCACATTCAATTACCTGAGAGGCCTGGTGATGGTACCGAGGAATTTGGTGACTGCACAGTCCTGTTTGAAGGGGGTTTTGGCTGATTCTGCTCTACCGTGCCGTCCTTCCTTACAGCATTATCCAGTGTGATGTTTCCTGAACAATCAATCTAAAAGGTGGGGGAGCAAAAGGAAGCACTTAGTTTTGGGAAGGGAAAAAAACTCCTCCAAAACAACCAAAACCAAACAAAACCAAAAAGCCTCTGCCATGCTGCTATTTTGAAAGCGAAGACCAAAATGCATTTCATCAAAGTTTACCCATCCAGAAATGAGATGGTTACTTTAAAACATAATCTTGATTTCCCTAACAAGAAAATGAAATAGCCAAATCCAGACAGTGCTTCATTTTAAGAGCAGATAATTCTGTAAGTGCCAATTTGTCTCCACAGGCTACAGAGAAGGCTCAAATCAAACATGGAGCTTTCACACATTGAAATAAGTTTATCTCCATGCCTTCCTTGGACTTGCTCACATTAAATACTCTCAAAAAGATAATATGCTATACACAAACTACCCCTTATTCCATGGGTGTTGAACAGGACTGGAAGAAACTCAAAGGACACTCAATCCCATCTGTCCCACATACCCTCTGGACAGGAGCCATGCATATTGACTCAAAATGGAAACAGCAAGCCAACACTTGTTCTTTCCACCATGGCTCAGGCCAGACAACTGAACTTTATTCCAGGGGCCCCCAATGCAGCATTCTAACTTTCCATAAAAACTACATGTTCTGGTTTGTAAGGAGGAATGACTTTTTGAAATGTTTGGTTTCTCCCAATATGTAAGATAATGTTTGATAAGATGTATCCAAAGTGGATACAGCAGCCTTGGCAAGCTCAGCATATTTACAGTGATTTGGGCCACGTATCTTAAAGCATGAACTCCATCATACACAAGCAGAAGAGTTCATAATACAGTCACAGAAATAAATATGCTAAAATGTCTCACAGACTCAGTGGTTTAATGCCCACGTTGTGTAGTTCCTCCTTTAAGTCTGACAGATTCTGTGATTCTGTAGCCTATGTACTCCATTTTAATAAAGAGAACACACAGTATGTAGGTAAAAACAAAGGAAACATGGGAGATAAAGGAAGTAACAGCAAGCTATGACTAGAAAACCATGACACTTCAGATATCTACAAACCTTAGAGCACAAAAAACAGGTTAGGGACTTATGTGGAAAAATAAAATCACCTAAGACTCAATAACTCCAACATGGACCTCTGGCAAATACGTACCATTCAGAAGACACCATAAAATAGAAGCTTAGAAGCTTAAGAAATTATCATCTTACTATGCTCTTTCTATGACCAGCTCACAGGCACATTAGAGAATATATGAAGAAAAGAAGTACCAAAAGGAAAAGGCATAAGGAATATATCCACTATGCTGACCAATAATACCTACCTAAGATAGCTCCTTTAATAAGTTAAAAATAGATTTTAGAAATGTTAAAAATATACCAGAAATGCCATCAGCAAACCACTGCTATCTATGGACACTGGTAAACAAAAGCTTAGCTAAAATATTTTTGTAAGAATTTTGTAAGTATCATTATGAGGGCTGCAGAAAAATATGCAGCATACAAATAAACATGTCCAATTATAATTACAACTTGTAATCCTACTTTTCTTAGTTGCCCTAACAGCTGTCTCCCAGAATGGTTCTGAGTATTTCCAGCAACGTGCAGGCAACTCTGCATTGTTTATTTCCTAGAACTGTTTCATTTTGACAAACAGAATTTCAGTCTAAAAGGTTTCTATTTCTCACAAACACTAGGCTTCCAAGTAGAATCTGTAAAACATTGCCTCTATGTCACACTCACATCAGGGAGAGATGGTAGATTATAGGAGCTGCCCACTGGGGAACTCAAATCTATCACAGGGGGGCCATAGTTCTTCCCATCACACCCAGCAGCACTGGTGACTGTGGGGCTGGATGGAGTCGATGTGGAGCTGCTTGCAGTTGAAGGGGTGGATGAAGCTTGTCCACTACTGATCTGCCACTAAAGACAAGAGACAAAAATCCACAATTCAGCATTTTTTTTCTTTGCAACAGGTCACATCTAACTGAATATGCTGATAAAACCAGCAGCTTAGTTCAGGAAGCTGACTTCAAACATAAAATCCTGATTTACTCTGAAGTTATCTCATTTCATGAACCAATCTCACAAGAAGATGACAAGTAGTTGAAAACTATGAATAGAAGAAATGAATGCAAATTCTTAAATTCAAAGCTATGCCTCAGTGTTAAGTATCTATTAATATTTCATGTTGCATTGACAGTGTTGTGGAAGAAAAGTAACAGTTTTTGTTAAATAAAAGCATTACAGGTAATAGGCTGAAGGCAGAACTGCTCCAGTGCTTTACCAAATAAACCTGCATGCCTTGAAGTCTTTGATGTTCCCTTAACGACATAAAGTCATTAAGAATTTGAAATGCTGACTGGATCTCCATCCATATATACATTTAACACCATGATATGAAGTGCACAGTCAAGTCAGACCAAACTTCTTTCTCATCTAGCTGTATGCAGTTTTCAATGACTTTAATGGAATTTCCTGGCAACTGCAAGCAAAATCTGACTCTGCCCCATTTCCTTTTAGTCAGTCATTCTATTTGCTGGCCTCTAGTTTCAGAAAGACATTACTGAATTATGAGGTATCTTGAAAGAAAGGCTTGTAGACAGGCCAGTCTTCTTTTCAGAGGCACAGAATAGAAGTGACTTTTTATTCTCACAAGTTCTCTTAGATATTGTTTGGCTTTCTTCCATTTGGTTGAATTAGTTCTCTGACATCATAAACACTGCAAACATAACTGGTATTACCCCACTTTTCAGGTGACAGATTTGTTTGATTCTTTCCTGCTTACCTGCACCCAGCAACTCATGTGGTAATAATATACTTTTTAATAAAGATGAGCCTTCCTTAACACCAATGTGTTTGCTTCTGCCCCAGTTCAGCTGCTGATCAGATGGGCATTGATCAGTCCCACTCAGCAGAGGTCCCACAATTGTGGACTCTCTTTTCTTCCCTCACATGTAAGGACTCAGATTTGCCATACCCACGGCAGCTTTAGCTTTTTAGTCAAGGTTTTACCTGGCTCCTGATGAAGTCACTATCATCAAGACAAACTGGGATTTTCTGATTTGTCTACTCACTGACTGCAGTGTGCAGACCACAGCCATGCTAAGTTTTGCACAAATGGTCAGAAACCACTGGAACAGCAAGTGAGAGAATGAAACACCCGCACAGCACACACAGTGGCTTGCCTCCCTAATGCTTCAGCTGCCTAGAACTGTCCAAATGAAAGCAACTTGACTCAAGTTACCTCATGAAGAAAACTATGGCTATCTTGTCATAGAAAAATCATGTAATCTCTGTTTTAATTGAAAAGCACTCTAGAAGTGTAGTATAAAAGATGATATAAGGCACATTCTATGTCTAATTTCTAAATGGAAAGAGAAAGGGGAGTGACACTCTACCTGTTTTATAGCTTGCTGTGCCAAGAATGCCATTTGCAATGGGTTGGGCTTCACTGCTGGCCTTGGTAGGTTCTGATTTTGGGGAAATCTCATCTGTTGTGCAGGAAGAGCTGAACCATTGGGCTTGGGACTATGATTCTGAAAATTAATCAAGCGTGGAGGTGCCTGCATAAAAACAATAAAAACAGTTCTGCAAGTTAGCTGAGGTGTGTTCTATATTCCACACAATTTTTACTAAACGGTCCTTTAAAACTTCTGAAACTCCTCATTGAATTTCAATGTTAAAACCTAGTAGACAGTTTTGAATTGTTTAATTACATGAAGAGACATAACAAGAGCCAGTAAGAGAGCTTCCAACTTTGAAAGATACATGAGACAATCATTGGGTGTTATGCAAAATAGATGTAGCAAAAAAAAATTAATAACATTAACTTTTTGATCACCTGACAAAACCACAAAAATGTTGCTAAGCACTGTATATGGCTGGATACAACAAGATCTTATTTTTTTTAAGAATAAGTATAGGCTGGGTGCTACCATGCATTTTGCAAGGCACGTTTAAAATGCCCACTCATTTCTCAGTGAAGAAAATGCCCTCTGAGCCAGCTACACAGCTACGTGCTGAAGATGAGGACAGCTGAACTTATGTATCCAGGTTGAAGTGCTTCCCCTTTTTTCCTATGTTACTTCATTTTCTCCTTCAGTGCCATGGAAAAAAGAGATCTGAAAACAGTCCTAAGTTACCTGATGAGAAGCAGGAGGCTGTTGCATGGCTCCTGGCACTCTTGTGTTTGGCAGAACTGCGGGTCCTGCTCTGCGCTGAGCTTGCTGTCTCTGAGCCATGACCTGCTGCTGCATGTGCTGCAGGCGCAGCTGAGCCAAGCTGATCTGGGTTGGGAACTTGGAGAGCTGGTTGGGAGGTAAGCTGCCTGGTGGCTGCAAGGTTGCTTCCATCACAGGGCTCTTGGGCATATGTGGTGGAGTTTCCTTATCTTCAATTACTAAAGAACCTATTTTAACCAAAAGAAATAAAACCAACACTGAGGGATGGCAGTTAGCAGAAATGCCAGCACATTGTCAGTGACATGCAGCCTGACTAGAACTCAAAACCATCTCTGAAGTAATTTGTTTCTTTACTCAGACTTTTATTTTATTTTTCTTCACTGGTTCTTATACCTAACTTATCTACAGAAATTGAACATGTCTGACCATAAACAAAATGGCCTGAAGGCTGTGATTTCTGAAACTAGATAAACTTGATCTGGTTTTACCTATCACTTAAAGTCCTACAAGAACTCCAGTGCTGGTCTATACAGGTGCCATTTCTATTGTAGCACTTTTCAGAATATAAGGGACTGTATTTCAGACGTTCATGAAATAAATATACACAAGAAAAAGAGTCCACCAAACACAGGAAAAAGTCAGCTTGTGACAAACATCTCAGCTGAGCAGCAGTTCAGAGTTATCACCACACAAACTGACAGCTGGTTTCTGGAAACTTGTTTCACTTTCAATTCCTGTATCTAAGAAAATTATTTATAAAGAAGGAACTTGTAGAATTTCCTTTCTACCATCTAATGTCCTCATGTCTGGGAAAAGGAGCTTGTTTGCCTTAAAGAACTGCCTTAACACTTTCTGCCTCTGGCATTGTAGAGAATCACACATTTGTACCTCTGTACACTGAGAAAGCATTTTCTAATGAAAGGCAGAAAATGTCCCACAGACATCTCACAAAGCCTTCTGCACATAACAGAAAAACAAAAATGCCCACCAAGATAACAGTGGAGAGAGAAAGGAAGCACAACAACAGTCAAAATCCTGAAAGATCTCTAAAACCTTTAAGTCCTCCTGCTAAGATGTTGAGTTCTTAGGGTGCTTATCATTGTGGCTGAAAGCTGTCCCAAGGGAAAGGACCTGGGAGTGCTGGTTGACAGCAGGAACCCTTTCTTTGGATGTGAAATAAGGTTAAAAACTGTATTCCTTGTTTTAGAAGCCAGAAGTTAGAAGCACTGACCAGAAAACTGAAAGCTGCTATTTCCACAATCACATATACCATTCAAACAATATAAGTTTGTTAATACTTTATCATAGTATTCATAAATAATACTTTTCCCCACGCAATGCACTTTAAGTGTTTCTCACAGTTAGGGAAATACATTTAACAGAGTAAGTGAAGAAATGAATAGCCAGAGGCTGTCGTCACAAAAAGAAAACTGCTTTCAAAATAGGATCAAGACGCCAAAAGGCTAATAAAAATACATCATACCTAGATTGAAAATATTCTGAGCCCAGAAGCTAGGATCACAGTGGAACTGGATGGTATTGTTAGTCACTGGGGAAGGATCACACCTTGCTCGGAGGAGATACCGCAGTCGATATGTAATCTAGAACAGGAACAAAAACAAGGCTTTGGTTTTTTTCCCTCTGGGGCCAGAGCCATGTATCTGAACAGCACAAAAAACCCAAAAATACACCCCCTCACACACCAAACAAAGCAACCAATCAAAAAAACCCACTATCAAAAACCCCCCGAACAAGCACCTAGAGAATTGAGGTTAAAAATAGAGAAACTTGTCCCAGCTAGAAATAAGAGGTATTTTTAACATCTTTCCCTTAGTCCTAAAGTAGTTTTAAAAAGAATTAACTACAGCCTAAACAAAAATAACAATTCTTCCCTGTAAATTACATATCCTTCTAAAAACTTGGCCATTATATTCAATGACTTTAACTACTCAGATTTACATAACCATTGATGTTTTCCCCCCATGAATCTATTTTGGCCCATTCATTTTTCTTTCAAAGTATGCCTAGTTCGTTTGGCAACAACTATGATCACAGGGAATTTTCTTTTGTACTAAATTTAAGTTTTCTTCAGACAGCCAAAGAACAGATTTTTATAAACTGTCTTTGAAAACTCAGATTCACAGATATTTTCAGATTTTTCCAATGCCTTGGTTCCACAGAACTGGACTGTGATTACACAAGAGAATATTCTACCAAATGCTCACAATTTATCTAGTGCCTAGAAAGAAAATGCTGTCTAGCAGTTGTTTCACTAGAAATGTCAGGAACTGACATACCAAAATCTAGCAGGCACTAATTTTAGAATCACACACACACTGCAGATCCTGGAAAAAAAATTAAAGGGGTTCAACTCTTGTTTTTCTTGAGTGATAGATTATTTCCTGGAAAAGAGATATACTTGGCAAAATCATCTTAACTGTTTAAAATGACACAAGATCTTTTTCTTTTAATTTTAGGCAGGTCAGTTTAAGACCATACTCAAAAACATTTAAGTTGACTCAAGATTTTTAAATGACCATGAAAAAATTTTAAGTGCATTATTATTATTTTGGTTATAGATTTCCTTAGGATTTTTGTGTACACTACCAAAATTAAGTAGATGACACTACATATGCTGGAGCACACGTCTCACATGCTCCTCGACGCAAAACTCCTTGGAAATAGATTTTTCCAAATGCCCACAGATGGGTTATCTACTCAACTCCCAGCCAGCACCAACTTCCTAAAGCTCAATCTGTTCTTTTGAAAAATACTTTTCATTTGCTGAGACTTTCTGGGCTAGATGATCCTTTCTTTCAGCTGCCTAATGTTTAAATGATTAAGATGCCTGAAACACAACTTGTTTTCTTACTCATGTAGCAGTCTTGATGGCAACACTAAGCAATTATAAACAACATTACTCAGTTTGATGTCCTTTTTCTCTATTCAATTAAAAAAAATGACTGGTTGAGGCAGTATAAGGCAGATCAAACGAATTTAACTACTTGAAGTTGATAAAAACAAGTAATATTCTGCTATAGCCTGCAGTATCAATAATGGGTATTAAAAAAAAAAGAAACACCACAAAAAACCAAGAGCAAATTCAAACTCAAAGAAACAAACCCCACCAAATACCCTGGGGTAGGTTCTCAACTAACCAATGAGAAAATAAAGAAAAAAACTTCAGGAACCAGTTTATAGGAATTGGAAAAAAAAAGCATCTAGCATCTTTCCTCAGCATTGCCCCAGATTTCTGCTGTCAGGAAAGTACAGTCTAGTAACCTTTGGAAAAAATCAAGGTAAACTTTTGGGTTGATTTTTTTTTTCTTTCAAATTTTCTAGGATTTCTGTCCATCATGAACATTAAGCTTAGTGAGACAACATGCACTCAGACCTTAAGGGTCATTATAGCAATGAAATATTTAGCTTTGTAATTGCTTGTATGGACAAACAAAAACTTTAGTTTAATTTTTATTGATTTTCAAAGGCTTTAAGTGGGAGATGAATCTGACAGAACAAAGACATAAAATAATATTTACATTAAAATGCTAGATACCAGACACTATGATATAAAAATACTGTTTTTCATGAACTCAGATGCTGTAGGAAATATTGTAATGAAGCACAATGATGATGTAGGACACACAACATTTTTTCCCAGTGTTTCATGGCTTCATGGTTTTCACAACCCACAGAAAAGGAGTTGTTCCTGCTTCTGCAGATCTACAATAGTTCTATGGTATTGTAACAGGAGAGAATGATGAACAGAGAGCTAAATTTATAGAAATATTCTGCAGTTATGTTTAAGAGAAAACCACAACGACCATATATAAATATTCCAATTAGTAGATAATCATTAAAAATTCTAATACCCTAGTACTCCAGACAAGCACGTGCATGGATATCTGACTCAACCCTATCTCTGGGTGAATGGAGAGAGCTGTGTTCCTAACCTTACCAAACGTTTACTGTACAACAGTGCTGTGCTGCTCCCACTGGAAACTGCCCATTTGGAAAAATTCATTACGTGTTCCAGCTGTTTAGAGAGACCTGCCACTTCCTGTTGTTGCTGCAGAAGTTTCATCCTGTGCTCTTTTGCCAGAGTCTGCAAGTGGAAAAGCAGTTCCAGTCAAAAGGTTCAATTTACAGTTAAAAGGCATTAACTTTCATACTGGTAATTCACAATGATCCAGTGGTTTCACGTAGCTCCTCTAAAAGGACTCCTGCCCCCTGATGCAGCAGCTATCAAACAGAAAAGTCAGTACACATTTACTCAAGATATCAGGACTTTCTGTGCTAATGACACATTTTTGCATATATTTTTATATATGTATATGTGTGCCTCTCTACAGATACACACACACATATACACACACACACTCTTTTTAAAACACAATTGGAGATATTATTTTTCCAGGTACCCATTCTAGACAGTTCTCTCCTGTGATTTGCTACTGGATTACTGAATTTATGAAAAAATCTGATAGAACACTTTTCATGCATGATGTGTGGAATTATGAATTGCAAAAGCATGGAGAAAGAAAGTGTCCACCCCTCAAAAACCAAACTTTCCTCCACCAAAAACCCCACTTGCTCAAGTACTTGTATAGGACATTTCTCCACTTTGGAATCAAGACAGGACATGCACAGGGGGACTAATGCTAGAAATTTACTGTAATGTGAATGCATACCAAAAAATAGTAAGATTTAAAGTTTTTCTTTCTTATGATAGAAATTAAATTACCTCCAATTGATGCAGCAGAGCTTTTCCCTTTTTATTTATTTCTACCATCAGTGTAAATATGGCAACTTTTATATCCTGTTCCACCTGCTTTTGATTCTGATTCACTTCAAGAATTCTGTAAGTAGACAGTACAGAAAATAATGTTCTTTAGCTCATAAACCCATCTTTTAAACAGTATTAAAAAAAAAAAATCTGTTGCTTAGACTACAATACTTCTTGGTCATATGCACCAATTAATACAGGTATCATCAGATACTTATAGCCAGGAAAATTACTGGGAGAAATAGAGCAAATAAGAGTGATCTATGACAAAATTAATTAACTGGTTGCAAACTCTAATTCCATAACTCTGACATCTGTCACTATTAAATGCTCATTTTAATTGAACTTGTTGATTTTCAGAGTCCTGGCACTTTTCTGGAATGGTCCATACCAATCAAAACTGCTTAAGTCTAATTTCCATCTAAGGTAGAATGGCAGTAATTTAGCTGTTTCAGCAACAATGCTCAAATTCCTAACAGCAAAGCTTAATGTTATACTGGGGAAACCTCTACTGCAAAGATGAAGGAAGAGTTCAAGTCACACTTGGCATCCCCAGCTGTGCTGAACCTCCCTGGGTACTGCAGCCTCTGAACTCTGCTGAAGGAGCAGCCACAAAGGCTCGCTGCAGATTGCATTTTACAGATTTATTTTTCTTCTGGGTTTGTAGTACCCAGTGAATAGAGCCCCAAGCATAAAAGTGCTACATAAATCTTCAAATATATGTCACAAACATTATGAAAACATGAGTCATAACCTTTCACTTTCTACGAGGGATCCACACTAAGAAAATTAATCTGCTGATGGTGGGGAAGCATTTAAGACTGTCTTCTACAGTCTTTATTGCATAAGTTGTTCTGTTGCACCCAAGCAACTGCTGCCTATTAAGTCTACAGGCTGAGCAGAAGAATTACCTAACACAGCCAAGCATGCTGAACAGGCAACAGCCACTGCAGTGAACTTTAGAATTCCTCTTTCTGGAAGAATAAAAGGAGGGAGGTACAAAATACACTAACTTAAACATTTCAAGAAACTACAGTATATGTAAAGTTGCCTTCTGTCAGTTTTAACCTCATAATCTAATACAAACCTGTTATGGATCTGTTTCCCTGTATATTTTATGTACTTAGTCTTCTCCATCAATTTGGTGATTAGTGTCTCAATGATAACTTTCTGGTTCTGAAAAGCTTCTTCTATAAACTGGTACCTGTAGCAAAAAGCAGTGAGGATTTACACATGTAAAAGATGTTATATACTTGCTAAAAAGCAGAGTGACTTACAAAATAATACCTCTTTAATTGAAGAAAGGGGCTGCTCAAATCTGAAACTCAACTTTCATCATTGAACCGTGTCAACAAATGCTTATATATTTCATTTATAGCACATTTAATTTTACAGTCTGTTTCCTGTCATACTGGGGTAAGAATTTATGATTTTCATAAATACAAAAGGATATTGTGTGGCCATATCCTAATTTTAGCCAAAAAAGGTTTTGTGGTAGTCATCACTTTGAATGTAAAAATGCAGGTAAGCTATTACTTCATGCAAGACAAGGATGCAGAAATAGAAGAGATTGCTGAGTTGGTAGAAGTTGGCAACATTTTAAATCAAGGAACCAAAATCTTTAGCAATCTGAGAAAAAAAAGAGGTGGCACATTATAGAAGGGATATAAATCCTAAGAAAAGAAGAATAAAAGAGGAAGACTGCAACTCTGCAAAAGCAATGTTTAGCCTGTTCCAAGGAGCAAGAGTGGCCAACACTTCTTCACCTACTGACATTCACCTGGTCAGGCAAGCAAGCCCTTTGGGTGGCTGCATCAGGTATAACAAGCATTTTAATATTTAACCAGAGTGCATCTGCCCCAAAACACAACAGCATGTGTTAACCAGCAAGATTTCTGCCTTGTACTCAGAAGTTGTATATAATTCTTCTTTTCAGCTTCAGTGACCAGTAAGAGATGACCAAAAGAACAGCAACACTAAGATTTGAGTGTTATAGTGTTGTCAAAGTACAGTATTACCCAAACTATAGGTTAACTCTTCCTCTGAAAGGGCTCTTCACAGAAAAAAGAATTCCCATTTTCTCCATTCAAAATGGTTTGGTAATATTGTTATATAATCTTGTTGAAGGACAAATGGAGAAATTACACGTAAGTGTACAGTTGCATAACACAGCCCCTGTGTTTTCTAAGGACTCTCTGAAGAGCTGCATAGCAACAAATTCTGACCAAATAACTTGACGGTAAAGAAGGTCTGGTGCTCAAGTCACCAGATTAACAACTGGAAGAATTAGGTTTTATACAAAATTTAACACACGCTCATCAGTCACATTCTTTGGGATACAATCTCTGGGTTTTTGTGAGTTTTGTTTCTGAGCAGAAAATTTTAGTTTACACTTTTTCCACCTGACTGTGCTTCATACAGCTAGAACTAGATCGCCTGAATCTACTTCAGGCCACCCTCCTTCAAGTGAGATGGATAAAATACACACTTTGCTTTGATACCTGTGCTCTTTGTGCTCTAGTAACTGGCAGTCTCTGCAGGTCAGCTTGTCACAGGTTTCACAATACAACTTCAGCTGCTCCTTTTTGTGGTAAGGACAGAACACTGGTCGCTGACTGGTCACTCCAACTGCCTCTGTTGAATAAAGGAAGATGTGAGTACAGTCTAGTGAACTGGTTCAAGATTTGCATTCTCCTGTTTTTCCTTAGATGATCAAGTGTGTTTCAGGTCCCTCACTGAGACTGTAACAGCCATAAGCTCAAACGGCAGTGTCTCACTCTTCTTGCTCAAGCATGCAGCCAGCATCCTCTCTAAAGGAAAATGCCTAGGACCTATTTTAACATAATCTCTTCTGGCCTCACAAAACTATTTACAAAAAGAGTAGCCAGTACTGCTGTAGCTGCAAAAGACATTGCACAACCAGCAAGCTCCTTTCTCAAATGGAGATGGGGAGGTGGTTGACTTAATTTGTGCTCTGTCTTCTTTCTCAGCTCGCTTGGTGGAAAGGGGTTTGAGGATATCAAGACATGGACATTTAAAGTGTAGAACATACAGAATGTAACAACCAGGAGATATGAACTTCCCTTCAGGACCCCATTCTAAATGGTTGAGAGGTCTCATTCAGTTTCTAGTGAGCAAATATCAAAGGGAGCAGGAAACACCATCAGATCATAGAAATGGAATCTGTTTCTTTAAACAATTCAACTGACAAAGCCTGATTTCCTAAGAGTTAAGGCTGGACTCTGAGTTCATAAGAATTATACAGCCTGCAATGAAAACTGGCTTCACACTGCAACCCATCCTTCACTGCAGATCAATAAGGTCTCTTTTCCATACCCATTCATTTACTTATTTTCCAAAAATCTGGAAGAAGTTATTTTCAGATCTGTATCCTTCTGTCAAAATTCTTTCCAAGTCACCAACAAACTGCCTCCCAAAGAGGCCTGAGTGCACTGACACCATTCCTACCACCAAGTCCCGTTTTACCTAACAGTCCATCAGCCACTCCTACCCACTTTTGTCCTCTCTTGAAAGTGCACTCAGCACTCACTTTTGATTAACGGGTGAGAGTGGGATACACAATACAGTGAATATCTCCAAAGTACCATGCTGGAAAAGACCCTTTGAGCTATAGATTACCTCATAGTACTTGATAGGGTGCAACAAAAATAAGTATCTATTCTAATACATATATTTAAAATAATATTTAACAATTTCTAAAAAAGTATGTATTTACAAGAAAAATCATGCAAGTCCAATGGACGTATTAGAACCAGTAGAATGTTTGCCAGCATCCTGTAACATTTATTATCTTCCTTCAATGACACTACAAGACAAGACACAGTGGGGAAACAACTGAAACAAAAAGGGTTCTCAATGAACAGAAAAATACAACCTTTTCTACCACAGAGTAGTCAGGATTTCTCAGAGGCTGTATTGTACACCACATTCACCATTGTTGGTTCCCAGGGCCCAAATGGATAAAGCCCTGAGCAACTGGAACTCAGAACTGAATGTCTGAAGCAGGAGGTTGGACTAGATGATCTCCTGAGATCCCTTCCAGCCCAAATTATCATAGATCCTACTGAGGAAAAATGCCCCAATTCATAACGTACTTCCCTTACATTTCTAAGGAAAACATTTCAAGCTCAAAAGATACTTAGCTAAAACATGAATTTTGGCTGGCTTTTTATCAGAATGCAGAAAATATATAATCTATTAGTGCTCCTTTTCCTGCTGTATACAACAATAAAGCTCATATTAACCATTTATTAGACCTCTAGTAAAACTGGAGAAGCCAAATGCCTAAAGAAGTATTTTCTTCAGCTGATCTTTAAAGTCTAGACAATAATTTGCAATCAATCCATGTGGAAGATAAAATCCATGTGTATTTATTGGTTTAAAACAAGTTAAATTAAAAAAAAAGCAAAAACAACCTGTACCACTATTCAGCTAATCTGAGACAAAAAACTGACAGAACACCAGCTTTCAAGTTACCACTTTTTTTTTTAAAGTGTGTTGGTCCCATGTAACTTTCCAATGCAGACACAAATTCTTTGTGAAATTATAAATATGTTACCTGGAGATACTTCCTCTTTCTGCCTCACAGTATGATCCTTTGTGAATTTAACCCTCTGGTGAGCTCTGATGCAGGTCTTGCACAACCACTCTACACATTCCACACAAAACCCATGAGCTTCTGCATTGTCTTCACAGCTTGTGCAGACCTGACAAGAGGAAGAAAGGTAGCTGTTAAAATAAGTTTGGAATATACACACAGGTTATTTTTCATACATCATCAGTGCAGTTTAATAGTCTTCTGAAAACAGTGAAATGAGAACAGAAAACTGCCTTGAGGTACAAGAACATTATAAATAACAGCACAGAAGTAACTGAATGTGACTTTTCAAAGAAACAGGTCATTTTGTCAGTGTTACCCTAAAATCTTTGCCTGACATGATAAAATTTATACCACTACTTTCTGCCATCCCCTGCACACTTAGAAGCCAAACAATGTTTACTGTATACAAGAAGCTGTTGTTAAATATTTACTAATGACAGAACACAAGCAGCACTACTCTGATTTTAGAAGCCTCCCTCAGTTCACACAGCAGCTTTAATTTTAGCTTCCAGTCCCCTGCTTGGTTTCAGGAAGAACACACCACACTGAGCAGCAAGGTTCCTCTCAAGAATCTTAGCATCACCTCTTAAAGACATTATTCCAGTTAAGTTTGTCAAAAAATTTACCCAGAACAGATTTGCAACCAATGCACAAGAATTCTCAAACTGTTAACTCCTGGGGTCTTTGGGCTACACCCAACAGAAAAAAGAAATAAGTAAGGAAAACAAACATGTCAGCAGACCAAAACCTCTCTACACAGAGTAAATACATCCCCAAGAAAAAATTGCTACAGTGCCGCAATCTGATCAACAGGTTGAAAACTTTGAATGGTGGACAATGCCATTTCACACACTCATAACATCATTTCCTTTTTACCCTTCCTTTATAATGCCTCTGTAGCCCCACCTCCAGTGGGGTTTTGGTAGTAAAAAATAGTGAACATGCTTATGTAGTGCTGGTTTAGGTAACTAGCACCCATTTCTGGCAATGTTTAGCACTGCTGCAAACCAAAGCCTCAGGTGTCTGAGGATTGCTACATCCCACAGATCACAGTGACAGATTTCTGCTCGCAGGAGCAACAAGGAGAACATTTTAGGTTTTAGTTTTGTTTTCAGTTTGATTAAAAAACCTCAACCAAACGACTTCTGTACCCACACAAGGTAAATATAGACTAAGTTAAAGAGGAAGAAAATATTTATAACTCATGCAAATAAAAAATATATACATAGAACTATGTTCCAGTTTCCCTTTCAGAAAAGAAAGGAAAACTAGCACAAAATTTCCCTTAGGCCAGATAGCAAGTTACTGACAGAACTGGAATTTGAACATGAGTTCCAGATACCCAATGCTGCGCTTATGCTTCTGGATCATGTTACCTCTCAAAGCAAGTAGCTTCTGAGAAATGAAGTTACAACACAAGGGCTGTTGACCCCTCTTGTTGTCACTTGGAGTTTGAAGCAGTTTCTTTTCATTAAAGGTGACCTGGAAAGGAGAAGAAATTGGGCTTGTGCCCCTTTTTCTGTTTCTTACAAAAATGAGGCCTGAAAGTTTCCTTTTTCAAAATAATCTCAAAAAATTAACTTCTCCTTGGTTTTTCTTTTTCTTCCCCTTCTTCTCTTAATAAAAAAATTGTTATTCCTATCCAGACCAGTAGATGAGGAGAAAATACCAAAGTCAGGACATCATTAAAAAAGTCTAGAAAATTGAAATAAAGCAATTAGAGGAAGTGAACTGTAATCAGGAAATAGAAAATTGTTACTTTCTGTCTTGATTTCAGCGGGGATAGAGTGGGGGTTTTCCTCAGTAGCTGGCACAGTGCCGTGGTTTCAGATTTAGTACAGAAATAACATTGATAGCAACAACCAGCACATCAGTTTGTTAGGCAGTGCTTACACAAACTCAAGGAGTTTTCAGCCTCCCATGCTCTCTGCCTGTCAGCACATGCACAAGGAGGGAGTGTGGCCAGCACAGCTGGCCTGAGCTTCCCACAGGGATAATTCCATCCCATACTCCATACCACAGAGCATCATGCTCAGCATATGAACCATGGGGAGTTGGGTGGGAGGCACCAATCTCTGTTCAGGGAAAGGCTGGGCACCTGTCAGTGGGTGGTGAGCAAATTTATTTGCCATCACTTGTTTGTCTTGGGCTTTACTGCTCCCTTCCTCTCTCTCTCTCTCATTACTACTATTATTATAATTATTTAATAGTACTTTGTTTCATTTATTAAGCTGTTCTTAGCTCAACCTACAGTTTTATCTATTTTTTTGCCCTGATTCTCCTCCCCATCCCACTGGAGGTGGGGAGGGAGGGAGGAGATAAACTGAAAGGGGGAAGTAGAAAGGCTGCTTGGGGCTTGGTTACCAGCTGGGGTTAAAGCATAACACTTGTTATTAACCCTTAAATTCAGTGGCATTTTGAAAAACAAAACAAAAAAATTTAAAACAGTTCTTAATTCTTGGGGGAAAAAAAATCCTCTCCCTCCTTTCTCTTGAGCCATTTGTCTCCTCTTTTTTGTGCCAGTGCAACTCTCTGCAAGACTGTGATGCAAACCAGGACTGATTACACCATTGTAGCCCAAGGCTCAGTTACATCAGCAGTGCTGACTGGGAGTGAACTGAACAGGCAGCACAAGAAAGTTCTCACATCAGTCTTGTGGCCAGAGGGGTGTGATTGTGCTGTGCCCCCAGACACCCAGACATGTTTTTGAAAGTCAGAGTGGAGGGTTACATACTGGATATTTGGTTTTCTAGTGTAAAAAAAAAAAAAAAAACCAGCCCTAAAAACAAAATAAGCAGAGAAAAAGAACAAAAAGGTCTTTCAGGCATTCCCTAAGTCAAAGAAGCAAAACAAAAAAAAAAAAAAAGAGAAAGAGAAATAAAAAGAAATAAAGAAAAAGAGAGAGAGAGAGAGAGAGAGAGCGAGAGAGAGGGAGAGGGAGGCAGGAACCAAATTAAAAGCAAAACCAACCAACCAAACTCCCCACGACAGCCTTTCCAAATCACCTCTAGCAAAATCAGGCAGATGAACATGCCAGGACATTTAGGTAAGTTCAAAGAATGTTTGAAGTTATTAATTCTCCCTAGATTCCAAGAGCTTCCTCTATTTTCTTTTTTCAATATGCTTTAGCTGGGTTGTTTTAACTCCTTTGACCTGCTGTATGTGGAATGAGATGAAAATTGTGATTCAATAACCAATCATCAGGTGCTGCCAAAAGAATCAAAACTCCTTTGTAGTATCAAAAATACATATCCCACCTTTATACTCTTCAAATCCACCAAGTGGACAGGAGACAGATTTCTAAAGCTTTTCATAGACATCATAACTCAAGCTGTCAAAACAGCAATGCCTTCTAGGCAGCATCAGATTTGCTCCTATCCACTCCTGATTTGAAACATGCATTTTCAGATATAGGTTGGATTTTGCTAGAATTCCTAGTTATTACATTAAGCCATACAGCTAAAGCACATGGAAGTGTAACTACTGCAAATATTTGTTATGCGCTTACAAAACCTAAAACTCATTCTTATTTCTGTGACTCACACAAGCAGTGTTTCAGTGATTTCAAAGAAAACTCTCCCTAGTTAACCTACAAGCCTTTATTCTGGTCAGACAGACATTTATTTTTAATTGAGTTTTCCTTATAATTACATTTAATTCAGTTACAAGTTCTAGTATTTATAACCCCAGGAAGTGTTCATTCAGCCTTCAGTCAAATTTAATGAAAGGAGAAATTACTCAGCATGTTGCAGGTAAGTACTATTTTAAGAAAATACACAAGCTTTTATGGCAGAAAAAACACATTTACTTGCAAGAGTTGAGGTAATAGACCTGTCTTCTCAGCTCCTGCAATAAGTAACCACTCTTCCAATTAAACACACTTTGAGTATTAAAGAGATTAAATAATCAAGCAAAGCTTTTGAAGGAAGAGAGCAAAGTAGTCCAGATGAATTCAGTGAACTCCAAACTTCACCAATGTAAATCAGATGCAATGCTTTCCCCCACTGGATCCAAACCTCACTGATGCTAATAGTGACACAACTATCTCCTGGCACATACAAAATCACTGAAGACAGAGCCTATATGTAATTCCCAATATGAACCATGTACTGACAGCTCAAAATGCATGAAATCCTTCTCACCCCACCATCCCATCAATGGCCACATCACTTCCAAGCATACAAGAGCATATTGTGACTCTTCCTGAGTCTATCACCCACCTCCATAAACCACTGGCTTTCAGAGATGTTTTGGTCACAGGTACAGCTTTTATAAGCTGTTCAAGCATAATAAAACACACAGTGGTTCCTCTGGCACCATACAAACTCGAAGAAACTTATTGTTCTAAATTCTCCTTATTAATCACCTCTGGCAGTCAGACTTGCTTTCCTAGTACCTGAACCTAGTATCAGATCTAAGCTGATACCTTGTTTTGTTACTACATTCCTGTTATAAATGAAGTTCTATATGCCTAATTAATAAACAACAAAATTGAATTTAGCAGCAGTTTTAATTGAACAGCAATTTTATATAAATGAATACAATCAAGCATATTAAATATAATCAAGCATATATAAAAATGTGGTATGATTAAGGGTCATATAAAGCATAAGCAAAACCAACCAGGATACAGGGAGGGCTTCTCACTCTGCCTCACGTGGGAAACAAAGGAATCCAAACTACACTTATCTACTGTATGCTAATCAATAATTTTCCATAAATCTCCTATTTTCAATTCTTGAACTCTGCCTCACTGTACTGCACAGTGCATGCTCCATTGTTGCTAGGGGGTCTCCTGGCTTTTTGGTGGTCTTTTCAGAGGAAGGCTCACCATCTTCCTTGCTGCTCTCTGAATTACCTGGCAGGTTGCACATGCACACTAAGCTTTGTGTTATGTAAGTAAGCATTATATTCCAAATAAGCCTTATTATTTGACAGATAAAACCACAATTAAAGATTCCATACCTGGAATTGTCCCAGCTTTGCTCATCCCAAGGCCGATTCTGTTTTGGGATCTTGCTTATCTCAGTACTACATCCTGTATCCTGTTTTTCACATCAGCCATGGGGCCCATCTGCTTTGTAACACTAACCACATATACTTTTCCTTCATTATTTTATAACAATTATTTTCTAAAATATTGATATAGTTACAATTTAGTTAGCATGATTCATATCCATTTATCACAATTCCCAACATGTCACATAAAACCCAGCTGTTCTTCATTCCTAGTACAATATTTTAAACTGTCAGGTCTGTAAAGATACAGAATGTTATTCTTAACCATCCAAAATATTTTTACACACATTCTGTTTTGGACACAGAAGCTATGAGAATTAGAATCTAGACTAAAATGCTCTAGAGGCTCAGTATGCTGTACCAACTCCCATGTTATTACTAACGTCCTCTCTCTTGCATCGATCTCACATTTCTCATTTTTTCATAGCTTTGCATACGCTATGTTCTTCTGTTAAAGTCCCTAAATTTCCTTCATTTGTCTACCCTTTAATCTTATTCAACTCTGGCACTTGCTTCAGCAACATCTCTTAGGTCTGAAGCAAGCCCCTTTCTGCTCACTCTTATGAATGAAGTATAATTATTTTTTATTTTCAAACTTCTCTTTAGAAATTGATAATTTTGCCAAGTCTTTCAATAAATAACAATATGAAAAAAAGTTATAAAGCATCTGCTATTTCAAAGTATTTATGTCCTAGCTGCCCACAACCTACACAATTACTGTGTTTTCTGTGAGTTTCTTTTATTTTGCAAAGTTTCCTACGCTAAGAGACAGTACAAAACCTTTATTGCAACCCAAGAAAGCTCTTGTGGAACATGTACTAGGGAATTCGAGTTCTATACTTTCTTCATGCTCACTTCCCATGCTCCTGAAGTTTTCAGCAGAAATTGCTAGAAAGCACAGCTATGCCACTACTGTACTGAACTGCCCAAATCAGGCTCAGGTAAGATAATCATGATTATAGATAGATGGACAGAACTTTCATGGGTTCCACTTATTTTTGTCTTCCCACAATGCCAGGCACCATGACATGCCATTCACTCCTGCAGTTTTAATTCAGTATGCTAAAAACTGCTTTGGCATTAGTATTATTTTGAATCTGAAACAATCAAACATTTGATTTGCAAAAGGTCTTTTGCAGTCTCTTTTGGATTAAAATAAAACAGTCCTTCCTGCCAACACACATATAAGGCTAATCACAGATAGAGACCGGTGGTTCTAAGCCACAACAATATTTGCACAAAACCCTTGCCTTGCTTCCAATTCTAATTTCTTAATCATTCAAATAAAGCTGTAAAACTACTTAAGACAAATCAACTATCTCCGTAGAAAAAATCCTATAAAATAGCCACAGTTTTGGAAAGAATTTGGATTATTTCTGATGCAGTATTTCCTGCAAGTGTCAGTATCTTTTCTACTTTAATTTCTCTGATCTGTTGCCTATGCTAATGGCAAATTTTCTTGCTTTTCTCTTTGCTCCTTCAAAGGCAAAACAAGACAGGCTGCTTAGAAGGCTGTATCATCCTTAAACCTCATAATATTCCCCCCTGGACAGTACACTAATCAGTTTAACTGTTATTGATTTAACTTTGCTGTTCCACAACAGAGACATTTACAGAACAGTGTAGCTTTTTTCTTGCATCAAGGTACAAAGGAATGTGCAAAAAGTTTCATTATCGTACCAAAATAAATCTATTCAAATGAGGAAAACTGCACATCATTCACTTCCAAGAGGTAAGTTCTACACTCACTTAGCAGGCATCTAACCAAACATCTAGCTCCATTTTTTTTAGAAAAAAGTCAGCAAAAAAGCACATGAATGTCCTATTCTGCTGGTTCAGCAAAGTCTGCTGGTCTGCCTTCAACTGCTACAGAAAGTGTGCTGAGTTCAGCCAAGGACCTTAGCAGAAGAACAGACTTGCTTTCAAAGTGCAAACCTGCTGGTTTGTGTCAGGGAGAGGGAGAAACAAATATGGAATGGAAGAGTAAGACCGAAGTCTAGAAAGGATCTGAAGGAAACACAAATGCTTTCAAGAACCTTCCTGACAAATGCTCACACCATTCAGTGAATGCAATTCTCCACTTAACTTTCACAGGAAACAAAAAAAATATTGTGAGGGGAAAGAGGGGGTCATCAGAGACTTCAAATTGGCTACTACTCCCAAGGGGAAAAAAAAAATCCATTTCTATCACCACTCCCCAAAGCAGTATTTTCGAGGACTTGTTATATAACAAAGCAGAGGCTATGGGACACCCCACCCTCTCACAAAAACCCAAACATTTAGGACTGCTTCTGCATAACATTATTTGCTATCTTGCTTCTTTTCCTAATTTAAAAGTAATTATAAAAGTTATGGTCAAATTTTCAACAGGGACTACTCATTTTGTCAGTCTTACTGGTACAGTATTGAGAGACTGTGCAAATCTCACAACCATCTGCAAAACTCAGATATTATCCGGCAATTCCCAGGGGACAAACAAAATACAAACATTTCCCCTTGCCAAATCCAAAAAAAGCCAATTTCAAACAGTCCTACATTGCAAGAACACAGCTTGTACTTCCCGCAACTCACAGCTCAGTTTCTGGTAAGCTCTATAATTTCTCAGAAATCCAGTTTCAAAATTCCTTAAAATCTGAACAGTTTAATGGCTTGCAAGACACAAGTTCAGTTCCTCAGAGATGATGACACCACTTACTCCTTCAATAGCCAGTGAGTTGGGATCACAAACCTGACTGGCTCCTGCCATCTGCTCCCAAGAGATGTGGCCATTCCCACATGCAAACACAAATTCCAGCTAAGCCTTGAAAGGAGCAGAAGGCACAACAAAGGGCCTCTAAGACACTGCTCCTGAAGCAAACAGCTCAAGAGCCAATGATACAGTCCCCCCTAAAATGGGAAAGTGAAAAAGAGGAATTTTCAAAATAAAAGGAGACCACCATCCAAATATTAGGGCATGAGTTGGAATGCAAGCCACACCAATATAGCAACCTTACTGTATTATTCTTATGAAGAATGCAGCAGCACACAAAGAGGCTGGATTGTTTATAGTAAGTTCCTGGAGTTTAATAAAAAGTCCTTGAGTAAAGAGATACATGAGATACTCTTACTAGCTAAAAATGAAGACATGCAACGTTTTGCTAATCATCAAATTGTGATCCTACACAGATGTGACTATTTGGTATTGCTTCCACACTAGCTAGTACTTGCCTCCTGAAAAAAAAACCCCAATATTACTGTTCTTTCAGATAAGCAGCTTTTATGAGATGGCTATTACTTGACTGCAAAAGGAAGAAGAGGCAGCCTACAGAAGAAAAACAAACAAGAAACCCCTACAATATACCATTCTCCCCAGTTAGCATTTTGAACCTCTTCCTTGGCAACAGGACTCCAGCTTTTTAATGCATGTTCTGTCAGTAATGTGATAAAGTCCATTTAGATCTCCTGGTGTAGTGTTATTCAAATCTTTGCTTCAGAGAGTGCTTTAAGTACCCTGTCGAAAGTACAGAAATTCCCATTCTAATACCTATTCCTTACTTTTATCTTCTGCTATTAAAATGCAAGTTTTTATCAACAATTAAAAATAGTATAGGGTAACATAACAACCTTCTTCATGCATTTTCATACATTTTAACTGATTTTCTAGAGTAGCTACCCCATGTGATGCTTAAGTAGTTGAAGTTCTGTCTGCATATGAAGAGCAAAAAGGCCACACAGCAAGAAGCCAAGGATATGCACACACGTCCAAAAGGTGTTAACTTGATTACATGTTAATGCACTTACCTGATTTGATTTCTCTACTGTGCTACTGGGAACCTCTGTGGTATCCTTCACAAAAAAGTTATCTATGATGTGTCTCTCTGCACATTCCTGACCACAAATTGGACAGCGGATAACACCGACTGGGGGGAAAAAAGAAAATCTGATTATGCTTGCACAAACTAAAATATATTAAATAATTTCAAAGACAACTTGCAAGGATAAATATTTTTGAAAGGATGTTCTACTACTTTCCTGTCAATAAGGTGTGAGCAACAAAAGGAAAATGCTCTTTTATCACTTAAGTAATGTTTACTTGTTGACATATTCTATCACCCAAGGTTAAACACTTTTTTTGTTACAATGCCATAAGGAATTTGCCTTAATCTTATAAAGAAATAATGATTTTACTATAAACGGAACGTATTCCCATTGACAATTTGTTGCTGTAGAATGGATTAAAGTAAACACTTATTAGTGTGGAATATTAATAAGAGACACTGAGTGGTATTACATACACACACCCACACACACCAGCAGTGTGATGTGACTGACCTTGATCCATGTCACATGAGAACACAAATGCAGTGCATTTAAATTTAATGAGGTGACTTGTAGAGAGGAAGAATTGACCTGTATTAATATCATGACTATGTTCATATTAAGCAAGGGAAAGTAATAAAAACTTAGGAATAAATAAGCAGGGCTCTCTCCCTCCTCTCCTGTGCAAGATGCAATGGGGTACAATTCTAAGACAGAAACACAGTTAGGCTCCGGGTTGAAGAAAGCTGAGAAGCAGTAACACAAAGGGTTAAACAATTAGTCTTTTTAACAGAATGGAAAGGACAAAGTAAAGTTCAAAACTTGGGGTTGAGCTGTGAGTAGACAGACACCTTTTCTAGCTGCAGAAAATAAGAATGTCCTGTTAGCACTGAGGCTCGTTTTTAACATCCAAGAAAAATCTCTAAAATGCTAGGCACTGATATCTTGCTTGAAGAAAATTACTGTAGTCATTACAACCAAAAAAGGAAGCAACTGAAACTAAGTTAGGCTGAAATAATCACTTAGGACATGGAAGTCACATGCAAAAAGCCTATAGTAGAACAGTCATGCATGTCTATACTGACATAGATTCTAGACCTTCAGCTCCCATTTGAGAGGAAACAGATTTAGGGCCTTAAAAAAGACCTGTTTAACCCAATGAATTCAATACCAGTATATAACTCACCACTTGCATAATTAACTAAACCAGCATGGGCTTAAAGCAGTTTCTGTTTAATTTTTACAATAAAATGTAAAAGTGCAGAAACTATTAAATATTTCACTTTCTGCAGAAGAACTTAATTCCTTACTCTAATTGCTTCATACAAGATTTAGGTAACTTTTTCATAAGATTCTTCCAACAGATGCTCAAGATTTAACTGGCAACTCAGTATAAAGCAGTACTGTAATAAAAGTCCACCCATTTTACTAAAGCAATTCTTATTCTGGAAAATCAGCAAGCAGTTTTTCACTGGATATCAAGGCATTTCACTTTCATCTGAACAGCTATGATGTTAAGCCTGATTTTACTCCAAGTGCTATTTTACCAGTCTGCCTTTCAATACACATTTTGTGCAGTTTCCTTTGATATACAAATTCCATTTTTTGGCTACAACTTTTGTAACATTTTTTATATCATCATCTGCAAGGATAATTGAGAAATTCAGTTCTGGTAAGTCAAGTAGCTAGCAGAATTGCAAGTACTGAATTTCTCCTGTAATTAAGCAAATCAATTTACCACAGTCAAGAGTGAACACATCTCTTAATACTCAAGCTACACACTTTCCAAAAAAAGACTATTTTTTACATTTTTCAACAGCACCAATTACAAACCACCATCTCCCTGTTGCCTCACTGCTCATTCTTGATCCTGACAAAGCACAGTGCTCTGGGTTGATACCAAAATAAGCTAGGGAGGAAACTTCCCAACACAATCTGAAGTACTAAAAAGGAGGCATTCTTTATTGCAGCACACTGGACACACAGAGGTTATTTCCTTCACTCTGATGTGTCATGAAACTTTACAAAAAATATATTTATTCCATCATGATCATAAATATTGATGACAGTGTACTTCCTGGCTAGTACATACACATCACTTTTTCTAGAACTAATTTGCATGCATCTCCCTCTCAGTAAGAGCAGTCCTTTGTGTTCCTACAGGGTCCTGTAAAGGGGTTTCTGGTGATTGTATTCCCTGAGAGCCCCCAGTGTTACAGGTGACCTTTCCTTGCATTTCTCTTAAGAATTCAACAATTCACTGTTGCCTCTTGTTACGTAGCTACCACAAAACCAATTGTACTCCTCATTATCTGTTTATCTACTGGTTCCAGCCACATGGAGCATCCTGTGTGCCTACTTATTCATTATTTAATCTACTCCTTTAAAACACATTGTCCCCTTACTTGGACAAGTAAGGCATCATTGTGCTCTCTTCCTTCTATCAAGGTCAACACAGGTGTCTTGAGTTGGTCTTTGCATGTGTTTGGGAGATGGGTATGGACACAGAATGAGACTGGCAAACCAATTCAGGCATGGATGTATTTCTCCTGCTCTCCCAAGCTTGACTTTCATCCCCTGCTCTGTTTCACTGACCAAATGCACTACTGACTACAGTGAAGCAACATGAGAAGCAGCACAAGGATGGGAAGAGGACAATACCACCACTGAAGATGAAACCTGGAGCCACTGAACAAGATCAGCAGCATTAACCAGGGTTTGTAAGTCAGTTTGAGTTTAAAATATGGAAGACAAGGAAGGGGAGGCAAGAAATTAGGAAGCATATCAAGCCAAACCAAATATTTCACATGCTTTTTCACCAACAGAATATTGCCAACTACCTGTTCAAAAAATCACTTAGAATTTCTAGTGTGACATGGGAAAAGGGGAAAAAATGAAAATTTGCCTAAAACTCTCAAAATCTTTGTGAATTTTCTTTTCTAGAATTCCTTATGCTGTCTAGCCTTATGTCAGAGGTTTCTTCTGCCACTGTGTGAGGGTAAACTTGCTTTTGTTATAATCCTGAGTTGATGACTGCTACACAAATCAGTTTTAACCCAGATTTAGTCAACCTCAGGATGGTGAATTTAAACAAAAAAATCTCAAGTATCAGGGTTTCTATTAGTCAAAGTAATTCTATAAGATTCTTATTTCTCTTTAATGGAGCAAACACAAGAACGTGAAAACATATGACTTAAGTTGGGAGGAGTTTCATAATCATCATTGTAATTGTGAGAATGGTGAGCGAGCAGATCCCCACATTTTTATCTGCTCCTTTGTTCCTCCAGGGGTAAGGAGTTAACCCAGTTGCCTGTCTCAAACATTGTCACAGTCACAGGTTGACTTTGCCATGAGATAAGCACAGAATGGAGTGACAGGATAGCGCTATCTCCAGGCCTGGCAGAGGTGAGACCTGGTTAGCTCATTCTGGGTAATGCATCCCAACAAAAATTCCCACTGTGGAGATGTGTAAAGAAGCAACTGCTCGTATGCAGATCACTGGTCAAAGAAAGATCACCCCAAGTTCTGGGACAGCTGAAATCTGTGACCACCACCAACCACTGAAGCCACCTGAAAATACCTGGAACTTGGACTGTAAGATAAGCCACCACAGCAGGAACCTGGGATAAGATAAAAGAGGTGCTGTTGTCTGAGTGTTATCTCAGCTCTAGGGGGAGATTTACAAAGCTGGGGGAGAAGAATTTGTCACACAACTGCAGAATTTATGGGCCACAAGGAAAGCCAGCTCAGCAACTGTGCCGAAATCAGCTTGGACTGGGTAAAATGTAATTCCGGCAGGGGGAGATCGACCACCAACTCGAACAAAGAGGAAGAGTACAAGGAGTGCAAGGACTAATTAGCATTAGAAGCAAGGGAATTAACCAATAGAATGGTAGCACCGTGTAGCCAATGAGCAGTAATTTGTTTCTTTGCTAATACGTATGAATAGTGAAAAGACCTGGAGAATACCACTACTGAGAGAAGCCCAGGGTGAAGAAGGATCAAAAAGACACCACTGGATCTATAGGTGGTGATTAGCTTCTATCTGATCTCTCTTTCCCATTTCTTTCTACCTTTCTCCCTGACATTCCATGTTAAATAAAATCTGTGCTATCAACTTCAGTGTATGATCTTGTTTGACCCTTAATTTGGGCAGAGGCACATCTCAGTAGCTGGATCTTAGCATCAGGAGCATTATTTTTTCAGCTGTAAAAAGAGCTGGATCAAGCTCATGTGGCTCTTAAGTAGGAGTAAAAGAGAAGACTTCTACCCTTGTGAGCAACATTCTTAGAAAAACCAAGCAGTTGTGGAATGTCACATTCAGATTTTGCTTGAACCAGGCCAGGACACCACAATGCTAACTAAAGTAGCAATGCTGGCTCCCTTGTATGCTCATTTCTATCCCATGACAACAGAAAGATTTGTGCTGCCATGCTCTGAGCTGGATTAGGGACTGCAATATTGATTCAATGGGGCTCTGCCAGGAGAGGAGAGTGTTTCCCCCCCACTGTCTACAGGCTCCTAACACGTGCACCTCTTTCAAGGAATGCTAAACTGCATTTTAGGTAGGAAAAATCAGGGCCCATTTTTAGTCTTCTTCACAAGTTACGGCGCTGCATCCACAAGGGCATCTCATGCCATTCAGTGGAATGGATTTTTAGGTTACACAGTATTATTTCCAACTCTAAACTCAATTTCCTGGGAGTGCATTCGAGATCACTGAAGCATTCTGAGACAATAAGAGAAGACTGCTCTGGTTTGCCCCAATTTTGACTCATTTGCGTCTTCACTGTTGCAAATACGTTTCAGAGCCAATTTAATAAAGCCACTGGATGATCATTTGTACATCCAAGAGAGTATTTTTGTTAGTAGATGCAAAGTGCTTTACTAAAAAAAGGAGGATTTAATAGTTCCCTTTCTTCAGATTAAATCAGTCAAAAAACCCACTAGTTTTCTGAAAGAGCGCTCTCTTTATTAAATAGAGTGCTCAGAAGCAACTGGCAATTTTACCTGCAACAACACAGTCATTACAGAATAAATAATTAGGGTTTTGTACAGCAATCTTTCCCAGTTTTACAGATGTTTTGCTTGAAATTTAACCATACAGATTTCAGAACAAAAAAATATTAACAGCAAGTTACACATCCAGTTAAACTGTTTAAAACATGGGCATGCTAATTAAAACTAATAAAAGGTATGTCAGAGATTGAAGGCAGCACCAGCTATAAGATTTTTAACATAACTACACAGAAAATTAGGGTGTTTTTACTGTGAGCTACAGATTCTTTTCTCCTCTTCCTCTTTCTATTTCATTAATACTTGCAAGCCTTTTCATTAAAATGCATGGGTTTGAGGGTAAGCAGGTTATATTTACACAGGTCATGTTTCCCAGTTAAGAACACACACTTAGAAAACTTAATTTGAGAGGCAGTATCTTGTGAAATAACGTCTGAATCAATTTTTAAAATAATTACTGCTTTCCTCTTGCTTCTCATTAAGCCACTACTGGTGCTGCAAAATTGGCAACTTCTTCAAACCAGTTTGTTCCAGAAAAAGCTGCTCCCATCTAGTTGTGACAGCCTGCTGCTGCTAGTAGAGGGGAGATAGGTTAAACCAATAAGCAGGCACATCTCAAGGGAAATTTGGCACCTACTGCCAAGATATAAACATTCCAACCCACCACCAATCTAGCAAAAAGTTTATTAAAATTAAAATTAATTAATTGTTAATTTAAATTATTTTAAATCCTTTAAAATGCAAATAAATGAAAACCAGACAAAGACTATTAGCTGTAATCCCCCCTCTGGAAGAGTGTTACAGGCCAGTTTTTATGCTGCAGTACATTGACTTTCTTGGAAAGCACTGCAGAGCTGAATTAAAATATTTCAGCTGCTCTGTGAAATGGTTCATTGTCTTTGCTATACATGCCCAATCTTTAGACATTTTAGATAGCGTGTATTAGACTTCAAAAATTGCAAATTTGCAAGGATTGACTCTCCAGCCACTTCTGAATACCTTAAGAAATTCTGGTGGCAGAGTTTACATTCACATTCAAAGCTCTCCAATGCTTTTTATTCAACAACACTATTATAAGAAGTGTCACAGTGCTAACAAAAGGAAACATTGTTATTGTGGGATGGACAACGTTTAACCACAAGATGATGAACAAAAAGTCTCACTGTCTTGCAATGAACATGTTTAAACGATGATGCAGAACCTGCCAACAAGCCAATTGTCACTGCTGACTGTGATGAGCATTTCTTTCATCAAAATTAAAATACATTCTTTCCAGTCCTGAAATTGTCAAGTATTTCCAAATGATATGTAATGAATTCAGACATATAACATGCAAGGATGCTTAAGATTCTGTGATATTCTTGCATCACTGTCTCTGATCAGCCAAGTATTTAATTTTGACAGTGGGCTTAATGCTGTTTAGATTTATACATTCTACTGAAATACCATTTTGCAGATACTCTTGGAGCTTGCCAACAGTGCTCAAGTCCACTGTATCCATGTGTTTCTGGAACAAGGAAATTAGTACCTTTCTCCATAAATAGCAGCAATTTAACATGTTATATTAAAAAAAAAGATGACTGGGATAAAAAAATTTGTTGTCAGAATCTCTGGTATGAAGATGGACCCTGCCTTACAGCACAATGCAGCTAATGATCATTTCTCTGGAGCACTACATTTCATACTCTGGTCTTCATCTTTTCCAGTTCTCATCTACACCAGCTGTTAGTTCAGCAGTGGCAGCACAATGCATCTATTCCCAGAAATCCTAGCTATAAAAATAGCAGGTTGGCAGAGCGTAATTTCAACAGTCAGAGCCAGTCCCAAGCCAAAGAACCAAGGCCTTCTCGGGCACTGGAAGAGTTAGTTCTTTTTAATTTTTTGTTGAAAGGATGAAAACTGCACTCCAACAGGTGACACTCTTGAGTGTTTCATCCACTTCTTCTGTTTAGCCACAGCTACCTTAATATTCCCATCAACACTGAGCAGATGTAAAGGTAAGAAAAGCGTCAAAAGTAACTTCTAAGAATTTGGATCATATTAAGGGAACCAAATTAGAAGCTGTGGTAGGAACAACAGTAGGTAACAGGCTTTAGTCAGAGTATTTCACTATAAATGTCACCTAAACAGGAGTGACAACGCAACTCAAGGCCTTTGACTAGATCATGCTACTCCCTCTCTTCTTCCAATGCTCAGATGCATCCTTGCAACCTGTTCTTCACCAGTCTGCTTCCATTCTCAATATATTCACTACTCAGTAACTGGAAACTACCTAAGAGACTTGGCAAACTACCCTCTTGGCCCTCATTTTCCCAGCCACTGGCCTCAGGGGAGCAATTCAGGTGCCTAAATAGACATACCTAATGTGAAGGTAATATCCTGCCTGGCTTCCAGCTACTATTCCAGAAGGAAACAGGGCTCCTGTGGATTGTGCAGTACATTTACCTGCCCTTTTTAAAATATTACAGGCATCCCAAAAATTCAGCAATGGCAGAAGATATTTTAGTTCAGACAGCTGACTTTCAGTTTACCTGCCTATTCTATGCCATGTATTTTTGATACTGTGATCTTAAATTCCTCTTGGAGAACACAACTAAGGCACACAGATCTTTGCACCCTAACAAACTGCAATCTGTAGCTCCAAAGGAAAACTTGGTTTAAAATGCTGAAGTGTCAATATTCAGAGCTATCAACTTGTTACTACAGTGTTCGTGGCATCTGTCCATATTCTGCTACATGGATATTTATTTTGAGGTTCTCCTCAAGGACAGAGTTCAGAAGTCATCAAGACCTCTGTTACGTTTCCTTCAAGCTATCTCAAAATACAGATTACAGTGATGCAAAATGCAATGGAACATTCCATCAACTTTATCTGTAAAGTATTTGTGCAGGGAATGGATGTCTAAAATTACATAGAAATAATAAGTTGGTTTAAAATAATAGGCTCTGCCTTTATTTAGGTTATTTTGTTTGGTGAGAGGGTGGAGAGAAAAAAAGGGCTGATTGTTACCAAGAAGAGATTTTTTTTATCAATTAATGTCTCTTCAATATATTCTTCAATGACAATACAGTAATAGCACATTTACCACCCAAGTACACTGGCCAACACTTACATAACCAAAGGCAAAAAAGAGGAATTTATGTATTTATCAATAAATTCAGAGTATTTTAAAGGTACATTTTGAATCTGTGATGCAATTAAATCTGTTCTATAACAAATACTTTGACCTGGCAGTATTTTAAAATTTTCTAGATTTATTTTTTTAAAGCTTGCTGTTGACAGGGACAGAGACAATGAAAAGTACAAAAAATATTTGATGAAAATTCCCACTCTAATAAGAGAAAAAAAATAAAGATACCTATTTCCTACAGTTTATATCAGATAAGTCTGAGTGCTCTGCAAGACATTATTAATGGAATAAAAAAGTAAAGCTCCAAGCCATTTAATTCATTTAAGTAATATAACCCAAGACTCCCAAATCCAGCCTATTCTGACTACATGTTATATTTAAAAGCTGTTCAACAAAAAGCTTGTCCGCAGGCAGGATTTTTGCATCTATGAAAAAGCAGCTCTTAATGGCAGCACAAAACTAATACTGATTTATTATGCTGATTCCACAGAATAGAATTTTACACCTGAAAAATGGATAAAGTTTCTTTGCAGTGTTGCCAAGTTCTAGTACCTCCAGTGGGATTCATCTAAATGTTAAATGAAGTTCCCTCCACAGTCATTGCAGACATAGGTAACAGTTGGATCATGAGTGGCCTCCTTGTTAAAGCAGATGTTTTCACTTGGTCAGATGAATTACACCTTAAAAACATCCACTTCTTTCCAGTAACTATAGTAGTACTCTTACACACTACCGGGCATCCACTCCAATTGCAAGAATTCCTCTGATATTCTAAAACCAGTCATTAAAAGAGGAGAATATCCTACAAGTATACTGCAAGTTACAGGGATTGCACTTTTGGGTGTAGATGGTGAGGAATAAAAAGCCAGCTCACTTTATATTCTTCTCATACATGTGCCCAGTATGCCACAGCACCATCGTAAGGGTTCAAAAAGCAAGGTGCCCAGCTTTTTCCAGCTCCCACATAGCTTCAAGAGTACCAAGCTGGAGCAATATATGCATTGTGAGATTCACACATGGCTGTGCAGCCTACAAGAACCAGCATTAATTAAGAAGCAGTGTTATCATCTCCTCTGACACTGTATTAATACAAAAATTACTGAATATAACTAATAAAACGTATTCCTTCTGGGTTGAAGAGATTAACTAATTGATCAAATAACAACAACAGGGATTTCTAACAGCTGCCCTACAGCTTTCAGAAAACAGCAGGTTACAGAGCCAGCACTGATAGTGCTTATGTTCCCATGGTGTATCTCCTTCTGTTGCTGTAATCTGCACTAGGTAACTGAACCATGAGCCAGAGCCCGTTGGCTGATGTGAATGAACATCCACATCCACTGAAGAAATCTGGTATTCCTACGGTTTCCTCCATTTTCTCAGAACTAAAGAACAGCTCATTCAAAGGAGCTCTCCCAGCATGACACTCTTGGCACAAAGAATGAAGCTTAAGAAAATTCATCTTCTACCAAAACTGGTCTTCATAAGTGCCATTTATATACCTTCTGTTCCTCACTCACTCAATCTCTTTCCACCTTCTGGCACTACACTCAAAGGATTGATAATGAAGTTGTGGGAATACTAAACTTGGCATCCAATAGCAGCTTGGGAATGAGCTAGAACTGTACTTCTATTCCTTCTTTATTTTTAAGGAATAATCACAAGGGTTCCACCATGGCATTGTGGTTCCTTATCTACTTATCATAATGACAAATGAAAAGCAAAACCAACCAGCCACAACTTTAGGCCAGAACAACAGTGATTCTGGCAAAAGTTTGAAGCTGGACATCCTGCAGCTTACAACACCTAGACTATATTCTCAAAAATTTAGATCAGTCAAAAAGGCAGCTAAAGAAACCATTTTAAATCTGACCTCCTCTCAAAGGAACTGGGAGCAGGGAAAAGGAAAAAAGCCCACACAATACAAATAATCAAATAATCAGATTGGAACACAATACAATAATGCTGCTGCTAAATGGACTTTTAAAAGATGTGAGATTAGCATTTAGCTACTTAAAGAATCCAGACTACATTCAGCTCTTGCACAAAGGGTGGAAGAGCTGGTTTATGGGTATCCATTTGGGATACCCATAAACAAAGTCATCTTCATTTTGCCAAAACAGCTTCTAAAATCATTCTTTTGAGGAGAGCTCTTTGGCCCTGTTGAGTGTCAATGGCTGTGATAATAATCTAGAAGACACATGAGCTAGCACAAATCATGGCTTTGCTTCTAACTTGTATCTAGTTCAGCTACAAGGCCAGTTCTGAAAAGCAAAAGGGAAGAGTACTGTCTCCCTGCACAATCCATCAAGATGCACACAACTTTACTGAAGGTGCCTGTGCCAGCAGTCTATATATCAAATATTTGTTTACTGAGTGATAAAAGCAATACTTGCAAGTCATTGTTTTGGTACAGATAGGAGTTACGACAAACATAACACTACTTTCTTTTAAACAATTTTTTTGTTTAAATTTCACTGCTAGATATGGGAGGACCTGTGGTCTTCCCACATGTTCCATTCCAGAAACTTCTGAACACTCTTTCACAAGACTGGACTCTGCCTTTGCTATGAAGCAGAAAATAAACATTCTATTTAACAACTTGGAGTGCAATATTTGAAGAAAGTTTATCTGTATGAGAGCCCAGAGACACTAGCAGCTCTATCTGAACACCACCTATGTTTATCCAAGGAAAGAATTCTATGTGTCTGTTTTGAGGTAATACTTACTCAGACAACATTTAACACATGACCTCTGAAACCTCATTTGAGTTTCTTGCATAGAGAAGGGACAGAAGAAAACTTTAGAACTTCTAAAGGAGATAAAGTTCCTTTAACAGTTGATTAAACTAGACAATCTAAGTACTCTAAGTTTAGTGATTTCCAATATATGCTAACCAGTGGGTTATACCCTCACAGTCCCCTCTCCCTACTCCCAAAGGGAAGATAAAACTGAACTATTGAAGGCCAAGTAGTCTGTAGTTAGTAAGCTCAACAACCAGTCCATAAGCTAAAACAAGTGAGAACAATAGCTGCTAATGTGTGAAAGGCCCCTAAACAAGAGAAAAGCAAATAAGGAACAGAACTATTGAGTGCTGAAAAGCAACTGCTTAAGCAAGAAAAGGTAGGAATCTGTAAACACGCAGAAGAGATAAATATAATCCAGACACATGATACCCCCAGGGTTTCAAAGTTCCCAGACACTTAGCCATTTCTGAGGTCCTGCTATGGGACACTACCCATCATGATACAGCTCTACATTCATTCAACAAAGCTTGTCTGCTAAACAGATTGTCTTTATCTCAGTGTCCAACTGATGAGTTGCCCGCTACCTTAATTTATCACTTTGGGGCTGTGATACTGAACCAGACAGATAGAAACTATTTAACAAGTTCTAAGTGTTACAAAGCAGCACTCTTTACTGCAGTGCACTGGCTCCTTGAAGGATTCTTCCTCCAATCAAGTTCCCCGAGCAAACAGGTTCTCATCATACACTCTGATGGCATATTCATTAGCTAACCCCCCTTACCTGATGTATTTGTATTGCTTTATTTGACACTGTTATACCCCTTATTGGGAGTCCCTACAGGGCTCTTTGGGGTCTTTTTCATGGCCCTCAATGTCCAGTGTCCTTCTGAGGTGGCTGTTCCTTGACCTCTGTGGCCACATCTCACAGAGAAAAGCAAGGCACAACTTCCCAAGGACATTTCTGGGATTCACATTCTCTGAACCTCAGAGAAAGAAAAAACAATTCTTATCTTGTTAACTGCACCTGTGTTTTGGAACAAGTGGAATGCATTGAGGAAGACTATTTACCTGAAGGAATTTGCTTGATTGGATTCTGGTGTGAGTGTTTTGATTCACTGACCAACTGAATCCATGTGTGTGTTGGGACTGTCAGCTGATTGTTACAGTTGAGTTGGTGCTTGTGCAGTTTCAGTTTAGATGTGGTGTAATATAGTACAGAATAATATAGTATAATAAAGTAATTAATTAGCCTTCTGATATCCATGGAGTCCTCCTCATCATTCTCTCCCCTTCGTCAGGGTTGCCCTGTTTTCACTATAAGTGGTGAATCCGACATTGGCTGTAGAACCTGGGCTGAAGAACCAGGACCCTGAGATTGGGCAGAGTTCACAGCCAAGGCTGAGCATGGTGAATCCCAGAAACATCCTTGGGAAGTTGTGCCTTGCTTTTCTCTGTGAAGAGAAATGTGGCCACAGACCCCCACTTTTGAGTAAGCACAATATCATTGTTTTCTGTAACTTCCGCTTTGTCAGCCTCGCAGAGGTGAGCTGGCATCCTACTTGCCTTTTGCATGACTTCTGTTTGCCTAAGTTACATCCTTTACCTATTTCTGTTCTGTTCTACTATCCTCAGACTAAAATGGTTTTCTGTTCTCCTGTCAGCTGGCCAATGCTATGAGTTCCGACTTTTACTTGAAAACTGTTGAAACAATAGTTACAAAGTTTTTCCAAAGGCAAAGAAGATTCAATGCTGCTACTCCCTCTTAAACCAACTGGTGAGAAGGGCATGTAATTGACACTCCTACATTATTTCAGCAACTAGTCTACTCATTTTAAAGCAAAGTCCATGATAGAAAAAAAATGTGTTTCAATTCACACTTCTGCTGTTCAGGACAATTTTGCATACCACTTATTTCTAGTAACAGACTTGTTGGTGCTGGGCTGTTTTGTCAAGGCACTGCACCTTGCGTTTAAAATTAGAACCTTGCTCCCACTTTAAAATGTCTCATTCTCCAGTCCCAGCAGTGCTGCAGCTCTCTCCCTCTTCCTTTCCACCCACTCATTCCCTGTGCAGCTGCCAGCATTCCCTCCCCTAAGAGCATCAGTGTTACAAGCACCCTGACATAGCAGGTTCACAACATGAACTTGTGTGAGGGCTGGATTAGAGCGTTAGTTCAGCAAACTGCAGCTCCACACATGCTTGACCATGCTCAGACTCTAGAGCACATGCCTAGAAAGGAATTAAGCAATCAAGTAAGTTTTATTAAATGCTTTCTGACCTCATGTAGGCATCCTAGAAAATACAGGGGGAGTTTCCAAGTCGGCATGTATGTTAAAATACCCCTGTTTCTTTTCTATGAGCTACAGTCCAGACAGATGTGTTAGCTCACTGGGAAAATTATACAGCCACTTTTCAAATTAGGCAATCATTTTAGTTCAAAGGCTATTTGCACTACAGTCTTGTTTTATTCAAATTCTAACTATATTCACTTGAGGGACTACAGTTGAAAGGGAAACTCTCCATTTTAATAGAAAGTTGCCTGTGGCAATTTAGTTATTAATCAGAAGCAGAAATCTTTCTGCATTCAGAAGGCAAATGGCTCAGCTCCCCTATCCATTTACTCCCATTTACAGAGGATTTAGCACCAGAGCTGCAGATTTCTTTTTTGAAATGAGGATGTCTCCATGACCCAAATCCACGTAACAAACAAGGGCCCTCAAAACCCATGAGTGCAGTTCAAAGAGCTGAGCCTTGCTTACTGTCATCTTTTTCCCATAGCCCACTGATAAACTTCAAAAATAACTAGAAACCTTGTTTCACATCAGTCCTCTATCATGTTAGTAATGTATGTAAGGTAATATGCAATTTTGTCCCACATAAAAGCTTCAAATAAGCATTTACTTGAATCACTGGAGACCCAGTATCAAGTAATTAGGGACATTCCTTGGCTCAACCTTCAGTTTCATAGCTGATTTTACAAGACTGTTTCCTGGTAAAAAATTGTGTCATTTTCTTACTTTACACACAACTGTTTTATGCTTTCTTTGAAGGCAAAGAAAGAGTTTTACACACACTCTCTGGCCAGCAGGTAAAAAAATAGATAATTTGGTCAGTTCAACTATGACACTGATGCCTTCAAAACACATTTGAACTGCAAGCACCTACTTTAAATATACACAACTCCATAGCTACCTAATTGCTGAGGTAAATTTTAAAAGCATCACTGGAATTTTTTAATGAAAACATTTTTTCTGTGTCCTTTAAATTTGCCAAATTGGTGGGCATCTGGCATCCATCCAAGGTCAAACCACTGTACTACTGTATTAAAGTATATACTTTTACTGCAAAAACCTTTTAAAAGCCTAAATTTCCAATTTCAGAAATAATGGATTTTTTCATCTAGTCAGTTACTCATCCTGAAATACAGTCCTGTTTAGAATTCACCTAAAGTTCCTTTTGGTTTTCCCCTGGCTTGTTTTTAGATTAGATGCAACAGGCAAAATACCAGCTTTGCAAGTTTACTGTTACTGGGAAATTCCATTAAATAATATGGAAATTCCTCCTACAGCACCTCAGCAAAGACACACAATACTGGCATAAAGATTTACCTGCACAAAAGACAAGTTTCTTTAACAACACTACATTCAGAATCAAGAGTTTCAACAAAATTTCTTTCTCAGATTTAACAAACTGGGTGAAGTTGAGGGAATGTGGTCACTTTGTAGCACTCACGGAATTCGGCAGACCAAGCTAAAAATCTGCTGCATAACTGAGTAGTTCTTCAGAACATTTTTCCTAGGAATAAGCTAGCCCACAAAAACATTCTTCCACTTGCCTCTTCATGAACATATGCACCACTATTTTCCCTTGCTCTTCAGACAAGATATTTTCTTAAGAGATATCTCTACTATAAGCATTAAAACAACCCAATACATTTTCAATTAGACACACGTGAGTATTTTTAATACATTAGTATGCATTTGCTTTCCTTACGATCCTTTCACCTTATGATCTAGAATCCTTTCCACTACTAAAACTACTAATTGCTTACTAGAGACATAATTAACTGATTTTGTATTGAAACAGAGCTAGGTTGGCCTCTGAGGATAGAAATCTTTGTCTGAAAAGAAGTTTCACACAATGATCCACCTATTTTGATAACTTGTACAGCCTAATTTCTCTAAGGCTTCCAACTGGAATGAGGTTGGCAACTGCAGTTGTTTTAACACTCATCTGATGTTCCTGATGGCTTCAGCTTTTTATTCTCCCACTTTCTGTGCGTAAAAGCAAGAGCATAAATGCATCCAAACTACCCTAGAAATACTACTCTGCATACATAAAACAATAAACATCTATTACATACTTACATTAATCATATATCAGGGCAAGCATGATTCAAGCTAATTTCCACAACATGCAGTTGCCTGCCTTAATAAAGGCTGTATGGGCATGCCTCCAGTTTTTTATGGAATTCCTGGTGGAAGAGAAAGCACTAACTTTTGGCAAATATATCCCTACTTCAAATTACACTTGTACAATAAGTACCATATCCCATTGTACATATCTTGAGAGCATACTTTTCTCTAAAAGAAGGGTATTATAACTAGAAAAATAACTTTCCCTATTCATTAATACTTATATTAATATATTTTAAACTTTTACAATTTTTTTAACCAAGAGATTCGTCCATTACAAGCTATCAAAACAATAATATTGTATTTCACCTGTAACAATGCTAAATTCATTTCACATATGCAATCTCTGGGGCTCTGGGAATTTTCAATTCAAAGTAAGCAGAACTCCAAAACAGAATGAACACTAGATGTGTCTTTCCTATATATATTCCTATAACATACACCATTTCCAAATATTAGCATTCCCAAATCTCTTTATGTTGGAGATTAAACAATTCACTTCTTGATGCACCACAGCAGAAACAAGATAATCCTTGTGAAAAGGATGCAACCATGCCTGTGAAAGTGCGAGTGTATAGCCACACAAACAAAATATGGGCTCTTTGTAATGGCAAAGATGGAGAGAATCCACTTAGAGCAAGTGGCAATATCAAGGACTACATGGAAATAATAATTTGTAGCAGCAGATTTTAAAAAAGAATCTTAAGTCTTCTTAGACTACCAAGACAATGAAGAAAAATTGAACTTCACCACAAGAAACCTCAAATGAAGCTATTATATCCTTCAAACTAACTAATAAGGATCCCAATCATTATCCAACTAAAGGAGGGAAGTAACTAAAGAAATAAAATTTAAGTTGATGTCAAAAGCTGTATTTTCAAGGTCAAATGAAGCAATGACACCAGAAAGTCCAGATGTAAAATCAGATGAGAAGCTGAAAGCATTTGAACCTATCCGTAAAAGAACTGCCTGTGGGACTTCAGAAAAAAGCAGATGCCATCCACATATCTGAGGGGATGTCAAGGGTAAGGTCTTCATTGAATCATTTGAGAATTTCAAACTGTATTACCAAGTAGATATCTCTGGGAAGTAATAACCTGAAAAATGAACACCTCTGAATCCTTGTTTAGTAACTCCGAAGTATTTACTCCTTATTTAACAGCATGTATTGAACAAATTTAAAATGTTAGTCCAGACACTCCCCAAGAATTTAGATAATGGGATTGTCCAAATATTATATGCTTCTAACAGCTTCATATAAATCTGTTTGCTAGCAGGTTTGCTACAGAGGAGTTACAGAAAAAAAAGTTTCCCTTTACTATTTTGGCATGGACACTAGTAAGATTTCATGATGATAGCTGCATAAAACTTTGCTACACCACTCCATGCACAAGTATTTCCCCACACCAGTTCCAAGTCTATTTCATGTACAGATTTATGACAAAGAACAAACAAGGCTACTTGCAACTTTGAAATTCTATCCCTTCTCAAAACTTTTAATCTCTAACTTTGCAGTTTTAATGTGCCTATTTCACATTTGAAAATTCCAGAAGAGGACTATGAAGGTCTGCATGTTACAAACACTATCCTTACAGGTTACTACTCACTGAAGTGCAGCCCAGATAAAATCTGGGCAAATGGCAGACTTCCAATAGCAGCAGTTTTTGTGTATGCTCCAGTTGTAACTCACACAACTGGACAGTAAAGAATGGCCATTTGAGAAACAAAAAGAAAACCCATATGAACTTAGTCAAATAGTTAGTAGAGGTGGCTGTAGATACTTGCTCACAAGCCAGTGTCACATTTACAGAACTGCTCTTTGCAGCACTCCCTGCAGTCCATAATGCTCTGTCTGACAACTCATTTTTGGCAGTGCAACACCAAAATTATCACCTATGGCAAATAAACTACCACTGAACATTCAGAAAGCAGTGAACTCTCCAGTGCTAAAACCAGTGGTGTCTGACACACTAATGATTCTTCAACACCTCCAACTTCATGAATAGCAGACAAATCAGAAATTCCAGGTTTTCTTTTCTGTAGAAGTTACTCTACTTCAAAACTGAGTGCATGTGGCAGTATAGAATATATCCACGCCAACTGGCCTCTCCACCAGTTTGCCTTTGCAAGAGGAATAATAGTTAACATTCATCACATGAAACCCATCTGTATGTCATGCCACTTGTCTGCTGTCATCCATTTGAATCTTGTATTCAAGTGAGCAACTCCAGAACTCTTAAATTCACTTTAAGCTTGAAGTCTTTTCTTTCACAGTTCCTTAATTAGTTGTTAGAATCTTCACAGAAAGAGAGCCAACAAATAAATTCGTCTGTATGTTGGAAGTTGAAGGCACAATTTATTCCAGTAAAGCAAACAAATGTTTCTTCTTGGAAACAGTTCGATGGAGACAAAAAATCTCTCCAGATTATACTTGAAGCTCAACCTCTTCAGCTGCCTGTTTCTCAGCTAATTTCAGTATCCATACAACACACAAGGCTGGTTTGGTGAAGCACTTTTCAAATCACATCTTCTCTTTTGCCCAAGACAGACTCCATTCAACCAATCTTTCTTCAGGCTTCTTTTTGTGCAACTCAAGTGCTCAGCATAGGTGCATAAGCAGCCTGTCTGCTTATCTCTCAGGACATTTTCAAAATTTGCAATTCTATTGTGTTCCTTGCTTAGCACATTCCTTCCAGCACAAACAGCTTCCTTGATGCTTATTTCTTCAGTTTAGTCACAGTAATTTCATAATTTGCATCAAAAGAGTAATTTGTTATCCACCTTTCTAAGATTATACTCTACCATTCATTTCTTCATGTCATTCCTCCTAAGCATTTTGCACAACGTATTACCAGAAGAGACAGTTTTGCAGCACTTTGGTCCTTCCTACCATCTTGTGAGAATTTAAGCACCCCTCCAGCAGTAACAAATTTCCACTATATAATCAGTTTTGGACAATAGTAGGTGTTTTTTTTCCAATCCTAACTTCAAATTCACAAGGTATTTTTATACCAGTTAGAAAACAGAAAGTAGATAATGCACTTCACCAAGTTTGGCCATAGCTAACTAATATACAGTCGCTGTCATTTTAACTAGGGCAAACACATGACAAGTAAAGATATAAAAAAATGCCTCCAGGTGAGTGTGAGTTTCTTCTTCCAACTGGACAATGAACTCTAATATGGAAGCATGAAAGTAGCTTGGGAGAAAAGTGAACAGGGTAAAAATAATTGTCACCAAAAATACAGTATGTCTGCAAATCTGTACAATGAGGAGGAGTATGTACTGTGAAATCATTCATACAGAACCAACTCACAACCAAAAGGAGGGACAGAGCCACAAGCTTACTGTTGCTGTGATTCATTATCAAGCAGATGTTTGAACAGCACTAATCTTTTGATTCTTATGATGCACCTCATTTCTCATCCAGGTACAGATCCCTGTTTCTGCTATATTTTTATACAACATCTGGGAATGGACCTATAATACTATTCATGACTTCTAATCTCAGAAGACAATGATGGTATTGCCTCTTACACTACCTTGCAAACTCCTGAGCTTTTATCTATGCCCTCTTTCCTATTTCCAAGTATGTCATCTTGAAATATCTCATCATACTCCAGAGTCTGTGTTTTTCTGTTCCTCCCGTACAGAATTTCCCATTTCTACTCATAGATATACAAGCAATAACACATCCTGAATAAATTAAGCATAAGTATATAAGCTTTAGGTCCTATAGATTTTCCCACTCTTTAACTTTTGATTAGGCAGTCTCACTACGACAGACTTTACATGCTAAAATTAAAAACTGAATGAATTTACTAACACAGACATTCACATAGATGAAGAGGCTCAGCATATCCCGTTAACATACTTGGGAGTTTCTCAGATATTCTGAAGCAAATCTCTAGCTGTTCCAAATATCTCTCTCTCTGAAGAGCGGTGTCTCCTTTTACGAATTGCTGCAAACACTTTATATAATTAAGTGGTATTCTTTGGTCAGAACTCTGGCAGGATGGTCAAGTTTTCCTTAAGTCCACTTAAAGGATTTAAGAATATCAACCTGGAGCTACTACTTTTCACTTGAGCCCCCCGCTACACATTCCAACAAGTACAACCTCCACTAATACCTATGGATTAGCTCAATTTCCATCACACCTCCTCTTTCCTATACAAGTTTTACTAAAACCTTAACCAGCTTCCACTAGAGGATGTTTGTTTGCATATTTTTTTTTGTCAGACGAAACCGCCTTTCACAAAACCAAGTGATCCATTAGACCTAGCCTAAGAGGGCTAGGGGGGGGAAAAATCAAAAACATTAGGAAAGTAGTTTCAAACGGGAGGCGTTTATTCCACACCTTCTACAGCGACATGTACTTCTCAAGCACATTGACAGAGGCTACTGTGTCAGTACATGAGCTCGACAAAACTTCCTCGCGGCACTCTTCCTTCGGCACGGTAATTAGCAAGTAAGTGGTGCATGAACGCATCAGCAGAGCCGTGCGGGCTGCCCATGGCCCGGACAAGTGTTATTATTGCTCGGCCGCCCCGGTCCCCGCCCAGGTGCGGCGGATGACACCTGCAGGACTCCCCTCCGGCCGCGCTCCAAACGCCGCTCAGAACGAGCCCGTGCTCTCGCTCAGTTGTTGTGCCTGGCTATCAGCCCGTGCTCAGGTTTTCCGCCGGCCAGGGGCCAAAGCCTCCCGGCTCCCCGATAACGGCAGCCCGGCCCCGCGGCCCGGAGCGGGCGGCCGGCTCTCACCGCCCCTCTCCGCCCGCACACAGAGGTCCTGGGAAAGCACACTAGTTCTGCCTTCCCTCCGAGGTGGGAAATTTAAAAAATAACGATTGGAACAAACCGAGCCGAAGCACAACCCCGCCGCCAGCCTTGGCGCTGGCGAGCAGCGCCCGTCCCGACAGCTCCGTGCCCCGGCAGCTCCGCGGCCGGGCACCCGCGCCGCCCACGGCACCCGGTCCCGACAGCTCCCCGTCCCCCCAAACGCGGCCCGCGGGTCTCGGGGCTGGGGGGCAGCACCCCCAGGCACGGGCAAAGGGGGCGCGGGCAAGAAGAGGCACTTACTGGGCGTGCAGTGCAGCGGTGAGGCTTGCGAAGAGACGGGCGAGGAAGGAGGCGCCGCCGGCGGCGGCTCCTTGAGGGCGGCGGCGGCCGCGGAGGTCAGGACGGGGGGCAGCATGAGGTACCGGTCCGGCGGCGGCAGGCAGCGCTGGCACACCGAGTGCAGGCAGGGCAGCAGCTTGGGCCGCCGGCTCTGGATAGGCTGCCCGCACACGCCGCAAGTGTCCAACAGGTTGAGCGGGGCCGCGTCCCCGTCGCGCTCCGCCGGGCCCTGCCGGCTCTCGGCCTCGTTCTCCCCGCTCAGCGCCGCCGCCGCCGCTGCCCCCGGTCGGTCCGCCGGGCACGGCCCCCCCGCCGCCACCGCCGCTGCTGCTGCAGCTGCTAACGCCGCTGCCGCCTCTTCCATTGTCCTACGCCGGCCGCCGCCGGAGAGCCGAAGGGAGGCGGGGCAGCCCCGCCGCTTCCCGCCCGCGCCGCCGCCGCCGCCTACCGGCCCCCGCCCCGCGGGTGTTCGTGCGCCCGCCCCGGCAGCGGCTGCCCCGCCGCGCCGCGCCGCCAACGGCCGCCCGCGGCCCGCCCCGCCCCGCGCCCCGCCCCCGCCCCCGCGACGTGAGGCGAGCGCTGCCCCGCCCGCCCCGCGGGAACCGGCCCGGCCACCGCGGAGCCCCGCCCCGTCCCGGGAGCCCCGCCCTGTCCTGGGAGCCCCGCCCCACCCCGGGAGCCCCGCCCCGCCCCGGGAGCCCCGCCCCGCCCCGGGAGCCCCGCCCTGCCCCGGGAGCCCCGCCCCGCCCCGGGAGCCCCGCCCCGCCCCGGGAGCCCCGCCCCGCCCCGGCACCAGTGACCGCTCCCGCTCAGCTGGGTGGCTGCCTGGCTCTGTCCGGGTCAGAGGAAGAATGGGAAGTTTCTCTCTAATATGAGGAAAAACTTATTTACTATGTGGGTGGCCATGCTGTGAAACAGGTTGCCCAGAGAGGGTGTGGAATCTCCCTCACTGGAGGTGCTCAAGAACCGTCTGGACGCAGTGCTGTGCCATGCGCTGGAGAATGACCATGCTTGAGAAGGGAGGTTGACCCACTGCAGTCCCTTCCAACCTGACCCGTTCTGTGAATCTGTGAGAGGTCTTTGTCCCTTGGACAGGGCGTTAAAAGAGGTCACCCTTCTCCCTGCCCTGCGTGCGGCTGAGTCTGTAAGTTTTGTTGGCTTGGCGGATCACAGCAATACCACCACGTGCAGCCACGTTACCTGACTGAAACTAATTGGTGATTGGTACAATCAAAAAGGTACAACAGAAAAGTACAATTCTTGTTTAGACACAACGTTTTATTGAATCAAAGGCCTTAAGTACTGTGCTGAGGAGATACTGGAGCAGGTTGCCCAGAGAATTGTGGATGCCCCAACCCATGATGGAAGTGTTCAAGGCAATGTTGGACCGATACTGAAATCAGACAACAAAACTTTCTAACACAATTTTGAGTATCAGACAGCAGGCATTCTTTATTACAGTGCTGGACACATCAGAAGGATAGCTCTGTTAATCTGATGCCTGTCCAGAAAGTACAAGAAGGCATTTATTCTGTCATCATCATACATATTGATTACCGCGTACTTCTGGCTGATACATAAACATCACTTTTCGTAGAACTAATTTGCATGCAGCTGCCTACTACTCAAAGTCTTTTAACGTCCCTAGAGGGTTGTCTGAAGGGGTCTTTGGTGGTTGCACTCACCAAGTGCCCCCAACATTACAGATGACATTTCCTTGAACTTCTCTTAGGGCATGCGCTGTTGCTTATTTTTACATAACTTGGCCCAAAAAGCCACTGTAATCCTCATTATCTGTTTATCTACTGGTTCCTGCTGCATTTATCATCCTGTGTGCACACTTTTACATTCTTTTATCATTTTTTTGTCAGTTCTTTAAGCTCTATCCAGCAACTTCAGGAGAACTGAAAATTTCTCTTCTCTGTATTATCTCTCAGGACAGGACTTTGAGCAGCCTGGTGCAGTGGAAGGTGACCTGCCTAGGGTAGGGTGGGGTGGAAGCAGATAATAGTTAAGGTCTCTTCCAACCCAAAGAGACTCTGTGAGCTTCTATGAAGTATGTATGAAGACACAAAGCTAGATCTAGCACGTTGGTTGCTAGATCAACCATAAACCAGATCCAAGCTCCACAGAATATTCCAGATATCTGTGCTTAAATTCCCAGAGCAGCTAGTATACTTCCCACGTCCTTGCAATTTCTCCAAGACCCTAACATCGGTCCTGTAATAAAGAGAACCATAATAGAGTTGTACATGACAAAATACAAATTTCTTCAGCACAAGGAACGACTGTGTACAGGAGCATTGTCATGATTCAGCGTGTCTCACATGCATAATTTATCATGGTAACAGCAGAACAATACCACAGGTTGTTTTGGGGAGGAGGAAGGGATTTGTCTTTACAATGAGGAATTGTTAAGAGGTAAATAAATGTCATTCTCTGACTAAGAATATCAGTGGAAGGGAAAAGCCATACACTCTCAACCCCTGACCTGCCAACACATAAGGGGAAAATGCCTCCAGAAGCACTCTCCTGAAGTACACCTCCTGCCTCCCAGTCCAGCTGCCTCTGTCCCTTTACTAAGAGTCACCAAGTGGTAGGAGGCTCCTGTGGTCCTCTTTCCTCCCCCCACGGGTTTGGTTATCCAACACCCTATGATGGTGTGCTAACAATCCTTTGTGACAGCAGCTTGCAGGCTGAGAGCATGCCATGAATGATGAAATGGGTTCTGGAATTAAAGTTAAGGAGGATGGTACAGGTTCTGCAAGGTGAAAATTAGCAAAACTACATTAGAAAGGGTCTGTTGAGGAACAGGCAATACCTGAAGAATGGTTAGTATTGAGAGCAACCATGATCAGAAACTCAGTAAATAATACATTTGTGAGGAGTAATAGCAAGTCATAAGATCATCAAACTAGGTAGTTCCTGTAACTAGTATGAACTATTTCTCTAACCGATGTCAGCACAGGAAAATAGCAATACTGTGTAATGGTACAACGATCACCCTGTGAATGAACTGAGTAGATGCTTTGTTGCAAATGATGATTCCCATGAGGCAGTGTCCCAAAGATTAGTAAAATAATAGGATTATGTTTCCTGCAAAGTTTGTTTGCTTGGGATGTTTGCAAAGCTAGCTCAAATTGTGCTGTAAAATCTGTAGTTGTGTGGCATCTGAACAGCATCTGATTTAAAATGAAAGTTTGAACTTGCATAATTTGAATTCGAATGTAGAGCCTTCCTGTTAGCGATGGCATCATATTAGGAGTACTTGGGACAGAAACAAAAAGGGCATGGAGGAACAGAAAAAACCACCCTGAGATAAGGAACCATTCAGTACATGTAGACAAGGGAGCAAGGAAAAAAGCTTTTAAATGCAACCACATTGTTCAGGCAAAGTGTGATAACGATCAGTGAAAGAAGTGGCATCCCGTTATACTGACCTGGGTGCACAGCTTTTGGCCAGAGTTACACCACACTTGGCCATCAGGGAACACTGGCAGAGCTGGCTTGGGGCTTTTGGAAAAGGTCATGTAGACGAACACACCACAGGGCAAATGTGCTGTACTCACTCTTGTCTGAAAACAGCTGATAATTTTGTCTAGTTTCTGATGGAAGACAACTTGTTGCGCTTTCCAGTGTTTCACTGGAATGAGTCAAACCAGTGAAGAAAGAATGACAATGGTGACAAGCTGATGGCTGGAAATCAAGATGACTAGCTAGGAAACATCCAGAATCCGAGGCTGCTTCTCTCTTCCCTGGCTATGCTACTCATTACTTCTGTTTACAATTTGTTTTGCTACTTCCTCTGCTTCTTCTGGACCTTCCATTTCAAGCAAATTCCAGAAGCATTTTGCCTTCCGTTCAGATATACACTTTGTGGCTGCAGTCTAGATTTCTGCCCTTTGTAATCTACATTCCTGTGAAATACTCCACAAAAAGTTATCATTCAGAAACTCCAGCTGCAGAAAGAAATGGCTGCCAGCTGCACTGAAGAATTTCTCAATGGAGATCTCATAACTGGAAGTTCCTTGCACTTAGAATTTACTTGCTGGCTCTAATTTCCTCCTTTTGTCCCTGGTTCAGTTTGTCTCTTTCTTGTATTTCTAGATTTTCTAGTAGTCACTTGGCCTTGCAAATGCAACAGATGTTATCTAGTAGTAGTCACTTGGCCTTGCAAATGCAGCAGATGCAAATCTTTCCAGATTACCGCTAAACATCAGCATGTGCATTTCCTCCTCTTAAAACAGCCATGTGACACTAAACAGTCTCTTTCCAAAGTTTTTTTACAGATTAAAAACCATGGGGCTTTGCAGTGTGCCAGCCCAGTTTAACCTTTATGTGGCAACAGTGAAGGAAGTAGGGAGGAGACTCAGCATTCCATCTATGTCATTAAAAAATGCTTTTGACACAGTAGTCATCCAAAACATAGATCTGGCAGCTTTCTGGCCAGACTCTATTGCAGCAACACAAAGCAGTCACTGGGAGGATGTGTCCCAAGAATATACAGCCTTTCCTGGTCTGTGTCCTTTTGAGAAATGGACATCTTCATATGTGGTTGGTTTTTGAAATCTGTAAAATATAAAATATGTTCACTGGAAGCAAGATGAATGCGTTAGGAATTCATGGTTAGGCAAATGTAAGATATTAACCTTTCCAGCAACAGTGAAGTAGGAGAACTTTACACACTAAAATATTTGGAACAAGCAATGAATGAGCATAGTGCCTCCCAAGCTCTGAAGGCTGAATTAGGAATTGATCTAGAATATAGCTTAGATCTGTAGGCTGCCTTTTGGAACTCCACAATCAAGAACCCATCAAGCTATACTTACTTGTCCTTTCAGTAAGGACAGAGTGAGAAAAATTACCTGGTTCAGGTAATTTTCTTAGGATTTTCAACTTTCTGGTTTTTATACTTCAGTCACCTAACATATACAGGCACACACATAAAACTTTTCTTCCAGATTAGAGAATGAATTCTTGGAAACCTATTTTAAATAAATAAATAAATAAATAAATAAATAAATAAAATTCTTGTGTCCTATTATTTATACTCTTTACCCAAGTAAAATATTCCACCAGCACCTGGAAAATAACAACTGAGACTTTAACAACTGAGACGAGATTTGCTTGAACAGTTTCAGTTGGAAGCTCCCCACAGATAAGGCTGGGTCCAGCACTCTGGAGTAGGCAGCTGCCATGTAATGTTTCCTCCACGTAATATACCTCCACAGTACACAATGGAACAATGTCACCTCTGCACACTTTCCTATTGGTTTCATGGTCAGAGAATACACTCTGCTTTTGTAAATTAACCCTGGGTTCATCCCATTAGATTCCCTTTCAGGAAAAAGGAGCTTGCCTAAGGTGAGAGACAACATGCTGGTTCTGAACACCCAGTATTAGATAAAAACTGATGGAAATGATTGTGGTATTCACAACCCCTTTTTCTTCCAAAGGGATTTTTTAGTTTTCACTTTCATTGAAAATTCCACAAACACATAGAAACAGCCTAGATATACATGAACATATTGCAATTAATGCCTCCCAACAATGCTCTATCCACTTGTTTCATCAGACACTTAAAAGTCTCATCTCTAATTCTCAATGCACCTTTGGAACCCTCTGTGTCTCCTAGAGATGAGTAGGATTCTAGCCCTGCCCATGTAGAGATGCTGTTGTCCAAAACTTAATGCCTTCCCCTTCCAAGTCCCTGTGCTCCCTGGCTGTGCAGTGTCAATGGAAGTGGGGCATCCCAGGGTAAGGAGCACAGATCAGCCCTGATAATTTAAAATGCAACTGCAAGCTAATCTCTGATGAGTTAAACCCAGATATTCAACCAAATAATCAGGCCAACAGACCATATTCCTAAATTATCACAGGCCAGCTCCAAATCTGTCACATCCAGTTTCTTTTCTGACACATAAAAGGCCAGAAATATCTTTCTGCAGCAGCACAAGTAACCTCATTGGGTATTAGACTCATTTCAAGGAACTTGGGACTTGCCCAGTGGGGGCCACAGCTCCTGTTGATGAATCTCAGTAATTATAAAGCAGGGGGTATGGTTGCATCGCCTGTGGGTTTGAAATTCAGTAATAATTGATTGCTTAGTTCCCTACGTGCCCGAGCACTTCCCTTGCCCTGTCTCAGTGATCCTTGTGGGTCCCTTCCAGCTCAGCATATCCTGTGATTCCTTATCTCATGAGGGTTTCCTACTCAGGTTCTTGTTAGCATTGTTGCTAGAACAAAATGAAGCACTGCCAACTCCTGGCAATAGATGAACAAAACAGCTGTTTCCTCAAGTCACCTGGCTCTACTGGGAGACTGTAATCTACCAGGATGAGATTCTGCCCTGACTTCATTCCTAAAAAGGGGCTTCCTAGTCTCCTTTCTGAGGGAGGAGGAGGAAAATGTTGCTTTAACAGTCAGGTTGTAGTAGAATGTACCTGGAATGGAAAAGAAGCCCTGCATATCTTTTCACGTCCCTAACGTGAGTCTTCAGCTGCAAGGAGAATCAAAGATTCATTTAACAAAAAGGATCCCAGGTTCTAAAATGTGCTTCCATTCAGATTGGGAAAGAGTTTCCCCAAATTAAAAATACTTTTTAAAGAAAAGTATTGAAATGTCCCTTGGATTTGATTAAAAACTATGTTTTCAATACATATATTTTATTTGTATTTTCAGATTTCATTTATTACTATGTTAAATAAATTATATACATGAAGTATTTGGAACTTTTTCCTCCATAACAGCTAAAAGACACAAAATTACTAAAATTTTTGCTTCAAATTCACTGTTTGCTGAAACCTTTTTATTAAAAAAAAAAAAAAATCCCCAAACCTCTTCGGACTGCAAAGGAAGATGGCCATTACCTCATTACTGGTATTCCTTGCTGACCTCACCTGTTTTTCAATAATGCCTTCACAGCCATTTTTTGCCCATAGAACTTTAACTGAATACCCATAGTAAGGTACATTTTGTTCTCTTAGTCTTATTGAACATCAGAGGTTTGTTTTCCCTCCTGTTGACAGCAGATCACATTAAATTACTAAAAACAGCCCAGGACCAAAACCACATTAATTTTCACTTCTATTCTGAAAAGTAACCATATAATGGAGTTATGCAATCACGTATTTCTTTTCCTAGTGATTTTAAGGTCAGATATTCTCAGTTTAAAGGTAAAGGGTATTTTTTAAAGTATAATTCCATCTGTTAAGCTACTGCAACTTGGAATTTAAAGGTCATAACATTCCTTCCTGATCAACAGTACTCCTAATGAACCCTTATTTTTTGATCAGAGAGTCCCTTTCTTTCAATTTAGGCTTTCAGGGGCACCTATATGAATCACATTAAGGAATCAGTTGGGAGGAATAGGTTCTCTCTCTTTCACTTCATTTTAAATATTGTGTATATTCAGAAATGCCCTACTTTGCACACAGGCATTACATCTGTGTGAGGGATTTGCATCAGTGTGACTAAATTGATTTTGCTGCATCATTGCACATTTGCCTAATGTCAACAAGGCCTTTACTGTTGGCAATGCTGAACTAACAAGAATAGAAAAGTAGCATCGAAAACTTTCTTTAAGGTTGTTTGGAGATAGGACTCTGACTATGCCTACAGGGAAAATAAGAAGGGTTGGTTTGCTTTCACATGTTGCTGTTTATAGACAGTTGGTTTTCAAAGAAGCAAAGATTATTAGAAAATTCAGAGTCTATCAATTTAAGTTGAAGGAACATGCTACAAATTTCCTAGCAGAAAGATAAAACTAATCTTATCTTGTGTACTAAATTTTTTTATTTGCAGTGGTAACTAGCTAGTCAATAAAATATTCAGCTTTTCAAAAGCCTCTGAGTATTTTGAGTTTCTCTCTCATTGTGTCCCAAGTGTTGTCCCCCCAACCAAACCAAACCCACGTTGGACAACAGGCACCAGGACCAGCTGGAGCCAAGCCAGCTCTTCTGTTTCATTACACAACTTCTCTGAATAGCCCTGAATAGAGGGTGGGACAACAAAATAGAGGATAAACAAGTCACAGTCCTGGTTAAGAGCCACAGTGGACAGACACAGGACTGTGTTACTTGGAATAACACCTTCTGAGCCCTTCAACCATCTGTGTCTGGACAGACCTCAAGACTGCTGCACAGAAATGTCAAGGCTCTAACCTGGCCTCTCAGCCATGAAAGTCTTCTTTGCCATAGGAGACATGGCAATATGACTCATTTCAGCCCCAAGACATAAGGGATGAGATATCCCCAGCTTCTCTCCAATTTGTTCATTCTGCTGTCACTATTTTTGGTATTAATTCTTAGGCGATTACATGATAATGGAACTATTTAGGGTATTAATTCTTAGGGTATTATAATGAAATTTAAAGGAGTAGATTTTATATATATATATATATATATATATATATATATATATATATATATATATATAAGAACTTTGGATAGATAATATCTAAACCTCACAGATTTTGCTCTAGGTTACCTCAATACATTTATCTAGGCAAATGCTCAACATCCAAGAGCATTTCCTTTTTAAAAATCTTTTGTTTGTGTAATATCTGGGGGAAATAGGTAAGGTTCATTTTGCCTTTGCTTTTCCACATGCAATTTCCAGCTGTACAGAAATCCCTTCCTGGGCTTATGACGCGATACACAACCCTTTTGGCAGCAGTGCCAGGGATGAAGTGGTGCCATGTCAGCTGCTCAAACGTTCAGTCATGCCCTGAACACAGCACTGCTGTGTGTTCCAGTTTTTTGGTGGGGGAGGGGGTTATCATGCTTTGGTTGGCTGCAGGAAAGAGAATCTTCAAAAATCAGTGACTATGCCAGTGGCAGCTCTACAGTGCCCCATCACAAGAGAGTGATAGAGTATTGATGGTACCATGATGCCCACTTTCCAGCTTCTCAGTCATGCTCTCTTCTGGATATAAAATAAAGGGGTGATTCTTAATTGCATTTATGATCAGAAATTGAAGGTCTTAAGGCTGATATGAGCTTTTATATCTGTTGATTCATTTTTGAGTCAACGGATTTAAAATATCTGATATTCAGATATTTTCTGAATTTTATTTCAGATATATTCAGATATTCATTTTCATTCATGAATACATCATTCTAATATTAACAGAGGAGTCAAAATGAGGCTTCAACTATGAGCCTTCAGAAGTTCTGGTTAGGAGGGATAAAGACCCATATATCAGGCATATTTTAGTTAGATTTCCTATGAAATCATGAAGGTGCTGATAGACCTCTTAGAAATATTTCTACCAAACATTGTCATATTCTGCCCCTCTTAGATTACAACCTTAGTACATATTTTTGCTCATGTTTGGAGCAGTCAGCACCGTGTAGCCAAACAATACTCTGACGAAACCTGTTCCTTCACTCATGTGTATTTCCATCCCAAATCAAACACGAGAAAAGCAAGCAGAATTTGACCCCCAAATTGGAGAGCTTTGCCAAAAGAAGATATGTATTACAGTCACAGGAACCTGACCTCCAGATCTGTGGAGCTGCATGTTTATTATTTTCCAGTGCTTGAACAGATTTTAAAACGAGCCAGTCTGTAAATACAAGGGAAAATCTAACTGCAGTGTTACGAAGTTGTGCAATGCAGCACTCCAGATTTGTTTTCCTCATAAATCTTTAGAACTGTGGGCAATACGTAAGTAAATAACTGCCTAATTTATTTCTTGTACTTCTATTCAAACTAGCCATACCTCAAAGGAATATTTTAGTAATATGTCTAGAATATAGTGAATTTTAATATATTTTTGAGGGTATCATTTGACATTTCAGGATATAGGATCAAGGATTATGTTTCATGCATCAGAGACATATTCTGGACTTAAACACAACTGGATTGAGTTTATAGATATGCACACACACACACATGTATAGAACAGACATATCTATTTTATATATACACACATGTATCAATCACATACTTCCCTGGGAAAACAGTCTATAGCTCTGTTTGCATTTGCACAGAAATTGCATTTTCCTGTCCCATGGGCCTGTTGTGAGGGACCTCAAATACTGAGATATCTCACATATTGTTGTAATTGGAAATAATATTAAATGTGCAGCAGACAGATATCCTAAATGTTAAAATGAAGTTGGAACTCGGAAGTAATTTCTAATTTGCCATTATCATCATCTAGTAAAAGATTAAAATAAGGAGAATATTGCAATTTTTTTTCCTGGTCTCAAGTAATAACTGGGTGTATTTTTGCTCTGGGAGACAGCTCAGAGCTAATGACATAATTTTCATTTCAGATATTGACCAAAGCAAAATTTTCCCAAGTTATTATTCCTACAGAGATTATACAGCATTATGAAGAACATAGCAAGGATACTTAAAATTCAGATTCTCAGAAAATATGGTTCAGGATAACTCCACCAATGTATTGAGAACTAGACCAAGTTGGAGTTCCTGACAGTCTGTCATAGTGTTCCTACCCACAGTTTCACAGTTACTGAAACCTTAGTTCACCTTTATGAAATACATAATTTTATTTCTTAGTTTCTGCTTGATTAATCACATGTGAGTGACAAACCAAGAAGAATTAATGTAAAACCAGATCTGAATAGCAGCAGTATCAAGCAATGAACATGACAACTCTTTTTTTTCCTAGGAAAAAATTGAACAACCAAAATAGGAGTGGTAAAAGCAATGTACATTAGCTTAACACCCCCCACCATTTTCTGATAAAAGGAGGTAGCTGTGATGAAACGACATAACAGCATAATCAATTGTCCACTGATTTGTAAAATATAAAATAGAATTTGCTTTAAATTATTTATAGTTATCCAATAGACCAGTGCAGAATTTTTTCCATTCGGTAGTTTTCTACAGTTGTGCCCTGATATGAATGCTAAATAGCTCAAGTTAATGATTCCTGCTCTTGCCACTGGAATGATGCCAGTCCAATACCTTTCCCAGATTCAGGTGCATTTGTTAATCTGTTCCTTTCATTTTCCTACCTCATTTTTCTTATGTACATTCTTTTGTATAACAAATGAAAAAAAAACCTACATATTATCATTGTCACTATCTATTTCCAGTGTCTGCAGAGAGTAGGAACCTTCACCCTCTGATATTTTTTTCAGGAGTGCATTTACTGTTAATATTCCATTTCAGTCTTTCCATTCCTTTACTCACATTTTGCCACACTTCACTGCCTTCTTCCCAATGTTGCTGCATTCTTTTTGCAGCCTCTAAGATTTCCCCCCAGTGTTGTGCTAGCTTGGTGCTGACTGCTGTGTAGCAATCACATCCCAATAGTATTTTGGGCTGTATCAGATCAGAGTCACACAGGAGTCACGTCAGATATACCACACTCTTATAGTTCTATATAGTTACTGTGAGGTGCAGTAGCTGAGGCACAGAGTTATATTAAGAAAAATGCCTAAGGACTTGTAGAGGAAATACAAGGAGCTGAAGAAAACCAATGTTTCAAATAAAAGAGAAGGGTTTCTTCCATTTAACAAGGTAGTGGAAAAAAAGAAACTGTGTTAGTGATATTGCAAGCCACTGAAAATTGAGTGATTCAGACGTAGAAGCAACCAGCAATCACCTCTCATATAAACCTTGGTGAAAGCAGTATTTCACTCTTTCCCTCTTCAGGTCCTGTGGCATCACCATCTTGGCAGAGGGTGGAAATACAATCAGGCAGTGCAGGGAAATGAGGCAGATGTGCACCAATGCTTCGGGGTCCCTAAGAGCTGGTGCACTGGGACTGAGCAGTACTGAGAGCTTTCTGTGAGCTGCTCAGCCAGGGCCAGTGCTCTGTGTTGGGTTAAAAGTCCTTCCTCTTGGGCTGCACAGGGAGCATGGCTTAGCTCAGAGGGGAGAAGAGGAAAAGAAAATAATAGCCCAGGTAGAAACACTCCATCTGTTTGCCCAGACTAGGAGCCTGCAGATCAAAAAGGCTGCACACATTTCAAGCAGATTTCTCTGAAACAGGGAAAGAACCTCCTGTATGGCTTATGGTAATAGGCTGCTTTTCATGGACTCTAATGTTTAACACAAAAGGGAGGAGGAGGAAAAAAAAAAAAGAGAGGAAAATCCTTTTTTGACCAACCCCTAATTCTTTTGCAATGGACTTAATATTTTAAAGTGGAAAGAGATATCCCTGGCTAGCCTTCTGTGGCCTGAACATGGAAATAAATATAAATTTCCTGCAATAATTTGTTCCAGCACGTCCTTAAACAACTGATTGCTCTGTTTTGTTTGATAATAAGTAGATATAAATATTAAAAATTAACCAGGACAAAATAAAATCTGCACATGATTGTACAGCAAGAAGGAAGAGAAAATCATGTTGATTGAACAATATGGAATATAAAGAGAATAGATATTTCCATAATTTTCTTATTTGCAGTCATATGGAGAAATCTTTGCAAATACAGAAGATGCCCTGTCTTTTCGATTTTGCTCCAGAGCTTGTCATTACAGAACAGTTTCCCAAATATCAAGTAAAAATAAATTTGAAAAAAAAAAAAGATTGCTTCATGGTATCCACTCAAGAATTTTGCACAATAAAATGACAGTAGACTGCCATGCCCTCACATAAATATATAAACCATGCCAAGGAAAAAGAGTGTTGGTAAACATAGTAGTTAACACACCATCTATTGTTCTGATATTCCCTGAGCATCCCATAGAAATTAGGTGCATTTCTATACAACCATTACCATTTATTTTCCATTCATTTTTCCATTCCTCATACTAACTGGAATGTTAGGGTGGGAGTTGATTATGCAGCTTTGGCTGTGAATTGGTTTGCATCCAAACATAAAATGAGTTGTCTTGCAGAATGATAGAAGGGGATTTAACTTTGCTGAGTCAAATTTCAGTAAAGCAAACAGACCCAGAGGGTCAAATGAATTAAAGGTCCTGTGTCACTGGAGCAAAACTATATTGCTAAACAAGCTTTGGATAGGGTTTGAAGTTCCAAATGCTCGTTTATTCCTGTGGCAATATGGATCACAGGAAATCTTTTAAACCCTTTGTTAAACATAGAAAAATGTAAGGTAAAAAAGAAGAATAAAAATATTTAGAATGCAGAAAAGTCAGGCTTTAATTTTAAAACTCCAATTTGCATTCACTGTTTAAAGTCTATGTGAGAAAAACACCATTGTTTAACAGGCTTAGATATAGCAAGAAAGACAAAGTATTGGGTTTTCTATTTGAGAGAAGAGAGTTATTCAGTTCACAGAGATGGGCTGAAAATTCTACTGGAGCTGTTGACAGAGCCCTGTCCTTCCCTGGAGAGGCAGGGCCAGATGGGAGAGGGACAAAGACAGCCCAAGAGCTGCAGGGAAAGGGAACTCAGGCTCTCTCTCTGGTGTTGGCACTGAATAACAAATTCATTGCTAGAGAATTTCAGGACAGTATATTGTCTGTTGGTCAGATGGAAACATGGAATTGCAGCAATGCCCTGCTGTGTCTAACACAGCTTTTTGGATGTTTGTTAACAGCATCACAGCAGCTCTCCAAAAGACAGCTTTAGTATCTCAAGCAGATTTTTCTCAAACAGAAATCGAAGGGAAACACATGTGAAAAAGGAAAGAACAGGGGAGGGAAGGAAAAGTACAAACCAGGCTGTTGTGCATCTGCTATCTACCTATCTTTCTGCAGTTTGGGTCAAAGTAAGCATCCCTGCAGATCAAGATTTGACACCAGGGAGTCAGAATAGCCCACCATTCATGATTTTGCTCATTAGCAAAGTTTACTCTACCGTATCAATTTTGCCCCTGTGATGGTGACAAAAAATAGTCTGGTCTTGGAGTGTGTCCTCCACACACACCAACCCCCTCTCCCATGCAATCTTGGAATATGATTTGTCCTAAGATAAGAACACCAGGTGGGAATTGAGGCAATTGCAGGAGGATGTCTGGATGCTTGCATAATTAATGCATTCCATGGCTGGGGGAGTGGTGCTGGCTGTGCCTGATCTTGGTACACACGGGCCTGCAAAGGGCACAAAATGCTCCTGGAGCCTGGGCCAAATGGCAAAGTGACCTCCCGAGGCTGCAGGGCAGCTTCCAGGTGGATCCCACCCCTGCAGGGACACTGCAGGGCACATCCAGCCCGAGGATGGGAACACTCAGGTTTGGACAGGGGAGTAACAGGTGGAGATAAAATCCTAATGTAGCTCCATGGGTGCTTTGCTGTTTGCAATTGTGCTTTCTGCAAACCTGCATGTTGCCAGCTGGGTTACAGCCCCTCAGACCTGATTACATTATACTCTGCATTGGCAACATTTAGATACTGTGTTAGCAATAAATCTCATCACAATCACCCACATAATCAGTGTTACACTTCTTATACCTGACTGAGAGTCTTCTCTATACTGTTCTGCTAGACTATTACTGAGTCTAGTCCCACTTTTTTTATCTTTACTGGACATGACTTCAGCATAGTCCTTGGGGCTTTTCACTGGGTCTTGTTTTCTTGAAGAAGCTGTCATTTTGTGTTTAATTTTCACTGATCTTTGCAAATTGTTTTATGTAACAGTCAGAGCTGCACACTGGTCACCTTGAACTACTTAGAGCATAGGCCTTGGCACAACACGATCTATTTTTTCTTGTTTGCAAGGACATTCCTTATCTTCTCTAAGGAATCAAAGTCTGTATAGTGGTCACTAAAGATATTAGAATGCTTTTTATAAGATTAGATGCATTAATACTGTTGTCCTGTCTAAACAATATGAAATGGTATCATTCAGGACTTTTTACTTGACACACATTCTCAAGGGGAGCTAGTGTAAAACAGCTCAGACATCTCTGACGTGCCTGACAGGCTGTAGGGGAAAATGTGCTGTGGTTAAAAATTCTGGTGTCTTCTGTCACAAAACCTACATCTTGCAAGTTTGGTGTAAGGACTTAAAAGCTGATAGAAGACAGCTTTTGTGTCAGTGACAGGTATATAAAAAGTCATGGTGCATGTTTAATAAAGATGACTTTGATTTCAACAGAACACTTTCCTAAGAGGTCCCATTTGCTATGGATGGACATGAGCTGTAAGAGTTTAGTCAACAAAAGAAAAACAGGGGTCTGCCTTCCTTGGGTCCCAGCAATACAGATCAAGAGAACAGAGTTATTCAAATGCACTGTGAAGAGTTTCTCAGACAGAGATACTGGATACTAAACCTATTCTAGATGAGAAATGGGATCATAAGAAGGAATTGTGGAGTTAGGGCAGTCCAGCCAAGTAGATTGGAAGCAAAGAGTGTCACATTGGGGAGTGAGCAAAGAGCTGATCAGATTGGGAGATCAGGAGCTGGGATCCACTGTGGCTTCCTGTAGGAGAAGATGAGGTCTGGGATGAAATGGGGAAAGAAAAAGGACAAGGATGGCGAGAGGCTGGAGGAGACACTGTAGGTTACCTTATATCTGGAATGTACATCCATCCAATTGCCATCCCAGCCAACAAGCAAATCCTCAGTTCATGTTTCTCAGCAGTGCCCATCAGCAATCCTCTTCTGGGAGGGCTTTACTCAGAGGATGACAACCTGTGACTGGCAGTGGCACTCCATTAATTCAAGTAGCAGAAATCTGTGCTCATGCTGCAGTTCATCTGCTGAGGAGAACAAGGAACCAGGATAAAATTCATCTCTTTCCATCTTGTTTCCATTTTTCTTCTTTTTTTTTTCTGCTTAAGAAAATAAATAAAGAATTTGTTAAAGAACATTACTGAGATTGCTAAGTAAAGCAATTGAAATAGGAAAGAGAAGAATCAAATAAATTATGTTTATTCTGCTTAATTAATTTTCCTAATGTGATATTAAGAGCTTATCTCCCGTGCTTATCCCATTTTTGGTCTGATAAGTAATTAGCCCAAACTCATTTAGAGCAGAGAATATGCTAATACAGCATAAATATTTCTTCCAGTATGTGTTTTTTCATGTATTTGCTGTACAGGGTTATTTTGCCCTCTCTGTTAGTACAGTGGAAAAACAAGAATGCAACTATGCAGTCACCATGATTTATCTGTTTTGGACATTGTGCCTGCTGCCCTTGCATTTAAACTCAGTTGTTTCTAGACTCTGCAGTCTGGTCACAGACTCTTTCCACCTCTGTGTGAGATCTAGAATATTTTGGAAGTGACTTATGGAACAATAATGCCATGGCAATTTCCTCAAATATCTCCAAAATATAAAGGACCCTTTGCTCACTCAGAGGAGTAGCTTATTGCTGCCTAAGAGGAAAATGGAAACCTAATCATATTTTTCAAAGGAAAATAGGGGCCCATGTTTGTGTCTTGGCTGGCATTCCCTCTCTCTTTGAAACAAGCCTCAATGTTCCAGCTTACATAAGCTATGGCTGAACCAGCCAGATCAGCCTAGAGAAACAAGGACTCCTATCAAAACTTATTGTTTTCAGAGACAAAATTAATCCAGTATTAATCCAAGAAAACTTCTGAAATTGTTAAGAGTCTTAGCTGTTCCCACTGCTTGTGGCTGCTCTGCCCAACTGATACCCTGCACAAGGGCAGAGCTGCAGCTGGAACCCAAAGGAGAAACTATTTATTAGCAGATCACAACAAAAGGTGGACATTACTCTCTGTGGCAGGGACTCAGTGTGGAGCTGGCTCTCATGGCCATAGGACCAGGGCACAGGAGGAGATGAGGCAGGGCAGGGCAGGCAAGAATGCCACTTGCTTAATTTTGTCCCCAGTTAGTGCTGGGAGTTTATCTGCACCTCTTGTCACTGCCTGGCCTGTTAGGGAATTAACTCAACCTCATTTACATCAGAGAATATTCTAACACAGTCTAAGTATGTCTTTCAGTCTATAATTGAATGCTCTAATTATATAACAAATTTGGATGTCACAATGTAGATTTGCTTCATCACAGCTGTGTTCTGGGACCCATGACCTTCATCTTGGTGCTCCCACTGCATAAAGGCAGGTTACTAAAGCACATGGTCTCACCTGAGGAACAACATTTTGTATGAGTACATGCAATGTGTCCTTCTATTACTGGTGACACCAGTGTGAGCTATGGTTTATATCCCCTTGCTGCTGCCAGCCTTGCAAGCAGCAGGTGATCCAGGCAGTGATATTTCAGTCTAGGTTTGGATTCCAGAAAAGAAGCCTGTTCTTTGATGCACCCCTATTCAGAAAAGTGTGTAAAGATGCATGAAACCTCTCTACAGTAGGTGCTTAAAAAAAGGCACATATTTAAGACTGCCTCCTGAATAAAGTTCTTTGCTTCAACCACTATATACATGTAAATACATATGGATCTTGATGGACAAACTCCCAACATTTTATACACACACACACACACACACACACACACACTCACACACACATATATCTGTATTTAGGTATTTAACTTGGAGAACAAGAACAACCTCATTTTGGAAATGAGGTTAAGCCTCTGTGAAAGTAATGAAAAAAATCTCATTATGAAGACATGTAAGAAACACTTATGCTCCTTTATGGAAGCAGGTATCTAAAATAACAGCAGTCTGCACTCGAAACACAGACACAGGCTGCTGCTCAGGACATAGGAATATATATAGCTCAAGAAGGTGGAAAAATTTCACCAGCTACCATTGAGGAATCTGGGCTGTGTGTGGGCTTGATATTATGAGAAATCTAGAAGAAAGCTGGGAACAGACTGTAGAGATTTACTTTTCTAAAAAAGCATAGATTTAGTGCTTTTGTGTCAAAACTTGGCTAAATAAATGACTGGGAATTGCAGCAGAAACAATGTATCCTGAATATATTCAATGTGCCCCCTTATTTTTACAAGTAATCACCTCAAAAAGCATACTCAGATCTAAGTTCAAAATTAGTATGCAAAAAGAACTTGGTAGATAATGCAATAAAAAAGGGACTACTAATTTTATATTTACTACTAACCTTGCAGATCAACACCAGATTGCACACCAAATATTTATGGTTAAACAGCAGAACTGTCTCTAGTACAACACAGTTTGATTAAAGATCTTTCATTCAGTCTAGGTAATGAAAATAAACCATATTGCTAATGACACCAATAAACTGTAGATATACCTTTGAAGACGCATGAAAGGCAAAGCCCCTTTAATCAGGGATCAAGTGATTTCCACTGGCATGACTACCTGAGTCCCACACCTGCCAAATCTTCTTGACACGGACTTTCTCCCCAGTCCACCATGGCTGCAGCAATTGCACAGTGATGCCTCAGCAAGAGGGTTTCCCTGTTTAAATAAGTTTATTTCCCTGTTTAAATAAGTTTAGTTTAAATAAGCTATTGTTTTTCTTCAGCTCCTTGAAGTATTTGATGCAGTGCTTTTTCCTGGACAGCAGCTACCCTTTGCAGCTCTGGAGCAAGAGCATTCTTTTCCTCCTCTTTGGTAAGGTTCACAACTATTACCTCCAGTGGCAAGCTAGCTGATGCAAGTTTTGCTTTGCAGGGCAAACAAAGCACTTATGAAGAATATATTGGATCCTCTTGGCAGCCCCTATGTTATTCTTGCTGTGGTAGGTAGCATCTTCCATTTCTTACCATCATTCCTTCTTGTTTCTAGCACACACAGTTGGGATTGATCACCACCATTCCAGGTGATCATTCCAGGCGTCAGGTGGGTCTTCTTCACACACACTGGGTCATCTCTGGGGCAATTCTTGGGGGCTGCCACTCAGAGGATGCACAACAATTACATCCTGTGCTCCCTGCTGACTGTGGTGGAAGGAGAGGTGGTGGTGGGCAGTTCAACTCTGTGCTGAGACAGAGACCAACACTCAGACTTTTTCATAGACACTTTCTTTTTCTCAAGACATCTAGTTTTCCTAGCATCTTTGATGTCTCTGTTCTCCAGGATCTATTTTAGCATTGTAATTACATGTAAATAATAATTCCAAAATATTTTTTTTTTCATCTGGAACTGAATATCTTGAATTTCCATATGCTGAAATGAGTGGTGGAAGACTCTCCTATTTTTACTGTCAGTTCTTTCCTAATTAGTCAGAAGTGGGAGATGGACAGGACTGGCAAGCTCTGCTTTCCCAGAATTTGTGTTTCCTAGCATGACTTTGATGCATGGTATTAAGCTTTCAGGGATGTTTGCTTTGATAACTGATTCTGAATTCTGTCTGGCTTACTTCTTTTGCTAGGTTATGTATTTTCACAGGTTTTTTCAGGTCTATGGCTCAGTAACACAGTGCTACTAGCACAATTTATGCTTCCAAGATAAGTGCAATCTGCACATATCCACAGAATGCTGCTGCTCATGTTGCCCACACAGCAGCTATGTATGATAATGCAAAGCAGCCCTAGAAAGCAAGTGTAGCCTTGCTTCACATCAGTGTTCAAAGTGAACCAGCCTCTCACTCAGGAGGACTCCCAGATGCAGCCATCCACCCCTCTCCACGCGGCTGTGTGACAGAGTAAGAGCTGAGTGCTGAAGTTCCACAAGGCATTCCTGGGGCCCATGTCAAGCAACCTGAAAAAATAATCAGGTGAAGGTGGTGATGAGCAAAGCATGCCATTGCACCTTTTCTTTCAGGATGCTCCTTTGCATGAATATCTGGTTTTCTGGGCTTGAGTCCAGAGGCTGCTCTCCTCCAATTCTGTGTCATGTTTCCTCTTCCACTGCAAATGACCTCCCCTATAGCATAGGGCAGAGATACACTTTCTCAGTCTCACATTTTAATATTTTAACAACTTCATGTTTTCTCTTGTAAAAATTTGGCATTTTTTCCTAGCTTTTTTCAACAACTTTTAAAATTTTACTTTTGCAGTGACACAATGGTCTCTTAGCATTTCTACTACAACCAAAATGTCTTTCAATGCATTTTTGCTGCTACCTACTGGACTACAACTTGCTTTTTTTGTGTCATCACTGCACCAAGGGCAATCTCTTTTTAAAGAGATTCACATCATCTCATGTTACAGAATCTCATGTCAAAGTAGGGCTAACTTTCTGCTGTTGACTTCTTTAAAATGCTTTGCAGGTCCATATTATATCTGTTGTACGTATTTCCCTATCTTTGCTTTTGATCAGCCCACTTCCTGTTTAAGCTACCCACACAGGATTTTTGTAATTTGGTAAACAAGATCTGTGGTTTCCTACCAGGGCAGGAGTTTCAATTTCAAGTTTTAGGTATTTGATACATCTCTGTTCATCTTTCCTTTGCATCTTTACAAAGGACATTATTTGATTTATTTACTCTCACGTTTCTTCCTGTAATTGCACACTTTTCATTGTCTCAGCAATGTGGAAGATCAAACAGCTACAGGAGCTGGGTAGCACCACAGACCTCCTGGCCCTGGTACAGTGGAAGCCATGGGAGAGATAAACTCAAGGTAAGAACAAAAGTGAACACATCATGTCAGGTCAATCTGACAAGAGAAGGTGTAACAAGGACATTGCTGGCGCAAAAGAATGTAACAGGGACCTGATCACTGAAAAGATTGTATTGCTAAGGGAACAGAGGCAAAGGGGTCCTAGTGGAACGTTTTGCATGGACATTAGAGAACTGTAAGTACTGGTGATTAGTGTAATAAACTGGCTTTGCTGGCACAGCATGGTCTGTGTCCCTTCAATCACTGCACAGCACTACAGAATTTTTATTTCTGAGTTTTTGTTTTCTTTATGATGCACCCTTTTTGGGCTTACCTGATTTGTTCTGCCCATCCTTCCCAGACTCTTCTGCTTGGCATTACAAAGACCATCACTGATACCATCAGTTATATAGAACATCTGACCCTGCAGGGTGTTTGTGTCAGTATCTATTTCTGAGTCTTTTTGCCATCTGGCAAGACCCACATGTTTAAACCAGCAAGGTGCTTAAAAATACATCAAACAACAAGAACAGATCAGTCTGTCTCCCACCATATTGGTAGATCTTTCACACTCAAACTATTTTAACACAAGGCCTAGGTAGGCTATGTGACCCCAAGTCTGCTTGACTTAAAAAAGGTTGCTAACCTATAAGTGACAATACAAGCACTTAAGCCAAGCACGATATATTAAAAAAACCTGAAACAAGAACAGAAGTGAAATTGTTGAGTTGGCAGCAGTCACTTGCGGACTCATGGAAAAATTAACAACTGAAATAACTCTAAAACTCTGAGAAAAAAAAATAAAAATAGAATATAGCAACTCAGCAAAATTGAGGATCATCCTATTGCAAGGAGCAATGGAGTCTGACACTTTCCTGTGTGATTGCCATCTGCCTGACCAGCAGAAATGCAGTGGTTACCTGCATCAGAAGTGGTGAGGGTATTAATGCTTTGGCTAATAGCACATTACTCACAGCCATTTATTGTGTGTACAGTCCGACAAATAGCATAATTGCTCCATACTCATAAATTGTGTTTGTGATCCTGCTTTTGAGCCTCCATGCAAAGGAAAATACACCCATACAAAAGGGAACTAAAATGCTGAGAGGGTTATCCTACACCATTGCTCTATTTCTTGATTGCTGTATTCATCTTTGTTATGAAAGTGATTCATGAAAACAAATAGGCTGAGTTTTGGCATTTCTTAATTCCTACTGTGAAGGCCATTTTGGAAGGCCATTCTTGTGTTTTTCTCCACATTTCGCTGTCATAGCCAATATTGTGCAACCTTTGTTTTGGCATGTGGGGTGCCATGCATTGCTCAGATCACTCGTTTGGTTGGCACACTTCCTTCTTCTCCATCCTGGTTGCCAGATGACAGTCTGCCTTCCTGGAGTGACTCAGCCTGCAAGCTGGTGGCTTACCTGTCACTGCCCCTGTCATCCACACGTGGATATGTGTCAGGGCAGGATGTGGGTGGAGATGGAAGCACAGCCCAATTACAGAATGAAGAATGCAGGTGGGAATGCATGAAATTAATATTGGTAGAGTAGGAACTCTGGCTTTCTTCCTAAAATCTACAACTCTATTCACCTCTTAAGATAAAGCAGAGCAAAGAATTGGGCTGGTCGTGCAATCCAGGAATTTGGTGTTCACAGGTATATAATAGATTCAGGCAATATTCTCTGTCATCCATTAGCTGAAGAAGCTAGCCACTAAAGCTGGAAAGAAGCAAAAAATAGCTAGGAACAAATGTAAATAAGAGGGGTTTTTTAAAACTTGAAATAAGTTATTGTTTTACTTCAGCTTAACAAGATTCAAAAAAGAAAAATTAAAAAGTGGTGGGAACATCAAGGTTTGAGCGAAAATGCTGAAGAAGATGGAGGGATGAGAAAAACTCACAATTTGGCTTATAGAAGTTCCTTGCTGTCCTGTAGCAAGGTCAGCTGTAATTCTACAGGCTCATCAAGGAGACAGTCGTCTTGGCTTTAGGGAAGGAAGGAAGGGTGAGTCTGCTGTCCTGTACATTTTTGCTGTGTGAGCAGCCCTCAGTGACTGGCCAACACCTGATGATCTGCCCAGCAACACGACCCCGGCAGCCTGCCAGCACTTGGTGATTGAGTCCAGCAGCAGCACTGAAAACTTTCCTTCTCCATTGGTGAATGGATCAGCACAGATGTGTGACCTCACCAGGCTTAATGCAGTCAACAAAATACTTCTGGTGCACACACAGTTGTTTATCAAGCCATGCAAACCTGCAGTACTGCTGCTACCTCAAAGCAGCAGAGTTAATTTTAACACACCCTGATCTTTCCTGGAAGTCAAGGGAAATCAAGTTCCAATTGAAATTTGGGCATAAGGGTAAATGTCTGCCAAACCACGGCCTGTATACATGACCGAATGCCTGGTTTCTATTTTCTGATTTACAAATGTCAAAAAAAATCCTTCAGTTGTGAAACTACCCAAACTGTCTTGCAACATGATAGGACCTTTGTTTCCTCAGATGTAATAGCATATATGGCAAAGCAATTGTTTGAGTTGTGAAGAGATGACTTCATATAGCTTTCAGGGCTAAAAAAGATTACTTTTCCATGCTTACAATTAACCTTACCTTCCTCAATTCCCCTCATTAATTGTTGCTGCAAATGAGCAGCTTCCTAGAGAAGAACAAGACCCAAATTACTGTTGAAGCTGAAGGAATGGGGACTGCAGCTCAACTTCTCCAGTCTGAGAGCTGTGTTGACACCAAACAGCTTACACTGATCCATTGATCACAAAGCCCACAGGCAGTCCAGACAACCTGTCCTTTTTCCTACAAAACTGGCTGGAGCTGGAGAAGGAGCTAGGACAACGAGGAGGATGATGCAAACACATGTCATGAACCCAAGGAAACCAGATTCCCATGGTTCCAAATCTACACTACAAATATATCTGTTAACTACCACCTGATGGGAGCATATCAAACCAATATTTAAGAAAAATAAATTCAATCATTCACCAAACAAGTGAATCCTATTGACATCATATGTGAGGGTTTCGAACACATTTTGAAGGAAATAATTATTGATAGGTGGCTAAATGGGAAAAGAGATTGAAATGCATTGATGACTTGAAAAAAAATAGTTTATGCTACAAGTCATTTTCTTCAATAAAAATGAAGACAAACATACTTTCAGGATACCTTTGGTATAAATCAAGCCCTAATGAAAGTGTTAAATGATGCTTATATAGTTATGTCACATTTGACATGGTGTGTGCTCAATACACACTATGGTGATAGGTAATGCCATTTAGGAATGCATAACAGATAATCAGCAAAAAATAGATCAGTAAGTAGGGCTGACCATTATCCCTCTTTCTGCTTACACTCTCAAGTCTTTCAAACACAATGTTTGACTATGATAAGATTTATAGTTAGGTTTCTTAGCTAAATTGTGATTGAAGTGAGTGATATATACAAAGGCTCATGTGATGGGACTAGAGAAACCTGTGAAAAATATGGGCCCATTGAAGTTGAGGAGAGAGAGAACACCTGAGAAATTAGGATACAGCCCCAGGAAATGGGTGAAGGATATAAAAAGGAAGAGGAGAATGTTCCTTGTAAAGGAACTGGAAAGGGAATGCAAACACAAGAAAAATGGGGTGATGCAGGCCTGAGAGGATCCTCTGCAGCAAGGATATCACATCTGACTCAAGTGCTTCAGTGTATTATCACCACTGCCCTGGTTATTAGCATGGGAGCTCAAAGTGAATTGTCACTAAACCAAACCAAACCTACACTCAGCTGCTGTCTTCTGTGTAAGAGGGAGGGGGTGTTACATCCTTTGGTAGGAACAACATGACTTGTGGTTTGCACAGCATACCCCAGGTTCAGACAGATGGAGTAAAAACTGAAAACAAAGCCCTTTCAGCCCTAAGAGATTCAGTGTAGGAACATAAATTTACCCATTTTTCTGGACAGCTGTTCCCAGACTTCCTCCTCCTACATCCTTTATGAAACCTCCAAAACGCCAGAAACTGCGACACAGATTCAGTGCATTGTATTCCTTCTTCTGAACAAAGCTCTCCCATCTGGTTTCCTGATTTTGTAGGTGATAACTTAATGACTGCCACTGGTACTTCCTGGGATTACATGGTTGGGTTTTTCCACAATGCTTCTATCAACTCATGCCCTTCTTCTGAGGAAAAAAGTTCTAGATTTAGGTTAAACCATCCTGATACAAATGAACAGTTACCCCCAGCAGGGCTCTGTGAATTGAATAGGCTGAATTGAGACGTGTTTTCTTCATAAAAGGTATCACTGCAGTAAGAAAAGCCCACTGATCTCTTAGGAAGAATTAATTAGACAGAAAAGAGATACTGAAAGAACCTGAGCTAAATTGGTGAAAATAGGGAAAAAAAGGCACAGCAGTGGCTGGGGAAGTGAGGTAGTTAAGAGGAAAGAAAGTAACAATGAGTTAACCAAGGGGAGAAAGTATATGATGCATTATTTCATACAACATAATTGACAAAGTATGTCAATATCAGCAGATTCCTTGCTGGATCTGTGGCAGCCCTGCAGTTTCATCCTTCCAGCCCATAGTGGGGGAGCTGCAGCCAGCTTTGTTTCACTCACCAGGCGAGGTGCTGCATCGTGGGGCCCTTGTTAAAGTCCTAGAGTGGTTTAAGCAGCTTAAACTGCTTTATAAGCTTACAGTATCTAAGCCTTCAAAGCTGCTTAGAGCTATTTAAGCTGCTTAAGACACTTTAGTGTGTTGGCGTGTGCAATGGGGCTGTACCAACACCCTGGCCTGCAAAGCAGAGTCCACCTTCATATTTACAGTCCCAGCAACGAAATCACCTCACTGGGGCTGCCCTGAGCAAGCTCAGCTCAGCTGAGCTCTCTCCTATTGGGTCATAGAATCACAGAAGAGCTGGATTTGGAAGAGACCTTTAAAGGTCATCTACTCCAACCCCCACTGTCCAATTGTCCCTCCCTGTACTTTGGGATTAAGGCTGCCCTTGACACCTGACATGTTTGTACCAGGGTCTTTGAAATTCTGCAAGTTTTTCCTGCCGTGGATCCACGGGTGGGGTGTCTAATGATATACCTGATGCAAGGCACATGTATTCTGTCAGTATTTATCCATTTGCACAGCAAAATTCATGAGCTCCAGTGGTTTTCTTATAAGAGAGAAAGTTCTTCTGCAGTATGAAATCCTTATTCTGGTGTCTAAATATCCTGTATAATTTTAAAAGAACAAAAGAACCAGTGGATATTCGCTGAAGTATCTCAGGTTTGCTGTTGCTGAGGTATTAAAGAGTCTTTTTTCCCAGCCCTGCAACCGAAGTAGTTGAGATTCCTCGGCTCTGGTTTTCAAGGTTGTTTATTTTCTCTTACCTAATACATTCTTTCTCTGACCCACTGAGCTCTGTCTGGCAGGTCAGTTCATGGCACACTGACCGCCCCAGAGGTGGTGTTATCTTTTTATCCTAAAAACTACATGTGCTTTATTTACAATAATTTTCCAATACCTATCACCTATGTTAGACAGTCTGTCTCTACTCTAAACCAATCCAAAAGTGCCACCATCACAGCAGAAGATGGAGAACAAGAAGAAGGAGAAGAAAGACAGGACATGCCCAGATTACTCCATCTTGCCTCTTGAACCCCCATTCTAAAAACCCCCAAATTCTACTTTTTCACCCTGTGATAAATTCACTATCATTCTATTCAAACCCTTGTGGCTTGTACATCTTCATACAAAGTTGATAACTTTTTCCATGGGCTAAAATGGAAAGCACAGGTGTTTTGACTCTGTGCCAAGGTCTCTGAGCCCCCTGCCAGGGACAGGAGTCCTCCAGGGCAATCAGAGGAATGTCCTGGGTTCCAACAGAAGTATAGCCTATAAACACTGAAATGAAATATTTAGAAATTTCTGGAAAGTCATAACCCTGATCTTATCTTTGAGGATCATCTTTTGCTAGTTTAAAATAACAATGGTGACTGAAAACACTTCAGTTTACAGTCATACTTTGGTTATCACTACAGTCCACACTGGTGAACACAGATTTCTCTAGAGTACATTTTGAGCCAGTTATTTTCATATTAAGTAGTGGTTAGAATTTGTCAGAAGTTTTATATGGGTTTGAATTTCTAACAAAGAGCATATTTTCTGAAAAAAACTTAGCTTTAAATAGTAAAAAAGTGAAATAGAAAAATAAATGGGTTTGCTCGGTTTCCCTTTGTGAGTATAATTTCAAAGAGATTTATTTTGAGCTAACACAAAAAAATATCGTATTGAAGAATGCTATTTTACTTGCACAGTAATTCTGGTTGGCATTTCCTTGTGTATATGAGGGTTCTTAGCTCCCCTAGCTAAGATATGCACACACACACACACACACACATATATATATATATACACACACACATACACATGTGTGGTGCACCACGACTGCAACATTTTGGGTTTTGAATGTTGAAATGCTCAGTTATAATTCAAGCTCTTAAAACTTCCCAACCTTTTCAAAACACTTACTTCTTTTTCCTCATTCCCATTCTTCCAATTTTCCAAAATAGAAAAATGTCCTAAAACTTTGAATAGAAAGAACTACTAAAACAGAATTTCTCTCAGGTTGAGAAGCCTGCACTTGCTAGTTTTACTGACGTCTGTATCTGTGCTGTTGCTTTGCAGACCCACTGGCATAAAAACAAGATTTTGTCCTTTTCCATTGGCAAAGATTATTTGATCTGTGTTTATTCTGGATATGTTTGTTTAATTCCTCATTTGAGCACTATCATAAATGATTAGGTCATTACTGCCCTGGGAAAAGAACTAGTTTAATAATTAACTTGTGCTTGCAAAGCTTTTCAACAGCTCAGAAAAATACAGTAGCTTGCACATGAATCATAGAAGTACAGATTTGAATAGAATCTCAAGGGGTTATGTAGTTTGTTATTCCTCAATATTTTTAATCAAAGCTGTACCAAGCCTTCCTGAGGTAAAATAAACCAAAAACCCCACAATACAAAATCAAAGGAAAGATGTTAAAAAAAAATACTAAAGAACAACCTCTGCTATATTCCATAACAGCAATTGAATATGCTCAGAACCACACATAGAATTTTCAAATGCTTTCTTAGTGAAAATATGTTATGGATTACCTTGTGATAATTTGTATGCTCTGTCACAGTTCCAGTGATTTCAGCCACCTGCTACAAAACGTGCACCTGGGCCATCTCCTAGCTTCAAAGAAAGTCCACAACTGTCTTAATAAGTGCAGATGGCAGTCCCTCTGATTTGTATCTAAAATCAATAGTGGCAAGTATTATACAACCTTCTTGGGTAATATATTCCAGCAATAATCTTTTCTTCTAGTTAGAATGGGTTACTGTCTTATGTATTGGAGTATAGCTGAAAAAGGTTTCCTTGACACTCTGTGTGTCATTAGTGGGCATCAAAAACCATAAAACTACCCTCTTTGTGTAGCCTTTTATGTACTTAAAGACTGTTGAACGCTATATAACCATTATTATTATTGTTGTTGTTGTTGTTGTTGTTAAAGATTAAAACAAAACTAGAACTTGCAACCTTGCTTTATGTATCCAATTTTCCAGTCTTCATCCTTGTTGATCTCTGGATTGCCTCCAGCTGATCTACATCTTTCTGAAATTATGGTGCCTCAGAGTAAAACAGTATTTTAGCTGAGGCCTCACCAGTGCCCAGAAGAGCATGCTAATTATCTCATCTTACATACACTGTCATGAGCAGACAATTCAAGAAAGTCTAGAATTACATTTATCTCTTTTCCTCAACAGCATCACACTGTTGGTTCATTCATGTTTCTCATTAATCACCAGATCTTTATCTGCAGTGGCATTTTGTGGTTATGCTTTTGATTTCATCCTCCCAAACATAGCCCTCTGCAATCGCTTTTGTTCAAAATTTTCATGTTGGATTTCACAACCTATCAGGATATTTTTTAATTCTAATTCTGTCCTTGAGCACATTCTGCAAATCTTTACATATTGTCACCTACCAAGCTTATAGGTGTATAATTATTTCTGCCACTTAAATCTTCATTGAAATGTTAACAGAAGCCAATCCATTAGGAGCTGGGCAAGACATCTCCATGTGCAGCTACCAACCACCATGTATTAGGTTTACTTTTGACAGTGGACTGAATTAGGACAGATTTCAAATGGAACAGCTTTCCCCAGTTCATTTATGAGCATGCAGGATGATGTCAAGAGCCTTACTCAGGTCAAGATACATCTTGGGTCTTACATACAGTCATTTGAACTGCTTTTCCTTATCTTTTGGACCAGTCGCCTTATTCAAGAAGGAACTTAGATTAGTTTGACATATTCATGTTGGATGCTTCTTATCACCTTCTCATGATGTGTATGAATTTACTTCTCAATAATTTGTCTCATTATCTTTCTCAGTACTGACATTAGGCAGAACACTCTGTAATTCCCTAGGTTCTTCCTTTCCCATTGCAGGAATGGTTATAACCCTGCAAATGGCCAACAACTTCTTCATTGTGTCCAAATCTAAGCCTGCCATGAATGCCAAATTTAAGGAAAAAAAACCTCACTAAATTTTTCTTTTTTATTTTTTTTTAAACCGAGGTGCCATGATGGGAAGAATTAAGGAAGAGCAAGGCTTTACACCAAGTGCATGTTTGGTTTAAAATAATACACAAAATGTATATTGTAATGTCAGATTTCTGCTAATTACCAAAAATTTTAAGTATGATGCTGACAGTATTTTCTTCTTAGGGTACATAGTTGCTGTAGGCCCTGGTGACTTATCCAGTCCTTCAGGAACTTTCAAAGATAAGTCAAGAGCCCAGTAGGTTTTAAGTGAATTTCAGCAGGCATTAGAGACTTGCGTACATCTCACTCATTCAAACATTCTTGTACTTGCTTTTTTCCTGCTCTGGCATGTGTCATTCTGTTAAAAAAAAATAGCATTGTTAAGTACCTATCATTAATGCTTATGTGCATGTGAAGAAAGTAGCAAAATTAATAAAACCTTTCCCTCAACCCTGGGGTCTGTTGTTTGTGCCTCTGCCCTTCTCTTCCTTTAATTTCTCAACATTGATAGAATCTCTCTTTCTTCCATTTTATGCTCCAGGAAAGTTGTAACTCATTTTGCAACTTATTCTTTCTAGTTTTATCCCTAGGTATTTTTGCCAGTGCTTTTTTACCCATCTCACTTATATGCTTTGAGATTAAGAATAACAGACCACCACTTTGTCATCAAGCAGAATTGTCCTTATAAAACTCACTTGAGTGTTTACATTTTTCTTCTGTGTACCGAGTTTTAGGATCAATTAGACAGACAGCCAGTAGGAGAAGGAAAGTAACCACACAAAAACAAGAAAAGTAGAGCTGATGTTTCTAGCTCTTATCATTCATCCCACACACATTCACAGCCCAGTTTTCTGGGCTGTACATCAAAGCACAGGTATTTATGGCTGGACTTACCCTTTGGTATGTGCTTTCCCATGGGAGAAGAGCTGTTAATCAAGGTCAGGGCTGCCCAAGCAGGCTACTGCTTCTACAATATGCCCTTGATTTCACTCTTTGTAGGATTTCCTTTTTGATATTCAAGTCACTGGAGGATTTCTTATGCAGATATGCTGGCCTATTACTACTGATCTGTTTTTCATATCAGGATGGTTTGCTGGTGCATCTACAGCATGGTTTCACTTACAGGTTTATTTTCCTTATAATTTCTTCACATGGGACAGTTCCTAGCAGCACCCTGATTTGCTGTGATGAACAGTGGTCAGGTTTTTTATTAGTTTCTTTTAAAATCAAAACCAAACCAGTGTGTTTCACCTGACAGTTTTCACATGAGAAAAATAATAGGCTTAAAATAGATAATATGTGGCTCTAAGCAACTTAATTATATCCCATTTTAAAAAATTACTTTGCCAATGAAAAAAGGCATGTCAGGGCTTCAGCATGATGATTTATGATTCTGTCATAATGACAGATGTTCTTCATGCATCTCTAACATTGTAATCTGGGATCAATGTGCTTTTTTTTTATGTTTGCTGGTAAAAAAGAAATGCACTATATAAATACGTTATTATTTGTCTTCAAGGCCTTGTTCTGCATTAGCTTGGGAAATTGGTTTGGTCTTGAGACGAGTTCTATAGTAAAGCCACTGTAATAGTGACAGTGTACCACAAAAGCAGCACTGCAGTTGGACACTTACCCTTGCTGGACACTTACCAGGCTGATATGCTCAAATCCAGGGAGGATCTGGCATGCTGCTGGGCTCCCCTGAGCCATGGCAGACTTCAGCCAGGGTATCCAGCTTCTCTGTTCATCCTGCAGACTGAGATTCCTGATCTTAAGCCCGCCTTGTCTTCAGGATTCAGGATTTATTCCCCTACTCCTTGGCTGCTGAGAGGCAGAATTTGAGCCTAGTGGGAGAGAGAATCAGTGAAGTATGAACGGAGAAAGGCATTAACTCACAGAGGAAGAGAAGTGACAAACTGAACCAAAAAAAGGAGCTTCTTTCTGCCACTCCCCACCTCACACACTGCAGTTCAATAATCCTCCATTTCTAGCCCTTTCTTAGGTAGAATTGTTCTTGGAGCCCATGCTTCTGCTTAGAGAACTGCTGAGAGTAGCTGAAGGGCCACAACTTTAGTTCAATAAAGCAGTGGAGTGACAGAGACACAGGAATATCTGTACACATCTTTTTTTGAAGTTTTGATGTTGCAGTGAAATTACAGCAAAGTTCTCTACCAGTCCATCTTAGGGATTGCACTTCTTCACAGCAGCATGGCCACACTGGTCACAGCTTGTGGGATAAACATAACTGAGGTTCAGAGCTTCTGCAAACCATATCTCATCTTGCTGCAACAGCTTCTATGGGTTTCTTATTGAGAGCGTATTTCTCTGCAGCCCAGATCTCTGCTACAGTTGCATTTATTGATTAGTCTTGCTCAGCTCCAGATTCTCAGAAAAAGGTGCAGAGAACCATCTTCCACAAAATGAAGAAGTTAGAGGAAAACCCGTTTTGCCAAATACAATTTTATAGCCTATCTTCACTAGGAAAAAATGTGTGATCAGCTATAGATTCACCCTTAAAAAACATAGTGAAATACTGCATCAAAGAATATTCGTTAACAGTGAACTCACTTGGCTGATGCCATTTTTATGAGTTTTTTGATAAGATAGGCTTGGGGAAGAATCAAATACAGAGAATGGTTCTGCACTGAGGAGAAAAGGGTGTTAATTCATCTTTCAGATCCCTGCTTTTCACAAATGAGGTAACAAACAGGTGCAATCATCAACAAGCAAGGCAAACCCTACATTTAAGACTGCTTTCGTGATTATTGCCAACAGAGGATGACATTGCTACATTCCAGGGTTCCTGAAAGCTGCATCACATATTAAACTAACCCAAGCCTGCACTGCTAGTTTTACTACATGAGTAGTAGTAGGATGCATGGTAAGTAAAAGGAGATCTACTGTAGAAGATATCTGAAGCCTCCATGAAGATGAAATTCCATTTACAAAGTGTGTAGCTTGGACAGGGTCCCAAGAGAAGCAAAATGAACTGTGTGTGCTAAGGGATGCCGAGATTCAGGCTAGTCTGAGACCTAGAGAGGTACAAGAGTGGATCTCCACTGCTGATGAAAACCCCTGACCCTCATCTCAACCAGCTCCCCAGCTTCCAGATCACAGCTGGTGCACAGGACACAGATACAGAGCAAGGGCAGGAAGTCTGTTTCCAGCTGTATCTGCTCATCTGGCCATGGTTTGAGATACCCAACCACAAGCTAAACTTAGCAATACAAGCACATGAAATAAAATTGCTCACATGAAAGCTAAAAAAGGGCTAAAAAGGGCTAAAAAAGGGCTTATTTTCAAGGTGGTATGGCCTGTCCATGGCAGTTCTGCAGAGCTTCAGATACTGCAAGGCTGAGGGCTCAGACTATTCTTTAGGGTTTAGGAAATCAACAAAAGTTAATCTTTAGACAAATGACATGCAAATAATTCACCATTATGGTGCAAATACAGAAATCAAGTTTCACACTTGGTTACTATTTTCTTACTTCCTCAGGCCTGCAGATCTTTCAATTCATTTGGTCATCAAAAAAAAAAAGAAGCATATGACATTGCTCAAAGATTTACACTTACAAAATCAATGCATTTTTCAGCTACTACACAAACTTATTTGGGGTTGAAATATTTACAACATGGCAGAAAAGCAAAGTATGAATGCAGTTCTTTGTATTTTTGCAAAGCTGTCCTGTTAACAAAATGTTCTTTCTAGTTTTCTCCATTTTGCAGAAAGCCAGAAACAATAGCAGTAATCATATTATTTCTTTTTAATAATATGCCTTTCAATAAAACCCTTAAGGAAAAAAAATTCTTGGTCATGGTCATGAAGAGACATATTCATGCACTTCTAAGGCACAGTCATTCTGTTAACTTTACCAATTTACTTCATAGCAATAGGGTAGTTTTGAAGCAAATACCCAGACTGTACCCATAAAACCACATATTAACTGGTTTCTCAAAATGATGTTGGTGTGCACAAAGCAGATTCCTGTTGCATGAAACCAGAACTCTACAGCATTCCAGCTCAATGAAGTAATTGGTCCTAAATCCTCATGTGGACTTCATGACAAGAAGCTCCAGTATGTAGTTAAGGTGGAGGCATCCCCCAAAGCTGTCAGGCCCTGAAGAGCGGTCTCAAAGCCTGAAGGAAGCTGCACAGTTGGGAACTGCATGTATCTTCCTCTTTGCTGCCAGCAGCCCTTTCTCAATCAATTTAGCAGTGTCTATCCCTCCTGCTTTATCCTCACTTATCCAAATTTCAGAAGTAAAACCTTTCCTGTCTCATTTTCCCTGCCTTTTGCTGCTGAACCCATCTTTTTTGTATTGTCTTTCTTTTACCCACAATTCAATCTCTGCTACCACACTGGAAGCACCCTCTTACACCTGCCAAAACACTCAGGTAATTGCAGACTGCAGCCCCAAAGAAATTACATTTCCAACAAACGTGTACCATGATAGAAAGAAGAGTTTTTCAAGGGGCACGATAACCCAGTGGCACTTAGAGGTGGAACAAAGCCTAATGCGTGTAGTTGCAGCTGCAGTAGGCCCGAAGTACAAGAATAAGATAAGAATCTTATCAAGGCTTCTCTCTCAGAAGTCTTGGAGATCAAAGCCTTGAAGAGCTCAGATGTCACCCATAGCACTACTGAGGACAAAATCTCCAAATCCTCTTGCCCTGTGGTGTACCTGCTCTCCTCAAAGGAATTAGTGACCAAGGAGTAATGTTCAGAGGCTGCAAGACTAAAGGATGGCAGGCATTTGGACATGGCTCTGGGTTCTGAAATGTCATCTGAGGATGGTGAAAGTATGGCACCATCTTACAGAAGAGGGCCTTGATGGTGCTCTTCAGCATCCAAAAGTCCTGCACCCACCTTGGGTTATCCTGTCTGTCACAATCAGCATAGTCCCAATTGTTACATTTACTTTAAAATTTGTATCCTATATTCAGAAAACGCTGCAGCATTTGAGTCTCAACAAATATTATGGAAGGACAGTGGCATTTTTATGCTCTTCCAGACAACATTACTGAACTGCTCAAAGCATTGCAAACACTCCTACAAAGACACTGTCACTACAATACTTGGTCAGACCCATGACTGGTCTGGTCCAATTGGTAGTCTCAGAGGAGAATAATGCCAAATATCCATGAGTAAGCCTTGTGACTCAACTGTTACTTCAATAATTGGGGGTGGCTGAATATACATTATTGGAATTTTGTCAGGCAGTGATGATGATCTAGTATTTCTCCATGAAGTGTTTAGCTCTGATGCAATTAAAATGTTAATCACGTGTGCATTCCTTTTTAATTACACGTTTAACCCAACAACTTATTGAAACAACAAAAACTGAGAAAATAGCTTAAAATTTAAAAAGTCTTTTGAACTCTAAGGATGCTAATCTAGGAAGATTACTCACCATCTTCCTCAATCATTTCCATGCTTGCTTGCTTTCTGGAGAAGTGTACATAAACACTAACTAGAAATGCTATAGCCTATTTCAGTCCTGCTCTAAGAGAATCCTCCAGTGAGACTTTGCTACAAATGCAAAAAAAAATCAGGCAGAAATTGTGTAACTGTGAGATAGTGTTGTAATTCTTTTCACCACTCTGGATTGATGAGAATTTGTGTGCTTTTTATTGTCAATTAATCCTAAATGTGTGATATAGGAAAAAGACTTGTTGTAATTTTTAAAATATTAAATGGACTTCATCTCTTTTTCTCACCTTTATAATTTTTTGATTGTGAAGAGAGGCTCATTGCATACTAGTGGAAATGCAAACACTTTGTTTGAGATAATTAGTTTAATTTTCCAGACTGGCTTCCTTTTGAGGTCTCTTCATTAACCCATCAGCCACAGCCAGCCTCTGCACATCCTGTGCCCCTCATCAAAATGTGTTTTCCTCAGCCTGCAGCCCAGCACCTACAGCTCATTCTCCTGGGGTATTATGCATCTCCTCAGCAGCCTCTTTGTATGCGCTGCCCATATCTGCACCAAGCCGCTCCCTCTGTACCCTTTTCTTTCTCATCCTTTGTTGAAGCCTGCATTTATTTTCAAAGACTCCTCTACTCAGCCTTTTATGTGCAGTGCTTTAAATCCTTTTATTCCCCTGAGCATTCCCAGCTATCCATTCTTTCCCAGAGAGGGAGGTGGATCTTCCTTGAAGTCATTGTTCAGGGAAAGAAGACTAGGCTCCATTATTTGATTGATTTCACAAGTCATTTAAATGAATGGTATGTAGGCACAACTAGCAAATGCTTGTTAAAATGGTTAATTTGATCATTTCTTTTCTGTGATAGCGGGAGAACAAAAAAATTACAAAATGAGTAGCTGAGCAAAATGGCAAGAATTATGTTTTGTCCTTTGAAATAATATTAAATTACAACATAAATCCTGTAGAAATACTTATGGGATATTACTATATCTACCATGAGTTCATTATGTCTTACATTATTAAAACGAAAGACAAAGAAATGAGTGAATATATTATGATGTTAAAGCTGCACCAATTTTTATTTAAGCAATCACATTACTAGGAGCGCAGTGTGCCAGAAAAATTACTGGTTCAGTGACAAAAATCCTTTGCTATTTATTACAAAGCCTCTTTTAGGGTAATTAGAAACAGGACAGAAAATAATATATAAAATGTCTTTAAATGTAGGAAAAATGGGAAATTATTCTGATTATCTAAATTTGCCTTAAGCACTTGCTTGTATGACAAAATCACTATAATGATATATCTAACTTAGTGATCTTCACACAGCAAAGGTTGAACACTTAAATAGAGTAATAAGACAAGAAATCTCTTAAAACAAGATCTTGCTATGATCTTAAAACAAGAAAGATCTTAAAACAAGATCTTGCTATGATCTGCCTCACTTATGTACTGTTTCAGTCAGTACCAGAAATTTTGTAATTACTGAGAAGGGAAAAAAAGGCTTTTTCCTTGAAAATAAAACTGTCTACCATCAACTTATTAAAAACATAAACAACTTCCTGATTATAGCTGAAAGATCTTAGCAAAAGTGATCAGGTTAAGTTTCTGTTCCCAAATATTGGGGTGTGATTTCCAATGGCTTTATCGAGGGTTGCACTTGTAATCCATGAATTGAGAGAAAAATATGGACATGGAAACAGAGACTCCAGAGTGAGTCTGACAGTGTCTGCAACCAAGCCTGTGACAATTGCTGAAAGTATGGTTGGAACCCACAACACTAAATTTTGCCAGGCGAGTGCACTGATGACAGGCATCCTGTGTTTGGAGACCTCATTCAGGCATAAATGTGTTCCTTAATAGCAGAGCCTTAGTCTTAATGCTGGAATTTCCTATTTCCTAATTTTCCTCAGCATTTGTTAACCTCCAGCCCTGGTCCCAAGCTTGCCTCTCTTCGCTCAAATAGAGCAAAGTAGCTGCAGTAACTCACAACTCCTGCCTGGCCAAGGACTTCTCCCCTGCACAATCCAGATGCATTATAGCCAGCACTTTGCTGCCTATTTTTTTGCTATTTTAATTTATTTTATGCTATTATTGCCAAACCCTTTGCCATCACCTTTGGCAGCTCCAGTCCTAGGGGTGCCACAGGGGTGCCACAGGGGTGCCCCAGAAATCCCCAGCTGCCAAAAGGCCTCTAGAAGGGAAAAGGAACAACATTGCTTTAAGGACTACATTAAAATGTTTTTGAGGTCTTATTGTAGTTGGCCATTGGACTAAATTGCCATAAAGCACTCCCTTTAGTGGCACGAGCATGGTTCCCATGAGGGACTGTTTCTCCTTGGTGGTTAGTCCTTCAGTTGTATATTCTGTCTGGCAATAACTTTACTCAACAAGAATAGAGTCAGATTTCATGCATCTCTTTCTGGCAGTGATTGGGAAGCACCTTGAAGCTGGTTATCATGATTAAGCTTACCTATGCTGGCAAGTAGTTTGCTAACACTTCCCAGACCAGACAGCAATAACCCTTTGTTCCATGTTAAGCCTTTCAGAGCTGTGGCAGTGGGTCCATCTTTATCAGAAACATGCTTATTTCTTGACTGAAATTCCTAAGATCTTTCTGAAGTCAGCTGGGAATGTGTCTGAAATGTCAGTCACTCTTACTGAAGTCTATGCAAAGCGGTGATTGCAACAAAGCAAGCATCCTTTAGGCTGTATTAGTGCCTTCCATAGTCCAGTCTTTCATATGCATGCAAAGATATGTTTGCATAACTTTTATTATTTATGCTCTAGACCTCATCAGTTTTCCATATTGAAATGTGATGATTTCATATGCACTCTGTGGCAGCATATGCTGATCATTCTGAAAAATATTAATCATTTTTCTACAGTTCTTATTCTATACAGCCATTGTTCCATCATTTCCATCTTTGCAGTGGATGAAAATTTACCCACTGGTGTCATTCTAAGATGATAGTCTGCTACGAGGGCCTCACTAGCAGCATAAAGCATATGTTTAAAGAATTAATTGAATAAAGAAATAGGAACTCAGTGGCAGGAAATAGCATTATAAACTTTAGAACACCAGGAGCATAATTAGTACTGTGGCATAATGATGAAAGAAGGCAATAAAATAATTTTACTTCACTCTGTAATTCTTAAAGCACTGAAAATTAGCTTGTCAGCAGGGAAGGGTTGGTTTCTTTCAATTTCATCTGCATGCTGTCTTAATGTTATTTCATTTTTAAAAGAACACAGAACACAGGGAATACTATACAAATGAATTTTGAAGTCACACGAATGAATGTATTTTTTCAGGCTGAGAATCTCAATTTAGGAGAATTTTTAGTGTCTGGACAATCACTGGTTCTGTGGTCCCAGGAAAAATCACAGGATGTGATCATTTGATCTGTCCTCTCTGCCAGCCATGGAGGCTGAGAAGGGTGGAGATAATGGCATCTCTGTACTAGTCTTATCCAAAGCACAGAGAGGTCACACTGGGGGCAACTTGACAAATTCAGAGAGACAAGAAGAACCAACATGCATAATATTTTAAATTTAGTGGAAAACAAAATAACCTAGTATATCTTATAAAGTAATGGTGGATAAATGATGTAAAGGAGCAGAACACTAGAACAATTGAAGTAAAAACATATTAGAAACAAAATATCAAAGGATGCCAAGTGCCATCTCCACTTTCTGTGGATGCCCATGTCAAAACATCCCCTGCACTACTTGTTATTTCTACCCTGAATCAGAAAGCCATTATTTATGTACTGATCAGAGAGATTATTGTGCCACAGGTGTGGAAAGATGTCTGGAGACTCCTTGAACAGAGGACTGGGGGTACAACTGGAGGAAATAGAGGAGTCATTCACATCCTAACAGAGGTGATAACAGTACAGAAATTAAAGGGTACAATGCAGTGGCTGCTCCCTGGATGGAATGGGGCTGGCATGCTCAGAGACCTATTCCACAGTGACTCCCCAAACACACAATCTGCAACTGTGAGCACCTGCTGAGGGGGATGGGATGGAATGGAGGGTGGAGCAGTGTGGAGAGACTGCGGCCAGGCGCTGTTGAAATCTTTGCAGGGAGGGGAACTCTATGGTGTAATCATTCTCCTTGGATGAACTTGGTTCATGATATAATTGTAATTTTAACACACACCTCCATCCCAAAGGTAGAATCACTCTTCACTGAGCATGTGCTCTATATTTTTTAAACTGTGTCTTTAAAAGCAAAGCGAGAGAATTTTACACCTATCAGTAACAAAGGTATGTATGACTAGAGTCACTCAAGTTCCACCTAAAGAAATGCTATAAGCTGAGAATGGGGGAAACTTAGGTATCAGTACTGAACCTCATTAATATACATTTTACTGTTGGATATTTATTTCCTGTAGACTGCATTTATAATATAACTATGATACAAAACTGAAACATATTGGATGATATCCAATTCTGGATGCAATCTGATTCTCTGCTTTTCATTTATCTTTATCTTCAACAGGGGACTGGAATTCAGATTTTTTTAGAAAGAGAACAGTCAATCTGAGTTTCCATACATAGACAGTTCGCTGCTTTTTCATTAAAATCAAATTTAGACTGAACTAAACACTTCTCTGAACTGATTTATCTGACATGGAAAACTTCAGAATACTAAATCACTGATGGTCTCATTTTATATTAATAAATGTAGGCAGATATATTGGCATCTTATAGATTCATGTCTGTGTGGTATAAAAACACAGAGAAAAAAAGCAAGACCTGACAGAGCTTTAAGTTTAATGGAGACAAGCTTGGTCAAGATATAGGACTGAGTTCTCTTATGAGAAAGAGGGACAGGAATTATAGGCCTAGAAGATAGGATTTGGTGATGGGATTTAAGGTAACTCAGAAAGCCATTTAGTCTGTTCCAGATGGTGAAGCCAGCATGGGAGAAGGAGCTCAGTGCCAACAGTGGCAAAACAAGCAGGGGAAACACAATATTTAAACATTTTTTCCTGAATTCTGTAAAAAGCCTCTATTCAAAAAGTGTAAGGGTTGCAAAGGTGTGTTCCTGAGGATAGGAAATGCCTGAATTAATGTTTCCCAGACAAATTAAATTTGTAACTCTTACATGCACTGTAAAATCTTTAATTACAGGATAACATGTACCTTTTTACATAGCACCTTTAGCCTTTCTGTGCACATGGATGGCATACCATTAATGAGCACTGATTCATTAGCCTGTTTTGTCCTCATTGCTAAGTGCATGGCCTCATGCCTCATTTACTTTATCCTATTCAAACTCTGGCCTGAATACACAATTAGTAACATTCTCATAGGATCACCCATGTAATTTATTGCTATACTACTTTTTGCTTCACAAACATTAGGTAATATCTCTAACCTCCTTGTAAGATCAGGTAATTTTTCTTATTTTTATGTTTTAGAATAGTGTGAGATGATGAAAGACTGTTGGGTTTTTTTTTTGTTTTTTGGGAAAGCCCACATTCATCTGTGGTGGATTCCTATGTGGGTCTCGTCTAGAAGAAATGACCCTCCACCATTTCCTTTTGCCATCCCTATGTGAAGCTGGAACCCCTTCCTCTTCAGGAATACCATGTCATTTGGCATGACAGTGAATCTCTACCTTTGATTGTTTGGGGGCAAGTCTATCCCACTGGGCTATCTGCAGCCTGAGCTCTGACCAGGCATTTCCTTGGGCAGTGGGGTGAGAAGTGAGCATCCACCTTTCCAAACTGTGAAAAGTGCCTATTATATGATTGGCAATTCACAAATATTAAAATTAATACTATATAGGTTATGTTAGAAAGTTATGCTGTATTCATCTCTTTTAAGCAGTGTGGTAAATATAGTTTTTAGCTATAAGATAATATTAAAATAGAAACTACATTATATAAGATACTTTTTGTAACTACCTCAAGGAATGGATAAAATAATCAAGAAATTATTCGCACAGAGATAACAGCAACAAGACACCAAGATTTCAAGAGAGGAATTATTGCCTCCTTATTGGGAAAAGCCAGGGGACCAAGGCAATTGATTTACAATATGGGGGGGTGGGGGGGGAAGTTGACAAGAAACAGAAAAATCCCTAGTTTAAAAGCAATGTTTGCATAATGTATGAGATATATAATATGCAACAGTCTATTGCTTTTAAGGGTTAATCCTTTGTTAGCAGAATGTGTTTCTATGGCAGAGTGCCAGACACCTGGACGTCCGTAGTTCTTTGCTTTTTATTGTCCTTTATTGTCCTAACTCTGATTGTCCAAATTCTTATAGCTCTAATTTTTATTACTATTTTTATAATTTTTTCATTACTATTAAACATTGAAAATTTTAAAACAAGTGATTGGCGTTTTTCACACAAACCGGCTGATTGAGAAGACAACTGTGCAACCAGAGTCAGAGCACAGGTATACTGAGCTTCTTTTATCATGATCCTGCACATTCACATGAGCCACCTCTACTTTTAGAAGTTGCTATTTCATTTCTCCCTGTGAAGCTGAAACAAGCTGGAGTTGCTGCCATAACCAGCAGGAAATTTTTCCAATAGAAAATAACATCAAGCATATTTCTCAATCCTCTGCCTTCCCAGACCCATCAGATCCCAAGTTTAGTAGAAGAGCTGCAAACAACTCTGTGATGATCTTTAGTAGAAATATCAGCCATGGTATGGATAGAGCAAAAGTAGAAACCTGAGGATGTGGGAGAACAGGAAGAAGTAGAAGAAAAAGGGATGAAAGAAAAGCACATGTTAATGGCATCTAAATTAGTAGATCATAAAGTCTCTCTCACAACTATCTGCAATTTCTATTTTTAGAAACATCCAGATTGAGAAAAACAAAGGACAACCTAAATACAACAGCCTACACCCAGAAAGAGACAAAAGAACAATGAGTTAATCAGCAGTTTTACCTAAGGACTCACAGAGGTGGGACAAAAGGAGGGACAAATGATTCACAGTCATTGGCAACTTTTAAAAGGTGTAAAAGACACATTCAGAAGCCAACCACATGACTGCCATTAAGAACAACCCAGAAGATACCATGAAAACTGAATAGGTAGCTTCCCTAATTCTTTGTGGCCACAAATATTTTTGTACAGATCACGTGCAGACACACCTTCAAGCTTCTCAATAGGTGAGAATGAGCAAAACTACAAGAAGAATGCTTGTACTTGAGTGATACCTGGTTTGTACAAAATAAAATTACTTTTCCTTCTTATGCCACCTCTTGTCAAGGGTTGCTCCATTAGTTAAGATTTACAGAACAGTTCTAGATGCTGGATGCCTCTCCACGGCTCCCCTTCCACCGAGTAAAGCCTCAATATATAAATCAGCTGCACTGGCTAAGTAGCAGAACACGCTCACAAGTGTGATTTCCTGGCAAAAATTATGTTTGATTTGAGCCCCAGGCAGGATCATGGAGAAGAATCAGCACACGGTGAAGGGTTTTGGGTGGGCATGGGCGTATGTCTCTGGCTCTGGTGCAGGGACACAACTGCAAGCCAGCATCTGTGCATTGCTCAAGGAATGCTACACAGCTTTCAAAAGATGATCTCACCCATCCAGCATCACTCCCTGTCCCTTTATTTGGTCCTCTGTAATCACAGATAAGCTGTGTCACTTCTGCAGAAAGATGACATGCATCTCCACCCCCAGATGCCTGCAAAGTTTAGGTCATCAATCCACTGAGACACCAGCTAAACTTCATAGGTTGGGGAGGGGATCCTAAATACTAAAGCCTCCAGAGTCTTTACAAACAGTTGCTCCTCCCTCGCCTGTTAATGACTTTGCAAACTCCTGCTGCATGTAACTATAGACACATCTTTAAATGTTTTACAAGGTTGTGGTAGATGCCCATTCATCATTTATGGTCGAGCACTTAAATATTTTGCAGGTAACTGTAACACTAGAGAGCGTTAACAACTGTCATTCACAAAGTGAGAATTTCTTGTGTGTTATAAGAAAGTGGTAACATCAGCATAAGCAGCATTTTAATAGTCAAAGCACATTTAACAAGAAGTAATCCATGTAGGATCATTGTCACAGAGGTAGACATTGAAAAGAGATTCAAACAATTTCATTTTCACACAGCACTGCAAATAAAAGCCTAAATTACAGCCTTATGCCATCAGGGCTGAAAACTGCTTACACGTGAATAAGTAGTATATACTGTAGTTGTATTTTCCTGTATACCATACTCTGCCCTCCTTAGAGGTAAACTTTTAGTTTGGGCTCCATTAAATTCCTGCAGAACAGGCTACAATCAGACACAGCAACCTGATTATTGCCAGGCAAAATAAACTGCTTCACTGCATGGCTAGCTACAAATATAATACTTGGTCACAATCAACATTCCCAGAGAATTAGGTTATTTTCTATATCTAAAAGCTAATCCTTTATCATAAAACAGGTCCATTCCATCGTAAGTAAACAGAAAATAACAGTAAAATAAATAGCAAAGGACTGGTTTGATTCCTCTGCTTCACTTGAACAGTGCAAGGGGATGCCAGTGAGAGTGGTAATCATGGCCAAAGACATTGCACAGCGCAGCTGTAGCATTTGAGTAAGTCTGAGGACACATTTGTCCATTAGGCTCAACACTCCTTAAATATTTTCTGTGGTGGCTAAGAGTTGGCCTGGAGGCCTCACAGTTATAAATAATCCTAATTATTATTATATAACTAACATATAACTAATTACATAACTAGTAGTTATATAACTCGACCATTCTAGGCCACTGGGGACGTGGGCAGCTATTGGCCAGTTAGCTGGGAGGCAGCTAATTCAGCCAGTCAGGACTAACCAGGCAGACTTTCAGTAACTATTTAAATGGAACTGAACTCAATAAAAATTGGCTATTGCTACATGAGCTTTGTGCGTTGTCTTGCACCTGTCTCTACTGTGACAATTTTCCAGCCCAATCAAGCCCCTCACGTGGTTCATTGCACACATAACTATACTGGCACAGAGGGTGGAAAAGAGCAGCACAAAATTGTGCGGCAAAATACTGAAGGGTAAAGTGCTTCTTGTGCCTTCACCACTGGCATCAAAGAAGGCTGAAGCTACACAATGCAAACACTCTCATGGAGTTCATCAACATGCCCTTTAAGAGCACGGTAGCCTAGTTTAGTGGTGGATTTGGCAGTGTTAGGTTTGTGGTTGGACTTGATACTCTTAAAGGTCTTTTCCAATGTAAACAATTTGATGATTTTGTGATCTTTCTGTGATCTTTGTGGTGTCCTTCCTCAAGGTCATTAGGACACTGTATTTTAGAACTAAGCACTGAGAGGCCCACGACAGTACATTCAGGAGAAAGTCCAACCTTATGAAATGGTCAATAAAGTGTAAACACTAGGTGAGACAGCTGATCAAATAGTAAGTCCACACGTATTTAGCAGCAATTTATCTGTAATGTGATAAAATAATACAGGAAGAGCTTTAGAGCAGTAAATCAACACAACATAGCCATCAACTAGCTTCTGTGTATGATAAATGCATACAAACCCCCAAACCTGCTCCTGATATTCAGACCTGAAGTGAAAAAGTCAGAGCTGTTTTTCCAATCCTGCATGTGGTTACAGTAACAATTACTTCAAAATGGACCTTTGTCTGACCAGGTATTGTGAAATCATTGTCCTTGACAGAACTGTGGTCTGGCTGCAAGAGAGGGAATCATCCTCTTTGATTCCAAAACCATATGAAACCCAGTTGATGGTTTTATGAGAGTTTGGAGACTCACCAGCCTGACAGCTCCTGGCAAAGTTTAATCAACTCTTAGAATAATTTAGGTTGAAAAGGCCTCTAAGATCATCAAATCCCATCCTTAACCTACCACTGCCAAGTCCACCACTAAACTATATCCCTAAGTGCCAGGTCTACACATCTGTTAAATACCTCCAAGGATGGTTATTCTCTACTTTCACCTGGGCAGCCTTTCCAGTGCTTGTCAACTCTTCTGGTGAAGAACTTTTTTCCTAATATTCAATCTAAACCTCCCCTGGTGCAACTTAAGACCTTTTCCTCTTTTCACTTGCTACCTGGGAGAAAAGGCCAACCCCCAAATCACTACGATTTCCTTTCAGGTGTTTGGAGAGAGCAATAAGGTCAGGTTTTTTTTGGCTAACACAGCTCCTGTCTGATGTATATTGGGAGCTGTGTCCTTAATTCAAAGGAAGACTGTCTAAGAGGTGGGGTAGTAGGGACAGGAAGAGATAAAGGGCCATTATCCAGCCATTATCACCTGCAGATTGCTGTCTCCTGCAGCCATTGTCTTGGCACGGTGATTGTCTGGCAGTTTAGTCAGAATCTACTAAGTCATGGAAATGGCACAGACAAAACTTCCATGCTGGGAGGTATAAAAATGTCTGTTTAAGCAAAAAAGTCTGGAAGCTGATCCAAGAGCAGTTGCACTGGGGCTGTTGTGGTTCCTGGTGTGATACCAGGGATACCTGTGCAGGGACAGAGTAGGAAGGATGAGTGTCTCCCCTCCCAGTCAGGTAACTGTTCTGCACATCGGTGCATGAGTTGAGTTACAAGTTGTCAATTACAAGTTATAAATTAGAAACCTCATAACTTATGTGATGAATTGGTGAATTCACATGGCAGACTACTCCGTGCAAAGGCAATTGAGCCCTTGTTTGTTGTGTTCTGTTCAGTGGACAGTTTTTCCTTATCTCTTCCACAACCACTCCTCCCTCTGGGGAGACATCTGCTGATAAGAGGCCATTGAGTGTCACTGCATGACTGATAAAAACTACAGCATCCCATTGGGAGATGCCCCGCCCAGAGGGAGGAGCCAAGCATTCCTAACTGGATATAATCTGGAGATTCAGGAACACCAGCATGGCTTCTCCACTGGGTTCCCAGAGGAACAGCAGCCTCTTCCACTGGATCTTCAGAGGAAGAATACACCCTTCTACAGGATCACTGCTCCAACAAAACCATACCTGACACTGCAGGAGGACTGCAGCCACAATTCCAATGGGACTGCTACCAACACCCTGACTCACAGGGTGTCAGGTTATGTTCTGACTCTGTCAGTGTCGTTGTAGTTTACTGCATTGTTGATTTTATTTTCTTCACTAAAAAAGAACTGTTATTCCTGCTCCCATATTTTCGCCTAAGAGCCCCTTAATTTAAAATTTATAGCAATTTGGAGGGAAGGGTTTACATTTTCCATTTCAGGGGAGGTTCCTGCCTTCCCTAGCAGACACTTTTCTTTCAAAACCAACTTTCTTTCTCAATGAGTTTATAAAATAAAGCCTAATTTACAGAGTACATTGCCCTATAAATCTGAAATACCCAAACAGACCATGACAGCTGTCCTCAAAAGTTCATTTGATTTCAATATGACTTGGTCTATTACAGCACAGAAGAGTTAATGAAAATTTGAATTAATTAACTTCAACTTATTGTGAAAAAGTAAATAATTACAGAAACCCCAACAGCTGAAGCCTGATACACATGAAAGTTTGCCCACAGCTAGACAGACAGGTGAGCCTGGGTAGCCATATTCACTATTTTGGTCACCTAAGATGCCCCTGCAACCAGAAAGATGCATACATTCATTATTTTGGTTACATTAAATACCCTTGAAACCAAATAATTACAGACCCCAAATAAACTTATTTTAAAACCGGACTGGACTAGATATTTTGTTTTCTACTACACATCTGCCATCAAAGCCTATAATCTAATAATGTCTGGTCTAAGTTTCACTGTATCGTTTCCTATGTGACATGAGCAAACTTCTATCACGTTTTTCTAGAGACATCAAAACTTATACAGCACAGCTGCTTGTGGAGACTGTATTTAATTATATCACTTTGTGCTTTATACAATTAGACTAGGGTGAGCCATCTCGATTAACCTCTTCCCCAACCTTTTGTCTGTAACTGCTTCCCTTATGATCGCAATAATTATCATTGCAACACACTGGGAGCACTTTTCAAAGGAGACTCAGTTCTTCATCTGTGATTTATTTACAATCATGGTCTCAAGCCAAGAATTTGTAGATTATTGTATGGTGTTTTTCTAGGAATATAGCCTGTGAGTATACTAATTCCCTGTAAAATGCTTGAGAAAAATACCCTGAGTTTGAAGGTGAATTCTTCTGACGGTAAAAAAAGGGGAGGAAACAGAACTGGGATCTGTCCCACTTGTACTCTGCCATGGAACAGACTTCTCTTACACCAAGCACTCCCTGAGATCTACCAGAGAAGGTCAGATGCCAGGAGAGGATGCTTTTCCTTTTAATGCTGTGCCTGTATCCCTGGTGGTTTATGAGTGGTTTGTGAGTGTTCTTAGCAGTGGACCAACTCACTAGCTGCTGTGTTGCCAGAGGAGAAGATCCTGGCCCCCAAAGCTTCCTGTATCCCTAAGCAATGCAGGCAGGGTAAGAGGGGAACCCTGGCCAGGCACACCAGTGCCAGCAGCCACAGCCATGGATCCGTGGCTGGAACGCTGGTGGTCTGCTGTGCTCCCAGTCTGCCTGGGGGTGGAAAAGGAGTGTTGTCATGGCTGGTGAAGTGAGACAGCCAAGGAAGTGGCAGCCAGTGTGGTACTGGGAGCTGTGGCACAGAGGCAGTGGTTTACAGGAGGCACTGGGGATGGCAGCCACACTGTTTGCCGACACACTGCCTGCATGCACGCGAATGGAGCTGAAGAAATGGGGCAAGAGAAAACTAAACAGAAGGTCTGTCACATGACTTGCAATAATGAACATCTGGTTGTATAATCCTATCCCAGGTCTGCTTCTGGTGGGCAGCAGAAGCAAATAGTCACTAACAGGGTAAGGCAGACATGAACAGACACTGAAGAGGGAGCAGAAACAAGTCCCTGTCTAGAGCTGTTAATAACCTCTACCTTGGATGGACAAGAAGCAAATTGTGCAAATTCACACCCACACACACAAATGTGCATATTAACATTATAGCTCTTAAGATGCTCCACCTCTGGAAGCAATTTGTTGTTGTGCAGACTCTTGTTTAAAACAATCAGAAGGGACAACCCAAATGCAACCTGCTGGTTAGATAGTATGTGCCATGCCATGCTCCTGGAGCAGCACAGAGATGGGACCCACAGGTTTCCAAGCACCACCACAGGAGAGGCTGGCCAACACTTATCTTATGCTTCTCATGTAGTATTTCCTGCTCCACAGAATAATACAAGATCTTCCCTAATTTAGCAGCATCTTTATTGAGGTTCTGCTACCAAATATCCTATCTGGCAAAATATGGCTATTTTTGTCTGTTCAAAACAGCAAGTCAACAGCAAATGTTACCTTGTAAAAAAAAGTCACTCAGTAGGCATCTCTATCTCTGAGTTACTATGTTTTCATTTGGGCTGCAATATTCTTTATCTGTTGCAGCTTTTAACATTATACTCTCCCCTGTAAGTACCTTACATACCCCTAGCAGCCAAAGATTAAAGGATGCATTTCCCAAATAGATGTCAAGACTTGAGCATCTGTTGAGACTGACCCCATTCCTCACCAGAGAAAATTAGTCCTATTTTATGTTCCTTGAGAAAAGTCTCATGTCGCCATAAAATCCCAGAGCAATTTGTCTAACAACTGTCTACTACATCCAACGTATATTACTGGCAGCCTTACCCTCAAAGGGAGAGGATTCTGAAATGTGTAGTAGGAGAACTACATACCCCAGGCAACACAAAACCCCTGCCATAAACTCTGCTGGGACCCCTTAACTCCATAGTGGATCTCTGTCACCTCAGGGGTCAGAATTTACTGACCAATGAAAGCCCATGCCATGGTTCCACCTGATTTCAGCTCTAATCCGCAGGCACTCTTTGTCAGAATCTCAGTTTCCAAAATTGCCTGCTGCCCAAAGCATTTTCAAATTTAATGTAATCCTCAGTAATTCATGTCAAACATGGGTCAGGGCACTGTTTTGATCCTTCTAACCAAAAGAGATGCACAATTCATCTCAGCATCCCTGGCTGTAGGGAGGTGAACTCACTGTCATTCCCATGAAAGCCCCCCAGCATCCAGCTGGCACTTTCCCTGCCTCCTGCAGACTTGTAATTACACTCCTGCCTCCCTCCTTACACTGCTGCTCCTGAGCTCCCCAGCTCAGGATCTGTCACTTTCCAGGTATGGGTTTGTTCTGGTTGACATCCAGTCCTGGTAGAAGACCAGGGCAGGGCTCCCACTGCTGATAAGCAATGAGGTCTGCATAGCCAGGGGGCTCAGCCAGCCTGTCCCATATGGCTGTTTGTATCCCTGGACAGGCTTTTGCTGCTCATCAGGCTGACCTGATTCCCACAGTCTCTGCTTCTCGGTGGGGTTTCTTCCTAAGGGCAATTGCCAAGGTTGGGAGAGCTCACACTGCAGCTCCAGTGCACATTTTGGAGTGCTCTAACCCATTGGGGACACACAGGCTTGAAATCCCTCCCTTTGAAGGATTTCCCAGAGGAACAAAAATCTGCCTTTTCTCATTTCTGAAAGTCTCCTCCTTGCAGCTTAATAATAGTGCATTTTCTAGGAGATTTTGCTCCTTCAAACACTGAAAGCATTTTGGTTGCAGAAAATGCTGGTCTGCAACTTCCCCGGGCCTTGAAGCAGGTCAGCACACACAGACACAGGCCCACACTGAGCCCAGGATGTGTGTGGTGCTGTTGGAAGTGCAAAATAATGACTTTGAATCAAAAGTTCAAAGAATCCTTGGGAAATTGGGTTTTAAAGATGCCTGAGACATCTGCAAGAGGTTGTTCAGTAAAAGGATCTACAAGAGGTGAATGTGCCAATCTCACCAGGCAGAGCTCTGCACAAGGCATGCTGACATATTTATGCTGGACATAAACACAGATGGAAGGAAATTGCCACAAACCCCCCAGACATGAAAAGTCATAAAGGATGTAACTATAGCTAAAATGCGTTAGAGATGAGGCAAACGTTAGGTTTGTTAAGCTACAGAGGAAGATTTCATCCAACCAAAAAGCCCAGCAATCAAGTTCAGAGAGGTCCACACATGGTGTTGGAAATGATACAAAGTTTGAAATTCATTTATATAACTTTAGTCAGGGGCTTTGTTCACCTTTTCCCAGGGGGAAAGGAATTGAAGCTTCTTTTCAAAGGACTGTTTCACCATTCGAGGCCTGATGAGCTTAACATCTCAACAGACTGGAAGTAACACAGAAGATACAAAAAAGATAATGAGCATTAATGAACATCAACACTAAACATCACCCCTGGCATGGCTGGAGACGCCTGGTTGGAGAAAAGATAGATAAGAGAAGGAAGAATGAGACATTAACACAGAAGGTGAGGGAATCAATAACCAATAGGAAACCAAATACTAAGAAATGCATAACTTGGGGCCAACGAACATTGAACCAATGACTTTTTCTGGGTTTTGACTGCATAAGTATGTGAAAAATCTAGTAGAGAGTCATGTGTGAGGGAATGATTTTCTCTGCACAACCTGGACAATGTGTGGATGAAATTATTTCTGTTGCACATCCTGGCCAGAATAAAGCAATGCCTTGATTCTCTAACACTAAAAATGTTGTTGGAGAGTTTTTGTTTTTCTTGCAGATTTGGTGACAATGGGACAACCCATCCTGGCCCCCTTTCTCTTCTGCTGAGCTGCCAGGAAGGTCCCAGACAGCAGACATGAGTGGAGATCCTCAGTCCAGTGTGAGGTTTCATCCCCAGCAGCAGCAGCAAGAGTTTGGAGGTGAGCTCACGTCTCAGTGCCCAGAGCAGCCACCAGAAGGAGGTGCCAGCTGTGATTTGTATTCCTGTTGCCTCTGAGAACAACGGTGCAACCAGAAATAGGATCAGTGGGGACAATCTCCTCATCAGGAGGAAAGCATTAGGCACAGAAATGAGCAATGAACCTATAAAAGAATCTCACTATCAAGGGACCCATCTGGCTCTCACCAGTGAGAATTTGCATGGCTCCCAAGCATTTACAAGCAGAATTAATAAGCATCTCTTTATTTCATCAGTTCTAGGCAGTAGGAGGACCAGTTGATTAGTTTGCTTGTTAAAGTATTATTGACATTTTATCCTATAGTTCTCAAACAATCAGATCTTGATTATTTTTGGTCATGTAAATAAAGTCCTTAAAAGGATTATTTCCAAGCCTATTTAACTCTATATATAAATGCAGCATTATTTTCAAACCTCAAATTCCCAACAAACTTAACAGTATGTTTTCAGGCACATGGCACAGGAAATGAAGAGGTTTTATGGGGATATTTAAAACTCACTTTTGCAGACAAAGCAGACTTAGAAAACCTCTTTCAAAAGAGTGATGTTTTCAAAGTTGCAAGGGGCTGATTATGAGCCTTTGAAACAACATTCATTCTCCAAAAATAATAACACTTTTATCACATGCAGAAGATTAAAGGTAAATAGATGGAAGGACATCAGTTGTGCAGAGCTTTGAAATAAACCCAGATTCCAGCTTTGTAGAGAAGTTCCCTGGAAATTCTTGCTCAGAATTCTTATTTCCATAATAAAATCATAAAACAGACATCTTCCAAACGCTCTGGATGCAGTACAGTGGCCTATGCCACAAGTACATATACTTTGGGAAAAGCCCAGATTACCAGCCTTCTGGGCCAAGGAGCAAACAAACAGGAACATGAACATTTCTGGGCAGAGATGGACTCTGGCCTGAAGGACTGTGGGCTTCCCTGGCAGAGCCAAGCACCCTCAAGGCAAGAGGCGCTTAAAGAGCACCATGCCAAGCTAAATATGAACCTTTTATTCCTCTCTCCTTGCACAGTTTCACACTTGTGTTTTAACTGAGTTTCCCTGTTTGGGAAAAAAAAAAAAAAAGAAAAAAAAAGAAAAAAAAAAAAGAAAAAAAAAATCAAAAGAAGTCTAGGAAGAAAGTGTATTGACAGCAACAATAAAAAAGCACAGGCAGAATTTACCTTACTCCTTGTTAGCCTATAACTCTATTATAGAATAAGCAGGAGAAGGCCAAGGTTTCTCATCAAGCTGTTGAAGACTCTTAACAGTTTCACACACCAAATGACAGGAATTTTCAGATCATTAAGAAACAAAACTGAAATATTCTTCATCATGAAAAAGAAAAACCAAAAGAAACCATGTAAAAATAGGAGAATATCTCATGGAAAGGGCAGGAAGAAAATTCCAGAATCAACTCAGTACCAAGAAGATAAATTCTGGGGGATATTTTTCCACAATCATTCAACACAAAGGAAAAATAAAATATTGAAACAATGAGTAAATATAAGTGTATTAGCTAAATCCTTGGCTGAAAAAAAGATTAAGTTATAGATTTCTGAAGATGGCAAATATCTCCATTCCAACCATTTGCAAGTAAAATTTTGTGACGTTTTTGTTCAAAGTGTCATTCAATTAAAAAAAAGGCAAGAGTAATCAGAATACAAACATTCAATTTTGTAGGAATGAAATATTTTGGTTCATTCAAGGTTTTGGCATAATACATTTTCGGTTTCATTCTGCCAAAGAAAACTTGAGAAAATTCTGACTTAAGACATTTTTTCCTGTTTTTTTGGTTTGGCTTCTGAATTAAAAAAAAAAAAAATCCCAAACCAGTATTTGCCTGGATCTATTAGAGTCATTGAATGAAACCATGCCAAGGTAACATCATTTGAAAGTAGCCAAAATTAAAATGCTGAAGCATCAGATTAATCCAAAGCAGCTGTGTGCTGTCTTGTGCTTACTGACTGCTGAAGGAAATACAAAAGGAACGATGCAATGCTACACGTGATGGATTCTGGAATAGGAGGATATGTTTGGAGCCCAGAGGTGGTGGAGGATGTCTCCCTCTGTCCTTTGCTTTTTCTCCCTAGGCTGCTGGCCAAACACACCAGTGATATACTGCTGCTGAGGCGGACAGGCACTGCCTAAAACTTTTTTAAAAATGGATTTCACTGACAAACAGTGGCTGCCTTTTACCAGCACAGGTATTGTCTTGGCCTTCACAGGTTATTTATTGGTGCTGTGTTGTAACATTCTTCATTTCAAAAGACATAAGCCAATTTAGCTGTAAAACCCCTTAAATTTTTGTATGCTCTCACTTGTATGCTGAATGTCCTCTGGTGGGCAAGATGTGATGGTTCATGAGACAGGCATAGCCTCCTGCTGCTCTGTGCTCCCATTCCTGCAGCTCCTGTGACCATTTCTGCCACCACTGGGATCACTGAACTGCTGCCAGCATCAGGAAAAGCAGCATCTTTCAATTCCTTTCACACATATTTGGCAAAACTAAATTTCTAGAGCTCATTTCTCAGTGGAAAAAACCCCCTCAAAACAATATATTGTCTTCATCAGGAAATGTATGGAGACAGAGCAGAGATAAGGAATAAGGAATGGGAGCTGACAGAACAGTAAATGCAGGAGGACTCCTGACAGCACTCAGCTTCCAGCATCAGCAGCAGTGATGTGTCCCTATATCTCAAAGACATCTGTGTCTGGGGCTTGGGGGACTGAGGGCAGCATTTGCTGCCAGGTGAAGAGTTGTTTCATGCCCCTTTTACACTCTTTGCTATGGCTCCATCGCAGAATGCCTCTATCTTATGTGGAATTAATAAAAAATGTAAACAGCAATAAAAAAGACCCCTTTGGCTGCTGGTACCCCTCAAAGTACCCCCTCAAACCTGCTGGTTAACTGTTTCATGAAAAAACAAGTAACACACTGTGTGTTCTACAGCCGAAACAGAAATAGTCTTCCTGACAGAACAGTAAACAAGAGAATTTGTTTGTAATGGAGGAATAACAGAAATGACAAAGTAAAGACAGGGAGCAAAGCACTTTGATATGCACGCAAGAGCTTAAGGGTATCATTTTTGTACTGTCATGAAAACTGTAAGTAGAATAATGTAATAAGGAGTGATATTTTCAGTGGTTATTAGCGCATTTCACAGCACACATGACAGCCAAGAACCTTGACAATGATATAAAAACTTGCTTAAGACCATGTAGGAGGAGATAGAGTGATTTAGAACAACATTTAATAGTCCAGTGAAGCTTAAATTACTATGCTACAGTTTACTAGAAAGGTCCAAAGATATAACAAGGAGAAAGAGAACTTAAGACGGAAACATTTGCTTTTATAAAAATTCTCCATGTGATATGTAGTAAGGCAGTAATAAAGCAGAAACACCGCTGTCAAAAGGCAAAGGCACTGCAGCCATTGGCTTAACAACTTCCTAAAAGATCTTACATAAAGCTAGGTAATGTGCATGCAGTGGCATCCTCACACCTATTCCCACACTGCTGTGAGCAGCTCCCAAAAGAACAAGTTCAGATTCAAAAACATGATACTATATCAAGTTGCTATTCAGTACGTGGCACAAACAACAGGTGGGGGTTTCACTTGGTGTATTTCAGGTTTATAGCTGAAGCACAAGTTAAAACTGCACAGCCAAAGCTGTATCTCAGATTCACCCACTGTGGTCTGGTACCCTCAGCAGCTGCTTTTCAACAAATCCTAAATAAGGAATATAAAACTATTTTTATATCTACTAAACTTTTCTCTTTTGAATCTGTGGAGTCACAGTCAACATCCTTGATATGGTACTGAAAGAGAAAGACAAATGCACTTGTTCAGAGAACATAATACCCGAATATCCATTTTCAAAGACACTTGTATTCTTTGGTAATTAACATAAAGTCTTAAGAACCTTATCACCAGAACTGGCATTGATTCCCAATGTTGCCATGAGTGAAACAGAATGAGAACCAAATCTGGAGACCCTCTCTTTAAGACAGCAGGTTTGTCAAGCCTAAATTACTTTTGCATCCTTCTGTCTGCAAGCAGTTTTTTGTCTGCCAGGTACACTTTGCCCACAGGATTTGCTCCATGTCACTGCAAAGGCAGTGATGCTATCTATGCAGGACAGCATCCTTCACCCCAGAGACCTGCTTCCTCACCTGGCTGCATGCTGTGTGGAGCCCCAGTGATAAAGGAATGGGCTGCATTTCAACTGCCTTACAGAAGCCTTGAAAATAGTTATTAAGATGATTTATATTCCCATTCATGTCACCAGTTACATGTATCAGGCAGACCAGACTTCTGAAGACTGCATCCAATAAAAGTAGATGAAACCTGCAGGCTTGAAGTTGCACTGCTGGAGCTACAGAGGGACATCACTGTGCCAGGTACAGAACAGATGCTGCCCAAGACAAGAATGTAAATTGCTATCTGTGGTACTAAGATGTTAAGTTTTTTGGTCCAGGAAAAGCATCTTCCCCTTTATAAAGCCAAGGTAAAAAAGCACTTCCAAATGTGACAAAAAAAATGCCTATGATAAATTATGCATTAGCTTTCTGTGCAAAGTCTTTCAGGTGACAGAGAAGCAGATGGCTTTCGAGTCATGTGTACATATGTTTCTCAGCAGAGTTTCCTATGGACGTTTCTAGGCACAAAGAACAGTGAAAAGATCAGATAAAATCCTTTCAAAGAGGAAGAGGAAAAGATGTCATTTCAGTGACATCTTAAAATATATTAATCAAACACTGGAAAAGTTGTTTCAGCATATATTTAAAGCTGAGCAGAAGTTTCCTGGATTGAGACACAAATGAATATGAGGCATTGTGTCCTTTCTTTTTAGGTGTTCTTAAGCAGGATGTCACAGGGGGTCCCTGAGAATATGCTCATAGAGTGACAGCAAAGGCCTTGAAAGTGCAGGCAGAGGATGACTTCAGAGGGAAAAGCACAAATAGGAATTGTCAAGGATGGTCAGTGACGGATTGCAACCTGAGAGCTGGGCAGGGTTTGCTTCAGGGTGCAACAAAGAAGCTGTAAAAAAAGGGAACAAAGAACTTTTCTTGAACAGATATAAAACATCTTGTATATAGAGAAAAAATGAAAGAATAAGAAAAAGAAGGAATAGAAAAAATACCCTCTGCAAGAGGGTGATTGCAGGAAGCGGAGGGTGAGAGGAGGTGCCTTGCACTGTGCCATCCCCTCACCTCAGAAGTAACAGCATTGTTCTTAGTCAATACTTATCCACAGCAGGTCCTCTCTCCCCTTCTGTGGAGAAGGAATGCTGCTCTACTGAAACTATCCATCAAGTTTTAGCTTTTTGTTCATGGGTTAAATAAACTAGGATTATAAAGAGCTGTGCACATGTGCATGTGTGGGTTTTCTGCTCTAGCTTTCCAAAGCAAGGTGGTAAAGACCATAGCACCTGGTTGGAATGAAGGTGGACACAATCAATTTTAAAAAATTAATTAAAAAATATAGAATATTAAAAATAAATTTAGAAATCTACAAAATATCTAGGTATTTCAAGGTTTATAAATGCCACAAAGCTTCAGATAATGAATAAATAATTCATTATACAAAGAATTCTTAAAGGTGCATTTCCTTGCTCAAGGAATTCCTGAAATGAAGCTTGGCAAATGCAAAGAACGTATTAAAAAAAAGGGCATTAATTCCAGAAGGTTCTGAATTTAACAAGTTTCTACCTTAACACGAGATGAGAATTATTATTCCGTCACTCCTCCTGGATGATACCAAGATTCAGACGCGGAGCACGGCTCTGGAGTGCAAAGCTTTGCCGTGCCCCAAGCAGCTCCTCCCGCACCTGTTTGCGATCGATTGCCTCATTATCATTCGCTCAGCAGGAGGGAACACAGCGAAATTCACATCCAGAGAAAACTGAAATTTCCCTGGCTTTATTAATGTCCCTTTCCTGCACGTTGTACCCTGAGCACAGGGAGCTTTGTTGTCTGCGTGCTGCATGGTAAAGAATTGCACCACAGAAGTCTCCAAGATATGGGGATGAAACTGAACATGATAGAGCACAGAAATGAGAAGCTATGCCCATATGATGTGTTGGTATTTTGGAGGTTTTTTCCAAGGTTTTTTTCCTCCCCAAGATGGATACATCTAAAGAGCAAGGATAGAATAATATATGGGGAGGAAAGAAGCAGGAAAAAATCAATATATTTTTCACAGGTTTCCATAAATCACAGTAAACCACCATCATTATTTTCATCCCAGCAGCCAGGTGGGCTCTGTTATCCTGTGCAGAGATCCAGAGTTTGGACTTCCCACCATGGCTTTCTGCTTCTTGGGCTGGCAAGGGCAAGAGAGCCAGCCTTGCTGGGCTGCTCCCTGGAAACATGCAAGGTCAGACTGGAGGGGGCTCTGAGCAACCTGGTCTAGATGAAGATGTTCCTGCTCATTGCAGAGGGTTGGATGAAATGATCCTTAAATGTCCCTTCCACCCCAAGTGTCCTATGAATTTATGATTCAGAGCCGCCCGAGGCTCCAGGCACCCCCTCCAGGCACTCCCTAAATTGACCTGGGGTGTAGCTTTTAGGAGTAGACTCCTAAACCCTTGGAAATGCAGTTTTTACAACTGAAAATTTCTGTAGAGTTTCATTTCATCGGTACTCATGTTCCCCCTCAAATATTTGCAACCCCTTTTCTCTGCTTGGTTTTAGTTCTCTCTCTTTTTTTCCTGTACACTGCTGAAAGCAAAATTTATTTGCATACAGGGAAAGCTCAGCAAATAGTTAAATATATTCACCCTAAAGAGCCACATGCAAGAATCATGCATGCAGAAAGTGGTAATTGTCACATGGAAATAGCTGACCAACCATAAGTCCCAAAATAGCAAATATGCACTGAAACGGTTGTACCACTAGAATACGTTTGCATAAATTATTCACAGAATAATTCTGAATATTGAATGTGTACAACGTTAAGGCAGTCTGGTAAAGTCTGCACAGATGCATTTTTCTTTTTGTACAGGTTTTTATCACATCATGATAAGATCAGTCCTGTGGTGTGCTCATTTCTCTCTCTCCTCAGTCTTGCAGACAAAAGGTAACTGAGTGTCCCTGTCCCTTGTAAGTCAGAGTCTGATCAACTCTGAACACGAGGAACATTAAGGTTAATAGCAGCAAAGTGGCTAAATCAGGATTTCTTCATTAGAACAACTCCCTGTCTGCTATTAGCAGATTCTATTTGCTTGATGCTGAAAATTCTTACAAAAATGAACTCTGATTTGCTACCATTGGACTGTGCTATTCTTTTGGGTGTCTGGATCCTGTGCTGACCAGTCTGTATCAATCTGTCACTTGCCCAAAACCTGCTCACGTCTGTAAGGTGAGATAAAGTACCAAAGGTCCTCTAAAAGGCAGTTTGACACCACTATTTATTTCCAGTGATTGATTCAGCACAATGCAAAGGAACAGTTCTTTCCTAGACTGAAGGGACACAAGAAAAATAAATATTTGTTTCTTAAAATTCATGGAAGATGAACTTGAGGATCCTCTTGGTTCATCGTGAGCAGGAAGTTAATTCTATTCTGACAAGTGCATTAATTTAAGTCAATGCATCTTGGGTGGAAGAAGCATGAATCAACCTTTTTTTTTAATATTCAGTAGAAAAAAACCCAAAATATATAGGGGGAAAAAAGTCTTATACCACTTTTCTTCTACTGATTCTCCTGCAGCAAGTAAAGAATAAGAAGTGTTCTGCACACTGTTGTAAATTTTCATACTAATGATGTTCCCTGAAGTACTCATGCACTACGAAATGAAAAGAAACAACGCAGGTTTGTGCCAAAAAATTAACATCTGACAGGCAGAAGAAGACAACCACAGAAGGAAAAGGTGGCAAAAAGCAGAGCTCAAATGAATAGAGCAGCCAACACATTCTGAGGTGTTTCAGAGGCAGAAGCTCTCTATCAGTTAAGCTCCAAGATTAGCTTGTGGCCATGTGCAATCCTTATTTTCACCTCTGAACTCTGTCCATTGTCCCAGGATACCTCTTCATGGCACAATATCAGGCCACACAGAGACCCTGAATGAACCTGCTCAAAGAACTAAAGGAACTAAAGCCCTTCTGAGAAGTGTATTAAGAACAAGAATATCACTTTATCCTGGTTAGTCTGTGTCTAGTCCTGAGAGGATGATTGGATATAAATCTCTCAAGCTCTAGTGAAAATGTAGCCTTGGTTTCTTGTGTGCCACCTGCAAAGTACAGTATTTTTCCATCTAGACAAATTCTTAATTGCCATGACTGATGCTGAATGTTTCTTCTGTATGGCTCATTTACAGGCCTAGTGATGAAGGCATTATTTCAATTATCATGGGAAAAGAAATATAAATAAGAATAAAGTCCTTAAAGAGTTGGTGGATTCACAGAAGTCAATAATAAAATTTACCACTGATCTGAATATTACAAGAAGTTCATCTTTACAGCCAAAAATATCCTTTCAAACAAGATAGAAAGGTCAAATTAGCATCTGGAATTATTTAGCTCTACCTGCAGTAAATTTATGACTTCTGTAGCTATTAGGTATAAAAACTTCACAATTGTTAGTACATTTATCAAGTATATGAATCATCCCATCTCCATTTTTCAGGTACAAATTCAAAGGCCCCACAGAGAATGTCAAGGTACTTAGCATCTACCCTTAACCAATTTCCATGGAAAACAAATGGGCATCATACCTTGAAGAATCTGACACAAAATTATTTCCCTCAGGTCTTATAAGTTAATCAGCTGCAGAAAAGAAAACTGAATCAAATTTCCCAAGTTCAAGGCTGGCAACCTAATCTCTGGCCAGGTTCCCTCTCCTGTGTGTTAAAACAGCAGCCTGGAAAAGAAGCCATGTTCTGCCCCTTGGTTGAGTCTTTGACAATGCCATAACACAAAAGATCCATGGGACTTCCTGGGGCCAGCTATGAGAAGAGGATATGATATAGATATATATTTCTATATGGAGTAAATATTTATTGTAGGATCTTATTGCTCAGAGTCACTTGCATGGGCATTCACTGCTACAACAAATATCACTAATTCCCCTAGGGGTGTTTGGTTTGGTTTTGGTGTTTTTGTTTGCTTGAAATCTTCTTCCCCATACAAGTGTCAGGCATCTCAGTGCTAGCACGGCCCTGCCAGAAGCCACAGTGGTGACTCCTCAAGGTGAGGCAGAGCAAGCCTTTCACATAGCAGCAGTCCCACATGCTTTGTCCTATTTCTGCTGAGAAAACCTGCTGAGTACCCCACAGGAGAATGGTCTGCATCAGAGCAGCAGCCTTCTGGAGCAGACAATACCTGCAAACCCAGGGGCAGATTCATCATAGCCTTTCCAGCATGTCTGTGTTCTCAGGAACTTCATGCTTTCCTCTCCAGAGGCCCCAGAAGACTTTTGTTCTAACCCACAACCAAGACATAAGCAGAAAAAAACATTTCAAGGTGACTGTTGGAATGTTTTCTAGGCTTTCTATCCCACTCTGTAGGCTTACTTGGGAGAGTGGTGTAAAGCACAGAGGCAGGAAGGGCTCCTGGGATTTACATGTAAAAATCCAATCCTGGTTAGCTCTGCTTTCTTCCTCTCTAAAGAAAATGTATGAGCCTGGATTTGTGGGCTCTAGGAGTAAGTTCTTTAAATTAGTAAAGCCTGATTATTCAATGTGGGAAAGAAATCTGTTCCTCAGTGAGTTTAGGACTATTGAATAAATTCCACAGTCAAACACAATCCTTAATCTTAATCCTTAATTTCCTGATCCTCACAGCAACAGCAGATTAAATTCTAACTAGTTTATTTTCAATTTAATTGTTCTCACATGAAAGATGCAAAATTATGCATGACAAGGGTTCAGAATTCACTTAAACAAGGGCTTGATCCCAAGACCACCGAAATCAAAATTTGCAACGAGTTTTGGATCAGTCGCTGCATAACACAAATTTTGTACAAATATCTAAACACATTTTGTTGTACAGGAACAGTCTAGAAAAGCTCCCATCTCCCTATACAATAGCCACCTTAAGTTGACCCATTGTTTCTTAAAAATAATTTGAAAGATGTTTTATTTGGAAATTATTTATCAGCATGTTTGGTACTTTGTATGTATAGGAGTATGCTTCTCCTATCTCTCTGTTTCAATTACTACTAGTATTATTATTAATAAATCAAAATTAGTTGCTATGGAGATAATTAAATCTGCAAATAAAATATTATGACTGAGCTTCTGAAGCAAATAAACACTAAGTACCAGGAACAGATTAATGCTAAACTAACAATGAGCTTATTTCCATGAAAATTGTGTAATCAGGAAAAAAAAAAAAAAGAAGAAAGAATAAAAAAAACAAAGCACACACACAAAAAGCTCCAACCCCAAAACAACTAAATTACTCTTTATATTCAGTTCTTTCTGATGGTCTCTGGGAGACACCATATTTGCTAGAATGTTGTACTTAAATCTAAGTAAAAATCAGATCTCAAATCTTAGTAAAAATTCAAATTAAATCTGAATATTTATTAAATCACATGACAGGTCTCCCAAGGGCAGGGCAAAAATGCATTGCCACACCACATGGCTGGCAGCCCCACCAGTCAAAAACAAGCACTAAGTGTGCTGCATGTACACACAACTCTCTACCAGTTTATTTGAAATAGGCTTGCAGAGTTGGAGGCAAAGCTCAGCATTGATGCAAAAGTGATTTTCAGCATGTGAAAAAAGTTTTTTACCTTGAGCTGTGAATACAACTGTACCAAGCCAACAAGAGTATTTTGCTTAGAGTAAATTTGGGGTTTCTTTATGGTGAAGAAAGTCTGCTAGCAGAAACTGTTTATCATCAAGGAAGAAGACATGGGTTTTGGGCATGGCTACGTGAAACTAAGTATTTCTGAAAGTGAGATGGCAGACGGGAGGCAAACCCCTGGGAAAAGATTGAAATCAGCATTTGATTAAACTACATTTAAATGAAGCCACAGAGAATAAATTAGGTGTGAACATTATATCCAGAAAGGATCCCAGGCAACAAATTTAGTTAAACACTTTTTTCCCTGCATAGAGAAATTCCTCTAAGTTCATTAAAGTATGGGTGGATAAAAGAAGAGTTTTCTTCTTAGTTCTGTCTCTAAATTCATTGTAATTGCATCACTGACATTTGTGCTATGTAAACAAATTCTCATTTACATTTGCTTTCATCTTTACTTCTGCTAAATGCGATTTCAAGAGAGCTAGAAAGCAATCAGGCTTGGGTGTAGTAAACCTTAAAACTCTCTGTGCTGGCTGGTGTGATGCCATTCCCAGGTTCTCAGAAAGAAAAGCTGCGCTCTTCTGGAAATCAGAGGGGTCAGGGCTGCTGACCCCTCATGGTGTTTGCACAACAGCAAAGTCCTGCCCCAGCAGTAGGACACTGGTGAGGACTGCCAGCACCCTGCAGCCTCAGAGCGATTTGTGACAGTGACCCCCTTCCCCACAAAGTTTAGGAAGAAACTCATCCACATCAACACCCTTTACAAAGCTGTTAACCATCTGTCATTCCCTTCCCTTCTTTCCCAAATTTCATAAGAGCTGTTAATGGAACCAAGTACACTGGCTCTCTCACAGGTGGTTATGGTTAGAGTCTCATTTGCTGGTGCTTCTAGAGCAATTCCTGATCTGCTAATTAAATTGTCTTCTCAGCACTTCATGAAAACAGAGAAGTAGTTTTACAGTAATAAAGTCAACAGCTGGAAATCTGAGAGTTTGAAGCCCAGGGTAATTTTGAAGACCTTTATAGGCAAAACACTGAAGAGATACCTGTGGAAAGAGTCCTTTTTCCATAGTCTGATGCATCACTTCAGGCTTAACACTGTTTGACTTTACAGATCATGTGCATGATGTAAGACTGTCATGGCCCTGATTTTTCAATCTCAGCTAAACTCAGAGTCTCCTGGGTTTGCTTTCAGGAAAAAGCAATGCTAAAATACTCCAGAAGATGAAATTCCTTCTCCTTCAACCCTGCCATCTAGCCTTGCTAAGCAAGTTGTGCTTTGCACTGAGCTTTTCTTTCACGAGTGGTTTTCAAACCATATACCCAAAAGCAGGTTAGATGGATGTTGGATAGCGTCTGTTTAGAGCCTCCAGCATCCTGGGCACACTCCCATTACCAGTATTTAATAATTGCAAAATCTCATTCAAAACTGAGCGCTCTTCAGTACAGTAGCAAGCCATGTTTTACACAGATTCAGCTGGAAAACCCCTGAAGAATAACTGCAGAGACTTCTAAAAGCCTATCCAAAGCACAGGAAACCACATCAGTGAATGAGAAAAACTCTACCACGGCCTAACACAGGCAAGACACAACCATGATTTGCAACCAGTCAGTCTGAACATACAACCTGGAGGCTAGAAGCTGAGGAAGAAATTTCTACATTGAAGTGAAACAATGTAAACATCTGTTTTCTCCTCCAAGGGTGCAAGAGTACCATCTGATGGTGCGATCCCATCTGAATTGTCAGCTCATCTGAATTTAGCTGCCTAAAAGCAAAACTTCAACTCGGTATCTAAGTCTCTCCCCTGGTGTCTGCACACAGACAAAAACATTTTGGGGGAGTGATTCAGTCCACCTATTTGGAACACCTAGAAATGATATCTTCATTTTTGGTAGCTAGAGGTGGGTCTGGACCGATGGTGAATCTTCATCCAGTTTACTCAGGGCAACTTTTGAAGTCTATGCAGGATGGTACACAGCTGCCAGCCCCCAGTGGCAGTTGGGGTGACAGGTTTTAGTCGCCCTGACCATCTTTTTTGTCTTCCCTGGCACATATGGCCATTGTGGTTTAGCTGTGAGCCCTTGAGATTGAGATCAATAACCAGGTACCAAGCTGCATTAGCTAGACTTGACCCAGCAACTTAAATAATTTTATCCCCCTTCTCTTCTATTTGGCACTCATTAGACCACAAGTAAATTACCATGTCCAGTTTTGGAATCTCCAGTAGAAGACAGACATTGTCAAACTGGAATAAGACCAGGAGAAGACCAGTAACATGGGACCACTGGAGTGCTGGCTCTCACAAGTGTAAGAAGTGAGATCCTGGGCTTGTTCAGCCATAAAAGGAGGAAAACAGGGATCTCAGGGGAGATCTTATGGCTGTCTTCAACAAACTGATGGTAGTTTGCAGAGCAGGCAGAGAAACCTGCTTGGACATACATAGCAAAAGCACAAGAGGCAAAGCAGTGCTACAGGCAACAGACAAGTTGTAACAAGAGAAATTCCAGTTGGATCTTAACAAACACTTTTCCCCATCAGATGTGGTCACCTGTTGGCAAAGTTGCTGAGAGAAGCTGCAAAGTCAATGTCTTTGAGCTTAGGGCTCAGCAGGACAAGACCATGACAAGCTGACCCAGCTCATCATGCCTCTGGCAGGAGGTAGAGCTGGATGAAACCAGAAGGTTCCTTCCACAAGTCTCTGTGCAACTCAGGGTCACTCAGCTTCCACTAAGTCCAATTCAGACCTCTACCAACCTCAGAGTGGGTTTTCTGTCCATTCTATTTCACTACCACTGGAAAATGAGGATAAAATCCATGCTTGAAATGGAAAACAAGTTTGATACATATATTATAAAAATATTCAGAAAGGATGAAACATGTTACTTAAAAATTTCCCAACACAATTTTTTTTTGTTAGTCCAATTCTAGATGTGTTGAAACCCCTGACTTTTCTCATCCCTATTAGTACATGCATTTGTGGAAGTAAAATTATTAATTTTTAAGATTGAGCGCCCAGATTCTCCAACACATGCAAATAATAAGTGAAAATTGAAGTGCTCAAACTTTTGTTGTTTGTAAGGGCTTTTACAGCTCACCAATATAGAAAATGAACAAAACTCAAAGGAGCAAAAAACAACTGGTCACCCATGATGACAAGTCTGAAAGAAGGTGGAGAACTTAAAGGCAGTTTTCCTCTCTACAGCAGTTTCCAGCAAAGGCAGTCAGGAGAGGGAAGGAAATCTGATAGAATCTATTTTGCATTCAGAAAAGGCACAAAGCAGAATTACTGAACGAGTGGGGAGAGGGAAGCAAAAAGGCTGGACAGTGTTCAAGGCAGTAATGGTTGTGAATGCTAATGCCCTTACTGCAATTCCCAACTCAGCCAATTTAATGTGATGACAAACAGAAATAAAACACAACCCTGCATCACACTCCTACCATAACATCATGACACTGCACACTTCAATTTTAAGATAATTAACTTATTTCATCATCAGCTTTTGCCCTTGCATCTGGCAGTAAAGTATGCCAAGAAGATAAGGAAATTCTGCATCAAAGCAGAATTAGAGATTCTCAGTAGTTTCCCTCTAAGGGTGTGGCAAAATTTTCCTTCTACACAAGTAAATGTTTTTTTTGTTTAGTATTTTTGAATATATGGCTTTCTTTGTGTCCTTTATTGCAGTACTCCTTTCATTAATTGAAGAAGAATATTTATATAATCTGTGTGGCAGTTGCTGAGATTATGGAACACGCTCCATATAGAATCTGAATCCCACCATCACAAAGGGCAAAGATTTATGTTACAAATGTTTTTGTCCCCATTTTCCTTGCTTTGCAGAAAAACAGCACTTGCTACTCTCTAGTGGGATAAATATTTCTTTGTTCAGAGCATGGGGCTGTCCTAGGGCACCTGAGCAACATTCAGGGCCTGTTTAAATTCCAACGACTTAGGACAGTGCAATCAGTTCCTGAAATTTGCAGAGCTTAGATGAGGGTCAAAGCTCTCTGAGTTTTGTCAGGAATATTCATTCCTAAGCAAGTTTGATTAAAAACTGGCTGTTTCACAGAAGATTCTATGAAGAGCTCGATTAAAGACACTCCTTTTTATCTCCATGGATAAGATGCTTGCTTCCTAGGACTACCTGAATGGAAGAATGCACACACTTTCCAAATCAGGACCAAGATTCAAGTAAGGCTGTTTAACTTCCAGTTTGCTAGAACTTATCAGCTTGTTTTCTTACTTTTATGCATCATTTTCCAGCTCAGATGGATTATGTTTTTGATGCATTTTCTTGGAAATAAAAAGCCCCAGAAACCTGCCTTGGAACTAGCTTCTAATACTAATTTTGTTATCACTGTCCAAAACATTTTGAAGATGAACCTCTCAATTATCAATTATCACTTCCACTACCATTGAAGACAGGTAATATATCTTGGGTGGCTAAAACAGGCTGAAATTTCTGCTATCCTCTCTGCTTTTATGGCCTGGCCATGCCAGAATGAAAACTAATTGCAGGTTTTTCTAAATCTGCAGTGGCTGTGCTTTCAAACTGCCCTGGTTTTGCCTGGGATAGAGTAGCCCTGCTTTCCTGGAGGCAGCTGAACATACACCTGTCCGTGGGAAATGGAGAATGAATTCCTTGTTTTACTTTGCTTGTGTGCATGGCTTTTGTTTTATCTATTAAACTCTCTTTATTTTGACCCATTCTTTTGCTCACTCTTCTGATTCTCATCCCACAATGGGGGAAGTGAGCAAGTGGATGTGGGGGGCTCAGCTGCTGGCTGGAGTCAAATCCCAGCACAAACATGGATCACCCATTGTGTCTGAAAGCTCTGCAAACATCGCTTTTTCCATTCACACAGCTGAAAGAGCATGAGTAATGCTGCAACACAAGGGTATCAATGTAATAAATCTCAATTCCAGACTGTCTTGGAGGAGGCAGGGGGCAAGTCTATTTCAAAGCAGAACAGATTTCACCCACTGACACTGTTGTACCTACAAGAACTAAGATGCACAGGCCCAAGTTTGGCATTTGAGCACCAGGCTCACATGTCTTCAAGGTATCTGGCCATGATTACTTGCCGTGTAGGAGGACAAGGTGTACAGTTATCAAATCCTCACCACCTCTTCAGGGCTATTTGCAAGTTATTTTTGGATATATGTCCCCTTCAGGAATAGCAATTGCGATTCTCCCTCTCTTCTCTGTGTCTCACCTCTGCCAATCAATATTATTTCCTCACTGCTCCTCCTTAAAGGGTGCCTTATCTCCAGTTTTTTTATCTTCCCATTATACCTCTTCATGGCTGCAGACTGGCCTTGTTTTTTGGCTGACCTTTGTTTTCTTAACTGAGGTGTCCCTGTCCCTGACAAAACCTTATGGCTGGGTTGGGATCTTGACCTGCTAATCAAGATGCTCTCAGCACACCTGTTATGAATCCTTCACTTTTTTTTGTTTCTGGATGACCCTGTAATAGAGATTTTTTGAGTTCACTTGAGTTAGCAATATGAATTAAGCATTTAAATTTTAGCTTGTAGAATTATGTGTTGAATTTTAACCTTTTACTTAAGGAACCTCTGCCATGGTACAAAGGTCATAGGAAAATGCAAATTTCTGAAGCTTCTTGCATAAAGAACAATACTGGGAGAAGCCCAAGGGATGGAAGAAACCCAGATAAAGGGGTTCCTCTGTCTCCAAGCTCATCAGGACCAACAGATGTACTCAGATAAGCACCAAGGGACCAAAGCGCACGTGCAAAGGAGAAAAGTTCATAAGTTCAGTCATGAAGAAGACCACAATCTTCAGCCTCAGAGACCACCGAGAGACCCCCATGAGACCACCACTGTGAACAAGGCATGCTCAGAAGGGTGTGGATCTAATTACCATGGGAGGTGAGGACAGGCGGGGCCAGGGGTTGAATACGCACAGAAAGATTGGGCAATATAATGCACATGGAACACCTTTGTGAATAAAGATGTGGTTAGACCAGGGCTCAGGGCGCAAGTTTTCATGAGAGCTATCTCACTTGTGCTGGGTGCTGACAATACACACCCACTTCAGAACTACATCGGGTTGTGGAGTCCCGTTATTCTGCTAATTGCTTCAGCCCCACACTCAGACATCCCCATGTAGGCTACTGTGGCCCTTGGGCCACCAACAGACCCTGTCACCTCTTCCCTTAGGCAATCCCTGGTACAAGGCACCTGTAGTCTTGGATCAGACTGAGTGGAAATAACTAAATTGTGAGAAGTTGTGAGAAACCTCATTCTGGGCTTTCATCCCATGCCTTGGTCCTTGCCTAAGGTAAGGCTGTGCCTGTGCTGTGGAAAGTCCCTTGCCCAGCCCAGGCATCCCTCACCTCACCCATGGGATTGCCCCCTGCCCAGACACCCTGCTAAGCCTTGTCACCATGGCCATGATGTGCTGGCCCTCACCCTTCCAAGGTCATTAATATTTGCTACAGGTCCCCATACCCTGGTCATGTTAATTAAAAATGCATTAAAAATATCCTGGTAACAAAATGAATGCAGCTGTTCAGGCACCACTTTTTGTTCTCAACTCTGCTCATAGCACCCAGCAATTAGAGTTACTTCTTGTCTGACTTTTCTATCCACATTCAGTACTCAAAGTTAGTTTGATAGAAAGTTTTAAAATTAATTTTCATATACACAAATTATTTTTGTTTTGAATAAATTTAATCTAGTCTAGCCTCAAGCACTGGAAAACAGATTACAACCTTTTTCTATACCAAAGTACGAAATTATTTTTGATTAATATATTCTATTATCTTTAAAAATATTTTCAGCAATAAAATCACATTTTTATTATTAAAACATGCTCCCACTTCTATAAGAACATCAGCATTATCTTACCAATATGGCTTAAGGGCTTATAGGAGGGCTGCTCAAAGTAGACAACTCCAACTGAATGCACTTTTTAACAACAAATAAAGCTTTACATGTTGTTATTCACTGAAACTTTTAAACTTCAAAAAAAATTTGTTGTTATCCTGAATCTCACTAAATCCTCTATACCCACTTTTCAATCGTTAGGGTTCCATAAAACAGTGGAAATTTTAGGCAGTTAGTCTTTATCACAAAGCTTGAGAAAAACCCTTCAGTGATTAATTTCTTACTACAGATTGCATTCATTGTTGTTACTGTTCATTTTACAAGGATAAACTTTGCAGGTTGAATTTAATGTCATGGATTTAGTCTCTTTGACAAAAAAAAAAAAAAAAGTTTTATTTTAATTCTGTTTTGGAGATGGTTTCTCCATGATTTCTCCATGATCTGGGACTAGAATTTGATTATCATTTCACATAGGAGATGACTCTTTGCCATAGAGAAGGCTTTTAAGCTGTGGCATTCCTGTCACTTCAACATAAAATACATTCAAATCTCTGGCAACTATTAACTTGGCGGTTGACATGCTTCTCCTTGCACTGATTTATCATCACGATTTAGGATGATGTGAAATGCACAGCCCCTTTGAAATTTCTAGATCGGGATCCATAAAATTTGACAAAAACAAACACACAAGCACCACCCCCACCCTGCAAAAAATAAACCACAAAAGCTTGAAAGACATACTATTCTTTACCTGCCTTAAGCTTCTCTAGGGTTGAGTGATCAGACAGAGCTCATTTCCTCTTTTCTTAAAATACTGGCTAAGGACTCCAAGGTGGTAAAAAACCCTGAGCTAAATACTAGAAAAAAGACAACATGCTAATTTAAACCTATAGTGATACTTACAGATTATAACATGGACCTTGAATGTAATTCTCATCTCAAACTTGCTATTCTCCTCAGATAGAGATGTCATCTCTAAATAAAATCAAATGAAATTGTGTATTCTGCAGCCACAATTAACCACCTCACACTACTCACACTACATACTAGTTGCACAAACCCAAGCTCCAGCCTGTAAGCTTGATTTCACTGTCACAGTTTCTATTAAAAAAGTGATTAAATGGATTTAAAATCATTGACATTCCTCTGAATACTGAGGAACTGATAAAAAAAAAAACATTTGAAGTAACTCAGGTATGTTTGATTAAAACTGACATACACAAGTAAGCACTTATTCATCCAGTTTGGTTCTCAGATCAAACATATATTCACATCTCAGGTGAAACCAAATCATCTCAATGGCTGGCTTAGAACAATCACAAAAATAAGCAAAATAAAGACAGATTTTCACAGGTACTTTATATGCTCCCTAAAAGAGCATATGATTATGAGTACACAGGAACTTTCATTTTAAATATGCATATACATATCAACAGTGTCTAAACAGGATTTGTACATTACTTTTTCCTTCCAATACCTCACATGTTTCTGGAAGCAGTTTTACCTGGACATAATTTCTCTTAAACTGCAGTAATTTATATTAAATACTTTTTCTGTGTCCACCAATGATCCAGAGGGTTCAGATATGTCATATTATTGCAGTAAGCTCTTTAGTAAATCTTTTTTTATAAGCAATAATTCTGCTTTATCCAGTAGCTTATTCATATTGATTATAAGCTGATTTACTTCCTTCTCAATTTGACAAGCTTGTGTGCTTTTTTTCTTCTGTTCATTTACTCTATCTTTATGAGCTTATGCTGCTTTTCTTTTCATTTTGGGTTCTCCTCAGTGGTTTTATTTAAGGTGATGATCTCAAAGGCATTATTTATATTTTAAAGCTAAATAAATACAGGACTGAGCCCATTGCTCCTAAGTTATTTAAATATTTCATTACACGTGAACAATTTTCCTGATTCTTAACCTGACTTACTTTGGTTATTAAATAAACAACTGACTGTTTCTGAAGTGTTGTCTCCCTTTGTGGACAAATCCTAAAGAACCAGCTTTCATTATTCATTACAACATGTTTCTTTTAGAAAATTATGAAAAATCTGAGTATATGTATTTATCTTCTGTTGTGGCTTTCTCACGGATTAATTCACATTGATATGTTATATGCAAAATGTCCTTTATATTGCATGTCATTCAACTACCTTCACCTGGTTATGATTTTTTTCATGATGTTTACTTAATATTTTCTTAATTTTCTTTTTTTTTTTCCTCAGATTGTCTTTTACCAATGAAAACTACATTTATGTTGGGTTTTAAGCTTTCCTACAATGAAATGCAATTTCTCGTCTATTTATACAAACAGATTAATAACCCAAACAGCCATCAACTCATGTTAGATGAGTGGCAAGTAAAACATCCAAAAATCACTTTTATTCTATTTGGGCTCCCCTTGTCACAGGCAATAAAGAAGACCAAGGGCAGACACAAGAAATTATTATCTGTACATCACAACACCAAACTGATTTGCTTTTCAATTTAACATCTTTTAGACAGAAGGCAGATTAATCAAGTGAGATATCTTTAAAAAGTTTTTCTGGTTTTACTTTATCTCTGCAAATGCATTTCCTCCAAAAAGACCATGCCAATTCCACAAGATACAAATCTAGACAACACACTACAAAACAAAATTAAGCACAAGGGAGGTAGTAGAGACTGCGGCCCGAATGGTTCACTTCAACAAAAATTTCGCTTCTCTTCATTGCTCTGCATTCCTCTGTGCTAAATAATTAAGAACTACCAAGAGATTGTTTGTACTTCTTCCTATTTCTGCTCCAGGAAAAGAGGAGAGAGGAAAAACCCACACTGTTGAAAAGAAGCCAGACTTCTTTTAATAAAATACTTCAGAACATGCTTAAGGTTAAGTCCACACGTGACTCACCTTCACTACACACAAGAACCATTGGATAAAACACTGTGATCTGCTACACACTCTCCCCTGCACTTCAGTATCTGTGAAGATTTCCCTTGATCCTTGTCAGCAGCATCCATAATTCTTCCATGTGAGCATCGTTGACCTACTTTCCAAGATCTTCAGACATCACCATTGGTTATTTTTAGCACTCCACTGACTCATTTGATGTCTCAGTGCATAGAGGGCTACCCACTGAGAAGATTTACCTCTCTCCACAATCTGACCAGCACATTGGCACCAGCTTGAGACTACAGATGTGGAAAGTGCCCTGCAAGTCTGGACTAAGGGAGAAATTTCTCACATGACCTACTACAAACTACAGTGATGACCTTCTGCAAGGTTGGGGTCATGCTGCCAGCAGTCATGGTTAACCTCTGCATGTTCACAGAGCAGCTTACAGACATGTGGAAATAAGTCTTAGTTTTTCTTTTCTTTCTTCATTAGCAGCTTCTCTTCATGACATTTATTTAATTTTTTTTTTAGCAGAAATTAAGACATTAGATTCTTGACACTGCCAAGACAAGTCTGTGCAGGAGGCCTTCTACTGACTTCTTCCAAAGGAGATAATTTCAGCATGAATCACAGTGGAAAATAAGAGCAGCAGTGCAGTTACTCCACAGGACAGAAAGATATTAGCAATTAATACAACACAACGAACCTTCGAAATTGCCATTTATGGGGTAAAGAGCAAGAATTGCATTAGTCTGCAGTCACAAAGGAAATGCAAGGCACTAACAGCTGCATGACTTGCTTAGGTAGCAAAGACTACCTGGATTAGGAACTTCCAGCCTCAGGGGCAGCATTACCTGAAGGCCCAGCCTGAGCAGGCTCCCAGTGGCTGGGAACACCACAGATGGACAATAGCACAGTAAGATATTTGTTTAAGGAGACTAAACATATATAACCATGGCCCTGGCATCCGATGGGCACCTCACCCTGATGTCAGGCTCCTTCATGCACTGGGCTGTAGCTCCACTTTGCACAGAGATAATACAAGAAAATAAATTCTCTGATTTGTTCCATCCTGAGTGTGCTTGTGTCTCATCTCAATGAAAGGGAAAAACAGGTCAACCACCACCCACACTAGTACCTTCACCTTCACAGCTGTTTTTCTGGTCAGTACCAAAGACATCTGCCCCACCAGAATTAGAGGAAGAATGTCAGTCTGTCATCATGGGGAGGAGGGCTGTCTTACCCACTCTGCAATCTCCTGCATGAAGATAATGCTGTACTATTCATTATGGAAAGGCAATTATACCTTCATCAGTAGAAGTCATTGCAGAAGCTACTGGGTTTTGGTAGCTACATGTTGTTAAGTCCAGGATGATGGCAATCAATATAATAATTGTTTCTGCTTTATTACCTAAGGGAAGTCTGCATTTCTGCTGCAGCATGGATACAGATTTGTAGATACTCATCTTTCAAATTTGGAAATGTTAAAGGTGTCTACAGCCTGCAGTTTGGCAACCCATCCTATACCACCAAAATATCTTTTCTGTGTCAAATTCAAATGCCCTTGCAGGATTTCTCATTATTTATTTTCTGTATATTCTGTAGCATTGGTCTTGGATTATCAGAAACTGAGCAGTGTTGTAAGAGAGAAAAATCTCTTTTAAACAAAAAGAGATTTTTCAAGTGTATTGAGCTGATTAAGGCCAACTGAAATCTTACTCAGCCCATCAAGAAAGCATTTTTGTAACCTTTTCAAACCTGAGTCTAGACAACTGAAATTATTCAAAAATACAGCACAAACAAGAGTGTTCCTCAGGCTTTAAAGAAAGACTGCAGGACACACCTAGTCACTATTAGACTGAAGAAATTTATTGTGGGAAGTCAGATTCTGTAGAAATCTTTTCTGAGATGCTATCCACTCCATCTGAAAAATGCCAATCACTTGTTTTTAAAATTTTAAAAGTTTAATAGTAATAAAATGGTTATAAAAATAGTAATACAATTAGAGTAATAATAATTTGGACAAACTGAATTTGGACAATATGAGACAATAGAAACAAAGAGTTACGAATGTCTGGGTACCTTTTTCTGGGCAGCACGAGCCCGAAAAAGGACGCACGTTAACAAAGGATTAACCCTTAAGAACAATAGCCCGTTGCATATTCATACACCTCATACATGATGCATAAATTCCATTCAAACACAGGATTCCGTCTGGTCATCATCAACTTCTTCCTTCTAATCCTAATAGCGCCTTCGAGGTGGGAAGAAGCTAGTTTCTTCTGATAAGAGAGCAATAAATTCTTTTTCTCTGAAAGATTTAGGTGTCCTGTGGCTGCTATCTTGCTGCGAGTTCTTTCTTTTAAACAAAGCATCTTACATAGCATAGTTTCTATTTTAACAATTTTTATAACCTAAAACAATATTTAACACACTACTTAAGAGAATTAACACAGCATTACTTTCTAACACAACACATATAATATTTGCGAAAAGTCAATAATAAAATACGTATTTTTCACACTCCAGTTGTTCTGCATTTTGATTTTAAACTTTATTTATTTGCCAAGAAGGAAAAAGCCTCAATCATATTTCACATGCCTACTGCTAAAAGTTTAAAAAGTACAAACCAGAAGACAATTTGTCCTCTTTCACACATCAGCTAGGACAATTTCTTGCATTTAGTCCCTGGTAGCATCCTCTAAAGTAAAAAGAAATTAAAAAAAATAGAAAAAAAATTAAGGCAGGGAGATTTACTGATATGATTAGGTACACTGCTTTTCTCAGATGGCCAACTCAAAAAAAATAAAAATGTCACAATATGAGTTTGGCTTGCATATCTGTTAGCACTTCTCTGATCTCAGCAAAGCCAATTATTTCAGAATAATATACAGACATTGCAAACTTGAAGTGTAAGCAATAGCCATGAAGCTCTGGAGAAAAGAATAAGCAACTCAATGCCTTTACTAACAATGATGGGAGAGCCATGAGTCACATCTCTTCAGAAAGTCCTGGTGCCAGTCTGGTGTCACCTAAGGACATAAACTGAAGGAGTATTCTCCACCTACCAGCTCAGGTCTGCTCTCAGTTGACTACAGCCATTGCCAAAATCTGAAGAGGACAAAATGCCATGGATCAATACCATCAAAAACTCTGCAGCATATGCAAAAAGCCCACATTTCTTGATGTCACTGTTTTGAAATAAAAGGACAGCAACGACCCGATGAAGAACAAGAAAGAAATTTCCGAGAAGTCACCTGGCTCCGTATGGGATAACAGTGTTATACTGCAAGGTAGAATATATATTTTGCTGAAATAAAAATAAGTACCCTAAAAAATACCAAAAGGACTCACGAAATGCTGGGTAAGTAAAAAATGCCACATGCAGAGAGGTAGTACAAAGTGTTCCAGCAATGAAGATGGACAGAAAAATCCCTACTTTTGCCAGTAAAGGGACTGTGGTTCTACCAGATGGCTGATGCCATTCGCAGTTGATGGGAAACTCTGCCTTCAGGCTTCTTCTCCACAAATTGGTAAGCAGGCTGTGAAATCAAGTAAAGTATCTAGTTTGGCTTTAATTGCAATCCTTCCTGAACAACTGCTTCATTACTTACCTAATTACTGCTGAACTTTTCTGTTATGCTTGTTAATTATATGAGTAAGTGCAAGGTGCAGCACTTCAGCCAGGAAAGGAAGATTCATTATCTAAAATTTTAACAGACAAAACCAACATTTACATATTTTACCTTTCAGCAAGTTTTTTTGTTATCCACAGAAAATCTCTTGTAACAGCAAACCAAGACTGAGACTACATTATGCCACAGAGTTTGCAGTACTACAGGCAAATCTCTGCTTTGAGCTAGCAAGCACCCAGTTGAGGAAACACTGTCTCAAATAATGTAAAACTGGTTTACAACAGAAAAAGAATTGTGAGGGTGAATTCAGATCCTATTGTCATGAGGAACATGCTAATTGCTATGAAGCTACTGCACAATTCAGTGCCTCCAAGGAGGCATCTCAACTAGTCACAACAATTAATGAAGCCTTTAAACTGTGCTAGGCGTTAGGCTGTGCAATGCAAGGCTCATTTCCATGAACACAATAGGAGCACCAAAGACACCTCAGTTACCTGATAACAAAAAGAGAAGCCCCAGCTCTGGTGCCTCTCGGGGCTGCTTCAAGGGAGCCTCAACCCCAGCGGCCGGGAGGACACCCTGCACCAGGCAGGGGTGGGATACCACCCATGAAAGCATGAGACCCATTATGGAACAAAGGGGAAGAGCATTTCAGGGATTTATAAAAGGATTTTTAACAGAGGAACTGAACGTGGAAGAAGGGAGGATGCAAGATGTTTTGTAGAAAAATATGCTCGGTCTAATAGAGGGATAGGAAGGGGAAAAGGGGGCCAGTCATGTGTGAGCAGGGCTGGCATCTTGTCTGGCCTCACTTATCACATCTTCACCATGGCAGCACCTGCAACTGCAGCAAGCAAGGGGGCACTTGTCAGTGTATGATTCTGGTGAGCATCAGGCCAGACAGCCAGAGAGGAAGGTGAGTGGGCTGGGAGCCAGGGTGCACACAGCAGTGCTCCTGAGACAAACAGCAGGTTCCGGAAACCCAGACCTAAGGCTGAAGACAGTTGCCAGATGAAAAATTGCCTGCACCTGGTGAGGTAGCACAATGCTTTTTCTTCAAAAACCACTGACCTATGAAACTGCACAATGCCCATTTTGTAGGAAGAAGAACTGGAAAGCAACCACCCCAGCTGCGCCAACTTTCACCAGTTCACTGGGCAGTCGGGCATTGCTTTGGGGTCAACCACCAGGGACCACCAAAGAGACCGCCAGGACAGAAGAATGCATGCATAAGGGGGGAGGAAAATATGCTAATAATTTCAGGGAAATTATTATCATGCATGTGTTTATTCCAGGAAAATCAATGAATATGTATGTAAAATACAGTATATAAACAGGAGCTTTTCTGTATTCAGCATGCACTACATTTTGGAGGAGATATCCTCTCGTGCATGAGCAATGAGTGTTTCTGTCTGTGCTCAGCCCTGAGACCCTGTGTGTGTACACATGAGTGTGTCATGTACACATCTATTGGGAAGACATGGCCAGCTCCACAGCTAGTCAGACCTTTGGGGATGGAGTTTTGGCAGCCTATTTCCTATCAGATAATTTAGGATTTAGGAACTCCTAGCAATAGGTTCAGCAATAATATATCTTGCAGTATATCCAAAAAGTTGGAAGGTAAACTCAGAAAAGATTTACTGACGTTGACAAAGTAACTGGTTGCCTTGGAATTGATTTGTGCTGAACAGCAATTGGTTTGTGCAGGTTTTGTTCTGCAATGCTACTAAAACTTCTGCAGGAAAAGAGTAGCTGTAAGCTGTGAAGCTTCAGCAAAGGGAATGAAATTATCAGCAAATCTTTCCCAAGCTAGGCAAACAAGGGAGCTTTTATGAGATCTTTTAGAAATCTCAGGAATTCAGATTCCATCTGGGATTCCTGTGAAAGTGAAATTGTGGGCAATGAATGCCATTATCTTCAGACAGCTGAGTTATTAGCAACCATAGAAACTTTTTAATCCAGTCCTGAACTTCTGCAAAATACCAGGCAAGAATTAGGAACTGAACCTGGAATGTGAATCCAATACCCTTGGAATTCATAGCTGGAAAAAACACCAAAGGGAACTTGGACAATTGGCCAATGACCTGACCATCATCACAGAAGTCCTGATAATTGTGAAATATTAACATGCCAATTCCTGCAAGATCAACAAATTAATAACTGACATCCATTACAGAACTGTAAAAAAAAGTAGAAACTTAGCCTATAGATCAATTATTGAAAATTTGATGGTGGGTAACAAAGACATGGAGAGAGAAGAAAGAATGAAAACTGTGATAGTGTTTCCATCTTAATGTCCTGCATGTACCTTATAGAACAATATTCTACAAAGGCAAGAAAGGATTGTTACTGATTGTGACAAAATTACAGTAGCAGGTCTCCTGTTGCTTGGTGAGTGTAAATACAGTTTGCGTATACAAAATAGTCACAAAGGGCTTCAATTTCTGATGCAACACCAGCCTTGCTGACTGTGCATGAAACATTCATGTTTAGTGCAAGAAGAACAGATTCAGGCAGAATTTACCCAAACTTGTGGAGCTCTGGTGAGCATGAACCACAGCATCCATATAGTAAGAGCTGCCCCTCGTCAACTCGGACAATGAACATAAAGTTGTTGCTAGGTCCGTTCTAATTTCAAAGAACTCATCTACTTATAATCAATAAATATCAATATTTAAGGTGTAATAAAAAAACCTCTAAACTAAACTAAAAAATACCCCCAACAAAACCCATAACCCCAAACAAACAAAAAACCCAACCAACCCCCACAAAATACCAATCAAAAAATGCTAAAAATTAAAAAATCAAACAAACTCAACATCCCCAAACCCAAACAAAAACCAATCAAACAAAACCACAAAAAACCTCAAATGAAAACAACCAAACCTAATAACCAACCAGCCAAAACACATACCCACACCAAAGAAACCTATCAGAAAACAAAAATCAAGGTCCCACTTGTATCAATTGAAGAATGTTAGCATGGAGACTGTGATTACCATGCAGAAGACAGCACTCAGCAACAGTTCTCATACCTAAACTGAGTCCAGATGGAGATGTCTCTGGAAAGCTTAATCAGAATTTAGACACACTGACCCTGGCAAATGGGCTGAGCTGCAATGAGCACAGACAGGAGAGAGGCCAAAGGGATTTAACTCTTCCCTTACCTAGAATATATTTTTTGTTTGTTTGTTTGTTTTTTCAAGCAGCCACATGGGAGGAGCAGTAACCACTGCAGGGAGTAGTATCACACAGAGGCCAATGGCAGCTAGGACTCATCCCAGTATGACTGGGAGCAAGGAAGCAGAACAGCTCTTCAATGCATGGGTCCCTTCCCAGAGGGGTGAAGGAAGAGGGGACACAAAGGGGCACAAATGGAAAGCACTGCAATATCGCTTGTCCTGGAGCTGAGCAGACATAGAACAAGATCACTGGGACTCCAAAGTCTAGTCCAAAGAAGGTACACTGCAAAAGTTTGGGAAAGAGCTGGGAGAACAGCTCTGAATGACTCAAGGGAAGCAGGTTGCTCCCAGCATCTCCCTGGAGATGCCATTTATGAATGGTGTTCCAAACTGCCTGGGTAATCCACAGGCTCACAATGCTCTGTGTGGCTTTTAGGGAGAAGACACCTAGGAAAACTCAAGCCCCTGAATTGTTTTATTGGGTGAGGATGGTAAATGAAGGCTGAATTATTTGAACCAGAGAAAGAGTAAAACTGATATGATTTACTGAGCCTTTGCCAAAGACAGAACAACAATTTTGTAATTTTTTAAAAGTTCAATTTTCCACCAAAGGTATCTAACCCAGGCCAGCTGAAATTAAATGGAGGTGGTCATAAGAATAAAAAATGACCATGGCAGGGAAGCAGTGAGGGGCTGCAGTGCAGACAACTTGGATGGGATCTGTAGAGGGCAGAACTCTAGAGGTGGTGAGGGCTAAGGAGACAGGACAGGAATGTGCAGAGGGCTTTTCCTGCACAATACTTTCATGAAAGAGTAAAAATTTAAAAAGCAGATGGGGAAAAATAGTAGAGAGAGAGAGAGAGAGAGTAAAGACATTTCTCATATTAGTATTCAGAGATAAATGCTCACTGAATAACTGACCCATGTGCTTTTGATGTGGAAAACTGCACAGGGAGAAGAGCTTGCTGCCTGGAAATGACAACTAGAGATGTTCTTGCCTCTCTGCCAAAGAGAAGTCTCTGGCCCCTCTAAGCAGGGGGCTGCACAGTTATATCCTTTTATACCTACCACACCATCCCCTGATGTCTGTGAGAGAGGGAAACAAGCCTTGCTTGTTAAGGTAATTCCAATACAGGGCAAATAAAAAGTAGCAAGACACAAATTAGCAAGTGCTTTGCTATCTATTAAATGCACAAATAATTTGATTTCTGAATTATGGATTATCCAATGAATGCTGGTCAGTTATGGTGGGAACTTGAGGTCCAGACAGTCCACTGTAGGAACATGGGCCCTATTTACCTTTCTCTTTATGCTTACATCCTGACTGAGCAGACCTATAGGCAAAATGCTAACAGTTTCACATACCCTAGCTTTTCCCATCTGTTATCAGGATGCAGCTAACACAGGAATAAATACATTTAAAGCAAATTTCATAAGTGAATTGTGGAAGACAATTTTCAAATGTTATACAAGAAAGTAGATCTCAACTGCATTTCACTTTGACCTGTCCAAATTATTGTTATGGTAGCAAGACAGGCACTAAAAGCAATTTAACCACAAAAATTGGGGGTATCACCACCAGTACACCAGATGCTATCTGTCACCTTTGGTAACCATTACAGATTGTGATGAATGGGCTGCTACAAATAGCCAAGCAAGTTTCAGGTTAAATTAGCTTTAGAAATGTCGAAGAATCCACCCATTCTCTCTGTCCTGTTCTCACTTACAAAGCTGCCGACTCCCATGCTGAATATGGAGACATTGCTACAAGTGCTCACTAAGGAACCCAGAAGTGCCACTAACTCTCTTCCCCCTCTGCTTAACATGAAAAAGAATTGCCCTTGATGTCCTCCCTAGGTGTGTACCAGAACAGAGGATGCAGTTCACGTACACACATTGCTGGAGAGCTGCAGATTTTAAGCAGGGCTATTTTTCCCTGTAGACAAGCTCGAGTGGAAAAGCAGATAACTGTGACATTTTTCAGAGGGTCAGCCCTGCAGTGCCAGAGCAGATCTGAATTTGGGAGGTGCAGGGAGACCACAAAATGAACAAGTTGCAGAATCTTTGTTTTGAGAGACTTGCACAATACACTGACAAATGCCCAACTTTCCTGCCTTTAGCCTCATGTCCAGTGACATGATCAAGAACAAACTGATGTTGAAAACCCTGCTTTAGGCTGAAGGAAGAAGAACGCCAAACTGGTTATCTGAGGACTGCTAGAAACTATTTTATGCTAGGGAGAATGATAAGCCACATAAATGTAGTCCAACATTTTAAAAGAACAATTTAATTGAAAATGCATTCCCTCAGGGAAAAAAAGGTCAAAATGGAATTTACTTGACCAGACATCGTGGTGGCTGTTATGGTGATTAGGAAGTCTGAGATAAACAGTGAGTGTAACATATATTGACATTAAACCCTTTAATCAAAGAAACAAACACATCATTAACAAGAAATAATTCAGAGTGATGGATAGTTATTATAGTCAGAAAGAAGGGAGATCTAAATCACACGACAAAGTGGGAACTGTATGTGCCATAAGAAATATTTTGCATTTTGGATGACTGTGGTTTCACGCTATTGGTAAGATGCGGGAAATGAATTACACCAAATTTTATTTTATGAATGTTTTATGTAGAGGACTGTCATAAGGCATGTGAGCCACAGAAAGCCTCAAACCAATGCATTATTCCTTCAGAAAATCCATTACTTGTGCCATTTTATAGAACACAAATATTCTTAAGTATCTCTGAAAGATATTCAGTCCAAGTGTGGTGGAAGTAAATAGGTCTAAGATGAAGCTAAACTGATTTTCTCAGGGACTTACCACTGGAATTGGAATACAAACCTCCTCATCAGCCAGCATAATAATTTACCCAGCCCTCAGCATTGGGAGCATTTCTGCACCTCTTTGTGTTAACAGAGGCAAGAGCACAAACACTGTTTACCTGCTGCAGGATAGATGGCTCTGACTAATCCATCACCCAAGCTAAACCCTCTTTGCATACACAAGGCTGTAGCTTGACTATAATTTCCTTTTTGGGGCAATATCAGATTCAGCAACTCCCAGCACACTCGTTGCCCCTGCACACACTGTTCCTCAGCAAACCAGTGCTTTTCTTTCACCTCATGCTCTGCATGGCCAAAATTCCCAAACAGACAAGGGACAGAACACAGGTAGAGCAGCAGGGCTGATTGTGCTGCTCTTGCCACTGAAGTCAGTGCCAGCCAGGCCATGCCTGGGCTCTAGTCACACATGTTTTGATAGCTCACCAATGTTCTATCAGTGCCAGAAAGAGTATACAGATAATGTGAGAAATTCAATCAACTTTTCCCTACTTGAAAGAAAAAAAAAATCACAACCAAAAATACAAAAGGATCTTTAGCTCTTATGGAAACAGTTTCATTTACAAAGGGGTCCTTTTGTTCAAGAACCCAAACCACTTGTCACACATGAGCAAGGTTGATAAACACTGGATGTAAGAATCAGAGATTTGGAGAGATTTTGCTCTGCTTTTTTCACTACTTCAGCCATTACATAAAGATAAACTTCTATTCAACAAAAACTTGGTAACCTTTAATACAAATTGCCCTAGGGCTCTTAGGCCTTGGAGGAGATACCAGAAGTTAGATTGGAAAATAGCCTTCAGCTGGGAGGCCTGCCTCTTGCCAAGCCAATGACAAACCACAAAGGAGGGGGGGAGAAACATATGCCCTTGAAACATCAGAGTTCATATGCAATCTTTGTCACTGTTAGCAGCTACATTTTCTGCACAGGCCTTGAGTTTCTGCAATGAACTCATCCTACACCAGCTTTTGGATGTGCTTCTCTCTTCCCCACCATGAGGGTGATCCATCAGCCTTTGGGACACCCCATTCCCTCACAAAACCAACAAGACCTACCACACACATTGTTTCAAGGGTCACTAAGTACATTTAAGGCTGACCTACACAAAAAAATTCATCCCCAGTTCATAGGACAGCTGAGAAACACACACCCTCTGTGGCTTGAAAGTGCTGAGACACAACAGCCCCACAAGACGGGGGGCACGCCATGAAGCAGACTTAGACCTTTTGTCAGGAGGCTTCTTTCTCCAGGTCCCCATAGAGCTGATTGGTTTTCCCCCCCAGATAGGATATTTAACTGTTGTCAATAAAAAAGCACTCCTCTAGCTCACAAATCCACCAAAAGAAAACCACACAAAAGGAGCCTTTCAATTCACCAGGTGGGCCTTGAGACTGAGATTTGCATCTCTAGCAAGTATCACATCCAGCAGGATACAGCAATTTCACTCCAGAGCTGGCTCCATCCAGGAGCCCTGAACAAGCCCAGGTTTGCAGAAGATTGTGTGGACACATCTCAGAACCATTTACCTAAGCATTGTACCTTCAGTCAAGGAAATTGTGTGGGCTACAAAGGTTTGCTTGGTCCTGCCAGGAGCCTCTGGCAACCTCTCCTTTATTTTGTGGCTGCCTTCTATAAAAAAGGGTGTTGTTTTGGGGCCTTTTTTTTTTTGTTTGTTTTTTGTTTTTTTTTTTTGTCAATTGCAAAGAGGAATGCTTCGCATGAAAGATTATTTACCCTCATGTGGCTTGTGACTGTCTTGAGATCAAAGACTCCCAATTAAGGCACACAATAACATTTTCCAGCTTAATGAGAAGCAAAATAAAACCTGGAATTCAAGTTAAATTGCAATAGTTTTTGAAACTAAAGATAGACATAGAACATAGTTTTGAAGTCTGCAATTTTAGGGCTGCAAAAGATGAAATAAGGTTTACTTAAAATGAATTAAACCCCTCAATTTATGGTCTTTCAGATGGTACAGAGCTAACCTATTTAATGTTCATCACAACTGGATGAAAATTTTCACATCAGCAAAGGAGGCAGCAAATAATAGCAAAACATAGTAAACCACACAAGTTGTTATAAACAAGAATGAACAAAAACAATATGGGTTGGAATTTAGAATAGACAATATTGCCTTAAAATTTTTTCAGATGCAAGGCATAAAAATAGCTACTGACCTGCGTGCAGGTAACAACAACCTTATCATCATCCTGGAGGAAACCAGATTGGGAATCAGCCTCACCATCAGAAGGACATGGGCCTGGCTTCCTCACAGCAGAGATTTAGCAGGAGAAGGTCACATCCCACCATCCAGGGCCTCACCAAGAGGCAGGGATCTCCAGTGCTGAACATGGAGAACTGGTAATGGTATCCATTGGGGGTTTACAGCACAGCCAAGGATGAGCCAGGAGCCACCCAGGAGGGGCAGCAGGAGAGCACAGCCCCACAGAAGCTCAGGAAAGGAGCAGCAGCTCCAGGCTGAACTAAACTGCCCCAGGGCATGGTGTGGTTGGAGGGTCCAGCTGAGGCTGGTCAATGGCATCATTAGGCCCATTAGGTATTTTCACAGGTTGTCCCTGAGGCTGTGAAAGGCTCCAAGCACAGTACAGTTTACAATGCATGCGAAACTACAGAAATAACCAGTGTGAGATGGTTAAGGGACATAAGGCTCTGGATCTGTGAACTTCTGGAACCTCCCAGGTGTCAGTACTTACACTTAAACTCATGTGGCAAAACAAGGTCAAAAAGTCTGAATATAGCAATAGGACAACTCTGAAGAAAGCTTGGAATAAAGCAGATCAAAGGCCACTTGATACATATGTATATTATGTTTAAATTTTTGGGGTTTTTTTGTTACAATGTCTTTTTTCTTCACACACACAGTATTTTAAGCACTATTACCTAAAGTTCTCTCGGCTATTTCCCTTCCCCTGGCATGGAAACAATTTTTGAAGAATGATGGTTCCAAATGTCACTTCTGGTCTCAGTTCTTCAATTTAAAGCCATTTTTCTACTTAGCTCACAGCTCTTCTAAGTAGCCAATTTTCAAATGATGAATGTTTAGAAAAACTAATTATTAGATTTCTTGTATTTCAAGCATGCAAAAGCATTACTGCATTTAAAGGTGCTAGGAAAGGATATTTAACTGTTGTCAAGAAAAAAAAAGTTATGGAGCTTGTTCCCTTGACTCAGAACATTCAAATCCCATGGGTCCTAAAATAACTACACTTTAAAGTTCAGCAAGTATGTTTCTGACTAATTTGATGACCCATAAGAAGAACTTAGATCAAATTATTGACTGACCTATTTTTTTGCCTGAACACAACACTATATACAATGGCTGTATGGTTTAACATGTACATTCATACAACAGTAATTTCCCCGAGGAGTTTGCAGCTCAGAAGTGAGTAATTACATTATGCAGCATTTCCAAAACATGCTCCACTCATTCATGATTAACCACACAACTGTGTGCATGTGCCTAAAATTTTGTTCTCTGAACTGCGCTCCTTCCTGGGAACCGCTGCTCTTGCATCAGCATCCTGCACCCGTGGCGAGGTGAGAGGAATCTGAGCCACGAGAGGAATTCTGGTCAGGAGCTGGTTTCACTGCCCTCCTTTTCACCCCGGACTTCCACAATCTCTGAGCTTACAGCTGCAAGAGGACAATCCCAAATAAGAAGTCAATTAAGATGAAAGCAGAAGCTGCAGAGTCCTACAAAACTGTGGCCCTGAAACCTGTGCTTAACTTAATCCAGGGCACCTTCCCACTGACAATCTTCTCATGCACAGCTGCTGTTGCATTATGACAGCAAATTATTCCTGTTCATCAACACCAGCAAGAAACCTCTTGTGTTTAATCTTTAAGCATGACCTTTAAAGAGTCATAGTAAGACACAACCTCGACAGCCAGTAGGAGTTGGATGCCTACAGTGATTACAGAATTGGAAATCTCTTGGGTTACTCACAGCACTATTAGATCATCAGATTTGTTACATATTTTACTGTGTATTTGCATCCTCAAGATTTTCAGTGAGGCATGCAGAGCTGAATTCCTCTATGTAAATCTCAGATTTGCTGAGACTCTGTATTTGACTCACACCTTATTCTGTAACCAAACCACAAATTGCTTTTTTCTTTCTTTCAAATAATCCAGAATAATAAATTGGCAGAGTTAGTTCCTCTGGCATCTACATGGTGTTTCCCATAAGACAAATGCATAAATTTTCTGAGAAGCTAATATACTGCAAAACTTCCAGAGTTATTTAGAAGAGTTACTTGGAAAACCTCTGGAATTGGATTCACAGATTGCTGCTATGCCCAAGTACACAAATCTGAGATAGAAAATGAAAATTAAAGAAGATTTAGGTGGGGAGCACTGAAGCTATCACACACCACCTGGCTTAGGCCTGGTCTTGAGCATGCAGGAAGTGAGAATGTCCATGTGGTCCTAAGCTTTCTGGGCAGGGAGCAGTGCATTTCTCTCATGGGAAATATCAGAAAATACAGTGGTATTTTTGAGACACCACCAGGTGTGCAAGCAGAGCAACACGCATACAAGCAAGGACAGGGAACTTAGATGTCCTGGGAACAATGCCTGATCTGAAGAGGAATTCCACCAGGATTTGCAGCTGGGAGGAAGGAGGGAACAGAAGAGGGGCCACAGCTGTGGCCCAGACCTCTGGGTCTGAAACGCTGGGGTGGACACATGGCTGCACTTACACCGAGGAATGCATAAGTGACTCCAAGCTGGTGCCTGGAGCTGCCGTGCTGAGAAGGGCTTAACACCTGTGAAGGGCTTAACACCTGTGATGGAGCCAGAGCGTTCAAGAACCATCAGATTTTCAGTGCTTCACAATGTTAAGTGCAGAGGGATTTGAGAGATGAGGCTATAACAGAGACCCAACTGCTTTTAATAGGCTGGCTTTTCACGAATTTTAGGAAATCCACCCCAGGTCCCCACTATCACAAGTTCTGGCTTGACCTTTGCTGCATAGAGGTGCCACAGCTTGGCACAAGTTACTCCCATTGCACAAACACAGTCTCACAGGATCTTCTCAAATCTTTAGAGAGCCTGAGAACAAAATTGAAAGGAAACTATTGAGAGTAACCAGTGTCACAGTAGGCAAATAAATAACCAAGCCATGTAGAAAAGCAGCCTTGCCAAGGGAATTCATATTCTGTTCTCATATTTGTTTTAAAGCTTTAAGAGGTGAAGGTAAACATTGGAATGCGTGAGTCCTGCACACAGGAATCCATCTGCGTGGGGCTCACAGGAGAACATCAGGATCAGGAAACTGCATTCCCAGGGGATGATATGTACGTGGGTTAATGAGCTCTGCAGTGAGGAAAGCAAATGTTTCAGCTCTTGCCTGCTCTTCCAGCAGTGTTAGACTGAAGCTTGCAGACTCGTGTTATCCCATGTGCTATATAAATGGAATGGCTACATTTCTGGAGACTGCTGCTTGGAATAGCAATTTTGTGAAAATTCATCAAGCAAGTTGGAAGCTATCACTTCAGAGCCCTGAAACGAGGGCGCTGGCGGGACTACTTAGTCAACACATATGGCGCTGTGCTGTGATTTCCATTTCAGAGTGTACTAGCACTTATTCTCTGTTTTTCTCACAGCTGCTCACTCCCAGTGTTAGCACTCCCAGAATAGCCTGCTGGCATATAAATAGGGTTCTCCCTCTGCTGCACATGGCAGCATTGCAACTGTACTGCTCTCCACTTAATTATAAGGTGCTGTTAATGCCATTAAAATAGTTCTGTGTCTTCCAGTCCCCAAGAGACAGAGACACTACAGGTTCCTGGATTTGCTCACTCTCAGGGCTTAGGCAAAGAGTTGCATCCTAACTTAATCATCAGGGAAAGCAGTATGAAGGGGGAAAAAAAAGGCTTCCTAACTGAAAGACCTTACTAATTCAGAGCATTTAACACATCATTCCCCTAAAGTTCAAAATGATCACTCATTAAAGCAGCCTCACCTGTAAAGGAGAGGTACTGTCTCCAAAGAAACTCTGGGTTTGGGCAGCACAGTTCTTCAAAGTCAACCTGGTGCTACATCACCACCAGACCCTGACTACAGAACATTTCAAGCCAAGAGGGATGCTCAGCTCTGATGCTGCATCACGTCTCTCTCCAGTTTCTGCAGCCAAGTCCTGGTGCCTCACAGTTTTTTCATAGTTCTAAAGTGTTGCACAGCCTCCCACATCATTCACTTGGGTTCCTGGCTCTGATCTGCTGAGACACCACAAAGGGCAGCAATTGCTTCACTCCTCATGAGGACAACAGAGAAGCACAGTGAGAGTGGCTAAAAGTAACAGTGCCCCAAAAGCTGAAGAGGAAAGATGTGGCCGCATTTCTTTTCACAGAGAAAAGCAAGGCACAACTTCCCAAGGATATTTCTGGGATTCACATTCTCTGAACCTCAGAGAAAGGAAAAACAATTCTTAATTGCTGTGCCTCTTGTTGTTCACAAGTGGAATGCATCATGGAAGATTGTTTACCTGAAGGGAATTGGTAATTGGATTCTGGTGTGAGTGTTTTGATTCATTGGCCAATTGAATCCATGTGTGTGCGTCGGGACTGTTGGCTGACAGTCACAAGATTCTGTGCAGTTGAGTGCTTGAGTGCAGATTCAGTGTAATATAGTGTAATGTAATATAGAATAATATAGCATAATAAAGTAATTAATTAGCCTTCTGATATCCATGGAGTCCTCCTAGTCATTTCTCCCAGACATTGGGGTCACCTGTTTTTACTATAGAAAGATTTTGGGAGAATAAAGGTGCAAAACATTTGTATCATTATTGTTTTTGTTATCATCATCATCCACATTCTAATGCTGTGCACATCACCATCATCCTTATTCATATTCTAAGAGTGAGCACATAAAAGAGGTACCAAGAAATACTGAGGCTTTCTCTGGTTGAGATTTAATTTCTGCTTTCAGTATGTCTCTGGAAGAAGTTTGAAAAGTGTGGTTGCTTTCAAAGTGATTTTCCTTTTTCCACTTGGCAGATTCCTTGCCATGATGAACAGAGATGAAACAAAAAAATATAAACCTGACAATCAATTTAAAATAGCTACTTGCAATGTCAGCTAAATTCAAGATCATTTTTTTAAAACTGAAACATTCCAAACCAAGACATTTTAATGGTCAAGAAATCCTATAATTTTACACAATAAATATGCTGTCCAGAAATGATGGGAAAAATGACAGTCATGTTTCCAACCATTTGGTTAAATTAATAATAACAAACAAATGCTCCCTCTGTTGGTTTACTTTCAAAAGGTATTCCAAATATCACAGTAGCATCCAGTAGGAGAGTGTATTTTCTTTGGGAGGAAAAATCCACAACAAACCAAACCCCAACAAAATTCCATATACAAAATTGAGGCAAACAAGAAGAATATGTGTAAATTACTGCCAATCTGCAAAACAAAATTAATTAAATTTTAACAGCTATCAAGCCAAAATATTTGGATCCAGAACTAAATAATACACACACATCAGAATTCATAAAATTTAATTTTGGATGGTTTGCAGGCTAATTCTTTCTGGACCAGGAAAAGGGCTCTCTTGCAATGGAAATAATACCACTCTCACCCTGTGGAGTGAAAAGGCACCACTGTGTATCACTAAGAAAACAGTTCTGTATTAGCATTGACAACAATAACACTAAGGAGGAATTTGGGAGTTCTGTTTATGCACATTAAATTTCCAACAAGTAGTTCTTCAGGAGCTCAAATGTTTTGTGCAGTGAGGAGCTTTCCTGAGCCTAACAATTTCCAACAAGGAAAAAAATTCTGTTTCCATAGAAACATCCAAGGTGGACCAAGCATGGATTAATCAAAATACAATGATGCCTTTTTGCAAGGTACTAGGGAAAAAAATCCAGTTTTAAGTGAGCACTGCTGCTCTCTCCTTCCATTCACACAAGAAAGCACGGGAAATTCTCCCCAAACGTCTATGTGACACACAGTTTAATTAGCACTGTAAAAAGTTAGATTTTCTTACATTCATAATTAGCATGTCATTCTGAACCAGAGCCAAGGATATATTAACATGAAAAAAAGAGAGAGAGTGAAATAAATAATTTAAAATTACATTTACATTCCTTTTTTATTTGCTACTGGTTATATCAAGTGCCTCTTATGTTTAAAAAAATTTAGTTGCTTTTTCTATATTCTTAGTACTGAAGGCTCATTTCTTGGTAGTGAAGGCTCTTTCTGATATTCAAAATCCAAGCTATGGGTTAGGAACATTTTTCTTGTTGTTGAAATGAGTATGCATGATATTATATCATTCTCAGCTACCATCATAGAATTTTCTGACAACAGAATTTAGCTGCGAGTTCTGCCATTGCCCAGGGATGAAAAAAAGACTACACAAAGCCAGCCTGCCTTCATCTGTCTTCTCAACAAAGCAAAAAGAAACATGGCTCCATTTTTAACAGAGGACTTCCACTGAAGTGCTTCCTTTGTCTGTTCTTTGTGTTAATAAAATAGACATCTTTTTCTTATGATAGCTGAAGTTATTTTCTAATTACTATATTATCAGATGATATTAAAAAATACTCTGTAGGTGTAAGAGGGGCACACAATAATTACAATACAACAAATGTCAAATAATTGTAAGCCCTCCATTTGTACACAACAACATGATACTAATGTCAGAGACAAAAAATGCACTTCCACTTCTAATCCTACCTCAAAATGAAAAATTGCCAGCAATAGCATTGGCAGGGTTCCACTTTTGTGTTTTTCAAAGGTTTGGTAGCAAATTCACACACAGATTTTGTTCCTCTTTATTTTATTACTTTTCAGCAGGGATCTGAGGATCAAGCTGGGTTTTCCATCTCCAACATCACCATTAGTAATAAAGGCTATGTTGGCCAAATTATGATCACAATAATCTGTGTGTAGTCCCTCTGTTATCAAGAGATTTGCTCAGACATTACTGATGAAGAAGCCCCCGATTGGTAAGTGGCACACATGGATACCTTGGTGCATGAGGAGGATGAGCCCTACAGGCTCCCAGGGGTTTAAATGAAGTAGAAAGCAGCAAATGTTTCATTTCTGTCATTCAGGCAGGCAGAGATGACTCTGAATACTCAACAGCTTGGTCCGTGCAGCCACGCACGGCAGCAGCACGCCCTGAGAAACGGGTGACAGTCAGTTAATCCTTACATTGGAGCAAAGTCCATAACTCTGTCGGGGCAGGTAAAGCCCTGTAGCTGCTTTCAGGGCAGTTTAGGGGCATCCCTCCCTGCTGCTCACACAGCCATGGTGTGTACAGAGGGCACAGGGGCACTGCAGGAGCTGCCCACGGCAGGCTCAGAGCAGCCTTCACAAGGGCACAGGCATGCAGAGCGGCACAGATGCCCACGCCGAGGTGCCAGCCATGGGAGGTAGGGACATACGGAAACACAGCTTCCACTGTGGAGAAAACATGGCCACCTGCCTAGGGCACAGGGAGGAATTAACTCTTAAAGGACTGCTATGAGACAGGCACTTTCCTGTTGTTGGAGGAACCCAGCTTCAAACTGGTGTGGAGAGGCACGAGCACCGCTGGCAAGGTAGGACCAGCACAGCTGGCTGGAGGGACAAACACAAGCCATGTGTCTGGGCAGTGTGAGTTCCACATGGCTCTGCGTGTGCTGAGAGACACAGGGGCTGGGAAGTGTGAGAAGAGGTTTTTGAGGGGCCAGGTGTAAGCAGGTTTGGGATGGGAGGTTTCCCTGTGACCCCTTTAGACACTCCTGCCCTTCACTCTGCACCAGTTCACCTCCCTCAGCAGCTGCTTCCTTTTCCACCAGCCTTTCCCCCCTCTGCAGGGGCACGCTGAGCCTTTGGGTGTACGGCTGCACCAGTGAGGAGGAAGGGCTGAGTTCTTCACAGAAGTGACCTCTTTTCCCACCTTTTGCAACATCAGCATGCCTAAAATGGCAGAGTCTGTGGTGGTGTTCACAGGGGTCCAGGACGAGGGAAGAGACGAGAATCTTGACTCCCTGTTTCAGAAGGCTGATTTATCATTTTATGATATATATTATATTAAAAGTAAATTATATATTAAAACTACACTAAAAGAATAGAAGAAAGGATTTCATCAGAAGGCTAGCAAGCAATAGAAGGAACGATAATAAAATCTTGTGACTGACCAGACAGTCCATTACAGCTAGACTGTGATTGGCCATTAATTAGAAACAACGACAAGAGACCAACCAAAGATGTACCTGTTGCATTCCACAGCAGCAGATAATCATTGTTTACATTTTGTTCCTGAGGCCTCTCAGCTTCTCAGGAGAAAAATCCTGGCAATGGGATTTTTCAGAAAATATCATGGCTACAAGAGTCACTCAGAAAACAGGAAAACAGGAAGGAAGGAAGACAGGAAAGCTACAAGAGTCACTAAGAAGACATGAAGGAAATCCCACATGCCTCTTCCCCCCAACCAGCTCAGCTGGTGCAGGCTGCCAGGCCTCCACCTTGCACCAGACAAGCCTGTGTCAGCAGGGAAAGGTTAGTTGAAACCACAGTGTTATGTCAGCAAACCAGCACTTTCTAGCATGACTTCTCCCCCAGGAAATATTGAACTGCCATGTAAATACCTCTACAAAAAAAAAAAAAAAAAAAATCCCCCCAATCTTCCAATAAAAATTAAAGTGGGTAAGGAAGTAACTTTCTCCTTGCTATCCATGACAGGTTGATACAAGACTTATTTTTTAAATACAGACTCAACTTTCCTCCATATTTAACACTTAAAGAGCAGGCTTCTTTATAACACTGCATCGCACATGCTTGAAGTGCAGAGATGGGGACGAGCTGCCTCCCTCACTCGGGTGACAAGGGACATCTAGCGGCATCATGGCTCCCAGCACCACTGCCCCTGCACGGCCTGTAGGGACAGCAGACACCTCACCTGTCCCCAAGGTATCCCAACCCAGCATAGGGAAAACCCATGGCTGGTACAGGGAGTGACAGCCCTCTGCCTTCCCCAGCCTCACATCCCACCTCTGTGTGCAGAGCTACACTCCTGTGCATCCTCCTCTCTCCATCAGCTCTCCCCAGCTTTTGCAGCCCTGCTCCCATTAATTTTCCCTAATAATATAATCATATATTATACGTATAACAATTTATTTTCAGTAAGAGGCTGGTAATCCCAGTGACAAAAGCCTGTTGTGGATAAGAAAGCATGGAGCCTGCTCCCTTTATTCAGAGAAATAAAATGCTTCAGAAGAATACCTCTCGGTGTGAAAGTAAAACAAATCAGTGCATGGTTAGAATAAGACTCTTGAAAATTGCAACCACATCTCCTGGGAAAAAATTGTTTTGCTTAATTAAAAAAAATAGTAAATAATGGCATTACATCCAGCTTAAGTATTTACATCAGTAATAAAAAGTCAAGACATTGTCATTGGAACAGACCAGTACTACTGAAAGGTGTGGGTTTAGATTAGGTAAGAAGAAGAAAGTCTTTACTAAGGTTTCAGTTGCACAGGAGGAGTTTTGATGGTCCTGTCTATCAAGGCAGCATCAAAATGCTGCTTTTATTTATTTATTTATTTATTTATTTATTTATTCTTTTTGCCTCGTTTAGTTTTCCCTATCCAAATCCCAAAGCACTACATGATTGAAAGAGTAACAGAGGGCTGGAAGCAGCGCTAAACCTGCTGGCTATCCAAAGTTCTGCGACTTTGATTTAAGAGACCTCCTGTGGTTGTGGTCCACCTGTGCCTCAGCCTGGACTTGTCATATATGTTTGAGAATAGCTGATTTATTAGTTTTCCTTTCGCATTCTGTTCCAAAAATAATGAAGAACATTTGTGGCTGAGAGGAAGTAAAAAAATGGCCTTTTGGGAGATGCAAGAAACCCACAGAAACCCTGACTCATCAAACTCACTTTTAGTTTGTTTGGCTGCCTCCTATCCCTTCCTTTTTTTTTTTCCTCTGCAAAATTCCCCTGATCATCTCTGCCAGGTTTATTGCTTTACCCGTTCACTGTCTTTCTCCTTCTTCTGAAAAGCTCTTTTAATTGTTCCCTTTTATACTTTTTTTTCTTCCCCGGTTTCCTGCTCCCCATATATGTGTCCCCTCTACCATCACCTCCTGAAAACGTTGTAACGTCCTTCTCACAGGAAACACTTAAAGAAACAAACTTGTCTTTTCCATTTGCTATTCCTCTTGGGAAAAGAAAAACAAAACACAAATTCCTTTTTCTATTAAAATATTTCACTGAAATTCAAATAAAACTGTGCTTATATGTACAGCAGTAGATTATCTCCTTTTTCTTATCCTCCCCCCCTTCTTTTAAATTTTTTTTAACTGAGTAAAAGTGCTGCATGTACTCTGTGCAGAAATATGTAAATGACCATCTTCTTTTTCCCCAGAGCCCATTGTGGCTATAACAATAAGTGTCCCAAATACATAGCTGGCAAATTGCTGCCACAACCGAATGATTAAAGAACTTTCAGGCAGCACTTCATGGCACTCCACTGCTCAGAGCAGAAACCTCTCCTCTTCAAGCAGCCAGCCCTGGGAGATCAGGACAGACACAGCTTTAAACCAACATGAAACAATTAGAAATGTCGCCAGCAAAGTTAACCTGAGGCTACCTGAGCTCAAAAGAATATTATTTCGGTATGGAAAAAAGGACTAACAAACTGGGACATCATTGCTAAGTAGGCAGACGGTGAGCAGAGGGGACGCTGGTGTGTTTTAGGCAGCACTGGGCTCAGAATGAAGCTTAGGGGATGGCAGGCCAGGCGCAGCAGCCAGCAGTTGGCACTGTTGCTCCACTGCAGAAGGGACGGGCAGCAGCGCGGGGAGCGCAGCCCAGGTTCAGGCGTCCCGAGGAGCATCCCCCGCAGACACAGCCATGGCACACGCTGCCTGCACACGAGCACGCCCACGTGAAGCACACGCTCTGTGAGGACATGTCACAAGAAAGGAGGAAAGATTTCCATCGTGCATACAAACGCCACCCTCGCTCGCTCAGACACCGCAAGTGCAAATCTCAGTGTCATCTGTCGGTCAGGGCAGCTGGGAAAGCAGAGATGCAGATGCACTGTGAAAGAGTTGGGAAATCCAGACTGATGTGTCACAAAGCAGCCAATGACAAAGTCCTTCACAAAAGCAACATACTTCCAAACTCACTGCAAGACCAGAAAATAGAAGCCTTCTTTTATTCCCTCTCCTCCAGGGATTTGCAGTTTGTAGCACTGCCCACAGTAGTAACAGGTGGTGTAGATGAGGGAGGCAAGGCCAGAGGAGGGGATGTCGCAATGGAAAGACAGCCCTTGCAGAACATGCTGATATGAATAAAAAGGCTTTTGGTAGTTTTTCCCATCACACAGCCTTTCAGTACCTCACAAGCCTTGGAAAAGTCACAGAACAGCAAAACATAAAATAAAGTCTTGTGGCTTTACAACTACCTTACCTGCTCTCCCTGCCTCCTTCCAAAAGCAAAACAAAACCTCCAAACAAGCAACCAAACAAAAAAAGCAATTAAACTACTTACACCAGTATAGCAGAGACAGGGAGGATGTCACTGGGGAAAAATACTGCCTCCATCCACAGAACTGCTCCTCTTGGATTTCAGTACATGTAGTATATGTCTTAGCAAAAATGTTAAATAACAAAGAATATATAAAGAATTAAATAAGAACAAGTTAAATTTAAAAATATGAGAAGATAATCAGTTGGAAACATCTGGGAGGTGAGAAGAAAGGAACTTAAAAAACCAAACTAAAACAAACCCAACCACATTTCATTGTGAATCCGTGGAAAAGGAAACCACTTCAGTACTTCACACTGGGAATTTTATCCATCTCCAAGTACAGGAGCATGAAAGCTTGTCTGAAGAAAGGGTAGGTGTCTGAGCTCTGCCTGAGCTCCCTGCTCAGCACAAGAACTATTTCATCACTGAGGGCTGCTCTGAAATCAAGGCTAAGACTGGCCTTGAACACACAAGACAGGCAGCAGAGACAAGTCCAGTCTAAATGGATTAGATGGTTAAGGGCAAGAGGTTCTTAGTCTTTCTGCTGGTCACTGGTTTGAGGAGGGGAAAAAGACTTCAAGATAGGAAAGAGAGAAGGACACAAAGAAGATAAAGAATTGTTGAGAAATAGCAAAGAAACATTCAAATAAATTAATCTGGATTTCCAAAAAGAAAATTGGCAAAGGTGCTAGAGCAGAAGTTTCCCAGTGCATTAAAAAAAAACCATCCAAGAACAAGAAACAGCTTTGTCTAATACTGTGCCACAAGAAAAACTTGACAACAGGAGCAGCAAAATCCTTCCCTGCTGTGATTGCAGCAGCAGCAATTCCAGAGCACATTCCAGAGGGGCATGTACACACTGCATTTGGTTAAAAAGTCTGAAAAATAAGTAATTAGTTCCTTTATATTGAGAAAGCTATGCATTTCCTAGAGAGGAAAATAAAAGGAGACAGTTTAGCAATGCATTACCATGTCTGCCTGTTGCAATGATCCTCATCAGGGAGGAGCAGCCCTTTGGGAGCTGCGCCTGAGTTTCTCCACCTGCTATTGGCACAGCCTCAAAGATCATTTTGCCAGAGAGTTGTCTTTGTGTGAGTAGATTCCCTCACAGAGCAAGCTTACCACCAACCATATAATTTTTACTATTTTTTAAATTCTAAAATAAAATAGGATTATATTAATGATCCTCCTTTAATCTCCCTTCAGTACTTATTTACTGGGCTGTCTCACACTGCTGCCTATAGTTATATACATTCTCCTTAATCACAGCAGCACGTGAGCATCTAGATGAAGGTGATACAGTTTTGTCGTCTTTAGTTTTACCTGACACCAAGGCCCCAGTTATTGTCTGAGGGGAGGTGATATATTACTGCACAAATGAATGCACTGCATTGAGAAACCAGCAGTTGACTTCTGCATGTCTGTGTCACACAGCATTGTCTAAGCCATGAATGCTTCACATAGTCTTGGTATTTACATAAAAAATTCAAACAACAAGGCTTAAATTCCTTGTGGTTATTTTCAGGGGTCTCCACTTGCAGAGAGAGAGGCAGAATGAAACTGCATCAGTTTCACACCAGTTTTGTCCATTGAAGCCCCACTACCATCACAGGGTTTGCTGTACAGACTGAGATGAGCTTTGCCTGTATCCAGTAATAAAATTTGGCAGTTTGTTTCACAAGGGAAAAATGGCACAAGATGCCTTTAATCTCATTTCTGACTCTGTCCATCACTTTCAAGGAAGCTGCATCAGTTTTCTTAGTGGAAAAACTAGATGCCTCTAGTTAAAGGGAAACCTGGATCCTAAAATACCACCACTAGACGTCCCCTTAACTTCAGCCAACCAAGCTGATGGCTTCTTCCATCTACCCTATGCAACACCAACAGCCAGGGAAGGAGCAAGGACTCTCCAGGAACTCTACAATTTTATAGTTTCTGGACCACATTAGCTGCACCCATTATTTATGTGCTACAATCACACCCCGTGCTTAGGTGAGACATACCTCAAGTGTTCACAGCTGGCTGAGGAGAATGGGTCCATTCAGGTCTGGTTGCAGCCTGTCTTTGCCTTTTTGACTGCCTGGGGAAAGCCAACAAGATGGGTCTGCCTGAATCCTGATTCCAGCAGGTCTAGAAATTTCCTCTGATACCCTAATGAAGAAGTAGAGGTTCAATGGGTGTAAGGCAAAGCAGCTGTCAAGGAAGCAATGCCTGTGTATGCTCTCTGTGAATGGTCCTCACCTTTCAGAAGAGAAAATCTTACATTCCCCACATCCTGCATGTGACATGAGGTTAGATAAAATATGTTTAGGAGGCAAGGCCTGGCCTGTAGCCCAGCTGTCTGACCACAGTAACCACACTCTTTTCTTATAAACAGGACACTGTTTCTTCTGGGTATCTGGGATTTGCCAGTTCAGCTTTATTCAGCTCACTAGAATGATTTTTTTTTTTTTTGTTGTCATTGTTCTTCTTAATCAATTTTCAAAAATCAAAGCAATGGCTGTGGAACATTTTTCAAAACCACAGATTTTTATGCAGCTTTGGTGAAACATGAAAAAATCAGCTTGAAGTGGGTTGATTAGCTACCAGCAAAGGTTCTCAAGGAAACTTCCCTGAGAAATGCAGTCATCTTCTGAGACTGACACCCACTTGGAGCTTATGTCATAGCTCACAGAACGAAATCACCACCATCACTTCAGGCATTTCAAGCTGAGATAGAAGGACAGCTGAGAGCTGAGGTAAGTTCTGCTCTAGCAGAGTGTCAGAAGAATACAGTTAATGACCCCAGGGAGGATTTTCCTTCTGGTCCCCAGTTAAAGCAACAACCACTACCCTCCTGCCTGATAGTTTTCACTCCCCATTCAATAACCTCTATGTTTACATTACTCATCATGTAAATTGCCTGGACACAGTTACAAATATTCCATTAATAACCACCACAAGATCTCCTGCTGTCTTGCTGTGCTCAGGTATTCCATGGCTGACTCTGGTCCACACTCATAATTGCTCACCCTGACCTGAGTGAGGCTGCAGAGTCACTGCTGCTCCTGCTCTGGATGGATGGCAGATCAGAAGCACCCACTAAGAAAACACAACTTGGTAGTAATAAGCGTTCTCAGATTCCTTCCATTCTCACATAGTGTCCAAGCCTTGCCACATATTAAATACCACCAGTCAGGACACTCTGAGGTGCTTCTAATCTGTCCTGGTATGGTAAGAGCAGAGTTTTTTGTCTTTGGCCAGAAAGGCCTCTGAGTCACCTTCTGAGGCATGAGTTGGCTTTCTTCTGTGCTCTCTCAGGAATTCAAGCATTCCACATTAGAACATATATAAAGTATACACAATGGAGTTTTTGGGGGTTAGAGCAAAAACTAATAATCTTTAAACTGCAGGAAGGGAGGTTCAGAAGAGGTGTAAGGGCCTGCTTTCCAGCAGTAGGGATGATGAAGCAGAGAACCTGGGGGTGGTGGGGCACCTTGAACCCTGGATATCCTTGAGGACAGGTCATGAAAACAGTCATGCCTGCAGTTGATTCTCCTGAACACATGCCCCAGCCCCATCACCCATCTGTGATACCTAAATGTCACAGAGGGAACAGTCATGCTCCTCGAATTTAAAATGAGATATATTCCTCTGGGTACTGCGACAGTAGCACTTCAGGAAGATGCAGAAACTCTCTCTCTTTCAGTCCCCAGCTGGGGTTATTTTACAAGGAAAACTTTCCAATCAAAAAGAGGGCAGAGCTAAACTATTTCTCTGCCAACTCCACCTCCATGAGCATATGCCAATCTCTCTTTGGACTTTGTCCCTGAACTGGAAAGGTAACCAGAAAGCATCAGATAAGAAACTGGACACATCAAAATAGTCAAACAAAGCCTGAAGGACTTTGACAATAAACACACATGGAGTGAAGACACTTTCACACAGATTCCTTACTTCGGCGTGTAGGAGGATCTACAGCAGGAATTTCATTTAGAAGAATGAAATACAACACTGAGATTTTTATAGCAATCCCTAGCCACTCTCTCTGGTACTTTTTGTACCACACACAGACTACAAGCTTACAGAAGTGTCAGCTTTTGGGCACCATACCAACATGGGACAAGTGCAGGAACACCCTGAGTTGTAACGTATTACAGACAGAGATAAGGGAAGAGGAGCAACAGTGAACAAATGCAAATGCACTCCTGTTGACCAGAAAAATCCTGACTTGCTTCCTAGAGAAGCTGTGGAGGCACCTGAACCAAAGAGGCTGCCTGGAGCAGAGTTCAACATAGTGTTAGCCAAAATGTGTTGGCTAAATAAATTGAGTAAGAACATCATCAACATGACAAAGCAAAAGATATCCAGAGAAGGACAGCTAAAATGTTCAGTTCTCACACCACTGCAAAAGGCCACTTAAACAAATAAATGTAAAACAGTTCAGCTCTTCTATCTTGTCAGAGGATTCATAGAGCAGTGTTGTGCCAGCAGAGCAAGGCCTGCCCTGCCTGGGAATCATCCCAGCCCCATCCCCTCAACAAAATACCTCTCCTGACAGAAGCTGGGTCAGAGATGCAGTGGTGCTGGTGGCTCAGCTGTCTCAGCCAGTGTCTCCTGGAGGTGATGCAGCTTTGCTGGCTTAATGTGCCCACAGCAGAGCACAGCTGGGCTGCTGCCACCATGTTGTGGAAAATATCAACCCACAGCCACTTACACCAGGTTCCTTCAATGGACTCAATGAACTTCTAAATCAGTCTGTAACCACAGTCTCCTCTGCATTCCCTCCTAAACTGAATATGGTTTGTGTCAGGTCCATCCTTCCTCTTCCTTCCCCTCTCTCAATCACATCCACGCAAACAGACACACTAGAAATATATGTAATTCATTGTTTGTTCAGTGTGATTGCTTGAGTTCCACTTCCTAGTGGCATTCCTCAAGGCTGCTAGCTCTTCTTAAGGTTAAAGTACAGACTTCCATACTGGTCAGCTCAGAAAGGGTACAGTCACTGTTTTTCCTTCAGCTAAGGAAAGTAACTGAATTGCACACTACAAACCCCAGGTAGGTTTGCAAGTGTAGCACTAACACATGGAAAACGGTGCTCAGCTGGGAAGCCTTTCAGCTTGTGGTGTCAGACAGTAACTCTTGGATCCATGAAAGGAATTATTTTTTTCTTTCACCAGATCTCTCTCCTACCACTTGCATACCAGGCTGCTGTCTCTACTGAAGTATGCAAATCTGAGCAAGCCACCAAAACAAGCATTAAAAATCTTCCTGGGAATAAAAGTACTGTTTGTACAAACTCTCACATCCTTCTCCCACCTTCCAAGCAAAGGCTGCTCTTGCAGCTGGTAAGAAGAGGCTCTCCTGGTGAGGTGGGAGCGGAAACACGACGGCTTATCGTTACGCACTGTCTTCGGTGTTTTGCTGAGTTAGGAAAGGACAGGACACCAAGCACATTCCATGGCACTCTGCCAAGCAGGGCCCCAAAGGGTAAACAGAAAGTAATGTGCAGGATGCAAGAGAGTCTTAAAAAAAAAAAAGAGGGGCACCAGATGGTCACTGAAACGATCCACAACAGGGGAATGTGAGCGAACATTTCAGGTTCTGTTCTAACACCTTATTAAACATATACGGATGTGTGTCTTAGGAGCAGGCTGCATTCTATGAGAGCCATGTCAGGCTGAGATTTTGCAAATAATCCATCTCCTCCACAGTCCCCGGTGAAGTCACCACCTCAGCGCCCGGCTGTCCTGCTCCTTCCAGCACTACAGTTGAGCATAATCCCCTCAATCTTTTTTTTTTCGCTGATTAAACTGACTTCCATTGCCATTACAGCAAATTACCACAAGCAGGTTTTGTTCGTTTGCTTTTTAACTGCGGACTCATATAACACAGCGTGCAAACCCTAACGAAGGGCATTTGTACGCCAGCGAGGGTTGATACTGCAGTTTAACAGAGAGCAGCTTTGTAAAGGGAGAACAAGGCTACTGCAGTGTGCTCTAGGGCTTTTACTTCCTATGGCCAGCACCGGATCTCTGTTCCCTGTTAATGAACAGCTGCTGTTCATTCAGCCGTCGAGGTGGTCCGGTGGGACGGGCGGCTGTGGGACAATTCAGAGGGGACGCACCGCATGCAAAGTCTCCCCTCTTATCTGAACGCTCAGCACGAACAATGCTCAACCATCCATGCATAACACAAAACTCAGGAAGTCACACAGCATCCCCTAGGCTTCATGCTTCTTAGTTTAAAGTGGGCAAGAAAAAGGCTCTGCCTTTCAGAGAAATGAGCTCTCTTAGAGCCAAGATGTGGCCATCATAAAAGCTGTGTCCCTTCATTTGGGGATTCCAGAAGAGCTTTTTGGCTATTATGAGGACTCCTCATCTGGTAGGACACACAAGAAGTCACTCTCCCATACAACAACCTGTGATTTTCCTGTGATTTTCATTCAGTGTAACAAACTCTTAATTACTTAATAGAAATGCATTTTGAAAATTTGAACAATGAAATAAAGTTTCAAATGCCAGAAATTTTCATGCTCTCACCCTTGAGTTTCTCTACAGAGAAGCATGCATTTGTTCTTTAAGAGGCCACAGGCTAAAGTCTTGGGAGCTGCTATAAGGCACCACGCACTGATACAATAGGAAGGAGCCTGGGTTCAGTGAGGCACAGCAGAGACTGCCTGGAGCTCACTTTGAAAAACCAGGTCCAGAAAAAATCTTTTCCTCTTCACCTTTCTGTAAAGGAACCAAAGTTTTGCAAGCTTTGTCTACCATTATTTTCTACAAATTTAAACACTGTATCACATGTTTTTTGGAGGAGGTATGAAAATGGTATATTAATTGCAGTCTTCTCTTAATTGCTTTTCTTAAGCTAAAATAACACAAAAGTCAAACAAAACAAAGCAAAACCAAATCAAAACAAATTCTAAAAACCCACTTCATGCTGAAATAAGAGTCCAAACACATGCACTAGTTTACTGGAAACCTGCTTAAACACAGAGCTTCAATTAAAATAGTGTAGCTCTTTTTTTACACAAGCCTCAAGAGACAGCCTTGTCTAGGAATGGTGATGGGGACAGTGTTTGAAGGCCAGCCCAAGGAAAACCTAGCCATGTGACCACATGACCTTTTGGGCTGTCATTTTCCTCTCAGCTAGCTGTCCATCCTGTCTGGGAACCTGGCTGCCTCCCTAAGCACACGTGAAGAGTGAGCCATGCTCCCAGCTGGTGTGCTGCAGCTTCACTGACCTCACAACAGCCTCAGTCAAACCACCCTTATCTTTTTTCTCTCTCCCTTGAAAAAGCAAATAAAACCTCCCAAGCCTCTCCAAAGCCATTTGCCAAGCAGAAATGAGACAGAAACCCCAAACAGAAACATTGCCACGAACTAGATTATTTATGGGCTCAGGAGAGAGAAATGCAAATACATGCATGGCAATTGCTCTATCCCTTTAGTTTCTATTTTCTCACCTTTTTGTTTTGGCACAAGAAATAGCCAGCATGTGACAGTAAGGTCAGGGTATCTCTGGTTACAGCAGTGCCTAAGAAGCGTTGTTCTAGTAAAACGACACCATGCACAAGCCACATTATATAAAAAGTGAAGGAGGCACAGGCATGGGATACAAAGCACTTCACACACTACACTGAAATGATGTGACCACTGCCCAAAAAGCAGAACCTTAGCCCATGCTGAACTTGGCACTGCCATGGCAAAATAATTAGGGATAGCTGGAGAGGCAATCCCACTTCTGAAGCTGCTGAAGTTGTGCAGCCTGCGTCCCTAAGCAGAGCTGATCTCTCCTGCTATATTGCAGGGTACTCACATGCCTCATACACCTCTAGTTTGGGCAGATAATGAGAACAGAACTAGGCAGCACTGTCAACATCAGCCACAGGGTAGGGGGAGAGTGAGTAGGATGTCCTTACCCAAAAATTTGTGAGGCAACCATTCCTGCTCTGCACAGCACTCCGCCAGTGCAACACAGCAAACAGCAGTTTTGATTTTTGCAGGTGTTTGTACAAGATTTCACATCCTCAGTGTCCTTCTCTCCTCTTTTCTGTTTGGTCTGAATGCTCAAACTACTGATTTTCACCTGGTTCCAAAGAATCAGTGAAAAAAAATCAGTGTAAGCTGAACAAATGTAGCAGAGGCTCCCCAGAAGGTCCATAAACTTTTCACTAAGCTGGCCAGAGCTTCAATTTTCTACCACAGTGCCTGAAAACAACTTGACTGCTTTCCCATTTCATCAGGAGGCTCTTGCACAGTTCTTACACTGATATTGCAGCAATGACCTTTTGAAGCTACTGACTGGCATGTCTTTTCTGTTTATTTTCTAATAAAAAAGAATCATATGCACTAAGCTTTCTAAAAAGCAACTGTGCCAGCACTCAGCCACACAGGAAAGCACTGCAAAAGCCCCTGATGCTTTTACTTAACAATAAATTCAGACAGCTTTGTTTACAAATGGGACTGACCTTTCAGTTAACTAACTTCTTAAAGAAAATTTGGGAAAATTTATTAGTCCAAAGTCAAATATATTCTCTGAGCTACAAACAGGCCTCTGATCCCTTTTACTTACATCCAGACATTTCAAAAGCATTTCAGTAGACATGTTCCAGTTTTCATTTAGTGAAGGCTTATCATGGTTTATACACTGATCCTGTTCCCACTAAAATTAACCACATCCCCACCAATATCACTTGGAGGAAAAGTCAAAAGGAGTGCTCAAAACTATGTGTTCCTACCAAAAATCTCAGCTTTTTCCTTCACAACTTAGATTCTCCCTGGACTCGCAAATCTAGTTTCCATGGTATCACCACAGTAACAAAGTGCAAGACTTTACCAAAATCCCTCCAAAAATCCCAATTTGCCTTCCCCCCGCCACCTCCATTTTTAATGCAAACTTTGAACTATACTTGCAAAAGACCAGAAGATGTTGCTTAAAGGTATAATCAAATGAGAACCATCTTCTTCAAATCCTATTTGCACTCTTGCAAGTGTTGGGAAGCACTTTATGGGACCTTTTTCCCAGAAGAAGGACTTGAGTGGCTGCAAGTTCCCTGCCCCAAGGAAAGTCTGGCTGGTGAGAAGCAGGATGAGCTTTGGCAGTCACAGGGATTACAGCACTGGAAGAGAACATGAAAGAGACAGCTTAATTACTTTTTGTCACAGATTTCAGCAAAAGCTTGAACTTCTATCTCCTACATCACACTCAGGTGCTCTCCTCCCATGATTAGGTTAATCACCATTTGTTTTTTCATTTTTCTTCTCACTTTCTACATCTTTAAACACTGGTCAGGAGGGGAACAGTCCCAGCCAGCAATCTCACAGAGGCAGGGGCTTCAGGTCTACATCCAGGCCCAGCTGAGCTGAGGCTTGAAGTCAGTTGCCCCCTCACCTCCCTCCCCAGCAGACAGGCTTTCATCTGAAATCTCCCCTCCTCGGGTTTCTTCCCACCATCATTTACAAAACTCTGCTTTTGCTTTGATGAAAAATGAAAACCAGACTTGCCAATCCTCACTTTTTCATGAGGAAATCTTCCATCACCATGTCCTGCCAATCCCAATTGTTGCCTTACTAACAAGCAAGTATTTCAAGGGTACAGTCTGTCTCACCCGTACTGGAAATTTAGGGAGGAATTGTGGAGCTAGGACCCAACATGCAACACAATTAGGATCTAGGAGATTTGGGCTATCGAGATTCATACAAATGTGTTTCTATAGTACAGATGATGATTCCTGCAGAACAGAGAATATTTCAAAAAATGAAATTGTCCTGAAAATAACAATAAATGGAAAAGTACAAATAGGAGAAGGAGACAAAATGAAGAGATTGGTAAAAGGAAGGGACCTGTAAAAAGCAATGATGGGGCATGCTACAGTGAATTTAAATACCAGCCTGCAATAAACTCCGTGTAACATGATCCCTGCACACAGCCCAGCTCTTAGGGAGGTTTCAGCTACACTTTCCAGGCATATCTCTTCGACCTTGTCTCTGTCACATAAACGAACTGAAATGAACATATGTTTTTAAGTTTGTTTCTAAAATAACCAGACCGAAGCAGAAATACTGCACTGCCCACACTAATTCTCCCCCCACCTTCCTCAGGGGAGAGAGCAGAGAAAAACCATGCGTGTTAGTCACATCAGATGAAGTGCTACAGTGACGAAGATTTATACAAAACAGAGACAAAAAAAGCCTGTCAGGTCCCAGCTGCGGGTGAGCAATGAGCTGTGAGACCAGGAAGGTGACATTGTGCCAAGCCCCGCTCACCTCCAGCCCCGACGGGCTCCCCAAGGCTCACACATCAGCCCTGCAAGTGTGCAGGAAATCAGCAGGCACGCTGCAGGGACGTGCCAGCCTTCTGCAACACACAGACTCAGGATGTGCACCAAGAGCACCCTACAAATGGATCAGACAGGAGGGGAAGGTGTTGCTGTCCCAGCCTCTGCTGCCCTCTCACAGACAGAGGCAGACCACATCCAAGGCACGAAGGTAACAAAGAGATGCTTCTGTCTCTCAGAGGATGCTACAACAGGCCAAGAGGTGCCCTGACAGGCTCACCTAAAGATCAAGGATTCTGGAGTTTTAATCATAGTAACAACTGAAAAGGAATTACCTCTGGTATGAACAAAGAGTAGTGGATGAAGGGAAAGGGAGAAGCCCTGAGGAGGACTTTGGGGTACTGAAGGATGAAAGGATGGACATGACTCAGCAGTGTGAGCTTGCAGCCCAGAAACCCAAGTGTATCCTGAGCTCCATCAAAAGATTCATATTTCTCACATGAATGCAAGTACAACACTACCTAGGAAAGCAAACTGTGACTGCATCTACATCCTCCCATCTCCTTTCTACCCTGGACACTGAGCCCTGCAGATCCTTTTCCTGTCATGGGCTGCTTGCTCCTTGAAATGTAGGCTGAAATCTCTCCATAGGAAAAAAAAGGACATTTTACACCTTATGATACAGGGAACTATATACCTGAAATGAAAGCTTGGTTTTTAATGAAACTCAAGAATTCAGACATATGGATTTTCTAATAATCAGTATAAAACACTCAGAAAAGGTCTCACTTCTCTGTTTGGAGACTCGAAGGTTTTAAGAAAGGTTTAGCTGAAAGACACATCATCAAATTGGTAGGAGAACCCAAACCTTCCTATCCAAAATGTCACTTAATGAGGCTCCAATTGAGATTTAAAATACTTCTCTAAATGAAAGAAGATAGGAAAAATTAATTTCTGCTTTAGGAGCATTTTATTCCTTTTCTGCCCACAACAGTACTGTGCATAACTAGTTGAATAGGCTCAGCATCAGCAGAGAGTATACAGCAATTTACTTCTTAAATGGTTAAAAATTTCAGGATCTAGCACTTCAAAGGCACTTTGACTACAATGGAAAAAATTTACTTTGTAAAATCTTAGAAAGCTCAAATTGGCAGTGTCTCTTTAATTGGCTTTAAAACATTTAATAAAAGTTTTATGATACAATCCTACCCTACAGCCACCATTAATCCCATATGGCTGTGAGAGATACCACGCAGCCTACGAAAGCTGGAAGAGAACATTCTGTTTTGTTTCTCATCTTTTAGTGTTTACTAAACCAATTACAGGAGATTTAACAAATCATCTCAGAAAAAGAAGATGCTGCAAGTTCCCTTTCTTGTTATGACAGGCAGTCCCATGACTTATTCTGGGTTCTAGTCCCAGCTCTGCCCCAACAGTTCTTTCAGTCTTATGCAAACAAGGAATTGTTCACTTCTTTCTATTTCCTAATCCCAAACTGGATCACCACCATTTGATTTGCAGAGATGCTGCACAATGCCTTGGAGAGAGGAGGTTAACATCATGTTGCCTCATTGCACAAGATGACAAAAGGCATGGAAAAGTGGTTGGGCAGAAGGATGAAGTTTTCATAAAATGTAGATATTTGGGCACAGGCTTGAGTAGACCTTACAATAAAGTTGCAAAAAAAGGTGGCAGGGAAGGTGATATGGAAGTGATAGGGTGGTAGAGCTTGGGAGAATATGATAAGGACATCTCACAACACACAGGAGATTTCTCAATCTGCCAAAGTACATACAAACATCAAAAATTCAGTGGCAATTTGGGAAAAGAAAATAAGAAGATGGAAAAAAAAATCTGTCTGCAAAGCAGACAAAAGAATTGGCCACCGCAAAACTGAGAACCTACTGAGAGGAAAAACGTGCCCTGTGTTCTGCATGCAGCGCCTTGGTAGGAAATGTGGAATGAAGAGCTGCACACAGCTGTAAATCCCACCAGCCCTGATATAACCTCTGCTCATAAAGCACGAGTGCTTAAGTGGGGCTTCACATCCTTGGCAGCACCACTCTGCTCCCACCATCACTGCCCTCCTCCTGGGCCTCCTGCCAGCTCCAGGACAAGGACTAACCCAACAAATATGAACTTATCTGGCCTTTTAAAACACTCTGGCACAATTCAAAAGCATGCAGGCAGGCTAAAACACATCAATGTGATGTTTTAAAGCCTACTCTTCTAAATTCTCTGCTCCTTTTGACACAGATCATTGCCCACTAGCAGGTGGCACCAGCAAAACCCACAAACCATCTGTTTTTAAAGCATCCACAGGAAATACCTGCAAGCAAAGAAACCAGCAGGAGATCAGACTTCACCTGTGGGGTTCTCTTTACAAGCTAATAGCTTCCTCCTCCTGACATCAGCTCCTGCCCAAGTGAGATGTACTTCAAAGGGAGAGATTCCCTCGTAGGGACTTAAGGTGGAAGTGCTGTGACCAAAGGGGACTGGCCACGTTGGGACCCTCATCTCCAAGCCTGTGTTACTTTTGTTCTTTTGAATAGTAAAAGATACAGAAAAGAGACTGCACCCTGTTATTTCATCTTGCAGCCAATTGACGTGTGGTGTGCTGTATGAAAATGATGTGTGTTTTTCTTGCTGTCCTGACTGCAAGAAGGTGCTGTGCAGCCCTGCTGCAATTAGTCACTTGTGTCTGCTTGTTGCTGGAGGCAAGGAAAGAAAAAATGTGCCAGTGAGGCTCCTAAAGCAGGTAACATGGAAAACAGCTGTTTACTCATTTCAAGGAGGTAAAACGATCATTCATCAGAGCTGACTAATAACGCCTGTACAGTCCCAAGATGGACCCAGGGGAGCTGTGTGAGGTTACATGTCAAGTAATCATGGGAGTTGGCAGGAATAGTGGTGGTGCACCGAGGTGAACCCCTGACCAAGTTCTGCATTAAAAAGAGGCAAGAGAAAGCTCACATTTTTGGAACATGCTAAGATCTGGTGATGAGTCTAACTCTGTCCCAAAGCCTGATTCGAAGTAAGGCACTCTCAGTGACTCCCTTGCCATTAATCAGGGGTTAAAAACCCCAAACCTCAAACTCTCAAATCACCTGAGTTGCATGATACAGGCAGTATCCTCCCACAGTAGCTATCCCTACTCTGGATGAGAAAGAGAGGTTAAACAGAGGGAGCCACCACCACTGCTCCCTTGGGATGCAGGAGGGGCTGTGAACACACAATCAGCTGTTCCTGAGCTGTCCTTTGTGCCACTGCTTACTCAGCCCTGGGTGCAACAACAGGGTATCTCCCACCAGCATCAGGTGAATGGAAACCATCGAGACAGAGCTTAGATTTGCAGGATGCCAAAGGAAAAGGGTTTATACTGGGCAGGATCAAATAGCAGGCCAGACTAATTGAGGTGAGATATGAGGACACTTACTCAGGGCCAAAGGTTAATGCCTCCCCACATGACAAGGGTCGGTATCCAAGGAATCCAGAGGCCACCATGTAGCTACTGACCTTTGGCTGGGGATCTGAGAGGCAGAGCTCACCAGCTCCCAGGTTGGTCACGTGCAAGAGCAGACAGTCAGGAGCAAGAACTAAGACACTGGTGCTAGAAGAAAGTGATAAATCAGTAAACAGAGTGTCAGGGGGAGGAAAGAAAGCTGGCTTCTGGCTCAGTTTGCTGCAAGCACTGCTAACACCAAAGTCGAGCATGAAGACAGTGCCCAAAAGAGAGCAAGCTCATGAGACAGTGCCTGTATAAATGACACTGGCGAAGGACTAGAACATTACCTTTCCAAAGGATTAGGAGGATTACCTCTTCAAACTGAGCATCTCTTTCCCTTTCCCAGCAGTTTCTGATCCTCCAAACGAGCTCCTCATCCTCCACAGGGATTTTCAGCCCATAAGTAACACTTCCTGCAGGCTAATGGAGCGACTCAAGCTCCTGAAGTGGACACCAAAAGGGGAAAAGGTGCATTTTAGGAGTTGTATTGCTAGTGCTGGCCCCTCTCTTGCTGTGCCATGGGAAACATGGTGGTGGTGTATAAACAGCCTGGCTAATTTGGCTCCTGAGTTGTGATATTTTGCTTCCTCTACTGTCCATGTGGCTGCTGCTTCTGGTATGGCATCCACCACAGCTTCACCCAGGGACTACAACCCAAACCAGAGGGAGGTTCAACTGCTGAGCAGGCTCTGGCTATTTGCACAGCCATCCCCCCCTGGAGGAGCACCCCAGAGCACCCAGCACAAGGGCTGTGGCAGTGGCATTCCAGGGGAGGCCACAGCCTGGGGCCCTGCACCTGTCCCGAGGTGGCACAGGGACAGGGACGGACCTGGATGGCCACGGGAGGCTGGTCCCTGGGGAAGCCCCTGTGCCTTGGTGCAGCATGAGCACATCCCCACAGCCACAGGAGTGGTGGGAGCATAATCTGGAGCAGCTGCTGGCATTCTTCTTGTACCCCAGGAGCGATCAAAGGCTTGCAGTGGCTTCACTTTTCCAGTATTACTAGATGCAATGGAACAGCATCAAGGATACATTGGAATTTCCCTTTTATCGCAGCTGTAGCCACAGAGCATTTATAGGAAGCAGAAGGGATAAGTGACCCAGCCATCAAGTATTTTCCTAAATCTCTCCCCAGGCACAAGTGGTAGGCACATTTTCTCCCTGTCCTCATCATCTCCTTAGGGATCCAGCAAAAGTGCTGTACCAGTGCTGGAAAAGTCAGGTCAGGTGAGGTCTCCGGAGGACAGATACTGCTTTGCAGAACTTGCAGTGAAGAGTTTCACTAAAAATGTACATATGTCATATTCCCATCACTGCCAAGCTGTAAGTATTGAAATTTGAAAGCAATCTTTGGTCTTTCAAAGAAGAATTTACCAAGAATGTCCTTAGCAGACATAATAGTTATTGAAATAAAAAAAGAACATGTCACTTAAGTGTTTCATTGTTTGCCACGAAGTTTATATGGACCAGTGGGAGCTAGGGAAAAAAAGGTTTGCATAAAAACTGCTAGGAATGCCCATTACATCACACTTCCCAACAAAGCCCAGGCTGTTATCCTGGCAGTGATCAGCCTCATTGTGCAACAAACATCACCAAAGGGAAAAGATCACAAATGCTTCCATATGAGGAATCCCTTGGTCACTAAATGAAGGAATCACACAGGCAGTGTAAAGTACCACTCATCAGGTGCCCTCGAGAAGTATATTGGGATATATGTGATGATTATTGTGATAATCTGTGAAAATAGAATAAAAAGATTCTATAAGATTTTGGTTTTTTAAACAGAGAAGTGTTCTCCAGGTCAGCTTATATCACTTGTGGCAGAAGTAGCAAGAACTAAGAAAGCAATCTCACTTCATGTATAGGCCCTCTACTAAGCATACACAGACCTTATTTCTTAGAGTTTAAAATAGAAGTTTTCCTTTATATGTGTTAGTTTATTTCGGGTAATGGCAAAACAGAAAATAAATATTAGTCTTGACACGTGCCATCAAAATCTCTAAGCTAAATAGTTGAAAATACATCAATAGATATTTCACATGCAGGATGGACACATGCTATTTTATGTGAGTTATTAAAGGAGTAGGCTGAAAATATGCAGACTTTAAGACCGTGTTTTAAGAAATTTTAACTAAAAACACATGCAGAGTATGCATTCTAGCAGATAATTACACAGAGTGGAGCACGACTCATAGAGAAAACAGAAACTGTAGCAATATGCACTTTTTATCAAATAAATACAAGTGTTATAAAGGTACTTTCAATTTTCCTTTTTAAAAAAAAGTTCATTTTTAGGCAGTACAGGTCACCCACCTCTAGAATCTCACTGATCTAATCTACAATGTGTAACCTAGATCAAGAAGATTCAGGAGAATTCTATTTTTAACCTGTTCTCTTGTGGAAAACAATTAAAAAAGAAAAAGGAGGGGAGGGGGGCAACCCATGAATGTTCAAGGAAACATGAAATCTGAATGATGACAAGGCCAGTCCTTCTCAATCAATGACTCTTTCTCCTTCCTTCCAAGAACTGGGGATTCTATATTTAAAGGCTTCACACGTTTTCTCCTGTTCCCAGGATACTTAGCAATTTGAGATAAAATGAGTAAAAAGGTGACCTCTTTACTTCTTTAAAAGATCCCTTACCAGTTTTGCCCAGGTAAGGAGGCTGTTAAGTACTTTCTTTACCTGAGATTTCAGCAAGTTTTTAACAGCAAGAATCCTCAAATGTCTGACCTACTTTTCCTGCAAAAAACTTAGATCTAATTTTTCTTTTTATTTTTTTAACCTACCTTATTTGTGTGGAGATTCAGGGGGTGGGGAACAGAACACATATAAGATGTTGCTTTTGAAATCCCTGCTCTTTACTTAGGTCTGAGATGACTAATGCAATTCTAAAATCCTGCACCACCAAGACATGAATCACAAACCTACCTTAGTTGCTTCTGAAGGTGTTTTTGTGTGATTTAAGAGCTTCACTAGAGAAGGCAAACTTGTGTTGATAGGATGGCAGCACTCATTACTTGCTAGTCAGGCCAGGCTGAAATTTCATTGTTTTTGTTTCCTAGAGAAAGAATGGAGATCACATCTGCATTTTATAAAAGCTCCTGAATTGATACTGATCGACAACAACCAGCAGCCAACACTTTGCCTCTAGAAACTTACATTGTTTTGCAGTCAGAGTTGTTAGATACCGTGTCCTCGTAAAAAGTCTGGTTAAGTCATTTGTGCTCTGAAATTGAGAACTGTGCTTCCCTGAGCAGCTAACAGAAATTATCGCTAACAAGAATTACATGTGACAGGCTCCAGGCTCCATTATTCAGCTTCCTTTGTTCTTTAAAGGATATTCATTATCAACTGAAAACCTGCTAGTATTTCTAGCTTCCATGAAATAAGCGGGGTTTTGAGTTAGTAACTTGGATGTAAAGGGAGGAAAATGCATTTTCTAATCTGTTTTCTGGGGTTTAATATAAAATCTGCAAAGGCACTGGAACAATAGGGTAGGGAGCTAGAGCAGCTATGGGACTTTAAGAGTCTCATGTGTAAGAGGTGTTCACACTATTTGCTGTCAGTTATGGTGTAGGAGTGGAGAGAAGGACTTGTAAAACCCTCTGCCTCTCTCCAATTTCTGGGGCAAGCACATTGGCTAGTCTTGCAAGGACCAGTCTAGCTGTGAAGCTGGAAACGAGGTGACTTTTGCCTGTTACCCTGATGAGTGCTGAGGGCTCGTGCCTGTGGCAGGGTAGGAGTGCCTGGTGTGGCTCGCTTGCCTCGCCAGTGATGGACCACTTTGCCTGCCTGTTCCTAGAAGCACAAGTCCTTCTCCTGCCCAAGCTCCCCCATTCTGTGAATTACGGCAAATCCATCAATCCTTCTTTCACAGTTGCTGTTGAAGGCTATCACATATCAGGCCCATGTACTCTTGCCAGAGAGGCTCCTTGCACTTGCTCTTCTCCCCAGGACAGGCACCGCAGACACAGCCGTGCCTTGCTCAGCTCAGGATCACGCGCAGCTCCGGGCACGCGTTGCTCTCTTGCCAGAGCACATGAGTAAACTGGATGTGCTCTGAGCCCACAGCAAATGAGCCAAAACTGTGTCTTAAAACTCCCCAAAAGATGCTGGATTAAGAGGAATTATGGAAAAGCAGGTTGTGGAGTGGATTTGGAGCATAGAAGTTAAGGGATAGGAATCAGCCGCTGGGCAGCAGAGCCTCTTCATGGAATGCTAGTATGAGACTGGAAATAAATAGGTCTCTGAATGTCCTCTGCCACATCAGACTCTTCTCTGCTCACCCCATTTCCATCTCTCCATGTGTGTCCTCTGGTGGAAATAAAATAGAATGATGGCTATAGCTTAGACATGCAGCTGGCATTGACTTCTCCTCCTACAGAGTGTGCTTGGCAAAGAGAGAGGAGATAGGAGCTGCTCCTGTAGCAAGAAAGTGGTAATCAGTTACATGGGAACAACAGGGGAACATGGAGGTGGTCACTCATTTTCCTTCCTCCTGCAGGTACCCACAGCTCCCAGCAACATGCAGACAGGGTCTAGCAGGATAAGCCTGCCCACAGTAACTACAGCCAGGCTGCAGTCTGCCTCAGCTTCCCCCCTTGAGAAGCCACCTTAGAGGTAGGTCTTTGCACTGCGCTGTCCATGAAAAGCACAGGCTCTCAGAAAACCTCAGTCACACTCTGTCCACTTTCCAAGGAGCATTTTACACACACCACCTTTGTCCTGCAGGACATCCTAACCAGAAATTTTTGGGTTGGCATCTAGTTGGCTTGCACTTAGTCCTGAACTTGTTGGAACATTCCTAAATGGGGAAGTGGCACTTTTCTCACCTTCTCAGGAGACCCTTGCAGGAATCTAACCAGTAACACTGAAAGGGTCTCGTGGTAGGGTATTGCCCAGGTAGTTTCCCAGCCCTAGCAGCAACTAACCCTTTCCCTGAATGCAAACTAGTGCACACCCGTTGATTTCAAGAACTGCAGAGATATCTTATCATGATGGATCCATTAACCCCTCTTGGAATTGCATAACCTGATGAACTATTACCATGCACAGAAAGCCAAGTAGGGTATTAGAGGAGATAAAATAAACCGCCAGGCAAAGACCATTGTTATGGCGCAGGAATAATGTTCCCTGAGGGCTTAATTACAGGTTGATCTAGGGAGGCATAAAAGACCATGAACTTCCAGATCAAATGGGGAGAACTCAGCATAGTTGTCACAAAGCAGGTGGCTCAGAGTGGTGTAAAAGCATGGCCCCAAGTGTTTTCTGAGGACTACAAAAGACAAGTAAGAGCTATGTGATGAATTTTCTAAAGGATATTGTCTCCTTCTGGGCTATCAGCACTATGAAATACATACAAGACCGTGAGGAACTTGAGTCCATTCACTGTAATTTGGGACTCACACTGAGGCAGAGAAACTACCCAGTCTGGGATTTCCTTCCTTCCCTCCTTGCCTCTACAGTAGTGAGTTTCAACCACTGGAGTGGAGAGGTGGAAACTGTTCTACACCCCTGTGGGGAAACTTCCAAGACCAACCACCCCAAACCACGGCAAGCCGGTGCCCTGCTGCCGGCAGCTCCGGGTAGAGCAGCCTGAGAGGGCTCCCCAGCAACGGCCCAAGGAGCTCAAGGGGCTGCTGGCCCCGGGCCCGCCCTGAGGCTCGCTCGGAGCAGCCTTTCCCGTGCGCGCAGCCCCGGCCGGAGCCCCCGCGGGGGTCGCGGCGGGGCCGTCAGGGCGCGGGGCGGTGCGCGGGGAGCCGGTGGCCGCGGGGCCGGGGCGGGGCCGGGGCGGTGCGCGGCGGGGCGCGGTGCAGGGCAGCCGCGGGCACACGTGGCTCAGCCCCCCAAAAAGGCGCTCCCCGGCGGCAGGAGAGGGCAGTTCGTCCCTCGGTCCCCCCAGAGCCACCGCCGGTCCGCTCCGTCCAGCCGTCGGTGGGCGCCGGTGCCAGGGACCGCTGTGTTGGCTGCGAAGCGGCGGCTCCCGCCCCCTGCGGAATCAGCCCCAGGTCCGGGGCGGCCCTACCTGCCGGCACGATGAACCTCACCGCCGAGAGCCACCGCATTCCGCTGAGCGACGGCAACAGCATCCCGCTCTTGGGGCTGGGCACCTACGCCGACCCGCAGAAAGTAAGTCCGGGGGCGCCGGGACGCGCCGCGGGCGGGGGCAGGTGCCGGCTGCCCTCGCTGCAGCCCCCCCGAGCCGCGGCTACCCTCCTCCAACCCTCCCGTCCCGGCTACTTCTCTCTTTGCTCCTTTCCCCGTGCGAAGTTAGACCTAGCTCTACCATGAGCAGTGCGGGCAGTGCGCGGCCCGCAGATGAGGAAAAGGTGGGAAGAAATAAGAAAAAAATCCCGCCCAGTCTGCGGTGCGCGGCGGCTGCCACTGTCGCCCACCGCCCCGCGCCGCTGGGCGCACGGGCAGGGGCGCGGGGGACCTGGAGTCGGGGCAGTGCCGTGCAATGCCCGCGTCGGGAAGGGATGGGACCCCCGGCAAGGCGGCCGGGAGCCCTCGGCACCCCGGAGTCAGGAGGGACGGTGCCGTCATCTCCCCTGCCTAGCCCCCTGCGACGAGCGTAGATAAAATGAGGGATTTCGGACCGCCTTGCGGCTGCCCCCGATACTTTCCAAGTAATGTTCCTGAAACAAAGACCCAAATTCCTGCATCCTGATTCCTGCGGCTCCCACAGCTGACTGCCAGCGGCCAAACCACTCTCAAATATTCTGCATCCTTCGGTTTTGCGCCGGGCAGGCATCCCGTCTGACCGTGCCGTTCGGCTGCACCCGTGGAGGATGGGGAAAGCACACCTGATGCTTCTTCCCTCTGCGGACCTGGGAGAGCGAAGGCAATTCAGTAGCCACCGCCTTTTAAAGCTCTCCTAAACTGCCTGATCTTTCATCAGTTCTCTTTTTTGTTTGTTTGAAGAGTTAGAAAAGAGGCATCGTGGCCAGAACTCTTCTTGTGTAATAGCGCCGATGCAATGTGTGTGTATGACTCCGCATATCGCAAGGTATTTAAAGGTACCTTTGTAAAGAAAACTCTTGATTAAAGCCATTTACCAAACAGTAAATGTACCACGGTGCATCAATAACGGTGTCGAATTTTCAACAAACACTACTGCAGGCAATGCGTGAGTGATGCAGAAAGGGTGTAAGACGTCCCCCGGACTGCAGATCTCACTGGTTAACGATGCTGGTTTACATGGGGAGAATCAATAGGAATTCATGACTTCAGAGCCCGGGCATCGTCCCCCACATCTCTAAACTTTCAGGAGATATTTTCAGCTAGTGCATTCTTTGAATAATGGTTAGTGAAACAAAATTAAGGTCTCTAACAGGAATTTTGATATAGCAAAGCAGAATGTTGCATAATTCAGTGACAAAAGAGCTCTGAGTGAACTTGAAGCATCTTTTTCCCGACGTGTACATCATGCCCCCAATCCTCAAGTTGCAATTTTTGCCGTAGTTTTAAGAAAAATGCAGCTGCCAGCACAAGAGCTCCTACCTTGCTACACTTCCTGCCTGCAGCCTGGACAAGCCGTGGCCCAATACAGTGGAATCAGGCAGGGAGTCCAGAGTGGCAAGTAACCTGATGGAGCTGGGAGGGGAGCTGGATGGGATTCCCCTCGCAGAGGCAGCTTCTCGGCACTGCTGTTACCCTGCTAAGAATTAATTCTGCAGGAATTCAGCTGTCCCAAAATCCACAGAGCAACAGATCGGCTTCTTCTCCCCCCTTCCTGCAAAATCCTGACGGTTCCTTCCTTTGCCCTCCCGTGGTTTGAGGTGTACAGCGAGCCTTTGCATGGAGCTCAATGAGCCAAAATGAATCTATTTTACGGAGGGCTGGTTTTCATCAGAATCAGCCTCAGGTAGTGGCTTTTTGCTTTTCACATGTACGTCCCTTTTTTTCTGCTAACAGAAGGTAGGGAGGACAGGATAATGCAGGCAGGGCAGGCATTGCTACGGCAACTCCAATTTAGAGCGATTGAAGCTGCTATGTAACTGTACCCTCAGTGGGGATGGGTGCATATATCCAACCACCCTTTCTCCTTCCCCCTGCGTTTGTAGGAGTTTGATTTTTCTGAGCTTTCTCCTTCTACACGATAAACACGTTAGAAAGTTACGGGTGGGAGGAGGAGCTGAGGAGAGGTAGAGAAAATAGCAGCGATAAGGCACTTGCCACAGTCTCATTTCCACAGAAGACCAGGTGAAACAATGTGTGTTTATCTGGCGGAGCTGGGCTGGGGCTTTACGCTAGGATTAGGAGTGCTATTTGAGTCGAAGAACTTGTCAGAGAGAGCAGCTGGGGAAACGCAGCGGCAGCAGCGTGCTCTGGGATTTGTTGCAGAATTGTGCTGCCGGTCGGTGATGGGGCAGGATGTTTAAATAGGTCACGGCTTAAAATTTGCCCGTTTCAAAAAGGCTGCTTTGCTGATAAGGGGGGTGGGGAGCGGGGGCTTCTGTCAACTCCTTGCTGTGGCAGCAGAGTGCTGCTCGGCTGGGACAAGCTGCTTTGCCGAGTGCTGAGTTGTGCCTGTTGCAACTTCCAACGGGATGCCTGGCGAGGTGTCTGTCCTATTCCTCCTGCCTCAACAGCTGAAAGGCTTTGTGGCAACCCAGGACCGTTTCAAGGTTTATCTTGAGGAGTGAGGCTATAAACTAGCGCTGACATGTTTCCCTTAAAATGCTTAGCTGTAGCCTTTTGTGGCTGAATTGCTTAAGAAGCAGCATCTGAGCCACCCATTCTCCAGCGGTGGGGGCAGGCAGCTGGTGGTAGCGGCAGCTCAAGCCAGCCCCAGCACTCTATTTCTGCTCATGAGTCAGATCCCTGCAACTTCTAGCTATTTTGTGCTTTGATATAAAATACAGAGCCATTCATTTGTCAGATTATTCATCTTGCTCTTGGAGGCAGGTTTTTGATTTAAGCTGGTTTGTTTTGATTTTTTTTTTCCCCCAAAGGTTATTCACCCTGGCACCTCCATGTCAGAGCAGCTTGTCCAAAACAAATCTGTTTTCTTAGTGTCAGGCTGTAGCCCAGTAGCTCGTAATGAGCCCAGAGTGTTCTTCCTGAAGTGCAGGAATGTGCTCGCTGGTTAAGCCAACCAGGCAGATCTAGTTAGCCATGGAACAGGGAAATCTGCTTCTCCAGCAGTCAGTTAGAAGAAAACAAAGGCAGGAGGCAGCTTTCACATTTCAGGCTTTGTCTGCATAAACTGATCAGCAGTGCCTTCAAAACTGAAACGTGTCAGCAGCTTGCCTTGCTCATCTTAAATAACTTAATTGTTCTCCCAAAGACAACTTTGGGAGATAAGTCATGCTTCTCTGCTTGTGAAATACTCAACAAAAAAATACATCTATTGACAGAAAGCCCCCATATACAAGTTTACTGACTCAAAGTAATACATCACTCAACAGGAGCAGAGCTGGACCACTGTGGAAAAGGTCTGTTTGATAATCAGACTAATTTTAATTGAATGCTCTTTCCCCCTAGATGTAAGAGAGCCTTTCTTCTGACTGGGTAGAAGTTTGGATGACAATTCAGCTAATTCTTTGAGGCTGAAAAGTGCAATGTTGGGGGTTTCTTTTCACTTTACTCTTCTACCACAGCAAGAAAGTACAATGAATCCATTGGCTATCTGCTAACAGGAAGGAGTCTTCACTGGGTCACAGAATAGAATTAGTCATAAACTTGGGTTATTTATCAAGAGAAGCACATAAAAAAATTTACAGGTTTAATTCATGTTTCCTGTGTGTATTTGAAAATAAAGGAATGCAATAATTGCATAACTATTAAGCTTAATTTTCTTTTGCAGGCAGATTTCAGTGTGTTGAAGTTGGCTTTGCATTCTCCCTCATGCAAGGAAGGAAATGTATGATTTGTATTAGATTCTTGCCTACATAAAAAAATTTGGCTGTTTATCTTACCAAGGATGGACACAAGTGAAAAAGTGGAAATCTCAGTCACTGACTCCTTCCACTGCTCTTTCTTCCTTTCCCCAAATATTCCTTCTCCTCATGAGTTTGGGTGGGAACCACAGTGGGAACTGTGAATCAGGACTACCAGTGCACTCCAGACAGCTTTAAAATTTGAGGCCAATTCTACCTCTGTTTGGCTGTGTGGATCCTTCTGGCGAAGCCCTGCGAGTGCAGGAGTGGCTCTGCCAAGGCTCCAGCCAATGCACCGTGTCCAGCTCCCCCTCCCCGAGGGCCCCCAAGCCGTTGACCCAATTCTCCAGGGTATGAAATAGATGGGTGGGAGGAGGGAGAGGGCAGTCCCACAGGGGAGTGTGGAAGACAGGACAGGCCCTGGATGAGCCCCTGGCATTGCCTTGTGCTACAGCAGAAACAGACCAGTCCATGGCAGGCTCCCACCACCTCCCAGCACTGATTCCTAGCTTCCAGCACAGCCCATTGAGTGGTACTGCTACCCATCTGGAAGCAGATGAAGTGTGGGGACGAGTAGTCTTAGAGGAGAAAGGTGCTAAAAACAGTCCTAAATCCTGGAAATCCTATGCCTCGTTAAAACTGCACTTATGCCTGCTTCACTTTATAACTCATCCCTGTCAACACAGCTAAGATCATCAGTCCAGTGTCTCCACATAAATACTTGCTGTTTCCCTGGAAGGTCAAGGGGCCTTGGCCACAGCTCCTCTCCTGCCTTCCTGTTTTGACTGAGGGAGGACAGGGCTTGGAGAGAAGGTTGTAGCAACCGCACTGTACACAGGCGCTGCTTCTGAAACATAAGATTGGGCAAAGTGCTCAAGAATAGCACTGGGTGAGGGCTGTTGGCAAGTTGCAACTTAGCTAAAAATGAGGTTCTGAGGTAGCCAAATCCATTCATAAATTGGAAGCAGTTTTGTGGAATAGTTTCAGGCAAAACAAATGGCAAAGCATTTCATTTTGGGCACTGGCAGTACAAGCTGAGGAATCAAAGAATTATTAAAGCACTTGGAGGTAGCAGTTGCCTTTCCCTGAATAGCCCGCTGGTAAGGCAATCCACATGGGCGGTGGGAAACCAGATTCAGTCCTCCTCTCAGCCTCTGGGGATTAAACTCATATCAGACAGCTCAGGGAAACAACATGATTGTGGGGTAGGTGATAGCTAGAGAGAGGCAAGAAGAAACAAGCACAGGCTGGAGCAGGAGGAGCACCCTGCCCATGGGAAAGCGCACTGCCCACCAGCCCCACAGCGCTGGATGCTGAAGAACTTGGTATGGCATCCAGCCAGGAAGAAGAAAGACCCATTTCCCCAAATCTTTAACTACCACAAAGTAACCCTTGTGAGTGCCCAGACAGTCTGGGTTTTGTTTAAGAAGAAATTGCTGGTTTGAATCAGGGAGAGGAAAAGTTCATCCAGGGCTCCCAGATCCAGTCTGAGTGACCAAGTTTAAAAAATCTGTTTTGGATAAGTAAAAACACTGTTTTGGCACTCTGAATTACTTTTTACACCCAAGCTAGAAGCTGAACAGAGTAATTTTTCATTGTACAGGTCTAACAGCTTCTAATGCTCTCATAGGATCATTTATGCCAAATTCCTCACACAAGGATGTGCAGGCACAAACTTTTTCAATCACTCTGAACGGTGCTGGCTGCACCCCTGCTGCAGGCTGCCTCTCTTTGGAGCTGTCATAGGCTGCTATTAAGTCAAAAGAGGTAATAAGTGATTTGTCCCCATGATGGGATCTGGATCTCTGAGCTGCACTAAGGGAGGAATTACACACAACTTAATCCCCTGTTTTCCTCCTAGAAAGCCACCACTGGCTTCTGAAACAGGATTGTCTGGAGACAGCAATGATTTCAGGTGACTTGTAAAGAAAGTCACCTGGCCTGACCCAAAGCTTCAAAATGAATCACGTATTGAACGTTCCTGGGTAAAGTAACACTGCAGACACTGTTGAGCTTAAAGGCTTCAGCTTCTTGATTTCTTACCTGTAAATTTACTCTGACTCAGACAACTGTCTTCCTCTTGAGGTAAACTTGGCTTCTGGAATTTTTTTCTTGAAAGAGATGAGAGAGGTAGTGGCAAGAGCAGGAACTGTTCTAACATCCAAGTGTTCTTATAGCCTTATCTTATTTCCCATGACATACTATTAAATATGTAAAGAAAATACCTCGGTCCTTTTAAAGTAAATTACACATGATTGTGTGTTTGAACTCAGCAAGTATTGAGCTTGAAGTTAGCTCTCTAATGAAGTGATCTTTATGAACCTACATGAAATTACCAGGAAATTATTTTTTTCAGAGGTAAAATATTGGGAACCCGATTTGAACAGAGCTGGGGGAATCAGCTGGGATATTTGGTTACAAAACCTCTTATTTATGCCTTGAACTTAAGTAAATAAAATTCCTGAAACAAAATAATTTTTTAAAGGTTATTGGGTTGTATCTCCTAAACAGCATCTCCAAAATACGTTGTGTCCCTTCACATTCCCTTTTGGTAACCGCCACTGGCTTTCTCAAGCTCTTTGCTTTTTAAGCAGCAGCATTACTTCATGCAGTACTAGTTCTTCTTGTCTTCAGGGAGCGCTTTGGAGCAGCACAGCCACAGCTGGTAGACACACAGCAACATGAGGTCTCTCAGGGTTGGGATTTCTGAGGTGTTTCAGAGGGCAGCCTCATGCTCCCTCGGTCTCTGAGGATATCCTAAACTCATACGTCCGAGTGGAGATTTGTACACTTGAGTCAGGGGTTAAAGGAAGGAGATACATGACTGCAGCCCAGAAAGACAACTGTGCCTGATGTGCTACATGTGCTGGAGGGCTCCTTGCCTGCCTGTTAGTAAACTCTTAGCCTAGCCTTCACACTGAACAATATTTATCCTGAAACCCAATATCTGCAGCCAGATCGTTCATGGAGTCGTGACTCAGTTAGTCTCGTGCTTGAAGGACTAAGCCATACTGAGGCAATTCTGCTTGCACAGACTGCAGATGGCATGCCTTTCCTTCAGTGGCTGGTATCCTGGTGTTGAGTGATGCCCTCATTGATTAATTGCTCAGATTTTATTCCTTAACTAAGCCAGTTACTGGCAAGACCCAGTTGCCAAGAGCAGATAAAGGCAGGATTTCTTGATATTTGGTGCCCAGACGCCTTGAGGAGGTGCAGCAGCGAGCATCAGCTTTTTAGCAGGCAACAGACCAACTTGACTCTTGGGCAAGAGCTTGTGTGAGGAGTTAAGAAGCTGCAATGATTGGGCTCTAGTATTGCCTTAATTCAACCTTGCTGTTTGCTACAGAGGTGGCAAATATTCCAGGGAATAAGTGGTTTCACACATGAAAGAGTGCTTTCACAGATCAAGCTCCTTATAACAAAGAGGTGAGGATATACACGAGAAGGTTAAACTAAATCAAAAGGGTCTCAGAACAAGTTCTGATTTCATTGATGACTTTTGCTAAAGGCTTACTGTTGTGTGACACATTTTAAAATTCCTTTTTTATATGCTCAAGTGGCAGGTTTACTACCTCTGATTTATCTTGTGTTCTCCTTTTATCCTCAACTGTACAACTTTTCTGTTCTGCCACTGGAGCGGTCTTCCTCCATTTCTTTGTCCTTAACACTTCCTTCTTCATGTTTAGCCTTGACCTCTCCTCCTCTGCCTGTGACTGCCTCTAGATGCCTCAGCTCCTGCTAGCTCTCTGTAATCCTGTGTTATACAATGGAACATTTTTGGCTTGCATAAATGCAAGATTGCATCTTTATCTCACTAAGAAAGGAAACCTAAGTCATATAATTAGAAAAATCATGTAATTAGAAGAAGTAGATGCTTTTTTCCTGAAATGTGGCAGACTCAGAAAGTCCTAGCTTTTGTATAAGAACTGTACTTAAACCAGATTTTAAATTTGGATTTGATAAAATGACTTACCACACTCTGTCAATCTGGAGGAAAGATTCTTGCACGCAACTTTTTTGGGGACACGAGCTTTGCTCCTAATACTTTGATTTTGCACCAAACTCATGGTTCTAAGACATTGCTGAATTTGCAAAATGCTCTTTTACCTCCATGTATCTTCGCTGATGAAATCTCTCTGGTTCTTCATTTCCATGAAACCTGAAGTTTAATAGAAAATAAATCAATAGTATTACTAATCTCTGCTTTGTACTAATGGCTTCTGTTTCTGCTGGATTCAGAGGCCTGTGTGCCAGGAATAAAGCTCTGGATCACACTGCAACATGTTTCCAGTTGTGAACACAATTAGTGTCTAATCATGTGTAGCAGATTAAAAGCTGTGTTTACTGAAGTGGTCAACATGTAAAATTCCTAATGAGAAAGAGCCCAGCCTTGTAGATGAGTGCGAATGAAAGACTAACTTTCTAGCTACAAAGTTCATTAACCAAGGGAGGACATCTGAGTAAAATGGACACAAAATTGCTGGTCCTGAAAAATGGTGAATTTTTTAGTTTGCTATAAGGAGCAGATTGTGGTCAAAAGAACTTCTTCCCCTCTTCCTGGCCACCCCAGCACGCCTAAAACAAAACCCCTTCCTCTTAAAATGATAGTACCTCTAACCTATGATGACATCTCAGCTGCTACATGAAAACATTTTCAGACTGCTCCAGGACCAAGAGAGGTATCCCCACGCAGAGGCGAGGACTTGCACTAATGAATCCATTGATAGCTAGATAATTGCCTGGCCTTGTGCAGTGATGCCTGCCTCATCCAAGCAGAGGGGCTGGCTCTTGCAGCCACCCTGGCACCGTGTCATTTGGCTCCCAAACACGGTACCAGCACAAGCAGACTTGGACACGGCAGGAGTGCTCCACAGGAAAATGCTCCCCAAACAAGGGGGCCTTTAGAAGGTGACAACTTTGTCGGGGAGTCAGGACAACTTTTGGATGGTGGATATCAGGTACCAGCATGACCCACCAAACTATGTGTCTGTCTATAACACAGGGTAGAATCGTGTTTAATCAGTCCAGATCCAAAACTAATAGAGGGTTAATCCAGATAAGCTTTTAGGACAGTAGCACTACTCAGAACCAGTCACCAGGGATTCTTCTTTGAAAAGTAACCAAACAGAAAACAGACCTTTTCCATTCCATAGCTGCATGCTGCAGTGACAAGCACTAGCTGTTTCAATATACCCCTCTTCCAAAAACTACAAAGTTAGCTGTTACCAGTGCAATAATACTAAGCCAAATATTGACACCCAAAAAATAGTACTTTTATTCTTCTCTTTTCCTATGGCTTTCTAAATATGCTGGGGTTTTATAAAGCCTGCTCAAAAGCCACAGGGAAAGCCTATCTATCTAAACAAAAGTTAAGAAGATTGTTTTACAGAAGATGAGACAGGGAATCACTGGCATTGTTGAAGAGGGGAAAAACTGAACCCCTACGAGTGAGTAATCGGGATTACCACAACTGAAAGATACGCTTTTTGGCAAGAACATTTAGAGCCCAATTTTCCAGGCAAAGCTCCATTTTTAAAATGTCCCTGACCGACTCCATACGTTAACCATGGCTGTGCACTCCTATGTGCCCCTGATTCCCCACAGTTCTCCAAAAAACAGTGTAAGCATGTTCTTGCAGCTCATGTGGGAAGCTAACATCTGGATTGTCTCTTTGGTTGACCTAGGAGGCCAGATTTGTCAAAACTTGAAAGCACTGTGCAGAAAATGCCTCTCTAGGCTTGGAAGCCAACTCTTGTTGGTTCAGCTAACTAGGTGGTGGAATTCCCCAAGTTTTACATTTGCCTTTGCAAACACTTCTTCGAACTGGCGCCAGAAACCTCTCCCCTTTAACTCTAGGGAATGAAGCAGAAGAGCTACTGGCAACCTTTTCTTCTCCTTTATTGCACAAGCTGCTGCTTTATCTTCCACTTGTACCTCACGCATCCCTTTGATTGCATTGCTTGTCTGAAGGGTATTTTGATAGCACCCACCCTCCCAGATAGATCCATGCTTTCCAGGGCAGCCAGCTGGCTGTTGTGTTCTCCAGCTCTTCAGGAAACTTTCCCAGTCCACCCCCCTAGCACTGCGAGCAGAGGGACCCAGGTGTGCACATCATGTTCTTGGTTTGCTTTAATCCTCTAGCTGCCAGCAGAAAGGTATGGCAGCTCTTCAGCTTCACCTTGCATTAACTGACTTTGTGTCGAGTGAAAAGTTGCAGAGTTCCTAAAACTGAGGATTCTGCCATCAAGTGTTAAAAATAACTCCGGCACCCTCTGCCAGCTACAATAATAAGGTTTTCCTGAAGACAGCTTTGGCTAAATCCTAGAATAATAATGTCACAGGAATTCTAGAAATGCTAAATCTGCAGTTATGCAATCTAATGTCTGTTGTATGGACAAACCCCATGCTTCAGGCCGCTGACAGAGCGTCAGGTTAGAGGAGGAAGGCACCCCTTTTCCACCTGCATTCATGGTCTGACAAAAGGACACCATTCTCCCCATCTTCTCTGTGCTTATTTGCTGTCCTCCACCTCCCAAGGCAAGACAGTTCATGACATAAAGCAAAGTTCTGGGCCGGCACAGCAGCCTGTGGCGCTCATCTGTGCTCTCTGCCTCCATTCCCAGCTCTACCTGCTTTTGCAGAGAACCCTTTGCTGGGTTTTGCTTCCTGGATGGTGGCTGCCAATGCTTCCGGGGGATGAAAGCCAGATTTTCCTGTGTACGAGAGAGAGGGATGTGCTGGCGGTTGCATTTTCCAAGAAAGAGGTGTACAGTACAGCTTCTCTTTTACAAGATTAAACAATTCTAAGAATGTACCCTTGTGTGGCTCATATCCTCTGGCTTTGTAAACTCAACCTGTGCTTTCCTGCAGGGCCTTCAGTACACATGCTTTCTATGCTCTGTTCCTAACATCTTAAGCCAATCCTTTTTGCCAGTTTGTCCAGAAAACAGGTAAATGGAAATAAGCAACTGGGCTTCTAGAAACTTGCATAAGAATCTGTGTGTGAGTGCCGAGCTCTGATGAAGGAGGCTCTGAGCCCAGGAATGTACCTACTTTCTCCTTCCTGTATTTAGCTGACTAAGATTCCTAAACAGCGGCTCCACATCCTAAATTACAGGTTTGGACTGGAGCACTTGGCCCATGGCTTGGATATCTTGTGTAATTCTGCTGCAGCTAAACTCAGATTTTTCCAGAAGATGGCCCTGTGTCTCCTAACACTTCAGGCTTTTCCCCCCAGGATCATTATTCCCAGCTAAGAGACTGCAAAGCAATGCACTAAACAGGCGAGATGCTCAGGACTAAGGTAAAGGGCTTCTTCCCTGAAGTGCTGCTTCCTCTGCTCTCATGTGCTGCTGATACTGGTGCAACTCTGTAAAGCAGCTCCTGTAAAACAGGGCAGAGCAGAATCTGGGAGCCTGAGTCAGTCTGTTTTCCTTTACTGTACGCACTAATAAAGAACAAATGACAATACTGATATTAAGACATAAAAGCAATGACCAGAGTAGCAGTTCACATGGTTTTGCAAGATTATAATCTACTGGCAGTGTGTCCTGTCAGCTTTGTCTTTGGAGATAACCCTCTTAATCAGCTGGAAAGCCAATGGAAATTGCTGACCAGAGAAAGATGCTATAGAAAAAGAATTGGAGGGCAGCTGAACCATGACACTAAATAACAGTACTAAGTCAGACAATCACTAACACTGCTGAGCAAATACTGTACTACTTGAGTGGGAAGAGAAAAACTCATGGGTATGCCTGCACAAAAATATTCTCCTGTGCCTTGGTCATGTGCACTCACAAAAGAAATTGAAGCTGAACCATTTGCTATGGTAGGGAGAAGAGTTTTTGACAAAATGGGATGTGACAGAAGGTGTCTGGAATAAACATTAAAAATTAGGGAAGTTTATGGCCTCAGAGGAAAAAGAGAGCAGACCCTTTCAGACAGACAGAATTGATGAAGCACATTGCTTTTTCAGACTCACAGAAAGTGGTAACTGGCCAGTTGGCTACTTCCTCTGTGGAGAAGGGGCCAAATTGCTACTTCCTTTCTTTCAGTGAAGGTGCATATCTGAGTCTGCTCCCCCAGCCCTTCTGCTGGATTTATTTATCATGGAGCCTAAAGGAAACAGATACCAGTTAAATCTGTCAGGCATGATGGTAAATCAGCTGATTTACAAGCTACAGATTGATAGAGGGAATAATTGTGTCTCCTGTTTCCTTAAAGTTTATGATCTTAAAAATAACACAGATACTATTGAAGAAATTTATTAGTGATTGAGCAAGTCCTCCTAGTCAACAAGTTATTCTTTTATCATAAAATGTGCAATAAATTTAATATGGTTCTTTGGCACAAATTAGTGTCTGTCTACAAAAGCACTGAAGATAAATATCTGACTTACAGTGCACAAGTGGTTATAAAACTCCCGTTCTAAAACAAGTCCTTGATCAAAGTAGCATAGTTGCAAGGCACACTGATTAGAAGCTCAAACATTAATTATGGTGAAGGATCAAGAAGCCTCTCATCTATGCTTAAATAAAAAATAATAAAGAAGCAGAGATTTGTCTTAAGGCCAAAGCTAGAGAGTCCTGAATTACTACTAACAGAGCACAAAAGTTTATGATACAGAGACATTTCAGTACCTCATTTAATAGTTGTACTACTCTAAAAGTGAACCCTGCTCATTCAGGAATGGTGCAAGAATAAAGCCCTGTCCAGAGCGAGCAGGCAGCGTAGGCAGCTGCATTTTACTGAGTACTAAGTGAGTGTAACCTGCAGGAAGGAGGGGGAAGAGGTCTGGGGGTCTGAGTAGAATAAGGTTGCTGCCCATGGCCAAACAGCCTGGGAAGGGCTGTTCCATCAGCTGCTGTGATTAGTGGTGCCAACCCTTATACAACATAGACGTATCACAAATTTATATCTGCACTTAAATAAAAGCTGGTTTTCAGTTGGTGACCTTTGATCTGGTCACTACTGAAAACCTATGAAAGACAGAAGAGATTGAAATACCTCAGGCTGAGCAGTGAAGTAGAGGGGAAAGATCCAGGTTTGTGCCTTCTCTGATGGAAAGATGGATGAGCAGTGGTGGTTTGAGTTGCCCAACTTTGGTACCGTCTGTCAGGAAACAATGGAATAAGATACGACACCTAAAGCAACACTTCTAAAAAGTGGCAATACCACAACCTGACTAGCCTGTGCAACTCATCAGCACAGTTTACCACAGCCCGTTACTGCAGGATTTGGAAGGATTAAATATGCGAAATGCCAGAAATGATAGTTTCTCCATTAGAATGAAAATAAACATATGGTATAAAGTTTCCAGACTCACAGATGTCTCAGACCTTCAGCTGGGATGGTTCAATAGAGGCAATATTTTCCAAAAATTATTCCCTAGATTGCTTTGCATTTTTATATGAAGCACCTTAGACCAGAATCTGTCAGAACTAATATACCACATCAGATGAAATGGACTAGTGCAATAAAAACATACATATATAATGTAAACCCATCTCCGGCCATTGGTAATCAAGACCTGATCCAAAAAAAGCCACCCCGAGCCCCTAAAGAATAAGGTTATTCCTTGAGATGGAGGAGTCTTTCAAAAGATTATTTGTACAGATGTAAGTCCCATATAAAAAAATTAAGAAATACACAGAAGTTCTGCTCTAACAGAAGTCAACTGATTCAGCCAAAAGCAGATGCAGTAACTGCAAGCATTTTCCTCTATTCTACCCTCCTTCCATGTCTGAAACTGTGCTGTTCCCTTACCTGTGAGACTCTATCTTTCCTCACCTATTCCTTCTGCTTTTCTTACTGGCCAAACTGCCCCTGATGACTGAGAAAAGACACAACCCAATAATCAACATTTCCTCGCCTGGTAGAGTTTAGTTTACAGCATCAGGAAACAATAGGCAGCCATGTTTGTGCGATCTCTCAAGAGTGTGAAGAGGGGAAATTTTACTACTGTGTTCACATCCCATTTTCAGTCTCTTCAACAAATGGAAAAAGTAAAAAAAAAAATTCTTTCCACCCCCCAGAATCTATATTACGCTAATGCATCACTGTCCTCTAAATGCTCTGCTTTCATACGCTTGAATGGCAAAAGTCAAAAAGGCTGAAGAAATCTAGAAGACCCATTGTTTACAAAATCACATTTCAGAGAGAAAAAACACTGATAACAGTTTTGGAAATATACTTGTCTTTCAGATAACTAATAATCACTTAGGCTTGAGCTCCCCAGACCTTTCAGCTAAGCCCTGTTGCTCTGTGCCAGTCAGCCTGAGCTTTGCAACAGCGGCTCCAGCCTCGTGCGGCTCATTGCCGGGGCAGAGGTCTGAGGTTACTGTCATCAGTCACCGCAGGCTTGTAATACTCGTGTCAGAGCTTTCATCCTGATGCCTCTCTCAAATCCTCTCCTGCAGGTTCAGGCAGGGACAAAGCAGAGAACATGTTGGAGGTTGTCATTGCTCCATGCCTCGCACTTCTGTAACGCTGCCCGGCATGCCCCAAGTGAAAAGCAGCCATTGAGTGTGCCTGAAAAGCTGGTAGCTGCCATGGTCTTTGTTACGTCCCTCTAACAACCAGGAAAGGGCCCTGCCAGGGGCCGAGCGTGCTTTTGGGAGGCTTCCACAATGAAAGCAGCAAAGCACTGAAACAAGTGCCACATTGTCTTCCTCAATTAAGCGCACAGTATTGCACCATCACTGCTGTAAATACTCTAGAGTGCCAAATTGTGCCGTTTTGCTTCTAGGCCCTCATTCAGGTCTGTAATAAATCAGGGCACGTGTGAGCAATTTTGTATTTTAAGTAACCTTTAGGCGCTGCATGCTGGAGCAGAAAGTTCCTCCCAAGCCCAAACAGAAGTTGGTCCATTTTGTGTTCCTCAGAGTCAGCCAAGATGGGGTGCTGAGCGAGCAGGCTAGAATATGGTCACATTATCCCTGAATAATCTGCCACCAGCCCACACTCTGGGACTGAAAGGCAGGGATGAAGACATCCCCAGGTGTCTTCAGCAGTCCTTCAAAGACTTTTCTTTCATGTGCATGAAAGACCAATGTCCCTAATCATTGAAGCATCCTATAGCAACTATGAGTTTCACACCATCTAGTTCAGCAGGTAGTGGAAGAGAAGCTGTACCTTTCATCACAAACTCATGGACAGCCAATGGCAGCTGTAAAAGGACAGCTAGGAGAGAGAGGAAGGAGAGCTATTGCTATGGTGTAAATGGTTGTCCTTCCCGACAACACTTACTGCTAGTCCTGCTTCTCTTCTTTCTTTGGCATTGTCAAAACCAACAAATCTGACATCCTCTCTTCATACTACCTCATTTCCAGATGCCTCTGGTTTTCTTCACAGGAGAAGCAGTGTGGTCTTGGCCCTGCACTTGCAGATAGCAGAATCCAACTCTTGCCATTTGTTGCTGACAGACAGCAGCACAGCAGAGCAGTTTGACTTGCCCTACTTCAGTTTTTCTTAAAGTGAATCAGATATCCCTGTTGCAGCTGAACAATGCCCATGAAAAGGATAGGAGAATAGCATTGTTGCATGCCTTTGGCCAACAGGACTTAGGGCTGCTCTCTCATTATAAAAAGTGTAGGAACCATAAGTTGTTTTCAGTACAATTTTAGTGACCAGACAAATAATTTCAGTAACCAGTTTTGTGCTTTTTTTTGCTTAGTTTGGCCTATGTGTAATTTTGCTTGCCATATTGGCTTATGGAAAATATGGAAAATATGACTGTTCTGAAAAACAAGCTTACTCTGAATTTTGGCAATGATGAGCAAACAGTACAAAATGTCACTTATTAGGAGGTTTCTTGGGATCATCTTAAACTGAAGCAGTAAAATATATATAAATATACACTAAAGCAACTACTGTTTTTTAACCACACAGTAAAGCAGCTACTCAGAACTGGAAATACAAGTAGACAGTCCTGACCTTCAGATTATGATACCAACAACTGTGAGTTGAGCTGAGGAGAAAGAAGTCAAATCCAAATTCCTGCACTACTGAAAGGTGCAAGCTACTCAAAGAGCCTCTGATCAGAAGGTGGTTGACCAGTTCTGCTCAACCAAAAAGTCATCTTCCCCTTGAGTAAGCCATTTTATCAAACGGGTGTTGTAGGTAAGCCCTTGTTCACTAGATAAAAAATTCTGAAATTATTTTCATATCAAATGCATTCGATTCTACATCCTGAGGACACTAGTATTTTCTTTTTCATAGAGATAGACAATTTTTTGCTTTGCTGCCTTTTCCCAGTCTAATCCCACATGCTCAACAGCTTTGAGAAAAAGTGCACAGCCCTCTCTTATTTGGAAGTTGGAATGTGGTTGCCTGGAAGGTAAGGGATGGTCACTCAGGATGAATTACACCACGAATCTCGTGCATATCTCAGGGACCCTCCAGCACTGAAGAAGAGGTAAGCAGTAGGCTGACACCATGTTCATCCTTTTCCTTCTCCCACCAGACTCCCAAAGGTTCCTGTCTGGAGGCAGTGAAGATTGCCATCGATGCTGGTTACCGCCACATCGACGGTGCCTTTGTCTACTTCAATGAGCACGAAGTGGGACAAGCCATCCGCGAGAAGATTGCTGAAGGGAAGATCAAGCGAGAGGACATATTTTACTGCGGCAAGGTGAGAACCTGCACTCAGATTATTTACACTAAATCCAGGATTTCTGTGAATGGTCTTTCTTAAGAGCGCCAGCAGTCAACATCTGGAATATTTCCTTCCAGATCCGACATCCTTTATTTTTCTTTCCTAGCATTACCAGAATGCTGCAGACCTTTATGAATACTAGGTTTGCTGTGAGGCACAGGAATCACTGTTCTCTGTTTAAATCTCTGATAGCAGTGGGAACCATGCAACATCCCTTCTGCTTAGTTTTGTAGGCACCTGCAATTGAAGACCACGGATAAGTTCAGCCTGAAGTGCTGCCTAACCTGCTACTGTGCCACATGTTGTGCTGTCACACACAGAGCCCCAGCTGGACAATGATCCTGCAACTGAGCTATTTTCTGTTAGAGCAATTCCCCGCACAGGTTTGCCATGAGGTTGCACAATGAAAGGGGTGGGAGCAAGCACGTGCATGCCAGTGTCTGTGTATGGGAGAACAGCAAGTGCCTACATTGGTACTACTGCCAGAAAATTACTCATCAAGCTACACCCTTAGTTACTGTATCACTTGTAATTAAAAAGTTCTAGGATGATGAATCAACTTACTTGGACAGAAGATGTCATTGCACTTCTGTTCTAGAGCAATGAGGCTGGAGTAATGCACGAGCTATTTTATATATTCGAGTCTTAAGTCTATGACTTGACTCTCTCCTAAAATAATGAAATCCCTTGTCCAATGAAGTGTCTGACAGAAGTTGTCACAACAACAACAAATTACCCAGGTACAAGAGAGGTCATTGCACATTGTAGTGCAATGGTGCCTGTCCAGTTTCTAAGGGAGTTTATGGCCTCAAATAGTCCTTTCTGCGTGCTTCTTTAAACACATCAACCTAATATTTTCCCTTTCTCCTTTCCCAAATAAGACGTAATCCACAATTACTCAACAGACTTGCAAATAAACACCGCTGTTCCTAGAGTGAAAGATCCCATGGGATGAGAGGTCTGGCTTACTGTGAGCAATTTAGTGAAGTTCTATGATCTGGGGAAATTAAGCTTTATACTGGATAGTTTGCAGACCAAGTGGATTTTCAGCAGCTATAGACCAATTTCCAAGCACAGCAATTTCCAATCTTTAAAATATGCACCTCTTTTCCAAGTTTCCTGCTTGGTTCTACTGATAACAACCTTGCCACTCTGAGAAAAGCCTCACGTTCTCAAATTCTCTGCCTTTATCAGGGGAATTTCTCAGTCTCTTATATGCCAAATATGTTGATTTGGATCAGTGAAAATATTTGGTTTCAACAGTTTTATAGTTTCATTACTGCAAATTATCAGTAATATTACGAATCAAAACCACCAAGTTGTGCCAAAAGGTTAGAACCAGATGTCCTAACAATTTTGAGTATTTCAACTTTCTCAACTGCTTCCCCTGCAGTTATTTGCCCATATCAACTTTTAGGGTCAATGAAAGCAGATCTCCTGGTAAAATTTCCAAACTTCCTTTATTTATTAAGCCTTTCTGTATTCAGTTTTCTGATCTCATCACCAGATGATTTTCCTAGTCGATAATCACTACTTAAACACTGAGTCATTTGGAAAACTGCAGGTCCTGCAAGCCACAGGGCTGCAACACACAACAGCCAATGCCTGTGCTCCCAGACTGCTGTGTGTCTGTGACATGACACACATGTGGATTTCTCTTACAGTCGTGTCCTGTTTGCGCTTGACAAAACATCAGCTGCTCAGGGTGATAGTCTATTATAACGTTTCTACGATCTTTTAAAGAGTTTAAAGGCAGAAATGGAAAATACTCTGCAACTAATTCAATCCATCACAATCGAGAATTTTCACAGGTTTCACTCAAAGCTCTCACAGCAGCTCTGAACCTCCCAGGAGTGGGAGGGGATCCTCCTTGCCTTATATATCTTTAGTTTAATGCACCTCACAAACTTAGGTAGCTTACAAACTACAGGCAAATCTCAACCCAATAGATACTTTGGGCATTGATCAGTAACTGATTGATAAGAACTGTTGCATCTTCTAGGAAACATGGTAGATGCACAGATCATTCTTGGAACCATCAGGCACTACAGAAGTTACTTATGTTTCCTTCCTTCTGACATCAGAAGTACTGGAAACTCCCAAGAGCCTTCAGACTCAAGCCCCTCGTGCAGATCTTTCCTGAAGAAGCAAAGATGCTGCAGATGGAAGGCTGATCTATCAGCAGGGACTGACGAGAGCAGCCCTGCTGAGTGGCAGCGTTGCTGGAACAGTGACCTGGTGTGATCGCGCTGCATCTGCCAGTTGAAATCATCAGCACTTGCACTTGGCTCTCGCTGCTGGCTGCCTGATCAGGCAGAGCAGCTCAGCATCCAGAAATTTTAGAGGTTTTATAGCAACTGCCAACATCTCACTTGGCTTATACAGCAAGACCTTTTTGGTCTCCTCTTTCATCCCAGGATATTTCTTTCATTAAACTAGAAGTAACATTTCCAGGAAATGTGGTGTCCTAAAATGCCAAAGCCAGCTGGCAGCTTTGACTGCTCAAACATGGGTTCTACTTAGGTAGATAATACAATAACTTGTACAAATCATGAGAACAGTTATAAAACTCTCAAGTTTCCATGGCATCGATGTATTGACATAGTACAAATGTTTTTAAACATAGTACAGCTGTTTTTAAAGGCTGGTTCTCCAGAACCTCTGCAGTTTTTAGAGGTAAGTATATTCACTGGCAAATGCTGAGCTCAATAGAGCTGGGCTCGAAAGGGCACTCAGAAAAACTACTTCTAGGCAATATATCTCAGGTCACCAAATTTCTAAAACACAGTAACAACCTGGACATGAAGGGTCTACAAAGTCTTTTCCTTACTTAAATACAAGTTAAGCTCATTTTGCAGGTAAAATGCCTATAAAACACATAGACCAGAGGTTTTCAGTAAATCCAGTGGAACAACTTAAACTCTTGAGAGCAGGACCTTGCTTCCTTACTGCAGTACACATCAGCCTCTTACCACTGTCTGCTGATCATAAACTCTTCACATCTTGCAGCATGCAGCTGAGAAAGGCCTAGTATGAATTTTCAGGTGTTCTGGTTTGTCACCTTAGGGCAGGGTCAGATGTCCTGCTCTCAGTACAACTTAACATGTCCTTGCTTCTGTGGGCAGAACTGAGCAGATTGTTTTCCCAGGGAATAACTATAACATAGTTAAAAAAAACAACAAGTGTCTAAAATAACTTCAAACTTACACAGGCTATGCCCTTTAACACCTATAATCAACCTCTTCTCCCATAAATCACAATTCAAGTTTTGTGTCTTTAGAACAAATTTATTCTATACCTTTGCATGCAGTGGCTGTCAGCTTTGGTGGCAGAACTGACTAGACAATGACCATACCAGCAAACAGCAGGTTTTTCCAACCAGCAAAAATGACAAAAACCTACATGGGACTCCACACGTTTGTTTTGTAAGTTGAAAAAAAAAAAAAAAAAGAAAAGAAAATAGCCCGACTTATTGTGTGCATTCAAATGGTACTTAAAACCTTCTATTGTGTGTTAATTCTGCTGCAGTTAGAATAGACAAAACTCAATCAGTTTACAAAGAGTTCTTGGTTACTAATTACCATACTATGTTTTTATCCTTGCAAGAGACTTGCATCAGCACAGTTCAGTCAGAGATAGTGCTGAACACTCACCAGCTGAGCACACTCCATAGCAACCTCGGGGCACAACCCTGAAAGGAAGCAGTTTGCATTAAAGAGGTACCAAGACTGTGCTTTAACTACTCACACCTGCGTTACAGTGACTAAACACAAACACATTTTCCAGTGAGCACTGAGGAATAAGAGAAAACTTGCCTAGGTCAGGCAGTCTCTCAGGCTTCCCGACCACAGGAGAAAAACCAGAAGATTCTCTTAGCGCTGGGTGCTTGGCTGCTAAATAGCTAACTCACATGATCCAAGCTTCTGCCTTCAAGCATAAAACTGACCACAGATTCCTTGTGGGAACAAAGTTTTTCAGTGAAAGCATATGCTTGGAAAACAAAAGGAATTTAAGTTCATTGAGCAAGAGTTTGTAATATACTCAGCTCAGAATAACCTGTTTTGTAATAAAAAAATATGTAATGGCTTTACTGAGTCAACACTTCATCAGTCCTGGGCAAGAACTCCTGTCTTAACCTCTGCAGCTGGCTCTGCCAGAAGGCAAGGTAAGGCACTCACCTCTGCCTTGCAGGGATGGAGACCACAATGACTTTGCTCTCTGCATAATGGGCTCTATCAGAAGGACAAGAGGGAGGGAGTGTGTGCTGGGGGTCTTCAGCCGGCTCTGTGTTCCTCCTGGCACCCAAAGAAAGCCTGTGCTTGCCTCCCCAGCTCTGGAATACCTGCCACCCCCCGGAGCTGGTGCGTCCCACGCTGGAGAAAACCCTGAAGATCCTGCAGCTGGACTATGTTGACCTCTACATTATTGAGCTGCCAATGGCTTTCAAGGTAAAAAGAAAAATTGCTTGGAAAAAGTGCATGAACTTAACTTGAACCAAGACCTTTATCTAGTATATTACTTGCAGCTTCCAGCCTAGGTTGTCAATAGCATTTTGAGCAGAAAACATATATATTTTGATATATACTGCATACATGTATTTCTGTGCACTGCCCACCCAAAGAGAGGCAGATATCAGGTGGTGTGAGAACAGGCCAGGAGAGATGTTGCTTGGAGTGTGTCTGCTGGAAGGACAGGTCTCCCAACTGTGGTCGAGCAGCTCCTACTCTGAAAAATTACACAGCTGAGCAGTACATGTGTCTGAATCCCCTCTGAGCCATGAGGAGAGAGTCAATGGAGGAAAGAGCTCATACAAAGCAGCAACAGGCCTGGGGCAAAGTTCAGAGGGGAAGAGGGAAAGGTAAAAAGTCATCATCCTTATTCCGCCCCAAATTAAAGCTGCTGGGAAAATTGTGGTTATGATCTTAATCTCTGTAACTGCAGCACTCAACTTCACTAGATCCCAACTGGCACCAAACATGGGTTGTCCATCTCTCATTCTTAAATGATCAAGTCTGATATTCCCTGATACTGTTGGCTCTGGGCAACTTGTAGGCAAAACCTTTGAATGCAGGGAGCTCACATCATAGTTGCATGCCTCCCTCTTGCAAGTCCACAAACTTTCTGCTTTCACAACTTGCTTTACAGTTTTCCTCTACAAGTACATGATACAAAGGCAAATGAAATTAAGAGAATTATAGTCAAAACATTTAAGTGGTTTTGAACTAATTAAATCTTTCTTCTAAGAGAGAATAGGATCAGGCAATTAGTTGGTTAATTGTTTCTGAACAAGGTTTGAGCTCTAAACTGGCCTCTTTTTGCAAGAAAGGTAGATCTCTGATTATTAAAATAATATTTTGCTGCAGACTCCAAATTACCAGAACTATCAGATAGGAAGCAATTTACCAATGAGGCTATCACATTACACTTGCAGCCCTTTTTTTCCCCCTGAGGAGGCCATATCCTATTAAGACCTGTATAGGAGTAACCAGACTCTGATATTAAAATTTTATTTATACAGTCACACGTATGGAATCCTTTTGGGTACATTTCTGAAAATTTCCCACCACTAGCAATTTCCTGTTTCCCCTTTCTTGTGTTTGTATTCTTTAGTAGTTCATTCTCCCACATAGTGAAGGTCATTGTCTCACAATATAAAGATATAGACAGCTGGCTTTAAAGTAATATACATCTGACTCCCTGAGGCTTGTATCAACAATCTTGAGTAGTTAAAGGAGTAGCAGACCTAGAGATTCATTCATGTTTCTCATGAGAGGAGAGAAAAAAATAAGTCACTTTCTTCCTGAAAAATATACACTTTTCTATGTCAAATACAAAATGAAAAAACCCCATCCTTTTGCAGTGGTGACAGGTTTCCTTTCTTTGCTCTCCCTCTCTCACAAATACACCCATCCTGCCTGTGATGCTTGCCTTTGATGAGGAGCATGCAGGTGTAACTCTAAGAAACTTCTACTCCCCCGTAGTCTGCAAGCATTGGTGCTTTCTTCCTCAAAAGTCTAGTAAAAGCAGTTTCTGGTTGGAAGCAGTGATGTACTTAAGACAGAACCTACGGTACCACCCTGAAAACAGTAAGAAACATGCCCCTGCAGAGCCCAGCCAGCAATTTGTCACAGGGCTTTCAGGCAGAGCAAGAGGACTATGGTTTCAGAGAGCACCACTCAGTAAAGCCCCTCTGCTTTTCAATAGCTCAAGAATAGCCACATGTGGGGTGCAATTGTTCACTGGCCTACCAACATTAGCCTATACCTCCTTGCATTTTTCCCCCACACAGATTCCTCATTCAGGACTTCTGTCCTTCCTGCCTTTAGCCCCCAACAGTGTTGCTCAGCCCCTCCACCCTAGCAAGGGAGTAACCAGCAGAAACAGGTCTCTTAGAGGCCACCACGTGCCCTCCCTCTGCCTGGGGAAACAATAGCCCACAGGTATTTTAGGGGTAAAAAACCAGCAGGTTTTTGGGGGGACTCTTCTCAGATGGCTGATTCATCAGTTAGCATCAACTTGCACACTAAATCATCTGCAAATCTGTCCCAAACTAATGATTCTGTCATCTGATAGGAAAGCAGATATTTTAGTGTTACACTGAACAAGTTTCATCTAAGTATCTTGTAATTTGAAAAGAATAACTCAAAACAGACCATTGGCATCACTATTTGACTTCTTGTTGGCCTTCCTTTTATAGAACACGCATTCACAGGTTGTTAAAACTGCTTCCTTGAGAAAGCCTGCTTGTCAAAGAGCATTTTATGAAAGCAAAGGGATGTGCAGAATTGTCTTCCTGCATGTATGTTGGTGATAAAATTATAATGGCAGCAGGAATTTTCCCCTCAGTGGTTAAGAGTTACTGGGTTTTAAACTAGCAAGTAAGGTGTCTGGTATCTTTTGGAATGCCTCCAGACTTGGGACATGACATGATAAGGTGTGATCCCACATAATGGCAGTCACTGTACAGTGTTGTCACACTAATTTCAGTGCTCATGCAGCAGCATGAAACATACCTTTTATCCAGTGTAAAAGACAAGGCTATGTCCAAGAGAACTGCAAGAGAAGACATCAGCATTTCTAGGATCACTGGTGCAGTGTAGTTCATGAGAACTAAAACACGGGACCAACTTCTGAAAGACCTTGTCACCACCCTGTCCACCATCAAAACACTGCCTTTCTCTCAGCAATTTATCCATCTGCAGGCAGTTCTTCCATTCAGAAATTCCCTTTCATAAAAAGATAGCTTGGTAGAGAAAGTTTTGCCTGGAAACTATTGAGCAGAAACAACTGTACTTCAACACCTTGCAGAATTCTCTGCATGCAGGAGGAGGAATTGATCACTGTAGAAATCCACAGTAGTTCACACCACATCTCAGTCAAGAGAAGTTAATCTTCAAGCACAATTCATCCTGACTTGGTTCATTTTTAAAACACAAATGATAGAGGAAAATAGGAGGATGGTAAATTAGCTGATATAATTGCTGCCTATTGACTACTATAAAAAAAAAGTCAAACAGAAGTGAGTGAATTAGAAGTGGGGCAGAGTCCTGGAATTCAGACTCATTTACTAAAATTAAAACAGGTCCAACTGTTTAATATGTTGAACTTGCAGTCCTTGGAAAGTGTGCTAGGGTATCATGGGATGAATGGTTTGTTCCAAAATACCATGAGGTGGTTTTGCAAATTAAGTTTTTCCCACTTCGCATGATGGCAAACACTTTGCCTTCTAATAGAAAAAAATGTACCCCTAAACAGCCACCTACCTTCTTCTAGTCAAGGTATTCTTTTTTTCCAGCAAGACAAAGCAACATAAGCAACAAGTTGTCTTTGTGGAATTCCTCTGAGGAAAATCAGCACATTTGGAGGAGAGAGGCTTATGCCTGTAACTGAGACCTTGGCCCCTCTGAAACCTGAGTCTGTGTTTTCCTTAGGCTCACTTTTCCCATTAAATGCCTTGGATTTGAACTCAACTGAATTGGGAGGTGATAGTTACTGATCATATTAGTCACAGCTGCATGTTCCCAAGGAGTTACCACGTCAACATCTTGTACCCAGGCCTTTGAAATGTAGTGGTTTGAAGTCAGATCAAATGTCAAACATCAGTGAAGGGGTTTTGCTCAAAAAAAAGAAAAACCAAACTCCAGTAAAACACAAAAGTGAAACTGTGATCAGACATGAGGGAGGGAGGTGTTAATGCATTGCCTGCAACAGCAGTGAAATAACCAGCAAATAAGAGAAAGCTGTGCTTGTGAGATATCAGCTCATAAATCATTTCTGAAGCCTACAGAGTACAGAGATTGGAGGAAAGAGTTTCTAGTGCGCAAAGAAAGGTGGATAATGCACTTAAAGAGGTTAGCTATGCCAATAGCCCATTATTGCCAGTAGCTCCTGGACCCTCCAGCTGTCGGGGAGAGTACCAGCTCAGTCCAGTCCCCAAGTGCCTAGGACACAAGCAGGAGGCAAGGGAAGGGCCAAAACACAGAGGAAAGAAGCAGAAGAGAATACAGGCTGGTACTCTAACCCAGCCCTTTGGAAGGAGATGAGTCTTCTGGATGCCATAACATAAAGGTCAAAAGTTTGCTGAAAAACAAGGCCATCCAGGAACTCCTGAGTGTACTCTCATGTGACAGTTCAGGAGTGTGTCCAAGGACGATCGAGCAGACGAGGATGTGGTAAGCCCAGCATGAATGACCTGCTGAACTTAGGGTGTTTCAGAAAACTACGCAATTTTTTCTTTTTTTTTTTGTTGTTTACTAGTAGAAACAGAGTCCATGAAAAAAATTTTGCTCTAAGGACTGAGAAATTTTTCTTTAAAGCACAGCAGTATGGTTTTACTTTTCAGCCTGAGATGCACTCTACCCAAAAGATGAAAACGGAAAATTTATCTACCATGAGACAGACTTATGTGCCACTTGGGAGGTAAGCAAACACAACATCCATCCATATATGTTTTAAACCCACAGATATTCATTCTCATTTTTACTTGTGGTTTTCATAAACACAACTGAAGCAAATTGCCAGGGCAAATGGATTGAATTCTACTAGCTCCATGGATAAATTTTCCTTCTGTCCTTAAGCATTCTTTAAGCATGTTTCTTTTTGCTGTCATTTAATTATTTTTATAACAAAACACTGTTGAAACATCAGACATCCACATTCCCTCTTTAAGAGAGTGCACTCTACATTCACTACTTGAAGCTTTTATCATTAGGTTTTTACCAATCCTTCCCCTTTATCAGATCTTCACAGCAAGAGAAAGTTGGAGCCCTCAGAAGAGAATAGGTCATCTTGAAAAAAATAAAATCTTTTCACTTGCAGGAAAAAACAGATTTTGCCCTAAAGCTCACCATAAAAAAAAAAAACCAAAAAACCAAAAAACCCAAAAAAAAAACCCAAAAAAACCCAAAAACACCCACAAAAAATCCACCAAACAACCAAAAAACCCTATTAAAAATAAAAAGACCCAACATCTCCCCACTCAACCCCCCCCCCCCCCCCCCCCCCAAAACCACAACCCAAGACCTTGCCATCACTTGCCATTAGAACAAGTTCACTCACTTCTAAATTCACTTATCAGATGGGAACACAAGATTTTTCTGGTAAAAAAACTTGGAGGGAAGTAGCATTTGCCTGAAAGATTGCACCCTAGATTTGTTTGTGATGTGCTCTAGCCCTTTAGGCAGATATCTCACTAAGCCTAGTGTCACTTGGCTTCAGGATCTTGGGTGAGAGAGAAAATGAGGACTAGCAATCTCCTCACATTTCTGCCTCTCAGAGCCATGGACACCTCTTTAGTTCATGGCCAGAGTTGCTCAGTTCTCCCTCTGCACCAGGCCTGATGAAACAGCATCACTAATTACATCCAGTTCACACCAAGAGAGATAAGAGGTGCTACTACGTGCTCCACTTCAGCTTGCACTGTCCAGATCTGGATAGTCATGTCCCAGTTTAGCTCTACTTGAGGTACAGCAGATAAAGATGAAGAATGGTGAAATTCTGAGTGAAATTTTGAAGGGGGAGAGAGCCCAGAAGGGGCCTGAAACTTTCCCTTGGCAGCTGAGCTATCCAGGGTGGGTCTCAGAGGCAAGGGGGGACTTGCATGTTAGCTGTTTATGTTATATTTTAATTTGGCTGATGCAGTTCATTCCCCTCTTTTCACAGAATTGTTGCTCAGATATTAAAAGCAATAGCTCACCCAACACTGCTATATTTTTATCTTTGAGCTGATGTTTAATGTAAAGGTTATTCTATAGCAGGCTACTCTCTTCAGCTAATAAACCAAGAGAAAAATAGGTGGTGGGGAGCGCCTGCAAATAGCAGCATTAATCTGAATTAAAATGGCTCAACTCAATCCAGATAATTTCACTCTCTCAGTGAAATTAAGCTAGCTGGCAAAAATTAATTCATATGACTGTATTTGCTGACTTGTCACTGAGTGATAGAAGGCATATGAGGCCAACTAGAGGTCATCAAACAGAGTGCCTCTTACCTCCCTGCTTTCAGCTCCTGTAAGACAGAAAGAATAACAAAACCTGGAAGGGCATCCAGCTCCATGTTGGGGTCTACTCTGCCTCAAACAGTCACTGAATTATTTGTGTCAGACAGAAAAGGGGAAGACCGTAGGAAAGGACCCCCTTTCCCCCCTTAACAACCCAGCAGATGAAGCACGTAAAGACCAGGGAATATATTCATGTCCAGTATTCATAAGGGTTTCTCAGCTACTAGGATTTGTCTAAAGCACAAAATATCTAGAATGCCTCTCTCCCATCCACATTTTTTTTCCTGCTTCATATTGTATTGAAGTTTTCTGTGCAGGTTTTGTGATGTGCCTTGCCAGATATTTAGGGGATTTCACTGGATAAAGACTTCATATAAAAAACTGTCTTACAATCAAAAGGAGTGAATTGACTTATCAGGAAAGCAATTCTGTTTTGTTCACTTTGCCTTCTCCAGCTTTGAGGCACTGCTAAAGCAGTACAAAGTAAGCAAAACTCGTGCTCTGCACAGCAGCTAACAGCGATTCTATTAACATGTGCAAAGCTCTATTGTAGGTGGTGTGTCGCTGGGGACAGTACTATCTCCTCAACACACGCAACGGGTAGAGGATTGGTGACGCCCGCTGAGAGAGATTATATCTGGACAACACCAGCCTTCATGCAAATAGAGCTGTTTAGCTCTGCTTTTGCAGCAAAGGTTCTCAATAATGGTCTATCTTCCACCTCTTTCTAAAATGCATGCTCCAAGAAATCTAGCCAACCTGTGGGATTCCTCTTGTCTTTGCTTTCTTTGCAGGCTCTGGAGGCATGCAAAGATGCTGGCTTGGCAAAGTCTATTGGAGTATCCAATTTCAACCGCAGGCAACTGGAGATGATCATGAACAAGCCAGGACTTAAGTACAAACCTGTCAGCAACCAGGTATGACTGCAAGCCAAGGGCAGTGCCTGCCACGGTGCCACTGCCCTTTGGGGAATGCAAACACACAGCCTAAGCCGCCATGTACACAAAGGTGATGTGCACTTTGCCACAGATGCTGCCCTCCATGCTTCCATTTCTAGCTTGAAAATATTACTCTTCCTATCTAGACTAAAGATCAATATTTGAAGGCTCTGGAGCAATCGCTTTCCTCAGTTTCTGCTCCAAGACTATAAAACCCGTGCCTCTGTGCCAAAGCTCTGTAACAAGATTGAATACTGAGTCAAAGCAGATCTTAGATTTCTGCCATGTACCTTTCTTCAAGTCCAAAAATTCCCAAGAAAGCCATTCAGAGCTAACCAGTGCTCAATGAAGCCATGTCTACCTTAGTTAACAACAGCACAACCCTACAGACCCTGAGTCACTCCAGGTGTCTCAAAGGTAAAAACCATTAGAAGGAACTCCTGAATTTCCTGTACTTTTCTCTCTTGTACTTTTCCTATTAGACATTTGTAAGAGATAGAGAAAACGTTCAATTAAAGGAGACCCTGTTATGTGACTGGCCTGAGTGGAACAATCACATGAGGATGACAGGCACATCCGAGTTAAATTACAGCAGCGGGGCTCTGAGAAGGTGACAAGTGGCAGCGACCCATCTGAGTGCCCAGTACCTTTGGCTCTCACATTTGGCAGGTCTCTGCATTTCCTAGAAATCTCTAGGAAGCCCTTCTGACTAGTCTGGCACAAATATCCACATTAGCAGTAATAGAGATGAGGCCGGGGACCAACTGGGACCAACTGCCCACTCCCAGCACGTGGCCTGGAGGGCTGGAATGGCCATGAGGCAGGGCAAGGAGGCTGGCCACAGCTTTCGTTTCTGTACTTGGCCTGGAGGGAAAGGCTGCCTGCAAGAATGGGGAATTCCAGCACCCTTCCCTGGTATTAACATGCCCAGCGGGTGCAAAATGCAATTGCTGTTTCTGGCGTGCCCCTAAGTCTGCACTGAGCATTGCTGATGCTTCCTGGGGTCGAGGAAAACCAGGCAAAAGTTTAAGCTCAGCTTAGGGCAGCTGGCCAGCAAGCACAGAAGTGCCAGATAGCTTCAGACTTGCCAGATAGCAACCACTGCAAACAGTGGTTGCTCTGTCACCTTTGAGACATCCATTTCCCAGAGTCTGAGATCACAGCCAGAATATCCATGCCTGTGAGGGAACAGTGTTTGCAACGTGGGAGGGCACAGCTCGCAATAAGGTCATAATCTCACCTTTTGAATAACACCCCCACCTTTCTAACTGGGACAGTTTATGCCAAAACTTCCCTAAAAACAACATCAGATTAGTCATCCTGAATGCAAGAGGCAGAGAAATGAAGAGCTGACCCACATGAGATGGGTATTCTTCTCAGTGTACTTGTCTAGTGAGCTTGCCTCACCTCCATAATCCCCACTTATTGCCACCTTTCTACTGCAGGCCAATAAAAGCTCCCTGCAGCCAAATTATGATTGAAGATGTTAATCTGCTGTCGACCAAAAAAAAAAATTAATAAAAAAATCAATCGCCGAGCAATGTACAATTAGAATAGTAACCACAGATGGTGTTTCTCACTATTCCTTAATTTACATCTATCCTTTCCTGAAAGCATCACCTGGTCCGTAGCTCTCACAAATATTGGGATATCTGCTTCTGTGTCTGGTCCTGTTGATTAGTCATCCTTTCTGTACTACTCTTGCAGGTAGAATGCCATCCCTACTTTACCCAACCCAAACTCCTAGAATTTTGCAGACAACATGACATCGTTATTGTTGGGTACAGCCCATTGGGAACCTCAAGGGATGAATCATGGTAAGTCCCCATGTTACTTTCAAATAGAGGGACAACATCCAGGGAAACATAGTTCTCCACCGCTGGTTCTCCGTGCAAAATATCTCTGCCCCCATTTTTTAAAGTGGTTTTGAACCTCAGTGTCTAAATATTACTGTTGTGAGTGTAAACTTTCAACACTCCTGCTGCATGCTGTCATCAAAGAATGCTAGGTGTCTGCATAGGAGGTTGCCTTAGGTCTCCTCTAACAGCAGGCAAGTGTTTGGAATGGGGAACGTGTGAGGCTTAGGTGAGGAAGGAGAAACGAAGTCAATGTTAGGACATCACACAGGAAGTTGCCTTTGACAACGCGCCAACCTAAGAGCCAAGCTTTTCTCGTGTCTTTCACCCTACTTGTCAAAAGGTGCAGTGTTCTGTCCACAAACAAGTAGATGCCCCTGTGTTTTGACTTTAAAGATGAGGAGGTTTTCTTTTTTTCCCCCACTTTTTTTCCAGGGTAAATGTGTCTTCCCCTCCTTTACTGAAGGATCCTGTGCTGAATGCCATTGGCAAGAAGTACAACAAGACTGCGGCACAGATCGCTTTGCGTTTCAACGTCCAGCGAGGGGTGGTGGTGATCCCAAAAAGTTTCAATCCACAACGCATCAGAGAGAATTTCCAGGTAAATTCATACCCCAGTAGCACATGGACAAATCCACTTACATTGGCTTAGCCCCCATAGAAGGTAATTTCCCCATTTTTTCTGTAGACATATGTAAGGCTTGACCAGTGGCAAACTTTGCCACATTTGATGCTTCTTGTCCCCACCACTAAATGGTAACAAGGTATGACAATAACAGTGCATAAAGGAAATTTTGGTGTCTTTTAACTCTCTGGAGCAGCTAAAGCTCCAGCTGGTGGCGTGTCCCAGAGCAGCTGCTGCTGCAGTGAGCAGGACAAGCGAGATGAGCTAACTCAGTAGGTCAGCAGCCCAAGGCTGCAGGAGCTCAGGAAGGACTGATTGTTCTGCCCTTGTATTGTCTTCAGGTATGGGACAGCTCTGCTAGGGAAGGGTTCCTGCACACAAATGTGACAGAAAGGTTCACAACCACACCACCAGAAAACATTTGGTTTGACTACCACCCAAAAATAAGATTATTTTATTCTTGCATCCCTTGCAGCACTCAGTACTCACACTGCTCCCTACTTCCCCTGGAAATACATTGCTTTCAAAGCTGGTGTCTCAGTATTGCCAGACTACCTTCCACTTCTTGCAAAAAAGGTGTAGGCAAATGTGACTGGGCTTATTCATGTCCTCGAGACTCCTGCAAATGCAAGTAAGCATGGGTTTGTGGGAGAGATACAGGGAGAAGGAGGGATTGTATTTCTGGAATCTGGAACATAAGAAGGTTGATTATGACAAGAAATGCTAACTCATTCCTAACATCTCTTCCATTAGATCTTTGACTTCTCCCTCACTGAGCAAGAGATGAAAGAAATTGAAGCCCTGAACAAAAATGTTCGTTATGTGGAACTGTTAATGTAAGTACAGGAGAAATCCTAGATCCTCATAGGGCATTCATTCCTGTTCTTTCAGAGAATTATGAAAAAAACATCACTTCCTTTTAGTATTAACTTTTGCATAAACAACCCTATTCTAAGGTAAGGCTTGAACATGAGAGACTTTTAATGCAGCCTGAATATGCTCCTGGAACCATTGCAAAAATAAGTGTACAATACTTGCCTGAAGCTCAGGTTCTCAAAGCCCACCCAGTAGAAAGTGAGTGTATCTTGCTATTCCATCTCTCCTCCATTTCTTTAAACTCCTTCTGCTATGTGGTGAATGGTGGTCTCAGACACTGATAAGGCATAGCATCATCCCTGTCTAGAAGTATAGATATTGGAGCTGAAATCCAAATAAAATTGAATTGCACCTTCTTCTAAGAAAAACAGAAGAACAGAAAGCTTGTTTGACTGCTAGACTACTTCCTAATTATCTCTTCTGAGACCTACCCAGGCTTGATCTCTTGCTGCTTGTCACCTAAAGCTTACCACCCACTATAGTTTTGCTTCACCTGAAAGCTCCTGAAAGCACCTAGCCAAAAACCCCTCTCTTCCAGAGGATGAGGCTGTTTGTTTATCCTTCACCTCAAAAGCATCTACAGCTTATGGCCAAACTTTGTTTTCCCCTTTCCAGGGCACTCAGTAAGTAGCCAAATGCTAGAGATTAATTTCCACGCATTTCTCCTTTTACCTTAGATTATCTGTGTCCTGATAAATTGTAGCGTGAAGAGAAAAGCATTAATAACAGCATCAATAGCACTCTAAAATGTTGACCGTTGCTCAAAAGATACAGGGAAATGTTGCAAAGAAACAAACAAACCACTTACTGTGCTGCATAAATATGATCAAAAATATGCACTAAGTTAAAAGCATCGTAATGGAGTTCATTTTTCACATTTAAGCTCAGCCAGGTGCTCTGAAGCTTTTGTTTCTTAAAACTTAAAATAGCCTTCCATCAATTAGCGGTATTTAGTTCCAGAAGGCTTCTCGCAAATGGCCTTGGAGATTCTTAAGTGTGTTTTGGTATCTGACACAGTTTGGTTTTATATAGCAAAATTGAGTTATAGCATCATTTAAATTTTGAAGATTATATACACGAAATGTAACCTTAGTGCAAACTCAAGAGCCTTTCCCAGAATCAAAGTCAAAGGCTGAAATGCCCACAGGGGAAGAACTTTCTAAGCTACCAATCTAAAAAACTAATAAGTTAAATGCTTTGCTTTATTAGACTGAATTTGGTCATAGGAGGCCAACCAAGGATATAAGGAAAACAGGATGCATAGGAGGGGCATTGCAGCTCTAGTTTTCACAAGAGCTCCGTGTTTGGAGAAAAATGTTTAAGTACAATCTGATCTCAGCTATGAAAAAAGCCTTATTGGAAAAGTGATGTTGCCACGTAAGGAGCAGATATATAAATTTATATATATAGATATATATGCCTACTCTGCGTTACCACACTGAAGTGTCTGGAATTGACACTGCATCAGACAAATTGCCAGCCTAAATACATTTCTTATTTCATCCAGCAATCTGTAGCTGAAAAAGTCAAACCATGCTACATTAAGACTTTTGGTTAGTCAACTTCACGCAAAACCTTTGACTGCTGTGATACACATGCCAGCAGGAATGGAAAAATCCAGCTTTTCTCTGGTTCTTCCCCTTATCAGCTACCATAAAGGGTACTGTGTGCAAACCTGTTGTTCCGATGGCATGAGTAAGCCCATGCAAACAGGATAACGCAATCAGTGGAATGAATTAGCAAGTTAAGCATCTGAGAAGAAAATGGAGGTTTTATAAAAACATGAGTACTTCAGGAAATCTTAATCTGAAGTTGTTTCTTCTCCTCTTGGAGAAATCTGGAAGCATTGTGCAGGGCAAGTTTTACATTAATGTATCTGCTTGATTTATCTTATGCTCCCATTCTCTGCTATGGATGTTTTTTCCTTACCAGCTATGCCAAGCTGCACTGACTCCTCCAAATGAATCATTTTCACTCAAAGGACTCAGACTTTTGAATATGTGAGATCTGATTAGCAAGCATGCTCAATAGATGAAAAGTAGAGATAATGACACTGGCAACTCAGACACCATTAAATTATACTGAAGTCAAACAAGCCAAAGTGTTGTGGCTTGTTTTGTTTTTTGGGATTTTTTCTTTCAACCAACTCAATCTGTTAATGTGTAAACACTTGATCTTGGCTGAATATTGGAATGAAATGCTTTGACACAACCAATTCAAAATGTTTGATGCCTTCCAGTTAGTTACCTTCAATATTGTGAAATGTGTCCTTCCCAGACTGGAACGATTCACAGCTGGATAAATGCCAGTATTTGTTGTGCTGTGCTGTAAGGCAAGGCAGCCAGCTGCCATGGTGCACCTGAGAATGCTCTTCAGAAATTTTTCATTTAGCTAATGGAAAGTGTTTGTCAAGCCAGGGCTTGTGATTTAGCATCAGCTTCTCAAACAAACAAGAAAACCCACAACAGAAAACAGCTACCTCTCTCTCAAGTCTGCCAATAATGGGCAAACACAGTGTTATTTTTTTCACCTGAAGCTGACCCTGGGATTTTCTTCTTGCCTTTTATAATGATCCTGAATTGTGCATCTTCCCTGAGCATGCAGTTTCTAAAACAAAGCCTGAAATGTCTCTTTGTTAGGGTGCACCCATGACCACCCATTTCTCCCCTGAACAGGGTGATCCCAAAGCTTAATTGTAAATTCTCTGCCACAGTAGATACTGGTAGAATATCTGTGTGTAGGCTGAGCTAGAGGACAGCCAGACCTAGTTTAGGTATGGCAGCTGCTTGGGGAAAGCACCACCCTAGACCCAGATCTGTTCATGCCAGCTCTAAGGTCATGAGGCAAAGTAGAACAGTCTGGTGTCTCTACCTCTTCTTCACACATAGCCTTTATTTCTAGGTGTCTTTCTAGACATATGAACAAAGATTTCCCCTTCCACAGTACAGCACACATGGTGAAGCCATCCTCCTTTCCTAAAACACTTCTACTCACCTGAGTTAAATAGTGAGAATAGTTGACATCCAGAGTGCGGTTGATTTCCCTCATCTTTCCTTAAGATATGCAGTCTGTAGGCCGAAAAATGGTCCTTCACTGTCCTCTCCTTAAATACACAGGCTTGCTTCCAACTCTGCAGGGGCAGTTATTCCAAGCAGAACAGCGTCTGGAAAAGTAGGAGAGCCTTCCATGAAGGCCACACATATATTGCAAGGAAGAGGTTTGCTGGGCACAAGTTGATTGCAGTGATTTGATATCTTGCTTCACCCAAGGAGCTCACTTGTCCAATCTGACCTTTCCACAGGTGGCGTGACCATCCAGAGTACCCCTTCAATGATGAATACTGAAAAAGAGGTGGCTCTGGACAGCCAGCCAATGCTGTTAGGCTTTGCTGAGAGACACTCAACGTTTGGTGCTTTGTCTTCATGTAAGGCTGTTCAAACCAGCATTAAAAACATGTCATTTATTTCTTTTTGTCTTGTCAGCCTCTTCTTGTTATTGGTGACCAAATCTATTTCATTCATTGAATTTCTGGTTTTGGCATATCAGGCTTTAATGCTGAACACAAAACATTCAAGACTGACTGCTGATAAAACTGAAGATTTCTCCTAAAAACAACCTCGCTAGTTCAAGCCAAATCAGTTTCACTTAATGGAATATTCTTCACTTAAACTGAAACAAAACCTTCCACTTCAGGCAGAAGTGAGGCAGAATCAGAATCACAGAATGGGCAAAGTTTGAAGAGGCCACAGAGGGGTCATGTGGTCCAAACCAGTACCATTTTCTCTTGCAGCTTGAGTAAGAGAAAGTCAAGAGTGGTGAACTAACTGAATCTGATACATATGCACATATTTCTGCTGATAGGGACTAGGTATGTGAACTGCTTCATGCAATGAAGCCCCTTTAACTCTGACCAGAGTGTTCAGCAGCTGCACATTAAAGCTCACAATAAAGCTCACAAAGTGAGCTTTATTCCATAGGTACATCCCAGCTGGCTCCACATGGAACTAGTTCAAGCCCTAAAGCATTACAAGCACGTTGGTATTCCCACACACACCCCCCTCAGCTGAGGACCTCAGTAAATCACTTGTGCAAGGACCTCAGTGTAAGACACTTGTATTATGCTGCACTTGTTATTCAAGGGTGGCATTAGCTAGCATTGCATACACAACCTGCAGCTACAACGAGGGCGGTCCTCATCTCATGAGATTAAAAATCCCTTAAACTTCTTTCATGCGCCACTAACTGATATTAAACCAAGAAAATTTCTGTTCACTTAAAAATTCTTATAAGCATGAAAGCAGAAGCACGTACACTGGGGTAAGGAAGACCAACTCCTTCAGCATGAACTTTTTTTTCAGACCATTTGTTTGCAGCCTATAGGCACACCTGCCCATACTCACACCTGCAGAAGGCTGCTCTGCCTCCCTCCTGAGCCCAAGAACCCCAGTTTCCTGCCACTGAAGGAGTACACTGGAGAGGTATCAGAGAAGAAATGAAACCATACACTCATAGAGAGAGAGTACTTCATGTACCAGAATGTACGTACATTGGAAAATGTGTCATACATAAGCTTCAGTCTATAGCATCTGCTTTTATTTATTACCATTGCTATTTATTATCCCTGGAGTGACTGGAGCAGGAAAATGCCAGAGCGTACAGTTCGCGGAAACTCTTCTGTATGGCCATGGTGTGCTCCTCAGAGCTGAGACAAAGAGGGACAGGGATGACCACTTCACAGGAGCAGCAGGAAAGGCTCCCAACAGGGTCAAGTGCAAATGCATCCCTGGATGAACTCAGTGGGCACCACTGGAGAAGTCAGGCCCCTTCAGCAGGGGTGGCCTTCACGTAGCATTTATAAATCTATTCATAAATCTATGCCAACAAAGAAGAATTCTGCTTCCTGGCAGTTACCCAAGGGCAATTCCCATTTTATTGTATTACCCACTTAGACCAGAGTGGGATATAAAAAACAAAAATGAGGCAGATGTGTCTTCTTTCTCCTCAGATACATTAGAAATCTGGTGAAGATCTAAGGACAACCCCAAGGTCAGCTAGAACTCTGCGCCCAGGGGTGTTCAGAACCACTGTCACAAGTCCTGCTTTGCCCCTTTGCAAACAGCTGAGCTCCTGGTCAAAAAACTGAATAAAATCCAAGTCTAAATTCAAGTGCCAGAGAGGAGGAGTTACCACCATACCCAGCATGTTATTCCAGTTGCTTCATAAGTACAAGCCCTAAATAGAGCTCACAAGGCTCAACTGCTTAACAGTAGCACTGTACAAATTTTTGCACTGTAACTTGACCAGGTGCCATTCTCCAATCACAGCCAACATTCAGGGCAGGTTTGGCAAAGCTCTTGTTGTCTACAACTGCAAATACCAACTAGTGCTTAGCTTAAATGCTCACACCAGCCCCTTTTGTGGCTCACTGCTCTTTCCAGGCATCCTCCTCCCTGAGGTCAGGCAGCACTGGAGATTCTAATAAAGCAGGTGACCTTGTACACCTTGTGAGTAAGGAAGACAATACAGTGAAACCTCTAACAGGGAATACCATATAACCAAATATTCAACCTCTACTGATTAAATAACGCAGGACAGATTGTGAGAGTTCCTCCTGCCCAAGTCATGCCATCAAATTCCTCCCCCCTCTAATTTTAATAGAATCCTCCTCCTCCTCCTTTGCATTTGTATCTGATGAAAAAAGATTCAGCCTCTTCCCAGGGGCAAATGCTCCCATACTAGTTTCCATCAGTTATGAAACTGCTACTGACATACAGCCTACTTTCCCCCCCCACCTCTGCTCAGTTTCAGACCATTGCTCCACATTGCTCTCCAACTTGCCCTACAAAGAAAAGGTTTAGATGGGGAATATAAATGGGCCTGAAGGTGGGAGCTTGGGAAACCCATTCTACCAGCAGCTGGACAAGGAGAGAGAAAAGCCCAAACTGCAGCTCCAAGTATGATTTGCTTCCATCTAGCACATTTTAGTCTTACTGACCTCACTGCCTAGTGTGAAACACATCACTTGGAATGGTCATGTACAGCCCTGCTCCAACTGGAAGGGTCCAGCGTGGACAGAGGGGCCTTCTGCTCTGACAGGACTCACACATGACAAGAATAGACCCAATCATGTACTGGAAAATTTCCTCACTTTTATGGTAAATAACCTGAATCGTTTGTGACTTTTTGTATAGCTGCAAAGCAAAGTGAAATACAAAAGATATTTGCTTCAGCTACACACAAGTTACTTTACAGCAAAGAGAACGAACTATGGAGCACTTCAGATTCTTTTAGCAGACTAAGAGCTAGTGTGGTCAGCAGAAACCCAGGTGATGCACTAACATCTCTAGCAGCATAGCAGCTGGCACAGCAGTTGATTAGAGCCCGGGCTTACCTGGCATTCCCTGCTGTTACACAAGCTCCAGGCAGAGCACAGGGCTGTGGATGCGGCAGCTGTGGGCATGTGCACGCTCACGTTCAGCAGGTGAAGCAACAGGAAAGCACTGGCACAGCTATCGTGCAATCACCCCACCCTGCACTGCACGGGGACAGGAATTTGTTCCCTCACGGGCAGGCAGAGCTTCCTCTCCCTCAAGACTAAGCATCTGGAATAGGAGTCTGTTTCAGAAAGGACACGCATCCAATTTTCCCTAAAGTTGTGCAAGAGAAATATGGAAAATAGTAAGAGGCAAAGTGGGATGGGCACCGTACATTTTGACAGTCTTACATTAAAGAATGTCCCTTGGATTTCTATCACATTTTCGTACCACAAAGCTGCCAGGAGACTTACAAGAGTGTGGAGGAAAATGCAAATGGCCATATCAAGCCATCAACCACAATTAGGATGCAATTTTGGGTAGACAGAAACGGACACAGGGAAAGGAAGGAAGTACCTGTAGTACTGTATTTTTTCACCTATTGCCTGCCAGTAAGGCCTGGGTGCAAAAATGAGATCTCTTCTCCTGGTCAAAGTGTAATGATAACTGAGGGCAGATAGTGAGTTTTGCAAACAGTCAGAGAGGATAGGTGACCACAAAAGGCAATGCCTTTGGCTGCATGCAGCAGGGTCCTCATTTAATGACACTTCTTCATTTCATTCTTTTCTGGTATCCAACAAAGCCCAAAAGCTGCTTACCTCCAGACTGGCAGAATATTGAACCATTACCACTTTCTTAGGAAGTGCACAGGTATTCAACAGCAGAGAGGCTGGTACATTCCTTAACTAATTAAGATCATCTTGTAACTAGAATCAGAGTTGAATCATCAACTTGGTGTGTGAATTGTTTAAGTGTGGAAGTAAAGCCAGTGTTACAGGGACTCTTAAAGGAAAATAAATCACATGCCTGGGATGTGCAAGACATATCTCAAATCTCCACAGCAAGCAGTGAGGACAAAATCAGATCCCTTGTGTAGAGCAGGTCAAATCTGAAGATTTAAGATGAGATGACAACCTTTCTACTGTGAGTAAAAGCAGTGTCTCCTTGTTACTATCTGCCAGACCAAAACACTTTGAAAAATCAGTTTCGTATTTGCAAGACTATTTCCTTATTTTCTGGGGGGAGAGGAGGGAGGGATCTGCTGTTCCAAAACATTTTTCCTAGCTCTCAACAAAAAACTTCACATGTCTAGAGGTAAGCACTGGGGTGGAGAAGAAAGTCCATAAGAGAGTGACATGTTAGAATGAGATTCAGCAGGCTTATTTCACTTGTGACCTAAACTGCAAACACATTTGCCTTTGGGGGCAGAGTAATCAGCACGTAGTTGGGTACTAGAGCAGTTTTTACACTAATTGATTCTCAGCAGTGCCATATTTCAGCTCTTCCCAACATCCTACTACCCCGGAGCAAAACCCCCAGCTTATAATAAAGGGCTTTGAGAGTGCAAAAGCCAAAAAAACTTAATTTTCCAATGCCAGACAGACTCCTTGGGGAACCCTAACTCAACATGCATGAGCAATACTCACAACAGGACAACACATTGCAAATAAAATGCAAAGCAGAACCAAATGGAAAAAGAGGACAGAAAGAAGGAGCTGGAAAGGAAGACAACACGTGTGTATAAACACTTACACATGGACACCAGGGGCACCACTGGAGGAAGCTGCTCAATTTCTGCTCTGTAGACTGCAAAGCTACCTGGGTGGAGGTCTCAGATCAGTCCAAGATCACTGAATGCAGCAAAGACAAAATTTTGCATCAGGACAAATGTAGACTCAATTAAAGATAAATGAGAGCTCATGCTGACCCAGAATATGTCTCAGAGAAACCTCACACATAACAAAATTCCGTGCTAGGGCAGGGTGCTGAGGACATTAGGTAGGATCCTGCTGACATTGCAGCACATAAAAATCAGGAGGGACTGCTGACACAAGGTACAGATGCACAAACCAGAGGCCCCATAGCCTCACTGCAAGGAAACTCATCCCAAGTTTTCTCTTCCCCCAGTTAACCAGACCAGGGTTGTTCTGCCAAGCCAGGACAGACCCTTGGGAAAGCTAGCCAAGGGTATTTTGCTTTGTGATCTCTTCAGAAAACTATTTTGCTCCTCATGCCACTACCTCAGCTTCCACCTACAGGGTGATACCCTGCCCTGTGTGTGAAATAGGGAGGTTTCCCAGAAAAGTGATCCCACCATCCCACATGTTTAGCAGTGATGGATCCAGACAGTCCAGAACAGCCCAAACCAGCTGTTTGGCAGCATACCTTGCAGTCAATCCCTGCTTTTCCACTGTGGTGAGACTGTAGTCTTGCTTTTTTTTTTTCTACAGGATTATGTGGAGATTGCCTTTACATGGTGTTAGCCATATTGATCTGTGCTTGAGGCACTTCAAAGAGGAACTTCCAACATTCAGAAAGGTTCTTCTCTGTGGATCAGAAATCCACACCTACATTCAACATGCTATCTCTCTGGTCCCCTGTGAAGTACAGTCCTTCCAGAACAGATTGGGAAAGAAAAGCAGAAAAGTTAAGCTCTGATTTAGGATTTCTACTAGTTTTTTTTCCTAATCATGGCATTTAGAGCACACCAGGAGTCATGAATTTCCTTGGCAATCTATACCTCTCCAGGCCCAAGACCACCAACTTACTTAGCTCACAGCACTGTGTTTCCAGAATTGGTCTTTGAGTGTGCAAGAGTTTGAGGCCATAAGAGGAATTTCCTAGGGCATGGTAGGAGGAAGGGGGCACTGTAGTTCCCTTTCCTCAGCGCTCAGAACACTGAGAAGTGGCACAGGAAGTCAGCTTCAAATCTTTATGGGGGTTTTAACCAACATACCTCACCTTATCCAATTACCAAGCCCTCCAGTCTCATGGAAGGCATCTGGCTCCATCTACACTGAACTTTTCAACTTTGCATGAGCCACTCCTCAGGGTAAAAGGGGGAAATAGCTGAGAAAGATAATGTACTTTCTTGGGAAGGAGGGCACTCACAGTCCAGACCTCACCCTGGTCACTGGTGATGGGAAAACAAAAAACAGGGACCAAACCTTTCCCCCTTTGTACTATGGCTCATCCCAGTGCTATGCAAGTTGCTCTCTTTGCTGTTTCTTTTGGACTCAACAGCAGTTATGTCATCAGAGAGGATCCTCTGAGTTGGAAAGGATGATATGAGTATCAATTCCATCACAATATGAGTAAATGTGAATTTCACTGCAAACTTTCTGGCATTTATTACCACAGTGACAGCAAGCCCTGCAGCATCCCTCAAGCAAACACATGCCCTAGCAGGTTGCAGAGATACTACAGAAACAACTGAATTGATTTGCACCTCTTTCTCCCCCAATAGCTCCAGCACTCCACAGACATTAGTGATTGGCCTTCTGTGACTTTCTTTGCCCCCTCTAAAACTTATTCTTTGACCCTCTTTGCAGCTAAACATATCCATTCTTGTTCTCTACCCTCTCACAAGTTTCTTTTTGCCACATGAATGAACAACTAAATCAAACTTGGCTGCTGAGTGAGGGTTCCCTTCACACACTCTCACTCCCTGCAAAGATTACTCGGATGCTTGCCTTCATTTTTCTGGATTCTTCCTGTTCATTGAAGAAAGAGGCGTTGACATGGCCCACCTCCAGGGAAAGGTTACTCACCCTAGGTATTTCCCAGGTCTGGGAAAAACCAGCATTTAAAAACAGTATTGAGTGTGAAGTACATCTTTCCGGTAGCATTTATGATGGAAGTATGGATATGCTGTACTAACCATGCGAAATTACAAACCAAAACTGATTAGGAGAGAGAAAGCACTAGGAAACACATGGAAAATACTGCTTTTTAGTAATTTTGACCCTGTGAAGGTTTATGAACTTTGTGTGGAATAAAGGTCTGACACGCCCGACAGAATTCACTCCCTGACAAAATCAAGACTGGAAAAGGGTTAAAATGATGGTGAGGAAGCCAGCTGATGGATTATGGAGACTGACCTGTTTAATGTGGTATGGAGAGCAACAAATATTCTCCTATTGCAAACCATATAATAAGGGAGATGCACTAGCCTCTACATTAATAGCCTATATCATGGTACAGGAATGAGAAAATATTCATACATTTGAGGAAAAATTAAAAAAAAAATGAAGAAATAATATTTTCATATTTTCATAAAAAATTTTTTGAGTGAATTTTTAACTATAGAGGGCCACTTTCTGGAAATCATGGCTACACTTATTAAGGGGTATTGGCTCCTGTAATGGCCAGTGCACAGCACCTCCACATCAGACACTGCCTAGTCACCCAAACAGAGGAACATGATGAGAAGAGAAGAACTTTCTCATCTTGCCCTGCATGCTGCACACAGAATTACATCACTGAGAACTCTAAAGGGATTTCTGCAGTGCTAGGCTCATGTGCTGCTTGGGGCTTAATACTTTCAAGTTGTATTTCATTAAAGCACCTTTAAAAAAAAAAAAAAAAGCTAGTGTTCCAAAAGGAAGACCACAAAACAGAGATATTTGGAGATTTTCAGCCAAGAGTTTGAGTGTATTTATGATTGCAGGCTCCTACAGTTATGCACACACACAGGCTGGGAATCCTGCCCTCTACAGAGTCCTGCCACATGTTCCCACAAGCAGGTGCTGGGATGAGGCACATCAGGTTCCATCGGCACCCAGAGCACTCCAAGAAGTACAACACTTCACTGGCACTAAGGAATCACAGGTTGAGAGCAACCCAGCAGCCCAAACCCATCAGTGGCACCAGAGACAACCTCCCAGGGAATATCACTGCGGTCAAAAGAAATGTAAAAATTCAAACAAAATAGTGAAACCCTTTGCATTATCTTAGCACCAGGGTGATATTAGGCACAGTTCAATAAGTTTGTCTGCAGTAGATTGTTTCACACCCACTTTGCAGTGTAGCTGGATGCTTTCTGTTTGCAGCAAGGTCTTTCACAAACAGACCTGAAGCAGCAACAAGAAGCACTTTTCCCCCTATATTTATCCAGTCTAACTTCAATTCCTCAGAAGTCACTGCAGCCACCTCACAGACCCATCCTCTGATAAGGCAGAGACAGGTTCCTGCCTCCCCAGCAGGAGCTCAGCAGCCCAAGCTACCAGAACAGATTCATTACACTTGACACTCTTCCTTTTCCTTCCCACCTGCCCTGCAAGGAAAAATGTCTTACCTAAGGGAAAGAAAAGGTGCAGTAAACCCAGCAGCCTCCATCCCAGCAGCTTGAACTTCAACAAAAAAAGGAAATAGGCCACCCCAACCCTCCCATCTGAGAGACTCAGCAGCTGTGGCGAGCTTATGTGCTGCTAATTTAAAAATCACAGGTGTAGGTAACCTCAGATAGCCCAGATTCCTGGGATGAGGAAGAGGTAAGAAAAAAGAGAAAAGCCCCTGAGCAAATTTCTGTGCTATATCTTTGGTGTAGGCCAGGGCTCGTACTGGGAGGTAAACCACTGAAAGTAGGAAGATAACAGTCTGTATATGGCTTTTAACTTACTTTGCCTTTCCACCACATGTGAAATTTAGCTCAACTGTTTCTGGGTCATCAGCCTGCAGATCTGCCTTAGTCATCTGGCTAGGGCGTTCATAGAAGAACAAATAACTGAATCACAGTCTTTGCAGGAATTGCTGTGAAGTAACTCCCTCCCCCCTTGCCTTTTCTGTATTTCCCAAGTTGAGGAAGCTGAAGCCCATAGCTGTGAGGGTGCCTGGGTCCGGGACTGGCTCAGCAGGCATCTTTGCAGGAAAGCAACCTCTGCACAGCTCTGCTGCCCCTGCCTTTGGGAGCAGCTTGTGCTCACGGGCAGTGGCACCCTCATCACCTGGGCAAGGGCCTGGATATGCCCACACTGAACCAGGAGACAGTGGGAGAATTCAACCCGTAAGGGCTGCACAGTACAGGAGCACCGCACACAGATCCCCTGCCTCTGGGCTGAGATGTCTATATATGCAGTTTCCTTAGACCTTGAAAATTAAAGCAGGCAGGCAAGAAAAAGCAGAAAGAGAAGCTTGAGATAAATGACATTTAACACTCCAAGTTCCTCCTACCTGTGGGTCCCAGGGGGCTTAAATCCTTGCTCTGTACAGGGCCGTTCACATACAATTTTGTGAGTTATCCTCCCCAGTGCAGGAGAGCAGTAGGTGGAAGGAGATGTGTTACATTCTCTACTTGCAGGGTGAGGGCCTTGGATGTTGTAGGGCCAACCACTGCAGGGCTGACATTTGATCTCACAGGTTTTGTGACTCTAAGATTGCATCTAGGGCTGTGCTGGGCAGCAGGACCTCAGAGAGCTCCCAAGGGGCACAGCTGTCAGAAGAAAGTTCAGAGAGCTGTAAGGCTCAGCCTACTTTCAGAGTGAATTAAACATTCATGTTTTGGTTGTAGGAAGGCTCATATTTCCAATTTACCTTGCTTCTTGAGAAAAACATTAAGGTTTTCCCTCTAAAAATCCACAGGCTAAGTATTTGGCCTTTCAGAAACTCAGTGAGAAGAACAAAAAGAAATTCCACCACCTTTTAACCAAATCACTTCTCTAGTCAATAAGCAGAGCAGAGCATTAAGCAAGACTGTAGAACATCTCGGTTTCCACCCTTTTTTCAACTTAAAATATCTGCTCTCCTTGACATTTTTGGAGGAGGTGTCCTACCATAAGGTTTCAGGAGTTCTGTTAAACCAGTGCTTTCACAGTTTTTTCACTTTATACAGTTTAGACAAATGACAACAGCCTCTGCCAGAGAACTCTTGCAGCCTTCTGAGCAACTGAGTTCAGTGCTTCAGTTTCCTCAGAAAGTTAAACTTTTCTTGTCTTTAATGCCTACTGTTTATAGCAGGAGACCCCAAGAGCACTCCCAGGATCCCACAAGCATGGCTCTCACCTATTCGGAGCTACTATTACACATTAAGATGGAACTTTCCACCCATCTGGGAAACACTCCACTTTGCTGTAATTTCCAGAAGATTGCTTTCCTGCTGGGATCAGTCTACCCACAAAGGTTTTGACAGAAGGAGCTACACAAAACAGATTTTGCAAAGCAACATACTTTTTTTTTTTTTACTGGTTTCTTTTTCTATGCCATAAGTGATCACCATTAAAAAATGTATTTTGCTGGTTACTGAGTGTGATGTTCAATGTGAACTGTCTGTGAATAAATGTCTCTAAACAAGTTCAGAGACAAGTAATTCCTTAGGATTTGCCCACAGTTAATTGTTTTCTGGATTTCTAGTAATTCACAAAATAAAATTACTTGGCCTCTCACATTTTAATAAAATTTTCCTCTTCCAAACAATATATAAAAGTTGTCACTATGTTGCTACAGCTTCACAGAATTTTCTCCTCCAGTGGAAAACTACTCCTCTGGAAATATTTTGGCTTTGGTTATAAATCATCATAAAGTTATGAAATTTTATTTATGTATGTGTCCATGCTAAATTTGTCACTGATTAACACATTATTTACCCACATTTCTCCTCTGTGAATTTGTGTTGCCCTTTAATATAAGGCAACATTATACTACCACAATGTAGAGAGCAGTGCATTTACCCAGTGCCTCAATACTTACTGCTATCTTCATTCAGAACAGGCACAGAAATTTAATTAATACTCACTGTAATTCTAGCAAGTTTTTTTTTTTTAAAGCGTAACTGAAAGTCCATGAATCCTTATGCATAACAAACATGCCTAATAGCCTAAAGTAAGCAGTCATCTGTCTTTTCAAATGATCAAACAGAACAAAAGACAGCTAGCCATAACACATCCAGTCTTATTTACTTGCTCCTCTTCCTGTTCCCAGCAATAGGCACAAATGGATCTCAAACTTTACCACAGTGATTCATTTTGCTGGTGTCAGAAGAGCAAAGTACTCTAATGTCCCTGTCAGAGCTGCAGCCAATGTTGTTGCCCTGCCTGCACTGACCTCAACCACCATGTGGATGTCTGAGTCCTCTTGGAGTCACTTCTGTGTCACTGGCACTCACGAGTCCCTGTGCATTGACCTTATGCTCACCAGCAAACTCCTGGATCAAGCATCACAGGGAGTTTCCAGCTTCATGAGAATTCCTAATCAATGCAAGGTTTTGGAGACTCTGTGTGTGGATAGTGGGATTGGTTTGAGCATGGCTGGAACAGATGTGCTCCCAGAAATGGAAAAGGTGGCACATAGGCTAATTTGGGATGATTACAAAGATGAGGTGTGAAGACATGGTCCTGCTAAACTGTTTGAAAGCCATAGCTCCAGGAGATCCCCAGGGTGCTCATTACTTCTGAGGATTTCCTCTGCCTGTGGATATGCTCTCAGATAGGTGATCTTCCAGCTGTTATTTTTTTCCTCTGATTAGAGGCTTAGAGTGCTAACAGGCAGGGAATGCTGTTTCCAAAGAAATAGTGGAAAATGCTTCAGAAGTGAATCTGAATTTTTACCACTGTAGATCTATCATGGCAGAAGAGAAATAAACAGCTAACAAATATTTTATGAATCATAGAAAAAATACAGAGAAGAATCTGGACAGGACTAGAGAAAGACATCCAACCCCAGGATGAAGCAGCCATACCATCTTGAAAGGTATTCATAAAGACTTTCCTGAATGGGATCCTCACTCCCCAGCAATCTGTAGCAGGGCTGAATTGTCCTTATTGGTACAAAAAATTCACCTAAGTGTAAAGCAAATCTTCTTTTACAGCCCATCACAGTCTCTGCCTCCTGCTCTGACCAACGGGGCCATGACCCTCCAAGTCAGGATGCACTCACTCTCTCCTCTTCCCATCAAATAACACACAAAGATGCCAAGTCTTTTACCGCGGACCTCCAGGTTTTCTTGGGGCTGTTGGGAAGCTTTCTTGTGGAAGAATGGATGGATGAACAGGGCCATGGGTCCTTGGAAAAGTTGTACAAGCAAACCCCATGCTAGTTTAGCATGAGTAGGCCGCACTGCATGTTAGCTTAGCATAAGTAGGCCTCACTTGACATAACTAGGCCTTATGCCATGATAAGGAGATTGCAAAGTATGATGCATTATGGTGACAAGGTTGAAAGGTCAAGGACAGCAGCAAAAATAAGGAAGAAAAGGGGTTTTGCAATATAAAAATAGAGAAGTAAAAGCAACGAAAATGAGGAAGAACCCTGTGTTAAAAATCACAAAGTCGGAGGAGTGTGTAAAAATAACCTTTTGCTTTCAACCAATGAACTAATGATGAGTGTGAATAATTACTGACGAGTATGAATAATTACTGAAAACATATAAAAGTGCCGCTGTACTTGAAATAAACTGAAGCTTGCTTTACCAATCATATTGATTGATCGCATGTCTTCCCTCACCGCCGTCACTTTCTGAGCTGTTGGAGCGCAGATTCTTGAATCGGACATTCACAGCTCACTAGCACAGGGGGGGTTAGGTCTCAAGGAGATGCCCATTCTCCTTCCAGCACCATGCTTTGGCACTGAGCAGCTTGAGTTAAGCATCATTTCCATTTCATGTCATCTGAGCACTTGAGAAAGCTGTAATTCTAAAGCATACAAACTGCCACATTATATCAGGTTATTTAGCAAAAATAATAAGAGAACAATTATGGAAAATCTACTTTTTTTCTAGATAACCAGCAAGTACTGGGCTGAAATGGTGAGGGAGTCATACTGAAAGGTGGGTGATGAACATGAGGGGGGAAAATAATGTTTTGCATTAGCCAAAAAAAAATTAATTTTTTTCCAGCAAAAGGAAAAAAATTTCATAGGATGAGTTGTCAGCCTTCTCCAACTTAAAATGAAAGGACATTCCTTAAGGGAAAATTGTTTCAAAATAAAATAAAAATTGTTGTACTTAGGAAATCTAAACCATTATAACTTTCCCCAGCTTGCTTTGTTTGCTTTAGCTTAAGGCAGTCTGGATTTGTAGAACATATGCTTCATCACCTACATAGGCTGTCTGTTTTTTTCTCTGCACTTTTAGCTTGGTTCAGGCCATCTGCACATGGTTTCCCAGGCTCTCCCTTCTTTTACATATAGCAAGCACTCTGGACAGGGTTTGTGGAAGATGTCCTAGAGAAAAAGCCTCCAAAGACAGAGGAGAAAATGGAGCTAAAACCTCTTCCCCAGCTCAGGACCTTCACAGTGCATCCTGCCTTTGCTGCCAACAGCACAGGGACCCTGGGCAAACCTCATACAGACTGAAGGTGAAAAGTTGTGTTAGGTCATTTGCCTTATTCTTAACAAACTCACCATCATGTTATTAAAATTCAATGTCTGGGCAATATTCCCTATTTTCTGATCAAATCCTGGAGTCCAGCAACATGGAGTTACATGACACAGTAACTTTTACAGAAGCAAAGAGGCTTTAACAGTCCAGGCCACTAGGTTGGGTGGTTTCTCATTACTGCAAGATGGATGCATCTCCAAGTCTTGAATGCATTTATCCCCAGAGCATTCATCTGGGTCAAAACAGCAACCCCACTTTATGATACACCTTCCCATTCATTTTTTAAATTGTTGTTACTTACTAGAAGCACACAGTTGTGGATGGGCAATGAGTTGTCAGTGCTGACTTTTAGCTGGCATAGCAACAAAACACATACTCCTCTGTCCCTGGGGTGGCTGGAGGACACAACACACACTCTTGCTGGGTTGCTTCATCCCTGGTATTCTAACACTGATTTTCACTGCAGCAAGCCTTGCTCTGTGCAAATATTGAAATTTTCCACATAGGAGAGCTGTTTCCTTGTGGTTATTGTTGTTATTTAACAACACTAATATCCAAGGAACACTATAACATCAATTCCATGAGGAAAACTACACTTTGTAGCAGAACATCACATCTGGCAGAGCAGTGGTTTTCATGGCAAGACCATGTCTTTTCCTAATCCCAGGAAAACCTGCCCAGTGTGGTCAGTTTATAAGTCTTTTGCAAAATTGCACTTCACAAATGTGCTGTTGAAATGCCTTTAGAGTTCTTGGCAGCTGGGCTCCCCTATGGTTTCTCTGTGTCACTCAGGAATTTGAACAGCCAGTCCTCGAGACTGCAGCTGGTGCCATCTTCACTACCTTTACTTCTGGCCTTCCCTCCCTAAGTTTTTGAAGAAATTTCTTTTGTCTCCTTGATATTTTCTTTAATCTTCCTATTTTTGTGCATATGTAATCGAGTACAGGCAGGCTATCTCACAGCAACAGTCTGAACTGATTTAAAATGATTAGAGGACCTTGGCAGTAGATGTTAGAGGAGTATGAAGTGTTTATACTGTGTCTGTTTGCTTATAGAGCGCATTTGCCAGAGCCATAATTCAATTTATGCATACAGATCAACTTTTTAATACCTTCCAGGAATAATTGTTGTCATCATTTTATGTTTCAGTTTGTGTATTCAATTAAAACCTGTTGGATTGAAAATGTTGAATCCTGTTTTGAAGTCTTACTTAAAGTTTATGGGGTTTAGCACTTTCAAAATAAAAGTAATTTAAAAAGCTGTGATATAGCAAGCTCACACACACATTTTTTCAAGGACATATATATTCCTCTGTATTCTCAGAGAATTTGCCTAATGGAGTGTGATTCCATTTAATAGTTTTCAAAATACATATCTATACCTACATACAAGGAAACATAATAAGTCCACAGCTCTCTATGTTCCAAATTCTTTTTAGTGGTCTTACCTGGGACTATTTGAAATCTGTAGTTACTATTTCTACACTTCCATTTAGCAGCACGTTCTGGTGCACTTGCAATAAACTGCTGGAGCTGTGTGCTAAGATGCACACACTGGCAACCATGTGAGAGCAATACACTGCAGTTTCATACCATCCCTCCAGCTTCAGAAAGTGCATTCCCTTGCTTTTCTGGATGTTCAAATACTAAATAACCATCCCTTAATAAATCAATGCCAAAAATTTCTGTAATAACTACTTTCTTGATGGTCAAGGAGTGCAGAATCAATAGACTCATTTTCTGTGGTAAAATTTGCCAACACTGCTATGAACCATAGAATTAGCTGTTTTCCCTAGATGCATTTGCTTATTTAAACTTTTCAATTGTCAGCTGAAAATTGACCTTTCAGTTGGCCATGAAAAGAATGTTAATTTACACAGACAAACACCTGTCTCAGATGGCAGACACCTCCCAGCCCCTTGATATGCTGACAGAAAGGAGTCCTCTTCACACAGCAGCCATCCCCCAACTACAGCAGCAACAGCTACGATTAAAGATTTTGCTTTGGAGTGGGAAATAGCTTGTGGTTTTGTACAGCAGACATTTTTTGTGGCACACAGTCAGGACCACGTCCTCTTCTAAGAAGCCAGACAATTTTAGTCCTTGGCACTGGCAGGGCAGTGACAGACCCTGGAGGAAGAGTGCCTGTGGCCACCCTCCGGTGTCCTGCTGCTTCATTACGCCTCTAAAAATGAATCCTCACATACTTGTTTTTCAGAGAACAGCAATGGGCTTGTTTCACAACAGCTTTTTCTCTATCTTACTTTTGTTTCTTTCTCTCATTCCCTTCGAGGAAGAAAAGACATGAATCAAGCCTTTGTTCAAAGTGGTTTAACCCTCTCTGCTGCAGAGACACAGCCTGGGCACACCACCTGTCAGGGACAGGGCAAGCTTTGTCACTCCCTGGTCATGAAAAGTATGGAATCCCACCAATACATGGCAACTCACACCTTTGCTGTTTAGCAGTCTCTAAGTCATACTTTACCAAAGCTTAATCTTAAAATTAAGGTGTGTCCTGCTTGTGGCTGAAAATTATGAAGCACAGTAACATCACTGGAGTTTTGCTTAGTGTGCCTTACTGCTTACAGCACAGTAACAGTGCTGGCTGCTGCCATCAGCAATAACACAGTCACACAGAGCAACCTGAAAGAATGTCACTGCCTCAGTTATACCAACTTCAGCTTTTTCACCTGAGCTATTAATCCCTGAGTTCTGTCCAAACTGGTACTGCCCAGGTATTTTATGAGGAAGATAAGGCCAAGCAAACACTGATATGCATCTAATTGCTTAATTGGTGACTTGAATGTTCTCAAACACCAGGAGAAGAATAATGGAGTGTACAGGTGTCCTCAACCATTTGAGCACTTCAACCAGTCTCAGCACGCCACTGCTACTGCATGCCAGGCTACCTGGGTCTGTGGCAGTGTAGCACCATCTGAGATTATTACTGGTTCAACTTAGAAAGGAAAGAACTCACCAAATCTAACAAATTCACACTTAAGAAAATGCACAGATGAACCACAGAAAGAAAGAAATCGGGACAAGATCTATGAATGTGAACATCCAAAATTTTGCAGTAGACTGTTTCCAAGAGAGATTGCCTCACAATTATATTAGACAACAGTTTTTCCATTGGATACAAATCTGTTATTTTTAAAAGTGACTGAAATACTTCATAGAAAATGCATTTGATTTGGAACTATAAAAACAAACTTAAAATACACTTTTTAACGTACTATACTTTTATTCTGTGGGTCTTTTGGAATTCCATTATTTTACTACAAATGGGATGGAACCCACAATAGAATCATTAAGGTTGGAAACAACCTCTGAGATCACTGAGTCCAACTGTTAAAGCAGCAGTGCTAAGTCTACTTCTAAACTTTGTCCTTAAGTGCCACATCTACACAACTCTTAAATGCCTCCACTTCCCAGGCAGCCTGCTGCAGTGCTTGACCACCCTTTCAGTGAAGAAATTTTCCTAATATCCAGTTTAAACCTCCCCTGGTACAACTTGTGGTCCTTTCCTCTTGTGCTATTGCTTATTACCTGGGAGAAGAGACTGACCCCCACCTTGATGGAGTGGGTGACACCAGCTAACTACAAGCACCCAAACAGAAGCCTGCTTCTGGCTGCAGCTGGAGAGAGCAGAACTAGCTGTTCTTATACTTCTGTGACAGCTTAAATTGTATTATTTGTTATTCAACAATCTATGAGTCTGGAAGAAAACCTGAAATTAGGGATGACCTGAAAGCCTAATAGCCTGTCAAAGGATTGCTGTGGGTTCCAGCTTGGAGCTGAGCTGCAGTATCAAGACACACTGTAGAAAATGAAAGCATTCAAAGTGCATAAAATGAAGAGAGCAGCTGTTGACAGACAGACACAGAAACAAGTTGTTTAAAAATTAAAAAAAAAACTCAAGAAAACATACTAGCAACTTCAGTGACTTAACAGAAACAGATGCAAAATGTTACAAAGTGATAATTAGAGTGAATTGCCTGAATGCATACTGCTGTTGTGCAAGAGCGATCACTTTAGAAATGTACAGGAGGAAATATTTGCTTGTGAGGAAATATTTGCTTGTTCCAAGCCATAAGAATACAGAACACTGAGTTTTCTGTTCACAGGGCGTGGGGATGTTTAATGGAGCTGAAGTCCTGCTTGTCAGAGGGCACCCTGTGTTCTGGCAAGCATCACCTTCTGATAACAATTCCTTTCCTCCTGCATGGGAAGACAGAACCAGGGAAGAGTAACTAATTACTCAAAGCAAACAGATTGTGCTGAATTCTGCTAAATTTCAAGCTTGCACTGTTTGGTGGTGGTTATGATAGAAATTATGTTGATACTGATTGAGTGGCACATACTTGATTTCTAAAGCCTGCTGGGCAAGAGCCACAGGGAGCAGAATGTATATGAATTGTGTGCCTGTTTGCCCTGGACTCTGACTTTGAAAGGAAGTTGTTTATGTGGGAGAGCTGAATCTCCAGATTTTTTTTTTTAATTTTTTTTTTTTTGCATAAGAGCTCTCTGGCACTTTGCCTCATTTCAGAGTGAGGATATTTTGCAATTATTGTAGTCTGTTTTGTCTTATCCTTCTTTTCCTCCAAAACACACTACAGCAGGACAATCCCTTGGTGTACTCTTTTCTGCTGCTTCCAGGATGCCAACCCTGGGGAGGGAGTGGAGGGCCTTTTACAGAAAGAAGTACCAAGGAAGGTGTTTTCTGTATGTCCTCCTTGGCTATTTCATTAATACAGCCCCCAGGCCTGAAGGGTTGGTTCCCTGCACCCAGCTCCACACCTCATGGCTGGGCAGCCTTATTTGGACAGCCCTGCTTGCACCACAGAGTTTTCCCCAGAAAAATATTGCTACTACCAGACTGCTATGGATAGGGATGGAAGCAAACAGATTTCCTGCCCCACTGAGGAAGAGAGCAATGGGTTTGGCTCTGGCTCTGATCAAGAAAATTAAATGATGTGGCTGCACTGTGGAGCTGGTCCACAGTTACAAATGCAAATTTCTTCCCCCACCATTCTCTGGGAAAGATGATGGAGCACAAGGAAGGCTTGGGTAGAAAAAATGTTTTTGATGGTCCTGAGCTATAAGCAAAAACCACCTGTTTCCCAAACCAGGCCAAGTATGTTACAGTCCCCTCACTCATGTTAGGATATTCATCCACCCCTTCCAGGCTTTAAAAGAAATATGCTCTGACTTATGCCTGTATTTCAACATTTAACCGAAGTTCTAACGTACTCTCAGGTTCATTCACACAGAAAGGTAAAATCCTAACAGTCTACCAGTAAATGTATTTTTCACTAATAAAACTGCAAATCAGAATTGATCAGGCTTCATTTGGAGAAAAGTTTGTGTTAATATATACTAACATTCAGATCACACATGTACTTACCTAATACAAATTTACTCAAAACTGTTCAGAAAGAAAAGTGCCTATCATTGCATACAAAGTCTTAGAATTAATCTAATAAAATTGACATTTTTAATGGTCATAAAATATAGAAAATAAAACAGTGGTGAGTGGAAGGGGGGGAGGACAAGAGGTAAGAAAGTGCCCAATTCTAGATATTAAAGAGGAGCTAAAATAAAAGGAAGAGTTCTGTGCTAAGATGCTAAAATCCAAAACATGCCTATGGAAGACAGACTAGGTGCACTACAGGTGAGGCTTTTGGAAACACAAAGATAACCTCCTGTTTTCTTTTAAAGGATATTGCAACTAGAAAGACCAGCAGGTACTAAAGCATGTCTGGTATGGCCGACAGGCATGAACCACCAACTTTTCAAAACCCTTCAGAGACACCAAGGATCTAATGGATCATGGCCACAGTTGCTAAGCAGCTGAAACAACTGGCAAGTGAGGTGGCCAGAGCCATCACTTAAATGGCATACAGAATTCAGATCAGTAGTATCACTTTGGAAGGCCTTGTCCAAACTAAGAAACCCAAACCAAACCAAGCCATTAATTCAATAAATGCATAGTGAACTGAGAATCCTCGTTAATTCTTTCACTAGGGAGGCACTCACTAATTTTTTTTGCCAGGAGCATAGCATTAGGAAATAATATCCAGATGAGTGTGACCTAAGCCATAGGACTTGTTCTCACTCAACTTTGCAAAATAAGAGCAATTAAAGAGGCATAGAACATACATCCTCCTAAAAAGGGATTGAGTATTTAAAAATACTATTAAAAAAAAAATTACAAGACCTGATCAGCTAGAGAAAGGACATTGTGTTCTTTCTGTGTTTTGAGCACACACCCCACCCCACCCCTACTATTATTAGGACTCATTTTGTAGCAGGAGCAGAAAAACAGATGGTAATCCCCAGCCTCAATAAATGGGGGTCTCTCTGTGTGCTGTCTTTTGCTTGCCCAGCCCTTGCGTTGCCAACTCATGGCTCAACGCAGGGGAAGAAGACCAATTTTACTGGCAGAAGAAATTGCTGCTATTTAAGGACAGATGTTTGTCTCTATCATTTATTAAGGTCTGCATGTTGTTCAATGCTTAGTAAGAAGAATGGGGAAAAAATTAAAAATTGAATGATCAATTTCTTTAGCTAAAAGGTTTGTCCTGTCAGGGCTGAAGAATTTCACATGCTTATCTACTCAGTGTTCATAGTATGCTACTATAAAATTAAAGTAGTTCCAGAATTTATTCAAATAAAATTTTTTTAGAATTGACTCATAGTAATTTAATAAATTGCAGTGTCTTTGCAATATGTTCAAATTTGAAAAAACCCCAACACTTATTTTAGTGTGTGTTGAAATACCCTTCTCTTTCCTTCTCATAATAACTCTGATGCAGTAAAAGTTGTGTAAAGACAGCATATTTGTAACCTGTACAAGAAATAAACAGGGTATAGAGAATATTCACACCAAGAACAGAGAGGATTACTGGAACCAGTGGGATGGGAAAGAAAATTTCCAGTATGTACTAAAAGAAACAAAGCATGATCCTTGCTATATTAATAGCATTTGAGATTTATTTAGACCTTGTACTCCTTTCTGTGCAATGGTCAGTTGAAACTCAGCCTCTGATCTATGGAATATTCAAGAATTTCTGAACAATGAACCAACCTGAACAACAGCAGAGACTGAGGGGTGCACTTTAAAGAACAATATTATGCTGGTGTATTTGATGGAGATGCATTTTCTAAATATTGACATTGAGATTGTCTTGCTTATCTTAGGTGCTTGCCTATACACACCCTGTACCTTCTGAAAATAAGTGATGTTTTGTGATCATATTACAGTACCTGATGGAGAAACAAACTCATAAAACAGCCACAATGACATAATTGTAAATGTGCTTGATGTACCTCAGAGTCCAGCTCACATTTAGGTATCTGCTATCTCCAAGCTGCTTTGGAGAGGACCAGCTGTAAATAAGTGTCAAGGAGTCACACAAATAAGTGCTTCTGGCTGCTTCATGAGAACTTTTTTCCTATTCAATTTCAGCTTTAAAAAACTCGATTCCTTATTTCCTGAAAACTAGGGTGGGTTGTTGGAAATCTAAAATTTGCTGCTGTAAATTCCAATTTTGCAGATCCAGCCTTTATATTCAATAAACTTCCCACACTGGTGGTATCAGTGATAGCCATCTCCACACCTACATTTTAATACCAGCAAATGAGTTGAGTAATTCACACAAGACAGAACATCTAATTGTGCTGTTCATGCAGGTGGCATCCTGGCAAAGGCTTTGACCTTCAGCAATTCCACCTGAGTCAGCTTTCTGGATCAAACTCAACATTTGAGTCAGCTTTCTAACCTGCTAGCAATTTTGAGAGGGCAAAAGTTTGAGGGGATTTAGTGTTGCTCTTTCCAGTTGTAATGCAAAGTACGAAACTTAACTGGTGGAGCTTAATTTCACCCTGAACAGTTAACCCCATTCAAGAGAAAAATATGGATCAGAGCTGCCATTCCGTTTTAAACAATGGAATATTTGATAATGAATAGTGATTACATCAAAAAGGGATAATATAAACTACCTAATCTTGCTATGACTGACACTTCACTATAAAAGATGACTGGAGGACTGTTGATTGTGTGGCTTTGAGATCAAGGCAGGCTTTAGAAAAAATATTAAGACAATTCAAAGAGTGAAAAGGGGATTCTGAAGTCCACATAAAGGCCACTGGTTTTCTTTCTCTTTCTGCTTTGCTTTCTGGCTCCTTAAGTATCTTTCTTATCTTTTTTCCCCCAGAAATATTTCAAAGGAAATTTTAATTGTTCAAAGGTGGTTTTTGAATTTCCAACCCATAGTTGGTGCCAGAAAAGGGGCACCATGATATGAGACCCCAACACTAAACTGGAGCATTTTCTATAAACGTTACCTAAACCTGCAGAAAGCTTACCTAGACCTACAGGAACCAAAAGCTATTTTTTCCCATAAGAGTTATAAATCCCATGCAGTGAAAACAGTTACATTTATCACAGTAATTTCTTTGTGTATAGGGACACAGTGAGTTATTTGTGGGGTAGGTAAATAAGTAATCATCACAGGACACATGGAGCTTTCCTGGTAGTTAGACAACATCTTACCTACTTGTCAGACACCAAACCCTCTCTCAGTAAATACACTGCAGCCAGCTATGCCATCTATGCATGCCCAGCAGGTATTCATTCCCCTCTAATGGTCCATGTCTACCTTCTTCACTTCCTCCTCCACCACAAAGACCAGAAATCACTTCTTACCTTTGTCCCACAATAATTGAATCAATATATAACAGTAAATTTATAATAGTGCCTTTGGGATTTGACCATGTGAAGGGACAGCGTGCTCTAGTGGTGTGATACCCCTGATGTGAAAGTTTATCACACAGCAAGGAATATGCAAACAGCAAATTATTACATTCTGAATACATACTGAATATTACATTCAGTCCTCCAGCACTTCATTAGCAAAGAAATGTTCAAACATTAAAAGATGCAAAATGCTCTACACAATAGCATTTTGGGAAATTAAAGTAAAGTCACCTCCCTCCTCACCTACAGAAAAGCATGAAATGAGGTGGCTGGATTTTGAGTTCCTGGGTTTAACAACAGAGCAGGAAGGAAGGGAGTTGTTTGCATACATGTGCCTTCACTAACAGTGTTTGCTCTGTTAGAAGCTGTCAAAGCTGGGTGTTTTTGTTAAACTAGGAATCCGAAAAGTGACTTCCATGAAAACCTTACCAGCAGACTTCTGTGTGTGTGTGTGTGTGTGTGCGCACAGTCAGTGACAGGAAGCAGTTAACTAAAACCCTTAGGGATGTTCTGTGTTGCAGAGAAAATATTTGTACCCAGTAATGGCATGAGTCCATCTCAGACACCCACACATGCAGCTCCAGCCCTTGGTCAGAAACTACTCAGTCAGTGAAATGGGGTCCTCAGGCTATCACTGCACAGAACTGAAATCCTGGCTAGCCAAACAGACAGGAGCACTTCATGGGGAGGAACAGGAGATTTGATAACAGTGCAACACAAAGCACCTACACCCCAGCAAACCCCAACATCACCAAGCAGGACAGGTGGGCTAGAGGAGCAAAAACAGATTTGGATTTGGCATGATGATTATTGGAAAGTTAAAAGAACAATCTTATCAACAACTGGAAGAGTTGTCTAGTAAATATCACCCCTTCCATCTTCACCTACTGATTTCAAAAAAGCCCTGTCCTTAAGCATGGCAAACAAGATCCACATCCATTATGTACACAAAGCTTCTAATGAGCTCACAAGTTTGGATAAGAAAAACTTTCAGTTTCTGCTCAAATCCCCCAACTCCCCTCAAAAATATAAGACAGTGGAATTAAACCAAATGCGACAGTGCAGTCCAGGGGCTAACTGACTTTGGGGATTTCCTACAGAAAACATGAAAAGAGCTGAAAGTTCAGATGGCAGAAAAACCTCTCATCCATCCCAGTTGCAACCCACTCCACTGGGGCACTTCTCCATCCCCCAGAAAAGTTCCAGGCAGCAGCAGCAGGGTAATCCAGAACAGCCACCACCAGTGCCAGACTGCAGGGTGGCAAGGAGGTGGCCATGCCAGCAGCCAGCCCTCACAAAGCCCCTGTGTCTCACTGCTCACTGCTGCAGGAACTGGCTGCACTGCCCTGGTGGGACACTGCTGTGGGCCATTATTCAGCTCACCATGGATTCCTCACTGCTGGTGTCATGGTGTCGTGGGGATCTGACTTCAGCAGCTGCCAAAGCCCTGCTTTTCTTCACCTAAGCCCAGGAAAGCTCTGTTCTGGGACTGAGTGTCACCAGTGGAACAAGGCAGACTTCATACAGAAAACACAAGGTGAGAAGTCCTGAGAGCAATCAGAAAACAAAGAAACCCCATCCCCAGCATTAATTATGGGCTTCCCATGATGTTTTCTAGTATCATTTTCCTATATTCCCAGGGTTTCCCACCAGCAGAGGCTGCAGAACTCTTCAGTGTTTCCCAGTGGCCAGCCACGATGGGGTCACCAACACTCAGGTGTTTCCGACATTATGACCCCAAACTCAGCTCTGGGCAAGAGTGGGAGACCTCATTCCCAGCAGAGTGAACATGACCCAAAGCAGCTGAAGTGCTCCTACACCCACAGGGGCCAGGGCTGCCCATGGGGGATGGCTGAGTGTACAGGCTGGCACCAGGGCAGAACTTAAGGGAGCTGCTTCCAACTGGCCCATGACCGACCCTCAGGCAAGTACAGGAGAACATCCTGTTACCTCAGTCCTAAATTATTTCCTCTTCCCTCACTGTGAGCAAAAGCTGAGCAACAGTGGCTTGCAATGGCATCCCCTGCTCCCCAGCAGATCCAGTTTAACATCCCAACACTGCCCACTACTTGGGAGGGCCAGGCACACAGCAGGCTGCTGCACACCTGTGTGCCAACACCAGACAGAACTCCACTAGAATATCCTGCTGTGAATCCAAGGAAGGTTTTGCACTCATCCTTCAAATTTTGAGAGGGAGCTTGTCTAAGCACCTTAAGGTAAGATCCCAGCCCAGCCTGCAGATCAGGAGGGCACTGACAGCTCAAAATAACAACTCCACTCTTTCCTAGAAGAGTGGAACATGACTGTTGTTTTGATTTGTGGTATGACTGGACTGCAGTACATGCTGTGGCATCTCCCCATTCTCTCAGACATGTTATGTGAAGATGGGTCTCATCATTCTGGCTTCAGGACACTGTCAATAGCCAAGGTAAACTAAGGAAGACCAACGAGTCATTTGCTTCTTTGTTATCCAGGAATAATTTTTTTTTCCATCTGAATTGAAGCCCTTATGATTCTTATTGCAAGATAACCAAATGGGACCAGCAGAGAAATTAGGGAAAGATGATGTAACAGTCCTTTAGGATATGATCTAAAAGCCTTTTCTTGCCACAAAATTCAAGGCAGCCAAACCACAGGACAAAAACAGCTCAGAGCCTATTGTCTACTTTTCTTACACTGACAAATGCTGATGATCTTCTCTCCATGGAAAAACAAGTCCAGAGTCACCCCTCAAACATGCTTTCTGTACTCTATTTCCCCCATTTCTATATTAATTTCCCCAAGTATGTCCTAAAAAACATCTACTTATGTACCATACCTTACATGGAAGCAATTAGTTTTAGAAATTAACCACAAAGCACATTTAAATCTATATTGCACTTGTATCCAAATCATCACCACGTTGTGATGGTTACATTATTTATTATGATTTAACTGCTACCAGCCTGTTTAGAAGGAAAACAACTCTCATAGTGGACCCAGCCATTCCATAAGTTGTACTTAAGTTTCCTTCCTGCAAGTGAAACAGCTGCAGTATAGCTAAATGTCAGATATGAGGTTTTTATATGCAACAGAGTTCAAAAAAAGTGAACCTTGAAGTGATTTTCAGGCAAGACATTGTTACCTCTGGCATCATCTTTATCAGGATGAACATGTATCCTCCAAGACATATGCCAGGTAAATCTGGTGCTTCTCAAAGATGACAAAGATGGAAGGATTTCTTTCATTATCTACACAGTTGTTCAAAAGTCTGAAGTTTCAGGTCTGGTTGGAAGGCAATAGTAGTCATGGTTTCCCTGAACAAAATCTCCAACAAGAACCTCATTTACAAACATGCTGTGGTGGTCTGTGCTGGATGGACAGCGTTGATGTGAACAAGTGGCATCTCTAGCAAAGCAGTTTCCCAAGAATCATTTAAAAACATGGGTAAGAAAGCACCTCACTAAAGCAACAAATATCCATTATCAGCCTTTTGGCAGCCAACTCCTCCACATGCACCTTCTTCCCTTCCCAGGCAGCTCCAAAACCATCCTTGCCAGGTGTTTTTGCTTGAGCTTGTTTTAAGGCATCAACACATGGAGCTGATCTAGCAGCTTTCATCATCGATTTATGTTGCTTTATTGCTTACAAAAGATCTAGGATCAGACCCACACAGTAGGAAGCACAGCATTTTCCCTGCACTCTGGAAACCCCCCTAGGAATTTTGATGCAGACACATCCCACACCCTTGTAGCTTTTCCTTAGTCTCCCATGAGTCTCACAGAGATCCTTCAGTCAAAATTCTGCTTACAGACAGCAGGCATATCAGATGGATTCATACTGTGGAACAGGAAGCACTCATGCACCTCCTGCCCAGGCTTCCCTTTTCCATGGGCTCTTTCTACCTACATGAAAACACTGTGCTTCAAATAGATTTACAAGAAACTTTGCTAGTATAATAGGACCTAATGCAGAAATACAAGATTGTCTTGATGTGGAAGAAGAGAATTAAAAGAATATGCAAGATGCTAGTCACATCTCAAGAAAATAGACCACAGGTCAAATATTGCTCTCTCATGCTCTTCTGCATCCCTGAAATCTAAGTCTCAATAGCAATAACACTAAGGTTTGGTCTCAGACTGCAGTTTTTCTGACAAAACACTGGCCAGCAAGCAGGCCACATTTTCTACAAATGCAGCACATCTGCTTTCAGAGAAGAACTGAAGGGGTCACTTGTTTAGATGTATTGAAACATTTTCAGTTCCTCTCTATCAGAGGGGTAAAATTAATTTAATCAGTTACACCCATCCCATCACTGGCCTTTAAATCAAACCTATCTACTAATTTCTCATGCTCTTTTCAATTGTGACCAAGCTAGACACAAGGAAATGTGTAAACCACACATTACACCTTCAAAACAAAGAGCTAACCCACCAGGGTTTTGACTAAATGCTTTTTCTGAATTTGTAGGAAATGCTCATGCCAACTGGAACCACTTATTTTTTTCCAGGAACATTCTGTTTTGGTGCTGTTTTGTTTCTTGGAAAACTTCATATCTGGACTGGCATCTCTGGTTACTTCCCTTGAGCCCAAGTGATCCTGTCCTGTTACTCTCTCCATTTGTGAAATGATAGTGGTAGGTACCCAAAACAAGCAGCTTTAGGTTCAGTTCAAGGACAGGATTAAATCTAGGTCTTCCATACCCTAGGGAAACAGTCCACTCACTCCCTCTGGTTGTGGTTAATCAACCTCTCAGATTTAATGGGAAAAAAAAATTGGCCTTCACCATTGTGAATGAGAACATTACAGTTGCAAGAAGCCAAACAGTAAAGAAAACATTCCCCCAACTCATGTTGTTCTACCAACAAGGAGCGTATGTACAACTTGAACTTAAAATGGTTTTCTGGTTTTTTCCTAAAAAAGGTCACAGAATCTGATAGTTTTAAAAACAGCTTATATAAAACCAGACTTACAAAACAAAATTTGAATACATCCCAAGTACAAACCCCAGGTTTATAATAGCCATCATTATAATAAAAATCTTCCCAGTTGCTGGGTTTTCCTAATTAAAACATACATTTTCTATAAACTGAGATCTAATTCCACAGAGCCCCAACCCTTTTACTTCATGTCTCCTCCCGCTTTTGGATTTGGTTCTTTTTCTTTCCATCGTAAATCAGGGAATCGGAGCGGCCGGCTCCCGAGGAATGCGCCTGGGATCGGGGCTGCGCCGAGGAAGGTTTGCCTTCTGCCAAGGGGGAACCACCCACACGCTGCAGGAACGGCATGGGGGCCCAGCCAGCATCTGAATGGCTCCGCTGCCACCCAGGGGAGTGGAGTAAAGTGGACACAAACAGCTGGAAATGCTGCCAAAGTGTCAGGCTTCGAGTCCTCTAGAGCCTGCAGATTCTGTAATCCTTGTCTGCTGAAGTAGGGCTTCAATTTGCCTCTTATTTGCTACTGGCTGGGGAAAAAAACTTGATGCAACACAGACCAAGGTGTTACAACACTTTTGGTTGTACCTCCCTGGTCACTCCCAAAGGACTTGGCCAACACCCACTGGGGGTGCAATTGTGGCCTGGGATTTTTCAGAGCCCTCTCTCACTTTTTCACGGTCCTTCCCTCCTGTCCCAGCATGCTCTAAACTCCTCCTCTGAGAGCTTATCCATTAATACGAAGGAGCTATTGGATTCTGAAAGCACATTTCTTCTGCCCAGAGAACATCTACAATCCTAAGCAAGCTGAAGCAAAGCTGTGCTATGACACTGGGATTTAAGAACAGGTGTCCAGCTGGAAAGAGAGGGTGAAATCGTTGTTCTTTATCAAGTGCACATTTATCTTTCTTGTGCACTGACTCATCCTCATAGACAAGCCCTGGTGTTACTGAAGTGAGTCATCAAAGCAACTTTATTTATAATCACTCTGCCTGATGTTTCAAAAACACACAAGACCTAAACCTTATTATAGCAATACTAAATGAGTTGATGGTCTCCCAAAGCTCATGCTTTGATTTGAAATTCAAGAGCATTACAGAGTTGTAAAGAAGCAACAGTCCTGTGATAGTGAGCACTGTGGCTCAACCTCCAGATCAGATCATCAGCTGTCATTTAGGTCAAACTAAAGGTACAATGGATAAACAAACATTTCTGTGCCCTGGCCATTTAGATACACAGTACCATGGTGTGAATGGACAGAATTGTGTCCCCTACAAAGCTCTTCTGCTCAACCATCCTTGTCCCTCTTGTAGCTGCAGATTTTGAAGTAACAAGTTTGCAAACTAACAAAACCAGTTCCTGCACTCAGGCATGTATTTTAAATTTACTTGATGCAAGCTGTTATGGACTTCAACTTTTCCCAACCTAGTGTGCAGACGTGAAGAGATATTTATGTACCTCATATCCTATTTCAGGCAGTGCTGGATGGTCCCAGTCTGAAGGAAACGTGTGTGAAGGAGCATCTGATTGACTGACTGAAACAAGTTTGACCAAGACTAACAAACTCAAGGGATTTCCACAAGAGAGCCTCCTGGTCATGTTTCAGGGACTGCCTCAGAAAACTTCTGTCTTTATATTCTGTATAAACTGTTCTCTTTTACAAGCTACAAGTAAATGTCCATTGTTTTAGCGCAGTTCTGCAGCAAGACATTGGGCTTTCATTTTCTCAGCATCACATTGGGCTTTCAGCTAAGTGTCAGCTTTTCCTTCCTTGCTTGGCTATGTGCTTTTAAACAATAACAATATCATAACCTAGGCCCATCTAAAGAAATTACCAACAGCTCTTCAAGCATGATTCCTGCATGATCTCCCCTAACCACAGCCAGACCATACTGGCCTCTTCAGGCCAAAAAATTAAAAAGAAAATGTTGCGGCACAAATTGTTCACACAACGCCTGCTGAGACCCTAAACAATTATTAAAACTATCCCTTTCCTGAACTGGGAGAGGAATCAGAGAAGGAAAAGATCACCTAAACCACAACAGATTATCAACATCTGCTTTTGCTCCCACCGGAAGACTAATTTTCTTCTCTTTTACTTTTCTTTACTGTTCCTGTTCCAACAACACTGCACAAATTCCCCCTTACTCATATGTCTGCTTTTCCAGTCCCACTCTTCTGCTTGCTCTAGGCTACAGCATTCAAAAAACAGGATGTCAGCCTTGTTCCCTGATCTTCCCAGCTCACCAGCAGGCTGCCTCAGCTGGACCTGCCCTTCCACCTTGTCACCAGTACCAGCCTTAACAGAAGAATATAAAACACAACTCTAGAAATGCCATTACGGTGTTTTTCCATCTCCAGCCGACTTTTTTGAACAACCCCAGCCACGTAACTTGTCATCAGCAGAAAGTGGGAAGCTGCCCTGGCAGTCCCCAGGCCGCGGGGATGTCTCCTCAGTGCACTCCCCTCGCAGCATGCCTGCCACAGTGACAGCCTGCCAACGCTGTCAAACCCACCACCCAGCCTACCTGCACCCAGTCTACATCAGCAGATCAATGAGTCACCCTGAAGCAGGAGAGGACTCAATAAACAGACATTATTTTCCACAGAGAGGAAAATAATGAGCATAACACCCCATACCTTTTCTTGTTGTTTCCTACTGCCACTTACTGCAGTGCTAGGACTTCTGCAGATTTTTATAACAGAATGAAGATTCAGGTGTCTCTGGACCATTTGTTGAAAGAGAAAATAAATGCACTATGAAGGAGAAAGGAGGTTTTTGCTCCCTGGGAATGCTTCCCAGGAGAGCAGGTGTCATTGTGAAACACAGGGGGATTAGCCTCCTGTGATGCTCCTACATCCAGCCCCTCCTCTGTTCCCTGCTGCTCCTGCTTCAGTCAGTAAGGAGGTATCTGTGCAGCCTTTTCCTGCTGTGCTGATTGCCTGGGGAGCTGATTATCCCAACTTCATGTTTTCTTCCCTTCACACAGAATCTGTCTTCAAAGCCACCAAGCCTTAGAGGGTTGCTGACCTGACTTCCAACCAGCAAAAGCTCTTCTTGTGGGGTTGAAAGAAGAGACCCTCTCCTCTGTGATGCTAGCACAGGAAAAACATTCACTGGCTGCCTGAAGTGCTGCCTGTGAAAGTTTTGGGAAGGATTGTGGGCATCTTTTTAACTGTGCCTCACTCCAAGTGGTGATACAGAGCAAACATTTGGATCCCTTTATAGTGGTGTAAATGCCTATGACAAAACCAGACCTCTCTGAGCTGCAGAATCCTTCTCCAGGCCTCTAGACTCTTCCTTACTCACACTACATCTTTTCTGTTTTCCACTGATGTGACATAGGACCTCGTGTTTCAATCCCCCTCCCAGGTGCTCTCACTGTTTTGCTGCTTGCCAAAGATGCTCAGGAAAATTCCTGCCTCTCCTCACAACCTGGCAGCTGGTGCTGCCCACCAGACAGCAGCACCAGATGATGCCTCAGAGGCTGGGGAAGCCCAGAGCCTGCAGAGGCCTGGCAGTCTCTCCAGTGAATGCCAGACTCACCAGCTCCCATGCAGTGATGTGCCCAGATTATGCTGGATGACTCAGGCTCAGCTTTATCACCAGGGAAGATGTAAGGATAAAACTCCACACACTCATGTACAAGAGCACAGTGATGGAGCAGAGCTATGAGAAGATAAAAGGCAGAAGGAGCTGCTGAGGTAGTGCTTGGTCACTGTCTGAGCATTGATTCCCTGGTCTGCTTACAGCTCACTTGCTGTAATAAACTTCTCTTTATTTCCAGCTGCTGAACAAGGCCACCAGAGCAGCCATGTGCTTCTTCCAGCTCCAGACCTGAGGAAGAGACATCCTACCTACCTCTTGCTCCCTTGGACTGGTTTTGGAAGATACTACAGGGCAATGCACACCATCTCCTCTAGATGGGAATGACATACACACTTTTTAATGCTTTAATCAAGGCTGCCTTCCACAGCTTACAATATAACCTACCATGAGCAACCATCACTGCACATAACTTCTTTTTAAGCTCTGCACAGGATGTGTATGTACCAGAGAAACTCAAATACAGCTCATAATTGGCTTAAGCTACTATGCCCCTGACCTTTTTCCTTCCCTTTCCTCTTCCCGAAGTCAATGGTCATAGCAGTTTGGGGTGGAGGGAGAAGGAGAGAAGGTTTCTGCTTGGAAAAGGCCTATCTGCATGGTACAGTCACACCCAAGGGAAAGCAGAGTCACCAGCAGGTCATGCTCACTGTGCACCAGGATAAAATGAATTCACATAGAAAGTCAAATTACAGTGGACCCAGCAACCACCCACAACATGTGTGCACAAGAGGGACACCATACCCATCTTGAATTATCCAGTTTCATTCCCTTCAACATACTTGCATCCGTATTTCAGCCCTTTATTTCCTAATTGCAAACATATAAGGAAGATTGCCATATTTACAATCTTAGCTCAGCATATCATAATACCAAGGAGACAGAGATATTACTTTAATAAGTCTCTACTTAGACCAGAGCCACGAGTTTTGATTAGTTCACAAAAACTGCTTCCATTCTCTTTATTTTATGTTTCACTTCCTTCCCCTTCCCTTTTTCCAATGTTAATAGATGCTGCCTGTACTCCATGAAATGTTCCCTCATTGCTTTCACATTCAAGCACAAAAAGATTTTCAATGGCATTTTGGGAAAGAAGCTGCATGAAAGTTAGTTCTCCCATAAGTATGTCAAGAGGTAAGTACACAGATTTTTGTACCTTTGAAGTCTCTCTTGTATTTCTGTGAATTCACTTGAAATTCAAAAGTGTGCAGAAATCTGAAACCATGGCACCACATCTGCAGAAGTTATAGAGGCAGCACCTTGTTCTGAACAAAGAAGAGAGATATTTGTTAGCAATTGGCTTTGGGCCACAGAGGTGTCACAGACAGCATCTTGGATTTAGCATCTGCACAAGTTACAGGGAGAACCAGTGATTTAAACCAGTCAGATCATGAGCTTGTCTCTGAGCTGTGTCAGGGTTCCTCTGATGTGTTTCATGGAATTTTAGAAATATTTAGAATAGAATAGAATTTTAGAAACTATTTTAGAATAGTTTGGGTTGGAAGGGACCATAAAGATCATCTAGTTCCAGTCCTCCTGCCATGAGCAGAAACACCTTCCACAGACTGCTCAAAGCTCTGTTCAATCTAGCCTTGAACACTTCCAGGAATGGGGCGTCCACAGTTTCCCTGGGCAACCTGGGCCAGTGCCTCCCCACCATCACAGCAAAGAATCTCTTCCTAACATCTAATTTTAGCTTACCTTCTTCCCATTTAAAGCAGGTTGGAGAGTCTCTCTCATGTCCATCTCTTCTCTCTGTGTCCCCCAACCAAGGACCACTGGTGGCTGCAGTGCCATCTGATTACTTGTCATGTCACCTCCCTTCACCCCTGCGGTGCCACCCTCCTTGCTCCCTGATGCCCTCACCCTCCTCTGACTGCTCTCAGTGGTGGAATAGAGGCTCCCCAGAAGAAGAAAGCGCAAATCCTGGCTCTGGAGCTATTTCCAAGTGAGCTTACAGATGGTGATGGCTCCTGGTTGATAGTTTTGATGGGAAAAGCAGGTGATTTGCTGGGATTTGTTTTTCAGCAGAAGTATGCAGAAAGTGAGCTCTTCTCACATACCAGAACTTTCAAATTAAAATGAGTTTTCAACAAATTCCCAAGCCATCTGTAAAGGCAGCCTGTTCTCAGAGCTGTGTTTCCTGGGAGCATTGAGGAAAATTAAAAAAAAAATGCAAAAATGTGTGATGTGACGAAGAAAGTACTGGGAGAACATCGGCACCCCTTTTATTAAACAAAGCTGGCAGGTGCTAAGTTCAAAGCAAGGCAAAGGAGAGGCTCCCTCAAGCAATATCCCGTTCAGCTGTGGGAATATTTGCTGCAAGATTTTGTGGAAGGTAAAATTTTGTACCAATTTAAAAAGTGATGGAATAATTACTGAAACAAAGACACATCCAGAATTATTACATATATAGATACCAACTCTGGTGCAGGAGATCTTTAAGCCACAATTTGCCTCAGGCAGGCAGAGCAGTTTGGAAAAGGATTGCTACAAGTCTGCCTTGAGCTTCTGATTTTGTTTGGGCACCTCTATCATCCAGTCACAGGGACAGGCTCTGACACACCTCTTGTCCTGATGTGATACAGCCTTTCCTACGCTGTGGGGTAAGAAGAGGAGGAAAGGAGTGGGTGCTGGGTGTGAGAGGGAGATGTTCACTTGCTCTCTGTATTCAACCCAGTGGCTGTGCCCATCGGGCAGCTTTCCATCCTGCCCACACAGAGGGCCGTCAGTGATGGGCAGATAGTGCAGAACGATGGGCACGGGCAATGACAGCGGCAGATGCTGTTCTGGCAGCGCCAAAAGCCTTGGCAGTAACCCCGCAGCCCTCCGGGGCGCTCTGCAGCGCGCCCTGCCTCACAGACCCTGCGGCAGCTCTGCCCGCTGAGGGCCCCGCTCCGCACTAATCCGCACCTGGCGCTCAGCAGCAGCGATTAAAGCGGCACTTTCCGGGGAGGGGGCACCGACCTGCCTGCGGTGCAGATGCCCATGAGGGACGGGACCCCGAAAACGCTGCGCTTCCGTCAGTTCGCCCTCAGCCGGCCCCGCCGCAGGGCGCCGGAGCTGGGCCGGCTCCTCCGGCCTGCCCGCCCGGCGGCAGCTCCGGGCTGGGCGGGCACCGCCACCTAGGGACAGGGACAGGGCTCCGGCAGGGGATGGCGGCTCCGGGAAAACTCCGGGCGCTCCTTCTTCGCCCGGCACCGGCGGAAACGCAGGGAAATTCGGCTCACCTTTTGGTGCACGCTTAATTTGTATTCTCCTTTTGTCATGTGCCACCTCCACTTTCAGTGTCGATCGCGGTGACTCTGAAACGCGCACATCAAGACCTGTCTGACAGCCGAAGAACAGATCGTCGCCTTGTTTTGCCCTGTTTCAAGGAGCAGTTTGCTTCTTGGGGATACCCAGACCAAAAGATCAAGGGACCCGGCCAGTCAGTCCTGCAGCCATGTTCAGGGGCTTCCCAAAGCCACCCTCAGCTCCCGTCCTGTACATCTCCCTCTGCTTGGGCTGTATCCTTCCTTGCACCAACATACACACTTATCCATGTGCCTGATTAGTGCAGAATCCCCTTCTTTCCACAGTCCCCTCCATGCTGCTCTAGCACTGATTGCTTAAAACCAGTGAAGAGCATTTCACTCCTCTTATGTCCTGGCCTGCAAGCCTGGCCCATGCAGGACATGCTACAGTGCAGCACCAGTCACATCCCACCTGCATCAGAGATCAAGCAAACAGATGCTTCACCTTTGAAGTTGATCTCATACTTCCAATAATCTGCTTGAAACTGGAGAGTACCAGTCTGGTCAGCTTGAATTGCCTTCTCTGACTGTGTAGAGGTTAAAGCAGGAGCAAAGTAGTTTGGAGACTTAGGGGGGAAAAAAAGGAATTAACCATCAGAAAAACAATTGGCTTAAAGGACCTGCAGAACAGCATTTTATTTGCTAATCAAATGTAATTGCCTACAACTTGGTGTTTCCCAGTGCATTCCAGCTGAACCCCACCTCCCATCACAGCACACGATTGGGGACTGGTGGAGTGGTGCCTCCCCAGTATCCCATCCATCTCTGCAGTCTGTGCTGCTTGCTGCTTTCTCCTCAGCCCTTCCAGAGAGGGTTAGAGAACATCACCACAGCTCTCAAAATGGTCTCCAAATGATCCAATTGTCAGTATATAGGAGAGTTTTCTGGCACTGTTTCCTGCTGTAAGTTAGGATTTGCTCTCTCCTCATAGATGCACAAAAAACATATTAAAAAAATAATAAAAGAAGTGTGGAATGCTCTGGTTTGGTTAAGAAACAACATTCAGGCCTCAGCCTCTGAAGGTCTTCTCATGAGTGATATAAGTAAAATTATGAGATGCTGCAGAATACATCAAAATGCATGTGGGGAGACTCTGAGGCAAGGCACAAGACATGCAGAGAGCACACAAACAGGGAGTGAGAAGAAAAAGCTTATCAGCTTCTGGCAATTTGCTTAACTGTAGTCTTGAGAGGGAAACCCAAACTCTGTCCAGCCTCCAAATCCTCAGGGAAGAAAACAAGTCCTAAAAGGTTTGGATTTTCTTTTTGCCTGTGCTCAAACCCAGACATGCCATTTTCTGCCCTCTGAGTGTGCCAGCCCACAGAACAGGCACTGAGCTGACACCTGAGCTTGGTTTGTTAACAATAGTATTATTTGGTTGCTATCCATGTTTTACCTGTAGAAGTCAATATTTCTGAATTTTCCTAATGAAAAAGCAAGTTTGTATTTATAAGTTCCCCAATAAAACCTCCACAAGTGTGGAAATAGATCTCCTGGCTATCCAGTACATATAGCCCATGCCACTGCAAAGAGCTGCTTCTCTTGATGATCAACAACTTTCACAATCATCTTGAATTAACAGTCATTAGAGGATTATGTTAATTTTTATGTTGGTTGATGGCATTTAGATAGAGAAGAGTCCTGCAAGTTGTCTTCCCAGTTATGTAATGCAGCTTTTTTACTTATGAGTGTCTTTAATTATGTTTCAGCTCAGGAAACTGCCTAGATGCCACATGTTAACAGAATTGAAAGTTGAGGGGAAGAAAAGAAAAACAATCCAAAGGTCAGTCTGGGAAGGAAAAGAAAAGCCAGTGATCAAGGCATGTCATTGAGTTACTCAGACTGTTCAGGCATAGCAGCAGATGGAGAAGATCCTGATAGGAAAACTGTATTTTGATAGCACTGTCTCAATGTTTAGGTGTGCTTAGCAGCCTACAGTGAAACTAGTCACATTTCTGACTAAGGAAATGTACAGGGGACAGTCTGTTAGTAAGAAAATTGACTTGCTCAGTGAAAAAAACCTAACCAAACCAACCAACCGACCAGAAAACCCCACAAAAAAAAAAAAAAAAAAAAAAAAAAAAAAAAAAAAAAGAAAGGGATTTTTAAAGACATTAGGATTGATGTGAAGACCTTCAATCAAATAAGTTATGTGAAGGCAGAGGTTGTGTCACTGCTAAAATGAGGTCATATTGTATGAGGATCTAAAAGGGAAAAGGATATAAAAAAAGACTCTTAGAAGAACTTGCTTGAGCTGAGAGACAAAACAAAGGTCAGCTGGCTTTCAGGACAGCAGAATGGATCACAGCTTGAGATGGATGCTACAGAACATAGTAAAAAAGCCCCATAAACCTGCAGGAATTTTTAACAGAAAAGCAAATTGGAAGTTGCAAGGATCTATCTGCAAAATGCAGTCAGAAAGAGCCCACAAGAAGCAAGAATGAAAGGGTGCACAAATTGTTTAACCAGAGACCGATGTGACTTCCAACACCTGCTTTGGACTTAGTAAATGGAAAATGATATTGAAAATAAAATTCAGTTAAGGAGACCAAAGCTGAAGATACAGACCAAGAAAAATTATTTACAGAACACACACTGAAATAAAACTTCTCCTTGGGAGCGAGTAAAGACAAAGCTTCCTCCAGTGGTGGGGATATCATGTGTAGACATTTCCCAAGCATTTCTAAGTTGAACACTGGCACACCAATTAATGGGCCCTCTGACATTGCTGGAAACCATCTGGAAGGGAAATCTAAGCTTATTAAGAACAGATGGATAAGAACCAAGTCAGCCTTCCCTATTGCTCCTATTTGTAAGCTCGATGTAAAAGTAACCTTGTAAAGACAGTTTGAGTTGCTCCGGGAAATCGTGCCTGGGACTCAACATGCCAGACAACAGGAACTGAAAAAGAACAGGAACAACCAGAAAAAGCTGTTGCCTGAGATCTGTCTCCTACAGGCCCCTAACTAAAGGCTCCTGTCCTTCCCCAAATACTCAGCCCCCATCATTACCACAGTGATCTGGGTTCATTATTCCCTCAATCTAGAAACAGCCTTGTTAAATAATGCAATTGTTGAGCATGTCATGCCAAGAACAATATCTGTGTTTTCTTCACCTGGCACCCATACAGTGGTCATGCCAGGTTATGGGGCTCAGGTTGATTTTTAACAGTTTGAATGTTTTGGAAAATAATATGTCATTCAGCACATTCAATCAAGCATTAGGTTTCTGCAGTTTAATCATCCTGTAATAAATTCTGTCAAAATTGTTAAAAGGTTTCTTAAAAATACTGAGAAGTCAAACTCGGCACCAGTAAATGAAAAGAAAGCCTGAAAACTTGCTGAGGTGTTATTTAATAGAAAGCCTACACCAGTTGCATGAATATGTAACCAACTGTGTTAAAGCTAGGCATGCTGTGAAGCCCTAAGAGAACCACAGTAAAATCAATTAGAAATACATTATGATGAAAAGATCACTTGAGCTAACATCCTTGCAGGCAACGACAGTATGTTTGAACACATAGAAAAAATACATTATTTATATGAGTACAAAATGCATCCATTGATCCATATGAATGCTAGTTCCTGAAAAGCAATTGCTAAAGAAATGACTGGAGAAGCTGCTGATGGCCACAGCAGCCTGTCCAGGAGACGACAAAGAGAGGCTGCTGCTGCAGAACAAGCCCACTGCAGCACTGCTCATCCTGTGTCAGGCTGGCTGAGGTAGGAAGAAGCAAACCCCTCAGAAATCAGTGTTCCTCAGACCAGACCTGTCCCATCAGCATCTTGGTGACTGTGAAACTGTCAATCACATGCATGAGTCAGAAACAACTTAACCTTTTCTCAACAGATCTTAATTTTTTTTTTCCAGGGGAAAAAAAAGTGAATGAAAAGCCAATAGATCCATGCTTGGTGCCTGCCAGCTAGCACACACGTTGCTGATGGTTTGCAAGCATTTCTCATCTAAAGGGTGCTGAGGAACGCTTTCTGTTTAGTACTTTGAAGGCACCCAGTTACTCCATAGGCAGCCAGAAGTTCAGTTTGGGAAGAAGATTTAGCAAATTTATGATCCTAAACAAAAGTCCCATGAAAAAGTATTCATAGATTAAGTTGCTTTTCACTTTTACTAGCAGCTTCTGCTCTCAGTGCCTCACTGGCTGAAATATTCCCGAATCTTTTAGCTTTAGATTCCCAGACCTGTTTGTGCTAGAGGTTCAGGATCATCTTATGCCAATTAAAAATCATGCTGCAGCCTGCTCAGCTCTCTGTTGGTGTTGACACGAGCAGAACTGGAAACTGCTCATGCTGAACACCGTATTTTGGGTTTGGGTTTTGTGGGGGTTTTGGCTAAGTCAGTTTTCAAGCAGGTGACTTCCCTGCATCTGCTCCCCCCCCCCATCCAGCAGTGGCATGGGGGAAACAGCAGCAGCACCCACCTGGAGGCAGAGGAGTGCTCCTTTGAGCAGTAGCACAAAGGGAGAGTTGCAAAGGGTGACACTGAAAGAGCATGGGCTCCTCAAGGAGAACTTCCATGTCAGATGTGGTACTCCAGCACCTGCAGAACCCAAGCAGTGCCACACCACTGCACACTGTTACAGCTGCTCACACCAGATTCTGCCTGATCTTCTTGATATAACACCCAGCACCTAATTCTGGAGGCAGCTAGAGGCTGTGAGAAACTCTCCCTGTAGTCAGAAATAGTTTTGACTTACTGGAAAATCTTATTTTTCTTCCAAACTGTGCATGTTTGCACCTGTCCTCTGTTCTCTGCCTGGTTTCCTCTTTTTCAGATCAACAACCCCCCGCCTTTTCCTGTGGCTGGCCTGCTTCTCAGCCGGCTCTTCCTTACCTTCTCCTGCCTCTGATGAATTTGGCAATCATACTCTGAAGCCCACCTTGCTGGAAATAACTTTCTCCCACATGATGGGTGGTTTATTCTGTCATGGAGGAGAAGAATGGGGGAAGATGATTTATACACAGGCATCATTCCACAGAGTATTTTGTATAATAGCAAAACTCTTCCCAAACCCTCCATCTCCCAGCCCCTGTCCTGCCCAAAGGCTGCATGTCCAAGCCCCCTTAAGCTGATGAAGCCATGGAAGAAATCTCTGGAATGTTGCAAGGACCAATGTAGGGCGACAGCTGAAAATAGTCATTGTTCAGTCCCTTCCCATCCACTTTAAGTCACTTGAAGTGACTTTCATTTTTACTTCCTGACTGTGTGGAAAGTTCTCTGCTCACCTGTGACTGACAAGACTAGATCACTAATTTGCAAAAGAACAACCTTTAGGCTTCTGCAAAAGCAGTGAGACATGGAATTACATTAATTAGTGCAGCTTAGGGGCTTACTGCAGTCACCTGTCTTTCAAAATTCTCTAAAGGCACTGATTGTGCCTGAAGGTGGCAGCTTTAGGAAAGCTGATGAGATCCTACACACAGCCCTCCTCTTGCTTCCTCCCAGCTATGGCACACACAGGTGAACTACTTGTGACTCCTCTGCTGAATTACCACTTACACCTCACGACTGTTATAAAATAAACCATTCATTTTTGTTTCCATGCTGTCACTCATCCCAAATGTTATCCCATTATCCACCAAGTTTCAAGTACTATGATCACAATTCAAGCTTTCCCCACTATCCATCCTAGCTGGAGCACACACCACTGGGGCACTCCTCCATCATCAGAAGTGCCAGGCAGCAGCAGCGGGGTAATCCAGAACAGCCACCACCAATGCCAGCCTGCAGGGTGGCAAGGAGGTGGCCATGCCAGCGGCCAGCCCTCACAAAGCCCCTGTGTCTCACTGCTCACTGCTGCAGGAACTGGCTGCACTGCCCTGGTGGGACACTGCTGTGGGCCATTATTCAGCTCACCATGGATTCCTCACTGCTGGTGTCATGGCATGGTGGGGATCTGACTGCAGCTGCCATATCCCTGCTTCTCTTGACCTGAATCCAGTGGGAACAGAGGAAGGATAGGGTGTCACAGAGACATACAGACTTGACACAGCAGAACAAGGTAAGAAGAAATGCCAGCAATGTGACCAGGAAACAAAGCAAAGTTCTTTGCCAGCATTAATTACAAAGCCTTTAGGATGCAGGAGCTTCCTGCCATTTACTTCAAAGACAGGCCATGATTCCTCTCTTGAACACAGTGATGTAGGCACTTTCACTTTTCCTTCTTCCACATTCCCTGCCCAGCCTCCCTTTGGCATATCAGCACCATCACAGGCAGGAATCAAACCAAGGTGAGCATATCAGTGGATCAAGGTCATTTCAACTCAGCAGGTGTCACTGCATCATGGTATGCAAGGCAGGTACATCCCCATTCCAGGCTAGAGATATGCTGAATGCTAAAGCTTGGCACAGCTTCTGGGGAAAGAATAGCCCCTAACAAAAAACTATGGCCCCCAGAAAATCAGGGGATTGATACTGGTTCACTGCACTACAAAGTGTTCTAAAGCTACAACTAAAATTGAACATTTAAAAAATGTACTGAAGAGTAATTTATTCAGTGTGAATTCAAAAGACATTCCACCATTCATTACAGGACCACACAGCTGGTCTCAAGGCTGTACTCCAAGATATAGGCAGGGTAAATTTGTTGCTTCTCAAAGATGACAAAGATGGAAGGGTCTGTGGGGTCATCCACGCAGCTGTCATAAAGTCTGTTTGAGTTTTTGTCTCTGGGTGGAGGGCGGCAGTACTCAGGGTTCCCCCGCACAAAGTCTCCAGCGAGAACCTGAGCTACGAACATGCGGTAGCGCCCACCGAGAGAGGAGCAGTACTCATGGGAATAGCTGGCATCTCTGGCAAAGTAGCTTCCTAGGGAGCAGAAAAAGCCACAGGTCAGACAACACACCAGCCAAGGGACAAGCACGTGCTAACAGCACCTTGACGGCCAGCAATTCAACAAGCCCAGCTAGCCCTACAATGTGTGGGAACATTCTTGCCAGGTGTTGCCACACTGGCTTATTGTAAAGTACCAACCAACTCCAGTCCACATTTCACCATCAGCCTCCCAGTCCCACCTGCCCAAGAGCAGGCACCTGAGGCAAAGAGAGGTGTTTTAGTCCTTCCTGGAATGGGATTGCTGCTGTGGGTGCTACCTCAAGCAATGCAGATGTGCACAGGTGACTGTGCCCTAAAGGCAGGATACGTGGGTCAGGAACCATCAGTCACTTTGCACTCACATCCCCCAGCCTGGCTGGGGTCTGCAATCCCTGCTGCTACAGCCCCTACAGCCTTCTGCACTTGTACCTTTTCCATACATTGTCCCATGAGTCCCACAGAGTCTCCAGTCAAAGTTCTGCTCACAGATGGCAGACACATGGGATGGATTTGTGCCATGGAACAGGAGCCTCTCGTTCACCCCGTTCAATTGATGGAGCTTCTTCATCTTTTCTTTTTGCCTAGAGACAACAACAACAAAAAACATACCTTCCCGAAACCAAACCAAATTAAAAAAAAAAAAAAACAACACCAAAAACCAAACAAACAAAAAACCAACATAAAAAAACCCAAAAACAAACCCCTACTTGTTTTCCTGGTTCAAACAAGGAAAATTTCCCAACTCAACTCCTCCTACTTCTGGGTCATTGAGGAACAGTGACACAAGCCACTCTCGGTGGGGTTACTGCCTGCTTTGCACTTCTGCTGGTACCCTGCCACACAGCTGGCTCCTGCCAGCAAAACAAAAAGCTCTCAGCAGCACCATGGACTGTGTCACCCACAACTTCATACCACATGAGAGAGTAAAGAGACAAACATCTCTGACTAGGAATTGGTCAGTTCCCATGTTATATAAATCCTGAATACATAAATATGATTATAAAACAGAGCTGTGTGAAGCTACAGTGAAGATTGTATAATCTCTGCCCTTATCTTTATCACCAAAAAAAGTCTCCTCTTTTTTTTTTTTTTCCTAACTCCTGGTGGAAGGGGCTAAAACCAAAAGAGTAAACCTGAAACACCAAAGCTCAGTTATGATGAAGGAAAATAATTTACTTTTTGAATAACACTAGCAAGAATCACACACATATCTTGCTTGGGATAAAAGGCTCATTTCTGCACATGCAAAAGAATATACATGCAGTGCTAACAACTCAGTCACAGAGAGAGGAGCCCCAGTCCCCTTCCAGGACTGCCACAGGAAAGCCTCAGCCTCAGGGAGCCAGGTTTGGGGGCAATCATAAGTCTGGGCCACCAGGCAGACCTGGGCAGGGAGATATGTGGCAGCCTCACCTCTGCTGGACCTCTGAATTTGGCAGCTCCAAATGTAGACTATGGAGGACAAGAGATGAGGAAATACCAGTCTCCTCATACAGTAAGGATAATGAAATAAAATAGATACAAACCACTGAAAAATGTCCCAAAGTGTTGGGTTCTGAATCCTCTGCAGTTGGTTGATGCAGTAATTTTTCATTGTCTTCTCAAACAGCCTCTTGATTTTTATGTATTCTTGGGAATCAGTGCTGAGCTGTATCAACTGAAAATTTTTAAAGCACTAAAAATAAGGTATTACTGAGAGTAACAACTCCCAGTCCTTTCAAAGGACTCCTCAACCTTCTCACATCTGCTGAAAAGCCCTTCCACAAAAAAAATCACAAGCTGCTTCTGCTTTTCCAATCAACCCCTCCTTTACCATCACTACCCATGTGGAAGCACAGGCACCAACGGAGGGAAACCAGTGCAATCCCACACAAGCTTCCTTTTGAGGGGGCACCTCCACATGTGGACTATTTTTAGCTCAGAGTAACCTAAAGTTGAAATGCACAGCAGCATTCAGGCTGAAGCAGAGTGAAAGTTTCCCCTTAATCTGACACACTACTCTACTCTGCCCTACAGGACTAAGCTGCAGTTTTACCACAGCAAAAAACATCCTGCCCCAAACTGACAGAGGAAATACCACCTTAAGATACAATTAATCTGGTTTATCAGGGGATGAAGTGCCTTGGGAGAGTGCAAAGGACAGGTATGAGCAGCAATGGCCTTTCTTACCCTGTGTGGTATTACAGGGGAGATGATACCACATGATTCTCAGAGAGCCTCCCAGGAAATGCACGTCTGTTCTGAATATGAAACTGTCAGTCTTGTTTCACATCATAGCTGCTTATTTTACAAGACACATTTAAAGGCTGGTAACATCTCAACTGCCTTGAATTATGGTCTTGGAAAAATCAGTGCAGGAGAGAGCTCTCCCTACCTACTGGAGAGCTGGAAAGTCCTACCTTGTACCCAATATCAGGTAGTGCAGTTTGGTCCCACTGTGGAGGATAGACAGGATGTGACAGAGTCATGTTTTGGCTACATGAAATAGAAAAAGGAGCCAGTCAGCTGGTGATACTCCTAACTAAATCCCCCTTCTGGTGAATCTAACCACATTCACAAGCTGTAGTTTGTTTTCTTTTTGAATGAACACCCCTTAGGTTGAACCAACACTTTAACTGAACCCTTATCTTCACATGCACTGTCTGCTGGTGAGTTTCTAAAGCAGAGACAGCTCTTACTAAAATAAATCAGTAGCACAAATAACATTTATAGCAGATGTGTTCAAATTAAGCTGAACTTCTTTTAGAAAAAGCCATAAGATAGGGTATCTCAAGTAAGTGCTTCTAATTCACTTCATTTCAGTGGATTTGCCTGTTCTGAGTTTTCGTTTATCCTCAGCTTTTCAAGAGATGACATCCACATGCACCACAGCTCTTGGGATTGGCAGTCCCTCACTCCTAATTGCTGCGCAGTTTATTTATTAGTGTTGGGGCATAAATCAAGGAATAAAAATTCCTGGCACAGTTGTGTCAGCCCTATGTGGCCTTGCCTCTCACAGAGAGAGCAGATCTGCTCTAGTGGTCTGTCACAGCTGCCAGAGACTGCCAGCAAACATCCCTCCAGAGAGTTTTACAGAAGTGTTGCATAATTGACAAATACTGTCACTGTAAAATGTACTCTTAAACCAGTCAGAAAAAGGTATCTAAAAATTAATTTAAGAAATATAAAATTGCATTCTAAGCAGGTAGGAGGAACTTCTTAGCAGAAAGGTGCTGTCCTCTAGAGACATTGTTAAACAATGAATGTGTATTACCTTCCATTTTGTCCATCTTCAGACTCTTTAGGCAGTCGAATAACACTTCTTTGAGTTTTAAAGAGCACATTTGTTTGGACCATGTCTTGAAAGAAAAACACACTAACTTAATAATGAGGTAATTCATTGTCTAGGGATAGGTTCTTCCATGTTAACTAAAACTAAAAGAGGAGGTAGCCTTGAATATTGCATTGTGGTGCTCTCTCTATCCCACCCAACCCAGTGCAAACTTCATTCCCACTTGCACTGCTCCTACTTGGAGATCAGCAAGGTCAACCACTTGCTAGCACAGGCTGTGAAACTTGAAGGCAACCAAGCACCAACTGCACCTGCCCTGGTATTCACATCCAGGCTGCTGGCCAGAGAAAACCACATCTGATGGCAGGCCTGCAGCAGGAAAGAGTTTTCAGTGCAATGGGGGCCACAAAACTGGCTTTCCTGGCAGCACAGGGCTGCTCCATGGGGCTAAAAGCAAAGCTTGCCCTCCCTTTTTGGTCCTGTAACAATATCACAGAGCACATGCTGTGTGACATGGTTAATTATCCATTGTTTCCTCCTTTAAACAGCACTCTTTACTCATGCCAGGAAACATTTAAAGTTTGGAAAGCTAACAGGAGTTTTAAGATGGGTAAATAAATTAGAAACAGAAAAGTATTTTTCATTTTCCTATTTCTCTCTCTATGCAACCAGCCCTAAATTTTTGTTTGCTGCACTGTGTTTCTCTCCTGTAAGAAGCTTGCAAGATGTTCACTACAGGCTCATTTCTTCACCTTTTGACTTTTCAATGCCTTTTTTTTTTCCCTGATTTCTCATTCTTCCTTTTCCGGGAGTATAAACACAAATGTGTAAGCTAAGGTGCCATGAAACATTTACTTTCAGCTCTTCTTCTGAATGTACAATATTGTCAGGTATGTTTTTTGACTACAGATGCCCAAGTGTAGAAGCTCAAGTGGGGCATGTCAAAAGTTTAGAGGAATTTACCTAGTGCTCAATTTCTGGTTGGAGAAAATTTGCAGAAGGAAGAAGAGCTGTTCAAAGAGCAGACATAGTGTGAAAACCTTCAAACCAGCTGTGCTATGAAATGAAATTAAAACAAGGAGCTACTTCACCTGCAAAGTCTAACTGATACTGCTGAGAACCAGCCCTGAAGAAAATAACACCATTCTTGTCAGCTTGATATTCATTCTCCAGAAATGCAGATGTTACAGTGGCAGTGGTGTGACCTGGGTGCTGCAGAAAGAACAAGGAAATTATATGTGTTAGAAACCATCCTTTGGTTTAGGTGCCACTGTGGGGAAATATCAATTTTTCCCCAGGCCTCTATGACAGAAGCATGTTTTGAAGTCTCTGTGGCTTCAAGCATTTTGTTCTACAGAGATGGAGGGGTACCCCACCGAGCACAGCTGCTTCTAACAGCAGCAACAAAGAACCCCACAGCCTGTGTGGTCAGCTCCAGCCAAATGATGTTTGTCAGCTCTGGAAAATGCACCCGCTTCCCAAGCCAGTCCCTTGAAAGCTTTCACAGAGTTTCAGTCCTGCTTTGAGGGACAATTAAGAAGACAATTCCACCCAGGCATTGGAGCAGCACTGCAGGGGCACCCAGCAGTGCATGTAGAACACACCAGCTGCAGAACAACAGGCTCTAAAGAACTCTCCAAAGATGGCTTAACAAAAGCTTTTGGCATGAACAGCAGATGAATTTCACCTCTTTCCCATACTCGATCCACTGGTTGGAATCATCGAGCCAATACCAGGCATACTCCATTTTCAGGAGCAGACAGATGAATCAGGAGACCACACAAGGGCAGAAGAGCTGATGGGCACCTGGCTGCTTGCTCTGCCCTGCATTGGAAAAGAAATCCAGGTCAAAGTAGGGGTCTTTTCCAAAACTGTCAAATTGTGCAGTATCCTGGTCTGATCAGAAATCTATTCACTTCTTAAAAAAGGAGACCCCCTCCAACTGGAAAGGGCAGGTTTGCCCCAGAACTGAGGAATTGGTGTTTGGATGTTTATGGGGCATGCTAAGTACATAAGAAATGACCCTGACCTTTCTGGCTTGGACCTATGCCACTGATTTTCTCCAAAATGTATCTTCCTAAAAAACACATTTTAAGAAAATACAATTGACACTGAGATTCCCCTGCAGCCCACAGAGAAGGCCATGAGACCTCCCTGCAGCCTGTGGAGGTCCATGGAGCAGAGACCCACACAGCAGCCCGTGGGGAGGTCCATGCTGCAGCATGTGGACGGGCCCCAAGGGAAGCTGCAGTCCATGGAGAAGAACCCATGCTAGAGCACATTTATCCTGAAGGACTGCAGCCCATGGAAAATGAACTATGCTGAAGCACAGGAAATTTTTGAGAATGATGGAGGAGTAGATGGCAAGTCTTTCAGACTGAGGACAACATCCATTTCCCTTCCCCTCTGTGTTGCTTTGGTAGGAGGGGGCAGAAAAGTCAGGAATGAAGGAGTGAAGTTGAACCTGGGAATCCATGGAGGGGGGAATAAGTGATATAATTTTCTTTTCTCACAATTTAAATCTATTTTAATTGGCAATAAATTAACTTCCCCCAAGGGAAGTCTGTCTTGCCCAGTGTCCACCTTGGCTTTATCTCAGCTCATGAATCTTATTTTCTCCCTGCTGTCCTGTTGAGGATAGGAAGTGAGAAAGCAGCTCTCACTTGCAGGAGGGGATATCATTACTTACCAGCAAAGTCTCTGCTCTGCACTCTATCCTAAACACAGCACCTACAAAGAGAAGAAAATTAAACAGATAGCCACCAATAATTCCAGTTCATGGGATTTTACTTTGCTGCCTGCTGTGCTTCACCCTTCATTTAATCTCCTGGTTTTGGATGCAGACAACACTTTTTTAAATGTATCTCACCAGTTTACTGTCCCTACAACATTGCCTATCATGGATCACATATCCATAGCCAAAAGCTGCCAGCTATTGAGCTTCCAAGGGTCTGTGACAGAGCTACTCTGAGCTGCCTGAAGAATCTGAACACAGTATCGAAACAGAAACTGGAAATGATCATGTATCCAGCTCTGACGCCCTTTGTACTTTGGCAGGGATCAAGGGTATTCAGAGCAGGCCAACGAGGGGAAATCATTACAGGAGCAGCTCCCTCACAGAGCTGTTTACAGTGCAAAGGTCCCCAAAACAAAGGCGTGGCAGCCCCGCACTGCCAGAGCAAAGAGCAAGGAAGAGCCTGGGTCTCCTTCAAACAGACCTCGTTCCAGCACTGCCTGTGTACACAGCAACACCAGCCAGGCCTGTTCCTAGGAAAATGCTCCAAACTACTCTTCTCTCCCATTGCAGGGCATTCAAGAGATCCAGCCCTACCAGGAGATTTTTTTGGACATGGCTGTCCCTTTTTTTCCTCTCTGCACAGCACAATGATGCTGCTGCTATTTGCATGGCTGAAGAATTTGAAGTTGGCAGATTTGAAGGGTGGAATTTGAGAAGGGAGGTGAGGAGCGGGGAAATGGAAAGGAAAGCAGGGAAGTGGGGTGGGATGATGTTTCCAAGTAGCTTTTTTTCACTGCTCTCTTTCCTCTGTCCCCATTCCAAATAACCCCTGCTAACCCCTGCCAGCTCCCCTGCCAAGACTTGGGGCTCCCAGTCTGCCCTAATCACATGAGCTTGCAAATCTGTCCACTTGTGACATTCTTGCCTTTTCACTTTCCAGCATTTCTGCTCCATGCTGGGATTCTCCACGGATCAACTAACCCCAACTAGAAATAAACATAGGTGAAACACTTCAAAAGCAGACAGAAATGTTTTGCTAGCAAGACAGGTAGTGTCCTTCGCATTTTGCTGAAGATCTCGCTGTGTGGTCTTGTGCAACTCTACATTTGCTTTTTATATCTCAACAGGAATAACTTTATACAGAGAAAATATTATACTTAAAAAGCAGCCTCATGCTACCTCTTCCCTCACACAAGAAAAAAAGATGAATGAATGAAGATACAAACACAACTTACAGTATGACAAAGTGCAAGCAGGTAACCCTCCAGCAGACTTGAAAGCCAAGCCCACAAGCTATGAAAACCTGAACTTCCTGTGTGTCCAACCCTCCCCTCTCAGCTGCACCCTGGGAAGGCTGTCAGAGCCCAGCATGACCCATTTCCCTGGCACAATTCTGTCCTTGGGCTGCCCAGTCACCATCCTCAGGAGCTGAGGGCATCAGCCTTGTGCTTGCCAGGCTGGATGAGCCTGCTCAACCCTTGCTCTGCCTGACAAAGGTGCCCCGGGTGCAGCAACACCTTTGAAAGTGAGCCAGAGCAGGGTGTGAGGGTGAGCAGAGCTGTGAGAGCTCCCTGTGAACTGCCCACAGCACATCTGTACCTTGCTGTCTCCCTCGCAGCCTCTCCGTGGAGCACGGGTGCCTCTCTGCCACAGACCCTTAAGGAGGTGGGGCTGAGTAACATTTCCTTCTGCTGGTTGCGACAGACGCGTGCGCATCTGCCAAGCACGAGCCGGCCAGGCACAGCCCAGGGCTTTGGCAGATACAGCTGCAAAATCAGTGTCACAGCAAACCAGCAGAGTTTATCCCTGCTTCTGGGTTCCTGTCATTGTACTTACCTAGAGCCAATTCCTCTCAGCCTTCCAATGGCTGGGGATATTCAGGACTTGCTCCTTTCTATAAGGAGAGCTTCTGTTGAACATCCTTCTCGGAAAGCCAACAGCTGGCTTTGCCTTGCTAAGTGCCCCCCACATCTCAGAGCAGGAAGTGGGTGTTGTTCATCCAGCTCTACCCAGGGTTGTGTGGGCACTGCTGGAGGGTTTGCAGCAAGCAGAGCCACACTGAGCCACATAAACCTGTGTGTGCTGAGCACAGAGCTCTGCAAGACAGGCTCGCTCAGCCCTCAGAGCTCTACACTGTCCCAGGTGTTTGTGTTCCTGCACCTTGAAGTCTGAATCTCCTCTCTGCTCTTCCCCACACTAATCAGACAAGGCTTAGGGGCTTTCCAGTCTGACCTCCAGCCTTTCAGAAGCTGACAACGTTTCCCAGCAAAGCTCTGAGGCATAAAGCTTAACAGCATGTCAAGTAGTCTTAAGATGCAAAGTTGTTAAGCCAAAAACATTTCTTGGACTTTTTTTTAATCTCAGACTGTGTTCAGTTGAACTGCCCAGACCATTTTTCTTTCCTGGTGTTCCAGTCACACCAGATCAGTGGTGGCTGAAACACATAAATCTCTGAGTTTCCAGAAAGGGTACACTCTGAGTGCATTCTATAGACTTAGCATTAAAACAAACTAACTAACTCAACAACAGCAAAACCCCTAGCATACGCACACAAAAAACCAAACCAAAACAAAAACCAACACCACAAATGTGATTATGAACTCACTTTCTTTTGCTTCTGGCCATTCTTGAAGCTCTTAGACCCACTGAGGCCTAAGTACTTCAGTAGACATGAGACAGGAGCTTTAAGAAGAGCATTCTGGCTTGGTAGAAAATGTTTACATATCTTTGCTGGGAGCAGCACACCATCCTCTCTAAAAACAAACAACTCTCCACAAGCTGGAAACTTGAGCTCACTGTAAACTGATATCTTATGAGCATCGTATTTTTTATTTTCGTCCCTTTCAATTGCAATGTCACCTGTGGAGTTGTTGAACCTCTGATTTCTCAGTCATGGTACTATATCTGTCTGCATTTCCAGTATCTGGGAATGGAACAGGTCTCAGAGCAGACTTCCTATGTATAGCCCTGCAAGATCATATTCCTGCACAGTCAGCAGAGGCACCCAAGTGTTGTTTCCCTGCATATGTCAAATGACTTAGCCTTTATAAAGAAACCATGGTCCAGCAGGTAGCATTACTTAGTTCCTACCAGGAATTTCAATTCTTGTTCACTTTTTCTCTTCAGAGGAAATGGACAGAGAAGAGACTTTTCACCCTCTGTCTGTGCCTCTGTGACATGCACAGCTCCATTGCAATTTCAGACTGCTCCTAGGTTTGGTGTGGGAGTCCTGATGCTACAACACATGCACACTGTGCTCACATGGGTATTGCAGCCTGGGACCAGGCTGGCAGTACCTCATGCTTTTACCTTAAGATGTGTAAAACCCGCCAAACCAAAGTGGGTGGACGCAGGAAATGTTGGGGTGATTGAGCTCACCTGGTTCTGCAAGGTCTTCTGCAGGTTGGTCCCCCAGCCACCCATACTGGGTCCGGGTCCACCACTGGGGTGCTGTGGGAAGGTGTGCCAAGCGGTTCAGCTTCAGGAAAGCCTGGCACGAGGAGGGATTGGATCTTGTCTGGGATCCTGGAACAATTTCCAGATCTCACTTGAATCCATTCTATCATTTAAAGCCAGTAACTTCCCCTGTAAGGTGGTTCCTGCTGTGAGGATTTTCCCAGTGAGACTGTATTTCCTGTTGGACAATGTCCAGTGGCTTGTAAATTAAATTGTTGGAGGGTAGTGGGGAAACAAGCCCTGCAACCACACTGCTGCTGTCCCAGCTTAATTCAGCACAGGAACAGGAAGCAATCGCTACAAGAATAATAATTCTCAATTGCTTTGAAAATAACCCAACTTAAGTTCCAAAATTTTACATGTTTCAGTAGATTACATTGGATTTGTAAATGGTACTTTGTTTTTATTTTAAGTACATAAATGTTTGACACAGAGGATTTTAAAATGCTCCACATTCTGCTGCTCCTCTTTCCAGCAGTCATTAGAGGAGCCTCAGCATGCTACTTCCTATCTTTTAGGAACCAATTAACAATTACGTGATTGTAAATAGGTAATTGCCGTATTATCTGGACATAACATTGCCACATTAATAATGTAATAATGTAAACCAAAGTAATCCAATAATGGAAACCTTTCTTATGCCATTAGTTCAAATGAGCATTTATGGATTAAATCAGCAAGTCATGCGCAATTGGCAAGTTAAAGCTTGGATGTGAAGTCACTCATGTCTTCTTACAGCACCAGAAGATGCATTTATTCAGGAATCTGCCCAAGTCTCATCAGTGGTCCAGTCCAATTAAAGGAGGAATTGTATTTCACTGGAGCTAGGCCAACTGAGTTTTCAACTTCACTGGTGAGGAGTGGGTCTGGGAAGCTGGGGGAGGAATGAGGATCTCTCCTGTCAAATTCTAGTTGATATTTAACTGATTGTTTTAAAAATGCATTAAAAATGTAATTTCAGAAAAGTAAAATTCAAAGTTGAAAGATTATGTCAAGGCTAAAAAACTCATTCTGCTTATACAAAAATCAAAGCAAAAAATTCTGACTTTACTATGTTAATACTTGAATTTCAAATATCTTCTCATGATCTCAATCTACAGTTTCTGGTGGATAAAATTTTATCCCCCTGTATTCCCCTTTCCAATTCATCTGCCTTATCTCTAATTAGCTCTCCCCAACAAGAATGCTGTAGTGGTTCTGCTTGAAACTTGCATTTGGCTTCCATGTATTGGATTCTAAGTTTTGCAACATGCCCACTTCCTCTATTTGCCAAGCCAGGAAAACAAAATACTGCCTCTGTACACACACACATACACACACACACACAATTTTTCTCAGGACTGGGCTAGGCTGCAAAATTAGGATCTTGGTTTCAAAGACACTCTGCAGGCAAAGCAAGCTCATTTCAGAGAACTAGTTTGCTCTTCTGAAAAAAAAAATAGAAGGGCAGGAACAGATCCCAGTTGGCAAGCTTAGGAACACTTGCAGCAAGGTTTTGGTTCAGTCATCCTCAGTTGCACTGACTAACAAGAATAAAAGCATTGACTGCTTTTGGTAGGATCAAAGGTGTCAAAAATGGTGTGAGTAGATTTTTATTGTCTTCTGTGAGTTTTGATGGTTTTCTCAGTAAGTCTTGATTTCTTGTTGGACAACTTCCAGCAGTAACTGTAGTTTGTGTGTAAGATAATCTGAAAGGGTAGAAAAAAAAGGAAGGAAGCTTAGTCCAGAGGCAATTCTGAGACATGGCTGAAAATCAGAGCATCAGCACTGATGGCTGGAGCACTTTATGTTGGTAGATCACTGTATCTGTTTCCTTTCTTGCTATATGTTGTCTTCTATCGAGTGGTGAGTGATGCACCTCCATCCAACATCAAATCAAAAGAAAACAAGACTTAGAACAGAAAGAACAAATTAAACTCAAACCCAGGCTCTCATTTCTGAAAAAACCCTTGTGCCACCATGCCTACATCCAAAGGAAATCTGTACTACACACTGCCTGGAGTGGAGATGTACTTCATTTCTACAGCTACATTTGTACCCAAACCATCCTGGCCTCTTCACCAAGCACCCAGAGCTCTGGCAGTACGCTTCTCCTAGCAGTCCTCTTCCCAGCCTTTCAGCAAGCAAGTTTGTGCATGGCGTTACAGCATCTGCCTGTAGTCTCTCCATCCTAACTTTTCTTCTTTCTGCTCCATGTTAGACAAATTTCACCCAGAGCTGGTGATCCCAAAGACATGATAAAGTTTAGTAGCCACTAGGGCTGGAGTGGGAAAGCAACTCTCTGTTCCCCCTGTGGGTAGACTTCAGCCTTGTCTTTGTTAAAATAAATTTGCCTGTGAGGCTGTGCCTTGGGAAAGACACCGGAGTGGTGCCAGCAGTCATGATTTAGGTTTCATGAGGTCTGTTGGTCAAGGAGCAATTTGCATCAGAGGTGAGCCCTGGCAACAAACCAGCCCCCTGACCCTTGGGCATATTTAGGTCCACAATACTGAAAGTGAAATGCATACTTACAAAACAGGTTGCGGCAGCGGTCTGACATCTGCCTGTGAATGATGAGGTAGTAGACTGGAAAACCACTCAAAACTATGGTGCATCCAATGCTGATGTTCACAGGGTCTGAGTAGAAAGACATTGCCACTGTGAAGAGGCAGATGATGGTAAAAGAGACAGGAACAAACAGGGGAACCTGAGGAAAAGAGAACAGGAGACTATCAGGGAAAACTGGTGGCTGTAGCCGATCAGACTCTGTATGTGCCAGCATGCGCTGTATCCATCTCTCCGCCTAAAGAAAATGAGAATAATCGTACCCTGTCCTGCAGAATGCTTCTGTACAATCAGACTGCAAACAACTACATCAGCTTCAGAGCCCAGTGTGCCCTGTGAGGTGCGTGCCTTCTATATCATGCGCACCAAAATCTAAATCTAACTTACAACTGGAAGCCAAGCAGGGGGAGAAGCTGCCTACAGCCCACATCTCTGTGAATGTCCTGCACCTGTGCATGCCCAGGCACACACATACCTATGTGCCCCCTAAGGCAGCCACTGAGGGAATATCTGAAGCCAAGAAAGAAGCGACACTTTGAATCAAACTGTTCTTTGCTTATAAACCCATGACTCGTGTTGACCTGCCTCCAGTTTTCCTGAGACTTACAGTGACTAAACCAAGACAAACCAGACTCCCTATCTCTATAGTACCTGCAGCAAGAATTTCAGCTTCAGTGACACCGTGGTGAAAAATCAAAGCAGCACTCAGCACTTCATCCATACTCTATTGGATGAGCCACTTCATTTGGGTTATTTGGAGAGCAAATAGGAAGGCTGCAATAAATAATAAAACTGTGAAACACTCCCTCTGTCTCTGGATCCAAACTCTGCCAAGCAACTCCTTGCCATGTCTGATGGAATGAAGGAGCTGCTCTCATATAAGGTGACAATCTTTACCAGTAATAAAGATTGCATTTGGATACTCAACACGCCAAGTTGGAAGAGATCAGTTGCTCTAGGTATGGCAGCCATCCAAGCCATCAAACTTAGGTACTCTTGTCTTTCCAGCCAGAGCATCCTCTGCCAGCCGCTCCTACATGCACACCCTCACGCTGCACATCTGCTTGAGAGGTGTGCGAGCGGACCGCTCCCTCCTCTTTCGGGTGTTTTCTCGCCGTTTTCAGCTCAGAATGCTACAGAGAGAGCAGGTACCAGCGCTGTCACACGTGCGCCGCGCTTGGCTGTCCCCGGGCAGCGGCAGGCGACAGCCGCGAGCGGCCACTAGAGCGCAGCACGGCCCCGCGCCACCTGCGCGCAGCCCCTGCACAGAGTGACAACAGCCGGGGGAAGGCGGGGGACACCAGCCGAACTGACCAAAGGGCCGCTGTTTCCCTCCCTCGCTTAATCAGCATTTAGAAGCCGCTAGAAGTCTGAAAACCAGGGCAAAATCTCAGCATCTGAAACCATCGGCAGTGCCCGCCTCTAATAAATCTCTCCTGAGAAGATTGGTTTGAAAGAAAAACTGAACTAAGCTTTTTCAGTTTGGTTCTGGGGGAGTATGCGAGTGCAGCCAACCAACAAACTGGGAAGCCTCAAGGTCTCTGCTAAATGCAAAGACCGAGAAGAAAAATGACCCCAAACTTTGCAGGAGGAGGCACCCAGCTCAGAGAGGACCCCTGCGAGCTGCAGGAAGTGTTTCTGTCCCCCGAGCTCCCCCCTGCCCAGTGCCCACAGCCCCGGAGGGCCTCTCTGTTCCCGGGAGCGACCAGAGACAGGAGCAAACTGCACCCGCCTCAAGCACCGCCCCAGCCCAATGCCTTCTGCACCTTATCGGGCAGTGGGAAAGGTGCCCAAGCACAGGAAAGCTGCTCCAGCATCCCCTGCTGACATGAGGGGGGATCCCAGCACCCAGCGGAGTGAGAAAGGCCACAAGAGGGGCCCACTGCTTTACATGAGACAATATTTCTATACCAGCAGATGATTCCTCCCAAGTCAGGTTTGCTCCCAGGACCCCTCCACCCATGCTCCTTTCCCCCCAAGACTGACACCTTCCTGCTTCTCAGCTAGAGCTGAGACATACCTGCCACTGAAATAACATCCAGGCAAGAATACCTTCTTGTAGGCCACAAGAGATGAGCCAGAGAACTTCTCTCTGTACATCTCCCAGTTCAAAGCCTGAAACTTTGTCCCTTGTAGCAAGCACTATTCTAATAGATGCATCTGGCGAGCCCATGTAGAACTGGCTTTACAGGATTTATCACATCTGGCTGTTTGGGCACACCAAGCAGTTTCAGGAGCTCCCCGCAGACATTACTAAGCATCAGAGACTGAAACCCCTTAGAGCCTAAAGGCAGCCATGGCCATGTGATGCTGTAATCATGAGCAAATCAAAGAGAGGGATGGCAGGCCTGCAGGGTCCTGGCTGCCAGGTGCGAGCCGTGCATTACCTGGAAGGGGCTGTGCAGCTCCGGGTGACGGCAGCGATGGACGATGAGCCCCAGGGTGGCCAATCCTATGAAGAGCCATCGGGAAAAGCTGAAGAAGTTCAGTAGATGGTAGATGTCTCCAATGCACACCATAGCAGTGACCAAAGGGAACTGAGCGTTTTGAACATGAAATACAGTCATTACAGCCATGGATCACTTCCTCCAACCCCCCTGCAACTACTTCACAGCCCCAGCATTCTGGAGGTCAGAGAGTTTTACAAAATAAGTGTCACAGACTGAAGGCAAAAGACTAAAGGCACTGATCTGTAGTGCTACAGAAAAGAGTGATCATTCCAAGATCAGCAGCATCTTCGATGCTTCATGTCCAAGCCAGGGCAATTAAAACATGCATGATCCAAAAGCCTACACTGCTGATACACAGATTATCTACAATGACATCTGCTAAGTTTTTAGCAGCTCAGCCAAGCTGCAACAGGCACTGCAGCACAGTTGGGATGTAGCTGGACCATTGCCACAAAAAAAAAAAAACCCTGAACAAACCAAAACACGAGACCAGACCATCTCTACAAATGCTCATTCCCTGCATTTCCACCACACCTGGGAATTTTAAGTTTCCAGATAGCCAAAGCCTGGCAGAGCTATTTTCATAGGACAATATCAAGCAGCACCTGTGGCAGATGGTAGGGACTGTACTTTTAAAAAAGGTGTGTAACGTTATAAGGCAGGGACTTCAAGGTTGTACATTTGGATACCACTGCTGGCTCAAGGGGATTTAATACTTGGCAGCCATTTCCTGTATCCTGCCTTCTTTATTTTTCAGGGAGAAATTTAATGTCCCACCACCCTCTAAAACTCCTCAGTTTATCCAGTCCTTGCAAGAAAGCCAAGACAGCAAAAGAACAGAGCATGTCACACACAGCCAGATCTCCTTACCATTAACATAACAGCAGGAAGGGGGGTATGCCTTCGAATGTGGATCATGGAGAAGAGAGGAGGCCACTGCCCTTCCCTGGAAGCCACAAACAGAGTCCTAGGAAAAGACAGGGAGCCCTGTACATTAACATTCTACATCCACATAAGAAATGAGATGTGTCACTGGACTGACCTGAGGCATCAAGGCACCTGCTTCCTTCCCCAGCACAAGTCTGCTGCTATTCAGGGCCACAGTTTTGCCTTTAGCTGCACTTTCATAGAAAGTTTGGGCTGGGTTGGAACCCACCCCTCTATCCCTGCCATGGGCAGGGACAGCTTCCACTAGACCAAGTTGGTCAGAGCTCCACTTTGGGGGCATTTGGAAGAAAACCAAGGCTGAGTTCCCAGAGCTCTCCCAAGACCAGTTCAGTGCAATTCAGAGCCCAGCATCAGAACCACTGGCAGTGTCTCCTTGGGTGCCTCATCTGCAGAGACCTTTGGGCAAGTCCAAAGTGACCATGGATGAACTCAGACTGGAAACAGGAGTAAGAAAGTCTCTTGCCATCAAAAAAGGAATTAATCTTTCCAGTGAAAAAGGAGTGGAGGGGTCACAAACTTCAATTCTTTATAAGAGAAACTGGTGAGTTTATGAAACGGGATTGTCAGCTTTGAAGCCTATATTCTTATATGCACTTATATAGAGAAAATAAAGTGCAACCTCCTCAAATGACAGATGATTTCCAATCCTCTGGTCAGCTGTTGGAAAATATAGTTTGTCATACTGCCAAGAGACCAGCTACACACAAGAACAGCTACAGAATGAGAGCAGAGAGTTCCTTGCTTGCATCCCTCCTTTGACTCGTGAAAGGGCAATTAGGGAGAAGACAATCGCATCCAATTTTAGAAATTTAATATCCTCAAACAAACCATGCCAGAGCATCAGCTGGGCTGAAGCAGGGCCCCAAGCAGCTGGGGCACAAGTGTGCAACTGGTTTTATTGCTGTCTCTGTGGCTTTGCAGGGGTGTGGCTGGCAGGCAGCCAGGGAGGCCCCATCAGTGTTTATATGGGCTTTCTGCAGTGATTATGTTAATGATGCCAGGATGGGGAGAGAAGGTCAGTAGGGGACACTAAGAACCTCTGTGCTGTCCAGAGACTTCTCATCCTCAAAGAAAACCATTATCTGGAGCAGCTAATGGGAAGGATTGTCCACACCTGTATTTAATACAGGGTTTCAGAGTAGTGGATCAGATAATTCCTTAGCTTTCAGGCTATGAGACATTCCTTTCAGATCAACTGATTTTTCCCTTTGCAATGAAAGCTGTGAAGCAAAACCCACTGCAGAGAGTTTGTTCAGCTCCACAAGACCAGCACAACATAAGTATCTTGTTCATAAGGCCTGCCCTCCTCTCCAGTTTCAGGGCTCCCATAAGGACAGGGAGTGTGGCAGACGGTGAAGCTGGCAAGTTTATTTTTCCATGGGACAAAGCTTTTCTTATTGCTATAACAAGACTTCTTGAACCTTGACTATTGCTTTAGGAATAGCCCATCCCAATGACATTTCACTGACTTCAAAGCAAAGTTCTCAAGGGAGAGTTTGCCTAGAGAGCCTCACAGAGGGACCCCATGCCCTCCAGCAGCACAGCTGGGTGAACCCAGTGGAAGAAGACTCAGTCTCACTAAGCAGCTGCCAACATCAACAAAGCCTTTAGTTCACCAGAAACATTGAAATTTCACTTTAAACTGTGGTATTTAAACTGAAGCATTGGGGAGAACATAAAAATCTTTGTTTGTGACCAGTCCTGGGTACCAAAGTCTGGACCTGGTCAGAAATAGAAAAAGAAGACTCTTAGCCAAAAGAGACCATCCTGTAGCTGACAACCTGGGATTCAAAAGCCTTATTTTTCCCACAAGAGTGGCTAAAATGGCACTGTGTGGATGGGTAGTTGCACAGGTTGGTGATGCTTCCCTCTGATTCAGTGAGCCAAAAGCATAATAGACCCTTCGGGATGTGACCTTGAAAAGGTGAAGATTCCTCCATTCATGGTTCCAAAGCAGGACAGTGCAACAAGGACAGGGACCACAGAGATCAGGCTTTTGAAGGCTCGCTGCACAAAGCTCTGGAGAAAGAGCAAATATGACTTTAGGGAACATGTGGTGATCTCCAGGTGACATCAGGGTCAAAAAAAGAAAACTTCTTCCATTGAAGGAATAATATAGAAGTCATACATCTCACCTTTTCTACTGTCATCTGCAGGTTACTTTTCATTATCTTTTAGGCACCACAACAAGAAGAATTTACTGTTGCCCAATATTCCAGAGAAATTGCAAAGCAATAAAGCATTTTATAGGAAAACCATCTCTGAAAGACTTGCCATGACCACAGCACAAGCTGGCCACACTGAGGAGATAACAATAGCAATGACATCTCACCACAGCCACAGCAGGAGAAGCCAGAACATCTTCTGTTCCCAGGACTGTGTAATAGGAGACGTTGGTGAGCATGTATCCCACAATTACCGTGATCACAGACACAATGACAGCCAGGGGGATATTTCTGCAAGGAAGGGGAACACACACACACAAAGAACAAGCTGCTAGCTCTTGTTATGCACAGTATTTCTGCAGATTTTATCTGGCATTACAATTGATTGCAGTCAGGTGAGCCCACAAACGTATTCCTCCTGTACTGCACTTGGGAAAGGTGTTGGGAGCCCCGAGGCTGGTAACCCAGGGCAGTTTCCTGCCAGCCTTACCGTTCGGGTTTGACCAACTCTTCACGCACAAAGCCAGTCTGAAACCTGCACGATGGGAAGAGACAGGGTGAGAGTCTGAGCCATGCTGAGGGCACCTGCGTGCTGCCCGGGAAGTGCCCTCCCATCGCCCCTACCAGCCAGAGTACGCGAACATGCCCGCGTAGAAAGCCAGGGGGAGCTTATCCAGAACCAGCGACTGCCTGTCAAAAGCATCCTGGAAGTTCTCGGTGTGGCCTGCAGAGGAGATAAACGACGGACACAGAGTAGGAACACGTCAGAGACAGTCTTCCTTCCCTGTAGAATAACATCCCTTGTACCTCTTGCCCAGACCTGGGAAGAGTGTTTGTGATTTCCTTGGAGAAGGGTATTCAAATTCCTTTCATTGCTTTAACTTTAGTGCTGTTGCTGATATGTTTACTTTCCTACAGTGACAATAAAAACCAAAATAATCTAACCCTTGTCCAGCTAGGGTAGGCATTTCATTTCAATAACAGCTATTTGTTTCCAACAGACCCTGATGTGGGAACAGGAGATCACGGAGATGAGTGGATCCATGTTGTCCTCTCCTTCCTTTAGGTCCAAAATTAAGTTGTTGGATTGACCCCTATGTTCGGTCCCCAGCCTCCTCAGCAGCTGGACATACACTCTCCTTTGATGTGGCTCATCCAGCAAGACAGCTAACTCAGCTCTCACTGTGCTCCCTCCTGTTCCTGCTGCTGGAGCACTGACCCCAGCCCTGTGCTGGCCAGAGCATGGGAACCAGGCTGGAGGAGGGGATGGGAGCAACACCTGCCAGCCTGACCCACCACCACTCACCCACAGGAAAGGACACAGAGTGGGAAGCAAAGAACATGGTCAAAGTAGAGGTGTCTCAGATATTTACCAACTCCCCTAATTTTCCTTCAAGTTCTCTGCTTGAAACAACAAAACAAAACAAAAAAAGTAAAAGTCGGGATTTTCTCTAAATCCAAACAAAAATATTTAGGGAAGAGAGCAATTCTGAATAGCCTCTCATTCAAACACAGTCAAAAAGACTTGCATTCCCAACATTTTCAAATCCAGGTAATCCAAGGTTTGGTTCCACATCTACGTTCAATTTTCCATAATAAACTCTCCCCAAGAGGTGAGAAGCTTCCCAGTTGGGCTTTACCAGGCAAGGTGTGACATGGCATGGAGCACATGGACAAAGGTCACTTCTGTGGAAGTGCTTCTGCAAGAAGTTCAATGATGAGATTTGGGCACATGGATTTGAAATGCTGGCCCAGCAAGTCTCTAATATAAACCTGAGCCAAAGAGAAGGTAATGGCAAAGGAAAGGACAGAATTGCAATCAAAACAAAGTGGCACAAGGCAGAGGAATCAGGCAAAATTATTTAAAAGCACAAAACTGATTTTTAAGCACCAAAAAAAAAAAAAAAAAAAGTCAATTTGAAAATAGGTTTGAGGAAAACTAACCCAAAATATAGGAGTGGGTCTATTGGGGTACTTTTTTTTTGTGTTCCAAAATGATGGCTGGTAAGTGATGGTGCATGAAAAGGATTTATTGCCTGCAATGCATTAATGAGCAATTTACAGTCCCCCATGAGTCACATTAAATACAACCTGTCATACTGGAGTCTCTTGGTGAATTCTCCCTCCAGATGTCACCTGCATTTATCCCCCCCACCAGAGGATGGGTGCCAGGGCTCCAGATTGTCATTTGAAGGCATTCCTAACTATAATGGCTGGGGATTCCTAGCTGCAGGGCAGTCCTTTAGTTCAGAAGCCAGCCCAAGGGGAGCTTTGCATGTTCAAAAGAGCCAGCTCCAGACATCAGAAAGAAACATGAACACAGAGCCCATTGCCTGTGGTGCTTTCTCTGCAGAAGAAGGTAATAGCATGAAGAGGGAGCAGGCTTCATCCCTTGAGTGGGAATGCCTTGGGCTTTTCTATAAACTGAGGCTTGGATTAAAGCCAAAACTCTTGTATGGTTCACAGAAGATCCTACTGGTATGGTTTTTCTCCCCCACTCTGCATGCGGGCATGAAATCTTGTACCAAGTTCATTGTAAATTCACTGAATTACCACCCATCTTCATCTGGAGGTAAAAAACATTAGCTTGTGCCACAGAAGGGTTAGAGATGCCATTACCAGGGCTCAGCTGAGGGCTGGTAACTCATTACACAGCTGTGATTGGCACAGAGGATGCTGTCACATATCCTAAATGCCCATCAAATATGGGCTGCTTTGGAAAGATTTCGAGCTACACTGGAAATAGGCAAGCCTGACTCCAGAGGAAGGTTAGGGTGACCTGGGTAGGCTCACACATCCTCTGTCACTAAGACCCACTAAATTTTGGAGAAAGCACCACCAGCCAGATGCATCAACCCACTGCAATGATGCAGCTTGTGCCACCTACGCTGGTCTCAGCCCCCAGCTAATTCACATCTGGCACATGGACAAAGAAAGCTCCTGCCAGCTGAGTGAGCACCACACTTGTCACTTGGCACTGATAAAAGCCATGACAGAGGGCACATCAAGCACCCTCCCCAGCCATAGGAGCAGCAACACCTACCCTGGGCCAGCAGCATCATCCCTGGCACAATGATGAGTGCAAGGGCCAGGAGTTTGACGACGGAGAGAGCCGTCTGCAGCCGCGCGCTCCAAGTGACGCTCCAGGAATTGAGGGTCAGGACCATGTCTGGAGAGGAAACACCATTGCTACTGCTGCAGCCCGGGCTCAACACACACAGGAAAAAATACAGCACCTCTCCCTGCCCTAGGGATGCTGGCTGAAGGTTGCATCTGTATGCCTTAGAGAGGATGCCTGGGATGAGAGATGTCAGGAAACATTGGTCCAGCATACAGTGCTTAAAGAGGGAGCTGACTTACACTCCTAAAAGGGAGCAGGAACCTGGTTCCTGCTGGGTGATCCACACCTGCCTGGGGGAAAAGTGTGGGACATCTCAGCAGCCCATTTCACAGCATTCCCTGTGGCAGTCCACACCAGTCTGGAGCAGGCAGGACAGCTTCACGGGCTGGATGCACCAGGAGAGGAGTCCAAAACCTCAAGCCTTACGCCCACAGCTCATGTGGCTTTTGCAGAATTACATATGGAGAGTTTCTTCTCCCACACCTGGCAAAATCTCTCTACCTAAGGCTCCAGCTGGTCAACAGGGAGGCCCATTCCACTTCCTAGAGAATATAGTGGCCCAACACCATCACCTTGAATCGGAACACTTTAGTTAGCTGAGGAGGTAAGACAGGATCTTTATCCCACAGCTGTCCAGGAAATAACACCCCCTAAGTGCTCCTAGTCCAGGGCAGAGAGGCCAGGATAGACAATCCCATAAATGTTGGTACTTACAGTAGCCCAGGAGAGACACGAGCTTCACTGCAGGGACTGGGGCAGCGCAGGGGGAAAAGAATGGCTCCAGCATGTAGCGCCCAAATGCCAGGGAAACCACAGCACTGTTGGCAGGCCTGGAGTGGGGAGTGTGGGAGAAACCAAAAGCACAAACTGTTCTGAGCATGGCTGAAAAAGGGCATGAAGTAAAACTGCACAAAACTCAGGAAGGGGAGCAAGTTTCCCCATCTGGCTTAATCCTCTCATCCATGCAGATGGTGAATTCCCATCAAGTTTTTCTCAGTAAATGGGTTAAAAACCACATGCTGCAAAATGATTAATTTCCAGCTTGAAAGCAAAAGTTGGGATTAATCATACTGAGCAATGCAAGTGTAGTTCATATGTTCTGCCCCATGTAAGCTTACATGAGGTATACAGGTTATTGAGAGGTGAGGACTTCCTTTTTAATGTTAAAAAAAGAAGTAGTTCACAATTTTATAAATTATTTAACTTGGGGATAAACCAGGAAGTTGTCTCCACTTTCTGAATCTGAAGAAACCAAAAAAATTTCACACTAAAAACAGAAGATCTCAAATAGATCTGGCATCTATTGTCAGTCTCTGAAATATACCACAGCTCTTGGGGGATAGGAGCTGCCAGGGGAGAAGAGAGATATTCTTCAAGTACAGAACACATTCAGCATTTGTAACTATTTCCACATTGTGTCTTCTTCCTTTTATCACTGAAAAATCTTTAAAAATCATTCAACTCTTTCCTTTACAAACTGCCTGGTCTGTTACCTGGCACCATAACTTTTGGTATTTTAAATTATCACTGCATCCAGGAAGAGGCAAGCAAATAAAATCTCTTACCTGATAGCAAAAAACTCTGCCCACAGGAATAAGAAGCTTGGCAGAGGCCCTAGCGTCTCCAAAATGTAGATATAATGTCCTCCAGACTTGGTGATTCTTGTTCCAAGCTCTGCATAGCACAAGGCACCTGGAAAAGTTCAGGTAGAAATGCACCAAGTAAATAACCCCAGGGATTTTTTCCCTTTTGTGTGTGATTTTTCAGGGACCGAAAAAATCCATTTAAAATAAGCAGCAAATGAGAGGAAGAAAAAGAGGCTTAACAGAACAACTTTTCTCTATTTTTGTGCACTACTGTGGTTTGAAGTAAGTTCTGAAGTTTTTAGCTTATCTGTCAGGTGGAAAGAAATTCTCTATTTTGTGGTTAATGTTACAACATTTCCATGGAAGCTCTGAAGAAGGGTGTGTGATAGAAATGCTGCACAGAGCTACAAGAGGTTTCCTTTGAAAGATACCCTGGATTCCTGCTTCTCCTCACTGTTAGACTGATGAGATGGTGCTTACAAAGCAACTACAGCAGCTCAGCCACAAGCCATGGCTGAACTGGTCATTTCAAGCATGTTTTTTATCTCAGGCCACATTCTTGTGTCCTTGTCTTGGATCTTCACATAAATCCCTTCCCTCCTTTGAAGCCAGGGGTGACATGGCCATGCCTCCAAGTCCCATGGCAATCATGCCATATTCAGGTCATGCAGGATGGTGACAATCTCAATGATTCCTGCCTCCCTGTTGGAAAATTTGTGCAGAACTCCTGTTCAAAGCATCAAATATAGGCAGACAGCTCATCTAGTTTATTCCAGTGGGTCCCTTTAAATGCTTCAAGCATTTAAGCATTCAAGCATTCATGCATATATGTTGCTGAACTCATGGAGTGGGACTTGTATATATATCCCACTTGAAAGAAAAAAAAAAAAGCACAAAAAAAGCAGATCTTTTAAATATAGTGCAAAAAAGTGCCAGAGAAATGATCAGGGGAGGTCATCAAGCTGATAAAAGAGAAGAACAAACTGACAAATCCAGCTACGAAATGCAATCACTTGGTAAAGAGGCTCCCAAGGCCCTTCCAGGAGAGTGTATCAAAGGATGCTCTAGAGGGAAAAACCTTTACAAGTGCAGAGCTTGGCTATGTGATTACACATACATTACACACACATTATCATTTACTGCTCTGCTTGGTTAAAAGAAACACCATGACCACATTATACTGTCAGCTTTTCTTCAAGCAGAAGTGTATAATTCACACAACCACTCACAGTTGCAATGTGAAATATTGGTACACATATGCTAAGAGCAAGAACAACTTGTTGCCCTATTAACAATCCAACGTCTCAATTTCTAAACTTGCATGTACATGCCAGAGTGTCAAAGTGAGTGACACTCACTTTGCTTTTTTTTTTTTTTCCACATGGAGTATTTCTCCTTTCTTGTTTTTTTTTTTTTTTTTGTTTTGTTTTTTTTTTTTTTTTGTTTGTTTTGTTTTGGTTTTTTTTGTAAGTTACAACAGAAAAATAATGTTAAAGTCACCCACTATAATAGCATCAGATTTCTCTCCTGGGCTGGGAGAACTTGCAGTTGTCCTTATAGCACCTTTAGAGAGTTTCTGGGATGGTGATTTTTACAGTTAATGAAAGAAACTAAAAGCCACATGTTTTATCCACTGTAACTTAGAAGAGCTACGTTATTTCAAAAGAACTAGAATGAAGCTATCATCAAAAAGACAACCTCTGTGAGAAAAGACTGGTACTAAATGACAGAAATCAAGCCAATAGTAACACACAGAAAGTGGGGCAGCATCAAACATCCCCACACCATTTCTTACAGACACCCACCCTGGGTGGGTGCATCCCTGCAGCTCCCCAGGCATTCTGCTCCAGCCATTCTCTCTGACAGAAAGGGGGTCCCATGGGGCATATTGGGACTCTCCCTTCCTCCTCTCCTCACAGAGTCTGTGAAAAGCCCAGCACAGCCCTCAGGTTCCCTTTTAGGTGCCTACATCTCCTTTCTGCCTTACAGGAGTCCCCTCATTCTCTCCCAGCTTTCCTGGCACAAACCATGCTGTCTCCATTCTCAGTCACTGTCACTCCCCTGCCCTGGACTTGTACATGAATTGATATTACAGACCATAAGTGCTGGAACTTTGTCCATTACCCCAGGGAAATAATTTGAACTAAAACCTCCTAGTGACCATCCCCTGACTTCTTAAACCTTCGTTGCAGCAGGAACCAGAAATTTTGGGTTTATTCATCTCCCAACTTTCTAAACATAAAAACGTGCAGGCTCCCCTCACCTCCCAGGTGCTTCAGCAAGGGCTCCAAAGCTCAGCACTCACCAAACATGGAGAGGAGCCCACAGGAGAACCAGACGAGCAGGGAAAAGCCCACGCTGCCGGAGTTTTTCAGGACTCCTTTGGGGGAGATGAAGATGCCGCTGCCAACCATGCTGCCGATGAGCAGCGAGAAAGCCCGCAGCAAAGTGATCTTTTTCCTCAGGAAGATGGCCTCTTCTTTCTTGTCTTTCCCCATGGCTTTCCTCTAATCACAGGGGAAGGTCACACATTCAGGAGCTACAGTCTCCCAAGTGTTCTCAAGGTTCACCTGTAAGACAAGGAGTTAGGGATTCAAGGATCTTCTTTTTGGGACAAAATTTTTTTTCAGTAACTGGACAAGAGCTGTTGAATCTGTTCTCCTCAGCTGCAGGAAGTACCAGCCAAACCACGGGTGAGTAGAACACCCTTGGTATCACCTATCTCATCAGTACAGCTCCCAGGAGACACTTCAAGTGTTTTCTGCTTCTTCTTCCAGGCAGCACAGAGTGTTACATGTTGCATGCCAGCCACACCTCAGGATGATTCCCAAATTTGACTTTGAGTAATGTCAGATTGCCCAGACTGGAACTGGCCAGTTTGGGGTTAATTTAATGGGATCTAATGGGGGATACATTGATTTCAGCCCACTGGCAGAAAAGAGATTTAAAGTTGCCAACCTAACAATCAATACCATGAGAATATCTGAGATGAGAAAAACATTAAGCTGCATTAGTTGGTGCACAGAGAGGATTTAAGCTTTTTTAACTTCCTGTCCACCCTTGCTGAATGAACTAGCCCTGATTTTCTCACTAGAACTCCATTTAATCAGTGTTTCTTAATATAGTGTCAAGCTTTTTTGCTTTCAAAGTACTGCAGAGTCAGGAATAAATACTGTTTACAGTTGTAAGACAGAGCTTAGTCATTACTAACAGACGTGCCATTTCTTCTATTAATATAAAAAATTCCCTGGGAATAACAGCAGCAGTGAAGTTTTTCCTAGAACACAAGGAACTTCAGACACTTCAGGGATCACAAGTTGATCCAGATTTAGTTCTCACAAACTGCAGCAGCCTCCCACTTCCCCTCCTCGCCTCTCCTGTCTCTATCACCCCTAAATTGGCAACTTCACCAAGAAACTCACCTTCTGCTTAGGTAGGCAAGATGAATTCAGGTCAGTTACTACAGCCTAATTTGCTGTAGCAAACCTATTTGTTGTTTTCCTAATTGCAAGGTAGATGTTTTACACTAGTAATTATCCCTGGAAGAGCAGGCAAGACAAGACTGGAGTAGATAATTTGGCTCTTGTCCAGCCTCCTGCCACACATCCCCAACAATGCTCATGCACTCAGCTTCAGTGATTTTCTTTTCATTATTGTAACACAGTAAATTGCGTTATGGTGAATATTTTCCCCAGCCCCATGGCTGTATATTATTGCAAAGTTACACTTTACGTGAGACCCTATTTTATGGGTTTCTTGAATAATTTAGTAATTGCAGTGGTGTGTCCACAAGAGACAGTGATCACCTCTAGAAGCAGACCTGAACAGACAGAAATTGCTTCCTTGGTAGAGAGATAAAAATCTTCCCCTAACTTTGAGGGGTCAATTCTTGTCACCATTCACCCACAATACTTCTTTGCATGCCCTGGGTAAACTCAGTGTAACCAGGGTCTTTTCTGCCCCATCCCCAGCTCTTTTCCCACCTGGAAGCTGGTGGGAGGAATCAGGGTTATCACTTTCTCTGCACACATATGACAAGCACATGCAGAAAGCCCTTTCTCCTGCCAGCAGCATGAGCTGGTTTCTCTGAGATTGTGCCAAGCCTGCACAAGCATCTTCTCAATCAAACCAGCCAAGTTTAGTTATTAAACCTCTAATGAGTCCCATAGGACTCTTTAAGGCTCAGATGGGTCCCATCAGCCTTGTCTGGTCCCACAGAGCTGCTCCTCAGTGTCCCAAAACCTCACAGGGCTGCTGGAGACAGTGGCTCTGGAAGAGCAGGGATAGACCCCAGGGAGCCCCCCAGCCCCTCAGCTGCAGTTCCCTCAGACACCAATTAATTACCTTAGTGTGAAATACCAATATTGTCTGGTATTTCTCAGCTGAAGTGAGACCCACACAGCATTCATTTGCAGGGGTGAAACACAGAGCCTCACCAAACTGGAACTGAAGAGAGATGCTGTGCAGAGCTATGTCTAAAGCACCGTTCAGAGAGAATTAAAAGTGCACTTATCTGTTTGGCTGGGTTTTAAACAAAGCAGGTGCATTTACAATCCATCAGACTCCCATCTCTTGCTGGGATCCTGAAGCCACAGAAGACAGTGTCTCTTTGCAGGCTCTGAAATTACACAGAGAGAGCAGGGGAGAAACAAAAAAAAAAAAAAAAAAAAAAAAAAAAAAAAGGAGAGATCAAATCAAATTTACAGACCAGGTTAATGATCCAAAGTAAACACCAAACTGTACTTCTGTCCCCATGCTTTTTTTTTCTTTATTATTTTTTTATTTTAATACTACTGCCATGCAAAAGCATAAGGCGATCTAGTCCAGTAAATTTGAGAAACATTAAATGTATCAGTACTTGTGCCAGAAGGGGTTGAAGGAGGAAGAAAAAAGGCGGAAAAGGGAAAAAAATGTAAAGAGTAACAGAAAGCTATTGAATAGAACTTCAAAGAGTCACCTAGCAGAGCCCACAGCCCAGAGAGACCACTCCTGCCTGCTCTGCTTTCCAGCTACATTCCAGCACCAGGCACATTAAAATTCAGGGATGTTAATCCTTGTGGCAATGCTTAAGAATATTCACAATGGGCTTAGTGCAAAGGAAAGAGGCAAAGCTGCTTTTTGTTCACCCCTCTGACTTAAAGGACAGGCTCAGATCTTTCTTGTCCCAAAATGCAGTACCTTTACACGAGAGAGATCATCAATCAGCAGGGCTGGAGAAAAACACCACTCAAAGCTATTGCACAACTTATCACATATACTGGATCTTTCCTTCCTTGTTCTTCATTTACACTGATTTTATTGTTAGTTTGGGGTTTTTTAGCTGTTAATCTTACCTCACAAGCACTGGAGCCTGGATGGAGAAGGTGGAGACAAGCGTAAAGAGAGAATCATGCCTGTTGTAGTGGTGGCTAGAAGCCCCAGCCAGGAGCAGGACCCACTGTGCTCAGCACAGAGGCAGAGTGGATATTACTCTGATGAAAAGCTAGTGAGATAAACAAGCAGGCTGGAAAAGAAGAGGAGGGAGACAGCATCATTCTCAGCTGGGAGCTGAGACCTGGAACAACAAGTGACCTCTCTCTTCCTATCACGCAGGGAGCGAGTGGCATCCCTGGGAAAACAGACTACACCTCCAGAGCCCCAGTTCTATGACCTACTCCCTAAAAGGAACCCCAGCTACCAGGGAATCTTCCTAAATATTTACAGCTGTATTTTCTTTGCATCCTCAGTCAACCTCATATAGCCAAGAACAGGTTAACCCCTTCCTTTTTGTACTGCAAAAGATGCAGGTGTCAAACTTTTCCTTGCAGTCTCACTATTTTTTTCTTTTTTGGTGCCAAAAATGTCACTCCAATTCAATGTCTACCACAAGGCACAGAATCTAACTAAATAAAATCAGCAGTGAATGGGAGCTTTTTTATTCATGCATGAAAGTAACATAAATAAGCTTTAATGAGGCTGGTGGTGGTCTGTTCTGGGAACTCAATCAGAAAATCTATTTAGAAGACCTGAGAGATGTTTGTTTATAGACCAAAATGAACACAAGAAACAGGCTGAAAGGACAAGGCATGCAGCTCAACTTCTTTTCAGCATTCTACAGCTGGCTTGCCACCCTGGATAAGAAACCAAAAGGGACAGTAGTTAATAAATCAGGCTCGGGCTTGCAGCCCCAGATGTAGTAATAAATCCATGCAACTGCCTTAGGTGTAAATGTAAAAATAATTTCCATTGGCTTCTCTTTCTGCAGAGTTTCACAAATATCATCTTGTGAACTGTCTATCAAAAGACTACTATTTCCTAACATTTCTGTCTAAATCAATTTTTTTTTTGCCTTGACAGCAAAATTGCTTTTGGCTCAGGTCACAGAATTTCTGTCATCTCATTTAGGCATTTCCAGTTGTCCTTCCAACAGGGGTGATTTTTCTGGAAAACAGGGTGATGGTATGGTGAGTCTGGACTGCTTGATCATATGAGGATGACCTTTTAATTGAGAACTGAAGTGTTGAATCCACACTTCGGCTAAAAACTGGACTAAACCAAGACCAAGGTTTTCAAGCATCCAAATTCCTGTTGGCCTGAGAGTTCCTTGCTACCAGGATATTCTGCACCAAGTTTAAAATTCTTCATTATGACCATTCTGCCGAAGCAGACAAATGGAGATGTTTTATAAGTGCTGATTGATTTCCAGGATGCACGGATCGTACAATGTCATCTCACTTTTCTAGGCATAACTCTCCATTCAGCTGCCACAAGGAACTTGCACTTCTGAGTATCCAGAACTGATTTTCCATTAATGTTGCTGTGCAGGAGCACTGGCCCTTTCATGAGTATTTCTTCCTCACATGTTGCCAGTGACACGCAAAACACAAATCTGGAGAGATGCACAGCTGATTAAAAAAGACTCCAGTCTTCTTCCACAGAACCAGCTATTAAAGACTGTCAGGAAAGTGCACCAGCATCCCTGTAAGATGAACTAACATTATTCCTCTTTCTTGCAAGCAGGAGCAGAGAATGCCCAAGGCACTTGCCTCCCAGCCCATCAGATCCAAAGGAGCAGCAACACCCAGAGCACCAGGCACTGGAGCACATGAATCCTAGGAAAAGAAAGAAACAAAACACTTAACAAGAGACTGTCTCACGTAGTTGTGTTCCCTGAGGCCACATCTTGGCTCTACATTATCTCTAGTGGGGCACAGTGCAGGGAAGTGTCCTCAGAGCTTTGTTCTTTTGTGGACAGTCCTCCAAGCAGCAAGCTGTTTTCACTCTCCAGATCAAACCTCCTCCCTGGAACAAGACAATTTGTCCTATTCAAAACTGTTTTCTTAGCTGCATAAGACAGAACACAAACAAAAATAAATCTAAATGTTTCTAGCAGAAGACACCCAACAGAGAAGTCTAATGTTGTAGCAAAGTACAGCCAAACTTTCCCCAAATGAGAATTCTTCTCATGCACTTCAAATTGAAAAAAAAAAAAATCCATAGAGAGAAATATCCCTCCTCATTCCAATGGTTTGTGGCACTGCATCAGTTCTGAGATCTGGGGTTTGTCTGCCTTTGATCTGAGGCTGGGCAGTGCCAATGCTCAACAGCTCTGTTCCTGCAGGGGAAATTCCTCCATGAACCAGGCCTTTGTTTTACCTCAGGCCTTGGCTGAGGGCTATAAGGGACATGGCTTCCTAGCCACTGCTTGGTGACTTAGAAAAAAATGTCTGAGAGACTCAGGCTGCTCCATGGGAGCTGTTACTCATCCCTGGAGCTGCTGCTCTGCAGGGCTGCTGTGGTGGGCTCTTCATCAAAGCCAGTGTTCCCATCAGCAATAGGCCAATGGCACCATCATCCAGAACCAGGCAGTGCTTTGGAGCTGCAGACTAATCCCTAAGCCTCTCCATAAATATTCTGCAAGAACAAGACACATTTCCTGGATGGGGAAAAAGCCAAAATGGCCATGCTCATCACCAGCTTTCCTCACCAAGAGGTAATTTCTCACTAATACCAGCGATCTCATCCTGCTACAGAGACAGGTCTCTCCTGGTGAAACTCTGCTGGAGTCAGAAGAAACCCTCTGCTACTTTTGCTGTTGTCAGATGGTGGGCCCCCCAATAGGGGTTCCTGATCTACCCTGCTTTAACCATCTGGAATGAAATCCTTTGAGAGCTGACTGAAGCAATAAAATTCCTCTTTCTGTATTGCTTCATATATTACATTAGATTTCCCCCTCAATCTCACGGCAGTGCTGATGATTTATCACCTCAGGCCTCCAGTTCCCCTCAGACTTGACCTCAGTGCCTGGGTTTGCTCCTTCTCTTCCCACCTTCAAGGAATTCAAAATTAAATCTAAACATTAAAAAACAACAACCCTTTGCACGTGCATTAGTCACTCACTCTGGTTGCTACACACAGTCTAATCCCCAGTTAAACCTCAGTGTTTTATGCTAAATCACCCACTCTGGCACCTGACTCACACACAGCCCAACGTCTGCCTTGAACATACCCCAGGGTGGGGGGAGTCTCTCCTTTTGGCCTTTCTGCTCAGCTGTTACTCATTTAATAAAATCTAAGCCAAATATACAATTATGCTGGATGGAACATGTTTCCTTGTTAGGCCTTTTTGGCACTTATCCAGCAATTTGCAGGCAATGGGGATTTATATTTTACTACACAACATTTCAGATTAATTCCTTACCATTTTCCAGGCCTCTGATGGAAGGAAGGGGAACAAGAAGAGTTTTCTCTGACCCCTACCTCACCCCCATGGGACAGCACAAGAACACACATCCTGGTCTGTCCTGGGTAAAAGGGGGGCAGTGACTTGTAAGGCAGCATGTGTCTTTTTATATAACATGGCACCATACCATCTCAGGCAGTGCAGCCCTTGCCAGCTCCCCAGAGCCAGAGTGATGGCACCAGAAACTCATCAAACACCTAACCCATATTTTTTTCAGGTAACATACAGGCCACCCCCCTTTTTCACTTGTATTTAGTGAGAATGGGATTCTAGGAACAAGCATGTCAACAAAACCAGATCAACATGCTCACTGGAAAGGTTAAGTCAACACAAGGGCATGTTTATTCAATTCTAATGTAAGTACAGTCATGGAAGTATCTGCTGGGAAGGATCTCTGGGTGCCTCTGGCCCTGTCCCCCATAAGAAGTAGGACTCTTGCCAACTCACGAGCTCAGATCATCCCTTGCTTTGTCTAGCAAGGCTTAAGCCCCCTCCAGAGTCCCTGACCTCCCTTGGTAACCTGTTCCAGTGCTGCACCATCATCCTGTGGAGAGAAGTTCCTCCCAAAGGCCGCTCAGAACGTCCCGAGCACTGCTGGTGGCTGTTACCCCACAGCCACGTCCCCCCAGAGGCCTCCAGGAGCTCCCCTCACAGATCAGCTCACAGCAGCCTTGGGCGATGGTCCCTGCCACCCCTCCCTCTCCAGCGGCCAGGGCTCCACCAGCCTCCAGAGATTCACTTTCTCCTTGGGTGTCCCTGAAGTCTGTGGGACTCAACACTGCTGCAAGTTGTGATTGTTTAAGTACAGAGAGCTACAGAAAAGGAAAGGCACCAAATGGATGTTCCCCCCAGTCTGGAGGCTCCAGCATGCCTCTGATGTCCCCTGAGCCACACACTGAAATAACCTTCAGCCTTGGAAACTCTATTTTGGTGCCTTTTTTCCCCCCCTCCCTCTCCTTTTTCCATCCTGGACTTTGAACCCTCCCTTGATCTTGTCGGCACAATTGCATCATTCCTGGCAGGGTAAGGTCAGCATGAATGGAAGGAAGTACAAACAGCACTTCACACAGCACCAGCAGCAGGGGAGAGCCTGCAGCCAGCAGAGGTTATGGACCCAGTCAGCTCCAATAAAGACCTGCATCAGTGGAGGGGCAGGAACTAAACCAGGATTGTTCATGTTGAAGACAGAGGTCACTCCATCTCCTGCTTCAGAGGCAAATCTGAGCCCTGCGGGGCGTCTCAGGAGGAGATTTCCTTTGCACACAGCACTGAGCCAAGGCAGCCCAGCAAAGGCTCCACTGCAGGCTGCTCAAAGGGAAGAAATCCCACGTGTTTTCTTTCCCTTGTCACTGTAGCTCAGCACAGATGCAGAATGTGCACAGAGAGAGGAAGGGAGGACTTTCCCTCACAGGACTCAGCTGTCACCCTGTGAGGCCCTTGGAACTGGGGTCACTGTGGCCAATGCCAAGGAGTCACCATCCTGAATATGGAAGATTTGAATTCATCTCCTCTCCTGGATGCCTTAAAACAATACCAGTGTATCCCTAGCTCCTGGCATCTCCACGTGGCTCCATCTTGGGAGTCCTTGCTGTGGCAGGCTCCAGCAGCTCTAACCTCTGCTTGTTTCTGTCCCCAGCTGACTTGCCAAGACAAGGAGAACAAGGGGACCTACTGCTCCCCAGACAGAGGCAGGACAAGGAGACCATTAGCCTGAGGAAGTTCACTGCTCTGGCAGGGCTGCAGCACTCTCAGCAGTGCTGGCTGCCTGGTTGGGACACCCCCTCCGTGGCATCAGTGCTTTGGGAGAGGTGCCTCATGCAAGTGAGAACATTGCAAAATTCAGGACATCTGTGCAAATTCCAGATTGATGCAGCTGCTGAAATGTAATTATGAAAGTATTAGGCATTGAATTGAGAAGGCATTACAAAACATCTAAGAGAAAGAAAATAAACTAGCATGCTGTGATTGATGTAAGCACGTAACAGGCCTCCACATGTCACTGGGACCAGCACAGGCTGCACCAGCTGAGGCTCTCCTTCCAGAAATGGAAAAACCTCCAAGGGGAGCAGCTACACAGCTGGGGCCAAGCCCTTGTTCCCTGTCACAGTGCTGGTGAGCCATGTGGGCCTCTATGGCCACACAAAGATGGGTTTCGGGGCCACAAGGCCTCTGGCCAGAGTTTGGACTTCGGCACTTGTCAAAGCTTGGGACTGAAATATGATATATGTCAATTCCTGACATAAACAGATGTCAGGAATACTCCTCAGTCTGGTTCAGAATTAGACCTCTGGGCTACCAAGAGTGTTTGCTTTCAATCAGCAGATGCTGAGCATCCCCACACCTCACCACCACTACCAGGAGCTGCCAGTCCCTGCCAGCCACTTTCCATCCCACTGCAGCCTCAGAGAGCTGCTGACCTGGCCCTTTGGTGCTGAGCTCTGGAGAGATTCAGGGACAAACAAAGAGGGAGGTCATGGCCAGTGTTGCTCCCTGGACTCGCCAACATGGCCAAGGTTGTCAAACAATCACCCTCTCCTCTCCCAGTGTCTCTTTGGGTGCCCCCAACAGGCATCCTAGTACCAGTTTGGTGGGAAAAGTTACCATTCCAGCTCAAACAGCCCAGATCCAAGCTCCAGGTCAATGGGTCATGCATTATGCAACTGTACTCACATGCAAAACACATCTAGCCTCCTGCTGTACTCTCATAAAGCACATCCAGAAAAAAGATGCAACATATCCTGCATATCAGTGGAGACAAGACAGTAGGAGCAGCATTAAGAGATTATTCCACGTGCATCCAACTGTTTCTATTTAACAGGTTGCCCTTCAGCAGCAGGGACAGAGGATACCAAATCACTAAGTTCTGGCAATCCCTGTAACTCTCTCATCCCTCCCCATCCACCTGGTGCTCTTTTAGGCAAAGCAAAGATGAAGGAAAATGTTTCTCGGGCTTTTTTCCCCTTCCTCCCCTACACCCTTTTTGTTTTATGCTGGGAAATGTAACCTAAAAAGGCACCAGCAGAATGCCACAGACATGTAGCTGATGAAGAAGCAAGCCATCATTTCAGTCCTGAGACATGGGGAAGCAAACAAGTCTTCCCACAGGTTTCAGCAAGCTTTATGTAAAGACCTCCAGGGTGAGGAAGGAAAAAAAATGTTGTCATATATATATTGCAAAGGTTCTATATTACTAGAGTTTCATACCTGCTTGATGTTTCTTGTAGGCAGCTCCTCTAGCACTGACTCTTCCTTGTCCTCACAGTAGCCAACTGACTCCAGTTCCCCTCAACTAACCATCTACTCCTTTCTAACATTCTTCTTATTGGCTACAGGTGTGGCCTGTTAACACCAGGCCTGCTCCTAATCTTTAATAATTGGCTCAGCTGCAACTCTTTAGGGGGTAAGATTACTTTCTGTACTACCTTTATTTACTCATGCTCTATCCCCCTACAAGAAAACACAAACCCTTGCACTTTGATCACACCCTGAAGCAGCGAGGAGCTGGGGATCCTCGAGGTGAAGCTTTGGGGGTGCCCTGTCCCCATGCCACTGGGAGAGAATGGAAGACGTTCATTCACAAGACGGAACGAGCCAGCAAGTACATCGGGCAGTGACTGCTCCCACCCAAGTGGGATGCCTGCAGATGGTTTTTCTAGGAGGCTGTGGAGACAGCTTGAGGGTTTTGCTGCTGAACCAGGCTTTCTGCAGCACAGGCAGAGCCCCTGCCCCTGGCACTGAGCCCTGCAGCTGCACAGGGCCTGGCACGAGCCAGCAGGGACGATGCTGCCGCTGCCGCCCGCCCGCTCCAGCCATGGCATCCTCTTGCATCCTCTCAGCAGGAAAAGCTGAGAAATAGGCACCACAGGACAAACCACAGGAAACACAGCCCTTTCTGGGACAGAAGGGACTTGTTGTACAGCACACACCGTAGACAGTGGGACACAGAGGAGGGTGTGGATTTGGCACTTGAGTGCAAACGCTGTGTCCCTGCTGTGCCACATCACTGACTGACTAAGCTTTGAATATTTTGGGTATTCATCTAAGAGTACATGTCCTGAAATATGTAATTGTCAGGCTTTTCCAGAAGTTCCTCAAATGCAGAATGCCTTGGTCCTTCCTCCCAGACAGCTTCCACCTGCAGGGAAAGACAGCCTCGTCACTAAAAGCCTCATTTCCAGCTGCCACCAACTGTTCATCTCTGCAAAGCAAGCAACCAGGGACATTTTTCTTCCTGCTTTGCTGTAGGTTCTTCACAGCAAGGAGTTGTTGAGCATGAAGGCAGCACAGACTTTGGCCAAGCTCTGTGCATGCCACAGCAATGCCTATGTGCACATTCTCCTTCCTTATTTCTCTTTGGACAGAGTTGTCCTACAAAGGACTCGAGGCAAGCACAGACATGATGCCACCCCCCACCCAGGTTTTGGTGTCTCCTGAAAAGCCCAGAGCCCCAGCATGCCAGCTCAGGTGTTTAATATCTGGCTCACAGGAACAGGGTGGGAAGGGCAGGGCCTGTGCATCTTTGTGGCTGTATTTTCATTTGCTGTGTTTCCAGAGCAGCTCCTTTCCTTTGGCAGACAGCGGGAGTGGGCAGGTAAAGCTGCTTCTGAGGGAAGCAAGTGTTTCACCTCTCAAGTGTCTAACTCTAAAGGCAAAGGCAGGGGAGACACAAGTGAGAGCAGCAGCTCTGGAAAGGGAATCAACAGGGGAATTGGAGATTAAAACATCAGATTGAAAAGGAACAATAAATCCCTGTTGGGGAATAAAGCTGGGGGGTAGAGCAAGAACAGAATGCAGCTCAGTAATGAGGCAGATGGCATTTTCTTTGGAATCTGCAAATCCATTTGGGCTTCCTAGCAAACAAAGATGCCACACTATCCAGAAGTCAGCTTGATACATGACCTGCCTCCCCCTCTGCTTTCAGTGGCAAAGCTGCTGGAACCAGCTGGTCCAGCAGCACAGGCTGAGGCCAGTCTGCTCTCACAGCCAAGTCCCTGCTCTGCTTGGGCCACAAAGACAAGGTGACAGCCAGGCTCAGTGTCACAGGCAGGGCCCAGACACGAGGGGCTCTCCAGAACCATTGAGGGCTTGGGGCATCTGGCAAAACACTGTCCTGCTGCAAGGTCCTGGCAGTACTAAGACTGTGGCTCCTCCATCAGGCAGGACAGCTCCAGCCCCGTGGTTTGCATCTGTAAGGGCTGCAGGCAGCAATGCAGAGCATTCCAGGATATGACACTCCTGGAGCAAGGATGTCTCTACCAGCCACCAGCACTCATGTTCTGGCAGTGCTGAGGCATTCTTGCAAAACACTTCCAGGGAAGGAGAGGGAGGAAAATCAGCAAGCTGCAGATGCTCACATCGAGCCCCCACCCCTCAGTTCCCTGTATTTCATTAGGCAAATAATGCTCAGGGTCAATAGCATCAGCCTCTTTCCTGGAAATGAAATAGCTACAGCCAGCTCTCGGGTTGCCAGGCCGGGGACCCAGGGGGGCAACAGAGGTCCCTGCTCTGCAGTCAGCTTCTTTTGGTGTCTTCAGCACAGCATTGCTTCCAAGTCTCTCCTTTGCTGTGGTTTGGGTGACACGTGTATGAGAGATGGGGCAGTAGCTCCCACCCACACATTCCTCATGGAAGCCTCGGCAGAAATGCTCTGGAATAAATAGCCATCAAGTGGTGCATCAGCTCTTTGAAATTCACCTTCCCATCAGCTGGCATGGGCCCTCCTTGCTAGCAGTCAGCTCCCACCACAGGCAGAGGGACAGGCACAGACCTCACCTCACAGCATTTTACAGTGTCCCTTCTGATGCAAGGAGCTAAGACTGTGCCACATGCAACAATTGTAGACTGGAGTTGTGTGCTTGCAAATGCACAAATGAACTTACCTCCTCCTTGGCTGCACATCCATTATGTGCCATCACCATGGACCATCAGATTTAGCTCTTGCATCTTTCTCTCATGTAGAAGTTTTTTGTCATGCTTTGGGCTCAAGCTCTCTGACTCTTCACAACCCACCTGTGGCCCTTTATTTCAGGCTGTTTGCTTACAGAGGGTGCTGTTCTTCTGGCTGGAGCTGGCATTGCACCCAGTGTTAAGAAAAACCCCTCTGTAAGCCTGCAAGGTCAGGGCATTTTCTGAAAAGTAACAACAAATAGGCAGGCATTGTTTAAAATGCATCTCAGACCTTCAGTCACTAAGGTGCCCTTCTTTATCAGTCTTGCTTGTAAAGGACTGAGTACCAGCCCCTGTGCTTTGTGTTTTTGTTGTTTCTGCCTTGTATGAAAAGATGCTTCAAAACACCTCTCTGTCCCAACTTAAAAAAATAAATTAATTTAAAAAAAACTAAAAAAATTGTGCTCCAGTCATAGAAACACTATGCAAATCCCCATGAGCTGATTTTTTCCAGGGAGGTTCCTCACCTCTAACAGTGCTAAGAGAAAGTCAATATTTAACAGAGCAGATGCCACAGAGATACACCTCTGTTTCTGGAAATAAACCTGAAGGCCATACTGGACATGCCCTCATATCCCCAACATGACAACCTTACCACATGGCCCCAAGGACAGCCAGAGCTGCATCTCAGAAAGCTGGCTGGGTTTATCTGCAGACTGGTGAGGAGACATGAGGGAGAATAACACAGTAAATTGCAGTCCTGAAAAACTGCAGTAATTTCAGGCTCTACATAAGCATTCTTCCAAAAGACACTGCAAAATCCAAGGGACAAGTGCAACGTCAAGTTTCTCCAAGTATTTCAGTTAGGGAAACAAGTTGCAGAGCAGAGGTTTTCCATAGTTTAAAGTAGCAATAAAGTGCCTTCAGGGGTAACAATCCCTCAGCCCAGCTGAACAACACATGGCTTTCTAGAGCTGTTGAGACATGACATATGTAGCTTTCACTGGGAGCCATATTTTATTTCTTCTCTTCTTTTGAATTCCCTCCAATCTTTTCATTTTAGTGACAGATAGATTGCAAGATGGATCCCAACAAAGAGATACTTGGACTTTTTCTTTGTTTCCTGTGACACTCAACACTCACTTTAACCAACAACCATAAACCCACAGTGAAGATGGCATTGGATTCTCACCTGTGCTTCCTCAAGGAGTGAATGCCTAAAAACTGATGATGGGTCTAAAATCCTTCTGAAAGTTTTACAGCAGGCACAAACACCTATGAAGTGAAGCAGGCTAGGGGAACTCTGTCAGGCAACCTGGAGCAGGAAAGCTGCAGGGAAGATCAAAGAACCAAGTAAAAAATAAAAGGCTGTAACACATTACAGAGGGAAACCCAGCAGGAAGATGCATTTGCTCTGCCTCACATGGGTGTCTTCAACCACTGACAGCAACAGCCAGGACTACAATGTTGGTTTTCTGACAGACAGGACTGCTGAAAACTCCAAGCCTACCAGAATAGCACAAACCCCCCACGTATCCAAAACACAAAAACTGTCACGAGTTGGTATTTTCACTTCCCTCCTCTCTCCCACAGCCCTGTCCCCAAAAAAGCTATCGAATAAAAAAAAATCTGGTTTATTTTAAGGGAGTGGCTATTTTAAGCCCAAGTTACTTTGAAATAAAAATAGAATTGTTTGCTACCCCCCCCCCCCCCCCCCCCACTGAAGGAAAGCAGTATTAAAACCTAACCTCCTTTCACACTCAACATAGGTGCAAGGAATTTGCATTTTCCCTGCAGAAGAATGCTGTGGGAAAGACATCCCATACACATCTCCTGAATTCAAGGGAACTGGAGGTAAGCTTGAGGACCAGCTGAGAGATGCAATAAAAAGATTTGCTTTATTCTATTGTAGGAATATCCCTTTGACTGTGACCCTGCTATTTTAGTCATGATTTCTCTGGGGTACCTCGTGCCTAACATCCCACTGTACATCCCTGAGAGCAGAGGAAGTGCTGGCCTCCAAAGCTGTAGCTGTCCTTTGTTTCCACCGGATATTTTCAGGGTAGCACAGAAAAAGCAATCACATCTGGGACCACCTCAAGGGGCTGCTGGCAAAAATCCAGAGGCTCCACAGAAGCAGCAGCAGATTGCGGATTTCGATGCCTTGGGCAGGATGTCTGTTTCCACAGTGGCTGGGGAAGGAAGCAATATAAAGGGAGATGGTCTGATAAGAGCTCAGCTATGATAAAAAAGACTCTGTTCAGTACTGATTTCTTTCAGCAAGAAGAAAGGTACCCACAGTCACTGGGTTACAGACATCAGCCTCTTGCCTCAGTGAATAGGGAATGGGTTAGTCTTGAGGCAATGTTGAATACTAGATTTTAAGACAAGTACAAAAATAGAGAGAAGAACAGATCTGACAGACAGTGGGCTCTTCTCATTCATCCTGCAGTTTTGCAGAAAATTGTTAAAATTATTTCTTCATCAATTTCAATGCTGGTGGCTCTGTCCTGCTTTGTCATAGACAGAGGAAAATCAGCAGCTGCAAGGTGAAGCTCTGCGCTTTGTGAAATCAGGCGTCATTTCCACAATAAAAACTTCCAGGCTTTAACTTACAAATTTGTTCTGCTGCCCCTGGATGACTGGGAACATTCACATTAGTGAAGAGAGTGGCATTACTGACTGGCCTATAAAGAGCTTTATTAAAACTTTAAAAAGCACTCTACCATGGGAACACTCCCCTCTTCTGGCTGCCAGCTGGTGTTTATGCCACCTTGCCTTTTTTTTTTTTTTTTTTTTTTTAACAAGGGGAAAAAACCAGATTTTTGGAAGTTAAGTTTGAAGCCAGGATTCTCTGTATAAACAAAGCCATTCACAGCATGATGGATAATCGCATTCTCTTACTTCCCAGCATCTGCCCACGGCATTGTCCCACCTGCCCTCCGGTTTGGCTCGTTCTACCTTTTCCAGGTGTAGTTTTATTTTGTGCATTCCTAGGTCAAATGCCAGCACTGTCAGCATCAAGGGGTGGCTGCCCCTGCGCTGCTCCGATTGAAGTTCCCTCTTTGGAGGAATCCTGGAATCGGAAGCTGCGGGCTGAGGCTGCAGGCTGTGTCTGAGCTCCTCCTGGCGGTCAGGAACGCCGGATTCACTTCCCTGCGCTAAGAGCTCAAGGATAAAAATACAGCTCTCTGCTACTCTTGTATGCTCAGGAAACACGTGAAGTAGAAATGCAAAATGAGCCACATATTCTGGGAGTGGTGTAAAGGCTTTCATTCCTCACTGCTTGCACATGTGGCTAAAGGGAATGAACACATCCTTACCCCTCATATTTGGGGAATTTTCATAAAAATCACAAGTTTCACGTTTTGTTCCGAGCAGAAGAACTGATTTCATTTGCTGTGCTTTCCAGTCTTGCATGACCCACAGCCAAGGAAATACATCCTTCCTAAACATTTATGGCTGTTGGAGCATTCTCCATGCTGAGTCTGCAGGACAACAAAGAGGGAAAGAGGAAGGAGTTGTCCCTACCATCTTCTGGGGTTGGAATGGAATGGATAGAATGGGAAATTCTATTCTACTCAAATAGCATGGGTAAAAATATTACAGACACCTGAATTATAACTAATCCTGGCCCAAGGTGGTATCTGAATCTCTTTGTTAGGCACTGCACAATTATCCAGCATCCAACAGCTGCCATCCCAGACAGGATATATCACAAAGGACAAGCGGTGCCACCCAAGTGAAACAAGAGGGAGGAAAGAAAACAAAACAAGGGTTTTTGCAAAGACTGTCCCTTAGCAATGATCTCCACTCCCTTTCTGGCTGGCCACGAGAATATGACATTATAACACTGCAGAACACCTTCTGATTTCTTTATAAAGATATTTAAATATATGAAATATGAATACATGTATAAATTAATTAATATTTATTTATTATACACACTCTACCAGCCAGGTAGTAGAAACATAACCTTGGCACCACATCTGCCTTAGCTCAGAGCCTTGTCATCCAAAACCAAGAGGGAAATTTCAGAAAGAGGCATCAGGCAGTTTCCTCGGGGTGTGCTAATAGAAACTGTTGTTAATCCTGCCCATTTTCTGTACACACCCAAGATGCCTCACATCAGAGCTATTAAATGCAGCATCTTGCACTAGAAAGGCTCCTTTTATAAATGTTTTGTCCAGCACATCCTTCTGATGACTTGGCAGAGAATTGTTCAACAGCTGACCTAAGTAACATTGGAGGGTTCATTTCCCCCCCACAATATTCAGCATCCCTTCCTTTTCTTTTTTCCTGTGCTGCTTCCACATGATCACTGTCCCTTATTCCATACCTGAGGTGCAAACCATGGACTTCCAAAACCTAGATTTTGCTCAGGTTCTGCCACAGAGCGAGAGAAGTGGATCAAACCATGGCTCAGAGGCACAGCCTGGTTCTGTGTCCAACTGCATTCCTGTGTCCAACTGTATTTACCTCAGAAGTCAACCCCTACTTGTGGGAAAAGCATGGATTAAATGTGCTGCATTCACATGGACACAAATATGCATCTTTTCTTCTGCACACCTCTAAGATACCTTGCAAAATAAAAGTGATGCAGGTTCTATGTTTGAAAGTGGTCTAAAAGTCCCTTGCCATAACATCTACAAAAGAGAAAAAACCCTTTTTTTCTAAATTTTACTGTTACGCTTTTAAAATTTCCTAGGTATTGATGTTATTGATGATGATTTGATGGTGTTGATTTGAAAGTTCTTTGGGCTGTTGAGTTTTACTAGCTCTTCACAGGTATGCCAATCTTTAGGTTACACTCTGTCATTAATTAGCCCTTTAAAATATCAATAGCATTTGAGGAGACAGGAAAATCAGCTAGTAAGAGTTGCACTCAGAAACATCCCCAAAGATTTGGGGAATTTGAAAAATGTAGAAGGGAAGGCCAGAGATCTCTTGGTTTACATACGAGAATCCCATCAGTGAGAAGAAATCAGTACTTCACTGCAGAAACACTGCAAAGCATAGCCAAAAAAAATTAAGTGGAGAAGTAAAAATCAATATAGACCTCTAAAATGCTCATTGAGATTCTGTAGCTTCCAGCTTCAAAAACTAAAAATACATATATAAGTAATCCATTTAAATTAAGTTTATCGTATTTTTCACGTTTAACTTCTATCAAACTTGGTTGCAACAGTATACAAGTCACACCACGAGAAATTAAATATATATTTAAAAAATAGAGTCAGTAAATATCCTCCAGTCCAGAATCTGGACCCATTATAGCCCAATCTTTTTGGCAGCTAATAAAGAAATTCAAGCAGAAGGATCCAGAGTTTTTAAACAAGTCTCCAAGAGATGCTTAGTTTAGATGTTTTTATACAAAAGCAAAATGTGTCTGTTCAACCTCCTTCCATCCTGTTTCTGCAGTGACAGAAGTGTTGATGATTCAGGGCCACTAACACAACTTTCCAGGCAAGGCTGCTCCATTATTCTGTGACTGGAACACCAGACAAAGCTACATTCCACTCAGTTTCAAAGTGACAAAGGAAGGATGAAACAAATCAAAATGACAATGGTTTAGAAATAACTTTTCCAAAATTGCAAAATGGGGAGGTTCACTTCATATTATGACAGTAGTCTAAGTGAAAAACTGGTTTGGATAAGTAAGACTTCAATAGCACTTTAAAATGCTCCAAACCCAAGCTGACCTCAGGGGTTGCATTTATAAGAAAGCTCACACCATTCCAGGTACAGCTTGGATAACTCCAGGGTAATTTTTGTCATGTTTATGACAGGAACGTGTTTAACCTGCCATCCATGCAAAGGACAAGAGGAGGCCACTGAGGGGAAGGGACACCAGAAGCCCTCGCCCATCTGGCAGGGATGGGAGCTGAACTCTCAGCTGCCCCAGGCGAGGCTGTCAGAGCTCGGCTGTTGCTCACATCCTGCAGGGGGAGGCAGGGATGTGTTTCAGGATCCCACCCTTTCCATGCCATGCACACAGGGGCTGGCAGGGTTGGAATACTCTGCTGACCTGCAATTCCTCTGACCCCTTCCCTCACTAGTACATCACTGTGGTCCTCATCACATTAGCAAAACAAAAGTTTAGATTCAGCAGCACAATCCAAAGTCTTCACCTTCAAAGAATTCCTGCATAGGAGAAAGCAGCTCCCAGGCAGCAGAGAAGGTCATCTTGCCTCCTTCCCACAACAGGCTAGGACAAAGTAAGACCCCTTTTTTCCAGAAGAGCACTGGGAGTTCTGAATCATCCTAAATCTTGACCAAGGATCCCAAAAGAACAAACCACAGCATCACCTGAAAACCCTCAGAGGAACAGGTACATATTTAAAGATACAGCTGAGGCATTAATACTATTCTCATCAGAATTATCATATGCGTGGTCAGTATAAGAACTGGTTAGAAGTAAAGGGTAGACGCGGTGTGCAAATCAAAGCAAATTCTTCCCTAAAAAAAAAAAAAACAAACCAAACCAACAATGGTGCTTCTAGCTAGAAACCCACCCTATTATGGCCCTGATACTTGCAGTGATTTCTATCAACCTAGTCTTCCAGGATTAAGCCTATTCAGTTCAACTCCTTCATGCAGGTGAGAGTCAGAAATCTAGTATTCCTGTATCCAATTAATAAAAAATTACTTCATTTTACATATATGGTTTGATTTCTATTCTCTGCCACTATGTACATATTTGAGTCAACATGACATCTTTAAGATATGAAGTTATACCTGTGCTGATTCGCTTCAGCTAATGACTGAAGGTATGGGCTCCACAAAATGTTTAACAGATCAGTGATTTGTTTGTGTTGTTCCCAATTTTTAAGTCCTTTTCAGTGAAGCACAATAATGCAGCGCAGAATAGCAACTCAACTTTTTCTTCAAGCCATGAACTGTAAAATATAGTGAGAGTGTGCATCAGTGCAGAAAAAAAAATACAGAAATGGCTGAATGTCCCAAGGGGAAAAGAATTTAAGTATTTAAAGAGTATTGACAGCACTATTTTGGTGTCTATTGAAATGTGTAATAAAAGGATTAGTGAAGATGTTCCTTTAATTATACCTAATATTACTAGAGTTTGGTAGCTAATATTTTTTACTGTTCAAAATTGAGGTGAGTGGCAACAGAAAACTAATGGCAGCATTACTGAAAACAGTCTATAAGCTATCAGGGCATAGCAGTGGCCCTGTATTGTGAGTACATACGGTTTCTATGAAGGAAATGTCTTACATCACAACCATGAGTGCTGCACAGGAATCCCCACTCTCCAATACTTCAGTTGTTCCAACACAAATCACTTCTGCTTACAAACCTCATTCACAAGGGAAATGGGATGTATTACACAAACTATCTTTCATGTTCTGTATAAACTGAAATCCTCTTAGTAGTGAAGAGAATGCATTAGCAGAACCAGTGTCTAAAATAACTTCCTGTAGCTCCAGAAGAGGTTTGTTACACAGTAGTTTTGAGTTTTCCAAAGCATCTCACTAATTTCTCTTTTCTGACCTGCTGCAAAAGCTGGAGAAAAAGGCATCCTTCACATGCCATGTCTCAATTCATGCTTGGTCTCTCTCCCAGAACTACAGGTCAGCATCACTTGTGGTGCTTAATGCCAGGCACAGCTGTCCAGCAGTCTCTGCAATACAATCACCCCAATTCACAGTAGTGCACTGCACAGCTCACAGAGCTTTCTTCTCCCCACTCCCAGCAGACCTGACCTGAATATGAACAGACTTGGAAGCAAAATGGTTCCACTCAAGGAAGAACCTCATCTGAACGAGTTCCGACATTACTTATAGGACAGCTGGCATGGGAAATACACTTGGAATGGTCTCCTTCAAGAGGTGCAATGCTTTAACACACAGGAACAGCTCTGTTCAGTAACCACATCATGATGGAATTTTAAACTCTTTCTACAAGAGCTGGTTGAGCACAGGAAAATTTCTACTAGGCCAGAACTGTGACAAAGCAATTCAAACACCTTTTGTAAAAAAGTAGAAAACCCTTTGTAACTAGAAATCAACTTAAGAATGAAGCACAAGATTTAATATCTTCATATTAATACTTAGCTGAAACTGCTGCCAAATTAAGCCAAAATTTCCACAACCCACATCCTATTTGAGGAGACCAGAAAAGCAGTTTCTAGAGTTTGGTTGGCTTTTAGCTTAACCAGAACAAAAAGCCAACTTGTCTCTTTGTAACTTACCACCAAGGTGTATGGTTCATGGGAAATGTTTCTTCCAGACAGATATCACATTCTCCAAGTATGGATGGGAACTTTCCTCACACTCATTGCAGCAAAAATTTCTTACAAGGAATAAACTTTGGGGCAAAGCATCACAAACAAGCAGACTGTTTGTATACTGGTTTTTTTTTTTAGTTGACTTAGAAGTTCCAAAGTAGAGTATTTTTTCCAAGACCAAAGCAAATACAGTAGAAGCAGTACAGATAAATAGATCTATTAAGCCAAACACAATTCTTTGAAAAAATTGCAGTAGTTATTCTAAAGACTGAATATAATTGGCTTTTGAGAAATCAGACCTTAGTCTAGACAGAGCAAACTGTGCTATTAGCCAGCTGTTAGGTGGAATACTACAAGCTCTGGCAATGACAGATTTTATTCACTGTCTTGATCACCAGCTGTTTTTTCTGCAGGTAAAAATTTCAGTCACTACCATCGTAGAAACCAAGGAGTTCAACAATCCTGGTTGGATCAGGAACAACAATAACTGGTTTCAGTTTCAGCCCTCACTAACTTTTGGCTTAAGACAGCTGACATTACTTACCAGCACTAAAAGTGTAATTTCAAGGGCTCCCAGCACAAATACTTTTAAGTTTCTACAGAAACTAACACTAAGCATGATTGACTTCACCATATTCATGCTATTAGTCATGTTTCCATCATGAATCCAAAGGTCCTCCTAAACAAAATGAACCAGAAAAGGTTTGGTTGAACATGTTACCTCATAAGCCACCACCACAAAAGCTTCACAGCTTAAGCAGGTCAGGACAAACCCTCTGGAGAGGGCTGAACTTCACTAAATGTACAGAAATGGAAAGCCAGTCTGTAGGCACTTTACCTCAAACACAGCAGAATACTATTGATTAAAGACCAAAATCAGTGCTTTAGTCTTTAGATCTTGTTCATTCCCTGACTTTAGAAATTCAATTCTTTTGCTGGATTTGGTAGCCTTGAAATCTTTAAAACCCTTATGTTCCTCAGGAAAGAACAATCTAGATAATTATTTCTCCATTCTCTGCAAAGAGAAAAGCAGAAGACCAGAAACTGACTTCTAATGAAAATATGGCTCCACCTGCTGAAGGCTATCCAGCAGCATTTAAAGCAGCACTTGAGACATTTCACATTTTCCAGTGTATTATCCTGTCATCCACTAAATAGCTGAGACAGGGAAAAAAATCTCTGAAGTGTAGCTGGCAAAAACAAAAGGGCAAATAGTAAAGTTGCTTGTGTAGGTTTTTATACGGGTATGGAACTTATATTTGTGGCCCACTAAAAGGAGCTCTCTAAAGTCTATCACTTTAAACATTAGTCTGAGCAGTAAGCTGAGTGTGACAAATCTAGATGAGTATTTGATGGAAATGCATAGGCTGTAGCATTGCTATTCAATCACAGTGATTAAGACTTTTTCAAAATATGCAGTTGCTCTGACAGACAAACAGCTCTTTCAGATCTTTGGCAAATCTTGGGCTAACCAAATTGAAAATCAGTTTTAACACATTAACTGAAAAGATGTAAAGGCATGTCAAAATACAGTGGGAACAGATATCTAAAGTATAAATATTTTATCATCAACCCCTGTACTTGACTCTTTTTCCCTCCACCCAAATGATATTTGTTTTTGAAACAGCACAGAAGTTTCTGCTCCCCAAATCTGCAACACTATCATGTTTTAAACTTTAGGCCACAAAACTTCCCAGTTTGTCATGGGGTTTCAACTGTCCCATTAAGTAGTATGTGGTTTGATGAGGTCAGCATTCTGGTTCTTTTTCTCTAAAGCACCTGGCACAATTCAGATCTCCTAGTCATTAGAGTCACCCAGAAATTCTCTGTAACCAGAAGCCAGGCAAAGGAGCAAACCTGAGCAGCCGAACAGGATGCTGATCTCAAACCCTTTTGCCATCTGATTCTTCCAGTGCCATTGGTGCATCATTTATCTCGGGCTGCCTGGCCTTCAGCAGAGCACTGCAGCAGGTCGGTGGGGCACAGGAAAAGGCTGCACACCAGGCTGCAGGCTGGGGCAGCCACGCTTGCACCACCGCAGGAAAGCACCCACATGCAAACACTGCACTGCCACAGGAGCCTAAACAGGCAGCTGCAAACCAGATGATGGTGTCTGGAGGAAAAAAGCAGCAGGGAAGTCCTCCAGGACAAAAGCAAGTATGGCTAAGCATATGTAAGTGTGAAAGAGAAAGCTCTTCTTGCAGAAACTGCACACACTTCAAGGAAAAAAAAAACCAAACCAACCAATAAATCAAGAGTTGAGTCAGCCATCAGTAGCATGAGACAAACCTGAACAAAAACCAAGAGCAAGAATACAAAAATACCATTTGACATCCTTCTTACAAATCTAGATCTAATAATATGATGAATCACAAACATTTCCACCTCCTTTTTATATTAGGATTCAAAAAGAATATACAGATCTTCACAAAATGCATTTAGTTGCCATATAATATACTTGGATTGAAATAAAATTTGCACTTTGAAAAAAAATTTTTTAAATGGTATGAGAATATTCCCTCACATTTCTCCATCAAATTTCTTCTTTAAAATGTAATAAGCAAAGGGCACAGAGATTGGACCTAGAAAAGCATTTTTTCTCCTGATGATACTCTGTACATTTTACTGTATTTACACTGAAGTAAATGAGCAGAAGTCTGAAGAAATTAAACGTTTTCCAGTGCTAAAATCAAAACATAAGCATACAATTTTTTAATTTCAGTATTTTAAAGTACAGAAAGTGGAAACTATGAATATCAAATACAAATTTAAACAAAGCCACTTGTCCTCCCCTAGAATAATCAATGTGAACTACTTATAGAAACTTACAAATTTAAAGTAAAATCAAAACAAAATAAATACTGTACATACACTTTCCCTGCCTGCAGGCAAAAGAGGATGGGAAATACTGTTATGAATTGAAAAAAATGCTCTTAAAGCTGCAGCATCCCATTTCCCAGCCAAATACTTAACACAGTAGTGCGTTTCTGTAAAAAGGAAGACACACATACACCGACCCCTACTGAGCAGACAAGCTAACAATTTCAGAAACATTTAGAAGGAAAGATAGAAATTAGACTATGAGAGTAGAAAAAGGAGGAAAAGACAAATGGGCCAGCAAAACATTACTACAAAACTAGTAAATATAGCCAAGAACTAGCCCCATTTTTTGTTTGTTTTTTTTTTTTTTCAAATTCCATGTTTGTTTAAAAAAAAAAAAAAAGATTCACCAAAGCATTGGCAGCAATAGACATTTCCCAGCAGAAGTGACAATACATATCAATATAATCTCTTAAAGTGATCCCTTTCATTCCCTTCCCACAGCATGAAACTCTTATGGCTTAATTTATATTAAAAGTAGAAAAAGTCCTTTTTTTTCCAAACAGAAATGCAGCCAATGAAGAACATGCATCTCCTTATCAGTGCTACTTTCATTTCCCATCCACTGCATGACTTATCATTCATACTCTCCCACAAAGAGGGTTACCAGGGTGATTTTTTGTTGGGTTTATTTTTTTGGAAAAATGGATGTTGCAGCTTTTCATCTTGTTTAACGATAAACAGTAAGGCCCTTGGTTCCATTTGTATTTCTTCTGTCAAAGAGTAGTGCTGGGCTCGCTCAGCCCCAGAACTACAAACAGCTTTTAATGGTCTGGAAGTATTCTGTGACTGACACTCTGGAAAGACACAAGGCTTGGGGGTCGTGGTGGGAGTGTGAAGGGACAGGTGGGCACGTGGAGCCTAAAGAGGGCACAAGCCACTGGGTCATTCTAGTTCTGCTTAGTCTCCACAGCTACCAAAAAAGGGGTAGGCAAGATTCCCACCAGCTCTGGCTTTGAAATCCTGCAAAAATTTTCAACACTTGCAACTTTATGGTCTCATGAGTGAAGGCAGCTTATGCCTTAAGCAAAGCCAAAGTGTCTAAAATGTGGTCGTGACACTGTGCTCTCTTATATCTCTACCAAAGGTAACACAAGCACTTCAACCACCAAAAATAAAAATAAAAAATCAAAACCCCAAACCCCCGCATGTGATCAGAAAACAACAATTTTAACTCTCGACATCTAACCCTTCCAAAATTCTCTTTAAGAATGAATTCATGTAGAGTATTATAGGTTGCATAGGTAATCTACCTCAGAGGTCAACAAAGGCTACCCTGTAGCCAGGGTTTATTAGCAAGTATAATAGGAAAAGAAAAGGGAAAGTTGCTGGAAGAATCTTGGATATAGTTTCTAGGTGGTCTTTCCATTTTCATGTTTGTTTCTTTTTCTGCAATTGTAGGAACGTGAGAACTTAAGAGAGTGGGAAAACCCCTACAATATTTCATTTCCTATTGTTCTGCCTACAAAAAAAGGTTTTTTAAAAATTGAGTTTTATGCCAAATGCAGGTTCTCTGACTTTTCAAAAAATATTACCCTTGAAAAAAGTTACCATAGCAGGTGTCATTTGCTGTTGTCCAGCCAGTGTTCCCTACTCCCTCCCTCTTCCACCCCAAGTGAGACAGCAAGGAAAAAAATTGGGCTTTTTCTCTCCACTACAACAACACAAGGTTCAGTCCATCTACAGAAAGACTGGTGCAGAAGTGATTTCAGCTAGAATACAATAAATATATCTTTACATACAAGTACACAAAACAAGTGAGGTCACCACATCCTCTTCATGAGCTACCAGGAGATTTTTTTTTTCTTGTTTGTTGATTTTGCCTTTTTTTTTTTTTTTTTTTGCTCAACATGGCAATTTCTTTTGAATTACTTGTTCTGAGTTGGAACATCAGATTTAACTTCTGCTGGAAGCATGGATATTTGAAGAAAATGGGAATGAACCTCTGCCTGTTGACAGCCTGTGAAGAGACTATGACATAAATTCATGACAGTGGAGAGCCACTCAGAAAAAAAAAGTTAGAAAATTAGAGCAATAGAAAGGATAAAACCAATAAGAAATAATATATATGGGTCCAGCCATATCTATATTTCAGCTGTAAGATACAGATAAATAGCGTGGATGGTCAGAAAAGAGACTCTGTATAAACCAATCACAAGTACAAGAAAGCATACTCTGTATTTGAAAATTCCTTACTCCAGATTCTATTCTGGCATACTTTTACTTCAGACAAAAAGCTGTCTTTAAAGAGAGAGAACTCATTCTTTATTCTGCTCTGAATCTGATTGCTGCCCTAAACTGGAATTTTCTATTAGAAATTGCACAGCCAGCAGGAAGGAAACAGTTTGGTTCAATATGCTAAAGCTGAAACAGTTTCCAAAGCCTGGCAGGCATTAAGCCATTTGCTCAAGTTTAAATGAAGAGAAAATTTATATGGGTATATAATTTTAACTAATATTGACAACATAGTTTATTTCTTTTACTTACTTTGGTGAGAACATATTAGAAGACAATTAAAATATTCTGTTTTAACTATTTCCATCTAGAAAACATAGCACCTGAGAACAGCAAGTCCTTATAGTCATTTTCAGCACCTGTAAAATACTTCTTAGCTTATCTTCTGCTTTTTAGATATCTTTGACTACCTCCATTCCCAATATTCTAAAGGTTGATAACTTGTGTTAAATAAAAAAAAATTAAATACTAAAAACTTGGTTTTGTGAAACATTAATTAGCAAACAAAAAATAGTTTAAAAATTCACCCATACAAGTCACAGAAGAAATTAAGTCATCATAATATAAAAGCAGGGCTGCAAAAAACACTCCTAAACTATAATTTCCAAGCTCCAGACAAAGTAAAGCTATGAAAGCTACCTGACTTTTTTTTTGCAGTGGCACTATATTTTGATGTTTCTCCATTTAGAAACAGGATAACATAGTGCTAAACTGGTTCTGACCCTGCAGCAATAAAGAACACCTGACATCAGAACTATTTCCACAAATTTCTAAACTCATTCATAGTCTAGCCTAAATAAAAATAACTCTGCAAAAATATTCTGGAAAATAAAACTGACTCTGTTTTTAAACCACAGGAGAAAATTATTCCAGTATAGGATATGGAGGAAGGAAAAATTGGTGTGGAAAATTAAAATCAATTTGATGACTTGCACAGCTATGCAGGAGTATTTTTACTCTTACCAATCAAAAAAAAAAACCCCATAAACCCCAACCAACAATATTGTTGTCATTAGCATATTGACATTTACATTTTGGCTGGACCCTGCAAAATGCCCTTTTTCCAGAATCAAGTAAAAGTATTCCCCTTTCTGCCTTCATCCCCGTCCCTCAAAAGTTAAATATTTAATTTTATATTACAGAAAAATACAAATTTTAAATCAAATTATTTACAATAATTCAGAATTGGCATTTGCTATCAGCTCTGTATGAAGCCTGACACAAATGGTCATTCTGATACCAGTAAGCTACTTAAATGCTTATATATATGGACCAGTTAAGACTTTTCATTTGCTGTCTTGCCCAGCTTTGAAAGCAACACACATTCTCCTGCTTTCATGACTCCTCAGTAAAATGTGTTTAACAAACAGTAACAACACTTTAATGCTTCTTCCATGCTACATTAAGTAAAATGCCGAATCTTTTAACTGCAATGTGTATCTTATGAGTTATTTGAGAGCAACTGTTCTGAAGAAACATTTATCTTAACTGATGTCCCCGTTCCTCCAAAAGATGTATTGGGTCTTCCTCCTTTGTACCAACTCTTAAATAACTAGTACAAATACAATTTCAGGGAGTCTTTTTACACAAGAAAATCATCAAGACAGATCATCAGGAGGAATATATGAACTTGGATTTGGAGGAAAGAGGTGCATATTAAAACAAGTTAGCTACTGGACCAACATAAGAAAATTCTTCTGTCTTTAGGAGTCTCTTCTATTCCATTAAATAAATAAATCTGATATTAAAAAGGACAGGTAAAAATAATCAAGCTGGCAGAGAATATGCAACTTGCAAGTCAACAGAAGCCCAGCCAATAGCTTACAAAAAAGCAGGAAAAAAATAATAAGATTCCTTATGCCTTAATTTAAAAAATAATTAATAATGCATCTCACCCCTATTTAAGACTATAACCTGAATATCAAATTTAGGAGTCCAGACTAATCACAATTAATGTGGCTCTCCACTGCACCAAACACACATTATCAAAACAATTTAAAACTTTCACATTATTAAATCTAAATTAATAACCCCCCCACAGAAAAAGTCTTCCAAATAAATAGTTTCTTAAATGAATTTTAAAGTTGTGAAAAAATCTATCAGAAATAAATTATTGATAAACCACCTTCATCATCTTCCCCTCATTAATTTAGGTCAGAAACTACCAGCAACAAATGATATTCAAGCCCTGATGAGAGACTATTTCTCACAGTCCGTGTCTCTCTGAAGATTTCCCCGTTCCCGTATGGTTATTGCTGAGCAGGTGTGGCACAGTGAAAATGCAGCATTGGGTTGGGTTTTTTTGTGTGGGTTTTTTTGTTTTTCCTTTTTTTTTTTTCTTTTTCTTTCTTTTGTTCATCAGGCAGTGTTTTCTATGGTACATGCAAGTCTGCTTCAAGCAGAGGAATAACAGCAGCTCCAGGCTCTGTTGCCCTCAATACTGGTCTGTAGGAAAGACAGCAGTAGTACAGGTAGCAGCTACATTAAACAAAGAAGCGTGCATGGCCATTCCGGTTCAGCTTCAGGATCTTCCCAAGGCGCTGTTTAGCAGTTGCCATTCCTTTCTTTGGACGTTTGCCTGAAAAACCCAAGCAAGGACTTCAGTCAGGAATTTCAGGATGAATTTTAATCGTTGTACAACAGCGGTGAAAACCCAGCTTTCAAGGTGAAGCAAGCAAAATTTTCACTGGAATCAGTTTGGAAAACAAACAGGGAACCAGAACAGTTTAAAAGAACACCCCCCAGGAACTGTTTATCATAAATAAAATTAGTGTATTACTACTATCAGCTCTGTATGAAGCCTGACACAAATGGTCACTCTGATACCAGTAAGCTACTTAAATGCTTATATACATGGACCAGTTAAGACTTTTAATATTTACAAATATTTACAAATTTACAAAAATATTTACGAGTATTTCCAGTCTAGGAAGCGCAGTGGGTGTAGTAGGGGAGAACTTCAACTGAGCTTCCTGAATTTTATCCAAGTTATTCTTGAGTAAACTACAGAATATAAACTAGAAACTAAAACCTACATAGTATGTTCATCAGACTGTTTCTGAAGTGTTAAAGAGTTTCTAAACCTTCATTTCAATAAGCTAATCTGATTCAGACCAGTTAGACCTCTCTTAATTCCACCTCCCCATATTCTGTACCAAAATCTGTGTGTCCACAGCATGCTCACTCTGTATTTTCCCTCAAGGTGCAATCCTGTCCTTTACTCAGTTTCTGCATTTAGTCTTTTACTTCCCTCCCCCAGCCCACTTTGGCAAGGGGATGGAGGTCAGCATTACCTTTTGTTGCCTGGTTGCTGATGGGGGGTGGATTTGATGCTGGCCTCTTCGTTGGGTGCAGTGGTACAGACAAGGACGTTTCCCCATAGGGCCTGTCAGGGCTAAGGCTGCCATCACTCAGCTGACACTCTGCTTGCATCAGGCTGGAGTCTCGTGTGTATTTGCCATGCTGAAAACTCAAGCTGTTGCTGTGGACTATGCTTCTGTTTTCCTGAATCTTAAGACTGGCTTCTGATGCACCTTCCTTCTTGATATATTTTTGAGTTTTATTTGCATCCTAGTATGGAAATGAGAAGAAAAGATGTACGAGTTAATAGCTTCTGGCTACAGGTTCACTCCAGTTTTTCCAATTATACTACTGTGTCTTTGAAACAGGTATTTTAGCAGTTCCACCACTATCTGGCCATTTTATGAGTCCATCATTTCTTTTAGAATAGATACCTCTTAAAAATAACATGCAAGCTTTTCCATATGCACCTAAGGGCAATGCTACAGTTTAAGTACACATACTAATGTACTCAATTCCTCTACTTCTTGTTTTCAGTTTGCAGTGACCAAAATAAATGCAACTGTTCTTGATTAAACCAACCACTGTAACAAGCCATACCATAATCGCTAACTACTTTAATAGGTAATTTGTTTTCAATATTCAGCTGATGAAAGAATAAACGCTAAATTGGGAATTACAAACTGCAAAGGAGTACCATGCAGTCAAATATTCTTACAAAGCAAACACCACAAAGCACACAGTTAAAAACAGTGCTATTTAATGGCTGTAATTTTGCAACTTTAGTTGTGCTAGTTAATTATTCTAATACTTCTAAAACAGACAAATTCAGAAATACTAAATAAGTTCACAATGTAGAAAAGCTCAGAGTGTCAGAGTGTAAGGCACACAACCTTTCATTCCTTGCTGGATTCTATCTGGACATCAGAAAACAAATGTTCCTACCTGCTAGCTGTTGAAAGCTATCAGTTTAGCAGTACCAATTTCCTAAGGAAGTATTTTTACCATACATACTATCAACATGTTCCACTTGTTCTGATGTTCTAGTTGGGAATAACAATGAATAAACAAAGGCTTCCCCAGTTAGAATATAAATTCACACATTTTTAATGCAGTATTTTTTATTTTTCAAGATATTGCCCTGAGCACCTTAATATTAGGCACTATGAGAGAAAAGAATTTGAAAGGAAAAAACCCAAAACAACAGTGAAAAAATCCATGACAAAAATAACCCAGTTACCAGAACCAGAAGTATCTGTCAGATACACAGTGTTTAGAGACCAGTCCACCAAGCCTTCTGTACTTAAAATTTCATGATCTCTTCTCCTATAAAAATGTGTTCAATATGTTCTAAGTGTTGCTTTACCTGAGGGGTAATCCTTGAAGCTTCATTCAGGTGTCTAGTCCATGCTGAAGTTCCCAAGTCTCCTTCTTCCTCCTTCACAGACCTACCTAAAGAGAAGTTTAACAAGTTTAAATTTTAATACTTTCACTCTAGCCACAACTTTCCCATTCTTGTAAGTATGCCACAAAACTTTTAAATGGAAATATTTAGAAGGGGTATTCTGATAACAAGCTAAGTTTGCTCCAGTTTTCAGAAGTAATACTTACTTTTTATAGAAAAAAAAACAACAACAAAGCAAATCCACAGAATACACCTTTTTAAATGTCAGTCTGATTTATTTATTTATTTAAAAGCTACTAATCTAATAACTACAAATCTAAAACTGTAACTTTTAAGTGACTATTCTGAGCACTGTGCCAAAAGCAGGGAGCAGCAGTTCCTCAGTTCAGATACCTACCACATTCCATGGGTTTGTGGCTCTGAGATGGCTGTCTGTCTTTATGCCGACTCCTGGGGTAGCTTCTGTGTTCCTGAAGAGAGGTTCTTTTATTTGTGCAGTCTGTGCTTTGAGTATGACCTGGTAAACATGTAGTATAGTGCAATCCTGCCATAGAAAGCATGCCCTGAATAGCTTCTTCTTCTGTACTTGTCGAGGTAGGACATTCCCTAGGAAAATCAAGGGAGTAGTGAGTAGTTCAAAACAGAACCTTTTGAAGGACTGATTTTTACATTGCTATAAAGTAGAACCATAAATACATGCTAAAGATCGAACCGTTCATTAAAAATGCCCACAATGTGCTTACTTTTTACTGGGAGTTTCATTTCTGGATGGCTTCTGAGTATTTTGACAAAGGTCTCTTGTGACCTTAGATTCCTCTTTGAAATTTGATGTTACTTCCTGCTTCTCTTCATCACCTGAGCTTTCTGACTCCTCTGTGGAGGAATCCTTCTGCTGAAACAAGAGGAAACAGTATGCAGAATGGTCACCAGACCTCCTAAGTGGAGACTCTACTGATGCCTTAGGTTTTAGCTTTTATATTTTTCAGAATCTGTACTGCTTTGTAGTAGTGTGTAGTTCTGAGTTTCATATTAAGGGTTGGTAATCTCTCTTCACAGAGTAGAGAGATGAAACAATTCCTTTCCTTGCTTGGGACCAAGGACAAATGATCCAAATTCCAGGTCCAAGAGCATAAACAATGTGGACAATGGGGAAGAGAGAGAAACAAGAAGGATGGGACTTCTAAGCTAAAGCTATAATTGGACAATTAACTCCAATATGCAAATGGGCCACAACTTATCAAAGTGTGAGACCTTGTGGCCAGTCATGCATTTTGTGACCATTTTGGGTCCATCTTGGGTGTAGCCCTGGCTGGGCTCTTGTGCTGCCCAAGGTGGATCTATTGAGGCCTTTTAATAAACACCAACTTTATTCCTTTAGCTCTATCTAGCCTCTGTTCTAGGTCAGCCTTCACAAGGCAACACTATCTTAATTTATGCTAAGTGAAGAATTCAAAAGCTTCAAGGTCCAACTGTTTTTATACTTATAGTATCCAGAATGCAGGTCATCTGAATATAGCAGCTGAGATGCTACGTATTCAGATTTTGTAATACTGATAAGTACATGTTCCACAATACAGAAAGCATCTCCAAAATCCATTTTTACAAAGCACCTCACATATTACACTATACACAAATCACTGCCTTCTCTTTCATGAGAGCATTAATTATTCTTATCTTCAATATTCAAAGTACAGGGTAAAAATACAGAAGTATGGTTCCAAGCAGCAGACAGAATTGCTGCCAATTATATATAACAGGACACATTCTGCCCCAGAAAACTGCTTCTGGTTCTTGCTCTCAGAAAATGTAACTTTCAACAGCACCGTCTCTGATGAATGACAGATGCTCCCAGGTAAATCCAGAGGACAGCAGGAACAGAGACACAACAGCTGCTGCCTCTCTTACAGAGGCACAGCCTCATTTCATGAATGAAAGAGCTTTTCAGCTCCTGCTGAGATTACAGCTTGTATGGGCAGGAGCTTCTCAAAGGTGGAGCAACCATATGTGACTCAATATGCCTTTACAGGAAGCAAGGGCTCCAGTACATATGTTCCATCTTGGTAATTCAGACTAATCTATTTTCAACAAGTACAGAGAACATCACAATTTTTTTTTCTCAAGCCAAGGAATATATGTGACACTGAACAGAGGTTTTGAAAACAGAAGATCAGAACATTCATAATGCTTAAAGACTGACATCATTATTCCCACCATCAAAAACAGAACTGGAATGAATGAAATGCATTTTATCACCAAGAGGTATTTTTATACAATAGTCTCATTCACATGAGCAGCTTCCTAAAATTAAAAAGCAGGAGAATATGAAAAAAACTAAGAGAGTAAGTACGGCATAAATATAAAACATTCACTCATTTACAAAGTCACACAAAACTGGCTATTTTCTCCTGCAAAGATGAAATGTATCACTTCTGAGCAACCACTGATTCTGTGTCTTAGAAAAGGAAACCTGAGCCAAAGCTGCTGGCAATGCAGTTTAGGAAACCAGAAGAAATCACACCATGAAGGTTCCTATCACTTACTCCAACATTTAGATTAGGTAATGATGAAAGACAGCAAGTATCAAAAAAAATAATAATCTTGACCACCATGGAAAAAGTAGGAATATGAAGACTTCTTGTAAAATCAAATAATAGGCTGACAACTGAAAGAAAGACCAAGGCATTAGCCTTCCAGAAGCATGAAACAAAAATGTCAGGTAATCACTCCACCTTACTGCCAACTAATAAAAATTTAAATTACTAAGTACAAATCAATTTGCAAACAAAAAAAAAATAATTAAAGTATTTATAGACACATACACCCATCTCTAAATTCTAGAACTTGTATAAAAAATGTTTGTAAATATCTACACATATGTGTGCATTCATACTTCATTTAATTCTGAAGAAATCACCACAATCTAGACCCTCAAATGGAGAGCTCCCATCTATTTCCAACAGTCTAAAATCCCTGAAAAGGATTTAGCCACTTCAGGTTGTTTATAAAACTGAATACCTACAAAATTGTTTCCTATAACCATGCTCTAAAAGGAAACTGTCTGGTAGATACCCATAATTTGAATGATGAAATTTAGACGTGTTATTAAAGAAATAAATAAAGCAACTAGGATCTGACTTTCCTCAGACTTTACTTGTTCCAGAGCAGGGCTCATCCTCTGCCAACCCCACCTCAATGACAAAGAAGATGAAATTTGGCAAGATAGCATATCTTATCTTTTTTCTCATCACTAGAATAAAAGAATGAAGCAGCACATTGCTTATGATATTAATCTGAACAAGAACTACATACTTTGTTATTGCTGCTTTAACACAAACTTTGACCAGAGAAATATGAAGTACATGAGCAAAATTATATTTAATTGCTTCATTAATTTCTGAGACTTTTTTAATCTGTACCTGTGTAGTGCAATCAGGCTCAGATTCTTCTGAATCAGAAATATCAGAGTACTCTGAGGATCCATTCCTGAGTTCTGATTTCACACTTTCAAAGAACACTGCAGAAAGAAGGATTAAAATAGAAGACACAACATTAACTATGTTAATATTTAACAATTATTTTTGAAGCAAAACCCAAGAAACACATGTTTTGCTTGTAACAGTCTGTAAACAAAGGCAAATGCACACAGTGATCTGGTTCACAAGTTTGCTTAGGATGACAGTGAGTTTTCTACTGCTGACCAACAGACTCCTCAAGCAATTGAGCAGATGAAGACAGGAAAAAACAGTTTATATTTCTTCTTTCCCTAAGGGCACCCACTTCAGAGATGCCACTTGGGTAGTTTCTGGGTTTTTTTTTTGTACAGGCTGGAGTCAGAGCAGTTTTCACCGGCATGTACCCTTAAAAGACTGCATTTGTCCCAAGGAACCACAAGCAGGAAACACATTGCTAAGTGTTTGGATTCCAGGGCTCAAGGCCAGGAATGAGCTGTATGTATACCTGGGTCAAGGCTGCTGGCAAAAATTTTAAGTACAAATTCGTTAAAGATGACAACGTGCAGTTCAGGTAGCATAAGTTTTTTGGAGAAAACCAAGAAAGGGTAAAAAAATAATAACTGTGTGTCAAGAAAATAGGGTCTAAAGAAAGAAACATCACTTTAAAAGTATTTATAGTTTCATACAAAACAATGCTGAAAGCAAAGCTGAACAAATCAGAAACTAACTTTAGAATGAAGACAAGTAAAACTGAAATGTTGGTTTGTTTTCAGCATAGTTTTACATGAAATCACATAAAAGAACACAATTCTTCCTAACTATAATTATGCAAGCATGAAGGATGTACCTGTAACTATGTATACATTGCAATTCTAGTTGGGGTTTGTTCCTATTGAAGACTGTGGCAAAGATCACAATTAGGCATCAAATATACTTGAAGGGATGTTATTGATTTCTAAACATTGCACAGTGATAACTACTTTTAGAGTCAGAAGAAAGCTAACATGAGATTTGTCATCAGAAAGTGAGTAAATTGAACAGCTGGGACCAAAAGCTAGAAAAGACTAACTAAACTTAGGAGATTATTAGAAAGAACCATGAGGAATATCCAAGCACGTTAAATGAGCAACACCACTGTATAGGAAATTAAGCTATATAAAGTAATGCTCAACATATAATGATAAATTAATGCTTTTAATTACTGCAGCTCAAAACAACCCAAGGGATTTCTGATTATATTTTCATGCCTTTGGCTCATTTCAAAAAGGCATATAAGATTCTAGGATAAGCAAGAGCATGAACAATAGAGAAAACAATTTCAGAGATCAAAAGAACTTTCCTTTAGACTACTATCTTTTCCAAGAAACTATATTGCTCTGTATGCCTCCAGAGACAAGGAGGAATATTCCTGAAATTGGGTGAATGAGAGTAGTCATAATCTGTGAGATCAGGCTAAGACACTGTGAAGTAAGAAAGATCTCAAACCACTTTCCCTTCATTCACACCAAGTATCTTGCTCAATTAAGGACAGCACTTGATCTCTGCCCCTCTGCTAACACTGGGTCACCATTTAAAACCAGGATCTTGGCATGACACACAAAGCTAGATAGAGCTTGATCTGTTTAAAGGCATCTGTCTGTGGACATTCCTCTTGGCCTCAATCCCAGTAAGAACAACCAAAGCTGGCAGCTGTTCTAGGAACAGGTAGTTCCTCTTCCAGAATTCTCTGCAGACAATTCCTTTCCCCTCTCTCTCTAGGGTCTCAGTTAAGGTAAAATAATCACAATTACACACATTCAGGGAAGTCTGAAGACACTCAATATTCAATTAAAAATATCAGGATTAGTCCTGAGCACTCAATTTTTGGAAGAACAATCTCAACATTCACTTACAGTTCTAAGTACATTTAATACATTTGGATACTCACTGCCATATTCATTCTGTATCAAATAAGAGCAATAATTTTGAAGAAAAGTTACCATTTCTCTGTATGATTTAATCTTTGATTTAAGTGCAAAATTTAGTTTCATTTACTTAGTTTAATTTTGGAAGTTGAAAATCACTACAGTAAGCCTTCAATCAACAAACTGTTTGCCCTGTTTCAAGAATACCCAAGAGAGACTTCTCTCATGTGCAGGTTTTTTAATACTGTCCTCTGTGACATATGGAAGCACAGTCAACAGGGATTACAGTTTGCCTTGTTAATGAAAATAATTAAGTATTTTATTCAGGCTGACAGCAGAGTCAAATGGTATGGTCTGTTGTGCAGGAAACTCAGAACTGGAAGTCTCCAGAGGAGTCTTATCATCTTTTAAGGGTTGACTTCAGTTTTGTAACAGACACCTTCTGAGCCCTTTTAAGCTCCACTGTGAATGGATGTTACTTACAATTAAGCAGGGAGCTGAACAGCTATGTCAAGGACTAATTCTGTCTGCACACAGGTAAGGGCTATTAAGAACAGGCATTGGCAACAGGCATTCAGTATTGATACTTTACTAATACACTGTGTGATCATCACTGCTGAACACTTGGCAGGAGGCTACCAAAAGACCACTAAAGATTAATCCCAGTGAAGGGTGGTTTAAAGCACTGGAAAGTGGAATGAAAGTTTTACAGATAATCTAAGTTCTTTCCTAACCTTGCAGATTACAAAGGTCGAATGTGTAAGATTTTACTAATGTTAAACTATGTCTTTTCACTTTTATGGAATAAAGCAATTCATTACTAAAACATACAAAATTGTACGATCAACTATGAAATTGCCAGGTTTAAAATTGGCTATGTATTATGATCTTTCATTCTCTACAGTGAAATGATGTGATGAGCTTTTCACAATGAGGCATATTTTGGTTTTAAAAGCAAAATCCAATCAGCATTCTTACATTATGAAGCATACCTAGAGTAACAAATACTCATCCAGAACACCAATGAAATCTCCACTGTGAAAAATGCTCTCCATAGCATTCAAGACAGCACTAACATAAAAAGGTGAGTTTTACTTTTCATCTCTATCCTGTTAGCTTTTTCAGTAGACAAATATTTAAGAAATGTTTTGTGTAACTTCTAATACTACTGCTCTGATTTATTTCTTTATCATGTATATATTCAATCAGACTGAAATATTACAAAAGGTAGTTAGACCTTCTTTGAGACCATCAAAATGTTCAACTGGTAGGACTTGGAGACAAATCTTACTGTTCAGTGGTTTCTGGGCATCAGCATTCCCTTCTCCTTCAAATCCTGAGGGCTGCTCTTCTACCTTCACAGCTGTCTTTTTTGACCTTGTCCTGTCATCTTCATCTTCGCTGTCTGCTGTGTAAAGACTTCGATCTGTAAATGGACGCCTCTCATCTCTTCTCACAAGAAAAAAAAAATAAGTCAGTTTTTACTCTTAAAAACCTGAAGCAACCATTTTCCTTCCATTATTTACAACACACTCTCAAGATGTAACAGTAATATTCTCTTACGCTCATATCTTCATTCTGAATTGTAGGTATTCCCATATACTTCCTATACAATTGTCATTTCCATAAAGACACGAAGTTTAACACCAGAGTACTTTTAATGAGAAGCACTCTTATAAAAAGATACAAAAAAACTTCTTCTACTTTGAAGCATTCCCTTCAGTACACACCCCACTGAGCAAGTGAATGAAATCCTGTAACAAAGGAATATGCAAAGAATCCCTTCCTTTTCACTTCCTAACTGTGGCTCCACTAGGGGACAGCAGACACAGACACTCCTTCTGTATTCCTAACCAGACTCTTACTGGTAAGAACTTAAGAGCTCTACAAATAGAAATATTAACAATTAGCATACTCGAGACCATAATGACCAGGAAAAAGAGTCCACAAGCAATTCTTTATACCTAATTATTCTTCCATTTGACAGCAGAAGGCGAAGATCATTGTCTTTTGTTCTCCATTCAGGTACTGTAGAAGAGGGCTGAAAGGGCTTGTTAAACCTTCCATTCAGTTTGGAGCTTGAGATATCCTAAAGAAGTAAAAACAATTTTGCTTATTCTTTCTTCCTATGAACTGAATTGTTTTTTTCTGCACTCCATAAAAGATTAAATGCACTACTAGGATGGTTACCACCTGGAAAACCAACTGAAAAAAGCTAAGACAAAACATGTTTGGATGTAAAGAACTTCAGAAGATGACTGCACCTTCTCCTTCCTTGAATCATCTATACTCTGCTGAAGCACCTGAAACAAATACAACTTTTCTATAATACTCCTTTTACATTTCCTTTGGAGAAATACCAATACACTCAGGCAAGCCAGAGGCTGGGCTTGGAACTGCTACAGCAACTCCTGGATTGGGTATGTGCTCCCTGATATTAATATCTCAGAACTGATTTACAGGGACAGCAAAGTATCAGTAATGGAAAGTAACTTGCCTTAAGCAGAACTTTCTTAGCCCAAAGCCATTTACATTTGCCATAAACTCTGAAACAATCTATCCATATCTCATATGACAAAGAGTTCTAGTCTGTATTCTTACGCATCCTAAAACCATTTTCTTTTCAACAGAGATTAGAAAACTACTCTGGTTTTGGTTTTTTTTTTTTTTTTTTTTTTACACATAACTCAATACTTGCCTCTTCCCATGGTGACATCTCCAGCCTTTTCAGTACCTCCCTAGTGTGAAGTTCCAGGATGTCCAGATTAGAAGGAGTTTTGGTAGCATGGTCTCGCAGCTTCCTCACCCTTCGCCTGGAGTGGTGAGGGGAAGCTGTTTCATGTGAAGATCGTGAACTTGGAGACACACCAAGAATTCCCTGAGTTTTAACTAATTTGCTGTTTTCCTCCTGTAATTAAAAGCACTTTTCAGAATAGTCTCAGAGGAATAAATCCACATATTTAAGTACTACTTCTTACTCATCTAATTAAATGTAAATTACGTAAGGAAAATTGTTAGACATTTTAGAGAAATAACTACATGCTTCATTCAGATTTGATGTACAAAGTTTAGTTCTACTGCACCTTTTTTTCATTTAAGGCTTTTATGCTATTCCACCAGAGTAGTGCCACCAAAACACATGGTTTTATTCAGGAAGGCAGCACAGGGTAGACATGTATTGTACACAACAGATCATATCCCCTCAGATACATTCTCTTCACATGGAAATGGGAGAATTTTTCAAGAATCAATAACCACTTAAAAAATAAAGGAGCAAAACACTGGTATGGGAAAGCAACAAAAAAACTCAAACAAACAAACCAAAAAAAAGAAAAAAAAAAGTAACCCTCCCCCACTGACTACTACAATACAGCCACAAAATAGAGGAGCGAGCAAAAGAAATGACAACTGGACCAGAACTAACTAACAAGTAGATAGGAGAATGGAATATGCACAGAATATCAAATTGAAGCCTTTAACAACACATTATATATAAGTAGTTATAAGTAACTAAATTTTAGAAATACTAAACTACAAATAATTTCACCATTAAAATCTAAAAATCAACAAAAAATACATCATTATAATAATAATAAATAATAATACTATTCATTTTCTTTATCTGAAATACCCATAGCTTAGTTTTCCAAACAGTTTTCCTCTTCATGTTCTATTTTTAAATGAATGGTAAGTAAATTAAAAGGTGAATATGGTCACCCAGAAGCATAACTATGATGGAGTTCCCTGATTCAAAGATTAATTTTCTGAAGACTTATGTAGGGCTGCCTCTGTTCTTACCTCTACAGAACGAATCACTTTAGAGAGCTCTTTGATGAGATGCCCAGGCCTAATGTTGTCTGGAATTTCAAAGGCATGTTCTGTTACAAGCTGTGTGCAAAGAGAGAAGGAAAAGATACTTAGTTTTGGGGGTTTTTTCCCCAAAAAAAGCAGAAATAATATGAAATAAACAAAACTACAAGGGAAAAAAATAAAAGTAAAATAAAAACCAGATTCATTTCTGTAATAATGATCACAAACTGCAAGGACTGATATACACATGCAGTAGCTTCCAGTCCAAGCTTTAGTAGCCAGCAGATATTCCTCAGTGTCTCCAAGATTCAAAAAAAAGAGGTAACAGAAAGCCATACTGACAACCACTTATTTTTTTTTTTATCCTCAGTACAGTAATCACCTTTTTTTCCCTTTACATGGTCAGAATAGAGCAATACTTCAACATTAATGAGAGTTATGACTTTAAAAATACCATAATACTACGGGAATTTCACCCTGACAAAAATTTAATCTCGAGAATAATCATGAGTAACCAAGATGCATATTTTTAGACATCTTCCTGACACCCAATTCTTAAAAATTACCTTCTTAGCTTATTTAAAATCTAGCAGGTTGGAAAATTCAACTCAGAAAAAAAAACCCTACTCCTTGTAAAAAATATAGGAAGTTGTAAGAGTTTATGTTCCCTTTAATCCTCTGAAACTGTATCAGAGACAGATCTCATACATATACACACACAACACAACTCCAAACACTCTATAGTTAGATCCACCAAAATTATTTTGTATGTAGGTTAAATGTCCATTTAGAACACTTTTAGTTAGAATTAAACAGATAAAACATCACCTAACACACAGGCTAGAATGACTGCCTTGAATTTGTGCAATCAACTACTTAAATGGAAAAACATCCCAAATACTTTCAGCTACCCACACTTCTCAAAAATGAGATTCAGCAGCAAAATGATTGCTAGAAGCAATTCAATACTGTATGTGCATTTCATTGAACCTGGCTTCTTCTCAGTCATTAAAACAAATGCTTTCTCCTCCTCCCAAAAAAACCCCAAACCAACATATAATCATGATATTATTCATTTCAGTGCCCCTAATTCTACAGGGAAGATTAGATCAGCTGCTATTATTTACCATTGTTCATTCTTTGAATGTATCACACCTCTACACATTCACCCTGGAGAAAACATCAGCTCTGTCACTAAACTGTATCATTTTTCCATCAAGTCATTGGTCATTTTAGGACCATTCAATCCTTCCGACTTCACCGTCTCAAAAGAAGATTAGTTTGAAATTCTCTATAAAATGGCACAAAACAATTCTCTAAGATAATCTATGTTGAAAAGACATACTCCAAGACACGAATGTGAAAGCTCATGAGAGGGGTTCTCATTTGAGGAGCATGTATTTGCCATTTTTCAGCAACTGTCAGAAATCCTCAGCATGAGCAGCTCAAACTGCAAAGGACAAAGCTCCTCCTGTCCTCACCTGCCCACAACTCCAAACCCACCACACACATGGTCTGCTGCACAGCAGGACTGGCTCAAGGATGAAGCAGCAGCTAGAGAAGATGGGTATGAAGGTATGAAAGGTATGAAACATGATAGCTGGTGGACAGCAGACAATACTGTGGCTGAATCACTTGATGCTCTGCACTTCCCTCACAATGGCTGTGTCTCTCCATCCAGTGGTTTAGAAATACTCAAAGGTCTCATTAATAAGCATTCAGAATGCAGCAAGTGCAATTGATTTTTCTTCCACAGAGAATGAGAGAATGTACCACATTCCACATGAATCAAAATACTCAATGACCTACTAGACAGAACACAAACGCTACAATACTACACTACAGCAATCTAGAAAAAAGGAATGCTAATCCAATTTCAAATCAAAATAGGGATCTATATAGGCTGTATTTGATCTCAGTTCAGTAGCCTGATCACTTGGCTTGCTTATTATCCATGCCACAGATGCAAAGATGGCTTGGATTCACATGTGGTTCAAGAGCTTAGGCCCAGCATCCTGTAAACACAGACACTGCTTGCTAACAAGCCTTCATCCAGAACAGCAGAGACCAAGAGACACTGGAGAACCAACTCAGAGGGCCAGCAGAGTTTCATCTGGGATCAGTAATGCTACACAGGCTGGAGCCCAGCACATTCCACACATAAAAACCACTTCTGCATTTGCACCTCATGTCCAGTTCCGCAGAGCTCATACTGTTGGATGCAGCATTGTGCAATTATCATATATAATATCATGCATACATGTTGCATGGTAAGTTCTCTTATGAGTAGAATTTGTGGGCAGGAAGAGCAGAGAGATCTCAAAGAGCCAGTTCAAGTCTGGCTTGCAACAAGGCAATATTACAAGCAGCAACAAAGTAGAATTAATATCCATAGTCAGAACCAAACTGCCTATCAGTGAACAGCACTTCCCAGGAGCACTGCTTCCAAGAGGGTTTATTAGCACAGGCACATGAAAAAACACATGGAGTTAGGCCAGACCCAGCTCTGTGCCAAAATAAGCTTTCCTGGAGAAAACAGCACCAGCAAAGCCAGCACTGATGGCATACTTATGATTTTACAAGAGTCAATTAATGTTGAGCAAGGAGACTTTTCAATTGAATATTCCTCAATCTGAATCTAAACTGACTCTTCAGCAGGTGTAGCTGAAATGTGCTTTCCACACCACTGACATGAATGGAAAATGAAAAATGCCATGGTATTCCATCCCTCCACTGCCTCAGATGAGGATTAATTGAATGTATTAACACATTTCTTAGAAAATTCCCCACCCTATCACCTTATCCTTTGGCATTCTTATCCTATCCTGAGGTAAAGCAAGATTCTACCTCTATCAGCTATAATACCTGAGCTTATTAAATGGCCTATAGACTTGGAATAATCACGGAATCATGATTATTGGAATGTAAGTCTTGATGAGTCTTGATGCCAAAATCCAATATAAACTTCACCCTAGCCATGGAAACATCAGTTTTTATTTTTTATGAAGTTTATAGGTCATAGCATTGTTCAGTGACTAATCATGGAATATAAAATCGGGATTATGATTCTTCCCCAAATCAGCAGTATATACTTTCAACAGACTTTTCAGTACTCATTAATAAACAGATAAAAATAAACTTAAATTTTAAAAGGGCATAGATCTTCACTTAGTTTTAAATCAAAACAGAGCTCACCAAAATAGCAAACAAAATCACTTATACGTACTTCTTTTTTCATCCATAATTTTAAAGCAGTAAGTAAAGCCTTCACTCCTTGCACTAAATAGCTTGGAGGCTGGAAACCATCTTCCCTCAGTTCTAAAAAGGATACAGAAACCAATTTAGAAACACATCAACAGAGAAAATAGAATGATACCTACCCTTCAGCCAATAAAGTTGCCATTGCGCAACAGCACAGTAAAGGAAAATTTGTTCAAGCAAATAAAACATGGCATGCTGCATTTATGTGCATACTGTAACAAGAATAAACATGAAAAAACCAAATCCAACCCCAGAGTGATTCTACATAAAACCTTCTTTTTTAAAACTTATTCTTGTATTAATCAGGGTTAGTTTTCAACATACTAAAGGTCATTTAGGGAAAAAAAATCCAGACCTAAAATACAGAACAAAAAAAAAACCATATTTGAAGAAAGAAATCACATTTATTTCATTGAAAAATATTTTAGTCAAAGGAGACCAGCAGGATGTGGGATGTATCTCTAAATTTGTATTTGCACTGCTTATCTCCATACATATGCAAATGGCTCACACTAGCATACTTCCACTTCCCAAACATTTTTGTCACCCTTCCAATTATCACAGTTCTCCCTCACACGGTTTACATCATTTTTACTCCCAAAATCAAAGGGACAGGGGGTGGAAACCACTCTGCTTCAGAACCTTCTCTTATTAGGGAAGTTGGTGTTCCCAACTGATTGCAATTCCTTTTCATTCTCTCTTTGCTTCATAGGGGTAAAAAAAGAAGGGAAAACAGAAATCCTCCATAAACAACCAAAAGTAGATTAAAACCTTTCCTCACATTCCTGACAAATATTTCCACTTGTCAATAGCAAATGGATCAACACTAGAACCATTTAACTCTTTTTATCCCCTTAGAAGAATACACTAATAAAATACCATTGTTATGGATTATGTATTAGGAAGCTGGCAGAAAAAGGAAGGTTCTGTGAGTAAACAGCTGTTCTTCTCTCCAAGGCCTCCTACTTGTTAAAGGGCATGAGAGATACTGGCAGTAGAAATCTTCCTGCCCATTAGCTGACTCAGTCAATAAAATTTTAAGAATGCAATGGAGTACCACAGGCAGAATCTTTTAGATGCAATAGAAACAATTGCATGAATTAAAAGTAATTCAAATTAATGAGTACAGCATACATGAACAACAGCACACATTGCCTGTTTTGAAACCCCAAGAATTAAGAAAAATATTTAGGTGAATGCAATAATACTTATCATTAAACACTTTCTGGCAACAAAAAGTCAAATTCAAAATGTTTGTGACCCTGTTACCATTCTATAAAATGAAGCAGAAAGACATGCTGTGCCGATTTTGTTCACTGACCTGAATTTCATAAAAAGTACTGCTAACAGCTGGACATCACCATTACCCCACAAAACTGAAGTGGCATCATCCTTTATTCATAAAACAATGGATTCTGACTAGCAAACACCTAATTCATATGAGTCTTGATGCCAAAATCCAATATAAACTTCACCCCAGCCATGGAAACATCAGTTTTTATTTTTTGTGATGTTTATAGGTCATAGTGTTGTTCATTGGCAAAACATCTGCTAAACCAAAGATTAAACATAACATGAGAATAAGCTTCACAGCCCTTCCCTAAGACACAAGAGGCTCATAGCCTACGGAATCAAGGAGTCATGGGATAAAAAAAGGAGAGGAGAGAGTGGGGTGAACAGACACAGCTTATAGTTAGCTAGATCTTACAGAAACATATGTGTGCTTTTCCAGCAGGAACACAGTTCCTATGGCTTCTGACGAGCTTGTAAACATTAAATATGCATGAATGAGAGAAACCAAAGCAAGCTTTCAAGATAAAAATACTCTTTTTGGAAGGAAAAGTTTTCTGCAAGTTTGTTCTGTTTGGTAAAATTTCTGAGCTGCTCTGGGGTCACTGCAAGACTTTAAATGTTCATTTAGGAATCAAGGGCTGTTCAATGTTTTAATTTGCTGAAAGGAGAAGAGATAATTTTCAATAACTTGTACTGTTTTCACGTTAGAAAAAGTTACGTGGGATTCTGATGTATTCCAAAACAGAAATTGAATTCAGCAGCCTCTTCTGCAGGCTGACTTCTGTCCTTTGAAATACATTGTATTATTAGGATTAAACAGAGCAGGCAGAGGGCAAGATACTTGAGGAAAAAAAACGTCAGATAGGCACTCTCTCAAACACCAATATACATGGGTACAATTACAGCAATTAAGGAATGGGTGAGGAAGTTTGGAGAACAGCAGCTTTTAAGAACTGGAGGCTGTTGAGACACCTCTAGGATAAACACAGATAGAAGTGATTTAACACAGCCCATAGGAACTGGTACATCTTTCCTGCCACAGCCAGGAGCAGAGGACAGCAGGCACTGTGACTGGAAAGGGCAAAGAAATTTGTAGAAGTGTGAGAAAACTTCAATGTTTGGCTGTGAAGCCACCAAGAAGAAACTCACAGATATAAGTTAGGGGGATCATTTCATAGAACTACTCGCTTGAAATAAAGGCTATCAAAGGATATTCAAAGATCTTAAATTATATGAAAGAAACCTGGGAGAAAAACTGATGCCATGGTCCATTATCACTTAAGAGAAAAAGAATTATAAGAGCAGGTATATGTGCATCTGTTAAAATAAAACATGCATTACCTTTCAATGTTTCCAGTAAGTTTTTGGCCACAAACCAACAGATGGCTTCAAAGAAAGGAAATTTGAAAAGATCCGGGGTTTTTAGCCTCTTCTCCATTTCATAACACCTGAATAAATGCAAATATTACAAAACATGAATGTTTTAATTATAAAATTCATTATTCAACTATGTAATCATTCAAATTGACACAATGTCCAAAATAAAATGAAATAAAATAACCATGGCCATGATAAATAAAAGAAGTCAAGTACCACATAGTTAAACCCCAACAAGACCACAGACAAGATTGAACTCTGGTCTCATTCAGGCTCTGACCTTATCAAGTTTGACTGCGGCACTTCTAAGAATAAAGTTGGACTTCATAAAACTAGGATACAAACCCAATGTGTGATCTTTTAACAGATGGAATTTTATCGGGATTCCACTGTAATAAATAAAAACAATATGTTTAGAAGACAGCTCTACATCTTGGACAAAAACTAAATACAGCTGCCCTTAGAGCAATGCTGACTTGAGGATGCTCATTTCAACTCAGTGTCGCACACCTGGGCTTGCTTAGTTTTGTTTTACTCACTTATACTAATCTCCAAAGTAGATTTTTTTCTTTTTTTTTCTCCTCCTTTTAGTCACTTAAAATTCTTGCACAGCCTTCATTTTGCTTTTGAAACAAACTTTGCAGAAGTAAAACAAGAGAACGTGCTTGATACATTCTAACTAAAAATGCCACTATAGTCTGTTAGAGAGCCTGTACCAATTTGATCCTGGTTAAGTGCATGAAGAAAAATCTCTATGAAAAGAATATCCTACTTACTGAGGAACAAGTACAGGAAGAGCTGAGACTAACCTGAGCTGCATGCCAATGTTGAGGTTGTGCAAAAAGTTTCCTCCAAATGCCATACAATCCTGAGATGTGAGCACAGCGTGAATCCAGCCTGAAATGACAGATTGTGAAACTTAATACATACTTATGAATTATTCCAGTACTGTTCTTAAATACACATATAAGTAAAAACGCTGTTCCTGAAAGAAAAAAGCAAACAGATTTGTATTCTGTGCTAGGAATACGTAATTTTAACAACATGTAAACTGCAGTTTTTCAGAAATCTAATGGAACTGTAGTTTTCTGAAATAATTAAGCTTAAAACATTTATCACTGGTAGGGGGCGGTAAGGATGCAAAGCCAACTTGTCAAGTATAAATTCCAAAAGTTTTCACTCCAATCCACAGATATAAACAACTCAGGAATAGAAAAAATATATTGAACAAAAGATCAAGTCATAAAAAGAAAATTATATGTCTTTCAGTATTTGCATGTTGCTTACAGTAACTGGGTTGTTTGCACAAAATAAAATCATTTAGCAATACTGAAGTTTCTCAAATAGGAATTCAGAAATGGTCCCATAAATTATTCTAAATACAGCCATTCTAAGTCAAGTGAAATTATGATCAGTTTAAAACCCAGTCTAGACACACTATAAACTTGGTCACATAACTGAAATATTGTCCTTAAGAAATCCACTATTCAACACGGTAAAGCATGGCCAACATTACACTATCGATCTAGCTAATTACTAGGGGATAATTTCAACTAAGCACACAAAAGAACACATTTCATGAGCTGCCTGATTAAAAATAGTTATCTGTGAAATTTATACTGTGGAGCTTTAGTGTAAGTAAACTACAAGGAGACTCTGTCAAGATCTGGTTTTGCATGCCTACAGATGCTCTTTGACACAAGATGAGCGGCCAGACATTTGCAGACTACTTCATGCGTTCACTGAGTGTAGGCAAGTTGGACAAACACAGGAAGCTTCACAATTTAAGGAAAGATCAGACCAAATCACAAACAACTACATATTACAAACTAGCATTAAATCCATGCCCTAATTCAGCTAATAATGAGCAGTTTCACAGCACACCTGCATCAACCTAAGATTTTAATTTTTTTTCATTCCTGCTTGCTATTTTTATGCTGCACTTTTGATCCAGGTATACATAACAAGGAATTAAAATTTGGTGTAGACCACACAGAATATCTTGAATAATATTTAAATAACTTTAAAGAGTCTCCCAGTAGATGTTATTCACCTACATGCAAAATTAATTTTAGATCAGAAGACTACTCTGAACTTATTTCTAAGATTACAAAATAATTATGACATCCACTAGCACCAGTGCAAGCAGATACAGCAAGTGGTTTTCCCCAGAGATCAGGGGACTTTTTGTTAAAGTCTTTCCTCGGTCTTACAGAATTTCCCATTTTTTTAAACACCTGTCTTGAAACCTAGTTTAATTTAGAGGTTCTTCTGCTGCACTCCATCATATGTATATGAATAAGTATGTGTGTATACACATACATGCACACATGTATTTGGAAGTACCTTTTTATGTGTACATACATTGAAATACATGTACACGTGAGAAATCATAATCTAATGATACTTTTCTTCATGGCCATATTACAGTGATAGCTCAAATTCAGCTGATTACTTAGAAAGCAGTAACTACTTTCTGTGAGTCACAATAAAGTTCTTCATTCTGTAATTCTGCTTTCGCTGTTCATGGACCTATGAACTTAAGATACATGGACAATTAATGCCATTTCTTGCTGGAAATATTTTTTTTAAAAGCTCTGGCTGTTCAGAAATATCAAGAGCACACAGAGGGTTTCATCAGGTAGTACTTATTCTGCACAAGCTTTGAACTAGAACAGTAAACACTGAAACTCACAGGTACAGAACTGAGCTATGAGAAAAATGAAGTAGTCTAGAAAGTACAGGATGGAATAATGTACTGATCATAATCTTCAAGGCTTCTTCCAAAACTAGTATTGTAAACCATTTTCTTACTCCGTGTGTTTAAAGCTTTCTTTCCAGTCAAAAAACAGAAGACAGCACCCAGTACAAATTTTCCATAATAGAATACTGAAAAGTATTTATATGGATAGATTGGATAAGCAAAAATACCAAAACCTGGCAGTCACTTTATTGGCAAAATATTGTTTGATTTATTAAAGACTTGTAAGCTTATGGCACTTGGGAGTTTGTGTAGGGTGAGGTGTTTTGTTTGAAGCATTTGTATGTTTTTTATTCTTTTATTAAAGAATAGTTTTGAATTATTTTGACATTTCTCACAATAAAAGCAAACCAAAAAACCCAACCAACTTTTATTCTTAATACTCTAGCCTACAGCATAAGAAGTTTATATGACATTTTTGCAATAATTAGGCTTAGTACGCCTTACAATACTGAAATCTGTAAAAATAAAACTGCATTATAAAATTAGGGTAAGAATTGAGCCTGAATACTTAACAAATAGTGAACAATCTGAGGTTTATTAATTGGAACTACTCCCCAGATAATCAAAATCAACTTTAATTTGTTGTCTTCTAATTGAGTAACAAATACCCTTTCATTCCCTGATAATTGTTATGACTGTCAGGCAATCTTAAAAGCTAATTACTTGCTTTGAAAATCAAAAGTTCTAATTGTTTTATTATTCTCTCTTATCCATAATTTTAGAGGATACCAAATGCTGATAATGCAATTATTTTACAATATTCATAATTCCTGGTGATTAAACTTGCAAAGTCCTAATACCAAGAGTAAAGTCTTACCTGTTGGGACAAATAAAGTGTGTCCTTGCTTCACAACACACTTGTAACACTTGTCAACCTTGTCCCCAAAATATACTTCACTCTGGGTGACAGATGAACTCCAGGACTCATAGAGAGCCAAATTTTCATCAGTGGGCTTGATCAAATAGAATATCTTCTCACCCTATTAACAAATATACCAAACAAATAAATTAATGCTTTCCTAGAGGTACACTACAACCTCTGAGTCACTCCTAAAGAAGTAACAGATTGACCTAAATGTAAAGTATTCCATCTTCCCACTATGACATGTTCAGGCAATGTCTCACAAATGCAATCCACCAAGAGCTTAGATACAGCATATTAAACAGGTGGTGTTTTGTGATTTAAAGGGAGCAAACAAACCAACCAGAACTTTTCATGAGAACACAAAAATATCCAGTTTTTATAAACAATTCATGGATATGCACACACCTACCAAAGGAGAAAATGAATGGATGAAACCACTTTGCCTCTTCTACGATGTACACATGGTCAGATTTGTGAGATTAAAAAACTGAGTATGCCAATGATTTTCATTCAATTATTTTTTTCCTGCTAAAACCTCACTATTTCACCCACAGGTCTACTGAAGTGATCAGTCAACCAATTACAGTCTACAAGTCATGCTAAAATAAAAGCATAAAAATGCAACACCAGAGATCAGTAATTCACTTTCAACCACCTCCCTTAGCATTGCAAGCCCAAGATTTCATGCAGGTGATAATGGCACAACAGAAGGCTGCACACTGAGTAACTTTTCTTTCACATAATCATAGATATCCAGGGGGTGGCTGGGCACTGGAACAGCTCCCCAGCAAAGTGGACACAGCACCAAGCCTGACGGAGCTCAAAAAGTGTTTGGACAATGCTCTCAGGCACAGGGTCTGACTCTTGGGATGTCCTGAGCAGGGCCAGGAGCTGGACTCGATGATCCTCATGGGTTCCTTCCTACAGAGCACAGTCTGTGATTCTGTAAATCAAGCAGCATTCATACCCAGAGAACGTGGTACCAAACTGACGTTCCTCCAAAATCAATATGAAAATCTGTATAGCTGTCCTGGACACCCATTAAGCAATACTTCTGAACAAAAGGCTTAGGGAAGACAGAATCATCTGGCCAATAATTTTCCACCCACGAAAGCTTTCTGGCAATGTCTGGTACTTCCACTAATTCAGACATCCTTTTAAAAAACAAACAAACAAAAAAGATCTGTTAATATAAGCAGGAGTAAGCACACCTCTTTTTAAATGACAGCTTCCTACAAAGACATTACTTATGAACTAATAAATATGTTTTATACCCACATTACATGACAATGGCTGTCTACATAAAATACACCTCCTCCTGTCTTTCCCACTACAGGCATTATATTCCTACACATATTGTTCAGCTTAGTGAAAACCACTTCCTACATTCAAGGAATTGAAGTCAATACTCACTTTGTGTCCGAGAATTCCAGGCTGATCACATTCAATACTTTGGGTCGGTCAGGATTTGTGAAGTATTTAATGTAATTATGGAGCTTCATTTTACTGTCTGCTTGTCTTGCTACATCTATGACATCTATCACTTTGTCACCACCTGTGAAAAACAGGATGACTTTCTTAAGGCTATCGCAGATAAAAGACATTTTAGGAATTAAGGAGAAAATTAGCTTTTTCCAGTCTTTATCAAAACATTTCTGCAGAAAAACTCTATTACTATCATTATTCTCTTGGAAGAGAGACAGATCAGTATAAACCAACTTTTTATTAGGTTTAACTTTAATTACTATAATCAGCAAGGACAGAACTGAAAACCCGCTAAAAATAAATCCTCTTTCCTGTGGTTAACCAAAAAGAAGAGTAGTATAGAATGGCTGCATCTGTTTTAAAAAAAAGGGTTTATGGCTGCAATTGCAAAGAGTAGCATGGAGAAAGTTATCAAGGCAGATCTCTTCCTCACTTTTCCTATCAAGCATAACCAAACCCCCACCTTCCTTACATACATGCACAACTTGCAAGCACACAGTACTTTCACTGAGTAATTATCATGGGTGTGTTTCATTTCTGATGACAACAGAGAGGGGGTTACAGACCATGTGTTCTGAAGCGATACATTTAGAGAACTAGACAAGCCAAGAGAAAGGACTAACACCACCACTATAACAGCAATTGGTTTATGTCCTTTTAGTTACACAATGGCCAAGTTTGACACTTAATTTTGGAATGCTGGAAAAATGCCTAGATGTACATTATAAACATATTCACTCTAAAACTTGTAGGTTTGCATCTTGATAAATTCCAGCTGAAATAGTACTTATTCTGTTTTCTTATTTTTAATTTCAATAATAGGAAGGTAAATCTGTGGCATTCCAATTTTTTCCCTGAACTGGGAAACTTGGCAGATCAGGATGAGACAGTCAAGTTTCTATCTGACTCCAAAGAGGCAGTAATCCAGAAAAAAAGATTCAGAAATATCACCATGATAATTACTCTTTAAGGCAGAACAGACATTTCTATTTATCATCACAATGGTGACAACACTGCATATTCTGGTGCCTTTGTAAAATCCTGATGGACAGAAAACCTACTTCCAGCACACATCATTAGATCAGGTGATCATGAGAACACACTCAGACTCTCAGCTGTAGCATGTGTTAGAGGAAATGTGCTGCTGCACTTGGCTTAGCCTCTGTCTGTACTGCACACTTACATCAGGCTGGCACAATTACAGACTGGTAAGAGACCTGACAAGGAAGAAGTGGTCCTTGGGAAGCCTCTCCTGGCAAAGGATGCCAAGGAAGGAAAATTTCACGAAGATTTAACTCAGAAAGGCCAATATATTGAGTCCAAAACATTAAGTTTTGTCATAGCCTAACCAATGATTAAATTTATTAATCCTAAGAGTGATTCATTCAATTCTCATTATCTTTGGATTACATGTAGCAGAAAAAAACTTCAGCGTTCCACATATAGCTTGTACTGAAATTAACAGGTTTGAAAGTTGAAACATAAGGTTGTAGTCCTATCACACATCTACCAGACAGACATACACAAAAAAAAGGGGGGAAGAAAAAACCACTCCAAACCACAGCGTTGATTTTACACTCTCCTAGTATTGAATTTAGAATAAATATTTAGCACTCTGGAAGCTCTTATAATCATAGCAAGAATTTATTTTAATTTACAGACAGGATCATTTTAATAAGTACTCCAGAGTGACTCTTACCCACATAGCGTTCCACATCTAAAACGGAGAAAGTTGGTGGAGGAAGTCTGAGTCCCAGACCATCTAATTTAGGAACCATAATGGGAACATCAAACCCATGTTTCTCCAGATATCTTTGTGTTAACTGGCTTCCATGCATTTTCAAAATTACTTCATCAGCACTGGTGGAAAGAAAGGATGGAGTATTAGCAGAAAAGCCTCCTCCAAGCACTACTGAAATAAAAAAAGTCTCAGTTTGGAGGAAGACAGATGGGAATGGCTACATCTGAATCAAAAAGAAACACACAGTATTGTTTTATTAAGCATTTAACTAAAAGACCAAGGAAACAACCTCAACAAGCAAAGAAATTTTCACTGTAATGCATCATCTGGAAACTCGTAGTTTTTCTGTATGACCAAAGAGAGTAACTTAAAAAGGATGGGGAAAAGGAATTCTCAGAGAAGGCATTAAAGTACATTTTGCTAACAACAGCCACCAGCTGCTCTAAAGAATTGTAAGTCATTATGTTTCAGTGAGATAGCCAACCAGCTCAGGATTAACGTATAATCATGTTTCTCCACTTTCTTCTAAAGCATGCAAGAATAGGTAGACTCTACCAGTTCATGTGAATGTTCTATGAAACTGAGAACTACTCCTGAATTAAAGGAATAGACAGGCAATAATCTGACATTAAGAGCACAAACACCCAACAAACAAAAAACAAACCAAAAAAAACCCAACCCCCGAACTCAAAACCTCTCAGACCACCCTGTAGCAGTCCCAACAGACAACCCATCCCAGCACAAAACTGAACAGGGGAAGCTACTGCATGAAAAGGCAAATGTATCCATCTGAAACAGGGATGCACTGGGAAGAATTATGAAGAAGGAGGAAGTCATCCTCAACCTTTACAATGTGAAGCAGAGAAATGTTAGTCACTTCCTCTAAGACACACTCAGATGACATTTCACTGTGTTTTCCCACCAGAATAGGTAAAGAAGGTTCTGTACCTTGGGAAAGAGCGAGCCCGCAGCTGTTTAACAAAGGTCCGTGTTCCAGCCTGCACTGGTTTGGAGCCATCATCTGGCTCTGTGTAGTCATGTCTGTGCCAGTTTCTCCTCTTCTTCACTACAAGTTTCAGAAGGATTAAACATGGAATTAGTTAAATCAGATGGCTCAGATTAGCAGTTATCCCATCAGTGAGAGAGACATGCCTCAGTCACATTAAAAAAATAAGGTTTGTTAGTCACAGTAATCAGGTGACATTCTACCTATTTCCAACAAATGACATCTGCAAGACACAGTAACTCTGTACTTTTACAGCTCCTTCTATGTGAGAATCTCAGTGCACACTATACACAATTTAAGACTCCATATCCAGTCCATCACAAGTAAACAGGTGCAGCCTGAAAGCTGTACAAATCCAAAAAGACAGCTATAAAACAAACTATCGAATTTGAATTTCTTCAAGTTCAGACATTTTTTTTAAATAAACAAAAGAATCACACCTTTTGAATAGCCAGAGACTTCATTTTACATATTCACATAAGGTTGGTTACAAGACTTAATCTCACTGTGCTGTTACATCCCATAAGCACACCCATACCCAGTCTGATAATATTACTGCTATTCACTACCATTTCTACTGTTTATGCTCCAGTTATAGTTTTGTGTGCAAACTGTTTTGGGTAGGTGTGACGTTTACAATACATGTAACAAAAGCACTGCACTCCAAAACCTGTAACTCCTTAACAGTTTGAAGTTTTAATGCACTGCTACAGCATAGTAATAAAAAACAAAGGATAAATTAAAGTTCTATTACAATTTTGGAAATCTGGAACTGACAGTTCAATAGTAGCAAAATTACATTTCTAACTGCTCCTTATACCTTAAAGGCCAAGGAAATTGAAACACTAGACATTCTCATAAAAAACTTGTTGTGATGATCTCCCTATGACAAATGACAGATACTCAAATGAAAAAAAAAGTATGTGTAAAAAAGTGTATGTACTTTTACAGAATCACAAAATGGTTTGGGGTGGAAGGGACATTAAAGATCATCTAGTTACAACATTCTGGCATGAACAGGGACACCTTCCACTATCCCAGATTGCTCAAGGTTCCATCCAACCTGGCCTTGAACACTTCCAAGAGGAGACATCCACCACTTCTCTGGGCAACTGTGCCAGTGTTTCACCAATCTCACAGTAAAGAGTATCTTCTTTAATCTAAATCTACTCTCTTTCAGCTTAAAGCCGTCATCCATTGTCCTATCACTAAAGACCTCAGTAAAAAGTCATCTTATTTCTTACAAGCCCCCTTTACATATTGGAAAGTTGTTCTATAAAGCATAGTAAGCTGTATGTTTCCTCCCCATTTGAATTTTTTGACCTTGAGTGAAGGAGAGGACAAAGTGACTTATGATAGTGTGGTTAACTCAACTGCCTCTCTTCCAATTTTCATAATTTCATAACAAATCATTTCATAATGGTTATTTCATTGATTTGGCTTCCTCAACCACTCATTTTTCATCTCCATTTATAAAGAGCACAAGCTTACAGCCTTGAACAGAAGCCCTTGGTTCTATCATTTGTTTGTTAGTAAACTGCTCTTTGAAGCACTTTCCCCCTGTACAAATAAACCTCTATTTCTCATCCTCAAACTCTCAACAGGCTGAGAAGCCCTATTAAATCATCAAGAGGTGCCTCTGCAAAAGGGACCACCCTCTCACCATTTGGGAAACAACCTCCAAGAGTGCTGAACTTCCTACCTTTATCACTTACTGTACTAAGAAACACACTAAGGGTCCCATAATTTTAAGGCTGCATTTCAGTTTTTCCTTAAAAAGCCAAACTCTGCTCCACAGCTGGACAGCTGCTACTGGAAGACTGCCCCAAGAAGATTTACTGACACCAGATCTATAATTTAACCACTAATATTAAACAGAAATTTAGTTGCATAAGCTCAGGAAATTCAGAAGTGGAAAAAGCTAATGTTATTTGTCAACACAAATAGTGTTTTACAGTTGTCTGCCAAACAGCCTGAAATACAACATCCAGCAAAACCACTGCATTATACAAATTTTAAGTTCGTGGCAGAGCTCATTCTTAAATTCACCTAAGTCATGATGCACCTAAAATGTAAAAAGCACTAGCAATACTGAAAACACAGCTCACTGTAATAGGAAGCTGAGGATGGCATCAGGAAGTGGAAAATAGTTTCTAAAAAAGAAAAAAAACCTTGCTGCTTCTCCAGATAAAACAGTTGGTTATACAGGAATAATGGACATTTATAGCCATTACACATAAGAGGGAATAATTCCTATTGGTGTGCTGTTTCCCACAGACATGACAACATGGACCCTTTAGATGACTTTTAAGAGAATAAACTGACATTTATAGATCTTTGCTAACCTGAAAACCAGTGCTGCTTAATGAGCCAACTATCCAAATACTGTAAAACTTCATAAATAATGAAGACAGGTTTATTAAGTTTTTAAAGCTATTTTCTCAGTCATAAATAATAATGCAAGAAATTAGTGGCTAATACTAATTTTCAACAGAGTAGTTTCCCATAAATTCACTGCTGTTACAACAGCTCATTAAAATTGTAAGACGATACAGCTGCTTAAGAGATTTTATAGCACAGACACACATTTTAAAGTCTGTCTTTGCAACACTTACAAATCAGAAAATAAAATCATTCTTTTGCTTGTACTTGGCAATGTACATCATCCTTTCATAAGAGAACACTAAAGAAGAGGAAACAGTAATGAAAACTTTCTCTGCTTACCTATCCCTTCATTCTAGAGTTTTTTAACCCCTTAGGACATTACAGAAACAACTGCAAAATGAAAACATTTTAACTGAATGGATCCTAATGCTCAAATTAAGGAAGGAACCAGTGTTCAGCCTCGGTGTTCATAAAAATTGAGGCAAAACCTGCTGTGACAACACTGAGAACTACACAAGACAGTTGCAGGGAGCGTGAGAAATAGAAAAGTGGGCTGGAAGTTTTCATGAAAATTAAGTGGAAAGATCACTTTTCCTTTTTTTTTTTTTTTTAATTACATCCCTCCTACACTCAAAACAATGGGCCAATAACTCTACTTAGGCAAACACTCCTCCCTGCCTTCTCCCACTACTGGACTGCTTCCCACAGAGATCACCACCTGCTAGATTTCAAATGGAGACCATCAAGAGGTGCACACGTGTACCACGAGGCCCCAGGTCCTGGAAGGGGTACTTGTCCTGGGTTGACTATATGATGCTTTTATCCCCAATCGTCCCATTCTGAATGGTGAGTTTTGCACCTTTAAGAGTGCCTCGGGGAGTGAAGGGGGGAGAGAAGAAGCGGCAGGTTTTTTTTCAGACACTGCATTCACTCCCCCACATTCCTGCTCCTGGACTGTTGTCTGCGGCTGGACAGACGACGGGACAGAGCTCTCCTTTGCTTTGAGTTAGTTTAGCTAGCCGAGGCAAAGAAGTTCCCTGGATTTTTTTTTTTTTGGTTTTTTTTCCTTTTTCTTTGGACCTCTTGAAACCTGCTCTGGACTGAACATCAAGGGGAGCACCAGTGGCTCACACCTGTGGCCCACCGGGCCAGGCCTGGCCTGCGACATTCCAGCAGCGGCAGATTTCATCAGAGACTGAGTGAGCTGAGTCACAAGCCGGGGAGGGACTTTTCTCAGTTTGTCATCTCTTTGGAGTGGCAAGGGATTTTATTGTTTGATATTGTTTAGATTTTATTGTTTAATAAACAGTTTTTTCCACCTTTCTCCAAGGAGATATTTTCTCCCGGACCCGTTGGGGGGAGGGGCTGATTGAATCAGCTTTCCTACCGGAGCTCCTTTGGGGGGATTCTCTCCCAAATTTGCTCTAAACCTGGACATTTGGCGCCCAACGTGGGGCTCGAGAAGGTGGAAAAAAGCTCTATTGATTGTGTGTTTGTTGTGCCGGTCAATAGTAGCCATGCTGCTTGATTTTGTAATATCTCTTGGGGTGGAAGCCTTCATGTGTCTCTGGGCTCTAGACTTTTTTGAGGTTACAATACCTTTCTGGTCACTAGGGATATTGTCCCTAACACGTAATTTTTACGGCAGAAGGGTACGGATTGGAATAGCTGTTGTGCTGGCCTTGGTGATAATGATTTATAAGGCGTTTACAAAGATGCTGGCCTCTGTTTATGATATTTATGGTTCATGGTTTCTTCGTCCTAGCCTGCAGCCCAATTCCAGTAGTGTGTTTTGGGAATTTATTAGTAATTACACCCAGTCTGTTAGAGGAGGAGATGGGAATAAGGCTTTCCAGCCTTTCCTTTCCTTCTTTTCCTATGGATCTGTTATGTCACTTTTTGAGAAGGTTCAGTTTCCCCTGAGTGCTAAAGATACCATCTTTCTGGTATTATATCTGGTAAGCTTCCTCTATATGGTCTGCAGCTTCTCTAGAATGAGGGCTGAGATATCCAGAAGAGTTGGTGAGACCCCTGACCCAGAAGCAGATGCAGGTGTGAAAAATCCTGAGTGGTGTGGAGAATGGGAAAATATAGGCCAAACCCTGAAGGAATTTTCTGATCCTGTAGACTGGGATTTTCCACGGGAACAAATTCAGAAACCATCTGAGGTGGGAAAGTACCTAAAAGAGAAGTGCTCGGATGATTCTAGGGAGAAAAGGTTAATTGCAATAAGCTGGGCCCTGGCCTATGCTTATCGCACTGTGTTAGATACCGTAGGGCAGCAGACAGAGGCAGGGGGGCAGGGAGATAAGGCAGCAGCTACCACAGTCACTCAGGCTGCAGCCAACAGCCCAGGCTCGAAGCCAGCAGCTAAACCAGATAGTGAGCCTAAGCCACTGCCAGTTGCTCCAGTGAAAAAGCACACAAGCAAGACTAATCGGCCCGTAATGGATGATGATGATCCAGAGGAAGGACCCTCAACACCACCTGATATAAAAGCCAGAGTTAAGGCAACTGACCCAGCATCAGGAGCCAATATTGAGTCTTATTCCCTGAAGGACCTTCGTGGCCTAAGGAAGGATTACACCCGACGACCTGATGAATCCATAATTAGTTGGTTAGTCCGTCTCTGGGATGCTGCAGGCGAGGCTACAATTCTAGATGGCACTGAGGCGAGGCATTTGGGATCCCTGTCACAAGATCCTGTCATTGACCACGAAATGATGAGCGGGGCTAACCCTGAAAGCCTCTGGGCACGGGTCATGAGAGGTGTCGCAGAAAGATACATGTGTGCAGACGATCTCTATATGCAGCAAACCCAGTGGAAAACCATAGAACAAGGGATTCAACGCTTGAGGGAAATGGCAGTGGCGGTGCTTGCCTTCTCAGATGATGCAAACACTGTAAATCCAGACTTGGTAACATGCACATCTGTGATGTGGAGAAAACTTGTACGGCTTGGGCCACGAGATTATGCTTCTGCTTTAGCGATAATGAAGCGGGATGATGGTGAGGAGACTGTTCTGGATATGGCAAAGAAGCTCAGAGCATATGCAGATGCTGTGCATGGCCCAACACACGCCAGAATTGCAGCCGTGGAAACACGTCTACAAAAATTAGAAGACAAGATCGAGGAGAATCATAAGAAGCTCAGGGAGCAGATTAAAGAAGACCTTATCCAGATCTCAGCAGTACAGGTCAAAGGTTCTGGTACCCAAGGCAGACATTACCTAGATGGTGAGAGAAGGTACACCCCACGAGCTGAGCTGTGGTTCTACCTGCGTGATTGTGGAGAAAACATGGGGAGATGGCATAGAAAACCTACTGCTGCTCTGGCACAACGGGTGCGCGAACTGAAGACTCAGAGGGGAAGTTCCAAAAGGGAAGCAGCTCCAGTGGCCAGTAACCGAACTGTCACACATGATGACAATGACAATATTTTTGATCCCCTTGAAGGAACCTCCAAGACATATGCCCAGGTAACGAAGGATAACCAGGCTTAGAGGGGCCCTGCCTCTAGCCAGGTAGAGGCTGGGGAAAACCGTGTTTTTTGGACTGTGTGGATTCATTGGCCTGGCACATCTGAACCACAGGAATACAAAGCTTTGGTTGACACTGGTGCGCAATGTACATTAATCCCATCAAGACATGTGGGGACAGAGTCTGTTTCTATTGCTGGTGTGACAGGGGGATCACAGGATTTTACTTTGGTGGAAGCTGAGGTGAGCCTGACTGGAAAGGAGTGGAAGAAACACCCTATTGTGACTGGCCCAGAGGCCCCATGCATTTTAGGCATAGACTTCCTCCGAAGTGGGTATTTCAAAGACCCAAAGGGACTCAGATGGGCTTTTGGAATAGCTGCTGTAGAGACAGGGGGTGTCAAGCAGTTGAACAGCTTGCCTGGACTGTCAGAAAACCCATCTGCAGTAGGTCTCCTGAAGGTGGAAGAGCAACAAGTACCAATTGCCACCTCAACAGTGCACCGCCGACAGTACCGGACGAATCGAGATGCTGTGATCCCCATCCACAAAATGATCCGTGAGCTGGAGAGCCAAGGGGTGGTCAGCAAGACCCACTCACCCTTCAATAGCCCCATTTGGCCTGTGCGTAAATCTGAAGGAGAATGGAGATTGACTGTGGACTATCGTGCATTGAATGAAGTGACTCCACCGCTGAGCGCTGCTGTGCCGGACATGCTGGAACTCCAGTATGAGCTGGAGTCCAAGGCAGCAAGGTGGTACGCCACTATAGACATTGCCAATGCATTTTTCTCCATTCCTCTGGCAGCAGAATGCAGGCCTCAGTTTGCCTTCACCTGGAGAGGCGTGCAGTACACCTGGAACCGACTGCCCCAGGGGTGGAAGCACAGCCCCACCATCTGCCATGGACTGATCCAGGCTGCACTGGAAAAGGGTGAGGCTCCAGAACATCTGCAATATATTGATGACATCATTGTGTGGGGAAAGACAGCAGCAGAAGTGTTCGAGAAAGGGGAGAAAATCATCCAGATACTCCTAAAAGCTGGCTTCGCCATCAAGAAGAGCAAAGTCAAGGGACCTGCTCAAGGGATCCAGTTCCTGGGAGTGAAATGGCAAGATGGACGGCGTCAGATTCCCACCGATATCATCAACAAGATCACAGCAATGTCTCCACCATCCAGCAAGAAAGAAACACAAGCTTTCCTAGGCGCCATAGGTTTTTGGAGGATGCACATTCCCGAATACAGTCAGATCGTGAGCCCTCTCTACCTGGTCACCCGCAAGAAGAACACTTTCCACTGGGGCCCTGAGCAGCAACAAGCCTTTGCACAGATCAAGCAGGAGATTGCTCATGCAGTAGCCCTTGGCCCAGTCAGGACAGGACCGGAGGTGAAGAATGTGCTCTACTCTGCAGCCGGGAACCATGGCTTGTCCTGGAGCCTTTGGCAGAAGGTGCCTGGGGAGACTCGAGGCCGACCACTGGGATTTTGGAGTCGAAGCTATAGAGGATCTGAAGCCAACTATACTCCAACAGAGAAGGAAATCTTGGCTGCCTATGAAGGAGTCCAGGCTGCCTCAGAGGTAATAGGCACTGAAGCACAACTCCTCCTGGCACCCCGACTACCAGTACTGGGGTGGATGTTCAAAGCAAAGGTTCCCTCTACACACCATGCCACCAGTGCTACATGGAGCAAATGGATTGCTGTTATTACACAGCGTGCCCGTATTGGAAAACTGAATCGCCCTGGGATTCTGGAAATAATTACAAACTGGCCGGAAGGTGAAAACTTTGGTCTCGCTGATGATGGGGAACAAGAAGTGACACGGGCTGAAGAAGCTCCACCATACAACCAACTGCCAGCAGAAGATACACGATACGCTCTTTTTACTGATAGCTCTTGCCGCATTGTGGGAATGAACCGGAAGTGGAAAGCAGGCGTATGGAGCCCCATGCGACAGGTCGCAGAGGCCACTGAAGGAGAAGGTGGATCAAGCCAGCTTGCTGAACTCAAAGCTGTTCAACTGGCCCTGGACATTGCAGAAAGAGAGAAATGGCCAAAGCTCTACCTCTACACTGATTCATGGATGGTAGCCAATGCTCTATGGGGATGGCTGGAGAGGTGGAAAGAGGCTAACTGGCAGCGCAGAGGAAAACCAATTTGGGCTGCTGAAGAGTGGAAAGACATTGCTACCAGGATAGGGAGGCTACCTGTGAAGGTCCGCCATGTGGATGCTCATGTACCCAAGAGCAGAGCCAATGAGGAGCACCAAAACAATGAACAGGTAGACCAGGCTGCAAAGATAGAGGTGTCAAAGATAGACTTAGATTGGCAACATAAAGGAGAGATATTTCTAGCTCGATGGGCCCATGATGCCTCAGGTCATCAGGGCAGGGATGCCACCTATAAGTGGGCACGGGACCGAGGGGTGGATCTAACCATGGACAGTATTTCACAGGTTATCCATGACTGTGAGACGTGTGCTGCCATCAAGCAGGCCAAACGAGTGAAGCCCCTGTGGTACGGTGGGCGGTGGTCCAAGTACAAGTATGGGGAGGCCTGGCAGATTGACTACATCACACTGCCCCAGACACGCCAGGGCAAACGCTACGTGCTGACCATGGTGGAAGCCACCACTGGATGGTTGGAAACCTACCCTGTGTCTCATGCTACTGCCCGGAACACCATCCTGGGCCTGGAAAAGCAGGTCCTTTGGAGGCATGGTACCCCTGAGAGGATCGAATCAGACAATGGGACTCATTTCAAGAACAGCCTTATCAACACCTGGGCTAGAGAACATGGCATTGAGTGGGTGTACCATATCCCCTACCATGCACCAGCTGCAGGCAAAGTGGAGAGGTATAATGGACTGTTAAAAACCACATTGAAAGCATTAGGTGGGGGATCTTTCAAAAACTGGGAGCAGCATCTGGCAAAAGCCACCTGGTTAGTTAACACCCGAGGCTCCACCAACCGGGTGGGCCCTGCCCAATCTGAGCCTTTGCACAGAGTAGATGGAGACAAAGTCCCAGTAGTACATGTCAGAGGTTTGTTAGGCAAGACAGTTTGGATTAATCCTGCCTCAAGTACAGAGAAACCCATTCGTGGTGTTGTTTTTGCTCAGGGACCAGGTTGCACATGGTGGATAATGCAAAAAGATGGAGGAACACGATGTGTACCTCAGGGAGATCTGATTGTTAGGTGAAGTTATGTGTAAATATCACTGTTTGATGAATGTTATTACCATTGTCTGTGTATAGCTGTATAATAGATGTATAATGTATGTCCTTGTAGAGTTGTAGAGTTAGAATATATATTAGTTTTAGTAGTAAGCAGACGATATGGGGATAAGGGGTGGAATGTCCTGGGTTGACTATATGATGCTTTTATCCCCAATCGTCCCATTCTGAATGGTGAGTTTTGCACCTTTAAGAGTGCCTCGGGGAGTGAAGGGGGGAGAGAAGAAGCGGCAGGTTTTTTTTCAGACACTGCATTCACTCCCCCACATTCCTGCTCCTGGACTGTTGTCTGCGGCTGGACAGACGACGGGACAGAGCTCTCCTTTGCTTTGAGTTAGTTTAGCTAGCCGAGGCAAAGAAGTTCCCTGGATTTTTTTTTTTTGGTTTTTTTTCCTTTTTCTTTGGACCTCTTGAAACCTGCTCTGGACTGAACATCAAGGGGAGCACCAGTGGCTCACACCTGTGGCCCACCGGGCCAGGCCTGGCCTGCGACATTCCAGCAGCGGCAGATTTCATCAGAGACTGAGTGAGCTGAGTCACAAGCCGGGGAGGGACTTTTCTCAGTTTGTCATCTCTTTGGAGTGGCAAGGGATTTTATTGTTTGATATTGTTTAGATTTTATTGTTTAATAAACAGTTTTTTCCACCTTTCTCCAAGGAGATATTTTCTCCCGGACCCGTTGGGGGGAGGGGCTGATTGAATCAGCTTTCCTACCGGAGCTCCTTTGGGGGGATTCTCTCCCAAATTTGCTCTAAACCTGGACAGTACTAGAGATTCCCAGTGGCCAAAAAGGCAAGAGAAATGCTGGCACAGGAAGGTGCAAGATTTTAAGGAGCAGGCAGTAAATCACAGCACACCCTGCTAAGGCCTGGTCCATCATCTCATTCTCAGCTCAGACCAAGCACAGGCATTAATACCACAAACAAAAAGTTACTGGTTGGAGGGAAGTTACAGAACTGAGAAGGCAAAACCAGATAAAGAAAGTGATGTCCTGGCAGCTACACTCTTATTAGCATCTACTGAATGTTGGGCTTTCTGGACATCACAAACTGGTGACACAGCTGACTCACAGCATTCATGCAAATAGAGCATTTTTAGACTTGAGAATCACTGAGAAAACTTTGAAACTAACAAAATGAATATGAATACTCTAAATCAAATAATCTAAAAATACCCCTCCATTGCACATTACATTTTTTTAAATGTTTCTCTTTTTAAGTTACTTATGATTTTAGGATTCACTATTTAGCATTTTATACACATGGCTGCTTGCTAAAGGTCTTGTAAAATTGTTCTTTCAAATTATGAAGAGGATTTTTTTTCCTAAATACATAGAGAAATTGATTTGTTAATTTCATCTTTCTATCTAACTACGCAGGAACTTTCTTTTCATTACTGGGACTTTTACACAATTAATTTTGTAGGATACTGAAACTAGCCACCTATTTGTACTGTAAAGTATGTGTTTCTTGTATATTTTAAATAAATTTTGGCACTACCTCATTTGATTACATATTCTGTTGAAACCACAGATATACTTGCCCTCTTCAACAGCTGAATTTTTGTCTCTTAAAACTCTTTGGCAAAGGGATTTTAGAATATGAAGCTGTAAAATTAAAATGCCTTTTTTTTTTACTTACATACATAATTTCATATGACTGAAGTACTCTGGAACATTTCTGCATTACCTGAAGTTATGAGACATTATCAGTCTCTTTAAAAACTGAAGGAAGTAGGGCCCAAACCACAAACTACCATACATTTGATTCTGACAGCTGAGAACAATTAATGAAATTCAATGTGAAGACATATTTAATTATATCACCTCTGTCTGGGTTGGTAACTGACATGTCTGAAGCTTCTACTAAATCTAGATGATCTACACACTTGAGGCAATCTGAAATAACAAGGATAATTTTTACCACAGATTCTTGTCTTTTTGAAAAGACTTCCAAAACAAAAATCCCTCTTATCTCGCTGTCTAATTGCTGCAGGTGAGACAGCACTTACACACAGGAAAGGTTCTTTACAGGCATCAGGGTGAAGCAGACTAGTTCTCACAAATAAAGAAAAGAAGTTTCAAAATTACTAGCTTATTATTTTGAAAAGTCTGATATTATCTCTTGTCTACTCCTCTTCCTAGTCCCTCTATTCCACAGCAAAACAAACAAACAAAAGAGACAGAAGTTAAGGAAAAAAAAGGCAGTTGTTTGTATTCTGATTTATAAGACAAGCATGCAGATTTTGAACTGAAAATGACCACTGGAGTACTAAAAACTACAAGCACATAAACCAACTTTTATCTTACCTTTTAGCTGACAGACCATGAGCTCATATATTACAGAAGACACATATCATGCAACATGTATTAATTATATCAGCTATTGATGCTTAATCACTTTGTTCATAGTTCACAAAACTACCACTGAGGGTGGTTTTAAACTTATTTTTAAATGTAAAGTAAATTCAGATTTGAAAATATTATTTAAGTCAGCATTAACTATAAAACATTACGTGGTGTCTTCAAGGGGAAAACCAAGCAAAACCAAAAAACAACCAAAAAATCTCCAAATAAACAGAAAACAAATGAACAACAACAACAAAAAAAAAAAACCAAAACAAAACCACCACAAACAATAAAACCCACAAATAAACCCGCATTAGAAAACACAGATGACTATGGCTCAGTGCTTGGAGAGTGATAACACATTGCTTATAAATACTTTTCAGGTCTGAACGCAGAAAATTAATTCATGGTTGGAAAAGTGAATTATTTTTCTTTTTTTTTTTTTTTAGTATTTTGTACAACCCTGTTTCCATTTGAGAAGGGGAGACGTGGAGGAAAATCTAGGGGAGTTGGATAAAGCAGTATCCTTTCAGTAGTTAGCAAAAGCAAATCTGTTCCATTTTTCCACTGCAGATCTATACAGCAAATTTATCTACTGAAAGTAGAACCCAAGAGATGTCTCTTGTTACTCTGTTTCAGACTCTTCTGGCAACTCATTTTGACCCTGGTGGAACCTTGTTTATAAATGAGAAACCTGAGATTTGGAACTGTGTAACTTTTAAGGACAAAAATAGGGGTAAACAATAAAATTAAAAACAAACAACAAAAAAAAAAGCACAAACAACCACTCACAGGATGTTCATTTTCTGCTGTAACTGTTGAAAAGTTGTGTTTGACTACTGTAGCATTTAACCTACAACCATCAAGAAAGGAAAGACACGTAACTTGTACATTTTTTCGAAGCTGCCTTCCTAGGTATTTATCAGAACTTGGACAATTAAAATATAGGACCTTTGAAACCATCTTTTGTATTTTCCTTTTTTTTTTAATTATGATTCCCTAATTTTCATTTCCTCACTTTCTGCCAAGTCCAGATTGTTTTCTACTTACCCTATGCACTTTGATTTCTCCAATCTATAGCTGTGCCTTATATTATATTCTATCTGCATCTCCACATCAGGGAACATTTCAAGATGGTTTGTTTGTTTTGCAGGTTTTTAATCAGCTCAGAGTTAGTCATGCAGAACCAGCACCTTCTAAATAATCAAACTCATCTTGAATATTCTTCTGAACAGTCCTTTGCAGTTGTATATGGGCAGAAAACAATCTGAAGGTGCAAAATGAAATTTGAATAACCCATACTTACTTAGAGAAGGTCCATGGAGAATTGCACAGTTGGGACAATGGTATAGATCAATGTCAACAGCATGGTGCTCCTCTACCCCAACGCAGCTGGAATAATATTTTTTACATGTTAATGAGAATGCACACAGGGTTTACTTTTCAAGCTAAAAAATAATTAAATCTTAGGTTTTTATTAAAATGTGCTTACTCTACAAAATTAAAATGAGATACCAGATTATCTCCACTACTGGTCTGCCACATAAATTTTGAGTAATAATTTATCACTGAACACAGAATGCCATTTAAAAAATCATAAACAGGAAACAAGAATCAAATTCCTTTAAAAATGAGCAAATCCACAGTATATACACCATTACCCCCAAAAACCTTGATCCTAATTACAGGAAACAGTTTTTACAAAATCATTCAAGCAATTTTCCTCATAGAATCTATGAGTTTAAAAAAACCCCCGAGGTTTATGTGCTGTTAAATTATAGAAGATATAATGGATATTTTCCTTGTCTTTTTCTTTCTGCAAAAATCATGTAACTGACTTCTACCCCCTAAGAC